>OY728166.1:822218108-823553733 GCA_963277665.1 Viscum album
ATGTCAGGGCTCTCTGAGTCAAAATTCTTAGATCTAATTGAGCCTCCATCCTGTTAGGAGGGTAAACAACCAAGCTTTCATATATAGGGGTATGATCAAGCCTACCTTCTTTCACCTCCATCTGAACTACTTCTTTTAGCACATCATCATCCCCTATCATGCTTGAAGGCTGGGAGATTATCGTCATAGGTACAACCTGGCCTTATTTTTCCTGTGATTGATTTTTATCTTCTTTAAGTGTTTAAAGGATCCTAAAAAGGTTAGAAGTTGAAACCTTCACCTCACTTGGGATTCCCAATCCTTGCTCATTTTTAAGTGAAGAGACATTTTATAAAATTGATAATATAGATTCAGACTACCTTGATAGGTGGTTGGTTGTTGGAGGTTCCATTTGAATAGGTAGCACAAGAGGTGTCAAGGCCATGTCATTGTCATCATCAGAATGAGAGAATCGTCCAGTATTAGAATAATATAGTTTATACTTACTAAAGTGGAATAGTTGAATACCCTCTTTGCCAATTGATACTTTTCCCTTGGAAGAAGAAACCTTCTTTCCATTTGAACCACTATCCCTATAAACTTTCACCCTGCAATTAAAAACTCCATCAAAATAGCCTTCAGAGTATTAGAGCTTCTCATCCACACAAGTAGGTTGCTACTTATATACAATTGTATTAGACTATAACTGCTCATAATTTTTCCTACCCTCCTATGTAAGAAATACTTTAGGAGTTAGAGGATGGATTCCAAGAGCCTCATGAACCCTATGAGACTCAAACATTGATGAACCATCCTTACATTAATCACTTTAATAACCATCCATCCCGTTCTACCCATCATAATACTTAAGTGCATATGCACTTTTTTAATCAATTGGAAAAGAACCAAGTTCATTCTTAATGTTAGAAGCCTTTTTCAAATCATTGACTGAGGAAATTCTAGACCTACTATGTTTTAAAGAGCTATTTTGAGACTTTGAACATGAAGGATCCTCATCATTCCTTTTTTTTCTTTCCCTTTTGGGATCTTGTAGTTATTGATTTTTCATATATTAACTTCTGATCAAAAGATATTTTCCAAACTACTTCATCAATAGATTGAACATCAATGACACACTCCTCTTTAACAACCTCAGTCTGCGACTTGGTTTCTCGGTGCTCTTAGCTTCCAGTAGAACTCAAACTATTAGGGAGAGCCCTATTTCATATCTCAGTAGTAGCCTGAACACCTTCCTTCTATTGAGGAGAGGCCACCACCCATAAAAACAATTAAATATTCTCAAATTGATTAATAGAATAATTTAGCATATCTAAAATATATTGAGTGAGTAGACGAGCACTATCACTTATCCCTCTTACAAGAGGAGAGATATAAATAGAATTTGAAAGGTCTATTATAGGACCATCCAAAAATTTGAGACAAGACCCAGTGGATGACATGATCATATATTTATAAGAAGGATTGTCCTTTTTACCTAGACATTGATCGAAGTTGTTTTCCTTTAATTCGCGAGGAATAATCTCTTGATCCGAATGTATAGAACTCTCTTATACAATATCGGCCCATGCCCTCTCCTTTTTCTGGATGCTTGTAACTAAATCAGAATGAAATATAACCTCTGACGTAACCAAATCATTATCTTTCTTATCTGAGGCCATATTAGAATGGGAGGCATAAAAAACTGTTAGAATAACTCATTTGTATTTATTTAATATTATTATAATGGGATATTAAGGGATAATTTTTTTAATTGATGGAATTTGACAGGTAATTAAGTAACCACCCATATAACTATTTTATCCCTATTTAAAGGGTCCTATCCTTTCTAATTAAGTCTCCATCAAGTTCTGGTACGTTCCATCAATTTTTCTACAGAATAGAAAAGATGCAAAGGATATAAATCCATTTAAGTGGGAGAAAATCAAGGAGATTAAAATCTAGAAGATGCAATAGATCATGGTATGTCTTATCTTATTTTGAATTATGTTAATCTATGTGATAAAAATAGATTTTAAAGATCCAAAAATAAATGAAATTAATTAACATGTAGTATCAGAGGAAGGTTATGAAATCTGTGTTTTTCTGTGTATAAATTTATTATGTGTTGCATTAATATAAGAATCAAAAATTTGGATTATGTTCTGCAAGCAATGTGTTGTGTTAAATTTGAATTCTTTTCTTCTTATTTTAAATAGTCGTTAATATTAATAATAATTGCGTGTGGTGGAATTTTCTGAAACCCTAATATGATGTGAAATTTATTATTATTATTATTATTATTATTAAATGAGATTATGAAGCCTCTCTCTTAAATCATGGGGTTTTTTGTAGCATTGTTTCATTATTTGATAATCGTTATGCAATTATTATTATTATTATTGAATTATGAATCTACTGTGCATTTTTTCTATCTTCCCAAATACGAAGTGCCTATTTTTTGGGAATCTCAATATGTTGCATCTTCTCCCTGATTTTGGATTTTTAAATCTTTCTTTTAGTTATTTATTATCTTTGATAATAAAATGAATTTTATATTTAAAATTGTTTTAATGATTAAAAAAATGTATAAGGTTGTCCACCTTTATGAAATGGTTTTAAAAGTGACGTGTTAGCATTTTTTATTTATTTCTCAACTTTTTGTCATGGGTTTTCAAAACTTAACAAAATTGTTATAAAAAATGATTTGTCATTATTTGAAATAATTATTGGAGTTTTAAATTTGACACCAAAACAAATTAAAGAAAGAGTAAACAAAATTTAAATTTATGATTATTAAAATTATTTTTTATTTATAACTATGTTGTGATTATGATATTTTATATTTGGAACATTATTTCATGTGATTTATTAATCACCAAAGTGTTTAAATCATAAAGTTAAAATTGTTTCAAAAAAAATTATGTTAAAATGATATATATTGATTGCTCATAAATTTGATGCTATTATGATATATTACGAGTAATTAAATTTCATTATTATAAGATATTTATTAATTTCCCAAAGAAAATTTTCTCATTCTTATAATTTATGAATATAATTGTTGGTAATATATATTATGCATTATGAGATTTATTTATATAAGAAAAGATAATAAATAAATCTAATTGATGCGTATATTATTTACAAATAATGTTATTTTAATTAGTATTAATTATGTTTGTGTATTAGTGTTTCACCTAAAGAATAATAATAATACACATTTATGTTAAATAATTTGTCTGAATCAATGTATTATTATTATTTCAAAGCATTAATTTTAAGCATGTATTTATTGTAGTTAGATTTTCATCACCATTGCAATCACAGACATCATCTATTCCAACCATTAATGGATTAGATTTTTATTATTAGAGTGAGAAAATCCAATTTCACCTTGGTGTATTGTATCTTGATTTAGCACTCAGAGTAGAGAAACCTGCTACTATAACGGATGATAGTAGCGATGATGATAAAGTATATTATGCGTCATGGGAAAGATCAAACCGATTAAGTTTGATGTTCATGAGAATGAGCATAGCAAGTAACATCAAATCAGGTCTCCCTAAAATTAAAATCACTAATGAATTTATGAAATCTGTGGGAGACCGATCTCAAACTGTAGACAAATCTCTTGCTGGGATATTAATGAGTACATTGACCACCATGATGTTTGATGGTTATCATACCATGCATGAGCATGACATTGAAATTAAAAATATTAAAGCAAGACTTAAGACTTTAGGAATGTAAGTGGATGAAATTTTCCTTGTACAGTTTGTCCTAAATTCATTACCTTTTGAGTATGGACCATTCCAAATGAACTACAACACCATGAAAGATAAATGGAATGTTCATGAATTGCATAGTATGTTAGTTCAAGAGGAAACACTTTTAAAGAGTCAAGGAATCCACTATATCTATTATGTTCATCATCAAGGAGAAAAGAAACATAGAATATAAAATAATGGAAAAGGAAAGGGACCGTTGAAGGTTAATGAGTCTTTTAGCAAGAACTAGAAGAACAGAAATAAAGATAAATTCCATTTATGTGGGAATGTTGGAGATTTATAAAAGGATTTTCTGAAACATAAAGATTGGTATGAAAAGAAAGGTAAGAAAAATGCTTATACATGTTATGAATCAAACTTAGCCGAGGTTCCTACTACTCGTGTGGTTCGAGATGTTTTGATTACCGAGGTGTTAGTGATACTGACCTATTTGAAAGATGTTTAAAGTTTCATTTTGAATTTTGAATCTTGAACGGTGGTTCGTGGTTTGATGATTTTTACTTTGCTAATATGGTGGTCTCAAGGAGAGTGTACGCTGCATGTTCCCCTTTATTGTCAATTCTGTTACTTTGTAATCTGCTGTTCACTTTAATCTGCCTTTCCACTAGTTTTGGTATTTCTGAATTTGATTGCGAGGTTACCAATTTTCCACAAAGTGGTTTATTCAGAAAATGAAAAAAGTGATTTGGACACAAACCCAACTAAAATTTTTATCTCCATGGGGAATAGAGTGAAGGTTCCAATTGAATATGTCAGGAATTATCGTTTAATACTTGATAGTGGATATAGTTTAGAATTATTTAAAACCTTTTATGTACCTATTATATTTAGGAATTTGGGTTGATTGTCAAAAATTGATGATGCTAGATACTTTTTTAAGTTTGGGAATGAATATTTTAGTTTGTTTAAGTATACATGCATGATTTGATATAGTTTATTATATGATGGTTTATATAAACGAAATATTGATAATATTTATGCTAAAACACTTATGACCTTACATCAAGATTCTAGTACTAAATGTGGTTTAGTAAATGAAATGTCTTCTTTTTTATGGCATAAACGTTTAGGTCATATTTCCAAAGAAATATTAGAGATATTGATTATGTTTGAAATCCTTCCAAAATTGGATTTTACCGACCAAAACATTTGTGTGGATTGTATTAAAGGAAAACAAACAAAACACACAAATAAATGTGTTAGAAGAAGTACTAAACTCCTTGAGATCATACATACTGATATATGTAGACCTTTTGATGTTGATTATTTCAGTATGGAAAAATACTTTATCACCTTTATTGATGATTTTTCATGTTATGGATATGTCTATTTATTGCATGAGAAATCTCAATAAACAAATGCCTTGGAAATTTATGTAAATGAAGTTGAGAGGAAATTAGACAAAAAGGTGAAGGTCATAAGGTCTGATAGGGGTAGTAAATATTATGGAAAATTTTATGAAAGTGGACAAAACCCTGGTCCATTTGCAATGTTTCTAAAAAGTCCTGGCATATGTGCACAATACACTATGACTGGTACACCACAACAAAATGGTGTAATGGGAAGGCGTAATATAACATTAATGGATATGGTTAGGAGTATGTTAAGTAATTATTAATTTACCCTTATATTTTTGGATGTATGCTTTAAAAACTACCGTGTATTTACTGAATAGGGTTCCCAGTAAAGCAGTTAAAAAGTCTCTTTTTGAACTTTGGACTGGTAGGAAACCTAGTTTAAGACCCCTTCATGTATGGGGTTTTCAGGCATAAATAAAAGCATATAATCCACAACAAAGAAAAATGGATTCAAGAACAATCAGTAGACATTTAATTGGTTATACAGAGAAATAAAAGGGGTATAGATTTTATTGTCCTAACCATGGTATGAGAATTGTTGAAATTGGAAATGATATATTAATTGAGAATGGTGAATCCACTGGGAGTGAAGTTCCACAAAATGTGGAAATTAAAGATGTTAGAATTCAAGTTCAATTTTCTTGTATTACAACTTCACACATTGTTGTTCCTAAAATTATTGCATCAAAAAATAATAAAGTAAAACCACAATAGAATGTTTTCTAAATTCAAAATGAAGAAATAGTTGAAGAACCACAAGAAAAAGTGTTAAGAAGATCCCAAAGGGAAACAAGGTCAGTTATTTCTGAGGACTATGTGGTATATCTGCATGAAATAGAAAATGATATTAGCATTAATAATGATCTAGTTTCATATTATTAAGCCATCAAGTGTGATAATTCTGATAAATGGTTAAATGACATTAAATATGAGTTGGATTCCATGGAATAAAATAAAGTGTGTAAACTTATGGAATTTCCCGAAGAATGTAAGAGAGTTGTATGTAAATGGGTCTTCAAAACCAAATATGACTCTCTTTGTAACCTTGAACATTAAAAGTCCATACTTGTTGCTAAAGGATTCACTCAAAAGGATGGTATAGATTATAAGGAAACCTTCTCACCGGTTTCTAAGAAAGATTCTTTCAGAATTTTTATGGCATTCGTAGCTTAGTATGATTTAGAGTTACATCAAATGGATGTTAAAATAGCCTTTCTAAATAGAAACTTAGAGGAATATGTATACATGGATCAACCAATGGGTTATTTCCATTGAAGTAAATAAACACATGGTATGTAAATTAAAGAAATCAATATATGGACTTAAACAAGATTCCCGACAATGGTATATTAGGATTAATGATACCATTGTATCTTTTGGATTTAAGGAAAACATCGTTGATTGGTGTATATATTAGAAGATTAGTGGGAGTAAATTTATATTCTTGATTCTATATATTGATGTTATATTTCTTCCTACAAATCATCTTGGTCTATTATTTAAGACCAATAAATTCCTCTCTAATAATTTTGTAATGAAAGACATGGGAGAAGCCAAGTATGTGATTGGAATAGAAATATTTTATAATTGAACTCAAGGTATATTGAGATTATCTCAAAATTCATACATCATTACGATTTTAGAGAGGTTTAGGATGAAAAAATGTTCAGCATCACCAGTTCCAATTCAGAATAAAGATAAATTTAATCTCAATCAATGTCCTAAAAATGATTTGGAACAAAAACAGAAGGAAGAAATTATTTACGCATATGTTGTTGAAAGAATGATGTATGTTCAAACATGTACAAGACCAGATATTAGCTTTGCAGTTCGTATGTTGGAAAGATACCAAAGTAAAACTGTACTTGATCATTGGAGAGATCCAAAGAAAGTTTTTTGATATTTGTAAAGAAAAAAGGATCACATGCTTACTTATATAAGATCCAATGATCTTGAGGTGATTGGATACTCTGATTCAGATTTTTCTGGTTGGGTTGATACAAGAAATTACACTTTTGGTTATGTGTATCTTCTAGATGAAGGATCAATATCATGGAAATGTGTAAAGCAATCGGTTATAGTTGCTTCGACCATGGAAGCTGAATTTTCAGCATGCTTTGAAGCTATAATTCAAGGTACATGGTTGAAAAACTTTATTTCAGGAATTGGAATTGTCGACAGTATCATCAATCCCTTGAAAATTTATTGTGACAATACTGCATAAGTATTATTTTCCAAGAATGACCGATATTTCAAAGGTTCTAAAGACATGGAATTAAAGTACTTTGTAGTTAAGGAGGAAGTTAAAAAACGTAAGGTGTCAATTGAACATATTAGCAAAAATATTATGATTTATGACCCTTTGACGAAAGGGTTACTACCCAAGACATTTATTGTACATCATGGAAGGGAGTATATTAATAGAGAATATACGACCGCCACGACTCATGTGGAAATTATCCCTTATTATGTTGAATGTTGTATACATGATATAATAGATATAAATGCGCATAAATGACTGATTGAATATTAAATATCATAAATAAATATCACATGAGTTAAGTGTGATAATGTTAGAATAACTCAAATGTATTTATTTAATATTATTATAATGAGATATTAAGGGATAAAATTGTCAATTGATGGAATTTGACAGAAAATCAAGTAACCACCCATATAACTGTTTTATCTCTACTTAAAGGGTCCTGTCCTTTCAAATTAAGTCTTAATAAAGTTCTGGTACATTCCATCAATTTTTCTACGGAAGAGAAAATAGGAAAAGGATAGAAATCCTTTTAAGTGGGAGAAAATCAAGGAGATTCAAATACAGAAGATCCCATGAATCAAGTTATGTCTTATCTTATTTTGAATTCTATTTATCAATGTGATAAACACATATTTTAAAGATCCTAAAATAAATGAAATTAATTTACAACAACCTCCACATTTACAGTGTCCTCTACCTTCACATATATCTTTCACCAGTATTCAAAGATAACACGCCCTTTCCCATTGCAGTAAGCACAACAAAGATCCCTACGAAATTTATCATTGGTGTGTCCAATGGAATTACAACCACTACAGAATAAAGGAAATTCCTCATATCTAATATTTAATTCAAAACTAAAATCTGTAGTAGATAATACCATGTTTTCAATGGTTGTTGAAGTGAGGTTTATCTCCACCAAGAAGCACACAAAACAACTAAAAAAAGATTTCTCAGTAGCACGATCCAACTTGATAGGTGTTCCAATATAAATGCATATAATTATAATTATATTAAAATAATTGTAAATAATTATTTATAAATATAATTATAAATAAATATAAATATACATAATTATAAAAAATAATTAATTATATAATTATAAAAATAATAAAAGAATTGTAAATATGTTTTTAAAAATATAATTGTAAATAAATATAAATATACAAAATTCTAAACAAATAATTAATTATGTAATTATAAATATATCAACAGAATTATAAATATAGTGGTTGGGGTCCTGATTTAGTGGTTAAGACAGTCCCGTAATCCCGCATCAAACCAAGAATCAAACCCTGACTGTCCCATATTTGGAGAATTTCTAGGTGCCTCTTCGAAACAGGGTGGAGAAACATAGATGCGGGTGAGGTGATTTCGATGGTGGGTACGGTGGGCCGTAATGAGTGATCACTATCGATGGGTAATGCTCAGTCGTGAGTGCAAGAGGGTGAGGGTGGATCTGGCAACGGCCGGGCCAGCTTCAGGCGGGTACAAACTAGGCATCAGGATCAGGGTCAGACGAACACAACGTTGGCTGTGGTCAGAGCAATGACATTGTCATCTCCAAGAGGTGGCGTCGGGTGTGGTGCGACGAATGAACAATGGCCTCTGATGTCATGGGCAGGCAAGCCAGGCGACGACTGATGGATGGGTCAAGCCGCATAGATATAGGCGATATTTGGTGCAGTTGGACCAAAAATGAATATTAAAAGTTGAGTAAATTACAGGATTATTATATGTGTGTGTTTCTATATTATAAAAAAGTATCAAAGTATTCATAATTTAATTATAAATATATAATTAAAAGACTTACAGAATGATAAAAAAATGAATAAATTTTATAAATTATATAAATTATTAAAAATTTTAAAAATGAATATATATATATATACTAAAATTTAAATCAATATATTACGAGCATATTAAAAACATTAAATTTTAATGAATAAATACGCATAAATAAATATTAAAAATAGATAAATTTTAAAAAATATTAAATGAACAAATATTAAAAAATTTATAAATTATAAAAAAGTAAAAAATAATTAACATTAATAGTGAATAAATAATATTAAATGAACTAATGTTAAAAAAGAGTGAAATATAATAATTAAAAAATCAATAATTTGAAAAAATATTTAAAAAATGAATAAGTGTTTTTAATTATATAGATTTTTAAAAAAATTAATAATGAATATATCTTAAAATAAAAATTAATACATATTAATTATATAAATTAGAAACATATTAAAACATTAAATGTTAATGAATAAATATGTATATATAAATATTAAAAATGGATAAAATTAAAAAATATCAAATGAATAAAAAAATGAATAAACTTTAATAATTATATACATTATTAAAAATATTAAAAATGAATATATATATATATTAAAATTAAAATGAATACATTATGAGAATATTAAAAACATTAAATTTTAATGAATAAATACGTATAACTAAATATTAAAAATGGTTAAATTTTAAAAAATATTAAATAAATAAATATTAAAAAATGAATAAATTATAAAAAAGTAAAAAATAATTAACATTAATTGTGAATAACTAATATTAAATGAACGAATGTTAAAAAAGAGTAAAATTTAATAATTAAAAAATCAATAGTTTGAAAAAATATTAAAAAAATGAATAAGTGTTTTTAATTATATAGATTATTAAAAAAATTAATAATGAATATACCTTAAAATAAAAATGAATACATATTAATTAAAAAATTAATAACTTATTAAAACATTAAATGTTAATGAACAAAAATGTATAGATAAATATTAAAAATGGATAAAATTGCAAAAATATTAAATGAATAAAAATTACAAATGAATAAATTTAAAAAAATATAATAAAATTATTAATATTATTAGTGAATAAATAATATAAAAATTGAATAAATTAGAAAGAATATGAAAAAATTAAAAAATAGTATATATTAAATAATATTTCAAAAAAATTAATAAAATTTACCAATTAAAAGCATAGTATATTAAATGTATCATGTTAATTAATGCATTTCTAAAATGAATATTAAAAATTGAGTAAATTAAAAGATTTTTATGTTTGTGTTTTTATATTAAATTGCATTAATTATGTATATGTGTGTTTTAAATTGATATATTTATATATAAATTAAGCTTGATATATGTCAAATTGAAAAAAATGACATAAAGATGATACAATATTAAATGTCCATCAATACTAACAAGTCAATATTTTTAATTATTATTATTTTTAGTTATTTTTAAACCATTTTTCACTAAATATATGCCTCATTAATGTAAATACATACCCCATTTTTAGTGGTGGGGTGGTAAGGGCTTGGGGGGTAAGGGGAAGGTTACGGGGTCAAGTCCCCTAAGCTACGCGTTTCCTATGATTTCATTCATTGCATTGTGTTCCACGGTGGTGAATATAATCGACCTTATATTAAGTGTAAATATGTATTTTTTATTATATAAATCATATTAAATAAAATATTATATATTGAGAAATATAATATATATTTATATCAATATGAATATATTTATATATTAAAAAAATTAAATAAAATAATGAAATTTAATTAAAAAATGAGTGATATTTAATTAAGAAATGAATAGATTAAAAAACATTAAAAATGAATATGAGTTATTAATTATAGAAATTTAAAAAAAGTTAGAATTAATATTTATTTAAATGTAAATTATTACATATATTAATTATGAAAATCACCACCATATTAAAAACATTAAATGTTAATCAATAAATATGTATAAATAAATATTAAAAAGGAATAAAATCAAAAAAAATTAAACAAATAAAAATTAAAAATGAATAAATTACAAAAATATGTAACATATTAAAATTAAAATTAAATAAATTAAAAAATATTATATTTTTAATTAAAAAATTATTAAAAAATGATTAAATTAAAAAATGTATATATTAAAATATAAATACTATATACCAGGAAAGTTCTGGACCGAGCTTACTTGATCCTAGAAAATATATTGAAAATAAAAATGCATAAGTTACAGACAGACGTGTGGTACAAAATTACCACCAAAAAAGAGAAATGAAAAATTATATTCATCCAAACAACATATAGTCCAAAGACCCACACAAAATAGAAGACATAAAATCTCACAATACCATTTCAGCCAATCATTCCTCCCGTGGAAAACATCGCCTCCCTAAGTCAACCACCCTAAAATTATACGAGACAGAGCGGCAAAGTGCCGAAAATAAAGAAAAAGAGGTTGTAGACCCGCATTCCGAGGTCAAAACACATTCCAAGGTAAACTAAAGACCCAACCGCGATGCTTACGGTAAAGACATGCCATCGAGGACAGCCAAATGGCAGACACGAATTCATCCCTTATCATCGTTATAAAGGGATCTGCCAACCCAATAAGAGTCACCCTTATCCCAAGGTCACTAAAAACGCATCCCAAAGTCACCACCCTCATCCTGAGGTGGTCAACAAAGACTTGCACATGATCGACAGCCTATCGTCGCTATGCTCTCATAAGGATTGCACCGCCATAACCGCTGGGCCGGAATATCACCAGCACACTGCACACCCACTACATCCAAATCGTCACACCGACTGAAGATAACAGTCTGCTCAAAGTCGTCTCGCGAAAATAATGCCAACACCCACGACCCACTGTCCAGGTCTATCTCTCAAAGTCTCCTCGGCCCGCACCATACGGTCGCCGGAAAATCATGTTGGCAGCACCCACCAGCAAGAACAGCTCTCACTGCAACTGAGAACGGTTCCAGCCGAAAGAAATTGAACGACCACGACATATCCCTGTTTTGCAGATCCGAAGACCCAACACAGAAAACCATCCCGCCACAATTAAAAATGAAGAGCAGCCACCGAGATCCCAGAACAGTCGCGCCCCACCATCCCTATACATCACCAAGACCCACCAGGATAGGATAACCGGTGATCGCTTCCAGTTGAATGCATAACCACCATAGGACATATCCAAACAACACACCATCTCGCTCAAAACCAGTCGTTATCGGTACTTTGGTTGACCCACACTGTCCCAAGGTCACTGGCTGCATTTCAACAATGCATGCCACTGAGGAAATTCCAACAACACACTGGGAATACACGCAAAAGCCATCGCTGGTCGAAGAAGATCATCACCCCCATTTGGGGTACAAACCAACATGTTAGAGTCCCTAATCTCAGGAACATTATTCAGAAAATCTATTCTCTTGCTCGGGGAGCAAAGGGAAAATAGATCATTGTGCCCCACCACATAATCCGATCTAAGATCATCATATAAGCAATTTTTGTAGAAATCACCATAAATTGACGGAGAAAGAAGCTCTCCTCTTGAGAGATAAGCCATCTCAAGTCCCTAAATACTATATATTTTATAAAGATAAAGAAAATAAATAAAATTTAATAATTAAAAACATAATATATTAAATATTAATAAATAAAAATATAAAATGATAATATTAAAGATTTATTATTTGTGTATGTGGGTTTCTATAAAATTGAATTAATTTCATGTATATATATATATCTACATGTATATACATGTGAGATTAATGTACGATATATTAAGTGTCAATAAATATTTAGTCAATATTTTTTTAATAATTAAATATTTATTATTTGATATATTTTTCAGATTGAAAAAACAAATGACATTCATAAAAAATTGTTATTAAATATCAATTCATATTAATTTTAATCAACTTGTAAACAATATTTCACTAAATATATGACATATTAAGTGAAAATGAATATTTTTTATTACATAAATCATATTTAATAAAATTATATATATATATATATATATTAAATTTCTTTTTTATAATTAATAAAGAAACTCTTTATCAACACTTTTAACTAGCGTTGATAAAACAACACTTTTATCAATGTTTTTTCATTTATAAAGGGAACCAACCAATATTCACGATTCTATAGTAATGGAAGTCCTATCCTATTAACTCTCAATGCTCAAGTGTCATATACAATAGTTTCAATGTTTTCAAGGGGAGCATGTCTCCTTGAGTTTTTTTTATTCTCATATCACAACAAACACAACACACTCCCCCCAACCCCCAACCCCTCAACTTGATTTTGAATGTGTAATCAGTAAATTTACAAGAATATTTTCATCAAATAACTTCAAACATTAATTTAAGTATGCTGGAAATGAAACTTAAGGGTTAATTGAAAACTCCCCATCCATTCAAGCACTTTTCCAAATACGTTCACAAGTAGCACCTCTCTATGATGATTATGGAATTATTCAATTTTAAAATGGATAGTGGGATGGGGTGGAGTGGCTCAAATCGAGCATGTGATATTTTTGTTTATTTAATAATCAAAGTATGGTTAAGAATAATAATAATAATAATATTATTATTAATAATAATATTAATAATATTATTGTCAGCAACAAAAATAATTTTATAAAAAAAATCAATTGAAGATGAACAAGGGAGTGAAAATATTTCAACTTCAATTAGATGAAAAACACACATGAATCTTAGCAACCTTTATCTTCCTTTAGTATATAGGTAATATTCAAAGATAAAATTATCAAACAGTCTACACACTTTTTCTTCCTAACGATATTGTATCAGCGCATCACTATCCATGAACATTATTGGAAGAAGAATCACAGTTCGCGGTCTACTGAAGCCATTTTTGGGGATGGGATTATTTTGTTCCCTGTCTGAGAAGGCGTTGATGGTGTCCTCATCGGCATGTGATAATGTTTCAGGGTGAATTCCTTGAGCTGTGGGCAAGTAAAGTCCAGGTACACTTGACGATTTCCAGCGCCCCCACCAGTTTTGGGGGTAGAGACACCACTTTATTTGTATGGTTAATAAAGTAAAGTATTTAATAAAAAAACAAAAAAACAAAAAACATACTTCAAAATTTATTACACCCGCCAAGGGAACCTCCACACACACAACAAAGATGAAGCCCAAAGACTCGACCCCACGACTGCCCCCCCAAACCCCTAACCCCTCTACCACCACATCCACCTGCGTGAGGTTAAATAATAAAAATACTTGAAAGAAAAAAAATAAATAATTGTGGATGAAGGAATACACACATATTATTAAATCAATGATGAAGGAACCTGCCCGAATTATTGACATTGGATCTCCCATTGAAATGTATAAATTACATGTGTTGAATGTTTTTTGGCTCACCTAAATTCTATATGTGTGTATGTGAGCATGTATATATATGTTTTATGTCTATTCATGTGTTTTTTTGTGTATATGTGTGTGTGTTTTGTATGTGTGTGTATGTTTATGTGCAGTGTATGTATATACATGTGCGTACATGAATGTATGTGTATGTAGGAATGTTTATGCGTATGTATGTTCATATGTGTATGTGCATATGTTTGTATATATGTGTGTCTATATATGTACACATGTATGTATATGCATATGCATGTGCGTACATGTATGTCTATTTATTGATTTAATAATATTTATTCATTTTTAATATCTCTCCATTTTTTGTATTTTTTGTAATTTATTAATTTTTAATATATATTCATCTAATGTTTTTTAATATATTCAATTTTTATACTTATTTATATTTTTTTAAATATTTATACATTTAATTAAATAATAACATTTTTTAATAATTATAAAAAAGTGTAAATGTTAATAATTAATTTTATTTTCCATATACAATAAATGTAGTGAACACATCAAAAATTAGAAATAATATTGTAATTTATTTATTCATTTTTATTCATTTTTATGTGTTTAAAATTCATGTAATTAATGTTATGAATTATCTTTTTTAAAATATTTTTTTAATTTATTTAAATTTGTTTATTCATTTTTAATACTACTTCATTAAAATATATTTTTTCATCTTTGATATTTAATAATTTGTAATATTTTTGGAATGTATTTATTTTTTCAAATTTATACATATTTATTTACTAAGTTTCAATATTTTCAATATGTTTGTAATTTATATGATTAATATTTATTCATTTTTATTTATTAAGTTTTAATATTTTTAATATGTTTGAAATCTATATAATTGATTCCTATAATACCATCTCTAACCCTTTCCATTTTGGCGTGAAATTGAATTTCAACGTGCACCATCCCTAAAACCATTCTAGTGTTTATGTAGTTAGTTATGTTATTATATTTTTTTTAATATATGAAATGTAAATATTATTTAACTAATTTTTCATATTTTTTACTTAATTAATAAAATCCTGTATTCATATTTATTTTAATTTATTCATTCTGAATATATGTAGGTATATTTAATTTAATTATTAATATTATTAATATTTAATAAATTTTTTATTTATATAATTAATATTATCTATTTGTTAATTTTTATTAATTTTTTAGGTTCCTGTAATTACATAATTAATATTACGAATTCACATTTTTATTTTTTTAATTTATTAAATTTAATTTATTAAATTTTAATATTATTACATTTAATATTATTTATTAATTTGTAATATTTATTAATTTCTAATATTTTTTGAATTTATTCATTCTTTAATATTTATTTAAACATAAATTTTTATTAAGTTTTAATATCCTTAATACGTTTTTAATTCATATGATTAAAATTTCTTCAATTTTATTTATTAAGATGTAATGGTTTTAAAATGTTTAAAATTTATGCAGTCAAGTTGGAGATGAGTTCTCTACCACCTTCTTTATTGCATAACATGCAGGGGTTTTGATCCTCCACATGCCCTTAATTTGGGCTATGGCTTCCCAGTGGAGTACCAGTGACGGCGGGATGGGGACTCGTTCGGAATCTTCTGAAGATATATACGCAAGGCACATAGAGGGACAATGACTTACATCGAGAAAATGGGGGGCATCGGTGGACCATGAGAGTGGTGATCAGAATGATGACATAGAGAATCAATTGGCCACAGATGGAGGAATTACAGAGCAATGGCACGATGGTGACGGTGGTTGGTGGTGTTGCTAACGATGGGCAACAACTAGCTAGGGGGACGGGTGCTCGTGTGTGATCTATGACAACGGGATTCTGTGGTCCTGTTGGATGTGAAGCATACTGTGCGGACCAGGTGGGCACGTAGGATGGAACTATGAGTTTATGCATTTGGGTCATGTTTTCATGGGCTTCATTACCCACTGGGATTATTGGCCATGTAATGAGAACCATCTACCAGAAATAATGAGATGAGTTTGTTTGGTTTAATGGGGGGGGGGGATTCCCCTACCTTTATATATTTTTTGAAATTTATATAATTTATTTATTTAGAAGTATTTTTTAATATTCCCTTCATTTTTGAACATGATTACAATTAATGCAATTAATATAATGAATTATACATAAATATTTACTAAGAATTAATATTCATAATACGTTTTTAATTTATATGATTAATATTCATTCAATTTTATTTATCAAGTTGTAATATTTTTAAAATATTTTGAATCTATATAATTAATGTATTTAAATGTATTTTTTAAATTTTTTTTTCATTTTTTATACACATTTAAAATTCATGTAATTAATTTTAATAATTCATTTTTGATACTTGTTTACTATGTTTTAATATTTTCAACATGTATTCATCTTTATTTAAATATATATCAATTTTTAATTTATTTTAATAATTTATATAATTAATAAAACTTATCCTTTTTAAATATTTTTGATGTCTTCATTTTTAATTATTCAATTTCACCCATTTTTAACATTCATGCATTTAATATTATATATTCATTAATAATGTTAATTTTTTTTTATTTTTTATAATTAATCCATTTTTAAAATATATTTATTTAATATATATTTTTATTTTATTTTTAATAATTTTTATCAGCGCTTTCCAAAAAACACTGCTAAAAATATCTTTTACTAGCACTAAAATACAAAGCACTGATAAAACCTATATTAATCAACACTAAAATTATAACGCTAATAAAGATAGGATTTATTAGTATTTGTTTAGTGCTGATAAAACAACATATTTTTTAGCACTAAATTTAACATTGATAAAGATATGTTTTATCATCATTAATTTATTTAATGGTGATAAAACTCATATTTATCAGCACTTTTTGGAAATCATTAATAAAACCTTTCTCGATATTATAAATTTAACCCTAAGAGAACTCACTTCTTTGCACTATTCTAGCTCTCCCATGGATGTTGACCTCTACCATCACCACCTTGAACTTCTTGGATGAATCGACCCTCTCAAAACCAAAGGTACATGATTTATTCTCATACAACTGCTTGTACTTGTTTTTTATTACACATCGCAAGACAAATTATTCTTACAAGAGATGAATATAGGTCCGGTCCCCATATTCCTGATTGAATTCTTGAGCAGTACCCTCAACCCTATTATTTATAAGAAAAAGTACATCTCAAAGGGTTGATATATCTTCCAAATATCTCTTTTATCTTCTCTTAATATCTATAAATTTTAATTTGAAATTTTACCATTGAATTAAACCTATCTTCTCATAAAAATCCTTCCAATCCCTTGTTCATATTCCTTGTATATCCCTTGATAATAAATCACCAAAATTATCTCAAGGAAATATATTAGAATTGAAAATTTCCTACAGATATACCACAAACACATCTTATCCTCACTCTCACTTTGCACCACTGCACAATGCTGAAAATCTTCATATCCACATTAAACCAAATGTTGGACACCACTATGCCTCCTCAAAATTCCATGAACATGCGATCATGAGCATGCCTATCATCATTCCCTTTAGGATCCAACCTCCCATTTCCACATATTTTCCTTGAGTATAACCATACAAAAAACCTAGGCATTGTGAGGCTTAAGAAATTCCTTACTCCGTGATTCATATGTGGTTTATAGAGAAAATTTCTTATCTAAAAAATTTAAAAAATGATTTACTCTTACATGAGTATTTCTGAATGTTTTCATACACCATTATAGATAAATCACTTGCATAGCATAATAAGGCCTAATCAATACCAGCCAAATATGCTATACTGTATCAATAATTCCAATTAAAATACATTCAATTACAACTAAACATTATAATTTAATTATAATTTGTAGAAATGGAAAATTAATTTTTTTGATTCCATAATTATTTACTAAAATCAACAGATCATTTCAATAGTTTTATTCAACTAATTCAACTTCTATAAAAATTATTGAATTAGAAATAAAATTTTAACATACCAGTTCAACATCAGAAATATTGTCTCATTTCTCTGAATTGAAGGAGTCCAAAAATTTTCAAGTTGTAACAAGCATGATGATTATAGTATTATAATCACCTAAATTCATTACCCTCGTAGGATGGGGCCTTTAAATTTTTAGTTTTAGTAGTTTCTTTCATATACTAATCCCATTAAGGATTCCTTCCACTTTATTTCCAACCCCGATTCTAATTAGTAAGTGGGTCATTCTTTTTAGGGAATTATTACTTTTGGCCCCACTTTCATTCATTATGATCACCATTTTATTTCTTTATGTCATCATATTGATCTTTTTTTAGCTGGCTTTATCAGTTCATCCCATTGAGATAGACCCATTGTTTTAATCATTAAAACCCAATTAAATTCAAGAGTTTCTTCAAACATTGAGTTCTCAAGATGAGGTGATTAATCCTTATCAATGTTTTTATCATCTGAAAAAGGATAAAATTTAACTCCTAAGTATCCTTTCACTGAAACACCACCTGACCCATCTCATACCAAATTAATAATTAAATAAACATCAACTCCTCCCTCTTGTTGTACCCCCACCAGGAATGATCATAGAAACTATCCGTGAACTTTGTGTTTTTCAATAGATAAAAATTTAATTATATTCTTTATAGCCTTATAGATATCACATATTTACTTCCTTTAATGATTTATATATCTACAAAACAATCTCAATACACATCATTCAACTCTTATTATCTCAATATAATAGATTCAACCAGCTTAAATGATTCTTTAAGAATGACCGTTTAAGGTTATACGATCATAATTTCGGTTTATTTATTTATTTTATTAAATATTAATATTTCTGAATTAAATAGGATGGATATGAATAAAAAATGGATGGATTCCAATCCTATAACAAAAGAGTATGAGGATGGGGTGAAATAGTTCATCAAATTTTCAAAATATCATGCACATGACCCTTCTCAAATCCTTTGACCATGTTTACATTGTTGATATTCAAGACTAATTAGTCCAATGGATTTAGAAGAAGACTTGATCTATCATAGAATAGATCAAAGTTATAAATGTTGGACTAAACATGATAAAAATTGAATATATATAGTGACTGGGATAACACTGCATTTTATAGACCATCTGATATGATTACAACTGTGAACAATGATGAAGGAAATTCCTAGGGTATTATTACATGTGTGAATTATGATGAAGATCATATTGATGAAATAAAAATGTCTCCACACTCTCCAGGCTCCTAGCACTCTCGATTCCTCCACTTGTCCTTCTCTTAGGGTTCTATGGGTCTGATCTATGGTGACGATGGTCCTTGCTTCACTTGGATTTCTTCTCTTCCTTGTCTTTCTTTCTCTTTCCTTCCTTCTCGATTGATTCATCCTTCTGGTGTGGATATCACATGTCGCTCACCACCCCTATTTCAGTCTAACCTATCACATCAGACCTCCACTCTGGGTCTAGGTGCTGGTGTCTTTGACAGTTTGCATCGGAGTTGGTGGCAGCACCCATTGTCTATCTTATCCATTTCACTTGCTAGCCAACCCATCTTACTGTGATTGAATTTTTGGTCGAGCTTGATATGGGACCTAGGGCTACTTGGGATTGTGCTGTAGGGGGCCCAACATCAGTATCATCTCATGTTCTTCTTCAGTCTTTTGGACTTTTTGGGTTTGTTTGTTTTGATCTATAGTATGAGGTATTATTGGTGGTTTTATGGGATTGTTCTTACTATGGGAGCATGTTTTTTGGTGTTGGTTCTTCCTGTTTGTCTTCTTTTGGATCGATGGTTGATGGAGGTATGTGGTTGTTTCTCCCCTGTTGATGATGTGTTCTCCAGTGTGGTCCCCAACCATAACCTCCCCTGCTCAACTCTGCTTTGGCGTCCCAGCCCAACGCTCCCTTCCCAGTCAGTTGGGTGTGATGGTCTTGTTGGAGGTTTTGGGAGGTGTTGTTTGAGAGGCCTTTGGTATCCAGGTGGGTGACTAAAATTTGATGTTTTCTCTATAATGAAGGTTCTATTGTCTGGTGTTTTTTTGTCTTTGTTGATGGGATTTTTTTTTCGAAGCTAAAGATGGTGGTGGGTGGTGTTTTCTCATTGTAATGATGCCGACCAGTGTTGGGTTGATGATCGACGCTGGCAATGACAATAATGCCGATCCATGTAGAGGATGATGATGATGAAGATAATGGCTATAATACTATGATGATGGTGATGTGATGATGGTGTTGTTTCTATTGACAGGCTGTGACCTGACTTTTCAGTCCTCGTTCCACACGATGGTGTGTTTTGAGTTGGTGTACTGAAATCGAGGAGTCCCCAACATAGTTTGAAATTCAAATCCAGATTTATTTGGAGTGTGTTGATAGTTTTTTGATTTTGTTGTATTTTTGGATGGTATTTTATATTATTTGAACTTTTTTAAGGTTCACACTTACCCTTTAAAAGTGTTTTCAAAAAATAAAAAAAATATGGATTTGGATTTTAATCAAATCATATTGATAAAACGATAATGATAGTTGAAGATGAACTTCATGATTTTCCAAAACCATTTTATAAGTAAAAGAGTTTCTTAAAGACACCATTTTATGATGGTTGTACTAAATATACAACATTTTCAGCTATACTGAAGCTATATAATGTAAAAGTTGAAAAATGATGGAGTAACACCATCTTTACTGAACCTATTTCTCTCTTGAATGATATGATCCTAGAAGATAAAGACCTTCCTTGTCAAACATATGATTCTAAATAAATGAAAATTTCACTGGGTATGATCTTTAAAAGAATACACATCTATCCAAATGGATGCATAATATTTTACAAGGACCTTTAATCACTTAGAAAATGAACAATGTGTGGTGCGTCTCGATACAATAAAGATGAATCAAGTCCTTAAAAAGTTTTATGGTACTTTCCAATCATTAAAATGTTGAGGAACCTATATTAAAGTGAGGAGACTAAAAGAAAATTGACATGGAATACATATACAAGAAATAAATATAGGAAACTATATCACCCAACAAAATCTCCCTAGTGGAAGAAAACTTATTACAAGTATCTGAATTTGGAAAGGATCTGAGAAACCTTTGTCTTTCACTATATATAGATAGAGCGAGTCCTTTTGGTTTTCAAATAAGCACTCACAATACATGGTTGGTTATATTGTTAAATTATAAATTTTCATTGTGGTTATACATTAAGTAAAAATAAATTACATTATCCTTTATTATATCAAGACCAAAATAATAGGGTAATGATATTTATGTTTATTTGGATTCATTTATTGAATATTTAAAACTAATATGGGATTCAAGTGTTATATTGAATGATGATTATAGAAATAAAGATTTCACATTGATATCCATACTGTATGGGGTGATAAATTATTTTCTTATTTATGAAAAATTTTCAAGATATATAATTAACGTAACTCAAGGGTGTATTATTTGTGAAAAGGTAAACACTCAATTAAATTGAAACATTCATCAAAGAATGTGTTTCTAAGACATCAAAATTTTTTCCCCAATGACAAAAATACTGATCTTGGATGACATCATTATATGAGAGTTTAGAAGAAGGTATAAAACTATCCCCATTAATAGATGATCAACTGTTTGATAAACTAAAAGATATGAACACTACTTTTGGTAAACCTTCTTTGAAAAACCTTATAAAAAATAGTTGAAAAAATATATCAATTTTTTTGAATTACCATACTATAATTTTGTTTATTTTAGTAATTTTATTGATGTCACACATGTGGAAAAAATGTATGTGATTGTTTCATTAGCTTGTTACTAAATGCACCTGAAAAAAATGATGACATTAGGGTTAGGTTGGACATGATTGATATGGGGATACATGAATAGTTGGCATCAGTGATAAAAAAACAATTATTTGGTTAGTAATACTATAAATAAATAAAATAAAAATAAATATGAAATAATATATTACTAAATTATCATTTTTAAACAAAAATCACACATTTTGAGTCATACTGTGTATCATATTGAGGTGCATATGATTCCTACATGCCACAAATGACTTATGTATTTTTGTCTTAAATTATCAAAACAATCTGAATGAATTTTCTTGGTTTTGAGTATGTGATGTGTGTTTTGAACTAATGATTCAATTTTAAAATAAAAAATACACTTCTATTCATTCCAGGTACACCATGTATTAGATAATGGTGTGGATAATATCTAAACATCACAAATGAAATATGAATCATTATCCTAAAGTATCAAAAAATAGTGAATATGTTTGCTCATTTTTGATTATTTAATGTTTGTTTTGAACTAAAATTTTAATTTTAAACTAAAAACATATACTTAAAATCATACCAGAAACACCATGAGTGTCTATTAATTTTAAACTAAAATTTTAATTTTAAACTAAACCAAAACTTATAAAAATCATGGCCACTTATTCTACAACTTTCATAGACATTTTCAAGATATTAAAGTCTATCATACAATAGATTTTTCTTATTTTGTGAACTTTGGTTTCATATAGCTAAGTTTATATTAACTTCCATTTGAATTTCTCTAAATATAGGCCTTTCCTGTTTTCTATTTGTTGAAAAATTATGCCAACAATTGATGATCTAGTGCCCAAAATTTCTATAACACATTATATATATAATAAATCAACTCTTCTTCTATTGAGTGTAATTTTGGATGGTGGAGGGTTATTACATTTCTCAAATGTTACTTCCTTTCTTCTAAACACCTTATGGGGAAATTTTTCCTATCATACATTCTTCCACTATTACCTAAGTGGGGAGTTCTTTATCACTTTTTGCTTACCAATTATTTCTTCATGTATCACCCCTTCTTTTTATAGAGTGTTTTCAAGATATTTTATTCTTATAGATTTTATTTCCAATTGGGAGTTATTAACATAAATTTTAGTTTTCAATTCATGGTAAATTCCTTACAAAATATTCTTAAATAATTTTTTTTCACAAAAATTCACTTTCAATTCTTCTTCTACAAGGTTGAACTTTTATGGTGAAAGTAATACCATTTATTCCATTAATTTAGAATGTTTTGTGACAGTTTTACACTCACTTATTTTCTCTACCAATTCTTCCTCTATTTAATTGGCTTCCTTCTCAAGATGTGATTTTTCATTATAAATTCACTTTATGATTGCAAATATGAACATGATAACCTCAATAAGAACTTCTTTCATATGATATTTAATTTGGGAGTAAAATTCCTTAATAATTCCAATGGATTTATAATCTCAATAATAATAGAATAATTCTTTTTCTATAGGATTATTTTTAACAAATTTCTTAAAAAAACTCCCACTAACCTTAACTTTCTATGGTGGTGGATCATCCTTCCACTGATTTTGAGAGTCTAACTTTATTAAATTCTGGGATTCATTATTATTACAATTCTTTATAATTTATGTTTCTACTTTGATGCTTCCACTAACTAGAATATCTTTCATTAACTTCAATATAATAATAATTGTCATAAATTTTGAAAGTTCCATCATTGTATCTTTTTGAGATATTATATAAATAACTTTCACCAATATGTACTTATAATAAATTAGTGAAAAAAACTACTAATAAAAAATATATATCCAAATATATGGTATCTTATTATCTGATACCAATTGAGATTCCTAGGGGATCATGAAGTCACCTTGAGGGGGGGGGGGGTGAATCAGAGGTGAGAAACTTTTTATTGGTTAAATTCAAATTAAATTTTTTTACTTCCTTTAATTTGATCAAAAATATATCCTCAGTTTGGGTCTATAGATCTTTAATAATTATCCATCACCACTTTTACATTATAAAGATTATGTAAATTAAACAATACACAAGGATTTTTACAAGGTTTGACCTCAATATGAGAATCTACTCCTTGTCACGTTGACTCCCACCAAGTCACAAATTTTCCACTAGTAATCTTATTATCAATTATAAGTGGTATGTGAAGTTATTATCCTTAAAACATAGTGTTCATACCACACACTAAATTATGAAACCAAAATATTATGTATGTGGTTTATCTATCTCCCAAAAATCTCATTCTACCTCCCAGTAGGAATGATGGAATTTCTTATACTCGAACCACCAGTCTTCAATAGTTCTCTTTGAACTTCCTTATGGATAAAAATTAGACTACCATGTGAAATTTCTCTAAAATTTCATGTATATAGACCCATACACTTCTTTCAGTAAATATAATTTTGGATATATCTCACTACCTTGAACTTCAATGTAAAGACCCGAAAATTTCAAGGAAATTTTTTTTTCTTAATTTTCTTTGGAATTTTACAAGAGCGCAGCTTCAGACGGCACCTGATTCCGAGGCCCGGTGTGCCCGGAATCAATTTCCGAAGTTTGGCTCGGGTACGTTCAGTGAACGGACGAGCGGGTTTTTCTATCTTTTGAACCGGTGCCCGGAATCAAATTCTGAGGGCACCGATGAAATCGCAGTGCCGGTATTTGCTTAGAAACGCCTCTTCCGGAGTTGCGTTTGCTCAGACGTGGTTTTTAAATTTTGCGGCTTTAAGTCAGAAATAAAATAAAGTTTGTGCGACAACTTTATTCTATTTCACTTAAGCTGCTTGGAAGCCACTTGAAGACACTTAAAGGCGGCTTGAACTGAGTTGAACTGGATAGGATGCTATCCAGAAATATCCTACCCCCTTGGTAGGATATTTGTGAGGTGGGGCCCGCACGAGCCCCGCCGTTTCTTTCGCTAAGTAACGCACCCGCGAAAACCCGTCAAAGTAACTGAAAAGTCAACCGACGCGTTTTCTTTAATTCTTAACAGACCATTTAATTGGGCGGTTTATTTCGTGAATTAAATGGGCTGTTTCTTTCGTGAATTAAATGGGTCGTTTCTTTCGAATTGATGGATCGTTTCTTAACCGGTTTCGTGTGTTGGCATGTTTATAAAATAAGACCAACCTAAAAATCCTTGGAAAGGATTTGAGAGAATCTTCATTCCTTCATCTCCCCGCGAAGAACGCGAAGAACGCGAAGAACGCCGACGACCGGAATTCGACGACGCACGCCGTGATCTGCGACGTCGACGAGCCCTACCCGCGACGTTCTTCGGCGACGCCTTTTCTTCCGCGGCCGATCCTCGTTCGACAACAAAGGTGAGAATCGAATCTTCTAATTCTCTCCTTTTTATAATTCGATATCAACGGATTTAAATTAATTAAATCCGTTTGATCTTGATCAGGAGATTGGCGACGCGACGCCGGATACCGCGACGACGCGACGATCTCTTTCTTCCGCGACGAGCGATTCCGCGACGACCTCTCGTCCGACGACGACGACAAGGTAAGGGTTGTTGGAATTCTTATTTCCCCGTGTTTATTCTTTTAAAGTGAAGAACATAATCTCCGACAATTTTAATTTATTTAAAATTGTTGTTGATTTTCCCTCCCGATGATGTTTATGACTAACGCGGAGGGTGCGGGTCTAACGAACAAGACCCGACAACCCTCCGCCGATCTTCCTTTTTGTGCGGATTTGGCGGGCGACGGCCAAAGCACGACGCAAGGGCCATTTGTTGATTCTGCAGTGAAGGACGCGTCCCGGGAGGAACAATGGCGCAGACGGGAGGCAAAACGGGCCACCGGAGCAACTCCGGCGGCCCGCGGAAGGCGGCGGCGGCGCCCGGCGCGCCGCCGTGGAGAACTTCCGCCGCGGCTGAAGCTGCGGCGGCGGCGGCGGCCGGTTCCGCGGCCGCGCGGAACCTAGAACGGACGCGGCGGCCCGGCCGCGTCCGCGTGACAGGCGGCCCCCCGCGGGGCCGCGTTTCTCTCCAAGCCGCGGGTCAAACCCGCGGCAGTTGTTCGGCCGCTCGGCCGAAGCCGAGCCGGCCGGTCCGGTCGGCCGGGCCGCGCCCAGGCCGGACCGGACCCGGCCTAGCCGGGTCGGGCCGACCCGGTTCGGCCGACCCAGGGGGGGTTCGGGCCGGGTCGCCCCGGGCCCAGAACCCCCGTTTTCGGGCCTCTTCGGTCTTTTGCCCATATCTTGGGCCTGGGACCTCCGATTGACGAACCGTCAGCGGCTACGCGATCCTTGGATCGAGGCGGTCGTTTCGGTATATTATACTCAAGGTTTCGGAAGACTTTGGGTTCGTCCAGGTTGGTTCGTACACGAAACTAACCGGGCCCTCGGAGCGGAAACACTCATAACTTGAGCTACGGACGTCCGAACGACGTACCGTTAGCTGTGGTAGTTTCCTCTAAGTGAGACGGAACTTTTGGCATACTCCGCCCGAGGATCGGATACAGGCGGAGTACGGTCGGGTTGGTTTTGCCCTAAAAACCAACCGGGCCCCTGGGACGAAAATGCCAATAACTCTCAGACCGGGCGTCCGATTGACGCGCCGTCTGTTGCGTTGAGATCCTGTTGTCGATACGGAACTTTTGGATACATCAACTTCGGACTACGTGTCAGTTGATGTATCAGCCTCTCGGCTCGTGGAGCGGACCCTCCTAAACGAGCTCGCTATGTGCGGGAACCCTAGCGCTGGCTGTGACTTCGACGACAGAGCAGAGATCCTCCGTGGACTGCGACGACGGCAGAGCAGAGATCCTCCGTGGACTGCGACGACGGCAGAGCAGAGATCCTTCGTGGACTGCAACGACGACAGAGCAGAGATCCTCGGTGGACTGCGTCGACTACTGCACTCAGCGATCCTACGTGGATCAGTGCTACAGGTTCTTTGTGAGCCCGATCCTATGTGGGTCCTTACTACCGGTTCTGTGTGAGCCACTGCCTACAGGTTCTGTGTGAGCCCGATCCTACGTGGGTCTTTTGCGGGGGTTAGTACCTATCGATCCTTCGTGGGTCCGACGACTTAGATGGATCAGTGATCATCTTTGACGTCATCTGAAAAAGTATACCTGGTTGAGCTGAATCTTATGTTACTCTCCTTCGTGGATTGTGTTGAACTATCCTATGTGGATTTACTGTTTACTCTCCTTGTGGATTTGAGTCTTGCTTTCCTTTGTGGATTGAGTTGTTCTTGAGCTCGTGAGCAGAGCTGGAATTGGGGACTTAGGTATATGTATGGGCATATACCTAAGTCGAGTCAGATGTTACTTCGTGATTTCATCCTTCTTTTGTGCTATATCCTTTGTGGATTTCGGGAGACCTTCGGGGGTCTCGGGGTCCTTACTGAGTAGCTTATACTCACCCCTGCACGGGCTATGCCCGCACCTTGTTGTGTTGGTTGCAGACGACGGACAGCGCTGATCACGGTTGGGGCGTGGAGCAGGACGGTACCTGGAGGTGGACCACTGGGCGGGACGTGCTCGGAGCGGACGTGGGACCCGAGGAGCCTGGAGGCTATCTGTACCCACCCTTCAGGTGGGATTGCCAGTGGACGACACGAGGCCGCCGTCTTTTCTTCAGTTGCTGTACTTTACTTTTCAGTTGTACTTTACAGTTGGGCTTGTATTTCCGGCCCCCTTTACTTTTCTGCACTTTACTTTCCGCTTGCTGACTCTGTGTGGTTGTTACTTATAAAGGCAATGCCTTCCCTGTTTACTGGGATTTTACGCCTTGGTGCTAGTCGCCAGCCCCTGGCCTATGGAAGGCGGGCTTGGGGTAGTCACGGCACGGGCCCCGAGGACGGGTCGTGACATTCAACATCTGGAACTTATACAAGTTGACACAAGACATCATTCAGGCTCACTTACTTTTTATATTCTGAATCTAGATTACTCACTCAACTCCTTGGAACATCAAGTTCCAATATTATCAAGGAATGGAATCAAATAAATATTCCTTGAAATATATTTTCAATAACTTCATTTCTTTCATATTTCATTACATCATCATCATCATTTTATGGGTACTTCATAATCAAGGGCCTAAATGTCTTTTCAAATCATATGAGTAGAAAATACCAACTTTAGGTTATGTGTATTGATAGTAAGAATACACTCCTGAGTATACTCAATTCTATAAAAAATTCAGTGAGATATAATTTTGTAGGTCAGTCCAAGTAATGTGTCTTGATTTATTACCTCCAAATTCTATTCTTCATATCTCATATATAACTTTTACATTGAGTATAAGATTTTACACATGCCAACCTTAACAAAACATCAACACCCATAATACCTAGTGATAATCCTTGGTTAGAGATAACTCAAAGTTGTACTTTGAGAGGATATTATTATTCCACTATTCATGTAAAATAAATTATAACACTCATGAATAAATGATAAATGGATTTTACCATTATTATAAAATCATGATACATTTAAAACCATTATAATAAATCACTTTTGTATCATATAACAAAATATTTAAATTGACCCTCATGTTATTGTTGTTTAAAAAAAATCCTTTTAAAGGTTTTCATTGGTTGCATTTGTTGACAATAACATCCATGTTTCATGTTGAAGAATATTATGAAGAAGAGGTAATGCTTAGAGGATTTATATAGATTCATTAAATCCATAAGGTTTTTAGCTATTGGATAAATATATTAGAGAGACAAATTATATGCAACAAAGAAACTATAAACACTATAATAGAAGGTCACATAACAGTTCTATGTTATAGAACACACTTTATGTAATAGGAGGTGAAAAATTGAATTTTAAATTCATTGGAGTTTTAAGGGTTCTTATTCCATGGAGGGAAGCCTACATTGTGAGTAGCTATATAGGGATGACGAGATGATTTTAAATTTCACTTGAGTTTTGAGGAGTCCTATTTTATGGAGGATAGGTTACACTATAAATGGTTGAAGAAGAAACACACATGCCTTATAAAAACTTTATGACATGGAGGGTGTGAGTTTGGATGTGTGGTTCATTTTTTATCTTCCAATCATATTAGATCTCACACTATAGCTAATCCTTACTTCATAAAATGTGTGTTTTCAATAGAAATTAATTATTTGGTGACCTTAAATCCTATAGGAATTCACATCGTAGAAGATTACACCATAGGACATTACATGTTCAAAGTATGTTAAGGAGATTATAGAGTGATCATGGGTAGTTCATGGCAGAGCTTTAAGAATGTGAATATAGACTTGGTTATTGGAAGTCATTCCACAACTAAACATTCCATGAACTCATAATTTGATTGAATACCCATTCTACTTTATATTAAATAAGTCTACATCATGGTGAAACTTTAAAATAAGGTGTTTACACCATAGTATATGTGATCACTCCATAATCGAGCAGTTATAGTGAAATATGTACTTCTATAAGAGAAGTTATTCTTGGGATTTGAGGCATTTAATGAAAATTAAATGGTCCCCAATCACTAAATTTAAGTGAGGATAACAAATAGAATAATAATAATAACAGAGAGGATGAATTTATTGATCATAACCATTGGATAAAATTAAACTGAGTTCTATAAAACTACAAACAATAGTTTGTAGGGGTGTGTACAAAAATAGAATTAAAAAGGGAACTTATGGAGGCTTATTGGGAAGTAATTAAGAGGAGACTTCCTGGATTCTTGGAAAATTGAAATTGAAAAATAAGGATTATATTTGAGGAGATTTATTGTAGTGACTACAACCCCAGTAACCCATAGATGGTGTTAACTTTATTAAGTTGGTACAATATACAAGGGATCACACTATAAAATATCAATCAATTTATAAATCTTGTAAAACTAGATACAAACATGATTTCCATATTACATTAGAAGATAAAAATATATTACGAAAAACATTCATGTATCCTTGAAAAATCAATCAAATATTCCTTATTCATATCATTGGGAAAAGAAAAAAAATAAATTGTGAGATCAGATGATCAATAAGGTAAAGTGTATGATATAAGATATCATTAATACATAAGTCATAAAAAATATAGTAGAGTAAATAATCAATACATATTCTATTTAGTTAAAAACTTGTGCTTCAAAATATATCCATGAAAAATAAAACAGTCACACAGATAATAATAAAAAAATGAAATCCTAATGAATGAAATACATAATAATAAACACCATAATCTTACCATAAAATAATAATTCCAAGAATTCATCATCCTTACTATTAATTCCTCATTTAAAGTCATTTCAATGAATGGGTAGACATACACCAAATACCCAACTAATTTTTCCAACTATTTTTCTCATGAGACTTATTGATGCATCAAGAGGCTATCTATAACTGAGATACACCCATAAATTACATATTTAAAATCACTTAACAATATATTGGATCAATAATATAATATATAATCAATATGACTTATTAATAAATAAATATCTGTATTGAATTAGGAATACAGAACATCAATATTTCACTAGTAAATGAAATAACTTTTTAAGTAAGTATTCTTAAAAAAAGATGTATATTAAAATGGTATATGTCTAAAAAATATCAAAGTAGTATAAATTATACTGAATACATCCAATATATGGAAAATATGGACATGAAGGAGAAAAATAATTTCCAAGGAATAACAAAGAGTAACAGATAACAAGATCACAAGAAATTGAATGATCACAAAATAAAGTATAATCCATAAATCAGTAAAGGATGATATAATACCATCAACTCATCAGAAAATAAGGTTTTTAAAAAATGGTAAGTCTTTTTAGGATTATCAAGTAAAATAGAAGAAAAATGTAAAAATAACTTTCGTTAAAGGTTTTGTAACTTCGTTGTAAAAATGAAGTTATAAATCATTTACATAACTATTTTCAACATTTTGATAAATAATTATTTTTTATTTTAATATAAAAACTAATAATTCAAATAATATTGGAAAATTATTTTCTTTCAAAATTTATATAAACTTTTAGATCAATCTAGAAAAATAATGGCCACAAAGGTTGGAAAAACCGTTTACATTATATACATTAAAAGAACATTCCTTTCACACTTTTTTAAAAAGTTAAAAAATGATTTGTTCAAAAACATTAAAATTATTCCTTCAAACCTTTATAATGAAAATAAAAGGTATTATAAAAATATATTTAATAATCATTTAAAATTATATAAAAACTTTCTTGAAATAATTTAAAAAATGGATATGGAAGGAAAATGTTCCCAACCTAAAAGAGGAAATAAGGTCTGTTATTATTAAAATAATTATTTATATATTTGAGTACTAAAGAGAGGAAAAGTTATAATAAAAACTTGGAAGTCCCAAAAATAAAGAGATTATAATAAATTAGATGGTATTTAATAATATAAATATTATTTAATCCTTCTAACATAAATTTAAACATGAACAATCCTGAATAAAGAATATAATTTAATTAATATTTCTAGAATTATAATTAAATCATAAATATAATATATATTCATTAAATATATCATTATGGTTTACCTTGTAAAGAGGGAATGAAAAATAGATCATATAGCCTCGTGGAGGTGGTAGTCCGCAAGTACAACGACATTATCATTTTCAAATGAATGTATGGGTAAGAAGATATATTATATTTATATAAATATAATTATTTTTTAAATATAATATATATAACTTAAATCCATCATAATAACTTTACATTAAAGAAAATAATGGAAAATTAAATATATCACTTCGTTGAGTTGGTAGTCTATACGTACACATGAGCAATGCTTTCATTTTCCATTAGATGAAATTGAGGTAGATAATTGTTATTATATTATCATAATAATATTTGAGTATATATATTATATATAACTAATTATTTTAAGATGAATACAATATATTTGAAGGAGGTATAATAAGAAATAAACCTAAAAAAAACCCAGTTAAGAATCATACCTCCTTTTTGATATCCTTATTTCAATTGAGCTTAAGGACTTTGAAGGATAGGTTTATGGAAACTATAGGGAATTAGGTACATGGTAAGTGGAATATTAAGAGGAATTTGGAAATATTTTTTTGACAAAACTAAAATCATACATTCCTTGGGAAATTATTGGTTGAGTCCTTTCAAAATAAAAAATCAATGTCATTTTCATAATATTTTATTCTTTAAGGGCCATGAAAGTAATTTTAGAAATGAAAAGTGGCATATACATGAACCATGTTTAATATGATAAAATATTTCTCATCCAATTTGGCCTTAAAGACATGTATTATGTTCCCTATTTACCATGTTTAATAGGGTATTACCTTTTTTTTGTTTTAATAATAGAGGGCTAGACCCTCAACCTATTAAGAAACAATATAAAGGTCATTATCAAAAGAAAAAAGAAAAAAATTGACATAATTTAAAATATAATATGAAGATAGTATAAATAAACTCATAAAATGAAATAAATGAATGTATTATATATTTTTTGAGGCCTTACCTCTTATTTTAAACATAGTTTATCCCATTTTACCCTTTACCATAGTAACAAACTTTTATCATGGTTTTTATTAATTCAAACAAAAAATTAATTTTAACTTATTAAATAATATTAATTATGATTATTATATACATGGAAACCATTTTAAATGATTCAATTTCTATAATTAGTAAAATTAATTTTAATATAAGTGTGCAAAAGGTAATGAAAACAATTTTAAGAAAAATACAATTTTAAGCATAATAAATTATTCTATAAAAAAATAAATCACACCGTTGATACCCAAATAATTATTTTAAGTTTTTTAATAAAATTTGACTTATGTTACTTTAAAACTTAATTAAAAATATAATGAGACATTTTTGTTACTTGATTTAACAAAAAGAAATAATAGTTTTGTAAAAATCAGTTTTTTCACTATTCACTTAAAAATAAACTATTTTTGAAAAATAAAAAAAATACAAATCATGATAATTTTTATATATTGAAATAAAAAGAAAGTAATTTTTTATAAAATTCAATCTATAAAATTTTAAAATTTATATTCTAAAAGAAAGTATAAAATATACGACAAAACCACTTTTAATGAAAAACGACTCTTTCAAAATTTTACAATTATTAACCTCATATAATTTCATCCATATAATTTAAAATTGAGTATTAATTTATTAATTTATAATCAATAATTTTTTATTAAGAAAAATTTTCTATATGTATTTTGTAATGTGGTTATTACCATTCATACGTGACAATCCAATGATTAGGCTATGACAATCATGTTTTAATAATATTTTAATAGTATATCAAGTTTTGTTTAAGATCATTATTGTATGTTTCACAAGATATCATACAAAGTATAAAGAAAAATCTTGGGGTTTTAAATATTCCCTCCTTAAAAATGTTATACACATAATTTTAATTCATTTTTAGTATATCATGACATAATAATTTTTTTTCATGAATTTTAATTTCTAGGTTTGGACTAAGGAACTTATTATTTAATAAATAAATGTTTTTAAGAAATATGTGTAACTTGATAATACTTCCACCTATTAATGTATTTTTTAAAGAATAACTTGATAGATATGTGATAATTTCTATAAAAAAATTGATAGATTTATCTTCCTTTTCTTGAGTTTGAGGAAAAAACATACTTACTTGATTTATTTCCATTCCATTAGTGTTATTTCATCCCTTAGTACGTTTGGATCTATTTTATACTAGTTATTTATTTGATTTTTTAAATTTTGAATGGAAAATATGATCTTTTCAAGCCCGAATCACTAAAATAATCTTTTAAGGGATCGTGAGATCCATTGAAGGATAATATTCTTCATTGTATTAATTTTTTTGAATAGTTATTCCTACCATTTTTATCCATTTACCAAAACCAAAAATGGTTAGAATAAGTAAAAATAACATCAAATAAAGTAAAATATAAAATAAAGGAGTAATATCTCCAAAAACTCAATAATAATACCAAAGGTTGAATATTAATCATTAAAAACTAAAACTCTTTATAATATCTTGGACCAAATTTTAATACATTATAATCATATATTCACAAAAAATCACTAAAACTTTCCTTTCTTAAAAACACATACTAACTATAAAGGTTATATATCACAGTGAGGGCATGATTTATCTTAGATAAATCAACAAATATTCCATCCTTGGATACAATATTTAGCCAAAATCCACACATAATAAATTTCTCAAATAACACATTTCCTTTGAGAGTCTCATGAATGATTTAAAACTGATTCTTATGCTCTTTATCCATTTAATAATATACCAATATAACCATAATAAATACCAAAATGAAATTATCAAGTTAATCCTTGATGCTGGGTGAATTGATTCAAATAGTACCCCGTCTTCTTATAGTTAAAGCACTTTATATCAATGGATTATTTCTTTGACTTTAAATCTATGAGCCTTATTTCCTTTATAACTATACTTGTAAAAAATATCTTTCACTTTAAAAAATTATCGGGATGTTTCTTTCCACAATTTTGACATGTTGAAAGTTCTACCATTCCATTTATCTTCTTCATTATATTTCCTTTTTCAGGGTGATCAATCATCCTATTATTCTATTGATTTCCTTTGAAAATTTAAGACTCAAAGAATTATTTTTCTATATTAATGTAATTTGATACCATATCATCATATGATTAAAATTTTTATAAAATTAATTCCCTTCAAAGGCTCGTATTAATCCAATAAAATAAATAGTCAATCTTACTTTCTAGATTATGTATGTAGTATACATTATGAATTTCTAATCAATAAAATTGTCCTCATACTCAATAACATTTCCACTTTACTTCATCTTTAAATTTAAAAATTTACTTTCCATATCATCTCTTTACTTTCAAGGAAAATATTTCTCAAATAATATCACCTTAAATGTTCTCCATTCTATAATTTTTATCTCCCCTTCTTCCTTTTTATTCCAAATCAGTGACTACCATTGATATAAATAATTTTTTAAACAATATACTAACCAAATAACCTTTTCCTTTTCATCACTTCCCAAATACATAAATGTATTTTGAAGGATATTAATCCATTTCTCAACTACCAATGGATTATTAGTTCCATTAAAGTTTAGAGTATTATACCCCATGAAGTAGTCCAAAATTATTACACTATCCTGAAAATTAATTAGTTTCTCCATATGGGTAAGTTTATTGGTCATAACTTGAGACAACTAGCATAATATTGTTTTAATATATTCCTCTACAAAACTAGTCATATTGACTTTATCATAAAGGAAATCCCTATACTGACTATGAGTGTTGACATGATTTCCATTTCTCACCCTAGGTTTCATCACTAAAAAATGACACACACATAATAAAATCATAATCATCATGAATACAGATCCATAACATAACAATCCCAAAAAATTGAAAATTATAGGGGTTTATATTAATGTTCAAGCTAGCTATGTTCTTCTAAAATCTAGTTCCCATGGGTCCAACTAAATTTTCATCGATACCAACTATAAAATCCTCAAATATAGTGACATAGAGTTGATGTTTACTTTATTAAAATGGTATAATATACAAGGGAGATAACCAAAAAGGGTCAATAAATTTATAATTCTTGGAAAACTAGATATATACATGACATTAATATCACCCAAGAAGATAATTTGTTTTCATAAAAACATTATCGTATCCTTGAAAATCATTCTAATATTCTTTCTTAATATCTTGGTTAAAGGAAAACACATAAAGGGAGATCCTAGTTTCTCAGTAGGAGAAAGTGTATAATAGAAGATATCATGATCACATAAGGAATAAATAATATAATATAGTAAATAATCATTATATATAAAATTTAATCAATTAGTTAAGATTCAAAATATATCCATGGAAAATAAAATAATCACATGGATAATAATAACTAAAATCGCAATAAAGTAAATGAATAATGTTAGACATAATGATATTACCATCAATGCCTCATACTAAGAAATCATGAACCTTAACGTCAATTCCTTTTACAAATAAATTTCAATGAATGGGTAGGTGTACACCATATACCCAACTAATTTGGAAAACTATTTATCTCATGTGACCCATCGATACATCAATGAGATATTTATGATTGAGTACCACCTATCACTTACATATGTCCAATTCATTCCTCATATGTTCAATAAAAAATATAATACATAATCAATATGCTTTATTAATAAATAAGTATCCATATTGAATCTATAACATGGAATATAAATATTTCCCCTATAAATGAAAACAGTTTCTTAATAAACTTCTGAAAAATAAAATTATATATTAAAATGATATACAAATAAGACAATATAAAAGTAATAAAAATGACACTGAATACATAAATGATACTAAAAATATGGCCATAAAGGGAAAAATTAATTTCCAATGAATAATGAAGAGTGATAGAGAATATGATCACAATAAAGTGACTGATCGAAAAATAAAGTATAATACATAAATCAGTAAAGGATGATTGAAGACCCTAAATTAATCACAGATGAAGGTTTAAAATAAGGGAAAGAGTTTTGATAATTAGAGTCTAAAAAAGAATCAAAAAATTAAAAATAACTTACTTTAATTCTTTTATAACTTCATTATAGAAATGAATTTATAAATCATTTAAAAATTATTTTCAACTTTTTAAGAAATAATACCTTTTTATTTTAATATAAAAACTAAAAATTTATAGAATAATGGAAAATTATTTTCTTTAAAAAACATAGAAATTTTTAGAGGAATATAAATATTGAATATTAGTCATAGAGGTGGGAAATAATGTTTATTATATATATATTAAAAAGAAAATTCCTTTCACACTTTTGTAAAAATTCAAAAATGAATTACACAGAAAAATTTAAGAAAATTATCTAAAACCTTTGTAAAAAAAGTAAAAGGTCATATAAAAAAGCTTTTACCAATCACTTAATAGTATATAAAAACTTCCATGAAACAATTTAAAAAATATGGATATGGAAGAATAATATTCCCAACCTAAAAGAGGAAATAAGGTTGGTTTTTCTCATAAAACATTATTTCTATATTTTGTACCAGTTAGATTAAAAATTAGAAGTGAAACTGGAAACTATATAAATAAAAATAAGATAAGTAAATAGATAGGGTCTAAGAAGAGAAATATAATATAATTCTTCCAACATAAATTTAAACATGAAAAATTCTGAATAAGTGTGAGATTATAAAATAAACCATTACTTATTTAATAAATTTTGAATCAAAAACCCTTAAAAAAACCTAAATTTAAACATTAAATATCATGAATAAAGAAGAATTAATGATACAATCTCATCAAATGAATATTTATGAGACTACCTCCATGGTTCAATATGAATTTATCAGTGTTTGAGGATAAGTATCCAAAAGAAATATCTTTATATTGTCTTCATAGTAAACATTCCACATATGAAATGATAAATGATGGAAATGAATCTAGGGTGAAGGATAAATCACAGTAGGTTTCATTTAATGTAATGAAGATACATTCTATTAAATAATACCCAAAAAATATGAGGTTGATGGATTGATTTATTACCTTTCCTCAAATCTTAATAGGGGAAAAGTAAAATTCAAAGGTAAGATTCAAATTAATTTCTTTTGATGCAGTAAGGTAAGACATCTCAATACTAAGTGGTATATTTTTTTAAGATGATGAGAATGAGGAATATGTAAAGAAACCCTTCAAGGGTGATAAAAGAAGAAAATCACAAAAAAAAATTATTCAAGAGTAAAAACCTATTATCTCATGAATATGAAAGCTTATATGAGTCAGAAGTTGAGGAGGTTGAGGTTTGAAGGGATGTCAATGAAGATAGTTTAGTAGATTTTATTAATAGATCAAAGTATGATAATATCGATAATGAAAAATAATGAAGTTGAGGGAAGAGTTTATCTTCTTATAAAACTTGAGCAAGACCTTGAAGAACTTGAAAACTGGAGGTCTAAAACCAAGAAGGATAATTTAGTTGTTCATGAATCAAAGATTTATATGAAACAATTGGAGGAAGAAAAGTTATAAGTGAAAGTGGAGATTTAAAAAATAAAATATGGAATTTATGGAAACATAGAGAGGGAAGTTAAGATCAAGATCAAAGTAGATAAACACAATCAAATTATATATGTATTGAATAATATAGTGAAATAAAGGGTTAAAATAATTGAATAACTAAAATAAGATTTCACGGGTTTGTGATGAAAGTGTGAGGATCAAGATAGACTTCTTACACCTACCATGGTATCAAGTTTCTCTAAGGAATGATACCTATTTATAGATATATAAGACCATGGAGTGTCTACTGAAGATTAAATTCCCTTCCCAAAAGTGCAGTTCCTTAAAAATAATGGGAAGGCTATTGTGAATTATGATTATAAGTAGGAGATAGCTATGAATCATGATAGGCCTTAAAAATATACTCTCTAAAGAAAAGTGGATTTGGGGGAAGCTTGAAATACTATTGTTCAAGAAGTAAAGGATGGAAATATGACACCAAAAATTAGGTGTTATTATAATTGAAAATTTGGACACATTTAGTATATGTTCTCCATTGCAAAGACGTTTTCCAGAGAGTTAAAAAAACTAAAAATCACTACTTCAAAACTAAGTTTATCCAGCACTAGATATTTAATAGTGCTAGCTAAAAGAACTATTAAAGAACCCCTTTTTCAATGCTATAAAAGCATAGTTAAATGGGGGGTATTTAACAACACTTTTTTAGCACCATAAAAGGGGGTCATTAACAGTGCTAAAAAAGAGATGTTAAAGGGACCCCTTATCAGTTCTTATAAAAAAGAACTGATAAAGACCCCCCTTTATCAGTGACATTAAAACAGTACTGATAAATGGGTCTCTTTATTAGTGCTAGTAAAAAATCACTAATGAAGGGGGTATTTATCCGTTCTTGTAAAAAAGTACTGATGGGGGGGGGGGGGGTATTTTTCAGTATTTTTTAAAAGCTCCAATAAAGACCCCCCTTATCAACACTTTTTTACTAGAGCTGATAAAGGCTATATTTCAAAAAAAAATCACTAAAAATAATATATAAATATATAAATATATAAATATATAAATATATAAATATATAAATATATAAATATATAAATATATAAATATATAAATATATTTATATTGATATAAATATAATATATATTTTTTAAATATGTTTTAGATAAGGATTAATAGGTAATTTCACTTGATATATAAGATATTTAGTGAAAACGTCTTATAAAATAATTAAAAAAATATTTTTAATTAATAATTTTCTAATTATTATTGATTAATAGTCACTTAATAACAATTTGAAGATAAAAAAATCAAAAAATAATAAAAGATGTAAGATAAGTTGAAAACATAACTTGAACTTTGAATGACAATAAGTTTTGATTAGGGTGTCCTTTTTGGATCTACCACATATCAAATTAATGTTTGTTATGAGATCTAAACTGTAGTCATTGAGATACTTCCTATCACATTTTCAAGGCCAAAAAACACCCAAAATCCCTCCAAAATTGAGTTTTTTAGTCGAGGTACCCCAATATTTTAATATTCAATGGATTTTCAGCCTCATCTAAGGGGGGTATTATTGACTTTTTTGGGCGGAGAATGAATTTATTACCAGGTAGTACATTCATATTTATATTATAGTTTTTAATTTTTATCATTTTTCATACTGTACTTCTATTTGTAATCAAATATATAAAAATATATACATATTTTTTATATATTCACACATAAAAATTTAATTTTATAAATACATATTTAAAAATATTAATATATAAAATATATTTCTCAATATATAAAATTTCCCTAAATAAAAAAATATCCATTTTATTTAAAATAAAAATTTATGAATATTTATATACCTATATAATTAATGTATATATAATGTTCATATATATATATGTGTGTGTATGTATTGATAAAAATATATATATTTATCTATATATTATAATATATATATATAAATATTAATATATAATATATGTAATTAAATATAAATATGTATAATTATATTTATAGATTCAGATATATATATGTATGTATTTATGTATGTACGTATTTATTTATAAACACACACATACAAAAAAACATATTTTGTATATGTGTTTTAAAAAATATATCTACCTACATAAATAAATATATATAAATATATATAAACATATATATAAATATATAGAAAATAAATAAATATATATATATATATAAATATATAGATATATCATAAAATGGAAAACAAAATAATATAGGGGAGTGGAAAAGAAGAAGGAAAATGAGATGGAGATCTCAGGTTCAAAACTCACTGGAGGCAGGGGCATGTGTGAGAGGGTAGAATTATCTAAATCACTGATAAGGGGGGGGGGGAGAACCTGGGAGTGTGGGTAAGCACTGATAAAGGGGGATGAGGAGCGTTAATAAAAGGTGTGTTAGATTCAAAAAAAATCCCCCTTTATCATTAGGGCCTTCATTAGTGTTTTTTAGCTCTAGTAAAGGAGGCCTTTAACAGTTATAAAAAAGTACTGATAAAGGAACTCTTTAACAATTTTAAAAATGGTTAATAAAGTCCCCCTTTATCATTACTAAAAATCACTAATAAAGGGAGACTTTATCAATGATTTTTTAGCGCTATTAAAGTGTGAATTTATCATCACCTTTTACAAGTTCTATTAAATCCAAACCTTTAACATATCTTACATCATCAACACTTATACAATGCTGATAAATACCTTTTAATAGTGTTGTTAAAGGACTTATTTTCTGTAGTGAATAATCATGCAATTTTCCATCATTTACTATGATTTTATTGGGTATTGTTTTTGGTGTGAAGGATTTGGGCACAAACTGGCTTATTGCACCAGAAGGGTTCAATGGTAAGTATATCATGAGATTAAAAATATAGAAAATTTTCAAATGGTAACCCTGATGAAAACTTTGAAAACTAAAAATAGATTCCCATTGATGTAATATTCAAAGAAAATTGGTGAACTAAGAGAATAATAGACATATCAATCATCAAGAGAAGTTCCTCAATAACAATGAATGAAGAAGATAAGATATGAGAAGGAAAATTTGATGAGATTACTTAGAGAGAAATGAAAATGTGTGGTTTATGGGATCTTGTAGAGATTTTACCTTACACATGACCCAAAATGAAAATATTATCACCGATATCAAATATGACAATGGTGAAGTGGTCTGATTTGGAAATTATAAAGGACTCCAAATTTCATGCTCCAAAAAGGGAAAGGTTGGTTTAAAGGATTTTAGAAAAATAGATGTACTCTTTGTGGAATTAATCAGTAACACAATTCTAAGTGTGGTTCTATTTTATAATTTAGGAAATTATAATGAGTTTTGAAGGAATAGGTGCACTATTAATTCTAAATATAGTTCAGTTGTTCTACAAGGAAGACGGAACAATGGAAATATTTACCTCATTGATGAAGAAAATTAGTTCATACTCTTGAAGGAAGATAAAAAATTCATTTAAATAAAAAATACATGGAAATTAAAATAACTAATGATGAAGAACATAATTTTTCTAATCTCACATGTGATAATACTTATAATTGTGATTCATGTTAAAAGGGTAATACAATTGAGAATACATATAAGATAAAAGGTAAAATCATCAAGAGTATTGGTGATCATTAATGTGGATATCTGTGAAATAATAACTCTTAAATATTTTGATGAAAAATTATATTAATATTTTTTGTTAACGATTCTATCAGGATGGAATTGTTAATGTTGACTACCCACAAAATAGAGGTATTCAAGTGTATTAATAAATACCAATGAGAAGTTGAAAATATTTTTTGTATAAAAATTAAAAGGTTTAACATTGAAAATGGTATAAGATTTAAAAATACCCTAGTGGAATAATATCTATAAAGACATGGGATTCAACATCAAGTGTCATCGATAGGGAATCCTCAATAGAATAGAGTTTTTGAGAGGATAAATTAGATTATAAAGAACATGTAAATGGCCATTCATATTGAATAGTCCCTATTAGAGAAGTACTATAAAGAATAAATTATAACATTGGATTTTATCATCAATTCAGAAATATTATATCCAAATGATGGTAAGACTCTATAAAAAATCTAGTATGGAAAGAAGTTCAAACTTAAATATTTTCAGGTGTTTGGAAGCAAGATATTTATTCTTAACAAATAAAATAATTGAATGTTTGAAGAACATAATGATGAAGGGATATATATTCATCCAAAATAAAGTCATATAGATGCTTTAATAAACAAATAAGTATTTTTTTTGAAATACATGATGTTTTTTAACTAAAATTGGGAATATTATGAATATAGATGAGTAGATTTTAGCTATAAATGAAAAAAATTAGAAATAAATAACATATTTTTTGAGGAAGAAAGTAATGAATATGTTTCCTATTTATGGGGAGTTAAAGGGGTATTAATTTACTCTAATTATAGCTTAAATAATGAGAATAACATAACACAAACAGTAAGAACAGACAAACAAATAGATGATTTAAAAAATTCGAAATCACAATTAGTAATCTCATTGGTGACCGAAAACCCCCATTCAGTCTAGAAGAATGAATATTTAATATCAAAATTCATTTTTATCACAATAGGAACCAAATTAATATAATTAATCCTCAAAGTATGAAAGTTGGATCTTGGTGATGCATGATTATCTTGACCAAATTGAGAAGAACAATACTTGAGAAGTTGTCACAAGGCCAAAAAACAAGAACATGATTGAAACCAAGTTAGTTTTTTGAAACAAACATAATAAAGATAAAAAAGTGACAAGTAATAAGGAATGACTAGTATATTAGGTTTATTCCTAGAATAAAGGCTTTCATGTAGATTAATCATTTTCACTTAGGGATCATTTTGAGAGTATTCAGTTTTTCTTGGCCATGGATTTTCACAAATAGTTTAAAATGTATCAAATGGATGAAAAATCATCATTTTTTAATTTATTCCATGAAGTGGAAGTTGATATTGAGAAAATATATGGATTTACCATTCATGAAGATGAATGTAGGGTGTGTCGATTGAAGAAAGATTTTTATGGGCTAAAAAAAGCACCGAGAGACTAGCACTCACGACTTGATTAGTAACTAAAGAAGCTCAGTTATCTTATAGGAGGGGTTGATAAAAACCTATACATCGAGGAGTAATGTTAGTGTATGGTGGTGCTTATATATGGTGAATATATCATCAATTAAGTCTTGTCTAAAACCTAATTCAATTAGTTTTCAGAACATATAAGGTGAGAATGTGATATTTATCTAATTGGAAAACTATAATTTTTCTTTGGTTTTTAGGTTACTAAATGTAAGGATGTGACATTATTTTCCAAACTATATATTCCAAATAAGTTATAAAATGATATCAAATGGATGAATCTAACTTGAAGGTTACTCTAGATGAGACCCGGGTGGAATTGTTATAATATGGTGAAGATGAGGAGGTTGATGTAACTCTTTATTGATAGATCATTGATTAATTAATTTATTTGATATCCACTTGACTAGATATTGTGTTTTCTACTTTTCAAGCGTCTAAATATCAATATTTTCCAAAATAAATTCATATGAAATATGTGAGATAGACACTTTAATATATCAATCAAATAGTTGATTTTGGGCTATTCTATCATACAAATTCATAGAAGAAAATATTTGGCACTACCAATGCTAATTGGACAGGTTTAGTTGATAATTGAAAATCTACTTATGGAGGTGTATTTTGTTTTGGTAGCTCTTATATTTCTTATTAAAGTAAAAAATCAATATTGCATATCATTATTCACTATAGAGGTAGAGTATATTACAACAACTGAATATTATATTCAATTGATATGGATGTGAAAAAAATAATGATAATTACATTGATTTGGTATATCCTATTTTGATTATATTTGATAACTAAAGTGCTATAAATATTATCAAAAATCCCATTCAACACTCAATTACAAAGAAAATCGAGATAAAATACCATTTACTTAAGGATAAATTTGAGTAGTAGGTTGTCAAACATGATTATGTGCTTACTAAAAAACAAGTGGCTAACATTATGGGAAAGTCTCTACCTAAGGTGGATTTTTAATTCAATCATTTTGATCTAGCAGTCCATCCAAACCCTTATCTCTAAATGATTCTTGTTATGGATACACCCACTCCCTAAGGGAATTTCTTGCGAAAAAGGTATGATCTCACTCCCCAATTAATTTATTGTATTTCTAACTCTATTTTGTGATCCTTTAAGAAAGTGATCTTTGGGATTGTGGAAAAGGGGGAGGAATTACTCATGTTAGAGGATAAATACATTTTTTGTTTCTTTTACCTATTTTCAAAGGGAGAGTTCTACTAAGAGGGTGAGTATTTTATTGAATATTAGATGGTGAAGCTTATGAAATATGAAATATTCAAACCATGAAGTTAATTGATATGTTATCATGATAATTATATCATCTAACTCTTATTTATCACATAGATAATTTTTCTCACATGATCTTAGAGTTTATGATTGATGAATCATTAATGAACTTCTTAAATACACGCAGTTATGAAATTTTCTCATACTGAAAGAAATATGGTTAGTATGGGAGTTTCAATAAACCAAAAGGGGAAGATTATTAGCACAAATACCATTGGAGGTTTTCATTAGTTTTATTTGTTTAAAATTTTATTTGTGTTCTAAATTTGAATAAGGTTTTATAGAAGAGGTTATTATTATAATATTGTCATAGATTCATTAGATGCATAAGGTTTTCAACTAATTGATAAATTTTTTTGAGAGACAAATTATATTTTATAGATAAATCTAAGGCACTATAATAGAATTACATGTAATGGTTATATTCCACATAGTATACTCTATATTATGGGAGGTTAATAATTGAATTTAAATGTAATTTGTTTTTCAAGGGTGCCTACACCTTAGAGGGAAACCTATACTATGAGGAGAAATGTAGAGATGACTGGATGATTTTTAATTTCACATGATTTTTGAGGAGGCCTACATCATGGGGGATAAGTTATGCTATAGTTGGTTGAAGAATAAATTCCCACACCATAAAAACACTTTACAATATAGAGGGTGTGAGTGTGGTAGTGTGGTTGATTTTTTTCTTCCAATATGATAAAATCTCATGTTGTATATGGAATTTACATCATGGACTGTGTATTTTTAATAGTTATGAATGATTTTTTGACCTCAAATCCTATAGGATTCCATGTTTTAGACAATGTAAGTGTTTAATGAAAGTTATGTAGGTCATGGAATGTTCATTGGTAGTTTATGAAGTATCTTTATGTGTGAGAAAAATATACCTGGTAATAGGAAGTCATGATATAGAGTAGTGGACCAAGACCACATAATTTGATTAAATACCTCTTTTATTATGTATTAAAGAATAATAAATCATAGTAAAACATGAGAAGAAAGTTCCCATGCCTTAGTTTGTGTGGCCACATCATGGATGAGTATATTCAATGTAATATAGATTTTTTTTCAAAAAATTTGTCCCCATGATTTGAGGCCTTTAATGAAAAATTATTATTTTTTAATTACTACATTCAATTAAGTATGGTACAAGGAATAATACTAATAATAGAGAGGAATAATTGATTGATCATAACCATCAGATCACATCAAACCGATTTATTTCTCTACAATTTCACACTACTATTTGTAATGGTTTTCACATAGATAGAATTGGAGAGGGAATCTATAGAGGCTTGAAGTGAAGAAATGGAGAAGAGATTATTAGGATTGCTAAAAAAAATTTAAAGTTACAAATAAGGATCACATTATAAGAGCTTCATCTCACTGAAATGTAATCAGGTTGTTCAGAAGTGACACAGAATTTCATGTGTATTTTTGAATTAGTATCTCATGAAGAATAAGTGTGTCATAGAATAAGAACTTAGTTTCTATTTATAATATAAGATAGTGATCATTTATTAATTGTTTGGAAAATGATTTCAAAGGGCTGGGGTGAATGCTCTATTGGGAAAAACAAATAGAAGTAGTGCAATATAGTGTTTTAGGTGGACATTAACATCACCTTTTCAAGCTCATTAGCCTAGTATGGTTAGGGTGAACCAAGTAAAATATTTTTGTTCTTTATTTAATTCATTTATATTAGAGAGAAAGTAAGGGAGATAATGTTTTGTTCCTCACATTGAGTGAACACGATCATTTTCATGGAGTTAAGGTTTTAATCAGTGGTACCCTAATTCACTACTTATATCAGGACAATATTCTTGATAGGGGAATGATAAGTGGGGTTATAATGGATTTTTCAATGGATATACTACATTTTCCTCATTATCCACAAAATAGATCAAGAAATTACCCCTCTCAATGATCTATCACATGGGATTATATTTTCAATGGATGTTTTTGGTTTTTTGGTGAGGCTGGGGTTCCCTAGCTCAGGTAATAGCTCCATTATTATCACAGTAAATCTCAATTTATCCGTTGAATCTAAGAACCACACCATGTTTATAAATGAGCTTCATGATCAAAACAAATTCATTTATAGCTTTTTATGTAGTGATGTACTATACCTTTTTTTCATGCTTACCATAGTGATTTGTTTATAAATATTCATCTTGAAAGATTCATCATTCATGAAAAATAAGAAACCAAATTGAAATCTCATATCATATTTATTAGATTGGAAACTTATATTAGTGTAACCACTTATACATAGCTCATCCTCTTGTACAAATACCAAGACCATTTCCCTAGCCCTTCTTATATACATTAGGAAGTATATAAAAATAATCCAGTGACTCACCAGGATTGGATTAGTATATAATAGTTATTATAAGAGAATATGTGACATCAAGTCGAATAAAAAACATGAAAAACATGATCGATACCATACAAATTGTACAAGTAATTATATATATCTTTTCTAACTCCATATAAGGATCCTGAATCCTCCTAAGATTCATACCATGAAGTAATTACAAATACACCTCTTTGTAGTTATCCATGATAAAGTATTTTATAACTTTACTAAGGTATGTTTCATGACTAATTCAAACCCCTTATATCTATCTATATAGATATTCATAACTTGTATGTATACTATTTCACCCATGTTTTTCATATATAATCATTTTCCAAACCACATATTTATAGAGTGTAAGGTTTAAATATCATTTTTGATAATAATTATATCATATATATATAATATCAGAAATACTACCACACTCCCACTAACCTGCTTATGTACATAAGAATCACTTATGTTCTAGATGAAAAAAAAACTCTTTGAATTCATTATAAAACTAGATATTGCAACTTTAAGAATATTTATTCAATCCGTAAATGGAAATTTGTAACTTGAAAAACCTAAAAAACTTATTTGGAGATTCAAAACCTTTGGGTAATATCATATAAACATCTTCAAATAAATTCCAATTAATAAAATTTGTTTTGATATCCATTTGATATATCTCAAAATCAAGATGATCTATTATGGAAAGAAATATTAAAATGGAATTTTTCATCACAATGGGTGAAAATGTTTCTTTATAGTTAATACCATGAATTTTATTATAACCCTTTCCCACTAGACATTATCTATAGGTATATACTCTACCATCTATATCAAATTTCTTATAGAAAACCCACTTTCACCCTATGGATATCTCCCATTCAAGTTCATCCACTAAGTTCCAAACTTGGTTAGTGTACTTGGAGCCCATTTTAGATTCTATAGCTTATCGATATTTCTCATAATTATAACTATTTGTGGCATCTTTATAGGTTTTTAGTTCATATCCTATGAACATTACTTCATTATAATTTTCCATAAGAAATACACATCTATCAGTCTCTTGATTAATCTTACAAAACATTTTAAGTTCTTGTGTAATTCAATTAAGTTATTCTTCTAAAGTTCTTTGTGGAAATAACACATATTCTATATCAGGTCTTGAAATTATCTATGATTAAATTTTATCTCACTAAAACCTCAACTCATTTTCTCATTCTCAAGGAAAACACAACATCAGGCCACAAACCCTTTATGTTCAGTAGGATTATAAAAGTAATATCCCATGATCTTTTTATGATAACCAATAAATAATTTTTTTTATGATTTAGGGATGAGTTTATGAGAATAAAGATGTCATCCATATTCTTCAAAACCCTAATTCTTCATAAAATATATATTGTGGTGTTTCTCATTCCATATCATATATGATGTATTTATATATTCTTTATATGTAACATGGATAATTAGCAATATAGAATCCTCTAGATCATAACCACAGAATAAAATAGAAAGGTAACACTGACTCATAATCAACAAAACAATGTAAAAAAATATACAATTAATCATATCAAAAACCCCATTACACGATGGTGTTCTAAGAGGAGTGAATTATTAAAGAATTCCAAAATATATCAGATGATCATTGAATCTGTGTCATAAGTATTCACCACCTCATCCCGATCATTAAATCTTAATAATTTTTCCCATTTGATTTTAAACTTCATTCTGAAACACTTTGATCTTTTCAAAAGTATAATACTTGTGTATCATTAGAAATAAATATACATAACTAATAAAGTCATAATTAATGTTAAAAATGTACTTAAAACCACCATTTTCTTGTGTACTCACTAGTCCACATACATCACTATGTATGAGATACAATAATCCACAATCCCTTCCACCTTTTCCACTAAAAGGTTCTTCAATCATACTACTTAATAAAAAATATTCACATATATCAAATGATTCATAATAAAATGTGTCTATAAATATATATCTATAGAGTCTTTGGATGTGTTTCTCATTTATACTTCTAAGGAGAAATTTCCAATGGTAGGTGGGATTAGATATAACTATGGAATTCTTATTTTAATTGTTATAGATGATATTATCCCTATCTATAATGTATAAACCATTTTACATATTCTCAATTCCATAAATCAATTCAGGTTTATATATAGGACAAATCTTGTTCATAGTAATGAATAAAAATTCCATATTTTCTAAACAAGATACAAAAATAAAATTCATGTCTATAGTGGGGAAATAATAATAGTTCTATAATTCAAGTACTAATCTACTAGGTATACTTATATCATATGTTTCAAGCTCTAATGAAACAAATCATTCTCTATTGTTGATAAGAATATATACTTATCCCTTCATTATTTACCTCATATATCTAAGTCTATGTTTATCTATAAAAATGTTTGATGCACACCCAATATATAATAGCCATGAGTCAAGGTTGGTGGAAATTATTTCAATAAAATTTATATTCATATATTCAGAATGATTTTTATAATGATTATATACCACTTATATTAATTTAGAATTATTTTATAGGTCATACCTATAGGATATCTCAATATGATAAAACTTATTTAAGAAATAATCTATAAGAAAGAAATATATTTATGTGAGTATAAAATTTTATATCTTTTTATTAAGGAATTTTAATGAAATTATTCCCAATAAAAATTATAACCTCATACACCATATCCATTTAGTGATCCAAGACCCATATTTAATCATGACTTATATTTGGTATCACATAAATGATCCATGGTAATATTTGATAGAAATATACTATTAATAATGTCATAAATTATTCATAGACAGTTGAGAGGATACATATTTATTCAAATCCATCATATAGATTCATAAAAACATATTCCTCTAGTATCCTAATAGTTAGGGATTCCAAGATAAGTGTAGGCCAAATCAAATCGAATTAACAAGGAACCTAATAATCAAGGTCACCATGTAACATGCATTACTTACATAAGATAATTCATGGGTATATAACAGTTAGGGTCACCCATAATGAATGATCAAGGTCTTAAAAAGTGTAGTTTTGGAAGGAATATCTTACTTAGTAATTAAGGGGGTTTATTTTAAAACTCTCACTAATTTAATATACATAATATATATATTAAACTCATAACTATTTTATTATATGAAATATTTATTTTCTCATGTTTTTTTCCTTTGTATATGAATTTTTTTAATGATATATATTTGTAATATACATTCCATCCAACAAATAAATATGTTCACACTATATTAATTAGTAACAATTTACACAAACCAATGTATGTTTTACTCATTGAAAAATAAATTCCAATCATATTCATACATATCCATATTCATCCTATGCATATGGTATATAAACTATTCATTTAAATGTTCATGATTACATAAGATTAAAAATCATCACATGAGTAATCACAGATCCATATATAGAAAATGAACACATTTCTTAAAAAGGTATAAGCCTCTAGTATAATTGGATGTATAACCCAAAGTCCTTCTACATGAGTATACAATTCATAATACTTCTAAAACCCAATATGAAAAAACTATATTTAATAAATAAATTACAACTAATAACATTAATTAGAAACTGAGGTCAAGGTAGATAAAAACTATATCACATTTTATCATAGACAACATATAATATATGGATTAAAAATCAATTATATGAAATTTATCTCATAAATTAACCATACAAAATATTCATATTTCATCAACATTTTATGAACATGAATATTTCATAGGAATTAAAAAATAAATTATGTTATTAGTTATTTTAAAAAATATGATAAAAAACATAAAATTTTCATATTTAAATTAATAATTAAAATATCATTTTACATGACCAAAAAATTATCATTTATAAGAATTTTGAAAACCCTAAGAAAATATAGTAAAATATTATTTTTTTTAAAATTTTCCCTATATCATATTTTACGACCAATAATGGGAATTATCCATCATAAATTACAATTGATACATAAAAGTAACCATTAATATCAATCATATTTAATGATAAAATACAATAATAATCTATGGTTAATATCCCCACTTATGATTGGTGATATCTTAATGCTCCAATTGTATTCATTGATATCCATGATATCATAAATATGTTATGATGATCTATTTTTCAAAAATCTATAGATCAACCATATTTTATGATATCATATTTCATATCATACACAAAAGTTCAAATCCATTAGATTACATTATATCATAACCTAAATAAAAGTTAGTTTTATGCTATGAATAAAAAATAGAAGAATTTAAACATTTTATATTTTATGATATTGAATCAAATGCCTTATAATAGGAAAGTTCTATGAATAATCAGTAGTTAAACATGTTGATCCATTAAAAAACTAGGATTTCATACCATAGAAAGGTTTTGGGCTTTCATATAATTAAATTTAATAGTAAAAAAAACTGATATATTCCCTATCTGTCCTAAATAGTTTTAATAAGCTAAATATAACGATAAAAATAGGAGAAACATTATAGAAATAAGCTCTATATTTTAGTTTTTAATTTTGTATAATTAATTGAGATCATGGTAGGATTTGACAGATACCTCTTAATTTAGTGGGATTATACTATACTTAATATTATTATTTCTAATGAGAGGATCAAAAATCACCAAAAGGGGTGCTAACACCTTCTTCAAAAGAAAAATAGTGATTTGAGAATAAAGAGAGTATCCATTAATATATCTTGAATTGAGGGTAATTTATATGGTAGGGATCATATCCCTTTTATAGGATATCTTTATTTAATTAATGGAGTTATAATGTTTTAGGCTCAACTCCCATATTATGGAAGCTAATGTGTTACTTCATGTTGGAGAGTTACAACTTATTTTAACTATTTAAATGAGTGTTTCATGCGTGAATGGAATTGAATGAATCAAACCAATTTATTTAAAACCAATTAAACCATGTGGGGATGATGTGGAATTTCCACGAACTCTAATATATAATACTATTGTATGCTAAAACAATGTAATTTAAATATATGCATCTCTTTAATTTGATATTTTATATGAGGAACATACTCTTAATATCTTACTTAAGGATATATTAAGTGACAATGCTCCATCAATACATAGATACATCATATGAAAATTATTTTTTGTCACATATAGAATATCTTACAATATGATATCTATATTTACTTCAATTACAACAATATTCACACTATGAAAAAGGAATAGAGTAGTGGATGTTCTTGTTTGTTGGAGACACAACTCAAAAATTAAATGATCTATAATATTTTAAGCAACCTCTATTAATTGTATCATTAGGATTAATATGAGGAATATCCCTTATTTTCAAATAAACATTTCACCTCATAGACCCCTATAATATTTCCACCTACCATGAGGTTATATCATATTAAGTATTTTAATTCTTTTTATCAAATAGTTTTTATTTTTTTGTGTAACATAAACTGTAATGAATTTTTATTTGTTTTTTTTCTTTTTTTCATCTTATTTTTTATTTACTTTATTAAGAAGATACCCTTTTTTGTGTTGTTATTTACCCATGAATTTACATGGGTACCCTTATCATAAAACCTAAACTAGGATCTTAATAAAATAGCCTCATTAAGAATCATATTGATATAGAGACCCCTTCACCCAAAAAATCTCACTATAGTCATTTTATTATTTAGTGATTAAATATTAAATTTCATTTATTTTAGATATGTTTTTTTAAAAACCACCAATTCTTAATTTATTAGATAATTTTTATTATAATTTACTAATATTTTTTACCATTTAACAATGGTTTATTTACTATTAGTAATTTTGCAGTGGTTTAAACCCATTTTAAACATCAATTTTTTTAGTTTTACACATATAAAAACAACTATATATATAAATATAAATTTAAATATATTAAAAGATATATAAATATAAATATATAAATACAAAAATAAACTCTAGAAAACACACTCACAATCCTTTTTTTATTTTCATAATAAAAATACTTTTTTGGTTATTTGGAACCCCCACCGATGATTCAACCTTGAAACCAAAAAATAAAAAATTTTAAATTTAAAATACAAAGAAAAAAGGAAAATCAAATGACATGATATTAGAAGATCATAAAAATGGATTTTGACATGACACACAATGTCACCTAGCGCCCTTTACCCCACCAATGCGACTGTCTTTGCATGCAAGTCATGTAAAAAATATCCAAGAAAACCAACCATGAAACCACACCAAATATCACCATTATTGGAACAACATAACATGGCCTTCATAATAATGAAAAAATATATAAATAAATATAAATATATATGATTAAATTTTAATATATAAATATATCTATAAATAAATATAGAATTATTTAAATATATATGAATATATAAATATTTTTAAAATATATGTGTGTGTGTAAAACATTAGGAGAATTATAATTGACTATAAAAACAAAGTAAAAAGTGATGGAAAACAATTAACTGTGTAAGAAGTAATAAGAAAATTTCAAATTATAGTTTACCATAAAAAACATTATCACATCAATTCATATATCTATTAAATTAATTAGTTGAAATATGATTCAATTGTAATCAATTTCAACATGCTAGAATCTATAAATTATACATGAGTCAATATAAATATTTTGATCAAAGAAATAAATTTGAATAAGTGAATGATGTTTAACCTTACAGAAAAAAGATAAATTCAAAATTTTGTTCATGATTTAAGGCTCTCAACTATCTTAGAATTGTTCCATTAACAACCAAATTTGTAAGGGAGTAAATAAAGAATGAAATTATAATTAATTCATAAGATTATTCCTAATTAAAACCACTCCTTAATGAATTAATTCAATAGAAATAATTAAGTACTCATTCTTGTAATATTAACATCATACCTCTTAAGAGACAACCCAATCATGATAAAATAAATGAACTTATAATATTGAAACACGATGATAAAACAATTAAAATAATGAATTAAAATTTGAAAATATTAAATAAAATTATAAACTTTATTTAATGGGAATCAAAACTCATTAAACATGAATTTAAAATACCAAAGAGGAATTTATGAAAATAAACACTCATCAGAACAAAAAAAATATAAATTATATTCACCAAACTTTCTAAAAAAGATATATTTATAAAACTGGGATAACCAAGTAATGGTATGGTACAAGACGGTGTGGTTTTACTTTTTAAAACAAAAAAATACTAAGTTTTATCCCTAAGAAAATAAAAAATATGAAATATTCCCCTATCTACTAGTTTTGAGAAACTACCACAATGTGTTTGAGTATGGAATCCCCATTTTCTTTGAATTTCTTGAGATCCTTAGAGAGAAAAATGGGAAGATACATCAAGAATATTTCTTGATTTATCTTTAATACACAAATTATAAAAAACAACATGATTATTTAGACAATGATGTGGTTTAAAGGTTATTGTTATTTTTGAGATCTTGGTTCACTCCAGCTATGGTATTTGTGAATTTTCATTAATTTTAATAGTATTTGAGGGACAATGTTATTGTTAACTTAAAAACACAACATGGTTTATCCTAGTTTTTTCTATTATCTTTGAAACTTCTCTAGTTATATTTAATGCCTCAATCTACCTACAGATTAATATAAACATTTTTTTAGAAAAAAGAACTTAATATCATATTTAAAAAATAATGAAAAGATGCATATAAAATCAACATATCAAATTACATTAACTTAATATTTTTTTTATTACTAAAAAAAATAACAAAATTGATTTCATGGAAAAAATCACTTTAATATGGGAAATTAATAATCAATCATACTAATAACTAAATTTAATAGCAGTAAGTTTTTAAATCTTTTTCACACCCTTTTCTAAATACTTAATAATAATAACATTTTGGAATTCAATATCAAAATTATTTTCCCTTAAACACCCATATATCAATTTTATTAAATATTATTGATCACTTTTTGATTTACATTATCAGGAAGAATTTACTCTCTTACTCAAGATTATTTAACTTAATATTTTATCAATCTCATGTTTGTGAAGTCTATCCGTAAGCAATAAATATATATTAATATATACTTTATAAACAAGACTACACTAATGAAGAAAAATTTCTTAAAGGTTATTCCAAGGGATAATGTTAGTGTATAATGATGTTAAAATTCAAAAACTCATGGAGGAGTCTTAGATATTTATGTACAATACATTATTTTCAATAAATCTCAATAAAAACACCCCACTCCTTTACAAAAGATAACACCCATAGATCCTTTTTTATTTTATATTTCTCATGGGTTCACAAAACTAAAAATAAAAATAGTAATAAATTATCCATATTTTATTCTTAATCTTTTTCCTATTCTTATTTATTTTTCCTTTTTATTGAATTTTAGACTAACCATAAAATCACTATATACTTTTTTTTAAACATTAACTCAAATCCAAAAATCATTTCATTACACTTTTCCAATTTTCAGTGTATTATTTCCCATGTATCACTATGGAAAAAGCTAATTTAAATTTTTTTACTTAAACAAAGTCATGTAATAATACCAAATAATTAGATAGGAAAGTAAAATTAGGATTTTAACAAATCTTTCCTAATAAGTTCTCTATGGTCATTATGGGATTTAAGGAGGTTCAAATTCATGGTAGGATCAATGGTAAAAGAGGATAAAAATAAAACAATTGACTTCAATCCACTTAACATGGTTCAACTATAAAGATTCCAAAAATACATAAAGAAATTTCTTAATGTGATGTTTATCCTAAGAATCTAGCAAGAAAGTGGGTATAATAAATAATATTTCAAGGATCTTATAATACATATAAAAAATTATAATCCAAAATTGGATAATAAATAATTGAATGAATATAAAATACTTAGCCAATCAGTGATAATTTGATATAATTAAAATCATAAAAAGAAATAAATTTAGTAATAAAATTAAATTTAAAATATAATAATGAAACAATTATTTTATTTTCCAAAAACATTCCACCAATATAACCCAATTATATTTTCTTGGTTGTTTTATTTTCAACAAATTAAGTGATTATTCCTAATAAAAATTTCTCCTTGATAAATAAATTAAAGATGAAATATCATGTGTGATTTTCAAAGGACCCTCCCCCATACTTAAATCCAAACAAAGTCTCCACTGTATGAGGTTAAAATGAGAGAGTACTATGTGATTTTTTTTCTAAATATGAAATAAATAGGGAAAATATGAAAATAGTTTCCCTGATTTAGTGCATTATATTTCTTTTATCCTTCTTAATAATTTAGGGTTCCTTATTCTTAAAACATTCGAAAAATTATCTAAAAACAAAATCAATATAAATCATCGATTTTAACCCAATTATTCAGAAAAGATAAATCAATATTATAAAAAAATTAATGAAATAAATTTAGAATAAACCCCCTTGTATTTCTTCCTCACATCTCAAAAAATAATATATTAAAATCAATGATAAAAGAAAATACAATGGGTATAAAAATCTTAAAATAAAAGTATGAAAAGTGAAAATAAACCCACTGTTTACATAAGCCCATCCTAAGAATCTTATATATCCTTTTTCTTATCCTTATCCTTTGGTGATATTAGAGATTTATATTTCGTTATCTCATCATCTAAATATATTAATTTTCCTTTTTTATAAGATAAACTATATCTAGGTGGTCAAACTTTATAGGGATAAGATGATTCAATATTGGAACCAATGTAAATGGAAAATGGAATTTTAGGGGTACCCATGTTCGAGGTTGTGGTAATATGGGTTTCAATCCCTCAATATTAGTATAAATGTTGTATAAACATGAAAAAATGGATTATTCCTCTACTAAATAGGTTATAGAACCACTAAAACTATAATTTCATGCTCTATGTTGGTTAGATGTGTTTTTTTATTACCAAATTTTATAGGTCATATACAACTTAAGAATTAGGACCAATTATTAAGGTTAAAATATCAACTACATTAGGAAGAGGGGAAAATGATTTAGGTTTTGGACTAGGCTCCCAAATTTCAACTCCATCCTTTTATTACTTTTCAATTTCTAAAAAATTAGCTTTCCTAGGATTTTATCTAAAAGATAGCTACATTTTACCTTTTTTACTTATTTTTATTTCTTCCTCCTCCTTTCTCTTCTTTTCATCATCATCCTTATTTTTCTTAGTCTCAATCATATGTTTATTTTTATCAAAAATAAATCAAAATGAATGTATCTTTTTATCTGGTGGATATAATAGTATCATTAAAGATAATGTAACAGTAGGATATTATGAAAGACTAATATTTGGGATAGGAGGATCATAGGGTAAAAAATATGTATGTTCCATCAGTTTTATGTATTCATATGATGGTGTGAATTATTTTCATAAAACATCCACGAGATAAAGCATAAGATTAGAAATTTCAATCTATTACTCCTCATTTCTTGGAGAATGAGGAGGCATGGGCCTCAGTCAAATATCAATTCTTACCTAAAACATAATAAATTCTATAACCTCTAGGATATATTTCTAAATCTTATAAATATAATTAACTTTATCCACATTTTTATCCAAAGGTACATTGGTTTAATCCTCCGATGGTATATATGGATTATGAACTACAAATATTTGGAATAAAGGACCAAAGGTCATAGAGTCTTAGGATTTCACTTCCTTCTCATGATGATCTATGTTATCTCATCTCAAAATTTATTTATTTATAATGTTTATTATCCTGTCTATTTTATATTGTTTAGTAAAATAAATAAGCTAGGTCATCTTTAAATATGTAAAGGCATGATATTAGTCAAAATAATATAAATACTTAACCAAATTCATTAAAATGCGGAATACCATGACCATGTATTCCATTTTTTGATCTATATATTGAAATATGATTATGATATTCCTTTCCATATTTAGTATCCATCCTTACAAAATAGAGTAAAAAATTAATACATCTAATTTATTAACTGTAATATTGTTATCTTTTTTGGGTATTCAAAAGGTAGTTAAGGATCAATGAATAAATATCATCATTACATCCTTTAACTAGGAGAACTTCAAATTAGTAAGATCATTTCATGATCTACAATACCCCATCAATTACTTCCACTAGAAATAATAATCACACCTTGATAGATCATTCACCATTAAAGTATAAGATTCTTATTTAACAAAACTCTTTAAATAAACTTAGTACTTCATTATAAATTACAATGTGGTCAATTTAGAATCTATAGCCCAAAAAAAGAAAATAGATTTCTGATGATAGGCTAGAATATTCATCAAATTTAGCATTAACTCTTGGTGGGTTTCCTCTTGAATATCTATGATATACTCTAGATATTTCTCCATTAGGTACTCCTTCAACCCTTCCTCCAAATAGATATGTACAAATGTAGTATCATTATTGAGATTATGTATAACACCCTAAAAATTTAGTTTTAAAAAATGATAATCTCAATAGCTGTATTAACATGAAACATTAAGCTTTAAGTGAATTGAAATATATTTTTAAATTATTATTATTTAAATGCAAAATTTATAAAATAGCTATTGTGTTGATGGTTATGAATATGATGTAGGATCTGGGCATAGTGGAAGTAGCATATGGGGAATTCCCAATATGGGTTTTTATCATGACTGATGATTAATCTAATATTTACACAATGATAAATGTTGTGATCAATAGAATTGAATCAAATAAAATTAATAATAGAAAAATTCAGAAACCAAAGCATAAGATCATTACATGTTATATATATTTAATTTAAGAAATTAAATAATTACCTTATGAGGAATGGTTTCTTCATTGATGGATCCAACAATGTCTCTATGTCATACCATTGTTACGTTGTAGAAATCTATAATATATTCCCTCCAATGGTGATCCACACGTGTTCCATGAACCTCCAAACATTTCCATATAAATCATTAGGTGCTAGAACGATAGATCCCAACACTTTCATCATTTTCCATTGATCTCCCTGATAATCGCTTCATAGAAGGTTTCTCTTCGATCTCTCTAGACTTGAGATTGATAGAGGAAGAGGATCACTCTCAGTTTTTGAGAGTGTTCTTGGAGAGGATGCTCTCTAGGTATTTCTAGGATTCTCTCTAGATCTTTTTGAGCATAACCTATTGAATTATATCTCTAAGAAAGTAATATATATTGGTTTATATATTTTTAGGGGTTAAAAAATAATAGTTTCACATACGCCTTTATTATTTATGTAATCCCTATAGAACTCCATTTATATAATAATAATAATATTATAATTATTTCTTTACATTCTATAAATTCTTGAATTAAATAAAATATTATTTGTTCATATAATATTCAATATATATTATTTCTCACCTAAACATTAAACTCGATTATCTTTTCCTCCACAATATTTATTAGGTCTTGAATAATGACTATTTATTTAATGAATAAATATCACTATATTATTCAGAAATAAATAAATAATTATTAAGTTCACTAAAATAGAAAATAAATATTTATTAAATATCCTGCTCATAAAATATTCTCTTGAATAATTTGTGATGTAAAATATGCGATAAAAAAAATTATTATTAAACCATGTGTGGGAATCATATTTATTCAACTTGTTAAATAATAAATAATAATATATTATTTAATTGCGATTCTAGATACACTTAGTGTGTGACCCTCTAGGTCTCTTTCTGAGTGGAATTAGTAGAAACAACCTAAAGTTTTTGTTTAGAATCTAGAAACAATCCAAGGAGCCCATAGAGAATGAAGTTAATTTCAAAATGACATAATATCCCATTCATATGATTATTGTGTAATATAATCCATTTATCAATATGTCTTTAATCAAGTAGTTTACATTCTAGTTCCAACAACCTCTGTTCTTAATGTCTCTTCCATGGAATTTTTTGAAATAAAACTTTTCTATATAACACTAAGGACATGGATTTATTTAGGATATATAATTTACATCAAATGACCTTAAATATAAACTTATATTAAATAACATAAGGGAAAAATAATTTCTCACATTATTCATTAATAAAATATTACTCACGACGCACCTAACATATCCTACCTTACCATAAACATTTGTCATCATAGTTTTCATCAATACATCAATGTACAAAACTTATAATACTCATTAATAATAATACTAAAGTAGAAGGATCAATACACTTGTCTAAAAATAGAAACATTCAATGAAACATATAAATGTGAATTTTCTACCCTTAGGTCTTATTCTCATAATACCCTATACTCGATATTACTAAGGGTATACACCATGACAGGGTTCTTAAAATTACTACGAGCATCCACCCCTGGTAGATTTTATCATTTGTGTCTGAAAAATTATTTCATTCATCAATAGAACATATATTTAAGAATACTATCATTATACTTATGGGTTCTCATCATAGTGGAGAAATGTTATGTCCTTTCAGTGTGACAACTAATCTTAGGACATTATCACATAATATGTTATGTATAAGAATAATCAAGGTGTGATAAATAGTTTATTAATATTCAAAATAATAAATACATGTTACCATAAGTATAGAGAAGTTGGTTTTAGGGAACCAACTTCAACAGACTCCAACTTTCACCAGTGAAAACTACTAACAACCTTTAATCTACTTTCTCTTATATGCTACTCATGATTTTTTTGAGATAGGTATTTAGTCAAGGGGTCTACCATGTTTTATTTTATGGGAACTCTGATTACTAAAACTTCACCCATTTGAGAAAAACCACTCAAGATGTGATACTTTCAGAGTATGTTTTTTTCATTGGTGTGACCTTGGATATTTTGCAAGAGTCACCGCTACAATATTATCATAATACATTGTTATATGAACTTTACAACTCAGAATCACATAAAGAACTTGAAAAAATTTCTATATCCAAATGGATTTCTTTTATTCATTAGAAGCCCCTATATACTCAGATTTTTCTATAGAATCTGTGAAAACTGGATACTTTGAACTCTTCCAGCTCACAACCCCTCTGTTGAGACAGAAAACATATCCTGACCATGACTTTAGATCATTAAGATTTATTTGAAAAATATAATCACTATAATACCTGATGACCAAATCTTCATATCCTTCATACAACAAGACCATATCCTTAGTTCTTATCAGATACTTAAGCATAAAATTAAGATCAGACCAAATCTATTCTCCAGGACTAGATTGATATTCACTTACCATGATCAATGCATAGAAAACATCAATTTTAGTAAATAACATGACATACATGATTGATCCTATCACCGAAGTGTATGAGATCGTACTCATTATATCTTTCTTCTATTATGTCTGAGGATTTTTTTTCTAAAAAGATGTATACCCTATGACATCGGAATGAATCCCCTCTTGGATTATTTCATTATAAATCTCTTTAGTATCTGGTCAATGTATATACTTTGACTTTGTCTAAGTAGCCTCTTAGATATATCACAAATGTTCTTGATCCATAAAATATAGGCTGCTTTACCTATGTCCATCATAGTGAAACACATGTTTAACCAGTATTTAATGGATTATAATACTGGTATGTCATTTCCAATAAGTAGTATGTAATTAACATATACTTCTAGGATAATGACCAAATTCCCACTAAACCTATTATAAACACATGGATCACATTCATTCATAATAAAACCAATTATTTTTATAGCTTTATCAAATAACATGTTCAATGACTTGGATGCTTACTTGAATCCATAAATAGATATATGTAACTTGAAAACCTTTTATCATAACCTAGAGGCACAAACCCTTCTAGTTGTGTTATATATACATCTTCCTAAAGGTTCCAATTATGTAAATCAATTTTGACATTCATCTTCCAAATTTCGTAGTCATGGTAAGCTATTAGAGAAAGTAGAATTATAATGGAATCAAACATGGAATATGGTGAAAATATTTCATCATAGTTAATTCCTTGATGCTATTTAAACCCATTTTACACTAGCCTTTATTACTTTACCTTCTATGACCAGTTTTCTCTTGAATACCCATTTTCACCCTATGGTATTTGTATCAACTAGAGCATCAACCAAAACCGAAATTTTGTTCTAATGCATGGGATCCATTTTAGAATTTATGGCTTCTTTACATCTTGTAGATTTTGATCTCTCTAGCTCCTCTTTGTATAATATAGCTTCATCATTGTTAACCAATCATGATTTACCATATTCAATGACTATAAAACCACAAAAAAACACACACAGATATATATATTTATATATGGTTATCTTACCTATATAGTGATCCTATGAAATACTTGTGTTTTAGGAACTAATTATTCTATGGGGACCTATAGAATCTATTTCTATATCACATATTATGTATCTTGAGCATCAAAATCATAAAATTCAATCTTTTTACCACTATACTTTTAAGGATGTTCTACCTCACAAGAAATATGTCTTGTATAGTGACAATCACTTTCATTTCCTAGGGTTTTTATAGGTAGTATCCATTTTTTTCTTCGGATACCATATAAATATATACTTTATACCCAAGGGTGCTAGTTTGTTGCATGATAAGGCCTTAAAAAACTCCTCACAACCCCATACATGTGTATGTGATAGATAACAATTCTTTCGATTCCATATTCCAAGGTAATTTTATTTGAAACTTTAGTATATACTCGGTTTAATGTGTATGCTCTAGTTTGTAATGATTATCCCCAAAATGAAAATAAAAGTTCTACACGACTCATCATCAAACTTAACATTTCTAACAAGGTATGTTCCTCTATTCACTAAAAAAATTACACTATGGTGTGTAATGTAGAGTGATTTGAGATAGAATACCAAAATACCATAGAAATTTAATAAACTATTTATTAATATATTTACCACCTTGATCCAATCAAAGCTTATTTATATTCTTTTTAAGTTGATTCTTCACTTTATTCTTGAATTATTTTAATTTTTCAAAGGAATCAGACTTATAACTCATCAAGTATACATAGCCACATCTACTAAAGTCATAATTAAAAGTTATAAAATAATAATACCAATCTATATATTTTACTGGAAATGGTCCATAAACATTAGTGTGTACCAATACTAGAATCTTTTTGGACCTTTCACCCAATCCAACGAATGGTGGTTTGGTTATTTTACATTGTAAAAAAGCATGATATCTCAATTGGTTCTATATTAAAAGAGTTTATATATCCATCTTGATAGATATTTTTCAAATGATTCTATTTTACATGACCAAGACAATGATGCCATTGTTGGGTGTTATATGATTCATGTGAACATGATTCATTATCTATTTACAATACTTGGTTTTTGTAATTTAATACATAAAGACCATTATTTAAATGTAGCACACAATAACATATTTTTTCTTTATAAAATAAAAAAAATTTATTTAAAAATTTAAAAATAATACCATATGTATCTAGGTAGGATACATAAATTATGTTCTTGGTAACAGTTGGTACATAATAATAATCTCTTAAAACCAGTATCATTCCTATTGAAATTTAAAGATGTTAGTCTCCAATGGCAATATAAGCCATCCTTTCATCATTAAAAGATTATAAATCCACATATCCTCTCAAAATATTTTAGAATCTACTTGGTTTCTACATTTGGATATAGATTTGAGAACTATAAGCTATATCTAACACCCAATGTGTAGATATTGAAATATTACACTCAATAATGAATACAACTTTAACTTCCCCTATAATTTGGGTGAATTTATTCTTATAATAGCCCTACTCACCACAAATAAAACATACTCCTTCCTTTTCATTTCTCTACCTTTGGATATTTTTCTTCTTGGAAGTATGGTTCTTGAGAGCTTTAGACTTTTTTTTGAGTCTTGTAACCCTTCACCTTATTCTTCCTTTTTTTATTCACTATAAAGACTGTAGTTTTTTCACAACCCATATCCTTGTCATCTTTTCAAATCAAAGTAAGAATTTATGAAAGACTCTTCTCATTATTTATCATATTATAATTAATGATAAAACTAGAGAAGGAATTGGGTAGTGAGGAAATTATGAGATCTGTGTGCAACTCATCTGGGAATTTAATCCATAAGATGTCTAAGCACTCAATGTTGATAATAATATTGACTCAATGATGCTCAACTAGAACAAACTCCCAAATATTAGTTTTAAAAAGATAATTGTAGATCTAATATCTCTCTTATAATACCTTCTATTAATAATGATCATGAAGGTGATACATCATGATATATGCATCTATGTACTCTTGTTGCTTTAAAAGCTCATTGGCCATGGATGATAGCATGAAATAAAAAACATATGTAGAATTATTCAGATGTTTCTTATAGATAGAAAACTCTTCCTCTCAAGCCTCTTTATCAGGCACTTCAATAAAAGGTTCTTCCAGCACATACAATTTCATTTCATGGTATAGGATATAATAGAAGTGACCTTTCCACTCATGGAAATTTTCTTGGGTGAGAAGGTTATCCTTCTTAAGTATGGATCATAGTGATATTTTTTAAGTCATGTTTATTTCCATTTCTATACAAAATAATTTGAGCATAGTTTTAGTACTTTATCTGATAAAATTCCGACAAATGAATAAATATTATATTTATTAGTCTCCCACTATTTTGTTGAAACCCAATAGTCATAACTATTGGATTCAGAATATCCTATTTCTTGTAAATTCTTGTGGAAAGGATCCATATTTCCCTTCTCATCAAACCAACTTTTTCAGGTCAAGAAATTTGAAGGGTTTTAAGTAGGAATTCTAAATGCTATCTAAATTAACTCACAGTTCCTTGATTTATTTAGTGGACCTCATAATCATAAAATCCTTAAATGTGATTTCCTGAAACATTGACTCATAGTTATACCATGTCATGATTTTATAGTCAACCCATGATGAGAACTAAGTTATGTAAATCGAAAACATCAATTTAGAATTCCCCAATAATTGAAAGCACCCCAACTTTGTATGGTCAAGCACTTTGAACTGTGGCTCAATTTTAACTTAAGTAATGAAAGGCTATACCAGCTTAACATATATAATTGAGTGATTTTACCTTTATGTATAAATTTTAAATTATTTTTTTATTACAAGCTTATTAATATTAAGTGTATCTAATTAAGTGATTAACCATGACTTAGATAATGTTTACGCATAAGAAATTTTATTTAAGTTATATCTATAATGCTTATAAATTCATTAATTCATGTTATTACGACAAAAAATTCATAATAAAATAACCATGAAACTTAATAGAAATAAAATAATAAAGTGGAATGATCATGAGATTTTCTAATTATTATTTTATATATCAAATGATAAACTAACTATTGACCTAGGGAAAAAACACCTTGAACCATTTTATAGTTCATGTTGTAGATTTCAACCTGTGCATGTATGTATGTCTCGTCGACTGGTTTCTACTTGGATCCAAACATGAAAAAACTCTACTATCATGGGATATCCATCCATTACATATGATTTTACTCACACATAGGTGAGGGGAACCAAAAAATTGGTTAAGGGGTTTACATAAAATAAATAATGGGAACACATGCCCTTACATAATGATAGGAGGGATGAAATGTTGGCAAACAATTTAATTTAATAATAAATTAAAATAAATCAATTACATAAAAAATTTTGGTATATTATTATGATCACCCACATACATGAAACAGATTATAAATTTAATAAAATTATCATTCAATTCTAATCATTCTTATTTATGATAAATAATTCTTGAATACATTAATTACATTATTTAGTTAATCAATTATTCTATATTAATTATTATCCAAATAATCTTTAGATTCTCATCCATCATAATTTTAAACAAATTAAATAAATTTATTTTAAATTAACCGTGTACAAATATATATATTAAAAGAAACATAGTGAGTAACCATATCTGAAATACCTAAAATATATTACATTAATATACTATTTAATCACACAACATATAATATACATGATTTATCAGATAATTTCATGGAATGTACTATCATGTTAATTACCACATGTAATGCATGGTAATTATATAGCATGTAATATTTCGATTCATGTAGAGTAATAACCGTATTATGATTTATACATGATATACAATTTTGAAAATTAATTAGAAATTTAATATATATAAAACCTATCACATAGTGTGTACTATAAAATTAATGAAAAAAAATACATTCTAATAAGGGTTAAATAGTGTAACACATTAATTTTTGAATTCTACATAATTTGGTAAAAGTACACAATGTGTACATTCAAGCTACATGTCAGGTATCATTCTCACTTTCTATCCATAACACATTCCTTGGGACTTAGTGTGTAACCATGCCATGAAATATATTAGAGTACAGGTCATTTACATGGGATACATAGTGTGTCTTCTCCATGTTACATGGTCACCAGTCATGTAGGCTGTGTAAGAAGATACCCAACCAATTTGTGACTAATGGACTACATGTAATGTACGATAGTTACCCGACATGTACTTCAGATGAACATGTGCTAGGATTGCTTGGTCAACATTTAGTGTGTAATTAAATTCACCACATGTAATAATTGAACACAAATCAAATTAATTATGAATTAATTCATGGTGAATTAATCATGGGTACATGACATATAACTTCAGGTTACATGGTGTGTACTCTTGTGTTGTCCGACAAGACTCCTCAACACATCTAGATTAGATATTAGAATTAATTTCATTTATAAAAATAATATTTTTTATTATATTTTTAATTAATATTGATTAATTTTAGATTTACACAATGATAAATTTAATTATCAATGGAATTGAATCAAATAATATAAACAATAGAAAAACACAAGAACCAAAGCACATGATCATCACATATTATTTATAATTAATTTAAGAAATTTAAGGATTATCTTATGAGTAATTATTTCTTCATTGATGGATCTGACAACATACCTACATTATACCATCATTTCATTGTAGGAATTAAGAATATATTCCCTCTAATGGTGATCCAAATGTGTACCAAGAACCTCTGAGTGTCACCGTAGGAATATATGAGTTCTAGCATGATAGATCCCAATGCTTATTTCATTTTCCTTCGGTCAACTTGAGAATCAGTTCAAGGAAGTATTCTATTCGATCTCTCTAGAACTGAGAGTGGTAGTATAGGAGGATCACCCTTCATTCTTGAGAGTGTTCTAGGAGAGGGAGATCTCTAGGGATTTGAGATAATTATATCTAGATCTTATTACGTAGAACCACATGAATTGTCTCTCTAAGAAAATTATATAATTGGGATTATATATTGATAAGGTTATAAAATAATAATTTCACACATACCCTTATTATTTCTGTAATCTTTGCGTAATTTCATGTCTCTAATAATAATAATAAAAATAATAATTTTTATTATTATTTCTTAAAATTTTATAAAATCATGAATTAAATTAAATATTAATTTTTCAAATAATATTCAATATATATTATTTCTCACTAGTCCATTAAACTCAATACACCATTTCTTCACAATATTTACCATGCATTGAATAATGATTATTTATTTAATAAATAAATATCAGTTCATTATTCACCAATAAATAAATAAATATTATATTCCCTAAAATAACAAATAAATATTTATTAAATATTTTTATAACATACTATTCTCTCAAATAACTTGTCATAAAATATATGCGATCAAGAAACCATGAATAATTATTAAACCTCATACGATAATAATATTTATTCAACTTGTTAAATAATAAATAATAACATATTATTTAATTGATATTTTGGATAAAATTAGTGTGTGACCCTATATGCAACTTTCTTAGTGGCATTAGACGAAGCTGCCCAAAGTCTAAGGTTATAATCTTGCAACACACTAAAGAACCCATAGAGAAAGAAGTTAATGCTGCAATGACATAATACCTTATATAGATACTTAATATGTAATATAATCCCTTTATCATGATATCTCTAATAAAGTATTTTTAATGCCAGTTCCACCAACCTATGTGCTCAATGTCTCTTTCTTTGACTTTTCAAAAATAGAACTTTCCTATAGAACACCATGGGTATTGATTTATTTAGGATATATCATTTCCATCAAAGGATATGAGATATAAAATTATATTAAAGAAAATAAGGGAAAATCCTTTCTTAAATTATTCATTAATGAAACATTACTCATGATACACCCAACATATCCTACCTCACCATGAACACATGTTTTCATAATTTTTATCAATACATCAAAGTAAATGACTTATAATACTCATTAATAATAATCTTAAATGCCAAGGATCAATATATACATATGTAGATAGGAACATTCGACGACACATATAAATATGAATTTCCCACTAGATTTTATCAATTTCCATCAATTTATCTAAAATATTTTCAATTATTAACATTTTGCCTTGATATTTTCCTTTATATTACTTAATAAAAATAATAAAAACAAAATTTCACACTCTTGACTTTAATAACTCTAATAATTTTCCACAAGAACAAAAATATTTTACGATCAGTTTTAAATGTTAATTTGAAATATTAATTATTTTTTTATCATGGTAATTTTTTTTAAATTTTAATGATTGAATAATTACCCTAAATGCTTATGAAATACAGACACAATATCTATTCAATTAATAGAAAAATAAAATAAATTATTTAAAAGATATTAATAGTAATCCAATATAGATAAATTATTATGTTATAATAATTTTATAGATACATTTAAAATATTAGGAATGTGAAAAAGTATTATATCAATATTCTATCTTTGTATTAAAGTATTTGAATTCAAATTAAATGAATAGTTCTAAAAATGACATTATTGATATTTTATGAAAATAATATTTTATTAAATTATTTAAAAATCATAAAAATATTTAAATAGGATAAGGGTAATAATATTTTCTCTAAAATGTTATCCCTTTTCCATTTATGAGACGATTATCACCTTATGAATAAAATTATAACCCTTTAATATTGAAAAATTCATTACCACAATTAAGGTTAAAATTTGTTATCCAAGGGGTTAATCCATATGATAAAGTTTAAAATGAAATATAAAACTATAAAAATTTTATTAGTTGATAATATTAAGACTATATACTCCCAATATTCAAATATATTCCATTTTGGAACCATTTTATATGAGTTATACACATAATATATTATAATATTTTATAAATTTCCAAAAGTGACCCACCACTCACTTATAAAAGGTCACAACTTCTATCATTTCTGTACACCAATTTGATCCATATATCTTAAAAAAAACATAAAAATTCATATTCCAAATGTCCTTATAAATGTTTTATAGGTTTTTATTCCAAAAGACCAATGTTAAGTCTATTAAGAGGATATCTAAAGGATCAATTTCAAAGAATAGGTAATCATATTCTCCAAGAACTTTCATTTTTCTTCTTATTTTACCACCTATAATTATATCCTAATAATTTAAATATAATAAAACTAGTATATCACATATAATTATATGTTATTATGTTGGGAACATAATATTTATCATCATTTTCTTCATCAAATGGGAAATAAAACCATTGCCCGTGTGTACGACATACTACTATCTCATGAACCAATGTAATATTTTTTCTATTACCACCTAAAATGGATTTTTATAAAGATATAAATAATGAATTTAAATGATATTTATGAAATAAATATTCTTATCAAATTATAATATTATATATACCATTATAAATTCCAATCCGTTGGAAAATGATAACGTTACTCGTGCGTAACACCTTAAAGCGATGTGATTTATTTTTCATTTATGATTTACAAAGACAATAACAAGAATATATTTAATTAATATATATGATATAATAATTATTATAGAAAGTATAATTATTATTTACCTTTCTTTTGTTCCATATTTCAAAAAGTTAAAACAACATTCATGCGTACGTATGACATACCATATCCATAAATGGTGTAATTCATTTTTCTATCACTACTTTTTATGAATGAAGAAAAATATATATAATTAAAATATATTATATTTATATCATTATAAAAATTATGGAGATGATGGAACCATAATAAAAGTACAAGGACCAGAATTACCGAATCAAAACATACATAAAAAACAAAATAGTTAACAACCAAAGTAACGATAATAATGAAATATTGTTAAAAAATGAGTGATAATATATTATAAATAGATCACATATGATATTATAGATATATATATTATTTTTTTATTTAAGTGTAATAAATCTAAATTTATTATATAGGAAGTTAAAATCACTTATGAGGCAAGTCAAACTTGATGTAAAGGGTCTCTTAAATCAATTTCCATTCATTAGATTATACTTATACTTCATTGAATATGTAATGCCATGATTATACATGAAATGAAATATGATTGTATTTTTTTTATTTATACTTGTTTTTTGTGGATTTAATTTTATTACACATAATCACTTCATTGATTAATTCTCATACCAATGGTATGATATTTGTAAAGGATTTCATAACTCAATTTCATTCCATTGGGTTATATTACATATTCATCATCTTTGATTTGATAAGATTATTTGTGTATGGACTTTAATTATTTTATATTGTAGTTCCAATTTTTATGTGGATTTAAATTTTATAGACAAAGTCACTTCATTGATTAATTCTCAATTCAATGATATGATATTTGTAAGTAATTTAGTCTCAATTTCCACTCCATTGATACATATTTGGTATTATAAACCCATTTAATTTTACATGGTGTATATGATAACCATTTTATGCGTTTAGCATGAATATTTATTTATTAATTATGACTATATTTTCAATTCATATTTACTCTTTCAATTGGTTACAATTCATAAGTTACCAATGAAGTAAGAATTTATTTTACAATCTCATTTTTTCAGATTCCTCTTATTTTCATTGAATAAAACATAAAATATAACATTCTTAAAATTGTTATATTTTATTATACTCTGAATATTTAAGGAGTTATCATGTTTTTAAAAACTTTTTCCCTCTTTTTTTCTTGAATCAAGAGAATAAATAGTTAAAGAAAAAGCAAATCTTATTTATCTCTTGATCGAGTATATTTCCGTGTCTATTTTTTTGAAAATTAATTTTCAAAATACATTTTTATTACTCAAATAATTTATTAAGTACATTTTTATGTTATAATTTACTTTTTACAAGGTTTTAAAGGAATATTTATAATTTTTTTTAAAGTTTAATTTTTAAATTTCTTTAAAAAAATTCAAATGGAATTTTTTTAATTTATACTGTGTTAATGAATTTTATCATTATTATAACAATTTTACAGTATTTAGATTATTTTACAAGTTTTAAATGGTTATAAATTTTTTTAATGAAATATAATTTTAATATTTTTATTTTAGTTTTATTTGTTTCTCTGAAGGATATGATTTTATTATAAAACCTATTTATCTAATGAATCGATGGTTGTATTTAATCTCTGATTAATTTTGTGGTTGTTAAATTTATATTAAAACATTCAAATCTTTGTGATCATTAAAAATTACATTTCTTTAAATATATATTATTTGTATCATGGATATGATTATTTTCAGAACCGTATTCCATTTACACACAAGGTGTTTTACTTTGAAATTTATTTAATTGACTCGGTAAATATCGATATTATATATTCTTTTCTGAATATGAAAATTTGTTGATAAGCCATATTATTATGAATTCAATTCATCATTAAATATATAAGGAATTCACTGGACATACAATGATGGGTGGGGATCATAATTATATATACCCTTGATGAATTGATATGTCTCATGAGACAAACTAGTTGGTTATCCTTATTAAATGTTTTTTTGGTGTATGCATACCCATAGTTTAATATGTTATAGTGAAAGTACTTGGAAGTAAAGACATCATGATGTTTAAGATCATGAAAAAGAACATTAAGTATTTTATTCCTTGAGAATTTAATTATTATTATCCATGATATTACTTCATTTATATTATCCATGGATGCATTTCGTGCTGAAGTTATTGATTAAATGGAATGTGTTTTCAATTATGTACATTTTAATTACAATTATACCATATTTACTCATGATGTATTCTACTGCATGTTACCCTTACTAAGTATTTTATCACACCCTTTATTTTTTTTCTTTCCTTATTATATGGATAAGGAATATTTGAATGATTTCAGTAAGTCATAATATTTACTTTCACTAGGTTTTAAATTTTATTTCCACTGTAATATGAGAATAAAATAAGTATCTATTTTAAAACACTACTAAAATAATCAGTACTTTGGGATTAGATCCCTTACATATAGTACCAATTTAACAAAGTAAACACCACCTCTAGGTTACTAGATTTGGGGTCTTTATATTTGGAATCAGAGGAATTTTAGTATAAACATTGGGAACTATATTTAAGAAAACATAGTTTAGGGAACATAACCCAATGATTTACTTTTAGAATAATTTTAAGCATAGAATAACATCATGAATTTTTGGTAAGGTAGATATCATGTGATTTTCAAATAAATACATCACTATCTAGATAATAAAAGTGGATGTGAGTTTTGACACACATTCCTCTTAGGGTAATAATCCTGAAAAGAGTTAGACAAATATACCTCAACCATATTTTGATGCACAATGAGGGTTCCGTTACTAAGCACCTATTTTGACACATCTGGGGGGAAATTATGGGATAAATTAAAATTTTCTTTATGAACCATCATAATGGATTTTAATATATGATCACAATGATTAACATAGGATAAAACTAATGCATCTTAGATCGACAAGAAAGTTTCATGATTTATACATCCTATAAATTATTTTTTTGATAATTTAGTTTCCCATTATGACTATTGTTGCTCATACTATGATTTTTAGTTTTATTCAATGTATGGAACCAAGAGAAATCTCAAGAAAAATTAATGTGAAGAAAAATGTGATGATTATGGGTAACCAAATTGGATTATGAATGGAGTGAAAGATATTTTGATTATGACTAATTATTTATCATGATATATGATTAAAACCTAAACCTTAACAAAAAATTAGGCCCACCAATGAATATATTAATAAAGTTCACTAAGAGATCAGGTGGTATAGACCTTAGAAGAAAGAAGACTCAATTTTCATAATATAAGAAATGTGGAATGAGACACCCTAGAGAATGACTTAATGGAATGGTAAAATGTTGTATATGTAGAAAATAAGGACATAGATCAATAAATTGTCATGGAAAAATGAAAATTTTTATGGAGGGATATGAAGTTAAAATTAAGGTACCATTTATCTTTCAATGAATTATGTGTGGGGAATATGGGAATTATATGAGTCAATTTCCTAATCCAAGGGTTAAATCATAGAATATGGATGGACCTATGATATTCCAATAATTAAAGTTAAAGGATTGAAGTGTTTATGTATTGGGATTTTTGAATAATGTTGTATAAGTGTTACCTTAATTGGATTTTTGATATAAGAATTAGGAGACATATAATAATTATTCTATAGTATATTTTCCTTAAGGATTTGAAAACATATGTTAAAAATGTATTAATAACCAATAAAATCAATTTAGTGGTATTGTTATGTTGTTTAGTTGGGATAAAGATATTATTAACATTAATGAAGTAAATGGGATAGTATTTATGACCTTAAAATTGGTTAGTGATTTGATGACAAAGTGTTTTAGGCTATCTTTGATGATGTTTGTTTCCTTTTTGGATTTATAGAAATAGTCCGTGATTTTATCTGAGTAATAAGGATTATGTTATTTTTTAGGATCATATATGATTTCATGTGAAGATAACTTAAGAATTATGGATACCATGAATGTAGAGACCCAAATCTTGACGTATATGGACATTACATTACTTTTGTGGAATACTTGATACATAACAAAAACAGACACACAAGGATCGTAATAGTTTAGTGTCTTTGGAAACTCGAAAAATAATCTTCTAATCATGGTGAAAGATCTTCAAAATCTCCCATAAAAATATTCCCCTTTTGTTTTCTTACCTAAAACCTTTCTCTAAATCCTGGGGAAAAGAAAACATATAAAGGGTGAGCTCAAATTCTCAGTAAGGGTAAGCATAGAGAACATAAAAGAATTCATAAACATTTGAATGCAAAAACTTGAACATAAAATCTAAACATCAAAATCATGAGGAACGACATAAATCATGGAAGTACACAATGCATAGATCATAAAGGAACATTAGTCATGATAAACTAGCATGGTAATAAAACATGTAATTGTGGCATCCATTAAGCACATGTGATGATTTCCATAGTAGCCAAGGCATTGCTGCCAAGACCATCTTAGTGGAAAAAGTCCCATTTTGAATCGATTTCAATCCTCGTTCCAGTCCTATAACACTGAACCTGATTAACTTACTGTTCCAGACATGTCTATCTCATGAGATATAAATCTTTTCCCAATGCATTGGAGGGAGATATAGGTCTAACCCATCTCATAATGAAATCATTCTTACTTGTTCCACAAAATAAACTTACAACATTCATCATAACCCAAAGAATAAAATGGGTTTCATAAACATCATCCCATCATCTCATAATCCATATAAAACAAATGGAAATTTTATCATAAGAAAAGTGAAACCATGAAAATCATAGATACATTAAACTTGAAACATACACATATGAAATAATTCCATCTTAGATGGAAAATGTCTTTGATAAAACATTTGAAATGAATTCTTGAGCAAAATATCCTTTCTTATTCAAAATCATTTTCTTTTCACAAAATGTCATGAAATTTTAAAAGAAAAGTATTTTTTTGAAATGAAATCTTTTTGAGGAAGATTCATGAAAATTAGGCTTTATAAAACCGTAAAAATCCTTTCATGCCGTATAAGTTAAACAAACATTCTTCTTGCACTTTTTCCAGAAAAGTCAAAAAGTACCTCCTAAAAGAAAGATTCCTTACATACCATGTATTAAAATTAAAAAATGGGTAAAAAGGACTTTAAAAATACAAGAAACAATTTTTAGAAAATTGAGACATGGATGATAAATATAACCCCAGTAAATACTTACGAATAAGCAATCTCGGATAAGAATGAGATCACAAAATTATCCCTTACCTTATGTCCGATATGCCTCATATGTATCCGAACCTCCTGTATAATGATTTAAATAATGTTATTGACTTATTACAGAATCATATTCATTGTTATGATATCATATATAGTTTACTTATGACTTTATATTACCTGTTCTTTTGTAAATTTGATGTAAAAGTAGCAACTTGGGTAAAATCATTTCATTTATTGTACGTGTTTCGACTTGTTGTTATTGATAAAATTACTTATATCCTGATTTAATTAATTAAATAATGTAAAACATTATTTATATATAATATATATTCAGCATATACATATATATGTGACAGATCGATAAATGGAATGAAATACACCGTTCATGGAGACGGTAGGCCGTACGTACGCATGAACACTATTTTCGTTTCCTTATTGAATTGAATGGAATTAAGTAGATGAAATAAATATATATATACATAAATATAGTATAATTATTATGTCATATATTTCATTATTATTCATTATATATACTTTATAATCATTCATGAATTGTTAACATGGAGAATGAATCTCATCGCGTCGTGGAGATGGTAGTCCGTACGTACGCATGAGCGATGATACCGTTACCATGATTGTGGAATTGTATTGGAGTGTATTTATACTATTTCAGAATCAATATCAATTTACAATAATCATATATAGTTATTATTTACACCATTATACCCATCCAAGTAAGGTGGTGGTGGGAAATAGATTACACCACGGCGTGGAGACGGTATTCCGTACGTACGCACGAGCGGTGATTTCATTTTCCATAGGATGGATAGATGGTGAAATAGGGTTGTTTAATACTTATAATAACATATAAGTATATTAGTGATACTGATGTTATTACCTCATAATTAAACAACTAAATAAGAAGAAGTAGAAGAAGAAATAAATTTGAAAGAATCGGTAACGGACATTACCTCTTCTTTGAAGCGCCTGTTCTTAACTTCCTCATTGGGCACTAAAGATGGTATTTAAAGAAGACCATAACCTGTATGATGTTTCTAGGTAAGTGGAGAGGAGAAATTGGCAGGGTTTAGTCGAGTTTGAAGTCTTAAAGTGGTGTGAGTAAGAGAGGGAGGAGGTGCCCTTTTATAAGGGAGGAGAGGGGCACCTTTGGAAAAACTAAAAATATTATTTTATTATAAAGTCATATTCGGTTTTTAATAGCTCCAAATTGATTTATTTAGAAGCTAAGGTGGGTATGGGTCTAAATAATATCATCAAATAGAATTTATACAAGTTTAGGTTTCTATTTTAACCTTATCATTTAGATTTAACTTTATGTTAAATAATTTTACTTTTACCGTGTCTTCTTGTTTTCTTACACTATAAGGTTAATAAACTAAATATAACAAGCCAAAAGATCCCCAAGTTGTTTATTATTAATATATATAACCTTAGCTAAGTCATTTGTCTGAACCTTAGATTTTTAGGAATAAAATAACAATTAATAATATAATATTTTTTTTAAAAACTATTTTATGTCAATTTTGACACTATTTGGTAATTGATTTTTGTGAAAATAATAACATAATGATTAGTTCAAAAAAATTTAATTAAATTAATAATAACATGTCATATTAACCTATAAAATTAGTTTAATTCATAAAAAGTATCAAATTACATTTATTTGGGTATTTATAACATCAATTATGTCAATATTTCATTAATAAGATAATTACTGTATCATCATTGTGTCATAAATAAATTAAATTATTTAATGTCTAAAAATTATAAATAAAATACCATTATCTAGGAAATAGTTTTATCTTTATAATGAATATTTATAATCGAATTTATATTATGTATAACCCTATATTAAAAATGTTTTAGTTATTAAACTTTGATTTTAACTATTTTAACCCTTATTTAAATAAATTAATAATAAATGTCCTAATCTAATCCAAGTGGACCTAAATTTTCATATTTTATTCCTAAGGTTGTTTTTGGTCTAATTACACTTATCCAATAGAATTAGGACATGTGTTATGGTAATAATAATATGATTTTTACCCTTAATTACCCTATTTACTTTTAACAGTGGTAAAAAAAGTAAAAAGTTACTATTCACCAAAAATTATTTTCATCTCATTGAACCACATTTTATTCCTTGATATTAACCATGTCTCTCAGATTTTCTAAATTCCACTCATAGAAGCGGTAAAATTAAGTTTTATGTGAATTTTCAAATTCTCTTAGGAGGTGGGTAAAAGACGGTGAAAAGTTCAATAAAATTTTTATATATCTAAAATTATTATAAAATGACTCCAATGAATTACATTAAACATATATAGGTATTATGTATAAATTTTGACCTAAAATAAATTTAAATAAAATAAATAATTATTTAAATAAAAAGTCGGTTTTTAAATAGTAACCCAGTGTTTTCACTATTCATCAAAAATTCAAAGTTTTCAGAAAAATACCAAAAATTCACCCTAGGTTAATTTCGATATTCCAAATCCAAAAATGAAGTCCCTTTTGAAAGATAAAATTTATAAAATTTCAATAAGTGGGTATTACTATTCATAACAGCTAGTTCATAATAATATTATGATAATATCTCATTTAGTGAAACTCGGTATTGCGTACTACACACGCTATCGAGGAAGGTATTTATTGCGTGTAATGCAAGCCAAGTCAGGGATGCGTGTAGTGGAAGCTATGTTTGGTGTTGCGTATAACATAATCAAAACTTATTACATTTATACATTAAACAAAATCTATACATAATGTTACATAGAATAGTTTCTATAAAACGAACTTGAAATTGTGTGTAACACGAGCCAAGAATAGTGTTGCATATACTGCAAGCTAATACAATGTTGCGTATAGTGAAAGATAATCTTGGTGTAGCATACAACAAAAGACATCAATGAAATTAAAAAGAATAATTCTCATAAGATCTCGGGTTGTTACATTTTACCCCCCTTAAAATGAATTTCGCCCTCGAAATTCGTCGGGGTTATAAATGGTTTACTTCTTGAAAGTTTCTTTTATAGAAACCCACATCGTAAAAAGGAATACTAAAACTTCATTTTAAAAAGGAAAGTTAGAAATGTAATGGTTACCCAGATTAACTCATCACTGGGTTTCCACATAGGAGAACATAGGTGGAAATATGGATATGGAAGAAAAATCTAACCATCAAGTTCTGATGGAGAATGGTAGAGAACATGGAAATGAAAAATCCAAAAATCACAAAGCCATAAATTTGTGATGATCTAAGGTACCATTTGATTCATCGGATATAAGGGCACTAGGACAACATTTTTGGTTTTCAATATTATTTCCCTAAAGTTCAAAATTTTGAATAAGAAGAAATACTTACTTGATTTTGGTACAATCTCACCGTTGGTCATTCCTTGGACAATTTCCACTTCATCTCTTAAAGAAATGAAGTTGAATTTGTCATTTGTGATGTGTTAGTAGATCAGGTGATAGAATGATGGGTCATTCCATCTGTCTCAAACAAAAGGTTAACAAAATTTATCAATATACATAAGTCCATCTATAGTAAGATTAATCATATTTGGTTCCTAAAATGGACGTATACTTCATATATCATTCCACTTAATAAATTAAAACAAATTTATACTAACCGAGGACTTTCTGTAGGCCAGTGGTTAGCGATAAAGGCCTGTCTCACTTCGGTTGTGGGTTCGATTCCCGCAACCTTGTCCGACATGATGGGTTGTCGCCCATCCTGCAGGTTGTCCTTTTTCTAAAACTACATTATTATAACTTTCCATAAATAATTTCAAAAAATTTCTAGCCTTAAACAATACTAACTTTTGTCCAACATAATCCATTCCAATCTTTAGGCTTATCCAAAATACTGCTGTCCAATCTCATATTATAGTGAAAACGATTACCAGGGAGTTCATATAACAAGCATGTTAATACCATCATTGATCCCCAAATATCATAAGATATGTCTTGTTGGTCACATTCCAAACATTCGAAGGCCTTAATAATGTATTCTATTAAAAAATGAATACCCATTGAACCTTAGTGAAAACATGAGTGCTGTCAAAAGTTAACTCTTTCCACATACCATAATCCCAAAATCATGTATACTCAAACCATGATATCACTTAGTCCCTATAACAATCATGAGTTCATGAATACTATTAAACAATTTATTTTCTCTTTATCCCTTAATTATGCGCATATCATCTGCTTTCCAAAATATTTGAATCACTTTTCATGGTTACCGGTACCATATTCTTATAGAAAACCATGATGGACCAATACACAGATATTTCAAAATTCCACGATACTATAAATGATATTCCATGATACTATTTTGAAATCCCATTACATAAACACTTAATCATTACACAACATCATTGTCATACTCAACATCACAAATAGTGATCGCATGTGACTTCCCTTTATCCTTTGCCTTAAGAGGTTGCTCACGTTGATCATCATTAATGTAACACCCTAGGTAAATAAAGAATATGAAATTTTCATATTTATCTATATTTGTGAATAAAATATTAATATGAATTTAAAGGGGACGCTATGCTCGATGGCGTACCCAACACGCAACAACGAGTTTCTTGGGAATCTTACGTTGCACTCTAATAATAAAATAATATTATTTTAAATGGTAGTTAACATGTAGCCGTTGTATTGGAGGGAATGGATAGAAATAACTAAAATATGATTATATATGTTTTTAAATGTTTTTACATTTATCCAATAAAATATAAAGGCTTAAAATACAGAAGGAATTCAATTTTAGGCGTATATGCCCTAGTTTTCACTAAAGGTTCACTTATCGCCTTTTGATGGCGAATCGTCATTAAATATAGTTTTTTTCACTCTTATACATTCTATTGGACCAAATAAAACTCTTCTTAAGAATTGGGACCTCAAAATTTACTTTGTGTAAATTTTTGGTATCTTTCCGATAAAGTTTTTTTTAATGAATAGTGTAAAATGTTGTATTTTAATTCAAAACCTCTTTTTAATCTAATTTATTTATATGATTAGATTATCTTTTTAATTGGTTTTAAAGTGAAATTAGAATATATTTTTACCATTAAATCCAATATTGGTCGTTGGAATTTATTTCACTTTGAAATCAGACTTAAACTAGTGTCAATCTTTTGATACTTATTGTTTCATAAAAACACGCTATTTGCTTTGACAACGGGAATTAATTATTAAATTAATTAATGTGACTTATATGTTTTAAATTTTGTAAAATGGACTTCATTTTTGAATTAGGAATGTCAAATATAGCTTAGGGTGAGTTTTTGGGATTTTTCTGAAAAACTTCAATTTTTGATGAATAGTGGAACCACTAAGTGGTACTTATAAAAACTGATTTTTCCGTTTAAATAAAATTTTTCCATCATTGTGTTTTGAATTTAAAAAATCCGACATACATGGTTTTCATTAAGAATTAAAATGTGGTTCAATGGGATAAAAATAATTTTTTGGTGAATAGTAACTTATTAAGTTTTTAATTGCGATTAGAGGCAATTAGTGTAGTTTAAGGTAAAAATAATGTTTTAATAATATGAAATGAACTTGACACATGTCCTACCATCATTGGATATGTCATGGCAGACCAAGAAAACCCATGGGTCAACTTGGGGACCCCATGAAGCCACTTTGGTTGGAAAATGACATTAATATCTTTTTATTTAAAGTTAAAGTAAAAATGAGACAAATATGAAATGTTTTACTAAAACAATTTTTACATGGGGTTATAAAAATCGGATTTTTGACTATAAATATTAATTGGAAAGATAAAAAGATTTCCTAAATCATAGAAATTCTTTTATAATTTTTATAATTTAAATAAATTAAATTATTTATGACATCATGATGATGCAGTGATGACCTCATTATTTAACGATTTAAATAAAATGGAAAGATAATGTAATATATAATACCTACACATTTCAAAAACCTATTGTATGAGTGTATTTAGAACCCTTATCACCATATCCTAGAAATACATCAATGTGGGACCTTTAAAATCCGAAACTCTTTTGAAAATAAAGTAACATTTTGTAACTTTACAAGAGTGCCCCTCCTCTACTCTTATAAAAGGCCCCCACCTCTACCTCCTTACCCACACTCCCAAAGCCTTTGGATCGGCCAAAATCTGCCCATTTTGTATCTAAAATTCCCTCTATTACTCCTTTAAGCCTCACTTTGGGCACAAGTCTTCCCAAGGAAGCCCTTGAGCTCAAACCAAAGGGAGTTACCCGATTTTAAGGTAATGTCTTCACTTGTGTCCTTTTGTTTTATTTTGCTTCTCCAACCCCCTAAACTCTTTTTATTCATCTATTTTGTAACAAATACAGTATCTTCAATATACTAGGATGTTTTTATAAGAAGGATTTGAGATACACTTACACACACCTACATCTAATGGTTAAAGAACATACTGTTTCTGTGGATGGCGAATTTCGGCCTCCCGAAATGATGATTGTTCAAAATTATTCTAACACCTTCAAAGGTGGCCATTAAGATGAAAATATATTTATATGTTATATATAATATGTTTATGTTTTCGTTAAGCTTCTGTATTTTTCATTTTGGGCATACCTTTATGGTTTCCATTATGGGTAAATGCGATATCTTCATTTAAGGAAGTGCGGACTACCGCCACCTCAAAGTGATTTGATTCGTTAATACCATATGTGGTACGTATAAAGGATATATTTAATAATATTATATATTATACCATACTGGAATTAAAATACTATTATGTATCATTATGTTTTAATTCCATTAAATATGAAATAGAAATGGAAGTAGCGTTCATGCGTACGTACGGCTTACCGTCTCCATGAACGGTACATTTCATTTCTTATCTCAAAATGTTATGTAATATTATAAGTACATATATATAATGGATATATATGTAATATATTACATCAAAATTATGGATATAATTATGGAATTATAACATATATATATCTCTCTCATTTTGTTTTAATTCCATTAATATGACAAAAAAGTGAAAGTAGTGTTCATGCGTAAGTACGGCCTACCGTCTCCATGAACGGTGCTTTTCGTTTTTTTATCTCCAAATGATATGGAATAGTATTAAATGAATATTTACAAGATATATATGATATTTTAATCATTAATACTATTCTGGAAATTATTTACTTATAACTACATGGACAATCTTTTTTTCAAACAAGTTCATTTTTGACTCATGTACCAAACATCGGCAAAAACGTCTGATATGAACTAACATTATTAAACAATTATTATAACATTATAATATGTGATATGAACTGAATAATAATCTATAAAGGAGTTTCTTAGGAAATTATTAATTGACCAAAGTTTATTATTCATGAATATAAAGAAACGAACAAGACAAGTTGCACTTGAGGTAAGGGATCCTACTCCTCTCTTTCTTTTTAAGTACACTCTTTTATGTCATTCCTTCTAAGCTCATCTTTCTCGTTATTGGGATGTTCTTTTATATTACTATTACTGTAATTTTTAAGTTCATATGATGAGAGACCCTATTATCTCTCATCAATCCATTTTGGAAGTTTTGAGTGGCGCCGTTAGGCTGCCGAATTTTCGTAAGAGATCTAACCTCTCTCTTTCTTTTTAAGTACTCTCCTTTATGTCACTTATTTTAAGATCATCTTTGTTATGTGGGGGGATGTTATTTTATATTCATATTTCTATAAAATTTATGTTAATATGATGAGATACCCTATTTTATCTCATCAATCTATTTTTGTAAGTTTTATGTGGTGTCGTTAGGCTGCCGAGTTTTCGTAAGGGATTTTTCATCTCACTTTTTATTCTCGTGAGATTTATGCTACATTGGCCACAATTTCCTTTGAGTGGTGTATGTAATTCCCATTATTCTACTATTTGTGTAATATAATTTCGTTTATGAGTATTTACATCAATGATGTATTGTCCTTCTTTCATGGGGTGTATGTTTTGGAAGATACCCAAGTCGGTAAGGGAACCTTTCACCCCCCTCTTTATAAAAGACGTATTTTGTTGGGTCTTTTAATTTGCATATTGTTGTGTTGGGATATGTTCTCATCTATCCTTATTGATATAAATTTTATGTCCAAGTGATGAGATACACTTTTTATCTCTTATCAACTCATTTTGATGTGACGTCGTTAGGCTGTCAAGGGAACTTCTTAACCCAATTTCGATTTCTTTGGGTTCAACATGTAGTTATTGAATATGTCATCCTTTGAATATGTGTGAATGACCTTTTATTGTTTTACACTTAATATCCACTTATATTGGGTGTATTTATATTTTTCACACATAATTTTGAGATTGATTTATCCTTAATTTAAGGATACCTTCTTTATAAGGGATTTCATCACATTTGAAATTTCTATTGAGAATTCATTGTTGTTATGAACCAATTCACTCTTATATGGTGTATATACTGTCCTTTGGAATATTATATCATGAATCCATTTATTCTAATTATATTATAAAGTTTTGACTAAATGTTATTCCTCAATTATTGTATTCAAGTGTCTCTAATTTTGGTAAAATCCCTTTAACGAAAATATCACTTTAAATGTTTTAATTATTTGTTCTTATTAATATCCATGTTTTCAAAATGGTTTTAAGGATTTATTTATATGGATATTAATGGTTTTAAATTTTAAAAGCTTCAAGGTGGTATGGGACACTTTGATTCAAAAATCTCTTTATTAAATATTTTAAATGGTTTTGGAAATGGTTTCTTTTTGAAAGGATTCATTATTTCAATATACTAAAATGTTATATTGTGATTAAAATGTGGAAATGTTATGTTTCCTTTATGCATGTTTTATTTGATACGTTTATGTTATGGTTCTTGGGAATTGTTATGAAAACGTGTGGTTCCGTGATAAACTGAGGGTGGGTGAGCCCGATATAGCTCTTCAATGCATTGGGTAACACGAAGGAGTGAAACGTTAAGGTTTCTCCGAAGAGATTTAGGGAATATACTGTGATGGGTATTCCAAACGTAACCAATAGGGTTACTCCCTACATAAGAATGTTATGAATGCCTCAAGTTACCTTTTATGTCTTATGTTTTCTATGATTTATTCATGGTTTGATGAGGTATGTTAAAGTGCCTATGTTTTATGGGTAAAGTATTATTTCATTCTTATGTATATATGAACTCATCTTTCCTTTCCATATTTTTATAACCCTTACAGAGCTTTTTATGCTCATCCCAAGTTTTTGAAATGTTTTTCACAGGTCAAGGGAAAGGTACATGATGTAATGATAGTGTCAAGGATGTGACAAGAAAGAATCCATGTTTTATTTTCAATATGTTTCCATTGATGGGAAGAATGAATACTGTCTTTTATGTAACCACTTTGTTTAAATGTGGAATGTAATTCAAGTTTCATGATCTAATTCTCTAAAACTCTAAACCTAAAAATATCCTCAATGTGTAATCTTGTAATAACTCATGATTAAGTAAGGTTTAAGGCTGTGTACTTATAGTTGGTATCAAAGGTAGGTTTAGATAACTTTAGTGGTTAGGGTATTCTTTAAGCATAAGTGACATTACCATAATGGTTAGGATTTCAGAAAGAGTCCTAGTTTTAGATAAAGTGAATGAGTAAGTGTATCTTAGTGTTTACCTTCCTCATTAGTACATGATGGTTTTGTTGATATACTCACACTGACATTTCTGTTTTTAGTGAATGGATGGATCTAGCAGGCACCAAAGAGGCAACAGGTTTGAAGGAAACTGTGGTGGTTCTATGATTAAGATACTAGATAAAATGGGGGATTCAATGAGGAAACTCGTGGTTGTTCTAAACCAACTATCAAGGAGTCATGATCAACCACTTGAACCTTGGTATGATCTTTAATGCATAATGTATGAGATGACCAATCGATGTGGAAGTTCAAGTAATAATTATAAAGGTAACCATTAGAGTTTATATGATCCTTACTTTTGAGGTAATTATGGGTTACTATATGTTATGATGGAAGTGAAAGGCATGAGATAAAATTGAGGTTAAATTATGTTATGGTTATTTTTGATTATTTTTATCTCTTTTTGGGGAATTATTTGAGAATTATATAGTTTTTGAAAAAGGACAACATGCAGACCGTGTGACTACCCGTCGCATCTGACAAAGCTGCGAGAATCGAACCCACAACCAAAGTGCGACTGGTATTTATCGCCTACCACTGGACTACGTGAAGTACCTGGTTAGTTTGACTGATTCTTTTTAGTTATATGATTTTATGAATTAAGAGTAAGTTGATTTTTGTTTATTTATGAAAATGATTAACCTATCATGGAGGATATGTGATTAGGTTAATTACTTTTCAATACGAGACTTTAGGAGCAACTGATGTTGGTTGGAGATAAATGTTACGATTTAACATGGAAGACTATGTGACTAAATCCTTCAAATATTTGGGTTTCAATATTAGATTGGTTTACTTTGAAGAATTTTATGGAAAAATTGGTTATCGAATGGTCCTCGTTGAACTTTGGGTTTTATTGGACAAATTTTGGAGATTAAGCATAGATTTTTTTTAAAGGGTTATCCTTTTCTAGATTATCTGACCTTGTACTAACCTTTTTGGTTTTGGTTTTGGTTAAAGCCTAAAGACATGGGAAGTATATTGTTCTCTTTGGTGGATTAGGTGATTCTCTAGAAGTTGATTATATTACTCTTAATGCGAACAAGTCTCCCTAAATACTCGTCTTTTGGAAAAAAATATGAGTTTGATTAAGGAATCTAGTAAAAGTTGAAAGTCAACATGATAAGTGATTATGTTACCTTATGAATAAATTCTTCAATAAAAATTAACTTAAAACAAAAATGTTGTCTATTAACTTTTCCTACTGGGGAACCCAACACCGTTTAACCCATCACAAGTTTGTGATTTTCTTATTGTTAACTTTCTCCTAAACATGTTTTCTATCACTCTCCATCAGAACATGACCCTATGTTTTCTCCTCCATGTCCATGTTTTCCTACATGGAATCATAGTATGGGTTAACTCGGGTGACCTCTGTAATTATCTTTCTTTATTTTAAAGTGATTGTTTTACCGACTCTTGTTCCGATGTGGGATTTTCAAGGATGTTTCCATGCTCAATTTTAAAAATTGCAAGGACGCAATTACCAAAAGGGGGGAAGGATGTAACACCCCAGGTAAATAAAGAATATTAAATTTTCATATTTATCAATATTTGTGAATAAAATATTAATATGACTTTAAAGGGGACGCTATGCTCGATGGCGTACCCAACACGCAACAACGAGTTTCTTGGGAATCTTACATTGCACTCTAATAATAAAATAATATTATTTTAAATGGTAGTTAACATGTAGACGTTGTATTGGAGGTAATGGATAGAAATAACTAAAATATTATTATATATGTTTTTAAATGTTTTTACATTTATCCAATAAAAGATAAAGGCTTAAAATAGAGAAAGAATTCAATTTTAGGCGTATATGCCCTAGTTTTCACTAAAGGTTCACTTATCGCCTTTTAATGGAGAAACATCATTAACTATATTTTTGTTCACTCTTATAAATTCTATTGGACCAAATAAAACTCTTCTTAAGAATCGGGACATCAAAATTTACTTTGTGTAAATTTTTGGTATCTTTCCGATAAAGTTTTTTTTAATGAATAATGTAAAATGTTGTATTTTAATTCAAAACCTCTTTTAATCTAATTTATTTATATGATTAGATTATATTTTTAATTGGTTTTAAAGTTAAATTAGAATATATTTTTACCATTAAATCCAATAGTGGTCGTTGGAATTAATTTCACTTTGAAATCAGACTTAAACTAGTGTCAATCTTTTGATACTTATTGTTTCATAAAAACACGCTATTTGCTTTGACAGCCGGAATTAATTATTAAATTAATTAATGTGACTTATATGTTGTTAATTTTGTAAAATAGACTTCATTTTTGAATTCGGAATACCAAATATAGCTTATGGTGAATTTTTTGGATTTTTCTGAAAAACTTCAATTTTTGATGAATAGTGAAACCACTAAGTGGTACTTATAAAAACTGATTTTCCATTTAAATGAAAATTTTCCATCTTTGTGTTTTGAATTTCAAAAATCCGACATAAATGGTTGTCATTAAGATGTAAAATGTGGTTCAATGGGATAAAAATATTTTTTTGGTGAATAGTAACTTATTAAGTTTTTAATCGCGATTAGAGGCAATTAGTGTAGTTTAAGGTAAAAATAATGTTTTAATAATATGAAATGAACTTGACACATGCCCTACCCTCATTGGATGTGTCATGGACGACTAAGACAACCCATGGGTCAACTTGGGGACCCCATGAAGCCACTTTGGTTGGAAAATGACATTAATATCTTTTTATTTAAAGTTAAAGTAAAAATGAGACAAACATGAAATGTTTTACTAAAACAATTTTTACATGGGGTTATACAAATAATATTTTTGACTATAAATATTAATTGGAAAGATAAAACGATTTCCTACATCATAGTAATTTTTTTATAATTTTTAGACATTAAATAAATTAAATTAGTTATGACATCATGATGATGCAGCGATGACCTCATTATTTAACGATTTAAATAAAATGGAAAGATAATGTAATATCTAATACCTAAACATGTCAAAAACCTATTGGATGAGTTGATTTAGAACCCTTATCACCTTATCCTCGAAATACATCAATGTGGGACCTTTAAAATCCGAAACTCTTTTGAAAATAAAGTAACATTTTGTAACTTTACAAGAGTGCCCCTCCTCTCCTCTTATAAAAGGCCCCCACCTCTACCTACTTACCCACACTACCAGAGCCTTTGGCTCGTCCAACCTCTGCCTATTTTGTCTCTCCACTTCCCTCTCTTACTCATTGAAGCCTCACTTTGGGCAGAAGGCTTCCCAAGGAAGCCTTTGAGCTCAAACCAAAGAGAGTTACCCGATTTTAAGGTAATGTCTTCACTTGTGTCCTTTTGTTTTATTTTTCTTCTCCAACCCCCTAAACTCTTTTTATTCATTTGTTTTGTAACAAATACAGTATCTTAAATATACTAGGATGTTATTATGAGAAGTATTAGAGCTACACTTACACACAACTACATCTAATGGTTAAATAACATACTGTTTCTGTGGATGGCGAATTTCTGCCTCCCGAAACGATGATTGTTCAACATTCTTCTAACACCTTCAAAGGTGGCCATTAAGATGACACTATATTTATATGTGATATATAATATGTTTATGTTTTCCTTAAGCTTCTGTATTTTTCATTTTGGGAATACCTTTACGGTTTCCATTATGGGTAAACGCGATATCTTCATTTAAGGAAGTGCGGACTACCGCCCCCTCAAAGTGATTTGATTCATTAATACCATATGTGGTACGTATAAAGGATATATTTAATAATATTATATATGATCCCATACTGGAATTAAAATACTATTATGTATCATTATGTTTTAATTCCATTAAATATGAAATAGAAATGGAAGTAGCGTTCATGCGTACGTACGGCTTACCGTCTCCATGAACGGTACATTTCATTTCTTATCTCAAAATGTTATGTAATATTATAAGTACATATATATAATGGATATATATGTAATATATTACATCAAAATTATGGATATAATTATGGAATTATAACATATATATATCTCTCTCATTTTGTTTTAATTCCATTAATATTACAAAAAAATGAAAGTAGCGTTCATGCGTACGTATGGCCTACCGTCTCTATGAACGGTGCTTTTCGTTTTTTTATCTCCAAATGATATGGAATAGTATTAAATGAATATTTACTGGATATATATTATATTTTAATCATTAACACTATTCTGGAAATTATTTACTTATAACTACATGGGCAATCTTTTTTCAAACAAGTTCATTTTTGACTCATGTACCAAACATCGGCAAAAACGTCTGATATGAACTAACATTATTAAACAATTATTATAACATTATAATATGTGATATGAACTGAATAATAATCTCTAAAGGAGGTACTTAGGCAATTATTAATTGACCAAAGTTTATTATTCAGGAATATAAAGAAACGAACAAGACAAGTTGGACTTGAGGTAAGGGATCCTACTCCTCTCTTTCTTTTTAAGTACACTCTTTTATGTCATTCCTTATAAGATCATATTTCTCATTATTGGGATGTTATTTTATAATACTCTTACTGTAATTTTTATGTTCATATGATGAGAGACCCTATTTTCTCTCATCAATCCATTTTGGAAGTTTGGAGTGGCGCCGTTAGGCTGCCGAATTTTCGTAAGAGATCTAACCTCTCTCTTTCTTTTTAAGTACTCTCCTTTATGTCACTTCTTTTAAGCTCCTATTTGTTATGTTGTGGGATGTTCTTTTATATTCCTCTTTCTATAAACTTTATGTTAATATGATTAGATACCCTATTTGATCTCATCAATCCATTTTTGTAAGTTTTATGTGGCGCCGTTAGGCTGCTGAGTTTTCGTAAGGGATTTTTCATCTCACTTTTTATTCCCGTGAGATTTATGCCACATTTGCCAGAATTTCCTTTGAGTGGTGTATGTAATTCCAATTATTCTACTCTTTGTGTAATATAATTTCGTTTATGAGTATTTACATCAATGATGTATTGTCCTTCGTTCATGGGGTGTATGTTTTGAAAGATACCCAAGTCGGTAAGGGAACCTTTCACCCTCCTCTTTTTAAAAGACTTCTTTTGTTGGGTCTTTTAATTTACATATTGTTGTGTTGGGATATGTTCTCATATATCCTTATTGATATAAATTTTATTTCCAAGTGATGAGATACACTTTTTATCTCTTATCAACTCATTTTGATGTGACGCCGTTAGGCTGTCAAGGGAACTTCTTAACCCAATTTCGATTTCTTTGGGTTCAACATGTAGTTATTGAATATGTCATCCTTTGAATATGTGTGAATGACCTTTTATTGTTTTACACTTAATATCCACTTATATTGGGTGTATTTATATTTTTCACACATAATTTTGAGATTGATTTATCCTTAATTTAAGGATACCTTCTTTATAAGGGATTTCATCACATTTGACATTTCTATTGAGACTTCATTGTTGTTATGCACCAATTCACTGTTATATGGTGTATATATTGTCATTTGGAATATTATATCATGAATCCATTTATTCTCATGATATTATAAAGTTCTTACTAAATGTTATTCCTCAATTATTGTATTCAAGTGTCTCTAATTTTGGTAAAATCCCTTTAACCAAAATATCACTTTAAATGTTTTAATTATTTGTTCTTATTAATATCCATGTTTTCAAAATGGTTTTAAGGATTTATTTATATGGATATTAATGGTTTAAAATTTTAAAATCTTCAAGGTGGTATGGGACACTTTGATTCAAAAATCTCTTTATTAAATGTTTTAAATGGTTTTGGAAATGGTTTCTTTTTGAATGGATTCATTATTTCAATATACTAAAATGTTATATTGTGATTGAAATATGGAAATGTTATGTTTCCTTTATGCATGTTTTATGTGACACGTTTATGTTATGGTTCTTGGGCATTGTTATGAAAACAGGTGGTTCCGTGATAAACTAAGGGAGGGTGAGCCCGATATAGCTCTCCAATGCATTGGGTAACGTGAAGGAGTGAAACGTTATGGTTTCTCTGAAGAGATTTAGGGAATATACTGTGATGGGTATTCCAAAAGTAACCAAGAGGGTTACTCCCTACGTAAGAATGTTATGAATGCCTCAAGTTACCTTTTATGTCTTATGTTTTCTATGATTTATTCATGGTTTGATGAGGTATGTTAAAGTGCCTATGTTTTATGGGTAAAGTATGATTTCATTCTTATGTATATATGAACTCATGTTTCCTTTCCATATTTTTATAACCCTTACAGAGCTTTTTATGCTCATCCTAAGTTTTTTAAATGTTTTTCACAGGTCAAGGGAAAGGTACATGATGTGATGATAGTGTCAAGGATGTGACAAGAAAGAATCCATGTTTTATTTTCAATATGTTTCCATTGATGGGAAGAATGAATACTGTCTTTTATGTAACCACTTTGTTTAAATGTGGAATGTAATGCAAGTTTCATGATCTAATTCTCTACAACTCTAAACCTGAAAAGATTCTCAATGTTTAATCTTGTAATAACTCAAGATTAAGTAAGGTTTAAGGCTGCGGCCTTATAATTAACCCTTGGATTAGGGCATTGATTAGCATAATGCCCCATTTACTTGCACTTGAAGGATTGAAGTGTTGGTGGTGCATTCTCTGCGGTATTTTCTTTATTCAAATCATTAGCAACCCTTTTTCCATTACTTCGACACTCAGCTGCTCGATGACCTTCTTTTCCACACTTAAAAAATTATCTAGTCCCTTTAAGACAATCTCCACCATGCTTCTTTCCACACTTTGAGCATAAAGAAACATTCATCTTCTTTTCACCATTATTCTGAGATTTCTCCTTGAACTCCATCTTTCATTTCTTGTCAAAACCATGAGATGGATATATTACACCAAATTCCAGTTCTACCTTGATAGAACAACACAAAATTTCTTCATAGCTACTGAAGTATCTTATAGCTAATGACCTTCGAAGACTTGGTTTTAAACCACTGAAAAATTGATCAACTTTAATTTCAGGTTGGATGATAAAGCCAGATGCATACCTTGCAAGTCTTGTAAAATTTGCTTCGTATATACCAACAGATTCATCATCCTTCTTCTTAAGATCAACAAACTCCTTTTCCATCTTTTTTCGAAGAATAAGTGGTAAGTACTTACTGAAAAATATGTTCTTGAACTTGTCCCATTCCATGGACTCATTTTCTTCTCTTTGCCCCATATTCTTGATAAAATTCCACCATTGATGAGCATCACCTTCCAAACGATATACTGCTAAGAAGACTTTATCATGATCAGAACATTGTAGAACTGAAAATATCTTTTTAGTGGTACTGATCCATTTTTCAGCCACTAATGGATCAGAAGACCCGCTAAATGAAGGTGGATGCTGCCTCATGAAGGATTCAACAAAATGTTGCTCCTTTCTCTTCTCATTTGGAAGTCTAGAATGATTCATAGCTTGTGTAAGTATAGAAATAAGTTTTTTCACACCATCTCCCATAACATTGGTTTGTTCCAGAGGACAATCATTGCATCGCCCATTATATTGATCAACACAGTTCCTTCGGGTTCCAACCATAGTCTAAAACCCAAAAAGAATAGCGTGAGGCAATCATCATGATAGGGAAAACAACATAAATAAGGGGGAGTACCTTCCATATTTAACATCCTAGGTTTAATTCTAATATTGTAACCATAATTCTAGGACTATGACCTATACTTATACTTAACCTTAGGGACATCCCTAGACATACCTTAGAAATATCTATAGGGATCTCACTAAAGTTTTTGCATCCTAGTTTCCAAAGGTTAACTAAACCTTTCCTCTGACACAAACTATAGAGACCCAAAGCTTGACGTACATAGACATTACACTACTTTTTCAGAATACTTGATACATAACGAAAATAGACACACAAGGACTGCAATAGTTTAGTGTCTTTGGAAACTCAGAAAATAATCTTCTAATCGTGGTGAAAGATCTTCAACATCTCCCATAAATATCTTCCAATTTTTTTTTTATTACCTAAAAACTTTCTTTAAATCATGGGTAAAAGAAAACATATAAAAGGTGAGCTCAAATGCTCAGTAAGGGTAAGCATAGAGAACATAAAACAATCCATAAACATTTGAATGCAAAAACTTGAACATAAAATTTAAACATCAAAATCATGAGCAACGACATAAATCTTGGAAGTGCACAAGGCATAGATCATAAAGGAATATTAGTCATGATAAACTAGCATGGTAATAAAACATGTAATTGTGGTATCCATTAATCACATGTTATGATTTCCATAGCATCCAAGGCATTACTCCCAAGACCATCTTAGTGGACGAAGTCCCATTCTGAATCCAGTTCACTCCTCATTCCAGTCATGTAACAATGAACCAGATTAACTTACCATTCCAGCCATGTATATCTCATGAGATATAAATCTTTACCCAATGCATTGAAGGGAGATATATGTCCCACCCATCTCATAATGAAATCATTCTTACTTGTGCCACAAAATAAACTTAAAACATTCATCATAACCCAAAGAATAAAATGGGTTTCATAAACATCATCCCATCACCTCATAATCCATATAAAACAAATGGACATTTCATCATAAGAAAAGTGAAACCATGTAAATCATAGAGACATTAAACTTGAAACATAAACATATGAAATAATGTCATCTTTGATGGAAAATGGTTTTGATAAAACATTTGAAATGAATTATTGAGGAAAATATCCTTTATTATTCAAAAAAATTTTCTTTTCAAAAAATGTCAGGAAATTTTAAATGAAAAGGATTTTGTTGAAAATTAAATATTTTTTAGGAATCTTCATGAAAATAAGGCTTTATAAAACCGTAAAAATCCTTTCATGCCGTATAAGTTAAAAAAACATTCTTCTCGTACTTGCTGGAAAAGTCAAAAAGTACATCGTAAAAGAAAGATTCCTTACATACTATATAGTAAAAGTAAAAAATGGGTAAAAAGGAATTTAAACATACATGAAACCCTTTTTATAAAATTTTGACATGGATGATAAATATAACCCCAGTAAATACTTACGAATAAGCAATCTCGGATAAGAATGAGATCACAAAATTATCCCTTACCTTATGTCCAATTTGCCTCGTATGTATCCAAACTTCCTGTATAATGATTTAAATAATGTTATTGAATTATTACAGAATCATATTCATTGTTATGATATCATATATAGTTTAATTATGACTTTATATTACCCGTTCTTTTGTAAATTCAATGTAAAAGTAGCGACTTGGGTAAAATCGTTTCATTTATTGTACATGTTTTGACTTGTTGTTCTTGATATTATTACTTATATACTGATTTACTTAATTCCAGAATGTAAAACATGATTTATATATAATATATATTCTGCATATACATATATATGTGATATATCGATAAATGGAATGAAATACACCCTTCATGGAGACGGTAGGCCGTACGTACGCATGGACGCTGTTTTCGTTTCCTTATCGAATTGAATGGAATTAAGTAGATGAAATACATATATATATACATAAATAAAGTATCATTATTATTTCATATATTTCATTATTATTCATTATATATACTTTATAATCATTCATGAATGGTTAACATGGAGAATGAGTCTCATCGTGTCGTGGAGACGGTAGTCCGTACGTACCCACAAGCGATGATACCGTTCCCATGATCGTGGAATTGTATTGGAGCGTATGTCAAATATTTAAGAATAAATATCAATTTAAAATAATCATATATAGTTTTTATTTACACCATTATACCCATCCAAGTAAGGTGGTGGTGGAAAATAGATTACACCACGGCGTGGAGACGATATTCCATACGTACGCACGCGCGGTGATTTCGTTTTCCGTAGGATGGATAGATGGTGAAATATGGTTGTTTCATACTTATAATAAAATATCAGTATATGAGTGATAATGATGTTATTACCACATAATGAAACAACTAAAGAAGAAGAATAAGTAGAAGAAGAAATAATGTTGAAAGAATCAGTAATGGACATTACCTCTTCTTTGAAGCGCCTCTTCTTAACCTCCTCTTTGGGCACTAAATATGGTCTTTAAAGAAGACTAGAACCTCTAGTATATTTCTAGGGAAGTGGAGATGAGAAATTGGCAGGGTTTTTCCAAGCATGAAGGCTCAAACTGGTGTGAGGAAGAGAGGGAGGAGGTTCCCTTTTATAAGGGAGGAGAGAGGCACCTTTGGAAAAACTAAAAATATTATTTTATTATAAAGTCATATTCGGTTTTTAATAGCTCCAAATTGATTTATTTATAATATAAGGTGGTTATGGGTCTAAATAATCTCATAAAATATAATTTAGACAAGTTTAGGTTTCTTTTTTAACGTTATCATTTAGATTTAACTTTAAGTTAAATAATTTTACTTTTACCGTGTCTTCTTGTTTTCTTACACTATAAGGTTAATAAAATTAATATAACAAGCCAAAAGAACCATAATTTGTTTATTATTAATATATATAACCTTATATAAGTCATTTTGATGAACCTTAGATTTTTATAAATAAAATAACAATTAATAATATAATATGTTTTTTAAAAACTATTTTATGTCAATTTTGACACTATTTGGTAATTGATTTTTGTGAAAATCATAACAGAATGATTAGTTCGAAAAAAGTTAATTAAATTAATAATAAAATGCCATATTAACCTATAAAATTCGTGTAATTCATAAAAAGTATCAAATTACATTTATTTGGGTATTTATAACATCAATTATGTCAATATTTCATTAATAAGATAATCACTACATCATCATTGTGTCATAAATAAATTAAATTATTTAACGTCTAAAAATTATAAATAAAATACCATTATGTAGGAAATCGTTTTATATTTCTAATGAATATTTATAATCAAATTTATCTTATGTATAACCCTATATTAAAAATATTTTAGTTATTAAACATTGATTTTAACTATTTTAACCCTTCTTTAAATAAATTAATAATAAATGTCCTAATCTAATCCAAGTGGACCTAAATGGTCATATTTTATTCCTAAGGTTGTATTTGGTCGAATTACACTTATAAAATAGAATTAAGACTTGTGTTAGGGTAATTATAATATCATTTTTACCCTTAATTACCCTATTTACTTTTAACCGTTGTAAAAAAAGTAAAAAGTTACTATTCACCAAAAATTATTTTCATCTCATTGAACCACATTTTAGACCGTGATATTAACCGTGTCTCTTGGATTTTCTAATTTCCACTCACAGAAGCGGTAAAATTAAGTTTTATGTGAATTTCCAAATTCTCCTGAAAGGTGGGTAAAAGACAGTGAAAAGTTCAATAAAATTTTTATATATCTAAAATTATTATAAAATGACTCCAATGAATTACATTGAACTTATATAGGTATTATGTATCAATTTATTACCTAAAATAAATTTAAATAAAATAAATAATTATTTAAATAAAAAGTCGGTTTTTAAATAGTAACCGAGTGTTTTCACTATTCATCAAAAATTGAAAGTTTTCAGAAAAATACCAAAAATTCACCCTAGGATAATTTCGATATTCCGAATCCAAAAATGAAGTCCATTTTGAAAGATAAAATTTATAAAATTTCAATAAGTTGGTATTACTATTCATAACATCTAGTTCATAATAATATTATAATAATATCTCGTTTAGTGAAACTCGGTATTGCGTATTACACACGCTATCGAGGAAGGTCTTTATTACGTGTAATGCAAGCCAAGACAAGGCTGTGTGTAGTGAAAGCTCTGTTTGGTGTTGCGTATAACATAATCAAAACTTATTTTTATTTATACATTAAACAAAATCTATACATAATGTTGTGTAGAGTAGTTTCTACAAAATGAACTTGAAATTGTGTGTAACACGAGCCAAGAATAGTGTTGCATATACTGCAAGCTAATACGGTGTTGAGTATAGTGCAAGATAATATTTGTATAGTGTACAACAAAAGAAATCAATGAAATTAAAATGAATAATTCTCAAAAGATCTCGGGTTGTTACAATGAAGGGTTTATAAGTTTAAGGACGATCATAAATTCAAAAGCATATACACACATTTTGATGTTTTAAGTGATGTGATTTTATGATGGTTTGAAACTTTTATTGGGTTTTAGTAAGAATACTCTATTAAATTTTAAATAAACATTTTGGTTAGTATATGATTTGATTAGAAGTTAATTATGGTCTTTTGGATAGTGAGATATAAATGATCTTGATGATTAAAAAATTGATTTTTTGAAAAGGTGATATTTTCAAAGATATTTATGGTTAAGATAAGGATTACCATTTGATTTAGTATATAAATTTTATTCATGATATTTTAGTGTGAATTTAAAAATATAATAAGATTATATAATCATTTATTGTGGTTATTCATGATATTTTTAGTGATACTTCATTGGGATGAGGTATATGTAACCTTTAGTAACAACATGTTGTTTAACATGAAATAATACTTGGGAAGGATGAAATTAAACTTTTGGGGATGCAATTTAATAGGTATTAGACCACATTTTAGGTTAAAATAATCTTTATTTAGAGATTATTAAGATTATTTGGGATATATGTTATTTATTTGAGGACTGATATATTTTAAACCTTTGGTTTTATTATTGAATTCTAGAGATTAATGAATTTTTTCATTATATGAAGGTTTATTAATTTTTGATAATATATTACATTGTGAAAACCCTTTTGGTTTTAGTAAATAAAATAGAAATATATTATTATTATTTTTTAGGTTATTTTATCTAAGAAGTTTATTTTTTTGATTCAAGTATGAAAATTTTGTCTTGAATACTCATCGTTTGGAGTAAAAGATGAGATTATAGTGGAAATTGATTAAAGGATGAAATTTTACTTTTCAAGTGAGTATATTTCCTTATATTCTTAATTTAGATGGTAAATTAATTTCTTAACTCTATGAAATGAATCTTAAAATTAAAATTTTACCCTTTTACCTTCATTTTGGATTAATTAATGGTCTTTTCACCCTTAACTAATTTATGGTTTTGTGGTTGTTAACTTTACCATGGCCATGTTCTCTATTACTCTCTATTAGTCCTTTGATGATAGTTTTATCCTCCATGTATATATTTTAACTTCCAAACAATTTTCTCATTATCTAGAAACCTAATTATGTTATATTTTAGGTAACCTTTATGTCTCCAACTTTAACTTTACAAAGGATGTTTTATTATCCCATTATATGATGTGGGTTTTCAACAAAGGATAAACATTTGATAAATGATATAAAAAATTTTAGGGAATGATTTATTTTACAGGTGTAGAAATTAACACCATTATTTTTTTTAAAATAATAATAATTTTAATATATTTCTTAACACATAACATCGAGCTTTAAACAAATTGAGATATATTATAAAAATATTATTATCTAAATGTGGCCATTATAACATAGTTTTTAGATTAGTAGTTTTCAATTTGACTAAAAAAAATTGTGAAATATATGTATAATGGTTCAAATAAATAAAACATTATTGATTTTGTTATAACATAAACACTTCATATTTAGAAAAGACATTGTATTCTTCAAAATATGTTTTCTTCAAAAATGAGTTTTATTTTTTTTGTGATGGAAAATTATAATTTATTTCTAAAAAATTTTGAAATTTAATTTTATAAAATGGTATAATTTTTGAAATAATCATATAAAAATTAACATACGGTTAAATTTTGGGGTTTTTATGAAATGATTGATTTGTAATGAATAGTGAAAATACCATTTTGTCAAATATTGTCATTTATTTTCATTAAATTAAGTAATTTAAGTATCCCATTATATGTTTAATTTAGTATTATAGTTATATAGTATCCATTTGATTTATAATAATATAAATAATTCCATTATAATTCAAAATATTCATTATTTTTTAGAAGTTAATTTTATGCTTAAAAACTATTTTTTTCAAAAAACTATTTTTTGTTGAGTTCTAAACATTTATATTAACCATTATTTCTACAAATTCTAGGAATTTAATCTTAAAAAATAGATAGAATATATAGAATAATTATGTTTTAATTTTGTAAATAAGTCACTTTTATTTTTAAAATTATTAATAGTAAACATGGTAAATATTTGTCACCTTGGTAAATGTAAAATGGGTAAAATTGGGTTAAAACTTTGGGATAAGGCTTTAAAATTTCTCTAACACTTTACATTATGTTATTATATTTGTAGAGTCCAGTATTCTATATCTAATTCTTGAAAATATGGGAAATTGGTGCCATTTGGATTTTCTATTAACATTTATATCACTTTAAGAAAATAATAATAAAACATTTCACACTCTTGACTTTAATAACTCCTATATTTTTCTTTAAGGTTAAAAATAAGTTACGCTCAGTTTTAAATGTAAATTTTAAATTTTAATTAATTTTATTTATCATGTTTATTTTTTTTTTAATTTTGGAGACTGAATAATGACCCTAAATTCTTACACAACATTGACACTGTATTTATTCAATTAATAAAAAAATAAAATATATGATTTTAAAAACAATAAAAGTAATATAATTTCGATTAATTATAATTTTACAAGAATTTTATAGATTAATATTAAAAGTTATGGATTTTTTAAAGTATTTTATTTGAATTCTATATTTTTCTTGATGTATTAAAATTAAAATTAAAATAATAGTGTCAAAAATGAAATGAATGATATTTTATGAAAATAATATTTTTATAAATTATTTTAAAATAATAAAAATATTTAAATAGGAAAATGGGGATAATATATGGTTTATATATTTATACCTCATCCATTTATTATCCAATTTTTACATTATAAGTAAAATTACAACACTTTAATGTTTACAAAGTTATTACCACAGTTAAAGTTAAAATTTGTTAACCAATTGATTAATCCAAATGATAATATTTAAAATTATATCTAAAATTATAAAAATTTAATTGAATGAATATATTAATAACATATACTCCTTAAATTATAATCCATTCCATTTTGGAACCTTTTTACATGATTTAAATACATATTATATTATAATATTGAAATTTTTTTCCAAAGTGCCTATCCCCTTACTAATAAAAGGAGAACTATTATCTCTTTTATTTTCAAAAATTTATCTATATATCTCAACCAAAACCAAATAATTACTCTTATAAAATTTCATATATTGGTTTTTTAGGTTATTGTATTATCAAAAGACCAACACTAGGTCCCTTAATAGGAGATCTAAATGAGCTCCTTCAATGAAGATGTAATCATCTTCACCAAGAACATTCATTTTTCTTCTTCTTTTAACACTTTAAATTACGTCCTAAAAATTAAAATATAATAATAAAAATATCTCAAATATAGAAATATGTTATTATGTTTATGTTATAATTTTTATCCATGCCATTCTCCATCAAATGGGATACAAAACCATCACTCATGCGTACGACAGACTACCGCCTCACATACTGATGTAATTTGTTTTACATTACCACCTTACATGGATTTTTATAAAGATTAAAAAATGAATATATATTATATTTATGACATATAATTTGGAATTATAAAATCATATATACTTTTATACCTTCCAATACTTTGGAAAATGATAATGTCACCCATGCGTACGCGTGGACTACCCTCTCCACGAAGCACTGCGATTTGTTTTTTTATTTCAGATTTAGATGGGAATTAATAAGGATATATTTAATGAATATATATTACATATATGATATAATAATAATAACTATGTAATGGTGAATTGTAATTTAACATTCTTTCATTCCATCCATTGAAAAGTCAAAACAACATTCTTGCGTACGTACGACCTACCATCTCTAAGAATAACGTAGTTTATTTTTATATATATAGTTTTTATGGGTGAATATAAATATATAAAATGAATTTATATGATATTTATATTATTATTAACATTTTTATATTATTTAACCATAATAAAATTTTAAGGACCAGAATTACAGAATCAAAACATACATAAAAAACAAAGCAGGTAACACTTGAAATAATGATAATAATAAAATATTGTTAAAAATTGGGATATAAGATGTTATAAATGGATCATATATGATATTATATATATATATATATTATAATATATAAGTATAATAAATATAAATTTAGTATATAGGATGTTAAAATCATGTATGAGGTAATTTGAACTTGAGGTATGCGGTTTCTTAACTCAAATTCCATACATTGGATTATACGTCTACTTTATTGACTATGTTATGAAATGATTATGGGTAAAATGAAATATTATTTTATTATTATATATTTCCACATATATTTTTTGGATTTAAATTTTTTACGCATAATCAATTCATTGATTAATTGTCACATCAATGACATGATCTTTGTAAGTGATTTCATAACTCAATTTATTTCTATTAGGGTATATTTCTTATTCATTATCTTTTATATGATAAGATTATGTGTGTAATGACATTTTATTAATTTATGATTCATTTACACTTTTTTATTTATATTTAAATTTGATATATATAATAAATTAATTGATTAATTCTCAATTCAATGATACAATCTTTATAAGGAATTTCGTCTCAATTTCCACTCCATTGAGACATATTTGATATTATAAACCTATTTACTTTTATGTGGGTTTTATAATGATACTTTGATATGTTTAAAATGAATATAAATTTATTCATTATGATTAAATATTCAATTCATTTTTACTATTTCAAGGGGTTATAATTTAAATGTGACCAAATAGGTAAGAATTTATTTTATAATCTCTTTTTTTACGGTTGATCTTATTTTCATTGAAGGAGTATTATAGTAAAACTTTATTAAAATAAATGAAATTTTTATCCTCTGAATATTTAAGAAGTATTCATGTTTTCTTAAAATATTTCCCGTATTTTTAACTTGAATCAATCAAGTAAATATTTAAAGTAATATCTAATCTTATTTCTATTTTGATCAAGTATAATTTTATTAAATGTCCATATTTTTGAAAATTATTTTACAAAATTAATTTTTATTATTAAAATGATTTATTAAGGAAAATTTTATGTTATCCTTGGATTTTCGATTTTTTTAAATGAATATTTATAATAATTATTATAAAGGTTCATCTTTGACTTTCTTTATAAAAAGACAAATGAAATGTTTCTTTTTAACTTAAACAGTGTTAACTGATTTTCCCATTACCATAACAATTTTACACTGTTTAGTTTATTCTAAAAGTTTTCAAAGGTTTTATAAAGAAAACTATTTAATGAAATATTATTTTAATATTTTGAGACCATTTTTATTATTTCTCCAAAGGAAATTTTTTGAAATATGAATCAATTTTTTTATTATGGTAATTTATTTTTAATTTTCAGTGATTGAATAATTACCCTAAATGTTTATGAAATAGAGACACAATATCTATTAAATTAATAGAAAATAAAATAAATTATTTCAAAAATATTAGAATTAATCCAATATGGATGAATTATTATGTTACAATAATTTTATAGATACATAAAAAATATTAGGAAAGGGTGAAAGTATTATATTAAAATCCGATATTTATCTTTTTGTATTTGAATTCAAATTAAATGAATAGTTATAAAAATGAAATTAATGATATTTTATGAAAATAATATTTTATTAAATTATTTAAAAATCATAAATATATTTAAATAGGATAAGGGGAATAATATTTGGATTAAAATGTTATCCCTTGGCCATTTATGAGCCAATTATCACCTTATAAGTAAAATTATAACACTTTATCCTTTAAAAAGTCATTACTATTACTAAGGTTAAAATTTGTTATCCAAGGGGTTAATCCATATGATAAGGTTTAAAATTAAATATAAACCAATAAAAATTTGATTATTTGATAATATTAACACTATATTGTCCCTATATTCAAATTTATTCCATTTTGGAACTATTTTATATGAGTTAGACTCATATTATATTATAATATTTAATAATTTCCCAAAAAGTGACCCTCCACTCACTTATAAAAGGACACACCTTATCTAATTTCTTTACACCAATTTGAGCTATATATATTGAAAAAACATAAAAATAATCTTCCTAATGTCCTTATAGAAGTTTTCAAGTTTTTCCCGAAAAGACCAACCCTATATCTATTAAGAGGATATCTAAAGGAGTACTTTCAAAGAAGAGGTAATCATCTTCTTTGAGAACTTTTATTTTTATTCTTATTTTACCACCTATAATTAAATAGTAATAATTCCAATATAATAACACTATAATCTCACATATAATTATATTTTATTTTGTTTGGAACATAATATTCATCATCATTTTCTCCATCAAATGGGTAATAAAACCATCGACCGTGTGTATGGCAGACCACCGTCTCACGAACCAACATAATTTTTTCCCATTACCACCTCAAATGGATTTTTATAAAGAAATAAATAATAAATTTAAATTATATTTTCTAAATAAATGTTATTATGGAATTATAATATCATATATACCATTATAAATTCAAATCAGTTCGAAATTTATAACATTGCTCGTGTGTACCACTATGAAGCGATGTGATTTATTTTTAATTTATGATTTAAAAAAATGGTAATAATATTATATTTAAATAATATATATGATATATAAGATATAATAGTTATTATATAAAGGAAAATTAATATTTACGTTTCTTTTATTCCTTCTTTCAAAAATTTGAAACAACATTCATGCATACGTACGCCATACCATATCCATAAATGGTGGAATTCATTTCTCTATCACTAATTTTTATGAATGAAGATAAATATATATAATTAAAATATATTATATTCATATAATTATAAAAATTATGGATATGATGGAACCATAATAAAAGTACATTGATTAGAATTACCGAATAAAAACATACATAAAAAAGTAGTTAACGACTGAAATAATGATAATAATTAAAAATTGTTAAAAAATGGGTGATAAAATATTATAAATAGATCACATATGATATTATAGATATATATGTGATTCTTGTATTTAATTTTAATAAATATAAATTTATATACAAGAGGTTAAAATCACTTATGGGGAAAGTCAAACTTCTCGTAAAGGATATCTTAAATTTATTTACATTTATTGGATTATATTTATACTTAATTGACTATGTTATTCCCTAATTATACGTGAAATGAAATATGATTGTATTATTTTTTAATTATACTTTTTTTTGTAGATTTAATTTTTTTACACAAAATCAATTCATTGATTAATTATCATACCAATGGTATGATCTTTGTAAAGGGTTTCATAACTCCATTTTTTCATTTGGTTATATTACTTCTTAATTATCTTTGATATGATAATATTATGTGTGTATAAACTTTTATTATTTTATATTGTAGTTCCAATTGTTTTATGTGGATTTAAATTTGATACACATAGTCACTTCGTTGATTAATTATCACTTCAATGATATGATATTTGTAAAGAATTTCGTCTCAATTTCCACTCCATTTATACATATTTGGTATTATGAACCAATTTAATTTTATGTGGTTTATATAATACAAATTTTATGTGTTTAACATATATATATATATTTATTAATTATGACTAAATTTTCAATTTATATTTACCCTTTCAATGGGTTATAATTCAGAAGCTACTAAAGAAGTAAGAATTTATTTTACAATTTCATTTTTTGGGATTACTTTTATTTTCATTGAATAAAAAATAAAATATATCCTTCTAAAAATCATTATATTTTCCTGTAATCTGAATATTTAATGATTTATCATGTTTTTAGCAACTTTCCCCTCTTTTTTTTATTGAATCAAGAAAATAAATGGTTAAATGAGAAGCTGATCTTATTTCTATTTTGATCAAGTATATTTTTATTCCATGTCTATATTTTTGAAAATTAATTTACAAAATCCATTTTTATTTCTCAAATAATTTAGTAAGTACATTTTTAACTTATAATTGACTATTTAAAATGTTTTAAAGTAATATTTATAATTTTTTTGAAAGGTTAATTTTCAAATTTCATTACAAAAATTCAAAATGAATATTTTTTTAATGTATAAAATGTTAATTAATTTTATGATTATTTTAACCATTTTATAGTATTTAGATTCTTTTAGAAGTTTTAAATGTTTTTAAAAAGATAAATTGTTAATGCAATCTTATTTTAATATTTTAATTTTAATTTTATTTATTTATCTAAAGGATATGATTTTATTATAAAACCTATATTTATAATGAATTAATGGTTGTATTTTATATCTAATTATTTTTTTGGTTGTTAACTTTCTATTGAAACATTAAATTCGCTATGATCATTAAAAATTACATTTTATGAATTATATATATTCTTTTTATCAAGGATATGATTATTTCTTAAACCATATTCCATTTCCACATATGGTGTTTTAATTTGAAATTTCTTTAATTGACTATGGAAATATTTATATTATGTATTTTTTAATCTATATAGAAATTTGTTGATAATACCTATTATTATGAATTTAATTAATAATTAAATATGTGAGAAATGTACTAGACATACATTGATGGGTGGGGATCATAATTATATATCCCCTAGATGAATCAATGGGTCTCATGAGACAAACTAGTTGGTTAGCATTATTAAATGGGTTTTTGGTGTACGCATACCCATATTTTAATCTTTTATGGTGCAAGGACTTGGAAGTAAAGATATAATGATGTATTAGAGCATGAAATAAAACATTAATTATTTGATTCCTTGAGAATTTAATTATTATTATCCATGATATTACTTAATTGATATTATCCTTGGATGCATTTCATGCTCAAGTTATTGGTTAAATGGAATCTGTTTTCAATTATTTACATTTTCATAATGATTATGATGTATTTACTCATGATAGATTCTACTATATGTAACCCTTACTGAGTGTTTGAATTCACCATTTATTTGTTTTCTTTCCCTATGATATGAATAAGGAATCTTTTAATGATTTCAATGATTTATAATATTTACTTTTACTTTGATCTATATTTTATTTCCAATGTAATATGAGAATAATATATGTATCCAGTTTAAAAAAATATAAAACTGATCAGTACTTTAGGATTATATATCTATCATATAGTACCAATTTAACAAAGTAAACACCATTTATAAGTTACTAAATTTGGGGTATTTACATTTAGAATCATAGGAATTTTAGTAGAAACCTTGGGAACTATATTTAAGAAAGCATAGTTTAGGGAACATAACCCTATGACATACTTTGAGGATAATTTTAATCATATAATAACTTCATGAAGTTTTGGTAAGGTAAATATCATGTGGGTTTACTTAAAATACATCCCTATCTAAATAATACATGTTGATGTGGTTTTTGGCATAGATTTATCTAGGGGTAATAATACTAAAAAGAGTTAGAAAAATATACCCAAACCACCAATCTGATGCACAGTGAGGGTTGCCTAACTAAGAACATAGTTTTATAGATAAGGAGTGATATTATTGGATGAATTAAAAATTTCTCTATGAACCATAATGAAGTATTTTAGTATATGCTAACCACAATTGACATAGGATAAACCTAAGGCATCTTATATTGAAAAGAAGGTGTCAATATTTAGGCATACTATAAATTATTTTCATGATAATATAGTTTCCCATTATGACTATTATTTCTCATATTATGATTTTTAGTTTTATTCAATGGATGGAACCAAGAGGAATCTTATTAACACAGAATGTGATGATATATGTGATGATTATGGGAAACAAAATTGTATTATGAACAGTGTGAAAGTTATTGTGATTATTCCTAATTAGTTATCATGATATATGATTAAAAAATACACCTTAACAAAAAAAATTAGGCTCAAAAAAGAATATATTAATAGAGTTCACTAAGAGATTAGGTGGTGGAGACCGTGAAGTAAAGAAGACTGAATTTCCATCATATAAGAAAAGTGGAAAGATAAACCATAGATAATGACTCAAAGGAATGGTAAAATGTTTTATGTGTGGAAAAGAAGTACATAGATCAATAAATTGTCATGAAAAAATGACGAGTTTGATGGAGGGATATGAAGTTCAAATTAAGGCACTATTTATAGTTTAATGAATTATGTTTGGGGAATATGGGAATTATCTGAGTCAATTTACAAATACAAGGGTTAAATCCTCGAATAAGGTTGGACCTATGATATTCTAATCATTGAAGTTAAAGGATTTAAGTGTTTATATATTTGGATTTTTGAATAATGTTATAGAAGTTTTACCTCAATTGAATTCTGGATATATGAATCATGAGACATATAAGGATCATTACATAGTATATTATCTTTAAGAATTTGAAAACACATGTTAAAAGGTATTGATTACTAATAAAATCAATTTAGTGGTATTTTAATGTTGTTTGGTTGGTATAAAGAGATTATTAACATTAATTAAGTAAATGGGATAGTATTTGTGACCATGAAATTGGTTAATGAAATTAAAAATTTTGGGATGTAATTTAATAGGTATTAGATAACCTTTTAGGTTAAAATAATCTTTAATTTTTATCTTATTGAGATTATTTGGGATATAAGTTATTTATTTAATAAATCATATATGTTAAACCTTTGGTTTTATTATTGAATTCTAGACATTAATGAATCATTTCATTATGTCAATATTTATTCATTTTCAATAATATAATAAATTGTGAAAAATATTTTTCTTTTAGTAAATGCCCGAGGAATAATTTATTATTCTTTTATTGGTTATGTGATCCAAGAAGTTTATTTTTGTGATTTAGTTATGAAAATTTCATCTTGAATACTCATCGTTTGGAGTAAAAGATGAGATTATAGTGGAAATTGATTAAAGGATGAAATTTTACTTTTCAAGTGAGTATATTTCCTTACATTATTAATCTAGACTGAAAATGAATTTGATAACTCTATAAAAAGGATCTTTAAATAAAATCTTTACCCTTTTACCTTCATTTTAGATTAATTTATGGTCTTCTCACCCTTAATTGTTTTATGATTTTTTGGTTGTTAACTTCATCATGGTCATGTTCTCTATCACTCATTATTTTTCCTTGGATGATTGTTTTATCCTACATATATATATCTTAAATTCAAAAAAATGTTCTCCTTATCTGGAAACCTGAATATCTTATATTTTAGGTAACCTTTATGCCTCTCACTTTCCATTTTCAAAGGATATTTTATTATCCCATTGTATAATAAGGGTTTTCAACAAAGGATGAACCTTTATTGAATGATATAAAATTTTGAGGGAAGGATTTATTTATTGGGGTTATAAATTAACAACTTTAAAATTTATTTTAAAATAATAATAAGTTTTATAGATTTCTTAACAAGCAACACTGAGTTTTAAACAAATTGAGATGTATTATAAAAATTTTATTATCAAAATTTGGCCACTATAACACAGTTTATGGATTGGTAGTTATGAATATGACTAAAAAAATTATGAAATATATGTATAAAGGTTCAAATCAATAAAAATTTATAGATTAATTATTAGAAAATAAGTACTTAATATTTAAAAAAGTCATTTTATTCTTCAAAATATGTTTTCTTTATTAAGGGGTTTTATTTATTTTTGTGAGAGAAAATTATAATTTATTTCAAACAAATTTTAAAATTTAATTTTATAAAAGGGAATTATTTTTGAAATAATCATATCAAAATTATATTAGGGTTAAATTTGGGGGGTTTTATGAAATGATTAATTTTTATTGAATAGTAAAAATTACATTTTTCTTCCAATATTGTAACCTCTTTTCATTAAATCAAGTAATTTAAAAGTCCCATTATATTTTGGATTTGGTCTTAAAGTTTAATAGTATCAATTTGATATATAATAATATAATTAATTCCATTAGAATACAAAATATTAATTATTTTTATATAAGTTAATTTTATGCTTAAACACACATTTTTTAAAAAATGTTTTTCATCAAGTTATACACATTTATATTAAAATTTATTTATACCAATTATAGGAATTTAATCTTGATAAATGAATAGAATATATGAAATAATTAGGTTTAAATTTAGTAAATAGTTCAATTTTATTTTGGAAATTATTAATAGTAACTATGGTTAATATTTGTCACCTTGGTATGGGTAAAATGAGTAAAATAGGGTTAAAACTTTGGGATAAGGCTTTAAAATTTCTCTAATACTTTAAATTATCTAATTGGATTGTTGGAGTCCAGTAATTTACATCAAATTCTTGAAAATATGGAAAAAGTTTTCCGTTTGGATTTGATATTAACCTTTATATTACATTAAGAAAATAATAAAAACAAAATTTCACACTCTTGACTTTAATAACTCAAATATTTTTCCATAAGTTTAAAAATAGGTTAGGTTTAGTTTTAATTTTTTATTTTAAATATTAATTAATTTTATTTATCATGGTAATTTTTTTAATATTGGGTATTGAATAATTACCCTAAATTATTACACAACGTCAAAACTGTATTTATTCAATTAATAGAAAAGTAAAATAAATGATTTTAAAAATAATAAAAGTAATATAATTTGGATTAAATATTAATTTAACAGAATTTTATAATTACATATGAAAATTTAAGTATTTTTGAAAGTATTATATTTGAATTACAACTATTTCTTGATGTATTTAAATTCAAATTAAATGAATAGTATCAAAAATGAAATTAATGATATTTTATGAAAATAATATTTTATTAAAATATTTTAAAATCAAAAAAATATTTAATTAGGAGAATGGGGATAAGATATTGTTTAAATTTTTATTGTTTGTCCATTTATTATCCAATTTTTACATTAAAATTAAAATTACAACACTTTAATATTTAAAAAGTTATTACCATGGTTAAGGTTAATTTTTTTTATCCAAGGGGTTAATCCAAATGATAATATTTAAAATGATATATAAACTTATAAAAATTTAATTTAATGAATATATGAATAAAAATAATCCTTAAATTTGAATCCATTCCATTTTGGAACCATTTTACGCGAGTTAGGTACATATTATATTATAATATTACAGAAATTGTCCAAAGTGCCCCTCCCCTCACTTATGAAAGGACACCTGTTATCTATTTTATTTTCAAAAATTGATCCACATATCTCAACCAAACCCTAATAATTTCTCTTATAAACTTTCTTATATAGGTTATGGAGGTTATGTTATTCTCAAAAGACTAACTCTAGGTCCCATAAGAGGAGATCTAAATGATCTCCTTTAATGAATAGGTAATCATCTTCACCAAGAACTTTCATTTCTCTTCTTCTTTTTCCACTTTAAATTTTATCTTAACCATTAAAATATAATAATTAAAATATATCACATATAATAAGATGTTATTATGTTTATGTTATAATTTTTATCTATCTTATTCTTCATCAAATGAGAAACAAAACCATCACTCAAGCGTATTGCAAACTACCACCTTGCGAACTGATGTAATTTGTTTTCCATTACCTCCTTACATGTATTGTTATAATGATGAAAATAATGAATATATATGATATTTAGGACATATATTTTGGAATTATAAAATTATATATACCTACATATCTTCCAATCCTTTGGAAAATAATAACGTCGCTCGTGCGTACGTGTGGACTACCATCTCCACGAAACGCTGTGATTTGTTTTTTCATTTCAAATTTATATGGGGAGTAATAAGGAAATATTTAATGAATATATCTTATATATATGATATAATAATAATTATTTAATGGTTAATTATAATTTAACATTCTTTCATTCCATCTATTGGAAAGTCAAAACAACATTTTTGCGTACATACTGCCTACCATCTCTATGAATGATGTAATTTATTTTTATATCTATACTTTTTATGGATGAATATAAATATATATAATTAATATATATGATATTTATATGATTATTAAATTTTTTATATTATTTAACCATAATAATATTATAAGGATCAGAATTACCAAATTAAAACATACATAAAAAAAATTGGGTAACACCTAAAATAATGATAATAATAAAATATTTTAAAAAAATGGGTTATAAGATGTTATAAATGGATCATATATGATATTATATATATATATATATATTAATATATAAGTATAATAAATCTAAATTTAGTGTATAGGAGGTTAAACTCACATATGAGGCAATTTGAACTTGAGGTAAGGGGTTTCTTAACTCAAATTCCATACATTGGATTATACTTCTACTTCATAGACTATGTTATGAAATAATTTTGTGTGAAATTAAATATTATTTTATTATTATATATTTACACTTATATTTCATGTATTTAAATTTTTTACACATAATAAATTCATTTATTAAATCTTACATCAATGATATGATCTTTGTAAGTGATTTCATAACTGAATTTCTTTTTATTGGGTTATATTACTTATTCATTATATTTGATATGATAATATTATGCGTGTAATGACATTTTATTACCCTAAATTATTATACAATGAAGAAACAATATCAATTCAATCAATAGAAATATAAAATAAATTATTTTAAAAATATTAAAAGTAAGACAATATGGATTAATTATTATGTTACAATAATTTTATAGATACCTATAAAATATTAGGAATTTGTGAAATGATTATATTAAAATTCCATATTTGTATTTATGTATTTGAATTCAAATTAAATGAATAGTTCTAAAAATGACATTTATGAAATTTTATGAAAATAATATTTTATTAAATTATTTAAAAATCATAAAAATATTTAATAAGGATAAGGGGAATAATATTTGGTCTAAATTATTATTCCCTAGAAATTTATGATTTTATTATCACATTATAAGTAAATTTATAACCTTTTAACATTTAATAAGTCATTACCATGATTAAGTTTAAAATTTGTTATCCAAGGGGTTAATTCATATGATAAGTTTTAAAATGAAATATACACCTATAAAATTTTTATTAGTTGATAATATTAAGACTATATACTATCTATATTCAAATATATTCCATTTTGAAACCATTTTATATGAGTTAGACACATATTATATTATAATATTTTATAAATTTTGAAAAGTTACCCTATAATCACTTATAAAAGGACACCCCTTCTATCATTTATTTATAAAACATTGAGCCATATATCCTAAAAAAACCTAAAAATTAATCTTATCGACATAATTATAATAGTTTTTCGGATTTGTTTCCCAAAAGACCAACCCTAGGTCTATTAAGAGGATATTTAAAGGAGCACTTTCAAAGAAGAGGAAATCATATTCTCCAAGATCTTTTATTTTTATTCTTATTTTTCCACATATAATTATATACTAATAATTACAATATAATAACACCATTATCTCACATATAATTATATGTTATTATGTTTGGAACATACTATTCTTCATCATTTTCTCTAACAAATGGGATATAATACAATCGCCCGTGTGTACGGCAAACTACTGTCTCATGAACAAATGTAATTTGTTTTCCATTACCACCTAAGATGGATTTATATAAAGATATAAATAATTAATGAACATTATATTTATGAATAAATATTCTTATTGAATTATAATATCATATATACCATCATAAATTCCAATCTATTGGAAAATTATAATGTTGCCCGTGCATACCACCATGAAGCGATGTGATTTATTTTTCATTTCTGATTTACAAAGATGATAATAAGAATATATTTAATTAATATATATTATATATATTATATAATAATTATTATAGAAAGTATAATTATTATTTACCTTTCTTCTATTCCATATTTCAAAAATTTAAAACAACATTTATGCGTACTTATGACATACCATATCCATAAATGGTGTAATTCATTTTTCTATCAATACTTTTTATGGATGAAGATAAATATATATAATTAAAATATATGATATTTATATCATTATAAAAATTATGGAGATTATGTAACCATAATAAAAGTACAAGGACCAAAATTACTAAATCAAAACATGCATAAAAAATAATGTTGTTAACAACTGACATAATGATAATAATAAAAGATTATTAAAAAATGGTTGATAATATATTAAAAATATATAACATATGATATTATAGATACATATATGATTATTTTATCTAAGTGTAACAAATATAAATTTATTATACAGGAGGATAAAATCACTTATGAGGAAATTCAAACTGGATATAAAGGGTCTCTTAAATCAATTTCATTTAATTGGATTATATATAAACTTCATTTATTATGTTATTCCATGCTAATAAATGAAATGAAATATGATTGTATTATTTAGTATTTACACTTGTTTTTTTGTGGATTTAATTTTTTTACACATAATCACGTTATTGATTAATTCTTATACTAATGGTATGATCTTTGTAAAATATTTCATAACAAAATTTCTTTTCATTGGGTTATATTACTTATTTATTATCTTTGGTATGATAATATTATGTGTGTATAAAATTTTATTATTTTATATTGTAGTTAAAATTGTTATATTTGGATTTAAATTTAATACACATAGTCACTTAATTTATTAATTCTCACTTCAATGATATGATATTTGTAAGGAATTTAGTCTCAATTTCCACTCCAATAATACATATTTGTTATTATAAAACTATTTAATTTTATGTTCTGTATATAATAACCATTTTATATGTTTAACATGAATATTTATTTATTAATTATGAATATATTTTCAATTCATATTTACTCTTTCAATGGGTTACAATTCAGAAGTTACCAAATAAGTAAGAATTTATTTTACAATCTCATTTTTTGGTATTGATCTTATTTTTATTTAATAAAAAATAAAATATATCCTTCTAAAAATAATTATATTTTCATATAATCTGAATATTTAAGAAGTTATTATGTTTATAACAACTTTCCCCTCTTTGTTTCTTGAATTAATAAACTAATTGGTTAAACGAAAATCTGATCTTATATCTCTTTTTTATTTAGTATATTTTTATTCCATGTCTATATTTTTGAAAATTTATTTAAAAACTTCATTTTTATTTCTCAAATAATTTATTAAGTAAATTTTTAAGTTATAATTTACTATTTACAAGGTTTAAAAGGAATATTTATAATTTTTTGAAAGGTTAATTTTCAAATTTCATTACAAAAATTCAAAAGGATTCGATGTTAGTAAAATTTCTCATTATTATAACCATTTTACAGTATTTAGATTCATTTAAAAGTTTTAAATGGTTTTAAGAATAAAAATTGTTAATGAAATATTATTTTAATATTTTGATTTTAATTTTATTTATTTCTCTAAAGGATATGAATTATTATAAAACCTATATTTCTAATGAATTGATGGTTGCCTTTTATATCTAATTAATTTTGTGTTCATGAACTTTATATTGAAACATTCACTTCTCTGTAATCTTTAGAAATTTTATTTCTTTAAATATATATATTATTTGTATCATATATATGATTATTTTCTAAACTATAATCCATTTCCACATATGGTTTTTTTCTTTGAAATTTCTTTAATTGACTAGGGAAATATTGATATTACATAATATTTACTCAATATAGAAATTTGTTGATAATCCATATTATTATGAATTTAATTAATCATTAAATATATCAGGAATACAATAGAAATATATTCATGGATGAGAATATTAATTATATATCCCTTCGATGAATCGATAGGTATCATGAGACTAACCTATTGGTTTTCCTTACTAAATGGGGTTTTGGTGTACACATACCCATATTTTAATCTGTTATGGTGCAAGGAATTGGAAGTAAAGATATCATTATGTCTTAGATAATGACAGCCAAAATTAATTATTTCATTCATTGAGAATTTAATTATTATTATCCATGATATTAAATTTATATTATCCATTGATGAATTTCGTGCACAAGATATTGATTAAATGGAATGTGTTTTAAATTATTTATATATTCATAATGATTATGCCATATTTTATCATGATAGATTCTATTGCATGTAACCCTTACTGAGTATATAAGTTCACCATTTTTTTCTTTCCCTGTGATATGAATAAGGAATATTTTAATGATTTAAATAATGCATAATATTTACTTTTACTTTGGTTTATATTTTATTTCCAATGTAATATGAGAATAATATATGTATTAAGTTTAAAAAAACTACTAAAATGATCAGTACTTTGTGATTAGATCCCTAGTGTATAGTACCAATTTAATAAATTAAACACCATCTCTTGGTTACTAGATTCAGGGTCTTTACATTTTGCATCACAGTACGTTTAGTAGAAACCTTGAGAACTATATTTAAGAAAACACAGTTTAGGGAACACAACCAATGGAATACTTTGAGGAACATTTTAAGCATATAATAACATCATGATGTTTTGGTAAGGTATATATCACGTGGTTTTCCTAGGAACACATCCCTATCTAGATATTATAGGTTGATGTGGTTTTGACACATATTCATATGCGTAATAATACTGAAAAGAGTTATATAAATATACCTCAACCATCATTGATGCACAGTGAGGGTGCCCTTACTAAGAACTTAGTTTTACACATATGGGGGGATATTATTTAATAAATTAAAATTTTATTTATGAACCACCATAAAGGATTTGAATAGATGCTAAACATGATTGAAATAGGATAAAACTAAGGTTTATTAGATTGAAAATAAGGTGTTATGATTTAGAAATCCAATAAATCATTTTCACGATAATGTATTTTCCCACTATGACTATTGTTTCTCATACTATAATTTTTAGGTTTATTAAACGTATGGAACCAAGAGGAATATTGTTAATACCGAATATGATGGAAAATGTGATGATTATGGGAAACAAAATTGGATTATGAATTGAGTGAAATATATTTTGATTATTCCTAATTAGTTATCATGATATATGATTAAAAACCTACACCTTAAACAAAAATTAGGCTCTCAGAAGAATAGATTAATAGATTCCCCTAAGATATCAGGTGGTGGTGACCATTGAATAAGGAAGACTCAATTTATTTAATGTAATAAATGTGGAAAGAGACACCCTAGGGAATGACTCAAAGGAATGGGAAAATTATTTATGTGTGTAAAATAAGGACATTTATCAATGAATTTTCTTGGAAAATGAAGAGTATTATGGAGGTATATGAAGATCAAATTAAGGTACTATTAATAGTTCAATGACTTATGTGTGGGGAATATGGGAATTATCTAAGTCAATTTTATAATCCAAGGGTTAAATCCTAGAATAAGGATGGACCTATGATATGCCAATCATTGAAGTTAAAGGATTAAAATGTTTATGTATTGGGATTTTAGAATAATGTTGTAGAAGTGTACCTAAATTGGATTATGGATATAAGAATAATGTGAAATATAAAGATTATTCCATAGTATATTTTCTTTAAGTTTTTGAAAACATATTTTAAAAGGTATTGATAACCATGAAAATCAACTTAGTGTCATTTTTATGTCGTTTAGTTGGGATAAAGAGATGATTAACATTAATAAAGTAAATGGGATACTATTGGTGACCTTGAAATTGGTTAGTGATTTGATGAAAAATTGTTTTCAGTCATCATTGATGATGTTTATTACATTTTTGAATTTATAGAAATAGTCTTTGATTTTATTTTAGGAATAAGGATTATGTTATTTTTTAGGATCATATATGTTTTCTTGTGGGGATAACTTAAGAATTATGGATACCATGAAGGGTTTATAAGTTTAAGGATTATCATAAATTCAAAATCATAGATACCCATTTTAAATTTTTAAGTGATGTGATTTTGTGGAGGTTTGAATCTTTTATTGGGTTTTAGTAAGAATACTATATTAAAGTTTAAATAAACATTTTGGTTAGTATATGATTTGATTTGAAGTTAATTATGATATTTTTGATAGTGAGATATAGATGATCTTGATGATTAAAACATTTATTTATTGAAAAGGTGATATTTTCAAAGATATTTATGGTTAAGCTAAGGATTACCTTTAGTTTGAGTATATAAATTTTATTCAGGATATTTTGGTGTGAATTTCATAGTATTATATGATTATATTATGGTTTATCATGGTTATTGATGATATTTTATTGATAATTCATTGGTCTGAGGTATATGTAACCTTTAGGTTCAGCATGTTGTTTAACATGAAATATTATTTGGTAAGAATGAAATTACAGTTTTGGGTATGTAAGTTAAAAGGTATTATATCACCTTTAAGGTTAAAATATTCTTTAATTTAGAGGTTATTGAGATTATTTGGGATATAAGTTATTTATTTAAGGAATATTATATGTTAAAACTATAGTTTTATTATTTAATTCATGTGATTAATGAATTATTAAACTATATAAAGGTTTATTCATTTTTGATACTATCTTAAATTGTGACAACCATTTTGGTTTTAGTAAATACACTAGGAATATCTTATTATTATTTTTTAGGTTATGTGATCCAAGGAGTTTATTTTTGTGATTCAGGTATGAAAAATTTATCTTGAATACTTACCATTTGGAGTAAAATATCAGATTATTGTAAAAATTGATTAAAGGATGTAATTTTACTTTTCAAGTAAGTATATTTCCTTATGATCTTAGTATATATGTTAAATGAATTTCTTAACTCTATGAAATGAATCTTGAAATAAAAATGTTACTTTTTTAACTTCATTTTGGATTAACTGATGGTTTTTTAGGCTTAAAATATTTATGGTTTTGTGGTTGTTAACTTTATCATAGACATGTTCTATGTCACTCTCTATTATTCCTTGGAAGATATTTTTATCCTCAATGTATATATTTTAACTTCCAACCAATATTCTCCTTATCTAGAAACCTGAATATGTTATATTTCTTGTAATATTTATGTCTCTCACTTTCCCTTTTCAAAGGATGTTTTATTATCCAATTGTATGATGTGGGGTTTCAACAAAGGTTGAAACTTTGATGGATGATATAAAATTTTTAGGGAATAATTTATTTAAGGGGGGTAGAAATTAACATCCTTAAAATTTATTTTAAAATAATAATAAGTTTGATAACTTTCTTTACACGTAACTCCGGGCATTAAGAAAATTGAGATATATCATAAAAATATTATTATCTAAATGTGGAAATTATAACATAGTTATTGGATGGGTAGTTATGAATTTGAAAAATAAAATTGTGAAATATATGTATAATGGTTCTAATTGATACAATTTTTTTGATTAATTATTAGAAAATAATCACCTAATATTTAAAAAATACATTTCATTCATCAAAATATGTTTTCTTCAAACATGGATTTTATTTCTTTTTGTGAGAGAATATTATAATTGGTTTCTAATTTTTTTGGAATTTAATTTTATTAAACAGGATAATATTTTAAATCATCATATCAAAATTAAATTAGGGTTATATTTTTGGTTTCTTATGAAATGATTGATTTTTTTTGAATAGTGAAAATAACTTTTTTTTCAAAACTTTTGATTTTTTTTTCATTAAATAAAGTAATTTAAAAGTATAATTCTATTTTGGATTTGGTATTGAAGTTAAATAGTATCTATTTGATTTATAATAATATAATTAATTCTATTTTAATTGATTATATTCATGATTTTTATATAAGTTATCTTTATTCTTAAAGAAACATTTTTCTAAAAACTATTTTTCATTGAGTACTATAAATTTATATTAAAATTGATTTATACAAATTATAGGAATTTAATATTTAAAAATGGATAGAATATATGTAATAATTAGGTTCAAATTTAATAAATAGGTCATTTTTATTTTTTAAATTATTAATAGTAACCTTGGTAAATATTTTTCACCTTAGTAAGGGTAAAATGGGTTAAATATGGTTAAAACTTTGGGATAAGGCTTTAAAATTTCTCTAACACTTTACTTTATCTGATTAGATTGTTGGAGTCCAGTAATTTATGTCAAATTCTTTAAAATATGGAAAATTGGTTCCATTTGGATTTGATATTAACCTTTATATTAAGAAAATAATAAAAACAAAATTTCTCACTCTTGACTTTAATAACTCCAATATTTTTCCATAAGATTAAAATATGTTATGTCCAGTTTTAAATTTTAATTTTAAATATTAATTAATTTTGTTAATCATTGTATTTATTTTATTTTTTTGGGATTGAATAATTACCCTAAATTCTTACAAAACATCAACACTGTATTTATTTAATTAATAGAAAAATAAAATAAATGATTTTAAAAAATAATAAAAGTAATATAATTTGGATTAATTAGTATTTTAAAATACTTTTCTAGATATATATGACAAGTTAAATAATTTTTAAATTATTATATTTTAATTCTATATTTTTCTTGATGTAATTAAATTCAAATTAAATGAATAGTGTCAAAAAATGAAATTAATGATATTTTTTGAAAATAATATTTTATAAAATTATTTTGAAATGATAAAAATATTGAAATGGAAAAATTGGGATAAGATATGGTTTAAATTTCTATACCTTTTCCATTTATTATCCAATTGTTACATTATAATTAAAATTATAACACTTAAAATTTTTAAAAGTTATAACCACAATTAAGGTTAAAATTTGTTAACCAAGGGATTAATCAAAATGATAATATTTAAAATGATATTAAAACTTCTATAAATTTAATTGAATGAATATATTTATAACATATAATACTTAAATTCTAATACATTCCATTTTGGAACAATTTTATAGGAGTTAGGTACATATTGTATTATAATATTGCATAAATTTGCCAAAGTGCTCCTCCTATCACTTATAAAAGGACAATTTTTCTCTCTTTTACTTTCAAATATTGAACCATATATATAGACCAAAACCTAATAAATAATCTTATAAAATTTCTTATATAGGTTTTGGGGGTTATGGTCTTCTCAAAAGACCAACCCTAGGTCCCTTAAGAGGAGATCTAAATGAGCTCCTTCAATGAAGAGGAAATCATCTTCACTAAGAATTTTCCTTTTTCTTATTCTTCCTTTTCCACCTTAAATTATGTAATAACCAATAAAATATAATACTAAAAATATCTCACATATACTAAGTTGTTATTATGTTTATGGTATAATGTTTATCCATCTCATTCTCCATCAAACGGAAACAAAACCATCACTCTTATGTACCGCATACTACTGCCTTACGAACTAATGTAATTTATTTTCCGTTACCTCCTTACATGTTTTGTTATAAAGATTAAAATAATGAATATATATGATATTTATGACATATATTTTTGAATTATAATATCATATATACCTTTATACTTTCCAATCCTTTGGAAAATGATAACGTCGTTTGTGCGTACGTGTGGACTACCATCTCCAAGAAGCCTGCAATTTCTTTTTTAATTTGAGATTTAAATGGAAAGTAAAAAGGATATATTTAATGAATATATATGATATATAAAATTTAATAATAATTATGTAATGGTAAATTATTATTTAACTTTATTTCATTCTATCCATCAAAAAGTCAAAACAACGTTCCTGCGTACATACGACTTACCATCTCTAAGAACGGTGTAGTTTATTTTTATATCTATATTTTTTATGGATTAATATAAATATATAAAATGTATATATATGATATTTTTATGATTATTAAAATTTTTATATTATTTAACCATATTAAAATTATAAGGATATGAATTACCAAATCAAAACATACATAGGAAGTAAAGTAGGTAACACCCAAAATAATGATAATAATAAAAGATTATTAAACAAATGGGTGATAAGATGTTATAAATAGATCATATAAGATATTATATATATATATATATATTATAATATATCATTATAATAAATCTATATTTAGTATATAAGAGGTTAAAATCACTTATGAGGTAATTTGAACTTGAGGTAAGGGGTTTCTTAACCCAAATTCCACATATTAGATTATACTTATACTTCATTGAATATGTTATGACATGATTATGTGTGAAATGAAATATTATTTTATTATTATGTATTTTCACTTATATTTCATGGATTTAAATTTTTTACACATAATCAATTCATTTATTAATTCTCACATCAATGATATGATCTTTGTTAGTGATTTCATAACTCAATTTATTTTCATTAGGTTATATTGCCTATTAATTATATTTGATATGATAAGATTATGTTTGTAAATACATTTTATTACTTTATGATTTATTTCCACTTGTTTTATTTATATTTACATTTTATATACATAAACACTTATATGATTACTTCTCACTTCAATGATACGATCTTTGCAAGGAATTTCGTCTCAATTTCCACTCCATTGAGTCATATTTGATATTATAAACTTATTTACTTTTATGTGGGTTATATACTGATCCTTTGATATTTTGAAATTTAATATAAATTTATTCATGATTATTAATGTTTCAATGCATGTTAAATCTTTTAAGGGGTTACAATTTAAATGTTACCAAAGAGGTAAGGATTTATTTTACAATCTCTTTTTAGGATGTATATTATTTTAATTGAAAGAGTATTATAATAAATCCTTTTTAAAATAAATCAATTTTTTATCCTCAGAATATTTAAGGAGTATTCATGTTTTCTTAAAATATTTCCCCTATTTGTAACTTGAATGAATCAAATAAATATTTAAAATAAAATCTAATATTATTTCTATTTTTATGAGGTATATTTTTCATAAATGTCTATATTTTTCAAAATTATTTTACAAAAGTTATTTTTATTAATCAAATTATTTATTAATTAAAATTTTAAATTATTTTTATTTTTTTTAAATGGTTTTAAAGGAATATTTATAATGTTTTTATAAAGGTTCATTTTCAACTTTCTTTATAAAAAGACAGATGAAATGTTTCTTTTTAACTTAAACAGTTTTAAAGGATTTTCCCACTACCATAACCATTTTACACAATTTATTTATTTTATAAGTTTTAAATAGTTTTATAATGAATAATATTTAATAAAATATTATTTTAATATTTCAATTCCATTTTCATTATTTCCACAAAGGATATGATTTCATTACAAAACCTATATTTTTTATGAATTGATGGTCATCTTTTATCTCTTACTAATTATGTGGTCATTACATTTCTATTGAAACATTTAATTTCTTATAATTATTGCACATAAAATTTCTATTAAATATCTATATTCATTATATCAGGGATATTATTATTCCCTAAAAAATATTCCATTTCTATATATAGTTCATTACTTTTACTGTTATTTGATTGACTGGGGGAATATTGATATTCCATATTCTTTAATCAATATAGACATTTTTGACCTGGTATATCGTTATAAATTAAATTGATCATTCAATATATTATTAATTCATTGTACATATAGTGATGGGTGGGACCCAAAATTATATAGGCCCTTGATGAATTGACAGGTCTCATGAGATAAAGCAATTAGCTAACCTTATTAAATGGATTTTTGGTGTATGACCGATCATAGTTTAAACTGTCTTAGTAAAAAGACTTGTCGGTAGAGATATCATGATTTATAAGATCATGATTTCCAATATTTAGAATTTACTTCATTGAGAATTTAGTTATTATTACCCATGAGATTACTACATTGATATTATCTTTGGATTCATTTTGTGCTCAAGTTACTGATTAAATAAAATGTGTTTTTATTTATTTACCTTATTATAATTATTATGAATTATTCACTCATGATATATTCTAAATTATGAATCACTTAATAAGTATCTTATATCACCCGTTATTTGTTTCCTTTCCCTATGATATGAAGAAGAAATATTTTAATGAGTTCAAGGATACAAAATATTTACTTTCACTATGTTTTATATTTTATTTAAAATATAATAAGAGAATAATTTATGTATCTAGTTTACCAAGACAACTAAATTGACCAATAATTTGGTATGAGATCTATTGTATCTAGTACCAATTATATAAGGTAACATCTGGCTCTCAAAAACTATAGTTTTAGGTCTTTACATTATCACCTTCATCTTCTTTATAACTAATATCTTTTGATCTTTATGATTAGTAGCCCTAAAAAATTTCAACAAATAATGTATTATTGATGAATCCAACCTTTCTAAACCAGCTAAATATTCCTTATTATGTTAATATAATGGAAATTTAGGATTGTGTCTTGGTGATTAATGGTGGGTAAATGGTGATGGTTAGGTTTGGGATTGCTGTAGGGTTACAAGGTTAGTTTGAGTTTATATGGAATGTTTTTCAGGAGTTAGTTGGTTAGAAATTATAATTTATTAATAATTTGATATGGTGGAGTGATATTACAATTCTTAGAGATTTACATGGATCATCTACTCTGAAATTTATTAGTGGAACATCCCATATTTTCAATTTTTAAGGATTTGTGTAAAAAAATAAGGTTTGGGGGGGGGGGTAAGTTTATTAATAGAGAGAGGTGATGTGATATAGACCTAATTAGTGGAAGGTAAGAGTTTTTTAGGTGTGAAAAGTATAAATAAATGGATTAAAGGATGAAATATAGGTATAATTGATGATGTTGGGATGCAATTTTCGTGGGTGTGATTGGTGGAGTTGAAAGTTCAAGGTAATATTTATGATGAAATAATTATGGCCTTTTGGACTTCATATATATTTTTCTTTAACTAGGAAAAAACATGATATGGTTTACTCAATACCACGATGTGGTCAGGTGATTTTAAATTCAAGATATGGTATTTTCTAAAACTACATGGTTAAACCATGATGTACTTTCTACCCATCATGGTTTGAGATTAGGTTTATAAATTTAGTTTTTGATAAAATTCACAATGAAATGTTTTTTATTTCCACATAAAAATGAGTGTGGGTTCCAAAATAAAATAATATATAAGGATCACCCAATAAATAGTTCGCATCATTTTTTAATAAAAATTCCTATATGTTATGTTTAAGGGGTAAAAAAATATTTTATACATCATGGATTGTCCAGATAAATTTAAAATGATCTATGAGTAATAAAAATAATGAATTTAGTTATTCATTATTTTTGAGTAGAAGTTATATTTTGGTTATGAGAAATAGTCATTGAAAACTAGGAAGGATGATTCATAACGAGTGTGGTAAGTAGAGAAAATAAGATAAAAGGGTTAACCATGATGTGTTTTATGTAATTTTTTCTATAAAAGATCATTTTTATAACTATGGTCAACCATGATATTCTTTTTCTTATTTGATCACTTTTATAAGTTGGTTAAAGGAAAATGGATAGGGAAACAATGTTGGTTTATTGGGCATAGTTCTAGGTAATGGGATGTTGAAAAAACGGACAATGGAACATGGGGAGTTCCCACATCATGGTTTGTACATATTTCATACACCATACATGGACCAAAATTCCACCATAATGTGTTTCTTCCCCATGGTTTAAGTTTTCATAGAAAAATAGTTAGAAAAATAAATATGGTTAGGGTGTTTTGATCATTTTTCATCCCTAGATCCTCACTCACAAATAGAACTCATACTATAAGTTAAATATATTTTAATTAAATTTATCTAAAAACTGATGTTAAAATAATTTTTAATATTGGTTACTAGATAACCAATGTCTTGGTACCGAAAAAAGGATTACACCCTAAGAGGTGGGGTAAATTAGGGTATGTTAGTTTTTGAAATATATTCCTTGACAAAAATCTTGTTCTATAGTAATTGGGAACATCTTTCTCTTTATAACATGCGATACAAAATAGTGAAAAATATAAAATAGAGACACATACTATTTTACTTTGTTTAACCAAATGGGATAATCTAAAGATCCTTTACAGAAATATTCCTATGCACCTGAATCACTAAAGTTAACTAATTTTTGGGTCACATGGTTTGAAGTATCTGAATTGAACCTCTTGGTTTACACCCACAGACAAGGGAAAGCTCATTTCTCTCAATATAGGATGGAGTACACTGAAAATCATATAGCTTCCATCTCCTTCCAAGAATAGAGAATAATATTACATTCTGTATTGTGTATCACTAAGCTGTACCTTCTTTTGTGTGAAGGAATTCACCTAAAATTTCTAGCAATAGGCCTACTAGAAGAAATATTTATCTATTTATTCTTATTTCTAGCATGAATCTATAAACACTATAACTTCTTGGGATATAATTATTTTTATCTATCCTTCTCTAAAAAATCCTATATTTTTTAGTATCTTCTACGATGATACAATCTATACACCTTTTTTGAAAATATATTCAGATTATTATAGATATATTATTCTCCTAATTTTTATCAAAAAACATCACTATACTTTTTAGTGAAAATTCATTTTAAAAGAATTAGGTCCACTTGTCTATTTTTTGAGATAGATAAATTAGTTTAGAAAATCTATGAAATAACTCTTACATGATAAAATCTTCATCCACAATTTGATTCACAAATTTATACCAACTCATGTATTTAAAATACACCAAACATTCTTTGTAGTATGATCCGCGTTTCCACCAAATCTCTTCAATTACTTGGTATGTGTGTCCTATTAATGATCAATACAATCATCCCTTAACTTTCTTTAAAATAATCAAAACAACATAAAAATTTCCTACATGAAACTTGTTTTTATTCTCCCCATGAATGGATGTATGATTCATTAATCATAAGTTATGATTAATAAAATTTATCATAGCAACTACTAGCTAACTTCTCATAAAAATTTAAAAATGGATCAATGAATCATATTTAACTTCTAATGACTCATATGTAAGGGATAAATTATATTTATTATAATGTCACTTGTACACCAGCATTGATCAATCGTATGTAGCCGATAATGACTCATACAGAGAGAGTGATCACATATATGTAAATGGAAATGAATCAAACATATAGTTAATGAATCACACACTGATGATATATGAGACATGCATAGACTGAAATGAATCTTATTTTATTTTATTTTATTTTTATAAATTAATTGGAAAAATTATGAGACCAGGCGTTAAGATGGCATGAGATTTTGAGGGCCAGTGTGTCCAGAACAACTTGTTGAAAAATGTTAAGCTTTTAAAAAAGCATAAAACCATTTTTATTTAAACTGGAATGAATTATAAATGGGTGACCGAATTAGAAATCCAAGGGCACCATCGCGTTAATAATAATAACATTACCTTAGGTGGGGCCTAACATCGTCTAACATAGGCTAGACAAAAAATTTTGTTTTTGGATGTACCAGTAACAAAATATTTAATAAAAATATTTTATTGAGATGCAGTAAGGGTTTACTTCTTTAAATGAACTTTGCCAAAAAATTCATGGTTATCATCATAGCCCTGTAATTCCTCTAACAAGAGGAGAAGGAGCTCTCTATAATGATGTTTGGAAGATCGAGAATTGGAGAAAATGTATAGAAGATTGAATCTTGGATCGAAGATAGAAAAATCAATGAATGACAATGACATAGATTCACCCTTCATCGATGAAAAATACAAATTCCAAGTTTGTTTTTTGATATCTTTGTGATTTCCTTTCCCCTTATTTGATCCAATGATGAATGCATACCAACCAATGAAAATGTTTATCCATGTTTCGATAATTCTTGCAGGATGATTAAATTGCGGGGTTAACGAGTGATAGATCTTTATAAGTATCCTTATATTTCATTTTAATTACTTATAACAAGGGATAATCAATGCCAAAATGAAAAAATAACATGATCCATCCTTTAGGATATTTTTTTCTTCTCCTTCCCCCATTCATCATGTTCTTCTAATTCTTCATGACTGTATGAGTGAATGATTTTTATACCTTTGATTCATGGTGCAATAACCCGAAACCAAGGATTCGACACCCCAACGTCACCACAGAGGCGCGATGGTGAAGGCATGATGAAATTTGGTTGAGGAAAAAACTTATAGAGGAATTAGGCGGTGGTGCACAGTGGTGCCCAGAGTAGTGGTTTCGGTTAGTCAAGGTGGGCCACTGCGGTAGGACATGGCCCAATGGGGCCGGTCCAGGTGGAGTGTGAGGGAAGGACGGTGGGCTGAAATCAGCGGCAAGACTCTATCCAGGTAGGACCACATGAGATCCTGTGGCTGAAGCAGTGATACGGGAGATGACCTGGGGACATGATGAGGATGGGCCGTGTCCACAGTAGGCGGGCCTTGTGGACCTTGAATTAGTAGAAAATTCATGGGGCAGGCAGAAGGTGGGCTGACTACATTAATGAGGGCGGTACCATGTGGAGATGGTCCACTCTAGTCACCCAACAGTATGGACCTAACCAGGTTGGGTTGGGTCGAACGGTGGTTCGGGTCAGGTTTGGTGGGTCGGATCGGGCCCAGACCGGACCCATGGTCTGACCTTTTTTATAAAAGTAGTCAGAACATTCAAACCGTGTGTCCATTTGACATTCCGTTTATGGTGTTGGGACCCTTGAAATAATATTATCCTTTTGAGTTAATATAAGTGAGTTGTTGTGGAAGTTGTAATAATACCTAATGGATTGAAGAGTAGGTTTTCTCGGTATAAGTTCACTATGATCAGAATCCTATGGCTAGCTATGTCTTGATGACTACATGAGTTGGGGGCTACATGACATATTGACACACTCTTTGGTATCAACACTTCATGTGTTATCAAAACTTCATCTTTTATTGAAACTCCCTGTGTTATCGACAATCCTCGTGTTATCGACACTCCATGTGTTATCGACACTCCATGTGTTATCGACACTCCATGTTTTAGCAACACTCAGTGTGTTACTGATACTGGGGTTTCTATGGACTACATCTGATAATCTTACATTTCGTGCTATAGACTAATACCTATGTGATATGACTGTACTTTGTGTGTTTCCATTGTGGCATACCATATATTTATTTGTGTTATAATTTGTTTATTTAATTGTGGTATACTTCATTTATTTTTTGTTGTTGTACTTCATGTATTTCTTAGTGGTATTTCTTTAAGGTTTTAGGGTGTTCTAATGAGTATTGTTTTACTCACCTCTACACAAGTTTTTCAAAAACGTGTCATGTCTTGTGTATATGATAAATTATTAACAGTGTTCTAGGTGGTCCAGGACAAATTGATGCTTAGAGTGATGAGATAGATGAGGAGTGCTACTACAGATTCAAACAACTATCCTACACCTACCCTTCAGGTAAGATTTTCTACGAATACGTTTCAGGAACTTGCGTATTCACGTTGATAGACTCTTTCTTTTGGTGGGATTATATTCTAGACCTATTTTCTATCTAGAATTCCCACTGTCGTACTTTGTTGTTGGTATATTAGTGTATTCATGTATTTTTTACTTAGTGTTTCTAGATTTCAGCATTTTTGGATTGGAGTTATGTGCGTGTGTATATGTACTTAGTCAAATGCCTCCCATTTGTGGTATATTCCTACTTAGTTATAGTTGTGATACACTATCCTATTGGAGGTGGGATTGGGGTTGTCACATAATAGGCCTCTCTAGGAAGGGTTGTGAAAGAGTGGATTCAGAGGGGTTGATTATACTTAAGTACCGAGAGTCTGTGTGGTTGGTTTTGGGAAACAGTGTCAAGTGTTTTGAGTTCAGATTTATGGACATGGAATCTAGTGTTGGTGAAACGAATGACATATCCATACACTAGGACTCTGAATTCTGATTTTTGACTTGGTACATGAAAACATTGGTTGCAGGGGAAACAATGGTACATGAATCATATAGTATTTGGGTGTGTCCTCATGTACTTCTTAAGTCAGCTCACCAAGTACACTCTATTGACTGTGGTATATATTGATATTTTTCAGAATGCCCCCATGTAGATAGCCATACCATATTCTATTACATGATCATGAGGATTATCCTAATAGTGATTATGCATCGGTACAAGGGCCTGCACTGGAGATGACACCTTCGAGTGGTTTACCAGTGATACCACCACCCATCGAGTAGAAGTTACTACCAGCGCTACCAGTTGAGGATGCACATAGGTTGAGTTCGTTTCATGATTTCTAGAGACAAGGAAATATTAGTTTTAGGGGTGATCCGGAAACCTAGATAGATGAGGATTAGCTGGAGGCATTTACACGTGTCTTCCACCTTGTGATGACACTTTCCAACTAGATGGCGGTCTTAGACATAAGTCTTATTCAGGGATTAGTGAGGAGATGATAGATCTTAGTGACCCAGAAACAAGATGAGGATACTCTATCTTGTGATTAATTTGAGAGAATTGTTAGAGAGGAGTTCTTGCCAGCTACCTTACACTCAGTATGCATACAGGAGCTTCTATATTTGCAGCAGGGCAGTCAGACTGTGACAGAGGACTCGGTGAGGTTTACTTAGCTTTCTCACTACTCCACAGATATGGTGTGAGACCCATTCTTTAGGGATCAGACCTTTGAACAGGGGATACACTGGAAGATTATGGAATCAATGATATCCCTTAGCATCCCTACAAATGATGGGGTACTGGAGGGAACTCTTCTAGTGGAGATCTTTCTGGAAGAGTAGACACCAGCAGTGGAAGTACCACTAGGCACCAAGAAGCTAAGTCTTCAGTGGTAGGTAGCTGACAATAGACGTAGGGACCCAAGATGGTAAAAAGCTCTAGGGGATTTTCCCAGGACATGGGATCAATAGTGAGGGGATCCCAGGGTAGGGCGAGTCATCTGAAGGATAGACTATGTTACTCATGTAGTGGTCAGGGACATCTGGCACAAGATTTCATGACCCACCATAAAAATAATCAGGAGATGGTCAAGGGACCACTAAGGTAGAGGAGGCAGCATGATCATGGTGGTCCATAGGGAATAGGATGTGGTATAGGAACAGGTAGAGAATTAGGCAGTGGTTGTAGGTTTGACATATTACCACCACCACCACCCCTAGCTGGTTCACCTTGGGCTCATGGATATGGTGGATAGGGATGAGGAAAGCTGCAGGCGATAGAGTCTTATGACCCTTGTGCTCTAGGGATGATTATAGGTATGATCTGTGTCTTTTCCACCCAAGATGTAGTTTTGATAGACATAGGTTCCATCCATTATTTTCTTGCCAGGGACCTTGTTCGGGGCTCAAAGATTACAATGGAACCATTGACTCAACCCTTACACTTAGAGAATCCCATGAGTGGAGATTTTATGACCACACACTAGTGCCGATAGTGTGAACTTAATCTTGGAGGTGGGAGTTTTGGTTGGGATCTCTTAGTAGTAGCGTCGAGGCCTTACGATGTCATTCTCGGTATGGACTGGCTATCTACAGTCCATGCTCAAATTGACTATTTTAGGCATAGAGTGCAGTGTGTTCGTGGTGATGGGACCATGTTTTCCTTTGTTGGAAAATTGAAATGTAAGCAGTGCATAATGGACTTACTCATAGGAGGGATTATCCAATTACTCATAAGTTGGCTAGTATTATCCTCAGTGTAGTGGATGATAGGAGTCCTCAGTCTCCTATAATAGTGGCAGAGTATGAGGACGTCTTTCACAAGGATGTACCCTAATTTCCTACCCAAAAGGAGGTTGATTTCGATATTGATCTGTACTCTAGGAAGACACCAATATCTATAACTACATATCAAATATATCCCATGATGCTTCGTGAGTTGAGGGTAAAACTGGAGGACTTGTAGAGGGAAAGATTTGTGAGACCCACTGTTTCACTCGGGGTGGCCCTAGTTTTGTTTTTCAAGAAGGAAGACGAGAGCTTGAGGTTTGGTGTTGACTTCTGGAGACAGAATTAGATGACCATGAAGAAAAATTATCCACTACTGAGGATCTAAGACCACTTCTATTAGATAAAGGAAGTGAGGTGGTTCTCAAAGATTGACCTCAGATCTGGCTATCACCAGCTTCGTGTACAGGATGAATATGTATCGAAGGCAACCTTCAGATGTTGGTATGACCACTATGAGTACCCAGTGATTCCATTTGGCATGATTAATTCCCTAACATTGTTCATGGGATGCATGAAAAATGATATTCTATCTTTACATAGACCGGTTCATGGTGGTATTCATTGATTATATCCTAGTGTACTCAATTCATAAGGAGGAGCACACGATACACTTGAGGTTGGTCCTAGACACACTCTGTGAGAACCAACTTTATGAGAAGATCTCGATGTTTTAGTTCTAGATTCGAGAGGTCCACTTTCTGGGAAACATCATTTCAAAAGCTAGAGTTACAGTGGATCCAGTGAAGATTGAAGTGACTCTTTCTATGGAGAAACCAAAGAGTGTTACCAGGGTGAAGAGTTTTTTGGTTTGGATGGGTACTATTTATGTTTTGTACCTGACTTTTCCAGAGTATCATCTCCCATGAAAACTTTGACATAGAAGGGGAAGACCTTCATGTGTAAAAAGAAGTACCAACAGTGCTTTCAAAAGTCGAGGCAGAGGTTGACAAGAACTCCCATATTGAGACTACTGTAGGAGGGTGTTGGGTATGTAGTTCTCTATGATGCATCATGAACTGGGATTGGCTGTGTCCTGATTCAAGGGCAAGTGGTGATTGCCTATGGTTCATGCTATTTGAGACATAATGGGAAGAACTACGTGACCCATGATCTTGATCAAGTAGTGATAGTCTTTTACATTAAAGATGTAGAGACACTACCTGCTAGGTGAACAATTTATCATCTACTCTAACCACAATAGTATAAAGTATATCTTCTCTCAAAAGGATCTAAACTTGAGAAAGAGGTGATGGATAGAGTTCCTCCAAGGCTATGACTTTGAGATTGTCTATACTCCTAGGTAGGGGAATGTAGTAGCATATTCTCTTAGTAACAGATCCAGCTTGCAGTTACTGAGTGAGGTGTTAGAGAAGTTGTCCATGTAACAAATATACTTTGTGTATGGAGATAGAGTATCTTACCTCTAATCGATGGTTTTTACCCATACACTCTTATATAAAGTTAGGGAGTCACAACTAGGGGTTATTAACTATGAGACCTAATTTGATCAGTTTTCTATAGGGAAATAAACTGATGGATATTTGATAGGTGTGGAGCATATTGTTCTTTTCTGAGGGTGCACATTTACACCAGTGGTGTTGTGGGAGGAGGTACTGAGGGAGTTCCACACAACCCATTTGGAGATACATTCGGGTGTGATGACGATTTATCAGGACCTCTAAAGTTAGTTCTGGGGGTCAGGGATACATAAGGAAGTGGTACAATTCATTTCTCAATGCATCACTTGTTAGCAAGTGAAGGCTGAGCACTAGGATCTAGTAGGATTAAACCAACCACTTAGGTTCTATAGTGGAAGTGGGATGGTATATTGATGGACTTCATGGTAATTTTTCCATACACATCGAGGGGACACAATACCATATGGTTGATCATTGATAGAATCACCAAGTTGGACCACTTACTACCGATCTGTGAGAAGAGTCTAGTAGAGAGATTAAGACACCTCTATGTGATAGAGATAATTTGGATTCATGGAGTACCATCAAAGATCATTTTAGACCGTGATTCTTGTTTCATATCCCTGCTGTGGAAGGGTTTAAAAGAGGTGTTTGGTATGTAGTTATGCTTAAGCACAGTGTTTTATCCTAAGAAGGATGACAAGATAGAGAGGACCTTTCTAGTTCTCGAGAACTTGCTATGTGCTTGCATCCTAGACATTGGTCATAGTTGGGAGGATCATCTACCTTTAGTGGAGTTTTCATAAAACAACAACTACCACTCCAACATTGGTATTGAAATATTTGAGGCCTTGTACGGGTGACCATGAAGGTCACCACTTTACTGGACTAACTCATGAGAGTCATCAATCATGGATCTAGAGTTGGTGCGGGCTACCACTGAGAAGGTGCAGATTATATAGGAGTGGATAGGGACTTCACATAGCCGGAATAAGTCATATACTGATATAATACATAGGCCCTTGTAGTTTGAGGAGGGATATGTTATGTTCCTTTGGGTCTCACCTTGATGGGGATTGCATAGATTTTGCCAGGGCGACAAGTTATCTCTGAGATACATTGGCCCTTTTTAGATTCTGAGTAGAGTTGATGAGGTGGAAAACCACCTAGATCTACTCCCATAATTTCACCAGGTATATGATGTCTTTTATATGTCACAGATAAAGAGGTACGTGCATGATCCATCACACGTCATCGACAGGGTTGAGCTGAAAATTGACGATGGAGCCAATTTTGCGGAGTACCCAATAGAGATCGAGGATAAATGGGAAAGGATCCTTCATTAGTTGTTGATTCCTCTAGTATGAATTTTTTGGAAGAAAGAAAATCTCTAGGAGAGAACTAGGGAGTGGGAGGATCAGATTCATGCTTAGTACCCCCATCATTTTGTTTAGGAGCCCTTGTTTTGGATTTCAGGGACATAAAGAACGAAGGTGGAGAGAATTTAATGACTTGGATTTTCTTTGGTTTTATTTTTATAAACTAATTGAGAATATTCCAAGACTAGGAACTGAGACGATGTGAGATTTCGAGGCCTGTTGTGCCCAGAACAAATCATTGAAAAATGTTAAGCTTTTAATAAAGCGGGCAAGCGTTTTTTCATTAAATTAGAATAAGTTATAAATGGGTGACCAGATCAGAAATATGAGGACACCATTGCTTTCAGAACATCAAATTTACCTTATGAGAGACCTAACATCATCTAGCGTGGGCTATAAAATTTTTTTGTTTTTGGACATATTGGTAATATAACATTTAATTAAAATATTTTATTACGATGCATCAAGGGTTTATTTTTTTTAAATTAACTTTGTTTGAGAATTTAGGGTTATCATCATAACCATATAATTACTATGAAAAGTGGATAAGGAGATATCTCCAATGAACACTGGAGGATCATGAATCGGTGATGAAAAATTGGAGATCAGATCTAAGATCAATGGATCAACGAATGACGATGAGGCAGCTTTTACCTTCGTCAACAACTGATCCAAACTCCAGGTAGGGAATTTTATCTTTTTGTGATTTCCTTTCCACTTATTAGATCCAAAAATGAATGTGGACCAATTAATGAACAAGTTTATCCACAGTTCCATCATTCTTGCATGATGGTAAAATTATGGTGTGAATAAGTGATAGATCTTTGTGATTATCCTAATCATTATTCGTAAATACTTTTAACAAGGAAGAATCATGGATGACATGAAAAAAGGAAAAGATCCTTACTTCAAGTGATTTTATGCATATCATTTCCCCCCATTCCTCACATTCTTCACATTCTTCATGATTGGATGAGTGAATGACCGTTACGCCTCCGATTCATTGTGCAACAACTAGAAACCAAGGATATGAAAACCCAACGACAACGCAGAGGTGAGACGGTGAAGGAATGATGAAATTTGGTTGAGTTAGTGACTTACGATGGCACTAGGTGGTGGTGCACATTGGTTCCTAGGGCAGCAGTTCTAGTCGTTCTAGGAGGGATGTCGGCGGGGTGGCCGATGGCGTTGGCATGATGTGGCCCGACAGGGCCGGTTTAGGCAGAACATGAGGACATGAAGGTGGGAAAATGAAAAAAGTAATATGTGGTCTAGATGGTACTATGTGGGAGACTACGATAGGATTTAGTCTAGGAAGGACTGCATGGGAGACCGCAGCCGGAGTGGTGCCGCAGGCGGTGATTGGGGGACTCGGTAAGGACAAGATGCATCTGCAGCGGCGACGAAGCTGTGAGGTAGGAGGATGGCTGACTGACCGCATGAATGTGGAGAGGCACCACATGGAGCTAGATGGAACATGGTCAGGGCATACCGTGTGGGGCACATTGAGTCAGCCCATAGCGCGGGCTGGACCGGAGGAGCTGAGACACTCTAGTGGCCCTACTAGCTGGACCCAGCAGCCTAGTAGGCCCTACAGGCCGAGCCAGTTCTAGCCGATCCAGAACGAAATGGGTCGAGTCATACTGGGTCGGATCATGTTAGCTAGACCAGGTTGGGTAGGATGGTTAGTCAGGTCGGGTCTGATGGGTCGGATTAGACCCAGAAAAGAGCCAGGTTGGACCTTTTTTATAAAAATAATAGTAACTTTCAAACTGTGTGTCTGTTTGATGAGAAATTTGCGGTGTTGGGACTCTTGTGAAGAGATAGTAATTTTGAGGTACTCTAAGTGAGTTGTTTTGGATGTTGGAATGTGACCAAATGGATTGAGGAGTAGGTTCTCCCATTACAAGTGCACTACGAGTGGAATCATGCGGCTGGCTGTGATTTGATAACTACATGACTTGGGGTCTACATGACTCATCGAAACTCTGTGTGATATTGACACTAATTGTGTTATTTAAAATCCATGTGTTATATACACTTAATGTGTTATCTAAAATCCATGTGTTATTGAAGCTCCCTATGTTATCGATACTCCATTTATTATTGACAATCTGTGTGTTACCGATACTAGGTGTTCTGTGGACTATGTTTGAAAGTCATGATTTTCGTGCTATAAACTTATACCTGTATGAGATAACTATACTTCATATGTTTCCTTTGTGGTATAGAGTGTATTTATTCGTGGTATACTTTATGTATTTTCTGGTATACTTTGTGTATTTCTTTGTGGTGAACTTTGTGTATTTCTTAGTGGTATTCCTTTAGGGTTTTGGGGTGTCCTACTGAGTATTTGTTTACTCACCCCTGCATTGGCTTTTCCCTCACATGTCAGGTCTTGTATAAATGATCAACTCTTGATGGATTTCTTGGTGGACCAGGACTATGTGGTGCTTAGAGTGATCATATAGATGAGGTGTGATCCTATGGTTTCATACAGCTATCCTACACCTACCCTTTAGGTACGGTTTCTTGCAGATGAGTTTTAGGAACATATGTATTTACTTTGACAAACTCTTTATTTTAGTGGGATTTTATTATGGCCCTTTTACTTTCCAAATTTTCTAATATCATAATCTATGCTTGGTATCTTAGTGTATGCATGCATTGTCTACTTAGTGATTTTACATTTTAGTATTTTGGGCTTGGAGTTGTGTGTGTGTGTACAGGTACTTATGAAAATGCCTCCCATTTGTAGGATATACCTACTCAGTGCTAGTCACCAGACCCTGGCCTATTGGATGTGGACTTGGGGTAGTCACAACATAGACCCCTCTGGTATGGGTCGTGACATAGATAATACCTTTTCATTTTTATCAAATGACTCATAAAAACCTTTAGAACGAATCATACAAAATTAGATCCTATTAATGGATAAATCATATGCAGAAGGACTTATCCAGTATTACAAATGTTTTTTCAGAATATAATTTCTAAAAATCTTAAAAAATACATGTAGTCCACTTATAGACTTCAATAAATGAACTCCAAAAACAAAATAGGTCATAATGAATATTATTTATACTTCATTTTCAAAAAAACAAAACAACCTAAAAACTGTTCATATGGGAGTTTTCATAACAATATACTACTTTGTTTTATTGAGAATATGAAAATAAATTTATCACTCATACCTTTGAGAAAATTCATAAAATACCATATTTGAACATAAACACAATGATAACCCCTTGCCTTTAATGAGTGCATAAAGGATTCAATTAACATCAAATCTAATTGAACGTGATTGTAACACCCCACCCCTACCTCATTGGCATGAGGAGACGGTGAGGGTTACTTGGCCTCAAGCGATGTTCCCAAGGCACTAAAGGCTGGCAATAAATGCCGAGGGCTCTGAGAGAAATTGGGGAACGATTTTCCCTTGAGACAAAACCAACCAAACAACCACAACTAAGTGATGCATGTCAACAAAACCAAAATCATACATTAGCAAAAACAACCAGATAATCCATAATCTCACATTTCAACACAGCCCAATACAACATCAGAGTACAATGCAGAAGACCCAACAAGAACACCACGATCCATGCCACCACCACATCTCCACAACAAGCTCTAAGCTCTATGTTCCACCAAGACATCACAACACACCATTAAAGGAGGTTGATACCTTACCTTTGCCCACGTCACGGTACACAAAATCTACAAACACACCAACGTTCCAAAGAAGGGGGTGAGTACTAAAACTCAGTAGGATTTCCCCAAATGACTTCCCTATACACTCCACTAGGATAAAACTATTAACACATTTATATAAAACAGTTTATATAAAATAATCACAAGTGAAACCATTACCACAAGAAAACCATGCTCTTACCAAGCCATAACACCCAACCCAAGCAATCAAAGGAGATCCAACCGAAAAGCCACAATCATTCCAAAATTTACCCATTAGCACAAAAATTCCATCTTGTAAAGAATCAAACAATAAAACAATCATAACAGTGGAGCTTCCATCCAACCCGTTTCATCCATTTACAACTATTGGATCTTCCCATCAACTTATCATTGATGGTGGCCCTTCCGTCCACTATCCATCCCCCTATATTGTAGTGTTACTTCCCGACCACTTCCACACAAAAATTCAACCAATCACAACCAAGCATATAATCCATCACGGTCACAAAAACCTCATGTAATCAACCAATTCCATTACATGTCAATTCACTTCAATAAATCACCCATTTATTGAAAACCATTTTCCATGAAAAACCCTATTTCAATAAAACAACCTTTTAATTGAAAACCATTTATATCAATCATTTTCACAAATCAACCATAGCATACCATTTTAAAATCTCCATTTTAAAATACACAACAAAATCATTTCACCACAAAACCCTCTTTTCCCCCAAAATCCCCAAAACATCACCCAAGGGATTTTCAACCAATTTTGCACATCAAAACACAATTAATTTCAAGAAAAAAAAATTAATTGTAACAAGGAACCATTAGCTCTAACTAAGTGGAGTCAAGAGATAAGCCACCTACCTTTAGGGTTTCTGAGAAAATGACCCACAAACCACCGCACCTCCAATCCGGCGAACGCACCACGGAAACCTCTCTAGATCACTTCCCCTAGAATCCACAAGCCTTAATATTAACATCCAAGGAATCCACAACCCTAGATCAAGACACAAAAAGTGTAGATCTAGAAAACAAAGAAAGAGAGGGATGCAGATCTAGAGGAAAACACAAGGAAACCAAGATGAGAGACTTACCTGGGAGAAACCACCTTAAATCCAACTTGAAACCCCTTAGAAATCCTTCCAAACCGAGTGGGAGAGCACCCCTAACCCCTAAGAACCCAAAATACTGAGTGAGGATCGAGTGGGAGGAGAGTTGGAGAGGAATGAGGCAATCTTGAGTGGGTCCATAACTTATAACCTTAACTTTATGTGGCCGCATGGTTAGCCTATACGGTTTGGAAAACTGTGATCTAATCGTGCGCACGCCACTTCCTCAAGATCCAGGGTCTGCACGGTTTCCTTGCACGGTTTGGAAAACTATGCGCAGGACATGAGAGGCCTACTGTCTCGAGAACAGGGGTCCGCACGGTTTCCTGGGGAACCTGCACGGTTTCTACTAACCATGCTCAAACTGTAAATCCCTTTAAAAGCCTACAAACACATCCAAAACCACTCCAAACTCTCCCAACATCTTACCAACTCATCCCATGCACTTTAAAAACATAAAAATGCATAAAAAAGGACACATAACTCAAACTGAGGGTGCTACATTCTCCCCACCATTGGACTTTCCGTCCTCAGAAAGTAGTGAACCCGCCCTTTGCCGGAAGAGCTCGGGCCACTGCTCAACCATCTATTTATCCTGCTCCAAAGTCTCCTCTTGAATCTGACCATGTTGCCAAAAAACACAAACTAAACTGATGCTTTTACCACTCAAGACTTTCTCTTGCCTATCCACAACCATCACAGGAACATGTACCAATGAAGAATCTTGTTCTAGCTCAACATGATCCATCAAATCAAATGGTCACGATCCGACTGATACTTTTTCAACGACAACACATGAAACACATTGTGCAGTGCACTAAACCATGGTGGAAAATCCAAATGATAAGCCACCTCACCAAACTGCTCAAGAACCTAAAAAGGTCCAATATACCTTAGAGATAGCTTTCCCTGCTTCTGAAACCGACGATGACCCAACCTAGAAGAGATCCTCAAGAACACATGATCACTGACCTCGAACGACAACGTCCATCGACGATGATCCACATATGATTTCTGACGACTCTGAGCCATCTCCATTATCTTCCTGATCAACTTGATCTTCTCCGTAGTCTCCTGGACAAGACTTGGTACAACCATTGAGGAATCACCTGTTTTCACCCAACATAGGAGAGAACAACACGACCACTCGTACAATGCTTCAAACAGATCAATCTGTATGGATTCCTGATAACTGTTATTGTACGAGAACTCAACCAAAAACAAGTGATCCTCCCACGAGCCACTAAAATTCATGACACAAGCCCGCAACATATCCTCCAGAGTTTGTATCGTCCTCTTGGATTGACCATCTGTCTAAGGGTGATACACCGTACTCATCGTCAACTGTGTTCCAAGGGCTTGCTATATGGATTTCTAGAAATGAGATGTAAAACTCAGATCTCTATCTGATACAATTGAAACTGGAACACCATGCCTCTTTACCACCTACCGGATATTGATTTTGGACAGATCCTCCACCGTATGAGATTCACGAGTCGGGATGAAATGGGCCGACTTAATTAGCCGATCCACTATCACCCAAATGGTATCGTGCTTCTTGACCGTTCTTGGGAGACCTGTGACAAAATCCATCGCTATCTGCTCCCACTTACAAACAAGGATTGGTAAAGATTAAAACATTCCTGCTGACCTCTGATGCTCTGCCTTGACCTGCTGACAAGTCAAGCATCTCGAAACAAACTCAACCACACTTCTCTTCATATCAGCCCACCAGAACTGCGCTTTCAACTCTTTATACATCTTCTGAATTCCAGGATGAATAGCCCACCTAGAATAATGATACGCCCTGAGAAGATCCTTCGGATAAGAAACTGGTACAACCATCCGATTCTGAAAACACAAAACTGAATCTCCATTCAGTTGCCAACCATAAATGGTCTCCCCACCATTGAGTCTCAACCCCATGGTCACACACTCACATTCAGATATCTGTGCCTCTCTAACCAGGCCAACCAAGTCAGAAATCAACAAAACCAGAAAGAAGACCGCTCTATCACCCTGGTCCTCACATTCCAACCGCATATCAGCTATAACCGACATCAACTTCCACTGGTCTGATGCCTGTTTCACCACCTGAGCATATGATTTTATACTTAATGCATCTGCCATTTAATTTCCCTTACCTGGTGTGTACATCAAGTCAAAATAAAAAATCTGGATATATTCCATCCATCTCCTTTTCCTCAAGTTCAAATCTTTTTGTGAGAAAATGTGTTTCAAGCTCTTATGATCTTTATATACCGTGAATTTCTCACCGAAGAGACAATGATGCCATACTTTAAAAGCATGTACCACTACTACCAACTCCAAATCATGAGTTGGGCGGTTCTTCTCATGCACTCTCAACTTCCGTGAGCCATATGAAACCACATGATTACCTTGCATGAGAACGCACCCCAACCCTGATCCCGATGCATTGCAATACACCACATACCCTTTTCCTGATTCGGGAAAAACCAAGATTGGTGCTGATGTAAGACGACCCTTTTGCTCTTTGAAACACTGCTAACACTGTTCATTTCACTGGAATGGAACATTATTTTCTGTGAAAGCTGTCATTGGAGAAGCCAAACGTGAAAAATCATGAACAAAATGCTGATAATACCCATCTAGACCAATAAAACTCTGTATCTCAAACACATTCTTTGGTGGTTTCTACGAGATAACAACCTCTATCTTTTCTAGATCCACTAAAACACCTCTTTCATAAATCACATGGCCAAGAAAACGAACTTCCTGTATCCAAAAGTCACACTTTGACAATTTGGCATACAACTGATGATCCCTCAAGATCCCTAGTATTGTCGCCAAGTTCTGGTCATGCTTTACCCTTGTATTTGAATACACCAGAATATCGTCAAAAAAACCCACCACAAATGAATCCAGATATCTCTGAAATATCCGATTCATCAATTCCATAAACACCAATGGCGCATTCGTTAGACCAAAGGGCAAAACCACATATTCATAATGGCCATATCTACTTCTAAAAGCTGTTTTTGAAATATCGTCCTTCCTCACCCGTAATTGATGATATCCTAACCTTAGGTCAATCTTGGAGAACCACTGGGCTCCCCTCAACTGGTCGAACAAATCATCAATTCCTGGGAGTGGATATCTATTCTTTATCGTAACTTGGTTAAGTCTATGATAATCAACACATAACCTCAAGGCTCCATCTTACTTTTTCACAAACAACACTGGCGCTGCCCATGGAGACGTGCTAGGCTGGATAAACCCTTTGTTTTCTAACTCTTCCAAATGGACTTTCAATTCCCGCAATTCAGCTGGTGCCATATGACAAGACGAAAGTGAGATAGGACTGGTCCCCGGAAGGAGATCAATCGTAAACTCCACTTCTCTTACAGGAGGAAACCTAGAGTATTAATCAAGAAAAACATCCATGAACTGATCCACCACTACCGGAGGAACACTCTTCTCAACACCCTCTACCAATTTCAACGACAACACTGCCAACTGATATGATAACGTTCCCACTGCTAGTGCCAATAAACCTGTTCCTCCCTGCCTTTCATGCTTCTCTCCTCTAAATAGATTTCTAACACCATTGTGTGTCGTAAAAGCCGCTGTCCATGTATCACAGTCGATGTGGTCCTTAAAATCCACTTGCCAATCCATTCCCAGGATTACATCATACCCATACATCTCAAGCATTGAGAAATTCCACACCATCTCAACTTCTCCCACAACGATACAACATTCTCTAAATAAGAAGGCTCGACACTCTCTTAGACCAAGAGGAGTTTGAAGTTTCAAAACCAAAGGCATCATTTCTACCCTTAAACCGAACAAATCAACCACATGTGCAACAATAAAAGAGTGTGAATCACCCATATCAAACAACACTTGCATCAAGGTAGAATTTAAAAAAATAGTACCTCACACTGTGGATGGTCCCGAGTGATCATCCACCACAAACTTTTCAGCTCCAAACACATGTTTTCTTGCCACACTCTGCTCTTTATTGTTCTGATGAGGCATCGTGGTATTCCGAGAATCACCATGACCCACTTTACTCTACTGTCTAAGGGTATGCTGCTGCCCCCTTCCCCGTCGAAGCATACGACATCTGCGATCCCTGAGGAGTGTCACGCACACCCAACCTTAGAACATTCCTACAATAATGCTACAGATGGCCCATCTGCTTACAATTAAGACATGATCGAGGTTGTGCCATACAATCCCGCTGGATGTGGCCTATAGAACCACACTGAAAACATCCCAGCTTGCTCTGGGGCTTTAGAGGAAGATTCACCGATCCTTCTGTCAGATTATATGACATATTCCCACCCTGGGAATAAGTGTCCCTTTTTTTCTTGAACCCAGTGTTAGAGTTACCACTATTCCCCATGGGTACCACCATGATTCCCCTGCCCGGAGTTCCCAACAGATCCCACTCAGCCACCGAGGATCTATTCACCATCTCTGTGTAATCATCTATACACAACACCGCTATATTTGAACGGATTTATTTCCTTAACCCCGCTTCAAAGATCCTTTCCTTCAATGATGTGCTACCCTCCACCTCGGGTGCAAACCGCACTAAGTTCATGAACTTAGATGCATACTCTGTCACAGACATAAGCTCTTGCTTCAAACTGAAGAAGTGATTTGTACACTAAATTCTAAACGTATGTGGGTAGAATTGTTTGTTAAACAATTCCTCAAAGCCTTCCCACATAATACCCTGGTCCGTCCCCACTTGGACTACCAAATCCCACCACTGAAGGGAAATATCTTCCAACATATATGTGTCCAACTTCACTTTTAACTCTATCGGTGTTCACAAGAACTTAAAGATATTGTTCGTTCTATTCAACCATGCTTCTGCCCTTTACAGCTCTGAATCACCGCTAAAGATGGGTAGATTCTGCTTTTGAAACTGAACTGCATGATCCACATGCCTTGTTTCATCCACTCTATTTCCACTTCCCACATCTTGGAAAGCTTGCACTATACTTTGCACTAGCTGCTAGTTCACCTGAGGCTCAGTTGCAACCACATTCTCTGTAGCCTCCTCCGGTTGGTCTCTACGACACCTACCTGGTGCTATTTCTATCAACATAAAACAAATAACCATGAGTCTCACTTCCATAGACATCAAGAAATTTCATTTCAAATCACATTACACGACAATATCACAACAAGGCTTTCCACCAGTTCACATTTTTCCACATGTTCCATGTTTCACCATTTTGAAAACCAAACCATTTTCAAAATAACAATTTATTCACATTACAATTTCACAGATTAATATCACATGATAAATAATTATACCCCAATGAAATATACCTCCTAGAGGGAAGTCATTTCTACCATGCATGTCATGCGTATCTCATTGGCTACACCCACGACAATGAGATATCTAATGCCTATAAGTGTCTCCAAAACACTTATGTACCCAACTCCCTGGTAACTAGAATTTCAGCATAAAAGGGTTAGCTACGCCCTTTTATGCTCTACATTCCAAGTTCCGACATTCCTACACCTTGCTACCATCCTGACTCAAGGAATGTACCACAATGAATGTCAACACCAAATCCGAGAATCAACTCCAAAGGACCGAACAAACTGATACCACTTGTAACACCCCACCCCTACCTCATTGGCATGAAGAGGAGGTGAGGTTTACTTGGCCTTAAGCGAGGTTCCCAAGGCGTTAAAGGCTATAAATAAATGCTGAGGGCTCTTAGAACAATTGGGGAATGATTTTCTCTTGAGACAAAACTAACCAAACAACCACAATTAAGTTATGCATGTCAACAAAACCAAACTCATACATTACCAAAGACAACCGGATAATCCATAATCTCACATACCAATACAACCCAATAAAACATCAGAGTAAAATGCAGAAGACTCAACAAGAACACCATGATACATGACACCACCACAACTCCACACCAAGCTCTAAGCTCCATGTTCCACCAAGACATCAAAACACACCACTAAAGGAGGTTGATGCCTTAACTTTTCCCACGTCACAGTACACAACATCTGCAAAGACACCAACGTGCCAAAGCTGGGGGTGATTACTAAAACTCAGTAGGATTTCACCAAATGACTTCCCTACACATTCCACTAGGATAAAACCTTTAGCACATTTATATAAAATAGTTCATATAAAATAATCACAAGTTCAACCATTACCATAAGCCAACCATGCTGTTACCAAGCGATCACACCCAACCCAAGAAATCAAAGGAAGCCAACCGACAAGCCATAATCATTCCAACATTTACCCATTAGAACAAAAATTCCATATTGCAAAGCGGTACACAACAAAACAATCATAACGGTGGAGCTTTTGTCCAACCCGTTTCATCCATTTACAACTAGTGGCTCTTCCCGTACACTTATCATTGATGGTGGCCCTTCCATCCACTATCCATCAACATTTATTATAGTGGTAATTCCCACCCAATTCCACCCAACAATTCAACTAATCACAACCAAGCATATAATCCATCACGGTCATAACAACCTCATGTAATCAACCAATTCCATTAGATGTCAATTCACTTCAATAAATCACCCATTTATTGAAAACCATTTTCCATGCGAAAACCTATTTCAATAAAACAACCTTTTTATTGAAAACCCATTCTATCTATAATTTAACCAAATCAACCATAGCATCCCATTTTAAAATTTCCATTTTGAAATCCACAACAAAAACATTTCACTACAAAACCCTCTTTTCCCCAAAAATCCCCAAAACATCACCCAAGGGATTTTCCACCAATTTTCATCATCAAAACACAATTAATTTCAAGCAAAAAAATTAATTGTAACATGGAACCACTAGTTCTAACCAAGTGGAGTCAAGAGAGAAGCCACCTACCTTTAGGGTTTATGAGAAAACAGCCCAAAAAACACTGCACCTCCTATCTGGAGAGCGCACCACTGAAACCTCTCTAGATCACTTCCCCTAACATCCACAAGACTTAATATTAACATCCAAGGCAACCAAAACCCTAGATCTACACACCACAAATGTAGATCTAGAAAACCAAGAAAGAGAGTGATGTATATCTAGAGGAAAAAACAAGGAAACCAATAGGAGAGACTTACTTGGGAGAAACCACCTTTAATCCACCTTGAAACCCCTTTGAAATAATTCCAAACTAAGTGGGAGAGCACCCCTAACCCCTGAGAACCCAAAATCCTGAGTGAGGCTCGAGTGGGAGGAGAGTTGGAGAAGAATGAGGCAATCCTGAGTGAGCCCAAAAGATATAACTATAACTTTAAGTGGACGCACAGTTAGACCGCACGGTTTAGAAAACCGTGCACTAACTGTGCGCATGCCACTGCCTCGAGAGCCAGGGTCCACATGGTTTCCTCGCACGGTTTGGAAAACCGCGCGCAGGTCGTGTGAGGCCTACTGTCTTGAGAACAAGGGTCCACACAGTTTCTTGGGGAACCAACACAGTTTCTACTAACTGTGCTCAAACCATGCATCCCTTTAAAAGCCTCCAAACACATCCAAAACCATTCCAAACTATCCCAACCTCTTCCCAAATCATACCATTCACTTTAAACACATAAAAATGCATAAACAAAGGCCACATACCTCAAACCGGGGGTGCTACATTGATTCAATCTTAGTGTGGGAAAAAAGAGTTAAAATAAAATTATTTTCATAAAAGCACATAAGTGAGCATTCACCTCTTCAAATGTCCCTCACCACTTAAAATGATTATGCATACCATAATTAACCATTTAGGTACTCTCCTCATTTCAAAAACAATAAAATACATTCCCTAACTTTATCAATAGGAATAAAAACTCTTAACCCTCTTGATACAAAATATGGATAACGCTCTCCCATTTCATCTTTGAACCTAATTATAAATTATCTTAATTTTCAAAAATAATGTTTATAAATCTAAGAATTTCATATAAGAGATAAGAGTTAAGTTTATGAGAAAAAAAATTTCTAAAGGGGAGTAGGGGTCCCCATTCCAACTCCTATAGTGGGAGGGAGTTAGTTGGACTCCAATATCCAACCAATTCCTTTTAAAATCACCTTTGGTTCGTTCCTTTATAAGAATACCAACCACTTGATTTTTTTTGATAAATAATCTAACTTCACCAAGTAATGTTCCAACTTCTCCATGAAAAATGATATTTGATATTGACACACATTTTCCTTGAATCATGTATGGTGTTTTTTATAAGATTAGAAGCACTCAAGTTACACACTTGATAAAAAATAGGAGATATCACATCAACAATAATGTATTCAAGTTGTTGCATCATCTAGAGTAATTGAGTCTAACCATGATTTATAACGCCCCAACCCTAGAATCCCAGAGCTAGTGCATTACTTTATTACATTATCATGATTATAAAGAATCAAATCCCATTGGACCAAGAGTTTACTAATTTTGGAAGAGCAAATTACATAAATGATACCCATTTTATACAAGGAATAAAAAATAGAACATAATACATAACAAAGACTAATAAAATTAATCCTTGAAACTCATTGAAATAATTCATCTTCATATCCTAGGGAAAATAAACAAAATAAAGGCGAGATCAAATTCTTATTAAGGGTAAATAAAGCATAAGTAAAAATGAATTAATAATAATAAATCAAGACAATCAGTTAAATAATTAAGAACACATTCCCTTTAAATAACTGGATAAGTAATAATCAATATGGAAAGGTAAATAACTGAAAATAATGCTATTTAATCAATAAAATGAGAAGTAAATGCATCCATAGATTTTATCATATGAAAATCTCATGGATAATAACAATAAAAACTAAAATATCTGTAAAAGAAATGCTTAATTATTGGACATCAGGTCTGAGTCATATGAAAACCTATAACTTCAATAACATTAACAAGAATACTTAAAACCAAAGGTTGAAACCCATTTAATTTGGAAAAATTATTTTACTCATGGTAAACTATCGATGCATTGAGTGGCTATGTAAATATTGGTCCCCACCTTTCAATGCTAGTCTAAATCATTCCTTATATCGGGTAATCAATTTAATTAATAATTAATATGCCTTATAAATTATAAATATTGAAAAAATAATAAAGAATTATCAAAAATTCAAAAGTGGGGGATAATTTAAAAAATGTATGTTGATGCTGATAAATTTAAATACCATTGAAATATCATTAAAAACATTCTTCATGAAAATAATCTTTAAACATTCAAAAGTTTCCCATATCACTTTGAAACCGTTGAATCATAATTACCATGGTGGAATAAAATTAAATGAAAATTATAATATCATTAAAATAATAAAATTCATGATATAAAATTTTAAAAGGGTAGTATATACACCATATAAAAGAAACTAGGTTCATAACATTACAATATGCCTCAATGAAATGAAATTGAGACGAAATCCCTTACATCGTGTTTCCTTTTAGGTGAACGCCCTTAACCTAATTAATAATGGTTTTTATCATTTTATTAAATTATAAAATAATAATAATAATATTTATAATATTATATATTAACTTCTTATAATATATCATTACACATTTGTTAACAGTCTTTCATTATTTTCAATATTTTGGGGCTTAATTGCCTAGTTTTCCGAGTATGTTTTGACTTGTTACTTCGTGTTAATATTAATTAGTTCATGATTTAATCATCTAAATAATGTAAAACATAATTTAAATATTATATATATTAATTATATATGTATTTAGGGTAATCCATCAAATATAGAGATAGGAAATGAATTGCACCATTCATGGAGACAGTAGGCCATACGTATGCATGGATGCCACTTCCATTTCTTTTACATATTAAAACAATTAAAAGTAAATGATATATATATATTATAATTAAATTATAATTTTTATATCATATATGTCACATATTTTTATTAAAATTATCCTTAATACACTCCATGCATAGCGTGAAAAAATCACATCACATTGAGGAGACGATAGTCCACATGTCCACAAACTATGGTATCATATTCCCACAAATGGAGTGAACAAAGTCAAGTGTTATATAAATATTAAATAAGCATAAATACATTATAAATACTATATGTATCATATATTAACTATAAATCTATCATTATTCCAACCATGAAATGTGGTAAATGGAAGAACAGACGATATCAGTTCATGAGGGGGTAGTCCGCCGTACACACGAATGAGGACTACGTATCCCATTTGATGGATGTGTGTGAATGTGTTAGTAGAAATATCATAATAATAACATATAAGTATATTTAACACATTGAGGTTATTATATAATCATGTAATAAGAATAATTTAATTGTTTGATAAATAAATAAAACGAAAGTGATCATTGAAAAATGTTACCTCATTTCTGGGTAACTCCTTTTGGTTTATACCAAAAGACATACCTGGTTGGTTTTATGACCAAATAGAGGATTATAGGAAAAGGATATATAAGTTTGGAGCTTATTAGGATAGGTTGTGGATGATATATATGACTCAAAGTGGTGTGAGTAAGTGGGGGAGGAGGTACCCCTTCATAATTGAGGTAAGGGGCACTTTTAGAAACTCTCAAAATATTAAATTAATATGAATTACTCTAATGCCTATGGGCCATGTAATTATTACACCCACATTCCTTTTAAGGGTTCCACCTCACCCCTTTAAAGGTGGATTATCAAAATCAATAAAAAATGAATGCCTTCGGGCCATTGGAGGATATAAATTAATTTTCAATTAAAAATGGCTCCAAATTGAGTTATTTAGAAACTAATATGATTATTGGTTATTATAATCTCAAACAAAATTATTTAGACAAGTTTAGGTCATAGTATCACCATTATCTTTTGGCTTTAACCCTTAGTTAAATCCTTTAACTTACCGTGACAACTTGTTTACTTTATACTTTAAGGTTTAATATAGTTACTATAGGATGTAAAAAGAACCCTAAATGAGTCATGGATGAAATTATAATCCTTATCCCAATACATTTTCTGATTTTTTTTATTTTTAGAAATTTTATATCATTTAATAAAATATTTTATATTTTAAAATATCATTAATTACAATTTTTACACTTCTCATTTCATTAATTTTTATAAAATAACAATACACAAGATAAATTAGGACCAAAACATTTAATAAGTCCCTAATATTCTATTTAACCTATAAAATTCATGAATTTCATTAATTATATCATATTATATTTATTTTAATATTTTTAATAAAATTTATATGATATACTGTTAATTAAACAATTTCTATATCATCATTATGAAAACCATTCATTTATTTTTGACTTCTTAAAAATTAATAATAAATTATCATGATGAAGATAAAGATATTATATTTCCAATGAATACTTATAGTCGAACATATCCTCTATATAACCCCATATTAAAAATATTTAACTTGTTAAAAAAAGTACGAAAAACTTGACTTTGTTTTGAATAAAATACTATAAATGGATTAAATTCATCCAAGGGGCTCTAATAGAACATAAAATCATCCAAAATATGATTTTTGTTAACAATAAGTAATCCAATAAAATTAGGAAAAGTGTTAGATTAGTTTTATAATACTTATAATATTATTATACCTTTAATTACTTGATTTACCTTTAACCATGTTAATAAAAATTACTAAACCTACTGTTCATAATGTAAAAAAATAAAAAGAAACTATTAACATAATTTTGAACCATTGGTTCTAAATATAGAATCCATTTTTCAAAATTCTAAACATATAATTTGTATTAATTAATTTAAAATTAATCCTGCTGATGGAACAAGGAAACAAGTTTTTAAAGTGAAAATGTTCCAAAGATTGAAATGTTTTTATATCCAAATCCAATATTAAGTTGATGAAAATTAAATAAATTAGATTAAATGATTTTTTTTTCTAATTATAGTTTAAAACCAATTAAAAATATAATTTAAAAATATAAATTATTTAGATGGAAAATACGGATTCAACTAAAATGTTGTATTTTTCACTATTCATCAAAACATGAAACATCTCAAAAAAATAAAAAAATTTCACCCAAACCTAATTTGGATGTTTGTATTTCTAAAATTAATTTTATTTTTATATATAAAATTTATGAGTGTCAAAATTCAGATTTAAAATAGGTGCGCCATTAAAAGGCGGTTAAAGTGCCTTTATAAAAATATATATTTTATACGCAATATTAGGTTTGTTTTTATCTTATGATTATCAAATAAATTGGATGAATGTAAAAAGTATTTGACTGAATATATAATATATATATTAAATTAATATCATTCGCTAATTTTAATTAATTTAATTAGGATAAAATGAATTTGTGAACAATTTTTTTATTAAATAAACCCCTTTATATTAATTTGGATTCTATATTAATTTATAATTAATTGGTAATTAATGAATTTGACTATATATTTTCATAAGTTAGTTAATCATATTAAAAACCACCAACTTAATGGCTGTTTTATATCTTATTATGTTAAATAATAATATTTTAATAATATATTGTTGTTTGGTAAAATTCAGTCTTGTGCAAACTATCAAACAAAATCGTTCTTGCGTGTAACGCAAGATAAATAAGTGTTACATGAATTAAATAATATATAATATATTTATTTAAAATATAAAATATATATCAATGTCCTGGGTTTTTATATTCTTTTATATTCTTGCTGTTGCGTGTCATACACACTACTAAATACAATTTTCTTAAATTATATTTTTAGGGTGTTATACTATCCCCACCTTAATTAAATTGTGTGCTTGAAATTTAAACTGATCTTTGTAACCTTGGGTTTGATATTTTAAAATAATATTGTTGAAAAACTCACATCATAAATAGGTTTCATAACACATGTTCTTAATAAGAAGGAAAGGGAAATGTGAAGGTCACCACAAAACTAGGATTTTGAATAAGATAACACTAGTAAAAACATGGGTATGGAAGATAAACCTAAATATCAAGTTATAATGGAGAGTGATAGAGAAAATGTTACTAAGAAATAATTTTTACCACAAATCCATAAACCAGTGGTGTGAATAAAGGTCATTTTTATCATAAAAAATGTTGATAATAGGTATAAATTTTTGTTTCAAGACCCATTTTTTAAAGTTGAGGAATTATTTCACTCTATAAGAATATAAGTAAATATAATTACTTAATATGTTTCTATAAGTACAATATCATATGTTGGTCATGCCTTGAACTGTTTCTACTTCATATCATAGCACATGTTTCATTATAGATTGAAGTGATACATTAATCTCTAAAACTAAAACCAATGTTCAACTTAAACCATTTCATAAATGGTTAAACTTTCCAAAATATTATTATCCAAAACTTTATAATAATTTACATGGTATTTAGTAGTATCAAATTTACTTTATCCATTTCAATAATCACTTTATACAACATCATTATCTCCACATCAGAATATATTAAGGCTTATATTTACCTCAACCATGTATTTTCTAAAAATTTTAACTAGCTAGTCGATCAATTTTCTTGGTACCATTCAATATATGATCTCAAATATGTAATGAAAAAGTACTATAGTAAAATAATTATATATTTAATAAACTATATGATGATAAAATCACAAATAAAATACTTTTAAAAAATATTTTATATATCCAAATACAGAAGCACATTAATCATTTCACTTCAGTTGTGTCAATAACATAAGCTCAACCTTGATCCCTTAGATTCTTTTTAGGTATATTATATTGATTCTGGGGGAATTAATTTGGATATTTTTGTACCATATTGTAGTTTTAACACTAAATAATATTGTTTTCCTTGTTCCCTTTTCATTATTTTCCAAGTGATCCTTTTCTACAAACTTATAAAAAAATTGCAATCCTTTCAAGAATTTCATAGGGTGATTCTTTCCACATTTATCACATGTTGAAAAATACTTATTTGACTCATTCCCTTTATCATGGAGTTCATAAGACCTCTTCTTCTTTTATCTTCCTATGTATGATATTGAGAATTACTTATTTGTTTTGATGGCACATAAAACTGTCTCTTTGTATAATGAAAAAGTATGAGAAACAAACACAATTTAGAGTTTTGGATTAATACCTTTAAAGAAGTGGACAATATTTTACCTCTTATATAATATTAAATCCATAGCATAACTTGATAACATTGTTAAGTAAGATTCACAATGAACAACACTTTCTTATTCCTTTTTCATTATTTGAAGGAACTTTCTTTTCATCTCATTTTGTTTCTCATGCTGGAAATATTTGTAAAAAATTTTGTCCTTAAAATATTTCCAATCCATGAGTTCTATTTCCTATTCTTCCATAGTATTCATTATTAAGGACCTATATTTATCAAAATTTACATTGAGACAATACACTGCATTTTTATCCTTATCCTTTTCACCACATTCCAATGCCATGAATATCTTCACCAAAGACTTAATCCATTTCTCTGCCACCATTGGTTTAGTTGTCCCAATAAATTATGGGGGAATATATCGAATAAGGCGATCCATTATAGGATATTGTCTCTATGGAATAGGTTTTCCATTTTGAAAAAGGTTATTTTTCATAACCTGATTAAGCTTCCCAAATATATCTTTTAATTTCTCGGTTACAATACCATCTATATCAACATTCTCTATAGAGAAACCTCTTATTTTACCTAAGTATTGATACCATTATTCCTTCTAATATCCATTTCTAAACAATGAAATATACTATATTAGATCATAAAATTATGTAATATAATGTATAATTCCAAAACTAGTGAAATACATAACATAAATTGAAACATTTATGTGCATATAATCTTATAATCATAAAAATGGTTTCTTTGGGGATATATTTACTTTCAAATCCTTCATATTGTTTGGTAAATATATCATGAATTATCCTAAGTATATCCTTTGGGAGTGTCAAAATAGGTGCACAGTAAGACCCATTTTCATGTACCGGGTTATGCTCATGTCAGACCCACCACACCTTTTTAGAGTTGTTACCCATAGGTACATATATTTTAGAACCATGTCCACCTGTAAAAATCTCCCAGATCCAGTGCATTACTTTATTTCATAGGCATGGTTTTAAGGAATCAAATCCCAAAGGACCAAACATTTATCACTTTTAGAAAACCATATTATGTAATTGATACCCATTTTATATTGGTAATAGAAAACAGAACATAATACATAACAAAGACAAATAAACTGGATCTTTGGAAACTCATTCCAATTTTTTTTCTTCATATCCTGTAGAAAGGAAATAAAATAAGGGTGAGCTTAAATTATTAGTAAGGGTAAGTAAATTTGAATTAATAATGAATCAATAATAATAAATCAACATATCAAGGTAAATAATTTAGAACACATTCCATTTAAATAACTGGTGGTATCACCCAAATTTACCCAAGTGTTTAGGGTTAAGAGGTCAATTGTAGATTAGCTTGGGTTATCGATTCCTCAGAGACCTAATAAGAAACCTATAGACACACACATTCTATGGACTGATTTTGGATATTAATTGGACAATGTTGGGTTGATTTTAGATATATTTAACTGAACACTATGTGACTTTAGTGAAATCAAATTATGAGAAGGGTTGATCCGAGGTTATTACAATGGGTGGATTTGATGAAATTCTTTTTTAACAATTTAAATTTATTATATTCGAGATGGTTTTATTCAAGAATATCAAACGAATTCATCACTTACTAGTTTAATACCAAAAAACCATAATACTAATCACTTATACACTAGGAGGATTAAATTTATGAGAACTCCAAGGAAAAGGTTCGTTTTAGCACTTGAAGTATGTAGCCTTAAAATTCAACAAGGACAAAGAAGCTTTAAAATCGTCAAATAAAAATATCAATTAAAATAAGTTATTAGAAATTAATGAGATGATAAATAAAATCAAATACATCCTTTTTATACTCAATTGGATCATCCCATGAGTGGGTAATCCCTCCATTGATGTTATGGTTTCAATGGGAGCGGGAATTAGAATCATGAGGGAGGAATTGAAGAAGTAATGAAACCAATAAAATGAAAATGATCACTCCACCATTGTGTGAATAATTTCACAAGGTTTGGTATGAATAAATTCATAACTTGAGGAAATAGTATCAAAGTGAGTTGGATAAGAATAGAATAATAGGATAAGGATAACTTTTATTAATAAACTTGGATGAATTATAATACCTTTCAATTGAGGAAGAACATTACAAAGGAAAAGTCGCAGCATAACATTATGATGAAAGAAAGAATACAAGATGATAAATCCTCCAAAAATGACTTAAATAGAAATTTTGGGATCCTTGGGTAGAGTCTCCAATAGTGAAAGTCATCCCACTAGAGTATGGTAGGCTTAGGGTGGTGGAAAGCTTGTGGAACTTAGACTTTTCAACTATTGACATGAGGTGGCAGCCAGCTTGCATCCAACAAAATTTTTTTCCTAAATGAGATTCTATATGGAAAAATTAGAGTGGAACATAGAAGAAAAACATCGATATTCATATGTATCCTAATCGTTTGTAAAAGTTCATCCCAAATGGAATTTTTTTGAGAGATATTATCAAAATGGTGGATTGTTTTTTGGGCCGCAGAATCTGGCCTAGAATTTACTCTCCAAATTGGACCACCTATAACTCCATTAAAACTTTTCAATTATCTCTTTTAACTATTTTATGAAATATTCCAAATTACGTCCAATATCTTCAGTTAAAATTTTAGAATCAGTTGGCTTGGATCTTTGCTGATACAGTAGTTTTATTGGGCTGATATTCTGTTCACTTCACCTAGACTATTGTTTGTCGAAGGCCAACTTCAATAGCCTTCAATGTGAATATTCAATTACTATAAATACATGAATTGTTCCTGATAGCATGGGAGACCTGAAAATAAAATATGAAAATAAAATCAATATCATTGGGTGTTTTATATGGTGTTCAAAAATATACCATGTAATAGTGCATTTTAAGAAGGAATTACTATTATAATATGAAATAATTTTCAATGTGTAAAATGAAATAAAAATGGTGTTTTTAATTAATTAAGAACGTGAATATTATAATATAAACAATTAATATTAGTCTCTTTAAGTGGCTAATTACTCCCCCAACTTGAGTTTTTCTAGTCGTGAGAAAAATGTATCTCAAAAATATGAAATTTGAATTCCATTTTACAATAACATTTTAATAAAAAATTCTTACCACAAGAAATAATACCAAAATATTATGAAACATATCAAAATAATTTAAAACAAGATAGGTCCATAAGCATATCCCATGACCAAGACCATTCCTTTGTTCAAATTATTCACCACATTTCATCCAATTTCAATAAAGAATGATGATGTGTTGTGTGTCACAAAAGACACGGGGGTTCATTTTTTTTCAAGGGGAAAATGATGGAAGTGCTCAGTGGAATCACATTTCAATATTAAGATGAGTATTCAATTTTTTTGTATATATATTTTTATTGTTTTTTTTCAATTTTTCAATGATAATTGAAATTGAACTCAATAGAGTCAACCCATGTAGAGAGCCTTTTCCAATGACTCCCAGGCTTATAGACCATAGGGAACAAAGTAAAGCACACATACTCAGGCATCATCTCCAGTTAAATAGGTTGAAAAAAAGTCAAATTACCACAAATAGAGATAAAATTACTAACTCTGGGCCAAAAAATTATGGAGTCACGATCCCCAAGTGCCAAAAGCCACAAATTTGGTAATTTCATTGCTCTACGAGAAAATTTATTATTTTTGATTTTTTGAATACTCATATTAAAACTAAAATGATCACCAAACTAATTATACTTATTTAAGGTACCCCATGATTTCAAACTAATACCCCACTATCCAAATGATGTGCATTGTGATTTTTTTTATTTGGATGACAAAATGAACGATGAAATATCAAATTAGACAGCCACACTTTCAAAAATCTATGCACATGAACTTAAACTTGCATTAAAATCATAATCAAGGCATGCAAAAATATTTTTATTTTCAATTTAAAAGAATTTAAAGTGTATTATCATGTTCAAGTTTAGAGGAATTTTTCCTTCCATGCATTTTTTATATTCCAAAACATTTAGTAATTTTTTTTTTCAAAAGTAATTTTTTTATTTCATCTCCCCAAACATAAAATAACACTATCCCTAGTGTTTGAAGAAAAGAAAATTTAAAAGGGGGTAGAGGCAGAGAAGGGAAGTTCAAAAAAAAAATTAAAAATAAGGATCATGGAATTAGTTCACCTGGTTATTGAAGTTGATGTTCGTGTTGTACCCATTGAATGCCTTGATATCCATGTCACTCACAGAGTTCCCTAGTGTAAAAGAATATATATATATATATATATAATAAAGAAAATGTAAAATATAAGTATATATAAAAAAATTATATAATAAAGAAGCACTGTAACCCATAAGTCAATGGTAGGTGCACTCCCCTGTCTCCCTTCGGTCCTGGGTTCGAGTCCCCATGGCTTCGATGGTTGTGACGGGGTTTTCCCCACGATCTAAAATGTCTCCTTTTAATTTTTTTTAATTATTATCATATTTTATTATATTTTTACCTAAGAAAACATAAAATTAAAAATAAACTTACGATAAATTGTCTTGTTTTTAAATTTCTAGGTAAGGTATTACTCAAGGATCACACCACGCGACACATATGAATATGCTGCTCCCCTTTCATACCCATCCATACTCATAATAGAAGAACAAGTCAATAGTCTATGATAATATCATATTCAGAGTTAAATATTTTTTTAATATAAAATTGTTTTATTAATATTTTTTGAAAAATAAATATGATTCACAAAGATTGGAACCATGAAAACCATGGGTTACCTCCCATTCATCACTTTTGTTTAATTTCATTAGCTCGACTTGAACTCCCCAACTTACCCAATACAAACTTTCAACATTTTAAGGACCACATGTTTCTCAAATTCTTCTAAGTTTAGATTCATTCAATATTTATAATTTTTTTCATGCACAAACCTATGTTCTATAATGAGTGGGAAAAATTCAAGGAATATAAAAAATGGTTGATCGAATTACCTTTGTTGTCTTTCCTAAGACATAAATGATAATTAAAACTTTTTTGGTTTAAATAGAAGAATAATTCCAATTGAAAGGTCATGGTTATACACTATTAAGGGATACATGAGTGGGGAAGTGAGGATAATAATTTTTATCTTAGGTCGTAATAGAAATTCTGACATAAGTTGAGATTTTGAATCCAACTCAGTTTCATTTTCCAAATTTATCAATAGAATCAGTTCCTTCTAAATAGAATATTTAACCAAAAAATTGGAAAGATTAGTGTTAGGAATGTTTATTGACTCAATTTTTGTGATTTATCTCAATGGTTCAGTGATTGGTGTTTTTTGAAAAATCATCAATAGAGTTTTACTTTGGAGACTCAATCCCTGATGTAACATTCTCCTCTTTTGAATCTAAAAAATAAATTTCTTCTTGATTTAAAGACCCTTTAATAATTACTTTATCTTCTCCATATATCCCAAATCCAAATTTTAGTTCTTCAATAAATTAATGAGAGGTTTTTGGGAGAAAATATTCTGCTATCAAGGATGAGGAAGAGATAACATGAGTGGGAATGAGTTCCATAACCGTCTCATAGTTTTTTTAGTTCTAATATCAATGATGAAAACTCAAAATTCATTATCTCCATTTGTTGACATAGTTTTTCAAGTTATGGATGTGGATATATAGGGATAAGGGGATGTGCCAAATGGTCTATTCCATGTGAACAATTATGTTGTTGGAATTACACAGGAGGGTGTTCAGAATTGCATTATGGGGATTGAAACTCATTATAGGTTGGAATGTTTTGTGGATCATAGGATTTAAAACATTGGGGTTCATTAGGTTTTTGATGCTATCACCAGTAGAATGTAGTATGTTCATTTTACAACACACATGGGGTTGGGTGATCAAAGTAGGGATAGGTTCCCCATGTTTTGGTTTGTTCAAAATTGTCGTCCATAGGAGTGAGAGGGTGAGAACAGAGAATTGGGATGAAAAAAGGATGTTAGTGTCTAAGATAACTTACATAGGTCCCCGTAAATGGCACCGAAATTTGGTATTGTCCAAATTTACCCATGTTTTTAGGGTTAAGAGGTCAATTATAGAGTATCTTGTGTTGTAGATTCCTCAGAGACCTAAGAAGAAAACTATAGACACAAAAATTATATGGAATGATTTTGGATATTAAGTGGACAACATTGGGTTTATTTTAGATAGGTTTAATAGAACACTATGTGAATTGAGAGAAATGAAATTTTGATAAGAGTTGATCCTAGGTTATTACAAGGGGTGGATTTGATGGAATTATTTTTTAACAATTTCAATTTCTTATATTGAAGATGGGTTTATTCAAGAAGATCAAACAAATTCATCACATAATGGTTTAATATCAACGAAACATAATAATAATCACCTATAAACTTGGTGTATCAAATTTGGGAGCACTCTAAGGTAAAGTTTTGTATTAGCACTTGAAGTATGTGGCCTTAAAATTCAACAAGGATGAAGAAGCTTTTAAATCATCAAATAAAAATATCAATTATAAGAAGTGATTAGACATTAATGGGGAGATAAATAAAATCAAATACATCCCCTTTATACTTCTTTGGATTATCCCATTAGTTGTCTATCCCTCCATTGATGTTATTGTTTCAATGGAAGTAGGAAGTAGACTCATGAGAGTGGAATTGAAGAAGTAATGAAAACAATAAAAAGAAAATGATCACTCCACAGTTATGTGAATAATTTTACATGTTTTGATGTGAATAAATCCACACCTTGAGGAAACGATATCAAAATGAGTTGGATAAGAAAATAATTATAGGATAAGATGAACATTTATTATTAAACTAGGATGAATTAAAACAACTTACAATTGAGTAAGATCATTACAAAGGAAAAGTGGTAGCATAAAATTAAAATGAATGAAAGAAAAAAAGATGATAAATTCTCCCATTCCACTTCCTTAAATAGGAATTTTGTGAGCCTTGGGTTGAGACTTCAGTAGTGAAATTCATCCCACTTGAGTATGGTAGGCTTAGGGTGGTGGAAATCTTGTGGAACTTAGACTTTTCCACTCATTACACGAGGTGGCATCCAACTTGCATCCACCGAACAAAATATCCTAAATGAGATTATACATAGATGAATTAGAGTGGGCCATAGAATAAAAAAATCGATCTCCAAATGTCTTCTAATCATATGTAAAATTTCATAATAAATGGAATTTTTGTTTGAGGGATATTATCGAAATGGTGGACTATTTTTCTGGGCCATAGAATCTGGCCCAGAATTTTATCTCCAAATTGAGCTACCTGTGACTCCCTTAAAAATTCATAATTAGATCATTTCACTGTTGGATGAAATGTTCCATATGATGTATTATATATTAAGTTAAAATTTTATAATCATTGGGCTTATATATTGGATAATACAGTATTTTTATTGGGCTGATGTTCAGTTCACTTCACCCAGAATATTATTTGTTCAGGGCCAACTTTGGTGGCCTTCAATGTAAATCTTTAAGTTCTACCAAAACATGAATTGTTACCTATATCATGAGAGACATGAAAATAAAATATGAAAATAAAATCAATATCATTATGTGTTTTATATGGTGTTCAAAAATATACCACGTAATAGTGCATATTACGAAGGAATTAAAATTATAATATGAAATAATGTTCAATGCGTAAAATGCACTAAAAATGGTATTTTTGATTAATAAATCACATGAATATTATAATATAAAAATTAATATTAGCCTATTTAAGTGGCTAATTACACCCCCAACTTGAGTTTTTCTAGTCTCGAGAAAAATGTATCTCAAAAATATGAAATTCGAATAACCTTTTACAAAATAATTTTAATACATAATGTTTACCAAAAGACCTCATAACAAACAATTATGAAACCTATCAAAATATTTTAAAACAAGATAGTTCCATAAGAATATCCCAATCCCAAGACTATTCCTTTGTTCAAATTCATCGCCACATTTCATCCAATTTCAATAAAGTATGATGATGTGTTGTGTGTCACAAAAGACATGAGGGTTTATTTTTATTCAAGGGGAAAATTATGGAAGTGCTCGGTGGAATCACATTTCAATATTAAGATGAGTATTCAATTTTTTTGCACATATTTTTTATTGTTTTATTGAAATTGTTCCATAGTAATTGAAATTTCACTTAATAGAGTCAACCCATATAGAGAGACTTTACTGATTACTCCTAGGCTCAAAGACCTTAGGGCACCAAGTGAATCCCACATACTCAGGCACCATCTTGAGTTAACACAGTTGAAAAAAAAGTCAAATTACCACAAATAGAGATAAAATTACTAACTCTGGGCCAAACAACTATGGAGTCACGATACCAAAGTTCCAAAAGGCACACATTAGGTTATTTTACTACACTATGTGCAAATTGTTTTTGAATAATCATATTAAAAATAAAATGATCACCAAACCTATGCTATTTATTTGGGGGACCCCATAAAATCAAACTAATACCCCACTATCCAAAGGACATGTGTTGTGATTTTTTTATTTGGATGAAAATATAAATGATGAAATATCAAATTAGACAGCCAAACTTTCCATAATCTATTCACATGAACTTAAAATTGCATTAAAATCATAATCAAGGAATGAAAAATCTTTTGATATTCAATTTAAAAGTATGAAATGTTTATTATCATGTTCAAGTTTAAAGGAATTTTTCCTTCCATGCATTTTTTATATTCCCAAACATTTAGTAATTTTTTTTTCAAAAGTAATTTTTTATTTCATCTCCCCCAACATAAAATAACACTATCTTTAGTGTTTGAAGAAAATTAAATTTAGAAGGGGGAAAAGGCAGATAAGGGAAGATCAAAATGGAAATTGAAAATGAGGATCATATAACGAGTTCACTTGGTGGTTGAAGTTGAAGTTCGTGTTACACCCATTTATTCTCTTGATATCCATGTTACTCATAGAGTTCCCTAGTGGAAAAGGGGAAAAAATAAAACAATATATATATATATTTATTTAATAAAGAAAAAGTAAAATATAAGTATATATACAAAAATTATAGAATATGGAAGAAATAAAATCTATCGGTCAGTGGTAGGTGCACTCCCCTGTCTCCCTTTGGTCCCAGGTTTGAGTCCCCACGGCTTCGCCGATTGTGACGGGGTTTTCCCCACGACCTACAACGTGTAATTTTAATTTTTTAATTATGTTTATATATTTTTTATTTTTTTAACCTACAAACACATAAAAATAAAAATAAAATGATGATACATTGTATTGTTTTTAAATTTCTAGGTAAGGTATTAATCATGGATCACACCGCGTGAGATAGATGAATATGGTGCTCCCCTTTCATACCCATCCATACTAATAATAGAAGAACAAGTCAATAGTCTATGGTACTATCATATTGAGAGTTAAGTTTTTTAATATAAAATTGATTTATTAATCCTGTTTAAAAAATAAAGATGATTCATAATGATTGGAACCATGAAAACTACAGGTTTCTTTCTATGCAGCGCATTTGTTTAATGTTGTTTTCTCGACTTGAACCCCCCCAATTGACCCAATATAAAATTTCAAAATTTTAAGGACCACATGTTTCTCCAATTATACTAGGTTGAGATTAATTATATGTTTATAATTTGTTTTATGCACAAACCTATGTTCTATAATGAGTGGAAAGAACCAAGGAATATCAGAAATGGTTGATATAGTTTCCTTTGATGTCTTGACTAAGACATAAATGATCATTCCAACTTTTTTGGTTTAAATATAATAATTAATTCCAAATTAAAGGTCAAGATTATACCCTATAAAAGGATACTTGGGTGGGGAATTAAGGATAATAATTTTGAGCTCGGGTTGTATAGGAAATTCAGACACAGGTTGCGATTTGAATCTAACTCAGTTTTGTTTTCCAAATTTCACAATAGAATAGGTTCCTTTTGAATAGAAAATTCAACCACAAAATTAGAAAGATTAGTGTTATAAATGGGTATTTAATCAATTTTTATGATTTCTTTCAACGGTTCAGTGATTTGTGTTTTTGAAAAAACATCAATGGAGTTATACTTAGTAGACTCAATCCATGATGTCAAATTATCTTCTTTGGAATCAAAAAAATCAATTTATTATTGATTTAAAGACCCTTCAACAATTAATTTATCTTCTCCATCTATCCCAAATCCTAAGGTCGGTTCTTTAATAAATTCAGGAGAGGTTTTTGGGATAAAATATTCTGCTATCAAATGATGAGGAAGGGATAGCATGAGTGAGAATGGGTTCCATAACTGTCTCAATGTTTTTTAGTTCTAATAATAATGATGAAACCTAAAAATTAATTATCTCCATTTATTGATATAGTTTTTAAAGTAATGGATGTGAATCAGGAGGGATAAGGTGTTGTGATAAATGGTCTATTCTAGGTGGATAATTAAGTTGTTGGAATTTCACAGGAGGGTGTTCAGAATGGATTTTTGGGGATTGGAACTCATTATATGTTGGAATGTTTCTTTAATAATAGGATTTCAAATATTGTGTTTCATTAGGTTTTTTATGATCCCACCAATAGAAATTAGGATGGTTATTGTACATCACACATGGGGCTGGGTGATCAAAGTGGGGATATGTTTCCCATGTTTGGATTTCTTCAAAATTTCCTTCCATAAAAGTGAGGGGGTGAGAGCAGATAAGTGGGATGAAAAAAAGGATGTTAGTGCCAAATATAACTTACTCAAGTCCCCGAAAATGGCGCCAAAATTTGTTCTCGCCCAAATTTAACCAGGTTTTTTGGGTTAAGCGATCAATTGTAGAGTATCTTGTTTTGTTTATTCCTTAGAGACCTAAGAAGAAACCTATAGACACACACATTCTTTGAATTGACTTTGGCTATTAAGTGTCCAACTTTGGGTAGATTTAGATAGGTTTAATAGAACAATTTATGAATTGAGTGAAATCAAATTATGAGAAGGGTTGATCCTTGGTTATTACAAGGGGTGGATTTGATGAATTTATTTTTTAACAATTTCAATTTCTTATATTCGAGATGGGTTTATTCAAGAAGATCAAAAAACTTCATAACTTACTGGTTTAATACCAAAAGAACATAATACTAATCACCTATACACTTGTATGATAAAATTTAAGATCACTACAAGGTAAAGGTTAATATTATTACTTGAAGTATTTGGCCATAAAATTCAACAAGGTTGAAGAATCTTTAAAATCATCAAATAAAAATATTAATTAAAAGAAGTGATTATACATTAATGGGGTGATAAATAACATTAAATACACACCCTTTTTACTCCATTAGATCATCCCATGAGTGGGTTATCCCTCCATTAATTCTATGGTTTCAATGGAAGTGAGAAGTAGACTCACGAAGGAGGAATTGAAGAAGTAATGAAAACAATAAAAAGAAAATAATCACTCCACTATTCTGTGAATAATTTCACAAGGTTTGGTGTGAATAAATTCACAACTTGAGGCAAAGGTATCAAAGTGAGTTGTATAAGAACATAATACGAGTACAATAATAACTTTTATTAAGAAACTAGGATGAATTAAAACAACTTATAATGGAGGAAGAACATTACAAAGGAAAAGTGGTAGCAAAAACATTACAATGAAAGAAAGAATCAAAGATGATAAATCCTCCAACACCACTGCCTTAAATAGATTTTTTTGGACCCTTGGGTCGAGCCTCCAATAGTTAAAGTCATCCCACTTTAGTATGGTAGGCTTAGGATGGTGGAAAGCTTGTGGAACTTTTACTTTTCCACTTTTGACCCGAGGTGGCAGCCAACTTGCATCCACCGAACAGAATAGCCTAAATGAGATTCTAGATGGACCAATTAGAGTGTTCCATAAAAGAATAAAATGTAGATCATGATTTATCCAAGTTTTATGTAAAAATTAATCACAAATAGAATTTTGGTTTAATATATAATATCAAAATGGTGGGCTGTTTTTCTGGGCCACAGAATCTGGCCCAAAATTTTATCTCCAACTTGAGCCACCTAGAATTCCTTTAAAAAATCTGAATTTTCCCTTTTCACTGTTGGATGAAATGTTCCAAATTATACCTATATATTCAGTTAAAATTTTACAATAATTGGTCTTGGATCTTGGACGATATAGTAGTTTTATTGGGATGATGTTCAGTTCACTTCACTCAGAATATTTTTTGTTCAAGGACAACTTTGGTGGCCTTCAATGTGAATCTTTAAGTGGTCTAAAAACATGAATTATTCCTTATAGAATGAGAGACATAAAAATAAAATATAAAAATAAAGTCAATATCATTGATCATTTTATATGGTGTTCAATAATATACCATGTAATAGTACATTTTAAGAAAGAATTATAATTATAATATGAAATAATGTTCAACGTGTAAAATGCACTAAAAATGGTGTATTTGATTAATAAAGCACATGAATATTAAAATATAAACAATGAATGTTATCCTCTTTCAGTGGATAATAAACTGGATAAAGAATAATCAACATGGAAAGGTAAATAATATAGCTCATTCCACTTAATCAGTAAAATTATAATAAAATGTATCTATATAATTTATCATATGAAAATCTCATAGATAATGACAATAATAACTAAAATATCTATGAAGGAAATGCTTAATTATTGGATATCATGTTTGAGGCACATGAAAAAATATACATTAAAGATCTTTAACATGATGTTTTAAAACCATTGGTATAAACCTGTTTAATTTGGAGAACTTATTTGTCTCATGAGAACCTGTCAATACATCGAGGAGCTAAGTAAATTACGGGCCCCACCCATCATTACCAGTCCAAAGCATTCCTCATATAGTGTAATTGATTTAATTTACAATTAATATGACTTAAAAAATATCCATATTGAATAAATAATAATTATTTATCAATAATTACCTAGTGTAGGATAAGTAACAACTAGGTTTTTTGATGTTGATTAATGTAAATACTATTAAAATATCATTAAAAACATTCTTGAGGAAAATAATCTTTAAACATTCCAAAGTGTCCTATACCACTTAAAAACATTTAAATCGTAATTACCATGATGGAATAACATTAAATTAAACTTATAATATCATGAAAATAAGGATATTCATTATATAAATTTTCAAAAGGGTATTATATACACCATATAAAAGAAACTAGGTGTATAACATTAAAGTATGCCTCAATGAAATAAAGTTGAGAAAAAATCTCTTACCTTGCATTTCCTTTTGGGATAATGACCTTAAACTCATGTATAATGGTTTTAATAATTATATTAACTTATAATATAACCATAATAATATTCATAATGTCATATATTAAATTCTTATAATATATCATTACCGATTTGTTAATAAGCTTCCATTATTTTCACTATTTGGGTGTTAATTGCCTAGTTTTCCAAGAATGTTTGGACTTGTTACTTGTTGTTCCTATTAATTAGTTCATGATTTTATCATATCAAAAATTTAAAACATTATTTAAATAATATATATATATATATATTCATTATATATGTATTCAAAATAATACATAAAATTTGGAGATTTGAAATGAAATGCATCGTTCATGGAGACAGTAGGCTATATGTACGTATGAAAGCTACTTCCATTTATTTTCCATATTAAAAGATTGAAAAGTTAACAAATATATATATATTATAATTCAATTATCATTTTAATGTCATATATTTCTCATATTTTTATTAAAATCACCCTCAATATATTCCATGTATAGTGTGAAATCACATCACTTTTAGGGGGTGGTAGTCCACACAACCAAAAACAATCCTATTGTATTCCCCCAAATGGAGTAAATAAAGGTATGTGTTATATAAAAATTAGATAAGAATAAATAAATTATAAATCATATATATATATCATATATAAACTATAAATCCGTCATTATTCCATCCTTGAAAGGTAGTAACCGGAATAACGAACGACATCTGTTCACGAGGTGGTAGTCCGCCGTACACATGGATGATGATTACATATCCCATTTGATGGTTGTGTATGAAATTATAGGTAAACATATTAGAATAAAAACATATTATTATATTTAATATACTGATGTTATTATTTTATGATGTAATAATAACAATTTAATGGTTTGAGAAAGAAATAAAATGAAAGTGATCGTTAAAGAATGTTACCTAGTTTTTGGGTAGATTCTTCTGATTTATATAAAAAGACTTACTTGGTCAGATTTATTACCAAATATAGGATTATAAGATGAGGGGTGGGAAATTTTGAGACTCTTTGGGCAAGTTTTGGATGATATATAAGGTTTAAAGTGGTGTGAGGAAGTGAGAGATGAGGTTCCCTTTTATGATTTAGGTAAAGGGAAATTTTGGAAACTCTTAAAATATTAAATTAATAAAAATATTTTTAGTTGAAAATGGATAGAAAGTGATTTATTTAAAATATAAGATGATTATGGGTCAAAAATATTTCAAAAAATAATTTTTATACAAGTTTTGGTTACATTATCATCCTTATATTTTGGATTTAACCCTTAGATAAACCCTTTAACTCTCACCATGACAACATGGTTTTTTAAAAATTTAAGGGTTAATATAGTTTCTATAAGATACCAAACGAACCCTAAATGAGCCATGGATGAAATTTTAAACCATAAACAATAATTCTACTATTTTTATATTTTTATGAATTTTAAATCATTTGATAAAATATTATGTATTTTAAAATATCATTAATGTCAATTTTGACACTATTTGTTTCTTGAATTTTTATAAAATAACAATACACAAGATGAATTAGAACCAAAAACTTTAGTACATCCATAATATGAGTAGTTAATCCATAAAATTTATTTTTGAAATTAAATATATCATATTATATTTATTTTAATATTTTTAATAACATTTCTTTGATATGTCCATAAATTAAACAAATACAATGTCATCATCATAAAAGCCTTTAATTTAATTATTTATTTTTAAAAAATAAAAATAATTTTTAATGATGAATATAAAAATTTTATATTTCCAATCACTATTTATATTTGAAAATATCTCCCATATGAACCCATATTAAAAATATTTAACTTGTTAAAAACAAAAGTATAACAAAATTTCCATTTTTTTGAATAAAATACTAAAGATTGAAGTCCTAAAATTGGATCTAAGAGACCATAGATCGGCCCAATGATGATTTTTTTCAACAGTCACTGATAAAATAAAATTAGGATAAGTGTTATGATAATTTTATAATACTTATAATATTAATTTTAACCTTAATTACTTGATTTACCTTTAACCGTGATAATAAAAATTACTAAAGCTACTATTAATAATGTAAAAAAAGGAACCAATTTAAATAATTTTTACCCACTAATTATAAATTTGGAATCTATTTCTACAAATTCAAAACAGATAATTTTTAGTAATTAATTTAAAATTAATCCCATTGACGGAAAGATAAAACTAGGTTTTAAAGTGAAAACATTCAAAAAATTGAAATGGTTTTATATATAAATTAAATGTGAAATTGATTAAATTTATGTAAATTATATTAATTGATAAAAAATTATCTAATTATACCTTAAAAATAATTAAAAATATAATTTAACAATATAAATTATTTAGACAAAAAAGCTATATTCATTTAAAATGCAATATTTTTTCACCATGCATCAAAATATGAAACTTCTTAGAAAAATATAAAAATTTCACCCCAAACTAATTTTGATGTTTATATTTAAAAAATTAAGTTTATTGTTTCATATAAAATTTACAAAAGTTTCAAAATTTTTATTTAAAATAGGTGCGCCATTAAAAGGAGGTAAAAGTTCCTTTATAAAAATATGGATATTTATGCGTAATATTGGGTTTATTAACTTATTCTTATAAACTACATTGGATGAATGTAAAAAATATTTGATTGACTCTAATTTATATATTACATTAATATCATTCCCTAATTTTAATTTATTTAATTAGTAAAAAATGACTTTGTGAGCATAAAAATATTTTTTTCTTAAATGATTCCATTTATATTTATTTGGTCTCTATATTAATTTCTAATTGTTTCGTAATGAATGAGTTAAAATATATATTTTCATAATTTAGTTAATCCTATTCATAAACTTTAATTTAATGGCTAGATTATGTCTTATTTAATTAAATAACAATATTGTAATAATATACTACTGTTTGGTAAAACTCTATCATATAAAAATTGTCGAACAAATTCATTTTTGCGTATAATGTAAGATAACTTAGTATTGTGTGCATTACAAGTTATAGAATAAAATTATTTAAATATTAAATATATATCAGTGTCTCAGGAAGTATTATTCATTTCCACACTTGGTGTTTCTTGTCATACACATTAATAAATAAAATGTTCTTACATTAGAATTTTGGGGTGTACATGAGTAGTAATTATGTATTCAGCCTCCATGGTTCCCCAAGAGATATAATATTGATTATTACTCAGCCAAAAAATTAAATAAATTCCAAGGTAAAAATAACCAAAAAATGTTAACTTTTGGTCATCCACCAATCCTATCCAATCCACATCAGTACAACCCAACAACTACTACTGGGATGTACTATGATAAAACTATCCGAAAACCAATGTATCATTGATTAATCAGAGTAATATATTAACTAAAATAAAATGGTTTTATTGGGATATATTTTATAGTGTCCACCTGTGGAAATTGTTTTCCAATCATGTAGAAGTAAATTATAGAAAACTACCAATAATCTTCCTATAATGAGTCACATTGACCTCCTTGCCTTCTTAATCGTTTGATAGTATCATATGGGTATTCATCGGTGTGGTCATTGACATAGAATATACAATGTGAAATAGTTTTAGGACATCCTTGTAATTTTTAATTTTGTAAATTGATTTCCCATAATTTCTTTGAGTTTCCTAAAAACTAATGAAAAATTACATCTCACTAATTAAGGTAATCTCAATTTTATACCTTATATGTTTTGGAAACTTTTTTCATTTGGGGTCATCCAATCATTGAAAAATAATATCATTAACATATATAAGTACCAATATCCTCTTATATTTCTCATTATTAATGTAGAAATTTTGATCAACCTCTAATATTTTAAAAATAGATACATTTAAAGTACTGAACCATCCCCAAGTACTAATCCCTTAATTCTTGTTTTAGGTCAAACAAGATATTTTTAAATCGACACACTTTGCCTTTATCATTATCAATGATAAAATAACCTTGTTGTTCAATGTAAACCTTATAATAAAGTATACCATTGGGTAATACTGATTTAATATCCATCATATGGAATTTAAATCCCTATTTTAAAGACTTATAAAAAAATAGTCTTATTGTTTAAAGTAGAGGCATGAGTGAAAAAGTCTCATCCACATCAATTAATTCTATTTGGGAGTATCCATTTAAAACTAAATGTTACTTTTCTATGAATCATTTGGGTTTTCATTTCATTTATTCAGAAAAATCCACTTGTATCTAATAACATTCTTGTCTTGTAACCATGGAAGAACATCCCAAGTCTTATTTTTAATAATTTATTCAAGTTACCCATGAATTACCTTGAACTAATTCTCATATCTGGAAACATCTTCAATGTGTTTTTGGTTTTAACTAAGAAAAAAATAATTTTTCTTTATATCCTTCATTCTCCTTATTTAAATCATGGATTTATGGTCATAAAACATATCATTCTTAGTGATTTTTTATCTATTGGATTTATTTTTAGTATCTTATATTTATATTGTACTTTACTCATCATTAAAGATTTCATATGAGTCATCTATAGACCCTTGACCCCCGAAGCCACAAACTTTTCCATCACCTTCTTATTCAAAAACTGGGCTATTTTCATGTGAAATCTACTCACAATAATTAGACATATATACATAATTCTTAAAAAATTTCTTTCTTTCAACAATTATATCATCTTGGAATTAAACTATTTTCCCAAGCCATTTTTTATAACACCTATAAAATTTAATTTTGGATTAATATCCAAGGAAAATTCTTTTAACTTCACATGATCTCAAATTCATATTTCTATCTTTATTTAAAATAAAACACTTACTATCTAACACTTAAAAGTATTATAGTGTTTGTTTCTTTCCAGATCACATTTCATTGGGTGTTTTTCTTCATTTGGACATAACATGGTTTTTTTGGAGATATATAATGATGTAAGAATATCTTCCTTACAATAAGTATCTATCATGTTATTTTCAATGGTAATTGTACAATACATATTATTGATGGTTATTTTCCTCCATACAATGTCTTTGTTTTGTTGAGGAACATTACCACTAACACTTGATGTCATATTCCATACTGCTCAAGGTACTATTACACCTAAGGATTGGTAAAATCTATACCATTATCGGTCTATAAGTTTTAATTTTTTTTCATATATTTTTCTCCATGAATTTCTGGTGATAAGTGATGCACCATAACACATCATATTTTTATCATTAACCACCATTCATACCATACTTCTATAATCATTAATGAATAAGGCATAATACCTTTTTCTATCCATGTATTTTTGTGTCATATATTCAAAAAAATACAAAAGAATTATCTAAAGAAACCTTATTTATATTCTATTATTTTTATTTTTATATCCTCCTCACAATCATCCCTTTTTAGAAAAAATCACACATCTATGTGTAATCATAAGTGAGATTAAAGAAATATCAAGTACTATCATTATTCACTAAGTTTTTCAAATATTTTTGGATTAAATAGCTAAGCCTCTTATTCCATATGTTGTTTACTTCTTTAGAAAAAAATCATATAACGTTTCTTCTCCACTAACAAGGAAGATACCACCTTGGTTCGTCTGCCTTGAAAAACTATATTATTATCTTTTCCCTTTATATTGAAAGAATTATTGAATTTTACCACATGAATCAATCATATAAATGAATTAAACTGTGAAATTCGTGATAGATATAATTGAATAAAAATACTTATATCCTTTTTAGATATTTTCATCCAATCCTCTCCTTCCAGGAGGTAAAAGTTTTATCCCTTAATCATTTACAAACCAAAAAACTCCATCCTTTTCTTAATTTATACCAATGATAAGATTTTTTATCCTATTATATAGCAAGTGAAACTAGTATATATAATCTGTGTTATATTCCTATATTTTTTCCTTAATTATATTTTATTAATTTTAGATTTCTTAGATCTTCCCTTTTTGGGTAACTTCAATTCTACCTTATTTGATTATGGATGCACCAATTATTCCTATGGCTTCATAGATTGTTGTTTATCAAAAAAAATTATTTTTTTAACTTTTTAGCTTGTTTGATAAAGTATATAGAAAATATTTTTCTATTATTTGGGTATCATTTGTAACCATCCTTTATAACAATAATACATAACTAATCACTTTGTGTCTAAAACCCTCACACCAAAAGTAATTACTATCAATAGAATATTGAGAGTAGAAAATTATTTACTTCTATTTTTTGTGTATCTATTCCCTGAAATATATTTTTATTCTATAAATCACACATATTGGGTATAACCCCATGAACACATAAAAATAACACATGTTTTTTAGTGTTTTATTTTCAGCCTTTCCTGCATTAAAAGTAGTCCTTTAAGAGTTGTGTGGCTAAATCTTGTTCTGGGGTGTTGGTTGTTGAGATTTTGTATCCAATACCACTAAATTAAAATTTTAAATATGATTTAAAACTAATTTTCCTTTTTAACTAAACCATTTCACTTATGATATATTAGTAAATTCTTTATTATAAATCTCATAAACTTCTAAACCACTTTAGGGTCTAGTTCACTCGAACTCCCTGATGCCAAACTAGAAGTACGAAGTGCTACTTGAATACAGAATTTCACCAACACATCAGGACTTATCCCTCAAGATCTATAGTTTTTAAGTCATTATTTCAATATGTTGGTCTCAACATCAATTATTCTATAATGTGATTTTATTTTTTACCTAATCCCAACTTCTTTTTCGGAGCTTCCCGAATTTCTATATTTTATTTTTATAATTTTTATTTTCAAATTTTCATTCTCCTATTTTTTTTCTGAATATAAAGTTTGGATTCATATAAAAAACCATTATATTTCATTTTTTCATCTCTCTATATTTCAATTTTCTCAAGATAAACCTCATGTAGAGATTATAGGTCAACTCTTCCCTCTATTCCATCACCTCGATCATTTTCATCCTCTACTTTCTGCTTATCTACATTAGTAAAAATTAATTCTTAATTTATGCCCCTATATTGTTAGACCCACAATAATTTCCCCCCTAAAAATTGTCATATTATTTTTAAAGTATTTTTTTTCATATTTAATAATTAATTTTTTTATTTACTTTTGTTATTAATGACATTTAATATTCTCATAATGGGTTCTACTTACCCTTAATCATCCTGAAAAATCTGGGGACACCTAAAAGCATCATTTGAAAGTTTTAAAAATTGAAAGAAAGTGAGTAATAGAAACTTATGGAAGTCTCATCAGTGTAATAATGTTTTATGGTGAATTACTTTAGCTGTTTCCATGTAAATCCTAGGCACTGTCAACAATTTCTTGATTCCTACATGAGTTTGGGGGGGGGGGGGGAGAGCCAGCACCTTATATGTCTAGGGTCTTAAGAATAATATCAGTGTTATTATTACTTAGCATTATTCACGATTTCTTAATTCATGAAACTATTATATATACCATTGGAAAGATCATGAAGAATTCATATTTTTAAGAAGAATGTTAGTGATCTTATCAACTAGGTGTTGATCACTTCAAAATGGGATTGATAAAAACCTAAAAGGTGGATCCAATATTAATAATAGAGGTATGTGGTATGGAAAATATGTAGTGCTAGGATCCATCTAACTTCAATTCTAGGTGGATGATGAGATCTTGGTGGAGTATGGTGAGGTATGTTGGGTCCTTTTACGACACCTCCCCCATCACCATATCTACCCATTGGAATAATGAGTAGTTGTTCAGCCTCATGGTCAAATCATCACCCTCATTGAATCTTTAGAAGTAGCCTCTCTCCACTCTTAGACTCATGACCAATAATTCCATGATATCCATGGGTACCCGATTCAAGTATTCATAGTAGTCCTGGTATAGTTTCATATCCCAAAGACCAATCACATGATATTAATAACCCATGAAAAATATTTTCCATGGTTCTTTAACAAACACTATCAGAACTCCTAACCCTTGAATTTGATGAATTATTCTCTCATGATACGGGGATCTTACATCTGTTCATCTCTATACCGAAAATAAAGAGTTTCATTCAATGTAAGGTTTATGTAGAAACTCCTAATAAAGCTACTAGAGTACCCATAACCATCTCCAACCTTCCTCTATAACCTCTGATTCAACAATGTTAATAACCCAAAGAACAACCCCATTTTATATCCTAATCAAGTAATCGTGATAATGTTCACCCCATGGTTCTTGAATATGAAGAACCCATACTTCTTGAATGCCTTTCCAACCTATGTTTCCACCTTATGAATGTAATTAAGGTCACAAAAAATAAATCCTTCCATTTCTACTACCACCACCTATACCGATGGTAGGTTTTGGGACTATATAGCATACTTTTTCTAGATGAATTTGTTTGTGATGTTTTGTTTTGGTTTTGAAGTTAGGATAATTTGAAAACTAATGATAGTTTCTTCTCAATATCCATAGATGATTGAAAAAATGAGGATATAGAATGATTCATTATGAAGTGCATGTATTGGAGGAACCACAAATATAAATTCATATTTATACAACTAATTAATTCCCTAATTTTGTGGTGGCTTCCCCTATGGGTCTCACTGAGGTCTCGAGTTCGAGACTTACTAAGTACTTCCCTATAATTTTGTGTTACATGATTTTCTGTATAATGTATCCACTTTCCAAGAATTGATGTAAATTACAATTCCATTTCACATTAATAATGGCCATGTAAATTAATTGGGATTAATAATAATTAATGTCCATTTTATAAACATCTAATTTACTTTTAGAGATTTTTATTATTTACAAGTCATATTAATGAATGTAATCTTCTATAAAGATAATATAAAAACTGATATCTAAGAAAATATCACTATAATATAAATATTTATTAGTTATTTTTTACCATAATTTTTTCTTTTAGAGAAATTTTATCCATTTAAAGTAACTCTCATAACCCCATTCACTAATTATTATATATATTTGAATGGTTAATGAAGTAAATTATTTAATCCATAAATAAATAAAATAATAAAAATACATGAAAGAAGAAAAATAAATGAATGTGGATGAAGGAACACACATAATATTAATTTAATGATGAAGTTATATGAAAAAACTATTGATCATAATAAATTTTTGAAACCTGATTATGAATTAAACCATTTATTTTGGGTTTGATACTATTACACTAGAGATATTTTTTAATCTATTTATTTCCATTACCAAAAAAGGACTAATAAAAACTCATATTTTTATATGAGTTTTTTATTTTAAAATTAATATAATTAGTGACAATTGATTAATTGGTGTGATTATTTATTTTATTCCATATTTATTAGAAACATTTTAGGTTATATTTAAGTATATTTTCATTGTGATTTTTTTAATTCAAATATAGAAATATATTTTCAAACTCTCTAGCCTCACATAGGGATATTACAACTTCCTCATAGTTAAATATTTTAATATTAATGATGAAGGAAACTGATATATTATTAATGTTATTAGAGATATATATTACTATTTTCACTCATTGACATTGGTTCTCCCTTTTAAGTCTAACAAACTCTTTGAAATGGATAAATTACATATGTTGAATATTTTTTGGTGACTCCTCAATATACATGATATTAACTTAATCACTTATAATTCAACCAAAATGGTGTTCATAAAACATAAAATTATTTTAAACTATATTATGGGAGTTTCTACTATCAATATAAATTCTTTGAAGTGGTTTATTATAGCTTCCATTGAGATAATTATAACTAAAAATGAATTACATGTGGAGATGTTTTTTTCTACATTCATTTTGTTGGGTAAAATATTATTTCATCAACCATATTATTTGATAAATGGGTAGTCAACAATAAGTTATAATGGTATATAAGAAATCAACTCCCCCAAGGTTATTTTTTCTCATCCTCTAAAAATTTAGTTTTTGCTTGATAATTTATAGGTTTATCACATCATCTTTGAAAAGTTTAGTGTATTCATAAAATGAACTTTTGCAATGGAGAAAAAAACCATATATTCCTAATCTATATTTCTCATGAACCCCAACATTCAAAGGTACTTATTATGGTTTGATAATGAATAAAGTGAGATAATGATCCTTGAAGGCCACCTTTAATAGGCCATGGGTTGGGGATTATAACCAAGTGTATATAATTCACATACATGGGAGACATTACAATAATATAAAGTTTAAGGAAAATATAAAATATGAGAAACCACCAACAAAAACCATGAATAAATATAAATTCAATCCCAATACATGTAATTTCATATACAAACTGATATAACTAAAATTATAACTACAATTACTATAATTAAATACTAATTAATGACTTTAAATCTCTAATAACCCCTGAAAAACTCCTTAATATTATACCACCCACCTAGATCATCAACTAACTCTTATGGACATGAGCAATAATTTTTATATTTGTAGGGCGCGTTAGAGTAGGTTCTCTAAAACCAACCTCTATGTACTTCATGTTTAATTATATTAATTTTTTCTAAATATTAATAAACTTATAATCATATTATTATTATTATTAAGAGTAACATAGTATGTGATAATGTCCTATGATTAATTATCACTATAAAAGGTCATAGTAGTTCTTCTCGATTATGAGACAACAATAGTGCCATGATAGTATTTTTAAATCCATGTTTTATAGTCAGGTGATATCATTTAATAGGACACAAATGATATTGGATATCAAGGGTGGATACTCATATGGATTTGAGTAACTTTTTCATAGTGTATGCCCTTGGTAATTTCTAGTATGGGTGATTATGTGAACACAACCTTCTAATAGGAAATCCAAATCTATATGTGTCATTAGAAGTTCCTATCTACATATGTGAGTATTTATCCACTAATATTATTATTAATGGATATCATTAGTTTTACACATTTATATATTGATGAAAATCATAGGAAAATATATTCATGGATAATTAGGATATGTTGAGTGCCTCACATGTGATATTACATTAACAAATAATTCAATAAGAGACTGGTCCTTTAGATTATTTAATATAAGTTTATATCTTATGTCCTTTGATGAAAATGAAATAGTCTAAATAAATCCATGGCCATTGTCTTCTGTAGGAAGGTTTATTTTCAAAAAAAATTAAAGAAAGAGACATTAAGAACATAGTTTTATGACACCATCATAAAACCTGATTGATTATTGATATCATGATAAATGGAATATATTAAATATTAATAATACATATGAGGTTTTATGTTATTTTATTATTAAATTATTTATCTATGGGGGCCTTGATGTATTTCTAGACACTAACCATGGACTTTGGGGAAGCTTCGCCAAATTCAACAGAGAAAGAGGACAAAAGGGTCACACACTAAGTGTATCCAAAACTATAGATGAATATTAATATTATTTATTATTTAATATTTTGAATAAATATTATCATAATATGTTGTTTAATAATTTTTCATGTTTTATTGATCACATATATTCAATCACTTGTTATTCAATAAAATATTTGTGAGAAAAATAGTAAAAAAATTTATTGTCTATTTTGTGAATATAATATTAATGAATAATGCATTGATATTTATTTATTAAATAAATAGTCATTATTAAATGCATGATAAATATTTTGGGGGAATAAAGAAATGAGTTTAATGGTTTGATGAGAAATTTTATATATTATATATTATTTGAATAAATTTTAAACAATTGATTCAAGAAATAATATTTAATTAATTTTTCTGGTTTTGCACATGTAAAGAAATAATAATAATATTTTTATTATAGACATAGGGTTTTATGGGGATTATTGAAATAATAAGGATTCATGAATAATTATTATTTTATAAACTTTTAAATATTGAAATTGAATTATATTATTTCCAATGCTAAGAGAAACTATTGTTTTTTGGTTATGGACAATAACCTTAGAGAATCCTCACAAACCCTAGAGGGAACCATTCTAGGAATTATATCAAGAATAGAGAGTGATCCTCTTTTACCACCCCAATCGATTCTATATTGTTCAAGGAGAATCCTTTTTGGAAGATATTCTTATGGCGATCAAAAATGAATGTTGGAGGCATTAAAATATTCTGGTCTAGCACTAAAATATTCTTATGATGATACTCGGAGGTTCATGGTATACGTGCAGATCATTTATATAGGTAATCTACACTTGATTTATATAATGAAATGATTATGCAACATAGATTCATTTTCATATTCATCAAAAAAGAAATAACTCACCGTATGGTAATTCTTTAATTTCTTAAATAAATTATAAACCATTATGTGCTGACCCTACATTTGGTTCCAGTGTTCTGATGTCAATTAATCTCTACATCATTTTCTATTGGTCATGAAATTATTCATCAAAGTTCATCCCAAATTATTCATCGATATTGAAAAAAATCTAAGTTGGGAATTCCCTACCGATGCTTCCTCTATGGCCAAAACCTACAGGGTGGGCATAACTTGTATAATCAGTATGAACCTCCCTAAAACCTCTTATGTAAAAAAGTGAAATTAGCATATTAAATCCTAGTGAATAAACATATAAAAATATCTCTTCACCTAGATAGGTCGTACTTGTTTCCTATCCTCACCATGGTTCACTCATCAAGTAATTATTAAAATTATACCATTTTTGTTACAAGCATATATATATATATAGACACACACACACACACACATATATAAATAAAGGTACCACACTTATACTTCCCCACTATTTTTTCTCTCTCACACCCCAATGTCAAAAATCCTATGCAAATCCCATTGATAATTCAGGCTATATTTGATGCAAGTCAGGTCTTAACCCTACCTACCTCAGTCTCACATAGGGCCCAATATCTTGTATTGGAATTAGTCTGTATATCCACATCATCATCATTATCACCATCCTATCCATAACCAAGTTAATTCCTAGAAGCTACTATAGACCACGTAAATTCTTTTTACCACAGTCTATAATAACACATTCACATGTACCCATGAGAAGCACTCACCACCATGTTTGGATATAAGTATGTTCAATACCTCAAGACATTATATCCAAAACATAAATGTATTGTAAAACCATTTTCCATCATATCCAAGGTAAGAACACACCCTATTTCATAATCCATTATAGTTTGGGATATACCTACACATATCTACTTCTGAAGGGAGGGTAGGGGAAAGGGTGAAATCAATAATTCATTCCCTCACTATCCTATATTATAGAGAAAATACCCCCAAAAAATTTGGGTGTTGGTTTCCCCGCCGACATGGGTGTTAAATTAGAAAACATAGAATAATACCACACACAAACCACACGAAGGGAAACTACTTGTACTTAGATTCATATTCCACTATAATCACACATGACCCATCAACATCCACTGATATGGTCTTGGATTCAAACAAGAGAACATACATCAAGTATCAGATTAATTAATTAATATTATTCTATTTTTATTTCCAAGATTTACACTTTAACATTCAAGAATGTGCCTATGGAATCCAAATTTCATTTGTTTGTATTCTCAAGTATTTCATAATCATATATGAACACTAAGAACCAACCCTGTTCTTTTATAAGTTAATTTTCTTAATCATATAGGTAATCTAGGAATCAAATTAAGCTACCTCATCAAGATGAACTTGTCGTGAATGGAGTCAAAATTCATATCAAATTTTGGAATCCAATCATATAAATGACATTTGACCATTTGGTCATTATGAAATAAGTATATTGATGAGAAATCCACACTCTAAACTAATCTTGAACTCCCCAATGTCATTCCCACACCATTGCATATAATTACAATCTTTCCCGCCATCACACACATAGATCATCACTATTTCCCTAGTATCCCATCCCATTGACCATCAATGGTTCTCAACCATATAAAATTTGTTATAAAAACATCAAATAATAGAAAATATCTAATTATATTAGTGCAAACATACATATTAACTATACATTTTAAGCACATAGGAATATGAGCTAAATCCATTTCCTCGATGAAATAAATCACCCCCAACAAGGAATGAGATTTATCATACATAAAAATTTTATAATTAGTAAAAAATAATTTTAATCCCATCCATATTTATATAGTTTATTATGAATATATTTTTTGCATAGGGAACCCTAAGGAAGTAGCTAATTATAAATATAAAAAACTAATATGATTAATGAAATTATTTTGTATTGATATATTATTCATAAAAACTATAATTGATTATGAACCATATTCATTAATCATCAAATTTAACCATCTTAATATTATTTATCAGGATCAAGCATATAAAACCATAATGGACATTAAATAACATAAACACTTCCACACATATATCAAACTTTCTAAATTAATAACAAAAGTTAAGTATCAATAAATACATAAAACCAATGAAAACCCAAACCCAAGCATTTATTTAACTTTTATAACATTAAAAATTAATTATCTTTTACATGTGATAATTAAAATTTAAATTCATTAATAACTAGAATTACAATCATAATATTTTTCATGGAATATAAATTTGATGAAAATGTAACATTTTATTAATTTATTCTCTATCATAGATATTTTTTATAATAGTTTTATTATTCTATAGCATGTGTAAATTTAACAAAAAAAATTACAACATGAGACATAAATTATATTTGAATTTATGAAATAATAACTTTACATTAATAATTATTCTATGGAATTTGATTCATAAGATTATTAATTTAATTATATATATTTTTATGTAATCATTCTTTTTATATGTGGCATATTAATAAGTTTCATATATCATTAAAATGATCATTATTCATACGATATAACTAAATTATTTTGTTTTTATGGTTAATCACACACATTTAGACAAAGTAAACATAGTCATGACATGATCAAAATTTTCATAAGGAAAGGATAATTAATAGATACCCTACACATTTAATAATGGTCACATGATTCTAAAAAAAATTGGAATGTAGGTTAGGAAATCATAAGGAAATAACATTGAACATGTGAATAAGGGTTTCAAAACATTAAGAGGAAATATTTTAGTTCTACCAAACTCGAGAGAGAGATAGAAAGTAAAATTAATAAGGGGGAAATCCCAATTTTACATTTAAAGATAAAAAACTGTCAAGTTTTCAAAAAATAAAGTTTAACTATCCTTTTAAGTGAACATTAGTTTGGTTTTTATTTAAAAACTTGTGGAATGAATCATATAAAGTCTCAAACATTAATGTAATAAAATACATTAATTATACTCTTTGAATCAGGTTTTAATCACAATTTTATCATCCTTAATTCTACATTTACATTAAAAAAATTAATTATGTTAAAAAAACATTTTTACATCATTTTAGTTAAAACTAAGAAAAATAGAAATTTAAAAAATTTGGTAAAGGCATGAACCCACCACATGACCAAAATTATCGGCAATGAAATTTTTAAAAAGTATGAATCAACCAAATGATAAAAATGAATTAATTTCAAGGACTAAACAAATAAAAAAATGAACAACCATGAAATTTGGAAAAGGAATTAACCTACTGCATGACCAAAATGAATGAACTTGAAGTACCAACTATAAGAACGAAATGTCTAACCATGAAATTTTGTGAAGGAATGAACCTACCATATGACTAAAGAAAATGTTAGTAAAAAGACACCATGAACCCTCTTGGAACCTCCATGCCTTGAAAAACTGTAAAGGGTTTTAGAAAATTTTATCTTGAAATAGATGCCTCTAAAATAATTTTCATCATTTAAAATTTAAAACAAAACCCAAAATAATGGAATGGGGTTTGAACAACCACCCTACAAGATACCTTTCAAAGATCTCACTATATTAAAAATACAACCATCCCACTAAAGGAATTAAGTGAATAACCCAAAAAAATCAAAAACAAAACCTAACAAACTATCTTAGGTGAGATACCTCTCAAATAAAGGCAATGGAATTTACATTAATCACACCAAGGAAGAGAAATGATCTCATAAAACTACATAAGGTCACAAACTGTCTCATAAAGAATAAAAAAAAGAATCAAAATAATTTAGGACATTAGGTTTGTATCTATTAAAACCACTCCTATGTTATCTTCTCCAAGAAATCATTCCACTATAGGATAATAACCTAGGTAATAACATGATCGTGTAACCCCTTATCTTGGAAAACCTTGTAAAACCTAGTGTTAGTATCAGTGGTTGGTTTTTAGGAAAAGTTTGAGTTATTTGTTAGGTGGAGGGGCAATTTTTCTTGAAAGACTATAATTTTAATTAAAAGGGTATTAACCCCACAAAATATACATATTATACTTTTAATTGAAGTGTTTTAGGGGTTTAGGGGTAACATGAGTGCACTGTGGGTTCAGGGTTTGGAGTTTGTGTTTTTGGAGTTTTAGGTAGGGGAACATGGTTAAAACATGATGAGGGATAACTATACACCCCAATAATGTGGCTTAAATTACTTAGGCACAAGACTTGGTAAACTATGTGAGGGATCGCAAGATACTATACAAATATCTAAAGTAAATTATAGAGACATATCATAGAGTTGGTGCGTTTTTTATGAAACCATGAACTGTAAGCATATGCATTGGCTAGTCTGGGATAGTGAGGAAAACAATTTTGGTGCATGGTTTTCTAAACTATATGACCAAATCATGTTTATCTTTAAAAATTAATTAAATAACCTTTTTCCATCCAAACACTAACCCTTTTTAGAAAATTTTGTCTCCTTCTTGGTGAAAAATCTCAATGCATTCCACCTTATCCCTCTTATTCTTCATTATGTTTCTCCATTGATTCTCACTTGTTTATATTTTCGTCAATTTTTTATTGAATCCTATGGGTGATTCTATCCTCACTCTTGATTATTTTATGTTTTTTTTTCAATTTTTTTAGTTCTCATAATTTATGGATAATATGACATATTTTAAGGGAATTTGTCTCATTATTCCATTTCTTCCATTTTGGTTGAATTGAAGGTCGATATTAGATGAGTGGGTCTTAAAGAGGTTACTATAGGTAGTATATTTTATCTTACCATAAATTTATTCCATCATATTGTATTTTAGTTTGTGTAGGAATTCTATTTTATCAATATTTTTGCCAACTAATTGAATTTAATTATTAGTTATCCCATAGATACTTAGATACATCCCTTGGACTTATTATAACATATTTTATTTGGGTAAACCTTTGTTTATATTATTAACATATTGTAATTTTCTTACTCCTATGAAAGGTGTAGTTAAATTTGTAAGGATTAGGGATATCCCTTGTAATGTCATGGTTTATTTGGGATATTAGTTTCCTAGGTTTATCTGTAAGAGCCTTGAGGGATTATGGACTTGGAATTTATTTAATGGGATTGCAAATTTAAATGAAATGGTTGGATTGGCCTAAAATATTAAAATGGGTTTTATGTGGAATTGAACAAAGTGGGAAATCTTGGATTAGAATATAAATTTTTTTATGTTTAAACTAGAAGAATTTATTTGTTTGACATTAATGAAATTGTATTTGAGAATCATAATTCCATGGGAAGAACCATGAATTATTTATGAAATGGTTGGGTGTGAAATTAATTGGAGTGAATCCTTAGATATTTCTTATATGTATTAGTGTGGAATTCCATGGATGGGATTTTGATTCCATTAGGGGTTTCATGTAACATCTTGTAGTGAGGACTTCCTTGGAATAAATAAATTCTAATGATATAAAATGCCTCAAACAAACCAATTTATTCTACTTAGAATCATTACCATGAATGAAATGGGGAGGATCCACCATGGATTAATGTGATGTATGCATTGCATAATGCAATAGATTAATGTCATGGATTCTAAAGTGCATGCCTTGTTGAATTATATGGGATGAACTCCCAATATTAAGCTCTATTATTATTGGTATGGAATGAATTAGGTGTGAGATTATATTACAATTAATCTGTAATAATATATTTCAAGGGTATTTCCACGATTCTATACTATAAAAATGATTTATATTGGATATTATTGGGAGGCCATACTTGTATGATCCATGAATATTTCTCTTAGGCCACATGATTATGGTTTCTTCAATAATTAATATTTTAAACAAGTTGAGATATATTACTTCCACCCTATTTAGTGATATTAGCAATGAAAAAAGGAGGTAGAATCATATCATGTTGACCACTTTAGACCTAAGGCCCAACCAAGTTCTATTTATTTCTGTTTATTAGTATTATTACTATCTAATTTAATTATTTCACTCCTTTATACTTTATTTACCTAGGTTGTATTTTCATTAGACACCATTAATTGTGGCCTATTGAGTTATAATCAAACCCTGATCAGGTTTCAATTGCACTCGTGGTACCCGAGAATACACTGATTGGTCATAGGTTATAGGTTTAGGGCATGGCCCGATGACGATTCTTTCTTGTATATTCAAGATGTAGTTAAAATCTATATTACAAGATAGAGATTTATACTTTTAGGTTTGTGATGTATTTTTGTCCTTTTACTTTCATTTAATATTGGGAAATTTATACTTGACTAGATTTATCTGTATTTTCATTACTATTATGTATGTATCATGATGATGATGATATTTCATGATATGTGATTTGGTATTTTAGGACAGAAAATTTATTTATCTATATTCAATGAATTTTCTTTTTTGTTGATTTTTTTTTTGTGAACTCCAGTAATGAGGTAATTTACTATCCCTAATCACCTCAAAACCCTCCCTACTATTAAGTGGCCTCTGGAATATGATTAGGTGTAGTTGAGGCCATGTGGGGCATCAACTTATAGAACTAGTATAGTGGCATCTGGGAAGAGGTATTAAAAATGGTATTAGAAAATGTTTTATTTTTTTTACTGTTTGGGAATGGTATACATGAGACTATAATATTGTTATATCTTGGTAATGAGCTCATTCTTGGGTGCTGCAAACCCATGTATAGGAAAAAATACATGTTTCCAAGGGTGGGAATTTTGGTTTTTACTTTTCATTTTTAGAATTGATTGATTTTCACCTCATATGACGCACTTGGGTGTAATGTCATTGACTTATAATACTTTAATATTTTGGACTAGTATGATAAAAGGAGGTGTTTATATTAATATATCATGCTTTTTATATAGGATTTATATTTTATACATGTGTTTCTTATGGTTCATAGTTTTCTAGAATTCTCAAATATACTGGAGTTTTATTTATTGTTATGGATTATATCTAGTTGTAATTTATATCTTCATATGGTTTTATATGATTGAGAGTTCTTTAGTTATTTAAAGTGTCCAAAACCACTTATATGGTATTTCTTACAAATTAGTGTAAGGTAGAATTCTACTTAACCAAATCCTGGATTAACTTTTTTGTAAATTTATGTAGGTGTAAATGGTTATTAATATAATGGTTTGGGTTAAATACAGTTGTAGTAAGAAAATTATGAAGTTTTTTCCTCTAATTTTTTTAAATGTAATCCTATTTAACTAAAATATGGATTATTATGTTTAAATAAATGATGAATAGGTAATGTGGAATCTTTATGAAAATGAAAATACATAAAATGAGAATCCTTGGGAGTGATGGTATGAAGTTTCTTAGTTTAGAATTTATATCGTTGGAAGTTAAATGGAAAACCAAGAAAAACATAATGAGTGTTTTACTCTATAAATTGGGTATGACCTTCTATATAAATATACCAGGGTGTAAGTATTGGAAATGGTAATGACCTAATATATTTATGATGCTTGAGATATGGATAAATGAAATGTTGTTCATGGTCAATTAAAGTTTTAGTAAGTAACCTATAAGGTGTTTTCCCTCAAATATTATGAAGGATGCTTTATCTAACCAAACATTGGAACCTAGTATTTTTATGAGAAAATCCTATGGCCTTGAGTAGTGGGTCAGGATCAGAGGATCTCCCATGTCATGAATTAGTGCAAGTTATATAGACCAATGTAGGGGTGGTTAAAGTGTTGAGAGTAACCATGTTTAGGTGTAGTCTATGGGTATGTGATATTAGTTAGGTTTTAAGGCTAGATAGAGGGAATTGTTGGTGGATACCTTGGGAATAGATGCTGTGTTGTATATTAGGAGGTTTTTTTATGTGACACTTTGTTAGTGTGAGTTATATATCCTGGTTATGCTAGGGAGCCTTGTGTCACTGGATGTAACTCAGGGTTTGATGAGTAATTTATTGATTTTTATAAGGTATCCATGAGAGTGGTTAAACAGATCTATTTATTATTTTGAATCTATGAAGAATGGGAAGATGTTTTGGATTAAAGGAATAAATTGTAGGTGTTTGTACTGAGAGTGTAACTTTGGCACATTGGATTCCTTAGTTTTTTATGTGTTAAGAAGTCATGTGATTTTACCTTGGTTTAAGGTTGATTTACATAGTCATTTAGATGCTTATATGGTTATCTTATAGTGGGGTTTTTATGACATTGTTGATGATGGTCATATATGGTAAGGTCCATGTTTTTTGAAGTATGGTGAGATGTTTTGTTTGGAACCAAATCATGGAATAATCTTAGAGGTATGCAGTTTAGGTATGGAGATTACTTGTCGATTACCAGTTCAAGAGAGATCATTATGTGAGGTGTTATAAAATGGAAACCCTTAGAGAGTATTTATGGAAGATTGCGAGTTACCTTTTATTTGGGTTTTAAGAATTATTATGTTCTTGGGATCATGGGGTCTTGATAGGATGCAGGGGGTGGGATTGGTGTTATACCTGACCCTATATCTTTTCAATATATTATAGTGTGAGATGTGGGTGGTTAGATTCCCTTTTATAGAGTGACACCTAGGTGATGGGTGGTCATGGGGTTATTTATGGCCTATTCCGATGCAGATACCTACATGTGAGTAGGAATCAATGTGGTATGACTCAAGGGGTTATGAGTTGTGAGATGGAAATGGTCATTGGAATGTGTGTGGACCTTATGTTTCAGTAAAACTGAGAGGCCACATTCCTGGTTGAGGGTATGAAACCGTTGAGTTGAGGTGACTATGGGGCTCGAGAGAGAGAGAACCCTTTGTTTTTTATGTGATCGAGGTGGAGGGTATTGTATATTCATAAGCTATGTTGGTTTGGATTGGTGAACACAATGAGTAAATGTTCATGGTAATTTTTTTAAAACATTACAAATCTTAAGAAATTCAATGGTGGTAGTTTCACGATGATCATGGGTTCATGACTTCCTTTGGAGAGTCATAGAACCTTAAAAGTCTAGATCAAAAAGTTTCTCTTTGGGTGAGTTGACTGAGAGGTTTTTGATGTTTTCGAGCATGGTTTCCTAAGTATAAATGAAAATATAATGGTATCTAATGCAGTGGTGGTGATTCCATAATGGGTCAAGGTACGTTGACACCATCAACCCAATTGGATCCTAATAGAGGCATTAGGGGTATATGATGTTGGTGATCATGTCTTGAAATAATCAACTTGTGTGGGTAAGTGTTTTACCAATAATTGTTTTAGGGTAGTCTAATTAAATCCATGTGGTGGTGAGTTCATCACCAGCTATTTAGAGGAACAAACAGAGTCTTGAAGGAGGTATCAATGGATGCCATGGATGATATTCTTGAACACCAAAGATGATTAGTGTATAATGTGTCATGTTTGATACTTGAGTTTGAGAAATATGGCCACATATAGTCATTATGTTTGTTTATGGGTGAGAAATGGGCCATGAAGATTGTGAGTTTTTTTAATTGGGAGATGATAATGACACACCTTGGTAAGGAGTATCAAATCAATTAAAAACTGTACAACCCTTATGTTACAGTTTCAGTAGTGTGATAAGACTATCCATTGGTATAGTCAATATGAATTATCTATATCCCCATGTATATTCTAGTAGAAAATTAAGAAGTGACCTTAGGTGATGTTATATCATGTACATTATCTCAATAATTCTAGGGGGAATCCGATGGATGAGACATTGATGATTGGGATATATCATGACAATGAGATTAGTTTTTTTGTTAACTTGAATATGTAGTCTCACTAAAGGTTAGGGTTGGAATTTAGTGAGATTTCTATTTATGATAATGGAATTACTCTATAGAATAAGGCATCATGATCGAGTGTTTAGTGATGCGTTTGAATGTAACGACCCCGACTCTAGTAACATGGAGCCAATGTCTACTTTATTACATTGGAATGGATACAAAGGGTCAAATCCTGAAGAACCGATCATTATAGAAGTTTTTGGAGAACCAAATACATACATGATACCCGTTTTATATTAGGAATAGAAAATAGAACATAATACATAACAAAAGAAAATAAACTACATCCTTTAAAACTCATTGAAATATATCTTATTTATATCATAGGGAATGGAAATATAATAAATGGTGATGTCAAATTCTTAATAAGAGTTACATATAGAAGAATCTATTATGAATCAATAAGAATAATCAACATGTAAAGGTAAATAACAGAACATACATTCCATTTAAATAACTTATCTATCATGATATGATAAGGCATAATAATTATGGAAATGTAAATAACTAAACTCATATTTCATTTATATAACTTGAATATCATGATATGATAAGGCATAACAAATATGGAAAGGTAAATAACTTTTTTTAAAAGTTGTGGCTGAAGCCTAGTTATTATTAAATCAAAGAAAATACCTCTTTAAACGGGGTAGAGGGAGATCCATTCTAAGGACCAGTGGGTATTTAGCCCATTACATAGACCACAGGCCTAAATTTTTGGCACAAGTCCCATTCTGTGAATAGTACTGCTACAGTACCCATCTTCAACAGTACCGCATAGTACCTGCCGCTGCTACAGTACCCCCTGTCGTCACTATAGTGACTTGGCACTACTATAGTGCCCACCGTTGCTACATTTCTGCCACTGCTACAGTATTCTACAGTACTACTACAGTACCTGCACCCAATGGGTTTTGAACCCCCATTTTTCATGTAGGATTACGAGATTCTTACCACTAAGCCAAACCCCAACTACAATAAAGGTAAATAACTAAACACACATGTCATTTAGATAACTTGAATATCATGATAGGATAAGGAATAATCAGAATGTAATGGTAAATAATTGAAACAACATGCCATTTAATTTGGCCAACTATTTTATCTCATGAGACATACTGATGCATCGATGGGCTATCTATAACTAGGCCCCACCCATATCTACATGTCTAAACAATTTCTAATTTATCAAATAATTTATTTAATTCACAAATCAATGTTCCTTATCATCAAATATCCATATTGAGTAAAGGATATGGACTTATCAATATTTTCATAGGCAATGAAATAACATTAAAAGTTTTCACTATATGTAAAAATGGTATAAGGTTTTGAAAATAATCATATCCATCATTCAAGATTTTGGATATTTAAAAGAAATTTAATTTCCAATTTAAAATGAATAAAATATTTTTTTTGTTTATGATGATTTCATAGTAGGGAGACACATTTCTTTCCCTACATTCCCACTTTCCAAAGGTGGGTGGCCTCTGCCACCCAAGATGGTGATATAGGCTCGTTGATTGAAACAAGATGATGGGATATTGGTTCCTCCTTCCATGGATTCCTCATTGAAACGTGTCAACTTTTCCAAGTCTCCCTCTTATATTTGAATCATGTTTGTGAAACTCAATCCTGGTACTATCTCAAGCAAGATGTCGATTAATTATGCTACTTATATCTTAATAGGGACGCAACCTTTCATCAATGTATATGGAAATGTCTTTCATGTCTGGGAATCTATAGACACTATGTACATTAGGAACATATAATTATTTCTCCTTATAGGGAATCTCATATGAGGCATCATAGGCACGAAACCCAAGGAATCTTGTACTGATCATGAGGTAATTAACTCTAGGGGTGGTCTTCTCCTTTTAAATTCAGAGGCATCTCATATAAGGAATATTAGGTAGAGAACCTCAGAAATCCCATGTAGATCATGGGGTAATTGACACTTGGGGTAAATCTATTCCTAGGACTTTTACCTAAGGATTCCCATGTTTATCATGGGATATGTATTATGGGTTATGTCACTTACTATATGTCTTATGAAGTGGGATCAAGATGTTTGGTTTAGATATATTTGTACATGAGTTTAATGACTTATAGAGATGAGAATAGGTTTAAAGTCTTATGAGGAGAGGGTGGAAGGATTATAATACCCTGTAGAGGTGGATTCAAGAGGTACAAACCTAGGAGGGAGAACCTAAGTTTACTATTGTCTAGGATACCCCTTGAAAAAAACCTAAGATACTAATCAGAATGACCATTGAGGATGATTTGGGAGTTGTGTACCTAGGAGGGAATATATCACACTTGGGTAGTTGGATCAAAAATCCCCTTAAGGTGGATCTGGAATGGATAGATCAGAACCCCCTTGAGATAGATCTTGGAGGTGCATCCCTAAGAGGGAAGATACCACACATGGATAGTCAGACTAGAATTCCCCTTGAAGTGGATCCAAGAGGTTCATCACTAGAAGGGAAGATATCACACTTGGATTGTTGGATCATAATTCCCATTGAGGAGGATCCGATATGGATGGATCAAAATGACCCTTGAGATGGATCCAGAATTGATGGATTAGAATGCCACTTGATATGAGTCTGAAAGGTTGACCAAGAAACCCCTTGAGGTAGATCAGGGATGTGTTACCATAGGAGGGAATATTTTACACAATGATGGACTATAAATTCCATTTAGGTGGATTTTGTATGGATAGATTGGAATAAACCTTGAGATGAGTCTGAAAGTTTGATCAGGGAACCCCTTGAGGCAGATTAGGGAGGTACAACCCTAGGAGAGAGCACTTAAGTTTACCATTATTCAGACACCCCTTGAGGAAGACTCAAAAAGTCAATTATAATTCCCCTTGATGTATATCATGGTGGTTTGTCCCTTATAGTAAGGATTTCACACCTAGGTGGTTGGATCAAAACACCAGTTGAGGTGGCTCCAAGATGGATGGATCAGAACACCCCTTGAGACATATCAAGAAGGTGAATCCATAAGAGGGAGGACATCACACCAAGATGGTTTTATTAGAATGCCCTTTGAGGGGGATCCAAAAGGTTCATCCCTAGAAGGGAATATGTCACACCTCAATGGTTGGATCAGAATGACTTTTGAGGTGAATTCGAGATGGATGGATCAAAATTCCCTTTGAGATGGATTTGAGATGATTGGATCAGAAAACCCCTTGACATGAGTCCAAAAGGTTGATTAGGATTCCCCTTGAGTCAGATTTGGGAATAGTGTCCCTAAGAGGGAGTATTTCACACAATGATGGACCAGAATGCCCCTTGAGAAGGATCTAGGATGGATGGATTGGAAAAAACCATGAGATGAGTATGAAAGGTAGATTAGGATTCCCCTTGATGCAGGTCAAGGAGGTGTGTCCCTAGGAGGGAAGATGTCATACCATTATAGGCCATAATGTCCCATGAGGCATATCAGGGATGGTAACACCCCTTGAGATGAGTCTGAAAGGTTGATCGAGACTTCCCTTGAGGTGGATCATGGAGGTATGTCCCTAAGAGGGAGAACCTAAGTTCACCAATGGTCGGGAACACCTTGAGACAGAGATGAAGTGTTGATCAGAATTCCCATTGAGGGAGATCAAGGAGGTATGTACCTATGATGTAGCATATAAGTTTATCACTGGTTAGACACCCCTTGAGGTAGATCCAATGAGTTCATCAGAATTTCCCTTGAGGTAGACTAAGGTGGTACATCCCTAGAAGGGAGAATAGAAGTTTACCATTGGTCGGGTACCCCTTGAGGAGGACCCAAAGAGTTGTTCAGAATAGACCTTGAGGTGGATTAGGGTGGTACATCACTAGGAGAGAGCACCTAAGTTTACAATTGGCCAGGCACCCCTTGAGGCATACCAAAGTGTTGATCAGAACAAATCTTAAGGTGGATCAGGGTGGTATGTCCCTAAGTGGGAGAAACTAGGTTTACCATTGGTCAGGATTAAACCTCAGAGAGGCTTCCTATGTACTCTGTATAGAATATATGGATCAAAAACCGTGTAGTTTGATTCCACAGTTTAAGGTCACATGACATGACTAATCAATGCTATTTAAAGTCATTTGGTAAAGATTCTCATGTAGAGAAAGGAGCATCAGTGAGGAATAGTGTGAGGTTTACACATTGAATCTAACCTTCACAAGATGATTTTTCTTTGTTAGAATGGTGGAGAGATTACACATTTAGTTTCCTAGGTGCTGCTAAGATCAGTGATAATGTGGATTGTTATTATGTGTCAGAATGGCCTAGGTGCTGCTAGGAGGAGTGATGATATAGACGGGGCTTACACATGAGAGCATACCAGGTGATTTTAAGAGAAGTGATGATGTGGATGGTTCTTACTCTGGATATTTTCCCATGTGACACTAGGAGAAGAGATTATGTGGATGGTGCTTACACGTGAGAGATACCTAGGTGCTTCTAAGAGAAGTGACGATATGGATGGGGCTTATGCATGAGAGCAGACTGGGTTCTACTAGGAGAAGTAGTGACATGGATGGGGATAACATGTAGAGGATTCCCATCATTTCTTCCTCAGGTCATGTCAAGAGCACATCCCATGTACATTGCATGGGGTAATATTATAGTTTACATCACATGAGTGGACGTAGTGTGTTGGGATTATGTACTACGCTGACCATCATTTATTCATCATGTTATATAACACGAGAATCACATGTACATTTCATGGGTAATATTATAGTTTAATGTCATGTTAATGGATGAGGTGTGTGAGTCTTATGTATTTATCTACCCATTATGTCTTCCTCATGATAGAGGGCATCTCAACTTGATGATGGGATGCGAAAAATGGTTGGGAACTACACTTGTGGTGGAGGCCCATGGTTGTTTTTGGGTTATCATATCATGATTATTACATGTGGAATCACACACTTGACATATAAGGCATCTCATGTATGTCATAGGAGGCATCCTATGATTTTAAGTTATGGTATACTACAGTTTAAAGTTATATAGTGAGGACCATGGAATGTATTTTCATGATCATGACATGAGGCATCTTATATTTGACACCTAAGGAATCTTATTCATGATTAATAGGGTATGATATAGTTTAAAGTCATGTATTGATGACTACTGGTCATCTTATACTTGATGAATAAGGTATATCATGTTCATCAGAGAAGGAATCCAATTATTGAATGATAGGGTATGCTAGAGTTTAAAGTCATGTGGTGAGGAATAATATATGGAAGGTACCCAACAATGGCTGGTGTGGGACTTATTCATGAGAGACCCTCTTTGATTTTTCCTGACATTGGAGTTAAGTGATAGGTTTTAAGGAGTTGTCGAAGGATTGTATTGACTAAGGGTACTCAGGGAATCCAAGAGGAGAATCTCAAATCATGATGAGGGAAAGGGACCAAGAGGAGTTAGTTGAACCAAGGTGTTTTAGGGAGTGTATAGAAGTATCTTGACTCATGGTATTGAAGGGGTGGACATTGGAAGCGCATAAGGATGTACCCCAAAATTTCCTCAACCCAACACAAAAAGGTTGTAGTGTGACTCTCTATTTATCATGGGGGTCATTAATGGTTGAAAAGGGACTGAGCTAGAGGGCTAAGACCATAGTCCCACACTATTCCCTATTTGGAGTGGAGGGGGATTTTCCATTGATATGGACTATTGGGTATAAATATAGGATCTTCGTGATGAATAGGGGTCTCACGAAGGATAGGGTTTCACAATGCTCAGGGTCTTTCGAAGGATAGGGCTTCGCAGAGATCAGGGTCTTGTTAAGGATAGGGATTCACTGAGATTAGCGTCTTATAAAGTATGGGGAGTTTTGGTGCTTAGGGTCTTATGAAGGATATGGCTTTGCAGATATCTAGGTGTTGCAAAGGATATGGCATCATGAAGCTCAGGGTCTTAGGAAGGTTGGGGATTCGTGATGATAAGGGCATCACAAAGGATATAGATTCATGGAACTCATGGTCTCATGAATGATAAGGATTTGTTGAGCTTAGGGTCTCATGAAGGAGTTATTTATTCCTAGGGGTAGTGCTTTGAAAAGTTTGAATGCTTCATGAAACCTCAAGTGCCATATAGGACCTTCTTCCTCCATAAAGGACAGAGGCCTTCACAAAATTCATCTCCACTTGGGGTTTAGGATTTCAGAAACACATGGGAGGAGTTTTCAAAAAGACTAGTGGATTAAAAAAGTAGTGTCCCATGAATCTCAGGAGCTTCAGAAATTGAGAGTGTGATGTCGTAGCCTAGTAGCGTCTCTCCCACTAATGAAGGCACGAATAGGGTATTTATAGGGTATGGTATTTTCAATGATTGGAGGCCTCCAAGAAACATTTTGAGGTTCATGAGTGGATAGGATTCAAAAATAAAAATATCATTGTATATAGATTTATCTCTAGACCTCCAAAAACATGGCTTCTGTGAATGGACCACTATGAACTAGCTTCGCAAACAGGCTCCACAAACAGACCTCTATAAACCATTTTCAGAAGCTTGACTTTAGACGTCCATAAATTATGATACATAACTATATTTGGGCTAAAACTAGTCAAATAAAATATTTTGAAATTATATAGTTTTTGGGATTAAGATACTCAGCACTGGGTTCATTCATTTCTATGTTTTCATGGTTCAAATAGTTTCAAGATAAAATTAACAATCACAAAAGTAAATGAGCTTGTACAATAACTTTTACCACTTGGTAATTTTCAAGTCAAATAAACTTTGATGAAATGATTCAAATTGAAACTTAAAATACTTTGAATCATGAATGAATTATGATATCACATGATAAAGGGAAATTACATAAATCACATAAAATCTAATTGGTTCATAATAATAATTAATTCTTAAAGGAATGCAAATTGAGGCGAAATCCTTTACCTGATGCTTCCTTTTGATTAAAAATTATTTCACATCCTATAGAGTTGCTTTAAAAATTTTATTAACTTATAAAATAATCATATTAATATTTATAATATCACATATAATCCTTTTATAACATCTTATCACCCACTAGTTTATATTATTTAATTATTTTCATTTTTTTGGTGTTAATTTCCATGTTTTCTCATTCTTACTTTATTATGAAAGTTTTAGTTATTGTGCATATTATATAGTTACATCATCTACATAATAATAATCATGAAAATTTTATTATATATAAACAAAAATTAAACATTTAGAATCAACCATTATTTTTTTTGAAAAATGAAGTACGTTACGGTCATGGAGAAAGTAGGTCGAATGTACGCATAGGTAACGTTTCCATCTTTCAATGATCATTATGGAAATATGGTAAGTAATATTTTATCTTTACATAATGATCATAATTTTATAAAAACAATGTTAGTTTTTAAATATAATTTTAATATATATATATATATAATCCATATGGTGTGGTGATGAAAAGAGTGTCACTTCACTTCGTGAAGATGGTAGTCCACACATACATGAATGAAGTTTTCATCTTTCAATAAGTGAAAAGGTAAGAAATAAAATGATATATTATCCTTAAAGTATTATAAATATATCATTAATATCATATTTATTTCATGCACATAACTTATATTCTTTAAATGTATACTTATTGTCTTCCATGTAAATCATTATTGAAAAATTAATCACATCGCTTCGTGAGGTGGTGATCCACTGTACACATGAGCAACATTATCGTATATCCAAAAACATGTAAAGAAAAAAGGTATATATTATATAATGAACCAATATGTATAATTAAGTTATAGATATTATATATATACTTTATATCCATCATCATACCCAACCAAGAGTGGTGCTAATGAAAAAACGATTGACATCGATTTGTGAGGCAGTAGTCCGCTCTACACATGAATGATGATTTCACTACCAATTTGATGGATGTTGGGATAGTTTTAGGTAATGAAATTAATATAACAAAATATAAATATATGGAATATATTTATGTTTTATATCATCATGTTTTAATAATAATTTAAGTTGGTGGAGGAAGAAATAAAATGAAAACACTCATTAAATAACATTACTACTTCTTTGGGTATCCTCATTAGGATTGCGCGAAAAGCCTTCCTAGGTTGGATTTATGTATGAAATATGGATTATATTATGTGGGTATTGAATTTGAAGAGTTATTTGAAAAGTTATTTTCTGAATATAAATGTTTTTAATGTGTGAATAAGATAGAAGAGTGGGGGCCTTTTATAAGTGAGGTGAGTGGCACACTTGTAATTTTAGAAAATAAGGTGTACCCACGTTTTTCACCTGAAAAAAGGATCAAAAATAGAGTATTGTCAAGAATTAGTAATTATTGAGTATAAATATTTTCATAAATATATTTTATAAATGTTTTTATATCATTATAGTCTTTATCTTATAAGTTTGACTCCCCAATAAATCCATTTCTACCTTAATCACTTTAATTAATTTTTACTATTTTAAATATTTATTTTGGTTACAGATTAAGTTGAAATTATTAGATAAAATAAGTTGTTATGATTCCAAATATCAAATCCATTTTTACAAATTAAATTCACATAATTAGAAAATTTTAATTTAAAATTAATCCCGTAAACATGACATGAAAGTTGATTTTGGAAGAGAAAATGTTCAAAAGCTTACAAAGCTTTTATATAAAAATTCAATATAAAAATTATAAAAATAAATTTAATTGGATCAATATATATATATTTGAAGTAATTTTACTATTAAACCAATTTAAAATATAATTTAATCATGTAAATTAATTTAATGAAAATTCCATTTTCAATTAAAATTCAATATTTTTCACTATTCATCAAAAAATGAAACATTTCAGAAAAATCAAAAAATTACACCCTATGATAATTTTGATATTATAATTTTAAAAATTATTTTAATTTTATCAAATAATTTTTTTTAAAATTGGTAAAAACTAATTTTCAATTATGCACACAAAGCTCGACTAAACCATCCTTTAAAAAGAATACAGTTTTTTTCAGAAAATATTTCTTTTTTATTTTAAATGTTTCTTATTTTATTTATAATCAATAGATAACCATGATTTTAATAATTTAGTTAGTACTATTCATAAGTTCCAACATAACATCTAGGTTATAATGGTATACTATATTATTGTTCATTTTGACTCAGGGTTGCGTGTTCTAAAATCTATTGAAGAGATTAAATTTATTTAAAAGCAAATATTTCATAATTTCTCAGGTGTAATTTTTTCTTCTAAGATTAGTGTTCTGTGTCATACACACTATAAAAAAATGTTCTTATTTTTAAAATCTAACGGTGTTACATTCTCCCCACCTTAAATAAATAGCATCCTCACAATTTAAACTTGATATCGATAATGAATGGTTTTATATTTGGAAATACCTTTGTTGAAAAACCGACATTGTAAAAGGGTTAATGATAAATTGTCATAATAAGAGAGAAAAGGAAGTATGATGGTCATATAGAATAACAATTTACTAGGTTTCCAAGTAAAAAAACATATGTGGGAAATGAAAACATGGAAAATGAGGAAAAGTGTAAATAATTATAGAGAGTGATAGAGGCCATTGATCATAATAAAGTGAATAATCATTGGAAAGTTTAAGGAAATCATAACCATAAATCTGTGATGATTTAAAAGTCCATATGATTCATCAGATATGAAAAAATAGGATAAAATCTTTGTTTGAATATCCTTTTCTAAAAGTTGAGGAATTATTAAACTTTCTGAGAATATAAGTAAATATACTTACATGATATGATTCTATTTCATAAGAATAATTTAAACATTTAGTTGTGATTCAATCAAGTTCCTATTCACCTCTTACTCTAAGAAAAGAATATCAAAAAATGATTTTTTTATATCTAAATCACTAAAAATAAATTTTAATAGGTTGTAATATCCATAATATAATGATAATTCATTCCTTGAATCTCTAGTTATTATTATTGAAAAATGGTTCGCATAGGTTATCCAATATGTATAAATCTCCATATAGTGAAGTGATTCATTAATCTCTAAAACATCATCCAAAGTTCAACTTAAACCATTTCATAAATGGTTAACCTTATAACCATTAAAAAATATTAATATTCAAAGCTTTTGAAATAAGGTCACTGAAATTACAAAATAAACTTATCATTAATCCCCATAACAACAAAAAGTATCTCTTAGCCATCACATTCCAAACTTGCGAATACCTTCATCACTTATTTTCTTGAAACATATTAATAACCTAAATTACTATAAAACCTTATTGAAATCATTCACGATTCCTTATTCCTTAAGTAAAACATATATTATTGGATATATTCCTTAAATCCAAAGATGCTATAAACTCCATCAATGATAGTATAAACCACTTTATCAAAAAATCATTAATCAGTCCCAATATAGTCAATACTATCTAATTTACTTTATACATACCAATCATAAATTTATCCTAAAATCATTATCCCAACATCAGAACAAATTAAAGTCTATATTTAACACAATCATGTGTCTTCCAAGATGTTCAAATTACCATTTAATCATTTTTCTTGGTCATCGACACTGTTCAACATACGCTTTAAAATCCTTTATGAAAAAAACTACAATACAATCCTTAGACATTTCATAACTCTTATAAGCAGGTTATCATTGATAAAATACTCAAATGACATACTTAATAAATCCAAACACAATCACACGAGTTATTACACTTCATCTATGGTAATAGAATAATATTAACCATGATCCATTAGATTCTTTTGAGGTATATTCCTTTGACACATGAAACATTGATTTCATAGTGACCCATATCTTTATAGTTGAAGCATTGTACATTAGAAACTTTTTTTTCATACCCTTGAAATCACAAGAATGGTGGCCTTTCCCTCTACAGTTGTAGTAAACTCCCATTTTAACATGGTGTTTCTTTTCACAATTATCATATTTGGTATAATCCTTCTTTCGCTTCTCCCATTTATACATATTTTCCCCTATAATTCTCTTCTTATTTTGATTCCTTATAATCCAAAATAATTTGATAATTATTTCTATATATTTTTATCACATGATACTATGCCTTCATATGATGAGAATGTTTGGGAGAATAGTTCCCTTTGAAATATTGTATTAATCCAATTAAAAATATGACCATTCTTACTCTTTGGATTATGTATATTGATGAAGTTCACATTATTTACTCAAGGAGTTAGTTTTAAATGATTCAATACACTTCATTAAATCACATCATTATTAAACATAACGTATAATACCAAAAATAGTTAAATATCTAACAAAAATTGAAAAAATGTATGCATATCTATTATCATAATCATAAATGAGGCTTGTTTGGGGATATATCAATTTAAAATCATCCATAATGTTTTTAGAAGAAAAAGTGATTTATTCTAAGCATATCCCTCAAATGTTTCAATCCTATGCACAGTAAGACCCGTTGTTATGCATCAGGTGATGAGAAGGTCAAGCCTAATGCACCCTTTTCAGAGTTATTACCCTTAGGTAAACTTTTATTAAAACCACATACCCTTGTGGTATCCAAACAGGGATATATTTCTAGGAAAAACTATATAATATTTACCTTACCTAATCTTTAGGATGATATTTTATAATTATCCTCAAATTCTATCACAAGATTATGATCGCTAATCTTTGTTTTCCTAAATCTAGTTCGCATGGTTTCTACTGAAATCCCTCTGATACAAAATATAATGACCCTAACTCCTGTAACTGAGATCTAGTGCCTGATTTATTACATTAGAATAGATATAAAGGGTTAAATCCGGAAGGTCCAATCATTTAAAAAGTTTTTTAAAAACATATAAATACATAATACCCATTTTACATTGGGATTAGAAAATAAAACACAATACATAACAAAAGAAACTAAATTACATCCTTGAAAACTCATTCAAATGTCTATTCTTCATATCCTAGGGAAAAATAAGAATCGATGATATCAAATGATAATTAAGGGTTATATATATCAAAATCTACCATCAATAAATAATCATAATCAATCTAGAAAGGTGAATAACTGAACACACATTCCATTTAAATAACTTTACTATCATGATAAGAAAAGAAGTAATCAATATGTAAAAGTAAATAAATAAACAAAAATTTCATTTAAATAACTTGAAAACTAGGATAATATAAGGCACAATCAATATGGAAAGGTAAATAACTGAACACACATGCCATTTACATAACTAGACTATCATGAAATGATAAATATGGAACAGTCAGTAATTGAAAACACGTGGCATATAATCAATAACTAAGACTTAAATATATTCAGAGATAATATCATAATGAAAGTCTCTTAGATAATAATAAAAACTAAATTATCAATGAAGGAAATGATTAATTATTAGATGTCATGTCTCAAGAACATGATACCTCTATCATGACCCCTACCTCCAAAGATGCCCCTTCAGAGCTGGAAATGGAGAAAGAGAGATAATGAACCCCAAGTCCTGCCTCTAATAGTCCCAAAGGTCACAACCAACACAAGGGTATACAAATTTCACAAAATGGGAAGCGTTTCCCTTTTTATAGCAACCAAGATCTAGATATAAGATGTATCAAACTCAAAAAAACTCCATGAAATATATATAAAAGAATCCAAAATATACCCCACATACATGCTTAAAGTAAAATTGCTAGAAATACAATGAAAATATCCAAAGTAAATACTGAAAGTAAAATCTAAGTAGCGACATGACCAATGTACCAATGTCCAATCTAGTAATGCCCAGAATGGTCCTTGTAGTCCTCCTAAAAACCTGAAAACAATTTTTATATATGTAGGGTGAGCATACAAGTATACTCAATAGGGAAAACCAAAGTCTCTCATGCACAAGTGGATAAGAATACTAATACCCCCCTTGAAAAATAGCATAAACAGAAGCACCTAATAAGGTATACTATCCACCCCAACCTCTCCAAGGGCATGCTCACAAAATAATTCAAATATAGTAACGTAATATAGTAATCACATTGATGATAGGGTACCCCACACCAATTTCACACTGATTAGCTACTCACAAAGCCTAAAAACAATCTTCATGGTGCTCCCAACTCTTATAAAAGAACCACATCACAATCCACTTGAACACACCTGTGACACATACCACATCACATCCCACCCACACACACTTGGGCCACAACCTCACTACATCGCGAAGACACCTGGAAACCACAATAAATCTCATCCTTAAGACACCTAGGAACCACAACACATCACATCCCAAAGACACCTGGTAAGAATAACTCACCCACACACACCTGGGCCACATACCAGATTCTTCCCAAAGAGTATTAGGCTGTCACTTCTTGGAAGAGGGAGTAGGGAAGAGTAGGTGACCATCCATCCATCCTCCAACCGGGATGTTTGGCAAAGAAACCCTCCCCCATAATAATGGGTGTGTTTGGAATGTAGTGCTCAACTAGGGTGGGGTGAGTATATAATCACAATAAAGTAAAACTATGTATATATATTTACAAAACAATCATCCTAACCTATGGGTTCTCATGAAAACAACCACACCATAATACTTCCACCTTTGTTGCTACCTCTAAATGCACGTATTAGAATGAATGATAGTCACTTACGAATTCAAAAAAGAATGCCTCTTAACACCCAATAATTTTGACATTATTAAGAATTTACTAGTTATTCCATCCCTTCTTGGGAAAATAACAACCTCAACACATAACCATCCTCAAAACCAATCCAAACCGAGGAATAAAACTATGGTAAAACACATCACTTCATACTTCCTCCCCACTTAACACCCAATACAACCAATTCTATTATAATTTTTAAAATTCATGCCACCCTATCCTTTATCTCAATAAAAAAACCCAAAATTTACAACTAAACCCTATAAAAAAACTCATCACAACCATACTTGATAGCCCCACTGCATATCCACACCACACTCACCACAACCACAAACATCCATCTCCACTAAACACAACCATCAGAATCCCTACCGCATGAATATACCATGACCTAACAACCATAACATAGCCTAGATGCAGTCCCATAGCATAATAAGTACATCCATTTTACAATAAATCAATATCTCAACATGAGATTCCATTAAACCACCCGTACCACCCCATACGCACAAAGACACTCCCAGCCATAGTACCACATGACCAACACAAAACACAAGGTCAAACAAAACCATACACAACACACAACCACACTAAACAACAAGGTGTATTAAGAATTTTTAACCCTCATTATTTAATTCCACTTTGACAATTTAGGTGTGATCACATAACAAGTTCTATCCTGGGGAATCCATATATTCAACTGGGTGTACGTGGTTAATCAATTTCATAATTTCAGTAGTTCAATAAGGAAACAACAACAAAAATTCCTAAGCAATAAAATTTCAAAAAAAAAGCCACCAATATCCATGATTTTTAGGGGGATAAATTTTACAACATAGATAAAAGATAATAGATAAAACAAATGATCATCATCATAATATTCCCCGACCCTCATTTATTAATAATTTAACAAAACCTGTTATCATAACAAGTTTGATAATCTTTATAAAAAGTTAGATTATCTTTGTAACACTGGGATTAAGACATAACACAAAGAGGAATTATATTACCCACAAAACATGATACAAAAATAAATAAAGACTAAGGGATCCCTACCTCAAAGAACAGAAGATTAGTAACTCCTTCTTGCACCAAAAATAAGGGGTCACACAAGCAGCAGGATATTATAAGGGAAACTAAATCTGAAGAACACAACACAACACATGAATCTATGGGGAAGAAAGGATTTAGGAGAACCAAGAGAAAAAAAGAAACACATAGGTAAAATAATATCTCGTCTTAGAAGAGTAGATCCTATATCAATAGAAGAGAAACATTTTAAAGGTCCATTAAAGTCGTATCATGGTCAATATTATGTGGTTTTAATATTTCAAAGTCCTGGGAGCATTAGGAAATTAAAGATATAATTATTATCTCTTTAAATGAATTTATAAATGAACAAAAAACGTTTTAAACTTGGTTTACGTCAAATAAAACATAAGTGGGGAAAAACTGGGAAAACTAGAAAAAGATGGAAATGACTCACTAATGAGTGAGTCACCGAAACGAGTCACTGAATTTGACTCACCAACAATGAGTCACCAACATGACCCACTGATAGAAAGTCACCGAAGTGACCGACTGATGCCTGACTCACCTACATGAGTCACCGAAACTCGACCTACTGACGCTCGACCTATCGATGTTGATCCACTGATGCTGATCCAATGACACTAAGATACTGATGTGAGCTACCGATACCTCCTTCGACATGAACTACCAATTCCGATCCACTAAAGCTAAGCTATTGACATGAGATATTGATACCACCTACTGATGTGACCTACCGAAATTGAGTTACTGGCGCAACCTACTCATAAAAAAACTTGAATTTTGGAAAAATATTCAAAAGAGCTACCGTTGCCTCCCAGATCACACCAAACAGTGGATTTTGACAAATTAATGGACCTGGAAGGTCCATTACTTTACATTAGATACTTTGAAAACTATTATCACCCCTAATAATTAAAAAATATACCCATAAGAAAGAGGGGTCTGAACAACCGCCCTGTAAGATACCTCTCAAGGAACTTAATGCATTTGAAACACCACTAACTTCATCAAAATTCAACGATAAACCACCCCGTGTTATTTTAAAGTTTTAGTGAAACCTCAAAATCCAATAACACATCCTCCAACATCTACTACCCCTAACCGAATAGAATACACACCACACGAGCACCAAAAATACAATGTCCGGACACTTGAATCAGGGAATTCATTCATCCATGTCGAGATACTATCTGATATGGGAAGTACTGACTCGCCCACATGGGTGTAATCACATATCAATTAATTTATCTCAATTAGGAATCAGGTCCTCCCCTTTATACATGTCATAACTTCCTCACACATTATGAATCAAGGAAGCAACCCAACTTATAGAAAATAAGGTTCAATCACTACATCATAAAGAAAGACACACAATAAAAACTCAAAAGAACTATGGTTACTGGGCACACATCTGCATATACCTTTCCCAAGTACTCTTATCTAGGCCAACACTCCTCCACAACACACAAACCAAAGGAATGGTCTTTCCACAAAACACCATTTCATGATGATCCTGAACCTCCACTGGCTGCTCCATGAATGTTGCATCATCCTCGATATCTATCTCTCCCCAGTCAATGACATGGGAGTCATCATGAAGTTTCCGATGAATATAGGAGACATGAAATACATCATGGATCCTATCCAACTATGGCGGAAATGAAAACTAATATGCCACCTCACCAACTTTCCCCAACATTCGAAGGGTCTGATGAACCTGGGAGAAAATTTTTTCCCTCATCCAAACCTTTGCTACCCACGATGATGGGAAACCTTCAAGAACATGTGGTTGAAAACCTAGAACTCCAAGGGACTTCTCCTATGATTGGAATATGACTTGTGCTTGTCTGGTGCTACCTTAATCCTATCACAGTCAAGATACACCTTCTCGGTCGTACTCTACACCACATTCGGACCAAGAATAGCTGCCTCCCCATCTTCTGTCAAGCACACATTTGAATGAAACGGTATCCCATACAAGGCTTCGAATAGAGCCATACAAATGGAAGAGTGATAGGTATTATTTTAAGAAAACTCTTCCAAGGGAAAGTTTCTCACCCAAGACCCACAAAAGTCCAAGATGCGTGCTCGTAGCATGTCCTCTAATGTCCGGATGGTTCTTTCCATCTGACCATCTATCTGAGTGTGGAAAGTAGTGATGAGGTTCAAATGAGTGAAAAAACATGCTACAATCCCCTCCATAATCTCGAGGTAAAATGTACATCCCAATCTAAGATGATGGATCTCGGAACACCATACATCCACACCACCTCATCTATATACCTTCTCAACTCTTTAATGACTAAGAAGTGATCTGATTTTGTCAGTAGATGCACCACTACCTAGATAACATCACAGCCTCTCTGAGAGATGGGTAATCCTATGAAAAAATCCATCTATATGTCATCCCACTTCCACTTAGGTACAAATATGGGATACAACAAACCATCAGGAACACAGTGCTCAACCTTCACCAGCTGGCACACTAGGTACTTTGCCACAAAATCCACCACTTATCACTTTATCCCAAGAAACCAAAAATGTTCCCTAAATTCATAGTACATCTTGGAAAATCTTGTTTATACCACTAGGGTTGAACTATGAAAATCATGGAGAAATCCCTCCTGCATTTCCACTATAACAAATAGATTCCCTCAAAACATCATCTGATTCTAACCATCCTCCAACCATCCCTCCAGAGAATCAGCCTATTCAATGTGATCACACATCACCTCTGCCTCCATGTATCCCTACTAAGACTCTTCCACCTATTTCCTCAGAGATGAATTACCCGTTATCTGAAATAGGCATCCTTTTCCACCATCCATTCCTTCATCTAAGTGCAAGGAGACTAACTCATCCATTACCTTTCAAGCATCTGAATGTTCCCAAAAAACTACCTTCTATGACTTCCTACTCAAAGAATCAACCACAAAATTCCCATTCCCTAAAGTTTAATAGATCTTGAAATTATAATCTTGAAGAAACTCCATCAAATTCCACAGTAAAAAGTTTGGATATAGTTGGGAAAAGATATATCTCAACCTTTTGTTTTCTGTGAAGACCACAAATCGCACCCCAATGAGGTAATGACTCCACAAATTTAATGAAAACATGACCAATTATAGATCTAGATCTTGGGTTACATAGTTATTTTCATGGGTATGTAACTACTTAGACCCATAATAGATCACTCCCTATTGCTATATCAGCACACACCCCGAGCCTAGACAGAAAGCATTAAAAAACACCTCAAACATCACCCCTTCCTATGGAAACTAATGCACTGAAAAATTTAACCTTTAGATAGATGAAATAAACTTGAAACTACTCAATCCACACAAAAACCTAGTTCTTTCTGGTCAGATCCGTCAATAAAGCTGCTACATGAGAAAAATCAGGTACTAATCTCTTGTAATATCCCACCAGACTGAGAAATATGAGAACCTCTTCCACATTCTTGGGTGATTAACAATAAAAACGTGCCTCAAAAATCAATGGTTCCACTACTACACCCTGATGAGATACCACATGTTCAAGGAAGTGGACCTCCCATGTCCAAAACTTTCACTTGGAAAACTTTCCGTAGAGCTGGTGGCATCGATGGACCTATAGAACTATCCAGAGATACTTGGTATGCTCTTCCTATGACTTCGGGTAGATCAGAATGTCATCAATGAATATGAAAAAGAACTGGTCGAAGAAATCATGAAAGAAAGAGTTCATAAGTCCCATGAACATGACTGGTGAATTTGTAACACCTAATGGAATAACCACAAACTTGAAGTTCCCATACCTACATAAAAAAGTAGTCTTCGGGATGTCACCCTCCTTCACCCTCAATTTTTGATACCCAAAATGAATATCAATATTAGAAAACCAACATGTTCCCCTTAGTTTTCCCAAAACATTGTTTATCCTCGGGAAAGGGTAGTAGTTCTTGACCATCACCTAGTTCATCCTCCAGTAGTCTATACATAGCCTCATACCACCATTTGACTTCTTTGAGAACAATAATAGAGCACCCCATTGATACACAATGGATTAGATAAATCCCTTCTTTATCAAGTCATCAATATAGATCCATAGCTCCTACAACTCGTACGGTTCCATCTGATAAGGATCCATCGAAATCGGAGAATCACGAGGATGAAAGTCTATCCCAAACTCAACATTACGTCAAGGGGGTATAATCACAAACTCCTCATAGAATAAATACAAAATTCCCCAAAAACACTAGGAACCTCCTCCATATAAACATCCACCAATTCCACTAATAGCTCAACCAGCAAGGAAAGAAGAGGATCTACACACCGATTTCCCATAAAATACTCCACATGCCAATGAAAGCCACACATCATCCATCCACATATGAAAAATGACTATTCTTTGGATGAAGTCAATAATAGAATGCATATATTATAACTATTTGATGTCAAGTATGACAACATAATGTTTCATCTATAATAGGAAAACATCCCCATGGGACTGATGCGACCCCAACATTAGTCTACATCCCCAACAATCATCAAGTAAGTTGGTATGACCTCTGATTGATGTACTCAACTACCAAAACATAGAAAGACTCTCTTTGTACTGTCCCAAATTATCGGATAAAATGGTTGAACCAAATGAGTGTGAAGCTCTTAAATCAAAAAATGTGTAAATAAGAGTATTAAACATGACGATCATACCTCGAATGACCTCTGTACCTACTGGAACTGCTGCCTTTGTGGTGTGAAACTGACCATGCCCAAATCCTAAATCCCTTTATTAATGATCAGCTCCTCAAACAAGTCTAGTTAGAGGTCCCTAAGGAATTCCCTGAGTTCAGCCTCCACCTGCTTCATCTCCCCTCAGTGGAGCAGGAGCCTGTTGTCCCTGCTATTGTAACGGTCTGGCTGATAACTACTACTGAGGTGGGCATTGAACCTGCCCACCTTCACCATAATAAAATCGAACTAGGTAATGAATTTGAAGATGATCATGGTCTCCATAGGTTAAACACACCAGCCTTAGGACCATATGATAGGCATGTGGTCCATAAGGTCAGAATAGAAACTCTTAAGGTTGACTCCATGATAGCTAAAACCTCAATGGCCCTGGTTCCTGAGACTTGCCACTAGGATCCTTGCCTATAGAAGAACCCTCTTGGCTCCCCTTTTGCAGTATAACTCCTCATGAGGGCATTATCTCAACTACCTATACCTTCTTATGGACCTCTAGTTATGCCATCAAGGTGAAGGGAGTAACTTTTTAATGGAGAGAATTACTAAGTGCATTCTCTAAGCTTCTTTCCTCAAACTCCTCATCTGAAAAGATATCTAAAGAAAAGGGAATGAGATCCTTGAACTTGATCCGCAGTTCATATACTGACATACTTACCTATTGGAGGGAGAGTACCTCATACCACTTCTCATCCTTCATGGTCAAATTAAGAAATTTTTCCCAGAACTCATTCTTGAAATTGACCCATAAAACATCAGCCTCCTTTATCTCCCCCAGGTACAGTGTCCACCATTGACACACAACTCCCCTAATATGACTAACCTACAATGGAACCCAATAGTCCATTAGAGCCTAGATTAGGCTAAATATGATCTTAATCTCTTCGATCCAGCTCTCTATCTCCATGTCTGAGACACTACCCTCATACTTTCCCATATTCTCTCACTGGAAAGCACATAATGTTCTCTTCCACTAGTTTTACTCCTCATCTAGATCAACCATCTACTAATCATCCAAATCGGCCTACTGAGCATCCACTGCCTAAGACACTCATGGATGAAGACTGGGTGCCCTAGATGAAATGTAACAAGGAACTCCTAAGCCCGAGTAGTATGTACTTTTGTTCAAGATTTATCTTAACACGTTATTTATTTAAATTCCCCTAAATGTAAAATTCAATTGAAAAAAGTCATCACGATGCATGTACCTATCCTAGGGTCTCTACCCTGAAAACATTGTAGACTCACTTGGTTTATTGGTAAGCTTAGAGTCCTTGCATCAGAACATGGGGGGGGGATAAAATCCCATGTCCTAGCCAGTCTTCCCTGTCTATGTCACGTAAAAGGATCACCTAAAATTGTTTCCCTACCAACCCATTAAATCCTCACTATACCTAACTCTAAAATCCATCATATCTCTTAACCATTAGCTCTGATACCATTCTATCATGAACCCCTCTCTCCAAAGATGCCCCTCTTGAGATGGAAATAGAGAAAGAGAGATAATAAACCCCCAAGTCCCACCTACAGTATTCCCTGATGTGGCAACCAAACCCAAGGGTATACAAAGCTCACAAAATGAGAGGCATTACACTTTTTATAGTAACCATGATCAGGAGATAAGATGTATCAACCTCAAAATAATCCAGGACATATATAAAATATGCCAAAATCCATCCCACACATATGTTTGAAGTAAAACTACTAGAAATAAAATGAAAATCTCCAAAGTAAATACCAAAAAAACAATGCTAAGTAGTGAAACAGAAATTTTCACAACATTTAAGATAGTAATTCCTAGAACGGTCCCCATAGTCCTCCTAGAAATTTGAAAATAATTTTTAAATACGTAGGGTGAGCATACAGATATACTCATTAGGGAAAACCAAAGTCTCTCATGCACAAGTGGTGAAACATACTAATACCCCCATGAGAAAAAATAGAAACCAAAAGCACCTAACAAGGTATACTAGCCACCCCAACCTCACCAAGGGAATTCTTACCAAATAACACAAGTCATGTAAAGTACTATAGTAAGAACATCAATGATAGGGTACCCCACACCACTTTCACATTGATTAGTCACTCTCACACCCTAATGAAAAACATCCTGGAGCTACCACCTCTTCTAAAATAACCACCTCACAATCCACCCTCACACACCTGAGCCACATACCACGTCACATACCATCTGAAAACACCTAGTCTATAACCACACCACATCCTGAAGACACATGGGAACCACAACACATGTCATACCAAAGACAACTAGGTACCACAACACATCTCACCCCGAAGACACCTTGAAAGAAAAACTCACCCGCACACACCTGAGCCACATACCACATCCTGCCTGAAGAGTCTTAGGATATCACCACCTAAAAGAAGGATCGAGGAAGAGCGGGTGGCCATACATCCATCCTCCCACCAGGATGTTTGGGAAAGACACCCTCCCCTGTAACAATGTGGGTGTTCGGCGCGTAGGGCTCAACTTGGGTAGGGTGTGTATAGAATCACAAGAAAGTAAAAGTATGTATATATAGGTACCAAAAACTCTTATTAACCTATGGGTTCTCAAGAAAACAACTACCCCATAACACTACCACCTTTGCTGATATATCTAAATGCACTTATCAAAACAAACAATAGTCACTTCCAAATTTGGTAAACTAAATCCACTTAAAACCCAATCACTTTGATGTTATTAATAATTTACCTATTATTCCATACCTACCCAGGTGACTGACAACCAAAACACAGAACCAACATCACAACCATGCCAAAGAGGGGAAGAAAACTATGGTAAAACACCCCACTTCACACTTCCGCCCCACTTAGCACCCAAGCCAACCATTGTCATTATCATTCTTAATAACCATGCTTCCGTATAATTTATCTCAATAAGAAAACCCCCAACTTATAGATAATCCCTACAACACACCTCCTCATAACTATACTCAGTAGCCTCGCTGCATATCCACACCACACTCCCCACAACCAAAATATCCATCTCCCCTAAACACAACCATTTTCAGCCCCACTGCATGAACATACCATGCCCCAACAACCATAAAAAAACCCATATGCCGTTCCACTTCATAACATGTTCATCCATTACACAGTCAACCAATCTCTCAACCTGAGATTCCATTACACAACTTGTACAAACCCATACACACATCCACACTCCTAGCCACAACACCACACAACCAGAACCAAACACAAGGTTAAGAAAACTATACAAAACACATGGTTACACCAAACAGTAAAGTATATTTAGATTTAACAACCCCCGTTCTTTAATTCCACTTTGATAATTCAGGGATGATCACAGAACAAGTTCAATATTGGGGAATCCATATATTTAACTAGGTGTATGTGATTAATTAATTTCATAATTTTTGCAGTTCAATAAGGAAACAAAAAAATTATTTACAAGTGATAAAGGTGTGAAAACAGTGGACACTAATGGCCATGATTTTTAGATGGATACAATTTACAACATGGTTCAAAAATCATATATAAAACGAACGATCATCATCATTATCTTCCCCACCCCTCATTTATTACTAATGTAACAAAAAATGTTATTGTAATAAGTCTGATTATATTTATAACATGTTATATTATCTTTTTAACACAGGGATTCATCCGTAACACAAAAAAACATTTTCTTACCCATCCCAAATGATACACAAATAAAGAAAGACTATGGGATCCCTAACTTAAAGAATATATGATCTTCAACTCCTCCTTTCACAAAAAATAGGGGGTCACGAAAGAAGTATGAGTGAAAGAAAATCTGAATGCCACAAAACAACACACAACTCCACAAGAAAGAAAGGCTTTGGGTTCACCAAAAGGAAAATGGAAACACACAAGGGAGATAAGATCTTAGCTTAGAAGATCTAGATTCTATATCAACAGAGGGGAAATGGTTTCAAGGGCCATTAAAGTAAGTTTGCGGTCAATATTACATGGTTTGACTATTTAAATGTCCCGATAGTGTTATTATATTTAAGATATAATTAATATCATTTCAAACTCCTTTAGAAATGATCAAAAAAGGATTTCAAACTCTATTTACATCAAATAAAACATAAGAGGGGAGAAAATGGAAAAAATAGAAAATGATGGAAATGACTCCCTGATGGATGAGTCACTGACACGAGTCAATGACAATGACTAACCAATAATTATTCACCAACATGACCCATCTATAGTGAGTCACTCACATGAACCATCGATACCTGATTCACTGATGCGAGTCACCGATGCCCAGTCTACTGATGCTAATCCATCGATGTTGATGTACCGACGTGAGAAACCAATAACACCTGATGACATTAACCTACCGATTATGATACAATGACACTAAAATACTTACAAGATCTATAGATACCACATACTTATGTTATCTACTGATGTTGAGTCACCGACGCGACCTACTGATGGAAAAACTGGAATTTTGGAAGACTCTTAAAATGAGCTGTCATTGCTTCTAAGAACACCCAAACACTATATTGCAACCTCTACTGTTAAGACCTTTCACAATATTGTTTAAAATTTTAGGTAGAAACCCATTTAATTTGGCCAACTGTTTTGTCTCATGAGACCTACCGATGCATTGAGGGGAAATATATAACTATGAACCACCCATATATTCATGTTTAAAGTGTTTATAATATATAAAATAATCAATTTAATTCATGAATCAATGTGACTTATCATAAAATATTCATATTGAGTAAAGGAGACAAATTTATCAATATTTTCCCAGTTAATCAAATAACCTTCAAAGTAAACACCTTACGTAAAAATGGTACATGGATTAGGAAATAGTCATATACATCATGAACTTATATGTATATTTAATATAAATTTAATTTCCAATGAACAATTATAACAATTATGTGATTGTTTCAAGATAAAGTTAACAATCATAAAAGAAAGTGAGATTATACAATATCTTGTACTACTTGGTAATTTTCAAGTCAAATCCCATTGTTTGAAATGAATGAAAGTGAAGATTAAAATACCATTATGTATGAATGATTCCTTATATTAAATTTAAATGTTAAGTATATACACCACATAAAATTGAATTTGTTTTTAATAACAAATAAGTATCAATGGAGTGTAAATTTAGATCAAATCCCTTGCCTCACGCTTCTTTTTGGTTGAATGTGATTTAAAATACTGTATAGTATTTTTAAAAATGTTAATAAATTATAAAATAATCATATTAATATTTATAATATCATATATTATCCATTTATAACATCTTGTCACATGTTTGTTAATAATATTTCATTATTTTCATTATTTGAGGTGTTAATTGCCTTATTTTCGCACTGTCACTTTTTCATGAAAGTTATGATTCTTGTGCATATTATATAGTTACATAATCAGAATAATAATAATAATAATAATAATGAAAAAATAATTACCATATATATATGTACACATAAATTATACTTTTAATACCAATCATGAAAGATGGTTTTGAAAAATGAAGTATGTTACAATCATGGAGACAATAAGCCATACATACGCATGAGTGACATTTACATTTTTCAACGATAATTATAGAAAGAATGTAAGTAATATTTTATATTTATATAATGATAATAATTTCATAAATACCATATTATTTTTTTAAATATATATATATATATATATCATCCATATGGTGTGGTGATGAAAATAGTGTCACATCTCTTTATGAAGGAGGTAATCGACATGTACACAAATGATGTTATTATCTTTTAGTGAGTGAAAAGGTAAGAAATATAATGATATATTATATTTCAATAATGATAAATATATTATTTATATCTTAATTATATCTTTCATATAATATATATCCATTAAATTTATCCTTATAACCTTCCATGTAAAGTGTTATTGAAAAACGAATCACATCGCTTCACGAGCCGGTAGTCCGCCATACACACGAGTGAAGCTACTATATCTCCAAATAAATAGAGATTAAAAAGGTATAAATGATATAATGAATCATGATACATAATTATTTTATAAATTTCATATATATACTTTATATCAATCATCATAACCACCCATGAGAGGTGGTAATATAAAAATGAATGACATCTATTTGCAAGGCAGAAGTCCACCGTCCACATGAATGGAGATTTTATAAAACAAATTGATGGAAGTGGGTATAGTTGTATGTCATGAAATTAAAATAACAACATGTAAATATATTAAATATACTGAGGTTATTATACCATCATGGTTTAATAATAATTTAAGTAGGAGGAAGAGGAAATAAAATTAAAATTCTCATTGAAGAATGTTACCTCTTCTTCAGGTATCCTAGTTAGGTTTGTACAAAAAGACTTTCTGGGTTGTATTTATGAAACAAATATCCTTATATGATCAAAGGATTTAGTTTTGGGAGTTATTTTGGTAGTTATTGGATGATACAAGAGTTTTTTAATTTGTGAATAAGAGATGAGAGGGGGAGACCTTTTATAAGTGAGGTGCATGTCACACCTATAATTTTTTAAAAGAAAAATGTGTAACCATGTTTTCAACATTTAAAAAGGGTAAAAACAAATTATTATAGATAATTATACATTATAGGATCTAAATAATTACATAAAATAGATTTCATTCAAGTTTTTATGTCATTTTAACCCTTATCTTCTTTGTTTAACCCCTAATAAATCCATTTTTACCTCAATTGTGGTAATTAATTTTTACTCTTTTCACTATTAATTTTGGTATAAAATTAAGTTAAACTTATTAGATAATATAAATTATTATGATTCCAAATATTAAATCATTGTTTAAAAATTCCATTTGCAAAATTGGAAAATTTTAATTTAAAATTAATATTGCAGGCATGATGAGAAAGCGGGGTTTCAAAGAGAAATTGTTCCAATGTTTACAAAGTTTTTATATAAAAATTCAATATGAAAATTGTTAAAATGAACTATATTTTATTAATTGATAAATAATTGAAATAATTATACTTTAAAAACAACTAAAAATAAAATTTAGCCTTAAAATTATTTGAATGAATTGACAATTTTCAATTAAAATCCCATATTTTTCACTAATCATCAAAAAATGAAACATTTTTGAAAAATAAAAAAAATTCACTCTAATATAATCTTGATATTATAATTTCAAAAATTATGTTCATATTATCAAACATTTTTTTTTAAAATTAGAAAAATTAATTTATAAATTAAGTGCGCAAAGCACGATTAAACTGTTTTTGGAAAGAATACAGTTTTTTAAGAAACATTTATTTTATATTTTAAATAATGATTATTTTATTTATAATCAACAGATAAGCATGATTTTAATTATTTAGTTATTAATATTCACAACTTACAACTAAATGTTAAGGTTATAATAATATACTATATTATCGTTTATTGTGATATGGGGTTGTGTGTTCCGTAAGCTATAAAAGAGATTAAATTTATTTAAAAATATATATTTCATAAATTCTCAGGTGTTATATTTTATTTTATTATTAGAATTTCATGTCCTAAATTATATCTAAAATAATTTTATTCTTATAAAATCTCAAGGTTTTACATGGAAGGTACAATCGATCATTTATATGTTCTACTGGTGAACATATAAGTCCTATTTTCACTTGTGAATGAACATGGTGAGATCAATATTATGGGTCAGTTGAGTATCAAAATGAGATTTTTAAATGGATCTAGGATCAAGAAAATGGGTTGTACCAGTGTTGGATTGATGTTTGATTTTTCAGTGGAGTGTTGTGTGTTGGAACCTTGCGTAGACTAGTTTGGACAGAGTATCTGGGAGTGGTTCATTTTAGTTCTCAAAGTGGTTTAATGGGGTATCACTTTGTTAATAAAACTTGAAATAAGGATTAGGTAGAGACTTAATCAAGTAATGTGAGAGGGTATTAGGAATTATAGTGTTTCCTGATAGTGGATTCTGGGTAGGTTTTTATTAGTGGATCAGTAATAAGGATGTCCTATATTGGGGAGTACACTAAAGATAATTTGAGAACATAGTACTTTTTTCAAGTATTTTTGAGTGAATATCTAGAGTGACATGTTGATGAACCCAACAAGTGAGGGTTTAGTTCTTTAAGAACACCTAGGTGAGGATGTGAGTTGTTATATTTGGTTGGAATCACATGAATCAAGTTTAGTGACCGACATTGTGGAATGGTTGTCTAGTGTTTATACTGAATGTGAGTATTAGGAGGTAAGGTGGATTGATGGATAGGTATATGGGACATTAGGGGTTTGAGGTGGCATGCTGATGATAGTATAGAGGCAATCCCTCATGAGTTAGACAGTCATGGAAGGGAGACTATGATTTTGGATGCTGTTTTAGGTGAGAGTGATCTGGTGTTGACTGGTGACAACAACTAGAGGGTTTTAATGTTTGTGAATCTAATGTTTAAAGATATCAATGATACTAGGGAATCCTGTTTAGTTCATGTGATTAATTGGCACTGTAGTACACATGCTGATGGAATTTTAAGTAGTGAAGATGGTTGAAATGGTTTTGGAATGAAAATAATTGGTATAATGTGCCTGTTTTATTCATGGTTCATGGTTCAAGACTCAATGTTTTTTGGAGAACAACTTGGATATGATTTTCCACATTCTAGGGAGATTATAAAAACCCATGTATATATGGGTGCTCAATTTTGAGGAAAAGTTTGAGTATTTCATTTATTAGTGGGTCCAGTTTTCTATTATGATTTAAGTTTTAATTTCAAGGATGAAATCCATTAAAAATAGTTATTTTGGACATAGAATTGAAGTTTTCTAATACTTTTTTGGTTATAAATATTTCCCCAGTTGTTTGGGGTTTGGGGTTCTTGTTTTTAGAGTTTTATTTGGGGGATAATGGTTATCATATAGTTATTTCTATCTATTCACCCAAATCATGTGACCTAAATTACTTAGGTGATTTTTTTAAACTATTTGAGGGGTCCCAAGAGACTGTGTGAATGTATGCAAAACATTGATGTGACATTTCACATGGTTGGTGTAGTGTTTGTGAATTAATGCATCATAACTATATGTAGTGGCTTGTATTTGAAAATGAATAAAGTATGGTTATTGAAAAATTTATCAAACTATGAGACCAAATCGTGCACCTATTTAAAAAGTGATAAAATTTATCTTTTTACCCTTATTACCCCATCACTTTTACCCTATTTGGTTCTCATTCTTGGTTAGAAACACCTCCATGCAAGTCCCCTTGTCCCCATCCTCTCCCCCCTCTTTCTTTTTCATGGTTCTCCTTTAATTGTCACATGTTTGGAGTTCCATAACTTATGATTGAAGGGTATATGTGAGTATATACCTCATATTTCTTATTTTATGGTTGTTTTTATTCCTTTTTAGTCATCATCATTTTTGGATAATATTACCTATTTTTAGGCCATTTTCATCTTCTTTTATTTCTTCTATTTTGGCTCAAACTGAAGGATGATATTAGACAAGCGAGTATATATGATTTTAAGGTAAGTGGTCTATTAATTTTCAATTAAATTAATACTATTATATTAGATATGTAGTTGTATATTCACAATTAATTATCAATTATTTGACCTAATAAATGAATTTAATTGTTAGTTTTCCCTTGAATCCTTAGATACCTCTCTTGGGCTTTGTAAATCATGTTGTCTTAGGGTGAACATTGATTTAGATTATTAATTTAGTGGATTTAGAGTATTCCTTTGGAATGGTTTGTGTAAATTATATGTTTTAGTGTTTCCCCTTTCAATGGATTGGTTTATTTGGGATTTTTGTTTCCTAAGTTAACCTGTAGGAACTTAAAGGGATTATAGCCACAAAATTTATTTCATGTAATTTGGAATTTAATTGAAATGGTGGTATTTTCCTAAAATGTTAAATTTTTTTTTATGTGTAATAGATTTAATTAGTCAATATTGGCTTGCAATTAAAAATGTTTTAAGTTTAAACTAGAATAAATGGCATGCTTGATATTAATTAAAATTTATATGAAAATTGGAATGCCTTGGGAAGACCCATGGATTCCTAATAAAATGGTACGGTGTTTAATTACTTGGAGTGAATCCTTATAATCCTTTTGATCGGTATTGGTATAGAATACAATGGATAAGACTTTGACTATACCATGTTGTTCAGGTGAATGTTAAGAGTTAAGACTTCCTTAGATTTAATGAAGTCCAATTCTATGGAATGCCTTAAGAGAACCTGTGGATACTACTTAGATTCACTATCATGAATACCATGGGTCATCTCCCCCTTAGATTATGGTACTATTTTCATAAGAAGAATGCAACATATTAATGTCATGGATTCTTAAGGAAATCCCTTATTTAATGTTGTGGGATGAGCTCCCATGATTTGGATCGATTATTATTGGTATGGAGTGATTTGTATGTGATCTATGATTCTAATAGAGCCGTGGTGTTGTATTTCAAGGGATGTATGTTGAGTCGAGACTAGATAAATGACTTATTTTGAATATTTAATAGAGTGAATGCCCATATGTACCACATATATTCCTATCAGTCCACTTGATTGTTGATTCCTTAATAATTTTCTTTGTAATGATGTTGAGATATGTTACTTCCACCCAAATCAAAGATACTGGGGATGGATGAAGTAGGATGTATCATCCTGGGATAACCCCCTGAGACCCGATCCTTAACCAGGTTCTATTTATTTTAATAACTTATTATTATTACTGTCTCATTTAATTATTTCACACCATTATACTTTTTCATGCCCAAACTGTATTTTCATTAGAAACCATTGGTGGCGGCCTAATGAGTTTTAGTTATAGTGTGACCAGGTCTCCATTTCCCTTGGACACCAAAGAAGATGCTCCTAGGTTATATATTACAGTTTTAAGGAACATACTGAGTTTAATTCTTGGTATGGTTAGGATGGATTTGGGAGTTGGTATCTATGATATAGCATAGTAATTCATAGGTTGTGCTGTCTTATTGTACTTTTTCATTTCATTTAATTTTGATCTTGCTGTATAAGAATTGATTGATATGTATTTCACTTTTTATTATTCATTTAGAACAATGATGATGATATTTCATGGGATTTTCTTTGGTATTTTATAAACTATAGTTTTAATAATTTGGATGTGATGACTTGTCTTTGGTGTTGTAACTTCTTTATTTATTTACATATGTATTGAAAACTATGGTAATGAACGATTAGAATCCCCATGGAACCTTAGAGGCCCTCATCATAAGTTTTAAACCTTTGTAATATGGGGAGGCATTCTTGAGGAAATGTGGTGGATAGACGCGAGGCACTAGTATAGTGGCATCAGGTTTGGGAAGTTACATTCCTGATTTTAAAAGGTTGTACCAAAAAGGTCACATCATTCTCAACATCCATCTCATCCCAATCGATAACACAAAAATTTTCATGAAGATATAAATGAATCAATGACACATAGAATATTTCATTAATCTGACTCATCTATGGGGGTATTGTTAATCAATACGCTACTTATCAAAATCAAGCTAACACCTCAAAATTCCAACAAAACTAGGAGAATTATTACTCCCATGACGAATAATTTACATCCCATTATGGGGAAAAACCTTTAATAACATGTTATTATTAACATTGAACTCTATAGTCCTCTTTTTATAATCAATACATGAACTCTGATGGTCCGTTTCTAGCTTCATTCACTCATAGATTACCTATACCTTCTCTGTAATACTCTAAACCAATCACTGTCCAAGAATAGTTGACTCTTTAAATTTTCCCAACATAGGAGAGACAAAAAAGGTCAACCATATTGTGTTTCATATGGCGTTTTACTAATAGTGGAGTGGTAAAATTTATTATAATAACTCTACCAAGGGTGGGTTCCTCACTAACAAACCTCCAAAATTCAGAATTCATGTGTACAACATGTCACCAAAATCTAGTTTGTCTTCTCTATATGACAATTATTCTATAGATGAAAAGTTTTTATAAGGAATAACTAAGTGATAAAATAATATTGGATAACTATCCACACCCTATAGGTAAAACAAGGATCATGATATGATATAATCATCTTTATAACCCCATGAATCCTCACTATCTCTTATATGTACTTCCGTGACAAAACCTACACTAATCTAGACTCCTTAATTTCTAATAAGTGAGTTGAATTTGTTAAGTGGTCTATAATCACCCATATAACATCATAACCACCCAAATATAAGGTTAAATTGGTGAAGAAGTCCATAAAAATTTCCTCCCGCCTCCATTTGGGAATATTAATCTACTGAAGTAAACCAACAAGAATATCGATCTTGACATTCAACTTGTAGAAAACTAAACTCTGAGAAACAAAATCAGAATCCAATCACTTCGTACCATACCATGAAAACCATCCTATTATATAATGGATGATAAACCTTGATTTTATTAAACAATTCATTTAAAATAAATTATTTTATTCTACCTCATTGAGTATTAATGGATTATTTTATCAAAATGTATAATTATAGCATGAATTTTAAACATACAAGGGAATTCAAGATTTTCCCTTTCAATTTCACTTTAGTATTTTTTTATAAAATTTTATTTTTATCATATTTTAATTATTAATTTTGTGGTTACATTTTGCACTAATATATCTTAAATTTTCATTTAGATAATGAAATATGGATCCACCCTTTGAGGGGTGATAAGTGGCCAGAAAGTCAACATTGTTGTGGATCTGATTGGATGGGTCCCACCACAATTATTCGGCCATATATTTTTTTAACAAACATGGATTAGCCTGAAATTTTAAAAAATGTTATAGGAATTTATTTATATAATTTCATCCAACTTGAGGAAGTTTTGGTTTAATGTTATAATTCTAAAAAATGTATGTTAAGTTGATGAATTTAGATTCAATGAATCATCCAGGATGGAGATATTGTCATCAATTATTCAATCATAAATCTTTCAAAACATCTTGGAAAGGCTGGAATTTTGATGGTGGATGAGAAGGGAACAAGTCCATATAAGACCAAATTTCCATATTATTCTATTACAATATCAAAAAATGTATGGAAATTAGATACACTGAATCTGGATATTTTCTTATGATAGAAATATTTTATTTAATGATTCGGTCATAAAATATTCAAAATAATGCCAAATATGATGAAATTTTTATGGATAAAATCAGAAATGTGGAATAATTTTATTTATTAAGAAACCATTTCATGATTTATACATTGAATAGAATTGATGTGTGAAAACTCTTGGGGGAAGAATTTGGAGTCAATCTAGACACCTTTATCCTTTATATATTTGTATCTAGACTCCATTTTTAGAGGTAGATTTTATAGTGATCCATTTTTAGATTTTTTTTGTTTTTCTTATGATGTAATAATTCTCATTATTTTATATATATTTTAGTTTCTCTCTTCTTAGTCCCTATTATATTTTATTTATTTTATCTTTTGTTTTTTCCAACCATGCCCTTCTCAACTCCATGAAAAGGGATAACTGACCTCATCACTTGTTTGAGGGGGGAATGAAGATGGTTTGGGTTAATATGACTTAAAAATATCGTATTTATTTAAATTTAATAATTTCAATAGTAGTGAATCCAGTTTTGGTGTAGGGTTTACCCAACTTTCTCTATTATTCAATTCTTCTTCATGTTCATCTATATTCCTCCCCATAAATATTATAATATTTCATAGAGAGGGTTGGTGTAAAATTTTAATAATGATATGAGGGAGATTATCTTGGATGTAGAAGGTTATTTTGGGATTAAAAAATTTCAAATGGGAGGGTGCTAATGATAGGGTTGTTTTTAAAATTGGATAAAATAATGAGATTAATTTTTTAAAGAATAATGATAGCATCGTCACAAACTCCTATTAATGAAAACATCTTCTAACTAACATATTTGTGTGTTTTATTTTATTTTATATTTTTTATTATGATGATATTATAAATATATTTATATCATTCATTTAAAACCCCCTATTATAATATTATAATATTATTTATTATTAAATTAGTTATAATATAAAAGTGGCAATAATAAATAAATTGTGTGTGTGAGTGGCCTCCTTGAGAGATAAACCCCAAGGTTTCACTATACAATATGATTAGGTAAAAAAGATATATTGAAGTCAGATTCATAAAAATCTTACACATCAATGATATATATTTTCCACACCACGATGTATCGAAAAGGGTAAACTATGGAACTCATGGAGAACCACCTTCAGCATCACTGAATGAATGGAAATATTTACCCGAAATGGAACTTGATGCGGTCTATCCTCAGACCGTCCTTAGAGAGTGTCACAAAAAATATCTAGGTCATCCCAAAACCCATACATGGAATCCTTTAGCTGGTAATCCTATACTTTCTATACTAAATATGAATTCACTACCATATGATAACGAAAACCCTTTCCATCAATTTCCCCCATATCATGGTTCAACGATGTCAACTCTTCCATCATTCTCAATGTGTCTCTAGACTCACACACAACACCACTAAATGACTTAATATTTAAGGATTTGACCATAATATTACCTTTACCAGGTTTATAATAAATATTAAAATCACATTCCTATAATAACTCCATCCATCATCGCTATCATAAATTCAAGTCATGCTGGGAGAATACATAAACTAGACTCTTATGATATATAAAGTCCCTAAAATTTTCACTGATGAGATAATGCCAAAAAAACATCATGTAGAAAACCATCGTTAGAATATCAAGATCATGGATGGAATAGTTAAATTCATGAGGCTATAACTATAAAGACCCATAAGATACATCCACCCATTACTGCAATCAACATTCTACCCAAAATAGGTCATGAAGCATCATAGTAATTGTTGAATGCAACACCTTCCCCTGACATACTAAGAACTAGAGAAATAAATAGTTTCTCTTTTAAATATACTAATGTTTATTGGTATTGGGTTTTCCACATGATTGTTTGATCCTTTCTAATGAAGGCTATCATAGGAGTTTCAATCTAGGAGAAGTCAATCAAAACTGTCCTATAATAACGAGCATGATCAAGGAAACTTTGAACCTATAAAACATTCTTGTGGGCTTACCAAGAAGCTTTCACATCAATATTTGAATGATATATGGAAAAGTAATAGTAAGATATGACATGATCCAATAAATATACCTCATGGTACTAGAAATAATATTTAGAAAGCTTCTTAAATAGATAATGAAACTGAAGAACTTTCAATACTGCTAACAGATACACTACGTAATCCTCTTTAGACACTGAAAACATAAGGATTATGTCAATTATGACCACCATGAACCAGACCAGAAACTCATAGAATTCTACATTCATAAATCATATTAACACAGTTGGATCATTTGTAACTCCAAAATACATCACAATATACTCATAATTCCGACAACAAAATCCAAAAATAGTCTTCAAGATATTATCAACCTTTACTCTCATCTAATGATATCCATACTACAATTCCTTTTTTGAGAACAATATATCTTCCTTCAAATGAAAAAAATAATATATCCATTGGATAAGATAATGGTTCTTCACCCTCACCTGATTCAAGCAGTGATAATGGACATACAATCACACACTTCTATTCACCTTATTCATAAACAGATTTGGAGCTCTCTAAGGAAGCACTCTTGGACAAATGAATCCTCTCTATAAGAGATCATCAGTCTGAATCCAAAGATCCAAAAACTCTAAAGTGAACAGTCTATATGGATACATCAATATAGGAAAAAATACTATATGTATCTCTATTCCAAACATGATCCCATATCGAGGTGGTAACATCACGACCTCTTTGGGGAAGACATCAGGGTATAATTCCACCACCTTTGGAAACACTGATGACTGAACCTTTGATAAACTAAAAATCATCTCACTCATCAAAGATGATAGAGACTGAATGTAACTCTAACCAATTCAAGGTTCTCTTTTACCCATAAACATTTCTTGGTCTCCTTTATATCATATAATATAATTACCTTTGTAAATAAATCCATGATAGACTACACCTGATAAAATTAATTCTTATACATATTTTTGATACATTTATTTATTGATTAATCATGATTTATTCAATAATAAACTATGTTTTTATTTTTTTAATGTAATATGAACTCAAGACTGAAAGGAGGACAAGCTGGAAAAGAAATAAATTTGGACATTACACATTGTGAATATGAAGTACATGATGCATATTACATTATAAAATCACATGTGATCTGAAGGACAACACATGAATCCAATTTACAAGATTTAAACCAAGTAAACGATATTAATTCCATTTAATCATTATGAAATACTTTAATCTAAAACTCAATGAAGATAAACTACATAAATTTTTTGAATTGTAAATCTTTCCAAAGTTAAAATTTGTGAAATCCGCAAGATCGAAGATCTTCATAGAATTTTTTGGATCTAAATTACATGATGTGAACCATAGTAAAATGTTGTGAATATATCAATTTATAAGTCACTTAAAGAACTTTCACAATGTAAATAATTTACACTCATGAAACTCTTGGCTCAATAAATATTCCAGTGACCCCTGGCGTAAAAAAAATCTTGAAAACCACCAGAAATATTTGATTTTATTATTCATTTCTACCCCCTTTCTTATGAACTTATTTTATTTATTCCTTTTCCTATTTTGTTTATTCCATTGTTATTTATTACCATTTTAAGACACGTTTTTTTCATGTTGCTTCTCAAAATTAAAATTTCAATTTTGATTTACATGGAACTTCAACTACTTCTGCATTATTTTTTTGTTCATTCATTCAAGTTAATATTTGATTCGTTTTATATGATTTAAATTGTGTACTACATTGATTTGAACTATTTCTTTATTATTTTGAGAATGTTTTCTATTTATCTTATTTTTCTAAAACTTTAATGTGTTGCTAATCCAATTAGAGTTAGGGTTCGAGTGTAAGATTGGATTAAAACATAATTAATCTCTAAATTTAAACATGGTAATCCTATGGATACTAATTAGGATAAGAAAATTGTTAACCCCATTATTTTGCACAACCCTGATCGTGGGATTTGTAATTAGAGGACCCTCACCTAGTTAGAGATGAGAAATATATGACCAATAGATTATGATACTTTCTACCTTGAATCCATTATTACTACACCTAGGTTATTGATTATCTCAAGGACAAATAATAGGTCCTTCTTGGGTAGATATAATTTGTTAAACCAAAACAAATTGGTGACCAATGCACCACTTCACAGCCTAATCCATAGATCTATCCCAATTTAGATTTAGGTTTATCTATTACATATACCTTGAAATTGACCATGACCCCTTCTTATTAATCTGAATTAAAACCCAAGCTATATAGTTTTAATAAAACCAAACTAGAGAGATATTTTGAAGGCTTATTAAAAAAGGTTCTTACCACTAGGTTTCTTACCTACCAGCTCTCCCTATGGGTTTGACATTACACTAACACTGTGCTACACCTTTATAGCTAAGTGTAGTTTGGAAATATAAATTTTAATGTGATCAATGATTTCATGTAATCAAGAATTACATGTTGGACGGTAAAATTTTATCATTGTTTCTAGGGACAACTGTTTCATGTAACAGTAACCTTTAGTGTGAACGTTGGATTACTTCACCCCTCGTTTCCCATCCCCTATTTATTACTTTAATTATTTCATATAGACTAGAACCTGTGTCTACTCTCTTTGGTAATGGTGCATGCATCAGGGTCCTTTGAATTTTTCAAAGATCCTTAACGCTCAAGAACCTCTTTCTTTTGATCTCGAGATAAAAAGATACATATTATCACACCAAAACTAAAATATGGTTGAAAGAAACAATATTACACTTCCTAACCCCAAAAACCACCATTATGAACCACTTGAACATCATAAGGAGAGACTAGTGCTGCAGGATCACACCATCATGGACTATGAATTTCCTTCTATTAGTAGTTATATGCATAGCATTGTGTTTCCTACTATTCATGAGCATTCATTCACAATAAAATATGGACTCGTCTATATGATCTGTAACAGAGGTAAATTTAGTTGAATTCAAGGAAACGATCTATATTATCACATCCCAAACTTCTTAGGAGTGCATGACACTTTTCCTAACCAAAGAATATCCTATGAAGCCATAACAATTTTCATATTCCCCTTCTCCTTGTGTGATAGATCCATGTATTATAATAAAATTAAAGATCCCAATTACATCATGACTTGATATGATTTATAAAAGAAATATCTAGGAAATTATTTCCCACCAATACGAACATGGAAACCCAGAAATGTTATCCATAATTTCAACCAGGCAGATGAGGAGTAAACTTGGGAAGCCTGGGATTATTTAAAGAAACCAACCGGTATATTCCTATATCATGAACTTGATATGTGAATATAGTTTCAATAATTTTATAATTGACTTCAGTCATCAACATACACTATTATGGATGCCTCTATAAATAGAGGGCTCACGCTCAAGATGCCTGAAGTTGGCAGAGCATTGTTAAACGAGATATACCATAATGACAGTTTTTAATAGAGGGAGATAAGACTACATCAGTGTGAAATAATTCAATTATAAGATAATAACTTCTTATAAACATAGGTTAATCCCTTAGAAATAATATTGAGTCATTTTAGCTACCTACTACACCACTTCCACCTCCTTCCCTTGTATGAAGATCCAGGCTTGTAAAATATATAGAGGAACACACTCATATCATGAATATAGAGTAGGAATAGAGGATCCTCGAAGTTAGTATTATAATTATTTGATGTAAAATCCAAAAAATCAACAATTTCAACAACCCCAATAATACCATAAGTAGTAATATTAGCACATATCATCTCAACATCTACAATAAACCAAAAAAGGTAATTATAAACCGAGGAGTGGTCAAAAACCATCATGAAATCAGGGACCACCTTGGTACCCACCATATAATCTGGTTCTTTGAAAACAACAACAGTTTGAACAAAAAACTTTTCCCTTAAGATCTCAACAACAACAGTTTCAGTAAGCTTCATTAAGGAATAATAAGCAAGCCCTACCTCCATAATCAAATTTTGAAGACCATCTTACTGACCTTATAAAGAAAGAAGATCAGGGGATGAATACCGAAGAGACTGAAATGGAAAACGAATGGGATACCCTATGGAACATTGAGCACAATGTTGGGAAATTATATAAGACCATTTCAGACTAATTACCAGGTCCGTTTCTTGGTAACAACAAGACACATCTGTGAGAGGAGGCTAAATATGTGCTTCTTATGAGTGAAAAAATGCTAATATTTCAGTAGCCTTTCATATGGTAGGATAAGATGATTAAATAACCTGAAAAAATGCTACAATCATTAGAAAATATACCAATGATCACACATTTGAATCTATCTAAGAGAAAAATTTAAAATCATAGCATCCTAAAAAATAATAAGTTTATATAGAACCACCACCATTTAGACCCCATATACCATTTCTAGATAAGATAAGATAAGGAAACAGAGATGGATAATATAAAAAGTTTCTAGGCAAGTTTATGCAATTACACATCATCATTACATTTATATAAGTAATTTATCAAATTAATTCTTATAAAATAATCTTAAAAAACATGATTTCCAATAATAGGAAACTGAAAAAATTATGAGTCATCTACTTAAATGAAAAATTCTCTATAGTTGTTCAGCAGAAGATCCCATCCAAAATGTGTGACCTATGATATTTCTATATTCCCTAGAATATAGGGACATTCAATTTTGGAAGTGATTTCTGTGATCTTGTCATAAGTATCAATATCATGCCTATGAGTTTCTTAAAAAATATGGGACTCGAAGACTAGAAACCAATGAGAGAAGCACTTCAACTACCTAACTTCATAGTAAAGTAACCTCAAAGACATCTTGAGGATGTTTTAGTGAAAGTTGTTAAATTCATATTTCCTACTGATTTTTTTATATTGGATGATGGGGAATATAGCGATGTTCCTATAATTCTAGGGCGATCATTCTCACGACCGAAAAGGTGCTAATTTTGATGAATCAAAGAAGGATGATATTCAGAATTTGGGAATAAAAAAGTTGTATTCGACTTTATTAAAATCCAATAAGAAAAGAGGAAAGCCATTGGATTGTTAATCTATCTTTCTTGATGATGAGAAATATGATTATATGATTTGTGAGGACAACAAAGAGACCCTGCATCCTAATGAAAATGACTATAGTGATCACAAGGATGTGAATTCCACTGAACCTTTGACATGGGATTCCATCCCACCATTCATAACTTCTATTATCAAGATCCATTCCACAAGGGGTGTATCCTTTTAAATTTATTTGAATGGAATCACAACTATATATCAATAATAAACGAATTTCTTAATATGAGGTAACCTAGGATTGGTTAAAATGGTTAGATTAGAGTTTAGGAATGAGAATTAACACTAGAAATAGTTTAGAGGTTTTTATGACAAAAAACTCACGTTGTGTATAGAAGTTAGATGAAGATAAAATGTCGGGGAATGGAAAAAATAAATGTCGAGATTTACATGTCCTATTTTAAATGCACAACACGAAAACTCATTGTATATTTTGAATCCATGATTTTGGGTTTACTGCAAAAGCTGACCCCCTTATACACTCGCTCCCCTCCTCCCAACTACTGGCCTCCCTCCCATCATCCTCCCATCTTCTCCCATTCACCAACCCCTCACCTTTGTTCATCCTCTTGCACCCTTCATACTATTCCCCATCATTTTCTCTACTTCCAACTCAATGGACCACACCAACACCATCAAATTTATGGCATAGGGTGATGATCCTACACCAAACAAGATAAGAACTATTGTACCTCCTCTGCCACGCGTAGATCCCCCCATCACCATCCACATCTAATTATTCTTCTATATGAACCTACAGATAGTCCTAGGGATCATCTAGACCATTCTAGGGTGCTACCCGAGGCTCATAAATGCACCATATCCTATACTTCTCTACACCAAAAAATAATATATTCTTGGTCCATCTATAGGCCAAGACGATGAGGTCTAAAAAGACTATGGTCCTTTCCATTCCCAATCTTATCCACATGCATGTGGAGGTCCTTGATATTTTTGGGTGGATTCACCTCTCTAACATCTCTAAGGTACACGAGGAGATGTATCATGAATTATTACTAGAGTTCTTGGTCACTTTAGAGATCAACGTGGTGCTTGCCACCTTTCATCATGGTGGCCGACCATGGGGGATCACCTAGGGAGATTTTGACATTGGTCTTAGTATCTACATTGAGGATTTTGTTGCCTCCCCAATCTATGATACTATTCAACTGGATCTAGACAAGATGGATGTAGTGAGGAGATATCCACTGATTTTATTAGATCCATAGAGATTTCATGACCATAATATTATGAATATCACCTAGATGTGTGGTGCCACCTTACATATTTTTTCCCGGTCTCGGGCTCATGACTGGCTAGCCCGATGAGATTCTCACAGGAGCATCATCCAGATTGAGGTCATCATACTATCCTCATCTATAGACAGAACAACCATCAACATAGACCAATAGTTTGTTCTGTACTATAAGACTCAGGTACGGTGAGCCTGTGGTACCTTGTTGGGAGGAAAATTCATCACCCATTTGGACCCACATCTCAGTATCTTCAATGAAACACAACCTCATTCCTCTATTGGAAAGATGGAGTCGATCGATCTTCTCATGATCCACAAGATGGATATTTCGAGGAAGATTTATGGGCACTACTAGTTATCCCCTGAGTAGTTGGAGGATTATGATGATGCTCAAGATTATCATACCACATCCCATGCCCCTACTCATGAGACACCATCCCCCACTAACTCATCCTAAACCCTGCTTCAACCTGTACTCCACCTTTATCTGATACTCTAGATGATCCATCCCCTACCACCATAGCATCACCAACTCCCACAACTTCACCTACCCCACTTGTATCATCCGACATTTGGTTTGTTATTTATTGTCTTCTAGAGAACCAAAGATAGATTTTACACCACTTATGCATCCCATTAACCAAACCATCCCAGTTCACTACCTCTACCTCACCACTAGCAATTAAATATTCTCACCGAACACCACTTGAAGACCCCATACTCCCTCTATCCCACCCACCTATTTCCTAGGTTGTCCTACCTTCAGATCTCAATGAACCTACCACCCAGTTGGAGTATCATGCAAAGCATGCCCAATGGGGTATAGGATTTTCCATCATATATTTCTTTATGGTGACTCATATCTATTTATCTTCTATACGTATGACCTCAGTATCAATCGACACCTCACCCTCTTCATCCTTAATCAAGACTTCTTCCAACACCACAACAACTACTACAATGATCAATCCACCAACCCCAAATTATAGAGATAACCTATATAGGGAGGGGTAGATCCAGAGATCCACTCTTCAGGAGGGGACATCTAATGAAGATACTGATGAGTCTTCACATACTGTTTAATTATGTCCTTATTCCCTCAACTATTGTACTATTTCTTGGGTCACATTTATACACATTATATTCCCTTTTCCATATGTATCATTTATCATATATATAGATGATACATGGTTTTGATTACATGATTTTATTTGTATAATTTTTATCTATTCATTAATTTAACCATTTCTAGCTCTATTTCACAATCCATGGTCATTTATGAGTCTATCAAGACACTGTATGGCCTCCCATATGAGATCTATTAGCATTTGGATGACATACAACACTAGGTTTAGGGGATCCAAATCCATATTGTATAGGATCCTCATCCATGAACAACATGGTAGTTACTACTACCACATGAGAAGTTCAGTTGGCCAATTATGGAGGAGGTTAATCCCACTAAGTTCTCCCATTCACTCAACAAAAATTCTAACAGTTCCTGTAGAAGGTAAAAGATATATGAGATAATTGGAATCACAAAGACTAATCTTTTGTCTGTCTTTCTGACTGAGAATGACATTATTTGTTATTTATGGGAGGAAACCGATAATTTTTGTTTTCTATGTTTTAATTTATTTCCTTAGGACAATTTTTTTATTTTATAACACTTTATATTCATCAGTCACCCAAAAATTCATTGTATCCAATTATTTAATTTATTTAAGATACTTTATCCTACTCTTTATTATGTGCACCTTCCCATTTTTATTCTTCCATATTGATTAACCCCTATATACTAGTGGTTTATGCAGTGTAGGTACCTTGTTTTTAACAATTTTTTAGGTAGAATAATTTCCCATCACCACCCCACAATTTCCCCCATGGAATGAATTTCATTAGAGAGATCCATTAATTATATATTTTAAATTCATAATTTCCATTTCATTTATATCTATACTTATATTTATATCTCACCCACTTATATTTCCAGAATAGTTTGGACACTGTATCATTTTAAGTGTGGGGGATTTTTATTGATATTTATTTTCTGTACAATTGGATGTCTTCTTGTTTTCATTATTCTAGAATAAATTTTTTATTGAAGTAATTATTTAAATTGAAATATCATTATACACATTTAAATAAAAGAAAAAGTTTTCTTATAGATTATTGAAATCCCATTTTATTACTGTTTAGAATTATAGAATTATTGTTGTGTTGAGTAATTTAATTTTAATTATAGATTCTTGTAATTTATTCTAATTTACTTTTTACTGGATACAAATTTCAGAGTGATTTATGTTTTTTTACTTCCATTCAAAAGAGGATTGTAGACCCACATTGTAATATTATTTTTAGAGCATATTTATTGAGTTATAATTAGGGGCATGTAAACCTATCAGAACCTGTATTTGAATATTACTGAGGTAATGAATAAATAAATAAAATTTTAAAATGATTGATACAATCTTTTTCTATCTATTTTTCTGATACCCACCTATAAATCTATCCTTATTTAGACCATATTATCCATGAATAACTATGTTAGGATAGATCCATTTCAATCATATTATCCCATCTTAAACCATCTTGGTGCTATGCATGATTTTATATTCAAAAAGTGTTATGGAGTTTTCCATATATTCTATACACAACATGTTGATACTATGGAGATTTATAGTGGGGTTTTCACCCAATTTATATGAAATGGTTCATGATAACCTTTTACATTGACTATGACTAACCTATTCCTTAAAAAATGTATTGTGTATTAAGAGGGTAAAAAATAACCATTTATAGAACTTTGTTTATTATCAAATAACATATGTGGTTAGTTGGTGGATACATGATCTATTAGGAGCATGATTTTAAAAAAATATATAAAAATAAAAAAGGTAAAGGAACATGGACAATTATTTATTATTTATTTACATATTCATGTACCCAATTTGAGCTGTTTAGAGTAGAGAGAATTTTTTTTCTAGGAGGACTTTCTACATTTGACTATTGATGATTATCATGATTTATACTATAGATATTACACTTTTTTTGAGTCTGATTTTTACTATCTACCTACCTTCCCCAAACCATAGATTCATTTGAACCTTAATATTGAATCCATCATGATTAATTGTGTATTTATCTTTAAAGAGTAGAGATGTTAGAACTAATGAAAGCCTACAGTTAGGAACATGTATTCCGGGTAGGAAAATAACTCTAATTATATTTTACCTTGATTTATGAGAGAAAATTAATTGTGAGGTAAATTGAAAAATGGGTTTAAATTCTTGAGGAATAGTTAATAAATTATAATTATAGGAATAATGAATCCGAATAAAGAACTTAACTATGAGGCATGACTGATTTTCTCTTCATGATTTATTCTGAAGGACTTTCTTTTTTTCTTCTAGAATATAGTTTTATTTTCATGATTGTAATGCTTGTTTTCTATTTAAAAAAATGTTTCATTTGGAATCTCTGTTGAGATATTTTTTGTTTGAGGATAAGAAATTATTCAACTCTGGTGGAATTTGATAAGTTGAATTAATATACATATTTTGGATACATTTTTTAAGGAATAATAATGATTTATTTGATATATATTAGTTTTTTGTTTTATCAGGTAATAGTAACTCAAAAATAAAAGGACTACATTATGGAAAAATTAAAAATTTGAACATTAAACATCATGAATATGAAGTGCATGATGTGTATTACTCAAGCAGAGCACTTTAGAGACAAATTATAGCTTTTGAAATTAATTTACAGAAGTGAACCAAGTGGATGACATAAATTACATTTATATTTCATGAAATAATTGAATATTAATCCTGATAAATATATATTATGTGAAAAGTTTAAACTGTGAATCTTACTGAATATATTAGCCATGAAATCTATGATATCCAAGATCTCTGTTGAAATTTTTGCATATAAAGTACACGAAATGAATCCCAGTTACACAACATGAATGTATCAATGAATAATTCACTTAATTCACTTTCACAATGTGAATAATTTACACATTGAAAACTCTTATCTCTATAAATATTCCAATGAATCCTAAAACATAAGAAGATATTAGACTCCACTAAAAATATTTATTTTACTTATTCATTTCTATCCCAATTTCTTATAAACATAGTTTTATTACTTCCTTTCCATTTTAAAACATATCATTGTTATCAGTTACCATTTAAAGACTTGTTCTTTGTGAATTGATGTTCCAACATACAATTTAAATTTTGATTTCCATTCAACTTCAACATACATTGAGTTATTAATTGTTCATTAATTAAAATTAGAATTTGATTGATTTTATATGTTTTAAATTTTGGATTTCATTGTTTTGAATTGTTTATTAATTATTTTGATCATGTTTAATGTTTACATTATTTTTTTAACACCTTCATGTGTGGGAAATATTCTTAGGGTTAGAGGTCAAGATTAAGGGTGTCTTAAAACATAATGAATCTATAAATCGAAACCTGGTAACCTTATCGTTAGTAATTAGGTTATTTTTAATCCTATTATTTTACACAACCCTGATAATGGGAGGTATAATATTAGGAACCTCACCTAGTTGGAGTTGAGCATTCTAGGACAAATAACATGTCATACATTCAACCTTGAAGACAAACATATTGCACCTAGGTCATTAACTATCTTCTAACCAAATAATACTTATATATTAGGAAGATCAAATTGGTTGGACCAAAACCAATTGACAACCTTTTTACCACTTTACGACCTAATGCATAGGTTTATCCCAAGCTATATTTAGGATCTTGCTTTGCCTGAACCTTAAAATTGATAATGATCTATTCTTGTTAATATGGATTAAATCCCAATATACAAAGTTTTAATAAAACCAAACCACAGAGAGATCAGGAGGAATCCTTCCAAAAGGATCTTATATCTAGGTTTCCTACCTATTATCTATTCCTATGAGTTCGACCCTACACTACCACTATGCTACACATTTGTAGCTGAGTGTAGTTTGGTAAATATAAATTTTAATTTGATAAATTCTAGTGTGTAATTAATGACACCATGTGGGATGGTAAAAACCAAATATAGATAATCCATGTCGAGGATGATGTTTTTTTCTAAATTTTTTTAATATAAGAAGTATCTCCAAGAGAGGAAATTCCCAAGAACCAACTCATAGTTTCTTCACACAAAAAAAATATAGATCGACCTCCATATCAAATAATCAATTCCGATGGAACTAAAATAATACCTACTTTAGGTCACAATGAAAGACCAGAGTAGGTGTAACAAATGATTTTATAGATCATGAATTTAAAAAGGTATAGAAAAGTAAAAAAATTTGAATATATTACCTCATATGATGTTGTGATATTTCAGTGATGGAAATGATAAAGAATGTACCTGGACACATCTAACTCTACAAACTCTCCAACATTATTAGTAACCACCTCTATGAAATTTTTTTACTAGATGTCACTGAGGTTGAGGGATGTCATATAGATACCCTATTTTTATCTCATATCCTTTATGCTGATCATGATCAAGAACTCTTTGTTGTTACAACTACCTTGACCAAAATTTATGAAAAGGAAAGAACTAAAATGTGGCACTAACCAAAAAATGATTTATGATGAATGTTAGATACACAATCTTCTAATTTCCTTAAACTCTATAAGAAAAAAATGATGATGATCCCACTAGAAGGGGTTCAAAAACTACTAGCTCTGGGAAACATGAGTTAAATAAGGCTGAGAATATCTCTATGTTGACTATTACTTCTTCCTTTGGAAAGATAATTAAGAAATTTAAATAGTAACCCTACTCCATAGAAAATATAGGTGAATACCATCTCATAAATATCTCTTCCTAGAAAGAATCCTCTTTGTCATGACCTGAACCATGCTGGGGATTGATCCACAGCTACCCTAAGCCCACCTCCATAAGCCAAGGGTTGGATAATAGTGCCAATGGCACAATATATTTGGGGAGACCTTTTCCTAAGAACCTGTACACACACACACACACACACGTAGACAACTCAATGAAAAATTGAAGAGGGAAAATAAAACAAGATAAAATAATACAATATATAAACCTCAAACATGAATATGCCTCTAAGAATACAAGTATACAAAAGTTAACTAAAAGGGAAAGGGAAAAAATACACACCCAACCAGAAAAGTGACACAACTTTGAAAAAAGTAGAAAAGTACACCGGTTGAGATAGAATGGATCTTGGATCCCAAGCTATGACCACTGCACGCATTACAAACACCCTGTATCCCTATGACCCTATGATGTCACAATCAACCTGTCCATCGTTTGCAAAGGCACACTAAGTGTGGGAAAATCCCCAACAGGGGTGAGTATTAAAATACTCAGTTGGATGCCTTGAAGGCTCAAGGGAGTTGTAGAAGATGTAATGAATAGGGTATAAGTAGATAGAACGATGTACAATAAAAGGAGTGAAGCTCAACCCAAAAAGAGAGTGAAGTAAGCTCATCCAAACACAAAGAGATATAAATGGTCAGAAAGTGAACTTATCATCGAGTCTTCACTACCTATAGTAGGAGAGTAGACTCATCCAACCATAAGAATCTAGACACAGAAAACACATGGCATACCCTATGTTTCTTATCCTCTTCTGTAAGGAGAGTAACCAAAACCCAAGGAGTGAGTACTACAATATGATGCATATAAATACATCAACCCAAGAAAACCAAAAAAGAGAGTAAGGGGATCTTGATATCATACCTCAGCCTAGGAAAAGAGTCTCCAATAGTTCCAGAAGTAACGACCTACGATTCTCAGCATCTCCTATGTCTAATCTCAACTTCAAGTCAAAGGTTCTCAATCACCACAACTTGATACTATCTGCTTTGGGTGACACTATCTCACCCACATGATTTTAGGTTAGATACAAGGATGTGTCTTGGTTGGGAAAGCATCCCTATTTCTCATGAGTTCAAAGTTACATCAAATGTGTCCTATCACTGATCTTCATATTCGATAGGTCATTAATCAAAGTTGAGAACCCACTTCCCAACCCCGCTATAGGGTATACTTGGTACTGCCATCGAATAAGTCCACTTCCCAACCCCATTAAAGGGTAATAATTTAGAGGGTAATCCTGAAAGTGTTATCGGAGAAGGCCACTACCCAGCCCCACTGGAGGGTAAGACCGGAAGAGTAAATGACGAACACCACTTCCCAGCCCCACTGAAGGGTAATTCTTAAAGAGTAAACAGAGAATGCCAATACCCAGCCCTACTGGAGGGTAAGACTTGAAGAGTCAATGATGAATGCCACTACCTTGACCCACTAGAGGGTAAGCTGGTACTCTTCTGGCCATCCATGCTGAATGGAACCTCTCAAAAATCATCGAGGTACTACACTATAGTTATGAGGTATCACCCTTGATAGGAATCACACTCGAAACATATCACATTGTATCTTGAAAGCCACTATGGAGGGAACCATCACGTTCAATGTGGAAGAACACTTAGGATAGGCTAATCACATTCCAAAATCTGAGTCCAAAATAAAGAGATATGAGGGGTAGAAGATTTATAAAGTGGTACATGGTACGTGTGGGGCCCACATGATGTGTAGCCCCACCTCATCATTTGGCTGTGTACTCATCCATACTCAAATACTAAACTGTGAATACGTATCCTCTAGGTGTGCCATCATATTTCCAAAGTACATGGAACTTCTGGACCAAAATAATGACGAGTGTACAATGTTCGTTGCTTTATCTAAAGGGAGAAAATGTAATTCTACCAACATTCCTCTTCAAACAACCCTGAATAATCAAATTTATCACACCATCATGATCCTTTTGAAAAAACACACAGGGTCAACAATTCATTCACTCCAATCAGACTCCAAGTGAAGAAATTGAATTTCACAGTATTGCACATGAATAGTAATTCATGGGACCCACACCACGATCCCAAAACGAATCAAATGGATTGTTCCATTGCGATCCTCTCAGGAAAGAACATGGGATTGGATATTCATTCATCCGAAATAGACACCCAATGAGAAGGATTCATTTCACCAAAAATTCCCAAATCGAGCCTCATCAGACCCGCACCACAATTTTGGTTTAATCACACAAAATCAGCCTTGAAAATTCTACCTCATCTCTAGGGTCACAATGCCTTTGAAGACATCAGACGTCATTTGCAGAAGTATGGTCCGATAAAAGTTTTCTTGAATAATAATAATTATATTAATATTATTATCATCAGAATTTTCATGCCACTAAGACTCAAGAATGAATTATGATAGTCCTAAAACAACATCAAAAGGTCTTCCTCAAAGCAAGGGTCACATTTCCATAGATGACACGTGAATCAGATGTTCGTTTTTCAAGCTAGGTATGATACAAGAATTCAGAATAATAATAATTATATTATTATTATTAAACTCAGGTGTATCATGGAACCAAACTAAAAAACCAAAACATAAAAGACCCAAACTGATCTAAAAATATCCATCTCAATAATAGTAATGTGTGTCCATAGAAGTCACACAAAATAGACATTTTGTTTTGAAGTTATCGCAGTTTAATAAATCCCTGGACAACCATGGTCCAGCCTGGCCACCTCGGCCTGGCCCAACCACTACATCCTAGCTTGCACTGCCAGAGCCTGACCCACTTCTCCATGACCCAATCTACCATTTTCTCTACCACCATGTCATTCTGGTGTCCCATGTTGCCTCCTGAAACCTGTGAACGCTACGGGTTCCGCTTCTCTCCACTACCGACATCACCTCCTGTCGCCGCCGCCATATGGACCGCCACCGACGGCCACAGATGCCACACCAGTTGTCCTTCCATAGACAACTAGGAACAATTTGATTTCCCAAATCTCATTCTAAGACCAGACATTGACTCCTCGGGGCGAGACCTTCACTAACACAACCTCTTCTCGAAGATCCTCTGATGTTTTGGCACAATGAAAAGTAGGCGTCGCTTCCACTTACCATTTTACCTCCTCTGGTGCCTGAAACTTGGAACCATTGTAGATCTGGGATCCCTATATCTAGAAATTCATAAAACCATTATTTTATTGATGTTAAGATATCGTTTTAGCCTGGAGAAAATTAGACCAATGAATAACACGAGGAATGATGAAGAATAAATGATCCTGAAATTAAACAAGTGATGGATGTTGTCAGTTTGGCCTTCAATAAAGGATTTCAAAGAAACTAAAGTGACCATAAGTCAAAAATGACAAAAAATTATTCAATTATGGAGGTGAAAAATTCAAAATAGAAATCTTACCGCAATTTTGGATTCTCTGTTTTGTTCTATGACCTCTGATCTACCATCTCCTGAAATTTTTTCATGATTCGATGATGTTTGGACATCGAATCGCCATTGGAAATAGATGGCTATATCTCTTCCATCTATAAGGTAAATGATCTAACTCTAGATCATTTCTCTAAACTCTTATTAATAGGATATTGACATCTATCATGGAATTCGAACCTCCCACGCCCTCTCATCTGAGGTTTCCCCTAGGGATAAAATCCCATTACGAACTCAATAGAAGTCTCAGATTTTCCAATCTGAGTCCCTTTTAAAATGTTATCTGATTGATCATTTGAGATAAAATAATAAAATATAATTATTTTATTTATGAAAATTTCCTTCGGAGAGTTTTCAACCGAAGGCATGCGTCGATGAGAGTTATATTCCTCCTAGGGTAAACGCCACACTCTGGACTCAACAATGGCCTCAAATTTCAAATCCGAGTTACCTTTTTTGAGTTATTTGGGGTTAATCTATTAAATGAATGAATTAATAAATTAATTCATCCGTTTAACATACCTATAACGATAAAGGGGTCTGAACGTCCAATGCCAACATATTTTATGTCACGCCTAAGGTAAACACCACATTTCAGATCCAACCGTGGTCCCAAATTTCTAATATGATCAACCCATTAAAAGATATCACACTTTTATTGTGAGAATAGGCTAAAATATATATGGTAATTTTTTATAATTTATTCCTAGCACACCGGGCCTTGGAATCACATGTCATCTTAGTGCCTGGATCTAGAAATATATATATATATATATATATATATATTCCAAAGTCTTACAAGAAAAAATAGGGTCTCTACATCATTCCCTCCTTTAATATTTTCATCCCCCAAAAAAACTAGGGAAAAAACACCCAGATCTCCCACTCACTAGAAAACATACACATTTCCATGATACCATAGCATGTGAACCAAAGGAATGGTTCATCCTCATTAGGTCTACTCCTGACAATGACGGGCGTTAAAATATGAACTTATCTCTTCAGGTGAGACACATAGGAGATGTCATGCACCCACCCAATCTCTTGGGGGTAGGTTAAGGTGGTAGGTAACCTGTCCAACCCTCTAAATGATCTTGAACAGACTAACGAGACTCATGGGATAATTTTCCTCCCCGGGCTGACCTCTATATCCCATGTCGCAACTGGAATCACCGCTTATCTGTAGAACATGGTCTTATGATTCCCTCCTTCAAAATATCCATCTTGTAAAAATCCTAATGATATCTAGTCACACATGATTTCTTAGTTGATGTATCACAATCGAGACTCTTTTACATGCTCGAGAAAAAAATGATTCAACACCATCGACTGTAGATAACTGCACCCTCATGCTCTACCATGGTCAACTACAGAGAAGCTAACAGCTTCGAAACTTCCCACATTTAGTGATCTTTTGACTTCCTTCAAATGGAATCTGCTACAACACTGACTATTTATGGAGTATAGACTATCTCGAAGTCATAGTCCCGTAGGAATTTCCAACCAATGTCACTATCTCAGGTTCACTTCTCTCTGGGTGAAGACGTACCTGAGACTCTGGTGCCACAATGCACCCTCACAAAATATAGTGGCTCCACATTCTCTAGGTAAAGACGACCACTGCTAACACCATATAGTGAGTCACACAGTTTTGTTCATGGGGTCTCCATCACCTCAACCTGTACTCAATAATTGTTGTATCGAGGTTGACGTTGAACACACAAGGTACCAATGAATATGGTAGGTGAGTAAAATCATCCAAATACAAGAATCTAGATACAAAAAGCATACAAAATACCCCACACATGTTTTTCTCTCTTATAAGTAGAGTAATATCTAAACAAGATACTTCGCTACACTCATTAGTGGCAGTGGAAGCAAAAGGAGGTGAAGCGGAAAAACTCCACTAACAATGCCAGGACCTACTCCAACACTCCACCACACAACCCTTCTATCAACGCACAAGTCTAAGGGACTCATCCACCAAACCTCAAAACTATCCACTTTAGGAAGAATTGACTCTCCCTCACAATTTATTTCACGTCCCAAAAATGTATCTTGGTGGGGGAAGGACCACTCTTCCTCATGCATTCAAAGCTACATTGATCAAAAATGACATAGGGTTACACCAATTCCCTGTGTCACCCTGATAAAACCTCTATAAATAAGAAGAGATAAAAGAGTTACTCACACTGTGTCTAAAAAGCTATAATATAAAAATATAGAACAAATCGAGAGTGTACCTCTTATCATCTCAAGTGCTGCTAGATCGTAAACATCCATATCATGCAGTTGCCTATGGCCCCGACCGCCAGATCCCAGAGCTGGACGTGGGCCGGCTAGTGGTGGTGAAAGGTTATTCTAACATCTCCCACCAACCACAACTCCTCTGGCTCACCTGACTACACTTCCTCCTTGAGGACCACCCTATCCCCTCTTGGGAGATCCCTGATCCTAGTGTTGTCTCTGCCATGACAGTTAGTTTACTATCTTCTTTGAAATCCTGACATGTATGGTCGGGCAGTCTCATGTCATTTGACCCCACCCATCACAGGCATTACACCATCCCTCTCTGGACTGACCTAATGCCTGATTCAAATCATGAGAAGATATCCTATGCCAATATCTTATCATCCATCACCTGCTAGCTACGAAAGAAATATCAATTATATTGTGACCACTAACACAACCAATTGTATGAAATACCTTTGATAGAAATATCTCTATCACTAGTACCTACATCAGCACCCCAAAATTGGTGGGGATACATAAGGTTACTAAGATAGCACATATCTCTCTGTAGAGTCCCTACTCCAACTTCTGTGCTTGGAAGTAGCTATCAAAAATCATATTCAGAGAGTAGTGTGTAAGGTCTATGAGCCACGTCCTGTACTCATCCACTATCATGGATCCCTACTGTAGCTGCAGAAGATCCTGAATCCTGACGAAGTGTAAGAATGAGGGGAAGTATTATCCATGATACAACTGCTAAAACTCATCCCACGAGAGTGCTGACTCATCGTGAATCTGGGTAGATAAACCCCACCAACGACCAGACATCTTGAGAAAAAGGTTGGCTTCCAAACGTACCATATGGTCTATTAGTGTCCAAACCGGCCTAAAAAGTTGGACAACCAACTCTAACGAATCCTCCATTTCATGGGGATATAGATAAACTCAAAACCTCAGGGGCCTCTAGTGATAGAACTTGCTGAGTGTGCTCAACCTACGCACTTCCTCAGCTTGCTCTTCTGTAAATAACTGCTACTCAATGGGTGGAGGTGCTTCTACATGCACACCTGAAAGAAGGGGATCACATGATGGACCTTAAAATGATGCCTCATCACTCACAAAGTCATCGACAGAAACCAAATCTGATATCCTGGACGGTTATAATTGTGGAGGCATCCGAAATCCATCAAGGAGTACCACGATCAAATGAGAATATATATATCAAAAAACTATGGGGAACTGACTCAAGAATGACAATCAAGGACTCCATCATATAAGACGAATGTACCATTTTTTCCTACAATGAGTGTCTTCAGGTGTCGAGTCATCAAGTAGGTAATCTGGGTCATGGTGAATGGATACGTTGGCTGGACGTACCATCACTGGACTCCCTAGAATAAGAGATTCTCTCAAGAAACTTCAACACTATTTACCTAAACCCAACCAATAAATTTTTAGGGAAAAGTCTAAAAAATGTACCAAGGGTCTAACCACCTATGATAACAACTTTTCATGACCCAACCCATACCGGGGATCAAGCCATAGCTACCCCAAGCCCACCTCCATAGGCCAGGGGATGGAGACTTGTACCAAAGTCACAAACAACTTGGGGAGACATTTTCTTAAGAACCTATACACACACACACAACCAACTAAATAAAAAAGTGCATAGGGAAAAGAAAACAAGATAAAATACTACTATATATAAACCTCAAACATGAATCAACCTCTAAATAATATAGGTATAGAAAATTAAACTGAAAGGGAACGGGGGAAGATAACCCCCAACCAGAAAAGGGAAACAACATATAAATAAGTAGAAAAGTATAACAATTGAGATATTCCCACTCCTGGATCCCAAGTTATGACCACTGAACGCATTCCAAGCACCCAGTATTCCTATGCTACTCTGATTTTAGGATCAACCTTCCCGTATTCTACAAAGGTACACCATGTATTGGAAAATCTCAAGTAGGGGTGAGTATAAAATTACTCAGTAGGATACGCCAAAGGCTCAAGAGAGCAGTAAAAGATGTATTGAAAAAAGGAGCAGTAGATAGAGCTAGGTACAATAAAATGAGGGCAGCTCAACCCAATAAGAGAGTGAAGTATGCTTATCCAAGAACAAGGAGCTAGAAACAATGAGAAGGTGAAATTCTAGTCGAGTTTTTACTACCTATAGTAGGAGAGCAGACTCATCCAACCATGAGAAGCTATACATAGAAAGCACGCAGAATACCCCAAACTTCTTCACCTCTCCTAGAAGGAGTGTAATCCAAACCCAAGGAGTAAGTACTGAAACAAGATACATATACATTCTCAACCTAAGAATCCCAAACAAGAGAGTAAGGGGATCTTCATCTTATAGATCAGACCAGGAAAAGAGTTTCCAATAGTTCTAGAAGTAACAACCTATTATTCCCAACATCTCTCACTTTTTATCTAAACTACAAGTAAAATGGACTCAATCACCACACCTTGATACTATATAATTTGGGAAACACTATTTCAACCTCATACCTTTAGATTTCAACCTAGGGACGTGTCTTAGTGGGATAAATCATCCCTATTTCTCATTATTTCAAAGGTATATCAAACATGTCTTTTCACTGGTCCGCATAGTCATGAGGTTGGGCTTGAAAGTCTAGAATCCACTGCATAGCCCCACTGAAGTGTAATACACTAGAGGGTAATCCTGAAAGTGTTGTCATTGAACGCCACTGCCCAGCTCCACTAGAGGGTAAGACAGTACTGATCCGGCCCCCCTGCTGGATGGTACCCCTTGAAAATCATTGAGAAACTACACTATAGTCATCAGGTATCTCCCTGGAAATGCGTCGCACCTGAAACATCTCACACTGTATCTCGAAAGTCACTACTAATGGAACCATCACGTTCTACATGGAATAACACTTACGATAGGATACTTGAATGCCAAAATTTGAGTCCAAAAGAAGGATATATGAGGGATAGAAGATTTGTAAAGTGTTACATGATACGTGTGGGGCCTACACAACTTGTAGACCCACCTTAGTGCCTAGACATATACTCAGCCATAATTAGGTACTAAACTATGAATAGGTAACCTGTAGGCATGCCAGCATATTCCCAGAGTATGTGGCGCCTTTAGCCAAAAAGTCAAATGAGAGCATGATGCTTGTTGTTTGATCCAAAGAGAGAATACACAATTCTAATAACTTGCCTCTTCAAACAACCCCATATAATCAAATGGATCACACCATCATGATCCTTGAGGAGAAATCATTCAGGATCAACTATTCACTCACCTGAATCAGACTCTTGGTGAGGAAACTATATTTTCTAGTATTGCGCATGAATGGTTCTTTGTGGGACCCAAGTCATGATCCCAAAACACAACAAATGGATTACGCCATCACGATCCTCTCGGAAAAGTACACTAGTTTGGCTATTAATTCATCCCAAACAGACACCCAGTGAAAAAGATTAATTTCACTTAAAACACCCAAATCGGGCCTCATGGGTCCACAACACCATTTCAGTTTATTCACCTAAAATCATTCATAAAAAGTCTGCCTCAAATATAGGGTTGAAACACCTCTAATGTCACATTAATAAGATGCCGTATGCATACGTACGTTCTGATACAAGTTTCTTGAATAATAATAATTATATTATTATTGTTATAATTAGAATTTTCATGCCACTAAGCCTCAAACATGAATTATAAAAATCCTAAAATTTACTCAAAGGTTGTTTCTCGAAGAGAGGGTCTCATTTTCACACAAGGCATGTGAATCGAATGTCAGGTGTTCAATATAGGTTCGATACACAATTTTTGAATAATAATAATAATATTATTATTATTAAACTCAAGAGTTACATGTAACTAAACCATGAAACCAAAACTTAAGAGTCCAAAATTGGTCTAAAAGGACCATTATCAATAAGAGGAACATGTGGCCACAAATGGCACGCAAAATGGATGCTCCATTTAGAAGTTATCACTGTCTAAAAAAGCCATGGACTGCCTTGGTCTGGCCCGACCGCCTCATCCTGACCCTATCAGTGTGGCCTAGCCCGCACTTCCATGGCCCGATGCACACCTCCAAGGCCTATCCCACTAATTTACAGCTCACCGCGACTTCACCTCCCCACCGTTATGACGTCCCACACCACCACCAAAAACCCATGGATGCCAGCATCGCGGCCCACTTCCGCCTTGTGGACCACCACTAGTTGCCACCGACACCACCACACCAGTTACATGCTAGTGGTCCTTCCATGGACCACCCAGAACACCCCAATTTCCCAAATATCATTCCAAAACAAGGTATGGACTCATCGGGATGATTCCTTCACTGATGCAACCTTCACTCGAAGATCCATTAACGTTTTAGCCTGACAAAAAGTAGGTGTTGCTTCTGCTCACTGCTTCGCCTCCTCCAACACCCGAAACATGAAACCATTGTAGATATTAGATCCTTGGATCATGACATTCATAGAAACATTATTTTCTCGATGATCAGATTTCATTTCAATATAGGGAAAATTATACCAATGAAGAATGCGAATAACGACGAAGAATAGATGGTCCAAAAATTAAACTAGTGATGGTCATTGTTAGTTTGGTCATCAACAAAGTATTTCAATGCATCAAAATCATTCATAAATAAAAAAACAATAAATTATTCAATTGAGATGTGCAGAATCAAAAGAAAAATCCTACCACAATTTTGGATCTGCCGTTATGTTCGCTGTGCTTTGATCCATCAGTGCCAGAAGTTTTATCATGATCCGATGAGGCTATGATGTAAAATCACCATTGGAAACCGATTTCCATAGATCCATCATCCATGAGAGAAATAAGCTAAATATAGCTCATTTCTCTAAACTTTTATTTATAGGAGACTTCCAGTGGTCGCAAAATACGAACCTCCTACGCCCTCTCACATGAGGGAACCCCTAGGGAAAACACCCCATTATGAAATCAATGGAGGTCTCAAATTTGAAATATGATTCCCATTTAAAAGTTATTTTTATTTAGAAATCGATATAAAAAAATAAAATTTCAATATTTTATTTTCAAAAATTCTCTCCTTGGCATTTTCCACCAAAGGCCCATGCTGACAAAAGTTATGTCCTACCTAGGGTAAACATCATGCTTCAGACTCAACCATGGCCTTTAATTTTTGATCTGATTTACCATTTGAGAGTTATTTGGGTTTGAGATATAAATTTAATTAATTAATAAATTAATTCTTCTATTTAACATACCACCAATGATCAATTGGTCTGAACGTCCCGTGCCAACATATTTTATGTCGTGCTTAGGGTAAACAACACATTCTAGACCCAATAGTGGTCTCTGATTTCTGATCTGATCAAATGTTTAAAGTACATATCATTCCCATAATGTTCATAGTATAAAATATACTTAATATTTTTGTATAATTATTACTGGGCACACGAGGCCATGGAATCACATGCCATATCACTACCTGAATTTGGAAATATATGTAGAAATATTCCAAAATCTTTCAAGGAAAATACCAGGTATCTATACTCTTGATGACCTTTAACTTTTCTTAACCTACAGGACATGAATTTAACATAAGTAGGGGTAACCAGGAATGAAATATCTCGATGAAAATCCTTATTGAAATTACTATCTATAGATTCTTCATCTAGAAGAAGGTTTGACGAATAATATAAGTGGTTCTTGTACCTGATGATGAACTAATAAACATTGTAACTCCCCTATTAAAGGGTAGTATATACCACTAAAAATCCTCCATAATGAAAAAAATAAAGGAACTCTACATAAAACTGATCCTTAAACTTTTCCCATGGAATGTATGAATCCACAGGATCTATGGGGAACCAAACAAACAACTGTTGAGACAACCCACATAGCATCATCACAACTATATAAACCCAGTGCTCCTATTAATTATAAATTTAACTCAAGTCTATCTCAAACTATTCAAACCAATAATATTTATCTCAATTAGAAATGTAGAACTTGTACTTATATATACCTTGGTTCTTGGATTATTAGAGGGTCCTCTTCTAAGTGTCACATCATCGACTTACACTATGTACGGATCCTGTGGAATATCTTACTAAATATCTTCTATATGAAATTGATAAGGACATTAACCCGGGGCCATATCTAAAAAATAAAAAATGTTAGGAACTTCTAACCACAATACACCAAACATTTTAAGGTTAATTAATTTAATTAGTTAATTCATATTGATATATTTTCCATTATCTATCAATTTCAAACACGATCATAGAATACCATGATGCAGGATATTTCCAATTGTCTTTACCCTCTAAGTAGAATCAATTCACTTAGAACATTTAGTAAAAATAAATGTATTTGAGTTAGATAATAGGTATCCATAAAATCCCAAGTCCTCGCAATTCTCACTTGTTTACAACATATACTAATCCTAGTTGTTACTATTTACCTACTAACTTAATCATCCTCACTAGTACCTATCTCCAAAATCTCTTATATCTCATAAACATCAGCTCAGATACAACTCTTTCATGACCCACTCCCTCCAAAGGTACCTCTCTTAGGCCAGAAATGAAGAAAGATAGATAGTGATCCCGGAATACCACCTTTAGTAGGCCACATGAAGGTGAATAACATTGATGATATATAATTCAAAAACATGGGAGGCATTGATCTCATATAAAATATAAGGAACAAGTGATAAGATAAGAAATAACCAACCGAAAATATGCATAGATATATATGGGATCCCAATACGTTTATTATCATACATAAAATGAAATAAAAAAAATTAAAACTGTATGTACCAAAACTAAATCCTCTGTAGCGACCTAGAATCTCCAACAACCCCCAAAAAATCCTCATGCTAGTACACCTATATCAGAAACTGGATCCTATGGATATGAAAAAGAGTTTATATATTAAGAGGGTGAACATAACATGTATAAGTATGGTCCTCCCTAAAAACACTCATAAAAAATATAAACGAAGAATAAAAAATCCTAGTGAATAAAATAAATTAAACTAAATCATCACCTAAATAAGTAACACTAATTTTCCATCCTTACCATGAATCACTCACCTTGTAACACATATAAGAAAAAAATTATTAACAAAATCACACACACACACACATGAATGTACCCTTCTTCGACTTACCCACTAGTTTTTCACTCTCACACCCTAATTCCACACTTCAGATACTCATAGCTTCCATGAGTAAAGTAATAAATAATGTGAGTCGGGCCTAAATCCTACCTACCTCACCCCCATAGAAGGACCAATATCTCATGTTGGTCTCAGACTATATATCTACCTCATAATTATTATCATCAGATCTATAAATAAATTTATACATGAAATCCATTATAACCTGTGTAAATTCATTAAACCTCAAGACATCAAAACCCATGTGTATACACTCATGGGAAGCCATATACACAACATCCAGACACAATTATGTTTTATACCTCATGCTGTTATAGATCATACATAAATTTTTAGTAGAATTGTTTTCCATAAAATCCTTGGTAGAAACAAAACCTACACTACAACATTATTCACTTTAGCAGTAGTTTAATTAACTGCTGATAAACCTTTTTTTTACAATCATGAACCTTGTTCCACTGATTCCCCGGACTACCCCGACACCCCAAACCCTCGGCCCCCCCTGACCCCTGTGACCCTAGGCATGACCCCGACGACCCCTTGACCCCAGAGACCTCGGCGACCCCGGAGACCCCAGCGACCCTGACGACCCCCGTCGACCCACGTGACCCCGGTGAGCCCGCAACCCCCTCCCAACCCCTATGACACCCAAAATCCCTAGAAGCCCTCAACCCATGGGACCCCTGTGACACCGATGACCTTGGTGCCCCCCTGAGGCCATTGACACATCTCGTCGCCTCTCACCACACCTCACCACCCCATCACTGCTGGTTAGTACCTTCACCGCCCCTTTGCGCATGTCTATATACCTTTGTGGTAAAGTTGTGGTATGATTTTGGGTTGGTTTTATTGAATATTAGAGAAATTCCAATGTGAATTGTTAAATTGTAGTTTCCATTACTCTAAAATAGCACAAAAATTGGAAGTATCTCCAAACAATGCCATATTTTGCGCTAAATCTTGAAAAACAGATAGTGTATGAATATGGGAACATCATGTATAAAACGTTACTATGGTTTTAATTCAAAATAACACTGAAAATAGCACCTGGTGGGAGCAGAATCACTATTCCATTTTAAAGTTTTTACACTAAAATGGCCTGGGTTGGAGATGGTCTTCATTATTTATTTTCAATATTGATGGTTGTTGTATGATCTTACATTTATAGGTTCCCTTTGTGGTGTGGTTGTGGTTTTCCACAAGATTATGGAAGTTTCTAAGCCTGTGGTATGTGATTCCATAATTTAACATTATTAAATGAGTTTAGTATGTTTTATGTTCTTCTTAATTGTGTTTTATGAATTATTTGAATGAAGATTAATATGTTTTCAAAGGATTTTGAGGCGCGTATGGGTTGAAAGATGATTTTGAAAATGAAATTGGTTAGGTTTCATGTGTGCCTTCTTTTTTATGCTTTCTAAATGTGTTCCTTGAGTTATGTAAATACGAGTAATTATAGTTGGATTCTTAAGTATTGAATAAATGATATTGGGTTATATCATGATATTAGGTAATGATGTCTTCTCTACCATGGTATGAGAATAAAGTGTTAATGAATAGTCCACTATATTAGTGGAAACATGTAGTCATATATGATCCGCTATGTTATGATTTACTATGATTATTTCTTTGTAACAATTTTATGTCACACTCTTTAATGACTATGTTATGATCAATGGATCATCTTTATTATATTATGTTTCCTTTATCATACACTATGGTATATGTTTTGTAATTTGAGATTATATATCCTTCTATCATGACATGTGATCAACTCTCATGAATCCATGACATTTTTAAAAAGTTATTTTTTCCATGCTCATTTTTACCATATAATTATGATATAACCATTAATGGTATATTGATGAGTTTAGGGAATTGAATATTTTATTTCAATTCCATAAAAATATGTATTTAATAGGTTATCCCACTTTCTATAATTTAAAAAATTAAATGGAAATTTAAAAGGTATATTGACAATAATAATTTTCAGTGTTATTTCAGAATCTATTTTAAGAAATTTAATATACATGATTTCATTTATCTTAGGAATTTCATGTTTTCTTTGAGTATGTAAAAACAAATACCTTAATCATAAGCCTTGGATTCATCTACCCTAGTCGTTTATCCTTTCACCTGATGATTCCTGGCATGTTCTACATCTTGTTTCCCCATGTATTTTATAAAGTAACGAGTCATGTTTAAGGTATGAGTTTGTTTCCATTTTATATTCCTAACATATATTCAATTATTATATGATTTATCAAGACCATACCTTATTTATATGAAAATTATGGCATCATCAGTTTTTCTATCTGTTTTTTTGTAGCATGACATACGAAAACCTATAGGGATGGGATCATTGTTCTCCTCCCCTTTTATAGATCTTTTTAATTTTCATGATTTGGTTTTCTAGTGGTTGGGTTCATTATTTACAATATGTATTTATATAGGAAAACCTTATTTAATATAATTATATTTTCCTTCCAACTAGTATAGATGAATATATTTACCTATTTATTAACAGTTATGTGTTTTAATTTTTTTTAATATTGTGTAGGAACATTGTGATATAGATGGTTAAAATTTGGATCACATTACTGAGGAACACACCTTAGTATGATTAGGGTTTGGAGGAGTTTTTCGATTTTTCATCTTCCAATTGATCTAGTTGAAGGGAGAATGAGATTTCAATGTCTTAACTATAAATTTAGAAGATAGTTGAAGAGAGATGATGTTTATGAACATTTAATATCGAACCAATTCCCTAATCAATATTTGTGTTGGATTCGGCATGGAGAATCGAATGTTATAGAAAAGTTGAGCACTGATGTCAATCCATAGAAAGAGACCCCAAATTCCTTGACAATGGAAAATGAAATGTAGAACATTATAAATGATACATTCAGAATTTAAAGACACCAAGATCAACATAAAAATACTTCAGAAAAACTTGATGAGGGTGCTACAAATACCAACATGATAAGTGATGTTTTTGAGACTATAGGAAAACTAGATCAAGATTGTAACATATCATTAGATCAACCTATTGATTCTGTAGAGACTAGTGTAAGAAAAAAATTCACTAAGGAAAATAAGGTTCATGGTTTAGTTGACGATGGAAATAAAGAGTTTTATAGTAGATGTTTGAAATATTCAAAACATTATTTGATGGTGAAGTTGTACCATATCAAATTCCTATGTGGAATTAAAAATAAGGCAATGTTCATGATATTGGAATTGTTGCGTGATTCATTTCCTAAAGAAAATCTCCCAAAGACATTTTGTCATATGAAAAAAGTTGTTAATAGGATTGGTCTGAATTATAAAAAAATACATGCATGTCCCAATGATTGTATGCTTTATCAGTGAGAGGATTCAAGTATACAGGATTGAAAAAAATGTTCTTCTTCTAGATGATAGTCAATGGGTTATATTGGAAGTCTGAATGAACATACTACTACGAGGAAGAATAAAATGAACACACATGAAAAGGTTTTGCATTATTTTCCATTAAATAATCGATTGAAAAGATTATTCATGTCATCGAAAACCACCGAACACATGAAATGGAATTCTATAGATAATAACAATGATGGGTTAATTCGACATCCACAAGATTCAAAATCATGGAAGACTTTTGTTTCATTACATCCAGATTTCTCAGCTAATCTTAGGAATGTTTGATTGGGATTTGCTAACAATGGATTCAACCAATTTGGGAATCTGTGTACCAGTTATAGCATTTGGCCAGTTGTTTTGATCCCTTACAAACTGCCTCTTTGGATTTTTATACAACAAACATATTTTATCATTTCGATGACTATTCCTATAAAAAAAATTCCTGGAAATGATATTGATGTATACATTCATCCTTTAATTGATGAATTATAGGAGTTATAGAGAAATGGTATTGAGACATATGATCCTTCTTTTAAAACAATGTTGAAATTGCATGCTGCTCTAATGTGGACCATTAGTGACTTCCCTGGACTTGGGAATTTATTTGGTTGGAACACTTAAATGGGTTTGTATTTTCCTATTTGTAACATTTATTTTAATCCCAAATGGCTACCTCATAGTAGAAAATGGTTCTTCTTTTTCCATCAAATATTTCTTGATGCATCTCATAGATTTTGTCTGAACAGATCAAAATTCAACAGTTTCATTGATTGTAGACCACCTCCAATGTTGTTAACTGGTTCTAAAATATTGGAACAACTTGGAAATATTGAAATATATTTTGGGATGGTGTATAATATGAATGATAGTGGGAAATGAGTTCGAAGTGCATCATCAAGTGAAATAAGAACACAAAAATGGAAGAAAAAAAGTATATTATTCAAACTTCTATTTTGAGAATTTAATTTATTACTTTATAATATTGATGTGATGTATATTGAGAAGAATGATTGTCAAAATTTTATCTTCACATTGATTAATGAGAATGGAAATTCAAAGTATCATCTCAATTCTCATAAATACTTACAATTAATTAACATAAAACGTGATCTCTGTCCCGATGAGAATGAAAAGCACGCTCCGACAATTTTTGCAAAGAAAAATAGGAATAAAGATACATTCCTTAAAATTTTAAATCATCTGATGGTATCTCATGGGTATTTAAGTAATATATCAAGGTGTTTTTAATTAAATCATCATAGGTTATATGGATTGAAAAGTGACGATTCACATATTTTGTTACAATAGTTACTACCATTGGCATTGCATACAATATTACCTAAAATAGTTATTACTGTTGTACTCCAATTATGAACATTTTTCAGATAACTATGTGAGAAATGTATACATCAATTTGAGGTTGAAAACATTTAGTATGGGTTTTTATTTACACTTTATGCAATGGATATGAGATTTCCTCCAACATTTTTTATTGTCATGATGCATTTAACTGTGCATTTGGTTGGGGAAGCTAAATTAGGTGGGCCCGTACATTATCAATGAATGTAACCAATTGATAAATACTATATATTTTTTTCTGTTAAGTAAAAAAATTCCTGGAACTTAGTTAAATGCATAATTATGTTTGTTTATTTTATTTCACAGATATCTTGGGCATTTGAAGTCATATGTGAGAAATAATGATTAACCTAAAGGCTCTATTACTGAAGGCTATTTGGCAGATGCATGTCTTAAATTTTGTTCTAGATACTTGGATGATATTGAGACAAGATTTAATAAATTTGGATGTGTTGATGACACATCAACTGAATCTAAAATACATGGGAAATCAAAAATATTTCCTACTATTGGATGATTAGTTGGGAGGACCTCAAAAGTTACACTGATAGAAATGAAATTATTACAGGCACATAGATATGTGCTGTTGAATAGTCAAATTGAAAATCCATTTATTGAAGAGTTGAAGATACAAAAAATAGACAAATGAGAGGCTAAACATGAAACAAGAATCGTATAATGAAATCTATTAATAAAGATCTAGTAGAATGGTTTTCACAACATGTAAGTTCTTAAATATTGTAATAAATTTATATATTAGGTTTATATATATATTTTGTAAATCTAAAAATGTTTTCTTTTTTTAGATCATGAATACTGATACTCGATCAGAGTTTTCAGAATATTTTAAGTTTCTTGATTGATGTCCTATAAGAAAAGTTAGAAAGTTCGACACTTACAACATGAAGGGAATTAGATTTCATATAGTCAAACAAGAAGAGGGTTTGAAAACATATAATAGCGGTATATTTACATTTTTAAAGTGGACTACTATTGAAAGATGATTGATATTATTTAATTAAACTACCGTGGTCATTTTTTAGTTGTTTTATCTAAATACAATTGGGTCAATATTATCAGAGTTGTTAAAATAGATTCCTTGAAATTTACTTATACGAACTTCTCTCGCTTGATGGATGTTGGTGATCGTGAACTGCATGATTTGTATATCTTATCATCTCAAGATAAAATGTTATATTATATGAATTATGTTGTCAATAAAGGGTGGAGTGTAGTTTCTCACGTATAACAAAGAGATTTGTATGATATGGGTGATGAAGTGGAAGATTTGACCTCTGACATTGAATCTCTTCAACAACAAGAAGTGGAATTATTTTTCCTACATGATATTGAAAATATTAGTCTAACAAGGATAGATTAAGTGTATGAAGTAATGGAGTAGGAAACTGACATGATTGAAGGGGAAAATGATTGTATGTACAATTATGCATTCATTTAGCAACCAGTTACTTCATTTGTGTAGTCATTCATTCTCATTGTTATGTATATTTTGTTTGTTAGTACAGTTCATATGTTATCATTTTTAATTTTTTTTATACATAATATTTTTGAAATATATGTTGTGAACTTTATATTATTTTATTAAATGATATTAATGTCAAGGAGGAAGAATCAAACCATTTCATCAACCACATTGAAAGATGATGATCCATCTGTATCCCTCCCTATGACATCTGAGCCACCATACGCTTGCCCCTCTGCACCATCTCCCCCTGCACCATCTCTTACACCCTCTGTGAGCACCCCTTTAGCATCTCAGTCATCTCCTCCCCCTTCAAGATCCCCAAAAGTGAGGGAGCAGCGCGCCACTTCATGTTCTTCTTGGGGATACCGGAGGGTGACCGTCATAGGTATAGATTTTAATATGAATAAATATATTGCACTTTTTTTATACTAACTATTTTTTTCATTAAATATGGAAACAATTAAAAAGTGGATAAAAATACAAAAAGTTTATATGTATGGAATCTAACCAGAGAGAAGACAGTTGTCCGATTTGATTCATATGGTGTCCCAACAGGTGATGCCGTAGGATTACTTGGCCAAATTCTTGGCCAGCTAGCTGCGGAGCTAGTTTCCCTTCCTATTTCATATGATGATTGGTGGAATATTCCTTAAACTTAATAAAATGATGTTTTTTATTCCCAAATAAAGGAAATTTTAATACATTATTGTATAATTTAATGTCATTATGTTATTAAATTATAAAATTTTCAAAATGAATTTCTGTGTACAGATGTTTTTCCACTTTATGGTTGATGACGTGCTCGCACGAAAGTGAACATTGAAAAATCTAAGAAAGAAATGGAAAGACTTTAAATGGAGATTGTGGTGCAATGTCAATGATACTTCATTGACCACCCAATAGATGTATGACAAGCTACCCGATGGGGTACCCAAAGAACAATGAAACGTTTTTGATGACAGACATCATGATGAGAAGCATATGGTATTTAAATATATATTATTATATTAATATAATTTTACATTTATAAAGGTATATGAAGAGGAAATGACATTGAATACATTACTATTAAATTACATTTTATTTATTTCAGGATCATTCAAGGAGGAATGTATTAAGCCGGGCTAAGCAAGTCATCCCTCACACTGTGGGGTCAAAGATTTTTTCTAGAAGCCGATCGGCTCTGGTAATATTTTCATTAGTATAAATATTTATAATAAAATATTATCTATTTAATATTTCAAATTTTTTATTTATCTTTTTTTAATGAAGTCATAGTGTTTAGGACACCCAACATCCTGAAGAGAAGTGTGGTTGAATGTTCACAAAAAATATGATGAAATTTTTGTTAATGAGACTGCCAAATAAGTTGGGGTATGGGCTCATTTTTCATTGTAATAAATTATTATCAGCTGTCAATATGTTAATATATATTTATTATAATATTACTAATATTTTATTTATAAGTAAAAATTAAAGAACTATGATATTTCAATCCTGCACAATCCTACTCAGTCTCCCAGGATGACCCGGTTGCTAAAGTTATTTGGAAAGAGCATCCTGGTCGAGTGTGTTGGATGGGTTTGGGAACCATACCATCTACGGTCTTTGGGAGGACACTGGGGATTACAACTTTATCTACTCTTGGTTGAATTTATTCCATACCCTGAGATTCCCAGATAAATATTGTTTCTTTACGAAACACAGATCATGAATAGGGGACTCAGATATGCTCTTTGCAGAAATTGGTGAATGATTTATATCAGAAGATGACCGGATCTACCCATGGTGGTATTGCATTGACTAGTGGTGAGTAGGTAAATAAAAAAAATTCAAAATCATTTAGTTTTCAAACATTTCTTGGTTTTAATTTTAAATATAAATATACAACAATATTTTATTTTCAATATAATTTTCTTACAAATTGTAGTAGGAAGAAGAGATGGAGGTGGAGAGGGTAATTAGCAGTGTTCATCAATGTTTAGTAATTAGTGGTATTGTTGATGTGTTTGAAAAATATTGTAATAGTCGGTTTGTATATGTATCATGTGTGGCCCAGAGTTGTCACTTAACATTTTCATGACCTAACATTTTCTTGATTTATCATATTTCCTTTTATGTATTATTAACCCATTCTTCCAAAGACACTAGGAATTTATGATTCTAATGTTTTTTAATGAATATTTATATTTATAAATCATATATGGATCAAAATTAGATAGTTATTTTATGCTTCAATGTTGTCCTGAGACCAGATGAAAATATTAGACCACACTTTTCTCAAATTGTTGTAGATGATTTCTCTTGCTGCTTATATCAGTGTAATCAAACTGAAGTTACTATTTATAGAACTAATTTTACATGGAGAAGGTTTACTATAAATGGATTATAGGTAGGTAAACTTGATTTATGTTTATTTTAGATTAATTAAAGGAGTTACCCCACTAAAATATATAGGTTTACTCTTCTAAAGTTTATCTCATCTCACAGCCCTTATATTGTTGATCTTCAGGAGAGTACCAAGAGGTCAATAGTGATGCCCTTTAAAATTAAAAATGAATGGATTACGATTCCTATTGGTAGGTAAGTGGTCATCAATGGATGAAATAACACATTTCATGGTATCCCTATACCTCCATATCAAACACATCACGAACATATCCCTTCTATATTCCTGATTCCAAAACAAGTGAAAAAAGAGCCAGGAAGAAATTATAAAGGAAAATTTATATCTTTGATGTTTAAGATCTGAATATTTTCCAGGTAGATATTACGAGGGGTGGTCATGGACATAAGCACCTTCACTTGGAATGTAAGGTGGATTTAAGTTACCCATGTATTGATCAGATCCACATGCTCCATTATATACCACACCGCCTCATCATGGTGAATGTGAAATCCTAACATGGAATGTTCTAGCCCAATGATATGAATCCCATCTATATTGAGTAGTTTCTTTATACCACTGATGTTAGTGAGCATTCTATGGATGACCCCGTTATCCTAGGATTTAGTGAAAATGACCTTACTAAGGATATCCACATGTACAACTTCCCCAAACCATTGAAAAATGTACTCATAGAATACCAAATAGGGATCTCCTTCATCAAACTATCTCATTCCCAAGAGTTTCAATCCTTTATATACTTATCTACCTATGGATCTCACTTGTTAAGTGTCATTAATTTCCTATACAACTAATACACAATAACCCCCTATGATTACTCTTTCTCTTTGATAAGCGCCACCTGCTACTCTCCCTTGATCGTGCTGTTGTGGGGCCACTCCTTCCTCATCATTTGTAGTCTATCACTTCAACATCTATCCTAATAAACACGATCTACCTATAGTAAGTGTACTTATGGATAATCATGTTGGAAGAAGTTGGTGGTGGGAGCTCTTGTCTCCCTTTTACCATCTTTATATATGAATAAGTTCCAGATTATCATTAGGATTTAAGGCTGGAATTTGTCACACACACTACTGTACACATTTAGAGTCAGTCACAACATATACTTGAACTAAATTTTCAAACAAATGTGGATTGTATGGATCACATCTCATCTAGTAATCATACCTCACCACTAGTACCCCACCTCATAAGTCCTTGATTTATGACCATTTCTTGATGTTCCCCAAAACATCATCAGTCACCATCCCTGTTTGGAGGGATAATGGGTGGAACATGATTCTTTCTATTGAACTGACCATTTTAAGCACATCCATAGTATCCGACATGGGTGGGAAGCTTCAGGAGACGTTCCGAATTGTTGGGTGGAAATTGCTGTAGGGTGGAGATATGTGGTCTCAATAATCATATCCCCCCATGCGTGATACTATATAGAAATATAAGAAGTGAAATGGACTTTATACATGGAGTTGAGTCTGCCCTTGGCTGATCTAATATAACATATTGTATAACTCCTCAAATGTAGAAACATCTAGATTGATGGGATACCCTGTATCAAACACCACCACCTTAATGGTGGTCCTTGACCACACCCCCATGTGTGCATCCCTCAAAAGAAGAATCCAGCTATAGATCAGCATGGAAAATAACCCTCTAAGCCTGAACATGGGAGAATTAGAAATTATTTTATGGCCCCACAACATTCACTATCTCTTCAATATAATATTTTTGTACATTTTATCCTACTCCATTTGAAGACACAAGGGAATGTGTTCTACCACCGTAATATATTTTCATATAGATCATCCTAGAAGTAGTTAAACTATTTCTTTAATTGGATGTCCTTTACTCATATCTTATTACATTGTTCCCTTTCAAAAAACATGGAAATTGCTACAAAAGAGTTGGAATTTTATCATGGTCCTTCCACACATTCTCTATAGGGATAAAATCATCATAAATCACACCTTGAATCAGGATCCCGACTAATTGATAAATATCCTATAGGAAGAAATGGTATGAGTTATGGATTGATTAGTACATGTACCTTATGAACTTATAATTGAAATGGCATGGTTACTCCCTCCATGTAATGATCTTCTTATTTTATAAATCTTACAGTGTAATAGTTAGATCACAACGTGGAATCCTATAATATCATATTTATTCACACTACTATATTTTTTTTATCTCTATTAGGTGTTTCCAAATTGAATAAGTGTGTGGATTTTAAAGTACCTTTTCTTATGAAAATGCAGGTTTCCTTGTATTATTTTGTATATAGGATGTATGTGCATGTGAAATTGGCACATTTTTTTTCAGGGCACAAGCACTAGGGCTGCAGAATCAACTATTTTTTTTATAAATCAACCTATAACTGCAGTTTAAACCACCGCAAAGTAAATTGATGATTTGTAGCGGCGATTTTAATCACTACAATAATTTGGTATCTTACTACTAGTGGTAGTTAAAACCACCTCTATATTTAATAATTTAGTGGCAATTAAAACCTCTGCATGATAGTTTTCATTTTCTGATACCATTTTACTGTGGTTGGTCATGGATTTAGTAGCAGTTCTCCAAGAAAAAAATATTTTCTTTTATAGCGGTTTAAACCACCAAGGAAAAAAACAGTTTTTTGGGAAAAGCACTACTAAAACCATGAACAATATCCATGAAATTAAATATCTATGACGATTACCAAAAACCATTGTGAAATTGAAGAAACCGCAACATATTGTATGATGGCAGACAATTTGGGGGTGGTTTTTGGAAACGGCCGCTATATCCAAAAAAACTGCCGCTACACAGTGATTTTTCCTATAGTACTATAATGTAACCCATTATAGATGAAGATATGAATAATCATAACTATATATGAAGGGAGAGAAGGACCAGGGGATAAGTCTGAAATTTTTTCCCTCTCCATCTTTTATGTTTGAGAAAACATACCTAAATTTTCTTTGGTGTCGGTTTCCCTTCCAATGTGGGTGGGGTAGTGTATAAAATTAGAAAATATAGAATAATATCACAGATAAACCATAGTAAGGGAAACTACTAAGAATTAAAATGATAGTCCTCTATCATACATAAGACCCCTAGATTCCATTGCTAAGGTATAGGTCTCAAGAAATCATAAAAACATCTAGATTCACATTTACCAGTCTTCATTTAATTATCATTATTTATTTTTTATTTCCAAGATTAACACTTTAATGTTATATTCCTCTTCCCTCGACACCATAATTCCCCTTATTTATATTCTAATGTTTTTAATCATTATTTGTGGACATTGGGAACCCAAAAATATTCATTTATTAGTTTATTTACAATTTCTAAATCATTTAGGTACTATAAGACTCATCCTAAACTACATTATCAAGATGAACTTGGAGTTCATTAATTTGAACTCTATTAAGTAGTCAGATCCAATAATATAAATAACATCGATAAATTTAGTGATTAAGAATGAATCAAGAGAGAATTATATCAATGATCAAGACTAGTTTAGAACTCATCTTGAATACCCTAATTTTATTCCAACCCTATTTCATATAATCACTGAAATCGATTATCATTGTAGCCCTAGGATCTTAGCTCATTACTGAGTAAAATTTCCTAACTATATCACAGTTATCTTCAACACATATAATAACAACAAGGAATTATTCACCCTAGATAATAAATATAGATTAACTACAAATTTTCCATGCATAGTAAAGATTAACAAGGTTATTTCACTGATGAAATCAAGCATCTTGGAAAAATTTATGGGCTTGCTCTATGACAAACATTTTATAAATAACAAAAAACCATTTTAATTCTATCTTGAATGAACCGGTTTATTATTAATAGGGTTTTCACACATAGAAGACCAATTTTATATAAAATGACAGCCCTAAACTAACATTAACATGATTAATTCAATACTTCCATATTCATAAAATTTCTATAAGAACTATAATTAATTATTATCCTCTTTCATTTCTCATTTAATTTAACCAGCTTTAAATTTTTATCGGTTTCAAACATTTTAAACCTTGAAAAACAAGAAAAAACATAAATACTACCAAATACACATCACACTATATAAATAAATAACAAAAGGGTAGTATCAAGAAATATATAAAACCCATGAGAACATAAACTGAATCATTCATTTTACATTCACAATATGAAATGTCAATTATCATCAGCGTAAAATAAATCTCATTTCAATTATTTAATAACCATAATTATAATCATAATCCATTTAATGAAATAAATAGTAGATAAAACTAAATCACATGATTAATTATTTTATCTCTTAGATAATTTCCTAGATAATGTTATTATTCTACAACATGCATAAATTCAACAAATAAAACAATGAACATATGTAACATAACTACTATTTAAATTCTTGAAACAATAACATTAAATTAATCAGTACTCCATTGAATGTGATCCATATTATTCTTCCTTTACAATTTAAATACTATTATCTAATCATTATTTATATATAAGACATTCAATTAAGATTTATAGATCATTAAAATAATCATTCTTCATGTGATATAACTATGTTATTATATTTTTATGGTTAATCTTACCCATTTAGAAAAAGGAAACTTATTCATGATATGATCACACATTTTATAAGAAGAAGTTATATATCCCACAATGTTGAAGAATCTTCAATTAATTTTGTAAAATAATAGGAACTGGAGCACAGGTTTGAAACTCACTATGAAGTAACTTTGAACATGTGTAAAAGGGTAGCAAAACTCCCTGAGGAAATCTTAAGGTTCACTCATACTCAATATAAAGAGAGAGAGATAGAATAAAAATATAGAGAAAATACTTGTTTTACATAAAAATATATTAACTCTCAGGTTTTCCAAAAATTAAAGTTAACTTTAATTTTAAGTAAACATTAATTATGTTTTTATTAAAATCCCTACCAAAAAACTCATATAATGTGTTAGAATTTAAATAATTAAAATACATTAATTATTTTTTTAAGTTGGGTTTTAAATACCTATTTAATAATAACTATTTCATTATTTTGGTTAAAAGGAATTAATTACCTGGAAATTATGTATTGACGTCATTTACTATGAAATTGTAAAAACATTAGATTTTAAAAATTTAGAAAAGGTATGAACCTACCAGATGACCAAAATGGCCAACTGTGAAAATTGGCTAAGGCAAGAACCTAAAATATGACCAGAATAATCAACCATAAAATATGCAAAAGGAATGAACTATAACACCCCATGATTTTATGATATATTTATTTTTAAATAAATTTAATTTCTTCTATAGATTGTGATACACACAAACCAGTGTCCAAATGAACTATAATGCAATATACCATTATAACCTACTCACTAAATTAGTGTAAGTAATATGAAAGATTAAATTATAAAAATTTTTGTAATGATTTTATATAAATAAATTATAATGTTAAATAAGTACTCATTTTCTAGTAATGTATTTATATTCTTCAAAAATAAATTTTTCCTCAAAAATGTTTTTTTTTCACCTTTTTTGAACAAATAATAAAATTATTTTTTCCAAATTTAGGAAAATTTCTTTCAAAAAATTAAATTCATTTATGATATTTTATTGTGAAAAATATCTTAGAGTGAAATTTTGATATTTTTTTAAAAAGATTGAATTTTCAATGAATTGTGAAAAATATTTATTTTTATTAAAAATGACAATTTTTTTAAATAATTTATAGATTTAGTTTTTTATAAAGGTTTTAAAAGTATTGTTACTTAAATTATATGATTTATAATCCAATTTATTTCATTTTAATCAATTTCATATTGAAGTTTGATATAAAATCTTTTTATTCTTATGATTTTTTTGGAAACCCACTTTTGTCACGTTTTACTGGTTTAATTTTAAATTAAGTTTTTAAAAATATATGAAATGTATTAGATAAAATTTATTATATATTTATAATAATAATAATTAATATTATTACGTAAGGTAAACTTATTTTTTGGTTATAACGAATAGTGAAAAAGGTAAAACTTTGTTAACATGGTTAAGGTTAAAACGAGTTTATCGGAAGATTAAACCAATAAATAAGGGTAATTTTCACAAATAAACTTCTATAAATCCTATTTTATAGAAATATTTTAACCTTATACTATCCTAAATTTTAATCTCAATCCATTTGGAATTATTTTTCATGGGTATTATTTTATTATATTTTAATATTTTATGAAATTCCAAGTGTGTCGTCTCCCCCAATTATAAAAGGACACCCTCCTTTCTCTTCCTTACACCACTTTGATCCATATATATTTAAAAAACCTAAAAACATACCTTATAAACTTACCTATATATTAATTATTTGTTTTGTCTTCTTAAAATAATATTCCAAGGGTCCTTTAGAAAGAATCTAAAGGAGGCCTATCGAAGAAGTGGTAATCATCTCACCCGACCTCTTTTAATTTATTTATTTTTATACCTAGTATAAATCTGTTTTATTCATAATAAAATAATAAAATATGTTTCCATAATATACTGAAATTTTATAATCATTGTGGAACCATCAATATCCACCCCTTATTCCATCAAATGGAAAGTGAAAGTGTTGCTCATGCGTACATGTAGACTACCACCTCCACGTAGCGATGCAATTATGTTTACAAACTATCTTTTATGGATGGTTATTATGATGGGTTCAAATATTATATATTATATTTATGACATAATTATTCTTTTTAAATTATAATATCATATGTATCTTCTTAGCTTCCAATCTGTTGGAAAATGATAACGTCGCTCGTGCGTACGTGTGGACTACCACCTCCAAGAAGCGATGTGATGCATTTTTTAGACTCTTCTTTACATGGATTGTAAGAAGAATAAATTTAATGAATATATATGATATAATAATGATTTTATACAGTTTAATTATTATTTATATTTATTTTTACTCATCTGTCAAAAAGTGAATACACCCTTCATTCGTACGTACGAATTACCATCTCCATGAACAGTATAATTCATTTTTCTTTCCCTAAATTTTATGGATGAATATAAATATATTTTTAATGAATATATATGATATTTATATAATGATTAATGTTATAGACATGATTGATCTATAATCGAGGAAAATGGATCAGAACCCCCGAACAGAAATTCTCATGAAAAACGAAACACTTAACATCTAAAAATAAAGATTTTAATAAGGATTTATTAATAAATGGATGTTGAAATATTATAATTGAAAAATCCTAACATTAAATTAAATATTATTTTAAAATATTTAATTTATTCGATATCTCATGTTACATGAAACACTGAGTTTAAACGAATCAAGATATACTAATAAAAAATTATTATTCAAAGTGACAGTTATCACTTAGGAAATGGATTAGCAGGTATGAATAGGAATAAATAAATTATTAAAAAAATTTGATTTAGAAATTTCTAACATAAATAAATGGGTCATAAATTGATTACAAATTCAAATAAAAATCATTTTAATGAATAAGAAATATCTTTCGGGAAAACTATTTTTCTGTGCGTAATGTATTTTTATCTTAATAAATTAAATTAATCACTATTGGTGAATGATTTTAATTAAATTTTTATATTATATATTCAATAAAATATATTAATATTAATATAATATTTTTATAGGAATGAGATAAGAATAAACTAATTTTTATGCTTAAAAAGTATTTGTTTAAAAAGCTATTTTCATCGCATGTTGCACAATTATTTTAAAATTAATTTCTACAAATTTTAGAAATTTAATTTAAAAAATGGATTCAATATTTGGAATTATTAAGTTCAAATTTGGTCAATATAACCCTTTTAGTTTTTTTTCAATATGAATACAAAATATGGTCAAATTTATCACCATAGTAAAGGGTAAATCAGGTTAATATTTGTTATAAATAAGTGATAAATCCATAAATTTTCATTATAATTATTATTGGATGAATATAATTTGACCCTTATAACATAAGGCTTAAAATTCATTTATTTAATGGAAATTTTTCCCTTAAAATTACCTATATAATGTTTAAATCAAATAAAGTTAAAAAATGTAACTCACATAGTTTTAAATATCTCTTATGTGTTCACATAGGGACCGAATAATGTTATGAATGGATATAAATGTATATTTTTAGAATAAAGACATGATCTTCATGATTAAAATTTATTTATAATTTTTATTAATTATATAATTACCTAATATTCTTATGTAATGTTGGCAAAATATTTATTCAATTGATTGAAAAATAATATAAATGATTTTAAAATTTTTAAAAGTAATATATTTTGGGTGGTTTATCAATTTCAATGAATGTTTTAGATAAATATAATATTTTTTTAAAAGGATTATATTTTAATATGAACTTTTTATTTAGGTCCTTAAACTCAATTTTAATGAATACTGTCGAAATTGACATTAATGATATTTTATCAAAATAATTTATTATTAAATTATCTAAAAATTATAAAAATATTTAAAGAGGAAAATTAGGATATTATATGGTAAAAAAGTTTGTTCTTTTTCCATTTATGAGTTAATAGTTACCTTATAAATAAAATAATAACCCTTTAAGTGTGAAAATGTTGTTACCGTTGTTAAGGTTAAAATGGGTTAACAATGGGGTTAAACCAAAATATAAGGTTTAAAAAACTACATAAACCTATCCAAATTTTATTTTTTGATGATATTAATACAAAAATATAAATTTTATTTGAATATATATCTATGTGGAAGCATTTTTCTTGAGAATGAATTGATTATAATTTAATCCTTTAATAAATTCGAAGTGTGTACTCTCCCTCACTTATAAAAGGACACCACTCCTTTCTCTTCTTCACACCACACTAAGCCATCTATATTAACCATACCATTCCTAAACAACTTATATAATTACTTATCATCAAATATATAAGTTTTGGTCTTCCTAAATGACGTACCCTGGGACCCTAAAAATGAAAACTACAGTAGTTCTTTGCATTAAGAGGTAATTTCCTTAACCAATCACTTTCTTTTTTAATTATTATTTTACCTCTTATAAATCTATCATATTTATCATAAAATAATATATTCAGTATCATAAAAGTTATTAAATTTTATTATGATAAGGATACAACCATTATACACCATCTTTTCCATCAAATGGGAAGTGAAATTATCAGTTGTATGTAGATACGACTTACCATATGCAAGTAATGATACAAATCAGTTTCCTTAAAAATATTTTATATATTGGTATTATGATTGGTATAATGTTTATATATATTATATTTATAAAGTAATTATACTTATAAATTTATCATATCATATCTACCTTATTATCTCCCAATCTGTTGGGAAACAATAACAACATTCGTGCATACGTGTGGACTACTAGATCCACAAAGTGATGCGTTTCATTTTACATGTATATTTTACATGGATGGTAATAAGGATTTATTTGATTAATGTTTATTATTTATATTATATAATAATTATTCTATAAAGGTTAATAAATATATAACTTTATTTCGTTCCATCTATTAAAAGATAAAAAAACGTTCATGCATATGTATGACTTACCATCTCCGTGAATGGTGAAATTCATTTTTCTATTTATAAATTTTATGGAATACTATAAATTTACATGTAATGAATATATATTATTTTTATATAGTTATTAATATTCTAGAGTGGATTTAACCATGATCAAATTATAATGGCCAAAACTACCAAACCAAAACATACATGAAAAACGAAATAATTATCACATAGAACAATAATTCTAATAAAGAAATGTTAATAAATGGGTGATAAAAGGTTATAAGTAAATAATATAGGGCTCCATATAAATTATTATTGTTCTGGAATAAATTTATAATCCACCAATATATATTATATAATAATTTTGAACACATAAGAATGAATTCAACCCCGAGGTAAGGGGTTTTATGTTAAAATCTAACTGTTGATAGAGATTTTTATGATTAAGTTATGATTTTGAAATATTATGATATAACTTTAAATAATATTATATATTTTATTATCCTATTTTTATTTATTTATAATACATTTTTTATTTTAATTTTACTCACCTCAAGTACTCAAGATATCAAAAATATTTCTGAAGGAAAATCATCTTTATTTCCCTATATTGTTGGATATCATTTTTCAACCATATCCATGTTTTCAAAAAATGTTTTAAAGAAGGTTTTTCTTATTAGGATATTTTTTTTTGAAATAATTTTTACTCATGTTTTATTTTTTTTAAAATGGTCTAAAATTTAATATTCTTATCATTTTCTGAATGAGGTATATTTTATGTTTTTTATAAAAATAAAAAAGAAATATTCCTTTTAACATATATGTCATAAACATAGTTATATGTAATCATGATAACTCATTGTAAAACATTATTTATAAGTTTCCCAGTCTATTTTCAAAGAAAAATAATTTCAAAATATTTTGTGATTTTTTACAAGGGATTTTCAAAGTGAAAGGGATATTTTCCTCAAGAATGTATCAATGATCTTGTAATTAAATTTCTCTTCATCAAAGAAGGAACATGCTTGATTTCACTTATGATTGATTTGTTGGGGATATGATCCATGGATACCATCCTTAATATTTATCTATATTTTCTATGTTTATGATGATATTATGTTTATTAAACCCATTATTTTTCCATGGGTTATTGTATAATGAAATTATGAAATGTTTATGAAATCTGTTTCTTTTCCAAAGGTTATGTTTTGATGAAATTTTTATAAAACCAATTTCTTTTAATTAATTATAATATAATGAATGTTTTATAATATTTTGGAACACATATGCATGATTTTCCTTATGTGATGGGTGAGACCTATATCCTCATCCAATGCATTGGGTAATAAATGATATCTCATGAGATAAACAGAACTATAATGGGGAGTGAATCTAGTTTAGTAAGGGACTTTATCCACTATAATAGTCTTGGGAGGGAACCTTGAATACTACAATGGTTTGTGGAGTGAACCCATTCCACTATGATAATCTTATTAGTGATCTTTAATTACTATAGTAATGAGTTTATACTCTTATATGTATTCCAAAAAACTATGTATTATGCCTATATTATTCTCTTATGGTTCAAGTTCTTTGATTCCTTTATGATTCAGGTCTTATGAAATCGAAATATTTATTCCATGAATAAATATTTTGATCTATGATATAAAAGGTATGGATTTTCAATTTCTATACTCATATTCTCATACTCTTATTCTCATGTTATTTTGATATCACCCATGTTTACCCTTATTGAGAATTTGGGATCACCCGTTCTTATGTTTCCTTTATGCAGGTTATGATGAAATGTATTAAGTATGATATGTCTTTGAAGGGTGATATTTATGAATAACTATGTGGAAGACGATATATTTTACTTATGAACCGGTTGCTTATGTATCCATGTTTCCAATGGAACTATAATTGTATCATTATGGCATGGATTATTCTGTTATATAATGAATATTCATCAAAAAAGATTAATTATCTATGTATGAAATGTATGGTTAATTATATTTGGTATCATATAATGTTTTAGCTAACATTTAGAAACCGGGATGAGATAACATTATTGAGAACTCTGAAGATAATTCTAATTATAGGATAAAATTTAAATATTAAGTAATGATCATGAATGGCCTAGGTTAAACCTGAGGTGTCATAGAAGAAGGTTTAATTATTTATATATCCTAAAAATTATTATTTGTTCTCCCATTAAGATTTTTTGATTCACACAAGTTTATTTGGTTTTTGTAAAGGGGTAGAACCCAATGTAATCATGTTAATTCATAATGTGAAAAACAATGCAATGATTGTCCTCCTAAAAAACCAAATGTTATGGGATATGGAATGAAAAATTTATTTTCTACACTCACACAAGTTTCTCAAGATATGAATCACATTGATATTACAACCAAAAAAATTATGTAACAACATTCTATGGAGTCCTTTATAAAGAAACACCCACATTCATTTAGTGGATCCACTAATCCACTAGTCTCTAAGAAATGAATCATTAATATTGAAAAGATATTTTATATTATATAGTGTTTAAAACATGATAAAGTAATTATGTATATTTATCATTTTTGAAGATTAAGCTAATCAATGATGAATTCTTATCAAGAACACAATTTAATAAGAATAAATTAACTCTATGAATTTGGACGACTATAAGATCTTATTTCTCAATAAGTAAACTCCTCATATTATTTATATGAAAATTAAGAAGGAATTACTTTAGGTAAAATATAAGTATTATGAATCCATTGGTACGTATGATGAAAATTTTACATGAATTTTGAGGTACGCTTCTGGTATTATCATCTAACCTAAAAGTAAGGTTGATTGATTATTTAGTGGCTTAAAAACAAGTCTTCAAAGGTAATTATCCATAATGGAATTTAGTATCTATGAATAAATCATTTGATATGCCACAATATGGAGATGTAGATTGTAGTTACCCATCAATATAATGGATTTTACAAGAAAAGAATGATGGAATTCAATGAAAATTCTAAAAACTATAGAGATAATAAGATGATCCTTGCATTATGATTAAAGTGTAGAAGGAAACTTGGAGGAAAGTTTCTTAAGCGAAAAAGTAAATGATTCATGTACAGAAATAAATGTCATGAGGAAATAAAATGTTGAACTTATGGGAAGAAGTTTACTAAAGATATAAATAAAGGGGGAACACCACAGAATTCACTACATACACTCCAGTGTTTTGAATGCATGTAGTATGTGAATTATGATAACTTGTACCCAAATCTAAAGGTTAATGATGATGATCGATGTCAACAACCATTTATGCACAGAAAATGGAAATATCACGCGATCACAATTTCTAATGGGTGGTTTGATAATGACATGGTCAAGAGTACACTTACCCTATAATATAGAATTGGAAATGACTTATTTTATTTTGGATCCACTCACTCTTTTTTCTGTAAATAATTATCTAAGGGTGTCACAATACCACCTAAACTATTAGATGTTGAATTTTTAGTGAAAAACCAAAATGTAATGATGATCAAATATCATGTCTATGATTCATTTCTAGTTGTATTTTGTGGGAATGTTCTTCCATTAAATCTGTTTATTCTTCCTTTGGTTGATTTTTTATGATATTTTGAAAATGGATTTGTTATATCTACATAAATACCACTTCAATTATGAAATAAGGTAATCTATATTTGATATTACAAACCAACCTATGATCATAAATCAGTGTGATGATACATTTAAACATCTAATAGAAATCAAATCCATCATATGAGTCTTGATTCTTATTTAAAAGGTGAGTTTATACCAGATGGTTGGGAAGAAACTCAATGTTGAGGATATGCCTATTGTGTGAGAGTTATCGATATCTTTTGGAAATATTTTCATATTCTTCCTCTGAATATTGTTGTCAGGTTTTCAATTTAACACATTCCAGGTTCTATAGCTATCTCAAATATTATATATAGAATGGACCTAATTGAGTTATTGGAATTGAATAAGAAACTCCATGAAAATATTTACAAGGGATTAATTTGGTCAAATGCGTCACTATGTAGTGAACCATTTATTTTTGTAAAGAAGAATGATGGATCAATGTGACACTACATCAATTATAGGGAGCCTAACAAAATCAGTATAATGAATAGGTATCCTCTACCCCGTATTGATGACTTGTTTGATCAACTACATGGTGTAGGACCCCAGGAAACCCTGAGAGGGGAGGGGTGAATCAGGGTGTCAAATTTTTCTTCTTAAAGTTGTGGATCTTTTTCCCACGTTGGTAGTAACAACTTAAACCTATATGATGGATATGATTAGCAATTAAACATTCACATGCAGAGATATGACACAACTATTTTTACTTGGTTCACCACTAAGGGATACGCCCAAGGAGCATACGCCGACAGGTTTTCGGTCGTACCAAAATCCACTATGCTTCACTAGCCGTAGATTACAAATTTTCGGGTACAGTCACTTTGTCCTAGGCTCACTGCCTTTACAAAAGTTTAGGGATAGATCACTGCGTCCCTCGGGTCACTCCCATTGACTCCCCCTGGCTCACTGCCGTTGGTGAAGTCACACTCAGTTTATAGACGTGAAGGTCTCTTCAATAGGTGTGCATTAAAGTTTTTTGTATCCTGTTCAGCATGAGACTTTCCTTGCAGCAGGGTTTAGAGTTGATGCTCTTTTTAGTTCAATCCTTCTTCTTTAGTGCAATGACTGAACGCACTGGATCCCCTTGTCTTAGTTTTCCTGAATCACAATCACTTGTATGATTGCTCAATATATGATGCCCATCTTACTTGTCATCATCAAAATCTGATCACCATGTATGCATGAGATCATGCATGTATCATTTAGATTTCTTCTTCATTCTCAATTTGCACCGAATGTATCGGGTAATCTCCCATCTTTCGTGCAGCTCCAAACAGATCGGCGGGCTTCAGCAATACCTGGCGCACTTCTCCAAACCAGGCGCGCAAGTCCCAATATGGCGCGCAAGTCTAAAATGGCGCGCAATTTTCACCAAAGCACCTGTGTGACGCTTCCTTCCCCAACTACAAACTTGCGCGGTCCACTTCCTTTCTCTCCCAAACCGCCTTGGGCGTGCAGCCAACAACCGGCGCGCAACCTCTCACACTGGTGCGCAACTTCACTTGCATGACCCACTCACACCACTTTCACGACCACCACACCTGTGTGACGGGAGCTCTGATTTCTCAAAGTGTTGAACTGCGGTGAAGAATGAAGAGGGGTGGTCCAGTATTTATAGGGAATCTGACCACCCTGCATGACGGCACGCATGTCAACCATCGGCACGCAAGTCTCGGCCTCTTCTAGTCACTTGCGCAACCAACTACCAAACTTGCGCGAACCTCTTTCCTTTGCCAAATTTCGATCTTCTGATCTGGAAAAACCATAGGCGCGCAAGTTATCAAGCTTCCAAGGCTTTATCATGCAAGTATCTTTCACGGCGCGCAAGTCACCTGCACGACCAAACAAAAACTTGTGCGAACATTATCCCTTTTCCTTATATTGATGATCTGATCTTGAAAAACATATGGCATGCAGGTTTCCAAGCCTTCATGTACATGGTGTTCAAGTCCCTTTGCCAAAAACCACTTTTCTTCATTTGTCGATTTTCAGGCCCAAAAATTTGGCAAACACTAGAAAACGGCGCCACCTTGTATCTGTTCTTTTGTACCGCCTCCAGATCATCCATTCCTTTTGTCGATGTTCCATGAATACAACATGGATCATTATCCACAGTCCTTGAACTCAACATGCCACCATGGAATCTCCTTTTTCAACAAATTTTTATGTCGATTGTTTTCTTTTTCAACAAGCACAATCACCTCAACAACACTTCTTGTTGGTGATCTGTATCCTTCAGCAACTCTTCTGCTTTTATCACAAACTCCACTATTGTGATATGTATTCTTTGAAGGCATAGCTTTGGAATAATTATCTTCTATTACAATGTGATGTGGATGGATATCTCATAATTCCAATCCCCGCACGACCATCTTAGAATTCCGATCATTTTCACATTTTCTTCTTCATCAACCGTCATGATCGACTTCATGCAAACCATATGATTTAATTCGTCAAGAAGTCTCTTTCATGGTTCTCATGCACTTATGAGTAATTGTATGGCCTTCATCAAAAAACCCATGGGTCTCATGCAATAATCAGGAATTTCCTGGACTTCATCAAAACCCATGGTTCTCATGGTTGTCATGATGGTCTTCATCAAAACCCATGGTTCTCATGGTTGTCATGATGGTCTTCATCAAAACCCATGGTTCTCATGCAAATAAGGAGGAATTGCATGGTCTTCATCCAAAAACCCCATTCTTCGTTAATCATCCTCATATGGATTACACCTCACATTCTTCATTATTGTAAACAATGCATCACCTTTGACACATGTTCTTTGAAACTATGATCAGTACTACAATCGTCTGAATTATCATTCCTCCACTTCACCGGAGTACTTCTTGATCTCATTCATTTTGATCTTCATTGACAATTATTGAAAATAAATACAACTTTATACACAAAGTGGTTCCAACAATCTCCCCCTTTGTATTTTTTTGTCAATACCTTATACATCTTCTGAAATGATGTCATCAATGTCAAAATGAGAACCTTCTCTTCAATCATATTTTCTTATCAAACGTTCATTTCACTTTCTCTCCCCCTTATTGACAAGAAATACAAAGTGCCTGGTAGGGAGGGTATCAATCCATACTTAAAAAATGTTTCATTAATCATTTCACTCTAAGTCTACTTGAGAAATGCCCGATGTAGAAAACAAGAGGATTTGATTAAGTCAACAAGGCTGACCATTATTCACAGATCATGATACCAACATGAGATGAGAACTCATGTATTTTTTCTTCAAGGGTTTTACACATTCATTTCAGTTTAAAGAAATCAAATGTGATTGGGAATACTCAACCTGAAACTCCTTCATCAATGACACGTTCTTCATGAAATTTACAGAGTAATTGCATTTGATACCAGCTGGAGTTGATATTGATTGTAATACTGATTTTGGAAGCTTCTTCATTTTTCTCCTCCCCCTCAAGGGAAACACTCCTCATAATCTTCATCAAGAGAGATCCTTCATCATATTATTCTTTGAATATCAATTGAAGAATCTTCAAAGGATGGAAACTTCTTCAGCTTAGATATCAAGAGTTGATAGCATTCACTACTTCTCAGATTCTCCCTCTGAGAGTAAGCTTCACCTTCAATTCCCTGCATTATTAGCACAAATACAATACAAAAATGATTAAGAGAATAAGGTGGTTCCTCCTTGCTTCATCAATATGAGTTGCAGGGTTGAGGTGTTTTTCTCAACCAAGTTCCTCTGTTCACTCCAGTCTTCATGCATGAACATTTCAACATATGTTCTGATATGTGTTGATGTCACATGGATCTTTTCACATTCTCTTCTGCTTTGCGTGGAGAATTGTTCTGCTTAATAGCCATCATGAATGATACATTCTTACTCCTCTTAAAGAATGCTTCTTGTTTTGGTGTTAAGGTAAGACAACCTTTTGCAATGTGACCAGATTTCTTGCACCTCTCACACAGTACTTCTTTGACACGTGTGTTTTTCTTGATTTGCAATCTCTCTTGCACTCTGTCTTCATCACGTGAAAGTTTTTCTTTGCCTTTATCACCAATCTTGGACTTTTCATCTTCAAGTTTCCTCATTCTTTTCAAATCTTCTAGCCAGATGACCAATATGTCATTTGAAACTGTTGCAGCTGATTTTGGTCTTCCAGATGTGTTCATCTGAGTTTCAACCCACTTAGTTTTTCTTTTGGATGAATGACCCTTTAATTTCACGGATCTAAAATCCCGGGTCTTCTCAGCTTCCCTACTTGAGATCTTCTTGGGGATATGTGTGTTCAAAATATTCTTCTGATTTCTTCCAAAGGAATAATCTTTCTTCTTAGCTAGCTTGTGTGGTCTTCTATTCTTATCAACTCGGGATATCTGTTGACATAGGCATGCACCATTCTTATGACCACTGCTGTTGCATACATCACAGATGTTATCAAGAATTCCAAATCTATTTGCGGTGAACAGATGATTCTGGATCTGCGGATGTTGCTTCTTCTTCTCTGGATTCCTTCCCTTTGATATAGGCTTTCCCTGTTCTTTCCCATTTAAGGGATTGTAAAGACAATCCAGTGCATAGTGACCAAATCTATTGCAGCACAAACATTGGCCCACAAATATTTTCTTCTTTGTTTCTTCTATATGAGGTTGTTGGGCCATCCTCTTAAAATTTTGTGCTCTATTTGAGGAACCAACTTCCTACTTTTGCTTCTCATCCACCCTAGCCATGGTGGTAGGTTTATTCCACTCACCTTTCCTCATCCATACCTGCTTAGAACTTTTCTTCCAACCTGCACTGATTGTAGGAACGTATTTACAAACATGAGTAAAAGATTGTTTAGATGGTACCTTTACTTTCTCAGTTTCTTGTGATAGATCAATGAGTGAAGTCATGATCTTCTTATCACATGTTGGAGGTATTTTGACAATATAATCCTCCAGTGAGCATTGAGTACCAGAAGCGACTGATTCTTGAGGTGGACACTCAAGAGTTGTCTTAATCTTTTTGTCACATGTTGGAGGTACTTCACCTTTAATAGCCTCCAATGAACATTGAGTACCAGCATCTCCTATTTCATTCTTTTGTGGAGTCTCAATATGTGTCTTCTCAAGATTTGTCAATTGGGTTTCCAATTTTTGACTTTAATTATTGAGGACGATCTTCTGATATTCAATCATGATCATCTTCTCTTCATAAGTCTTATTCAATCTTTCAACCTCATCCTCATGCATTTTAACTTTGTTTTGTAACAAAGAGTCAAGTTACCTAAATTTCATGGAAGTTTCTTCCAAACAAAAACTCTTGACTTCATTGTTCTTCTTCAGCTCAGCTTCAAGTGCATGGATCCTTTCTTTTATATTATTATTGACTTCCTCTTTTTCTTCAAAGACTTTCACCTGTTTGGTGAGCTTCATACTTTCCCGAACTATTCTTTCTAACCCATTTTCTATATTGTCAGCATCCCTTTCTAATCGAGTGATCTCAACCTGTATAGTTTGGAATAGGCTACAAATAATCTCAACCCTTTCTTCGGGAATATCATGCAGATATGTTTTGAGTTTTTCCTGAAAGCTTGAATTAGGGGTGTCATCCTTTCCTCTAGAAGAATCCTGAGCCACCTGCTCGATACATTCCAAGCTTGATGTTTCTTCATTATTGGAATGTCATAGAGAACAAGACACTGCATCTTATTTGGATATGAGGGACTTCTTCAACTACTTCTTCTCTTTCTTTTTCCTGTTCGTCATGGTCTTGCTAGATGTAGACTTCTTCTTATATATTATTGTGTCATTATCAATACTACTCTTCATTTTTGAATTTAGGAAAGAAACTGAAATCCTCTTCTAAATAGAATTACTGTAGAATATCCAACATACGTTAACCTTTCCCTCTGATACCACTTGTAGGACCCCGACACACCCTGAGAGGGGAGGGGTTAATCAGGGTGTCGAATTTTTCTTCTTAACGTTGTGGATCTTGTTCCCACGTTGGTAGGAACTACTTAAACCTGTATGATGGATATAATTAGCAATTAAACATTCACATGCAGAGAGATGACACAACTATTTTTACTTGGTTCACCACTAAGGGCTACGTCCAAGGAGCATACGCCACCAGGTTGTCGGTCGTACCAAAATCCACTATGCTTCACTAGCTGTAGATTACAAATGTTCGGGTACAGTCACTCTGTCCTAGGCTCACTGCCTTTACAAAAGTTTAGGGATAGCTCACTAAAACCCTCGGGTCACTCCCATTGACTCCCCCTAGCTCACTGCCGTTGGTGAAGTCACACTCAGTTTATAGACGTGAAGGTCTCTTCAATAGGTGTGCATTGAAGTTCTTTGTCTCCTGTTCAGCATGGAACTTTGCTAGCATCAAGGTTCATAGTTGATGCTCTTTTTAGTTCAATCCTTCTTCTTTATTGCAATGACTGAACACACTAGATCCCCTTGTCTTCATTTTACTAAATCACAATCACTTGTGTGATTGCTCAATATATGATTCTCATCCTACTTGTCATCGTAAAAATCTGATCACCATGTATGCATGAGATCATGCATGTATCATTTATATTTCTTCTTCAATCTCACTTTCCACTGAATGTATCGGGTAATCTCCCAGCTTTCGTGCAGCTCCAAACAGATCTGCGGGCTTCAGCAATACCTGGCGCACTTCTCCAAACCAGGCGTGCAAGTCCCAATATGGCGTGCAAGTCCAAAATGGCGCGCAAGTGTCACGAAATCACCTGCGTGACGCTTCCTTCCCCAACTACAAACTTGTGCGGTCCACTTCCTTTCTCTCCCAAACCTCCTTGGGCGTGCGACCAACAACCGGCGTGCAACCTCTCACACTGGTGCGCAACTTCACTTGCGCGACCCACTCACACCACTTGCGCGCCCACCACACCTGCGCGACAGGAGCTCTGATTTCTCAATGTTTTGAACTCCAGTGAAGAATGAAGAGGGGTGGTCCAATATTTATAGGTAATATGACCACCCTGCGCGATGACGCGCATGTCAACCATCAGCGCGCAAGTCTCGGCCTCTGCTAGTCACTTGAGTGACCAACTATAAAACTTGCGCGAACCTCTTTCCTTCGCCAAATTTTGATCTTCTGATCGGGAAAAACCATAGGCGCACAAGTTACCAGGCTTCCAAGGCGTCAGCATGCAAGTATCTTTCACGAAGCGCAAGTCACCTGTGCGACCTAACAAAAACTTGCGCGATCCTTATCCCTTTGCCATATATTGATGATATGATCTTGAAAAACATATGGCGTGCAAGTTTCCAAGCCTTCATGTACATGGCGCACAAGTCCCTTTTCCAAAAACCACTTTTCTTCATTTGTCGATTTTCAGGCCCAAAAATTTGGCAAACACTGGAAAACGACGCCACCTTGTATCTGTTCTTTTGTACCACCTCTAGATCATCCATTCCTTTTGTCGATGTTCCTTGAATAAAACATGGATCATTATCCACAGTCCTTGAACTCAACATTCCACCATGGAATCTCCTTTGTTAAAAAATTTGTATGTCAATTGTTTGCTTTGTCAACAAGCATGATCACCTCAACAACACTTCTTGTTGGTGATCTGTATCCTTCAGCAACTCTTCTACTTTTATCACAAACTCCACTATTGTGATATGTATTCTTTGAAGGCATAGCTTTGGAATAATCATCTTCTATGACAATGTGATGTGGATGGCTATCTCAGAATTCCAATCCCTGCACGACCATCTTAGAATTCTAATCATTTGCACATTGTCTTCTTCATCAACCGTGATGATCAACTTCATGAAAACCATATGATTTAATTCGTCAAGAAGTCTCTTGCATGGTTCTCATGCACTCATGAGTAATTTCATGTCTTTTATCAAAAAACCCATGAGTCTCATGCAATAATGAGGAATTGCCTGGACTTCATCAAAACCCATGGTTCTCATGGTTCTCATGATGGTATTCATCAAAACCCTTGGTTCTCAAGCAAATAAGGAGGAATTGCATGGTCTTCATCCAAAAACCCCATTCTTCGTTAATCATCCTTAGATAGATTACACCTCACTTTATTCATTGTTGTAAAAAATGTATCACCTTTGACACATGTTCTTTGAAATTATGATCAGTACTACAATCGTCTGAATTATCATTCCTCCACTTCATCGGAGTACTTCTGGATCTCATTCATTTTGATCTTCATTGACAATTATTGACAACAAATAAAACCTTATACACAAAGTTCTTCTGAAAATCTCCCCCTTTGTATTTTGTTTTCAATACCTTATACATCTTCTGAAATGAATTCATCAATGTCAAAATGATAACCTTCTCTTCAATCTACTTTTCTTTTCAAACGTTCATTTCACTTTCTATCCCCCTTATTGAAAAGAAATACAAAGTGAATGGTAGGGAGGGTATCAATTCATACTTAAGAAATTTTTCATTAATCATTTCACTCTAAGTCTACTTGAGAAATTCCCGATGTAGAAAACAAGAAGATTTGATTAAGTCAACAAGGCTGACCATTATTCATAGATCATGATACCAACATGAGATGAGAACTCATGTATTTTTTCTTAAAAGGTTTTCCACTTTCATTTCAGTTTAAAGAAATCAAATGTGATTGGGAATACTCAACCTGAAACTCCTTCATCAATGACACGTTCTTCATGAAATTTACAGAGTAATTGCATTTGATACCAGCTGGAATTGATATTGATTGTAACAGTGATTTTGGAAGCTTCTTCATTTTTCTCCTCCCCCTTAAGGGAAACACTCCTCATCATCTTCATCAAGAGAGATCCTTCATCATATTATTATTTTAATATCAATTGGAGAATCTTCCAAGGATGGAAACTTCTTCAGCTTAGCTATCAAGAGTTGATAGAATTCACTACTTCTCAGATTCTCCCCCTCAGATCATGCATCACCTTCAATTCCCTGCGTTATTAGCACAAATACAATACAAAAATGATTAAGGGAATAAGGTGGTTCCTCCTTGCTTCATCAATATGAGCTGCAGGGTTGAGGTGTTTTTCTCAACCAAGTTCCTCTGTTCAATCCAGTCTTTATGCCTAAACATTTCAACATATGTTCTGATATGTGTTGATGTGGCATGGCTCTTTTCACATTCTCTTCTTCTTTGTGTGGATAATTGTTCTGCTTAACAACCATCATGAATGATACATTCTTACTCCTCTTAAGGAATACTTATTGTTTTGGTTTTAAGGATCGACAACCTTTTGCAATGTGACCAGATTTCTTGCACCTCTCACACAATAATTCTTTGACACGTGTGTTTTTCTTGATTTTAAATCTCTCCTACACTCTGTCTTCATCACGTGAAAGTTTTTCTTTGCCTTTATCACCAATCTTGGCCTTTTCTTCTTCAAGTTTCCTCATTATTTTCAAATCTTCTGGCCAGATGACCAATATGTCATTTGGAACTGTTGCAGATGATTTGGGTCTTCCACATGGGTTCATCTATGTTTCATCCCACATAGTGTTTCTTTTGGATTAACGACCCTTTAATTTCACGGATCTAAAATTCCGGGTCTTCTCAGCTTCCCTACTTGAGATCTTCTTGGGGATATGTGTGTTCACAATATTATTCTGATTTCTTCCAAAGGAATAATCTTCCTTCTTAGCTAGCTTGTGTGGTCTTCTGTTCTTATCAGCTCTGGATATCTGTTGACATAGGAATGCACCATTCTTATGACCACTGCTGTTTCATACATCACAGATGTTATCATGAATTCCAAATCTGTTTGCGGTGAACAAATGCTTCTGGATCTACGGATGTTGCTTCTTCTTCTCTGTATTCCTTCCCTTTGATATAGGATTTCCCTGTGCTTTTCCATGTAAGGGATTGTAAAAACAATCCAGTACATAGTGCCCAAATCTGTTACAGCACCAACATTGGCCCACAAATCTTTTCTTCTTTGTTTCTTCTGTATGAGGTTGTTGGGCCATATTATTAAACTTTTGTGCTCTATTTGAGGAACCAACTTCCTCATTTTGATTCTCATCCACCCTAGCCATGGTGGTAGGTTTATTCCACTCACCTTTCCTCATCCATACTTGCTTATAACTTTTATTCCAACTTGCACTGATTGTAGGAACGTATTTAGAAACATGAGTACAAGATTGTTTGGATGGTACCTTTACTTTCTCAGTTGCTTGTGATAGATTAATGAGTGAAGTCATGATCTTATTATCACATGTTGGAGGTATTTTGACAATAGAATCCTCCAGTGAGAATTGAGTACCAGCAACGACTGATTCTTGAGGTGGACACTCAAGAGTTGTCATAATCATTTTGTCACATGTTGGAGGTACTTCAGCTTTAGTAGCCTCCAATGAACATTGAGTACCAACATCTCCTGTTTCATTCTTTTGGGGAGTCTCAATATGTGTCTTCTCAAGATTTTTCAGTTGGGTTTCCAATTTTTGACTTTCATTATTGAGGATGATCTTCTGATCTTCAATCATGATCATCTTCTCTTCACAAGTCTTCTTCAATCTTTCAACCTCATCCTCATGCATCTTAACTTTGTTTTGTAACAAAGAGTCAAGTTCCCTGAATTTCATGGAAGTTTCTTCCAAACAAAAACTCTTAACTTCGTTGTTCTTCTTCAGCTCAGCTTCAAGTGCATGGATCCTTTCTTTTAGAGTCTTATTGACTTCCTCTTTTTCTTCAAAGACTTTCACCTATTTGGTGAGCTTCATACTTTCTAGAACTTTTATTTCCAACCCCTTTTCCATATTTTCAGCTTCCCTTTCTAATCGAGTGATCTCAACCTTCATAGATTGGAATAGGGTACAAATAATCGCAACCCTTTCTTCAGGAATATCATGCAGATGCGTTTTGAGTTTTTCCTGAAATCTTGAATTAGGGGTGTCATCCTTTCCTCTAGAAGAATCCCGAGCCACCTGCTCGATACATTCCAAGCCTGATGTTTCTTAATTATTGGAATGGCATGGAGAACAAGACACTGTATCTTCTTTGGATATGAGGGACTTCTTCAACTGCTTCTTCTCTTTCTTTTTCCTGTTCGTCATGGTCTTGCTAGATGTAGACTTCTGCTCAGAAATGACTGTGTCATTATCAAGACTGCTCTTCATTGTTGACTTTAGGAAAGAAACTTAAATCCTCTTCTGAATAGAATTACTGTAGAATATCCAACATACATTAACCTTTCCCTTTGATACCACTTGTACGACCCCAGGACACCCTGAGAGGGGAGGGGTGAATCAGGGAGTCAACTTTTTCTTCTTAAAGTTGTGGATCTTGTTCCCACATTGGTAGGAACTACTTGAACCTGTATGATGGATATGATTAGAAATTAAACATTAGCATGCAGAGAGATGACACATCTATTTTTACTTGGTTCAACACTAAGGTCTACGTCCAAGGAGCATACGCCGACATGTTGTCGGTCGTACCAAAATACACTATGCTTCACTAGCTGTAGATTACAAATTTTCAGGTACAGTCACTCTGTCCCAGGCTCACTTCCTTTACAAAAGTTTAGGGATAGCTCACTGCGTCCCTCGGGTCACTCCCATTGACTCCCCCTAGCTCACTGCCGTTGGTGAAGTCACACTCAGTTTATAGAGGAGAAGGTCTCTTCAATAGGTTTGCATTAAAGATCTTTGTCTCCTGTTCAGCATGAGACTTTTCTCGCATCAGGGTTCAGAGTTGATGCTATTTTTAGTTCAATCCTTCTTCTTTAGTGCAATGACTGAACGCACTAGATCCCCTTGTCTTCGTTTTCCTGAATCACAATCACTTGTGTGATTGCAAAATATATGATGCTCAACTTACTTGTCATCGTCAAAATCTGATCACCATGTATGCATGAGATCATGCATGTATCATTTAGATTTCTTCTTCAATCTCACTTTGCACTGAATGTATCAGGTAATCTCCCAACTTTCGTGGAGCTCCAAATAGATCGGCGGGGTTCAGCAATACCTGGCGCACTTCTCCAAACCAGGCGCGGAAGTCCCAATATGGCGCGCAAGTCTAAACTGGCGCACAAGTGTCACCAAAGAACCTGCGTGACGCTTCCTTCCCCAACTACAAACTTGCGCGGTCCACTTCCTTTCTCTCCCAAACCTCCTTGGGCATGTAGCCAACAACCGGTGCGCAACCTCTCACACTGGTGCGCAACATCACTTTCACGAATCACTCACACCACTTGCACGACCACCACACCTGCGCGACAGGAGATCTGATTTCTCAAAGTGTTGAACTCTGGTGAAGAATGAAGAGGGGTGGTCCAGTATTTATAGGCAATATGACCACCCTGCGCGACAGCGCGCATGTCAACCATCGACGCGCAAGTCTCGGCCTCTGTTAGTCACTTGCGTGACCAACTACCAAACTTGCACGAACCTCTTTCCTTGTCAACTTTCGATCTTATGATCTGGAAAAACCATAGACGCACAAGTTATCAAGCTTCCAAGGCATCAGCACACAAGTATCTTTCACGGCGAACAAGTCACCTGCGCGACCTAACAAAAACTTGTGCGAACCTTATCCCTTTTCCATATATTGATGATCTGATCATGAAAAACGTATGACGTTCAAGTTTCCAAGAATTCATGTACACGACGTGAAAGTCCCTTTGCCAAAAACCACTTTTCTTTATTTGTCGATTTTCAGGCCCAAAAATTTGGCAAACACTGGAAAACGGCGCCACCTTGTATCTGTTCTTTTGTACCGCCTCCAGATCATCCATTCCTTTTTTCAATGTTCCTTGAATAGAACATGGATCATTATCCATAGTCCTTGAACTCGACATGCCACCATGGAATCTCGTTTTTCAACAAATTTGTATGTCAATTGTTTGCTTTGTCAACAAGCATGATCACCTCAACAACACTTCTTGTTGGTGATCTGTATCCTTCAGCAACTCTTCTATTTTTATCACAAACTCCACTATTGTGATATGTATTCTTTGAAGGCATAGCTTTGGCATCATCATCTTCTATGACAATGTGATGTGGATGGCTATCTCAGAATTTAAATCCCCACATGACCATCTTTGAATTCCAATCATTTGCACATTGTCTTATTCATCAGCCGTCATGATCGACTTCATGCAAACCATATGATTTAATTCGTCCAGAAGTCTCTTGCATGGTTCTCATGCACTCATGAGTAATTTCATGGCCTTCATAAAAAAACCCATGGGTCTCATGCAATAATGAGGAATTTTCTGGACTTCGTCAAAACCCATGGTTCTCATGGTTCTCATGATGGTCTTCATCAAAACCCATGGTTCTCATGAAAATAAGGAGGAATTGCATGGTCTTCATCCAAAAACCCCATTCTTTGTTAATCATCCTCAGATGGATTACACCTCAAATTATTCATTGTTGTAAACAATGTATCACCTTTGACACATGTTCTTTGAAATTATGATCAGTACAACAATCGTCTAAATTATCATTCCTCCACTTCATCGGAGTACTTCTTGATCTCATTCATTTTGATCTTCATTGACAATTATTGAAAACAAATACAACCTTATACACAAAGTGGATCCAACACATGGATCTCTATACTTTTCTAAAATTGACCTTTATTCTGGATATCATCCATTGAGGATCAAGATGGATGATATTTCTAGGAAAATATTTCATACATGGTATGTGAATTATGAATTTGTAGTGATGCCATTTGGTTTTACAAATTCCCATATTATCTTCATTGATTTAATGAATAGACTATTTAGATATTACAATGATAATTTTGTGGTAGTATTTATATATTATATACTTCTATATTAAAAGATCAAGGAAAATCATGAATATGATTATTCTGAATACCCTGAGGAAGGATAACATTTATGTAAAATTTACCAATAGTGAAATCTAGTTTCATAAAGTTTCATTATTGGGTTATATAATCTCAAGTGATGGTATATTGGCAGATCATTCAAATATAGAAGTTATTGAACATTGGTCCAGAACAATCACTTGGACTAAGATCCATTGTTTTCTTGGTTTGTATGGATACTGTCACTACTTTATAGAAAATTTTTCACAGCTATAAAATTCACTCACCATGTTAACTCAGAAGGGAGACATGTTCCTTTAGATGGATGAAGGAGAGGAATGATTCAAGGAACTAAAGAGAATGCTAGTTAGTGTACCTGTACTTACACTAACCTGTAGTGGAGAATAATTTGTAATTTATAATGATACATCAAAGAAAGGGCTTGTATGAATTCTCATGTCGAATTATACAGTGATAACTTATTATTCATGCTAAGTGAAGGTTCCTGAGAAAATTTACACAACTCATGATTTGGAGTTAGCCTTAATACTTTTTAAATTAATTATATAGAGTAATTATATTTAAAAATATAGGTATTATATATATATATATTAATTATTAATTTTTAAATTATATTTTCACATTGAAATAGTTGAATATGTGACAGGGAAGATGATTGGAGCGGATTAAGGATTATAATTGCTCCACTCATTACCACCCAAGGAAAGCAAAAAAGGTGGATGATTGTTTAAGTCAAAAGTATAATGATACCTTATATTGGGTGAGGATCACAAAAGATAAAATATTTATATATTTGAAAATGATGGATCTTGAAACCATGAAGGAATGGTATAAATATTATCTTTCTAAAATGAGTGTTCAACAATCTATCCAAGTGAAGATTAATGTGGTGAAGAAGGAATATATAAATCTTTAGAAGTAGATTTTTTTTCAAGAATTGAATGATGATTGTAATTGAATTATAAGGATAAAGAACCTTGCATGCATTCTATCCATACCATATTTCATGAAGGAGCTATTGGATGAGGCTCACAGTTCATCATTCCCAATTCACCCTAGAAGTACGAAGATGTATAGGGATATGAAAAATTATTTTTAGTGGGACAACATAAAGAGATATATTTATGAGTATGTATTTAAATTCATTGTATGAAAGTAAGTTATGTATGAGAGACTAAAGTATAAGGGTATGTTATAACCATTACCCATAAAATAATGAAAATAGGAAAATATCACCATGGATTTTATTGTTAGATTCCCCAAAACATCAAAAGGGAATATTGATATATGGGTTCTATTTGATCTCATTATAAAGCCTGTATAATTAATTAACATTAGATAAGAGTTTTTCATTGATCAAATTTCCATAATATACATTTATTAAATGGTAAGTCTTCATGGATTACCACATTTTATTGTATATGATCAAGATATGAGGTTTACCTTTATGTTCTACCAAAGTCTTTAACAGAACCTAGATATAGAGTTATGATTTATCATTATATATCATCCTTAGATATATATTCAATCTTACAGAAAAATTCAAACCCTATAGGATATGTTAAGTTATTTTTATATAGATTCCAAAGGTGGATAGGATCAACACCTTCATATAGTTGAGTTTTCCTACAATAATAGGTTTCACTAGAACATCCAGAAGGCTCATTATGAATCCCTATATGTATAGAATTTTAGAAATCCATATTTATATGATGAATTTGGTGAAATAAATATATTAGGACCTAATATAGATAAGTAAATCTGAGATAAAATTAGATCCATTCAACAACACATCCATACATCTCATTGTTGACAGAAAATTTATACTGACAATCATCGGCAAGGCATGAAGTTTAAAGATGGTGAGAAGATGTTTCTTATAATTTATCCATAGAAAAACGTTATTATATTCCATAATAATAGAATGTTGAGCCTTAGGTATATTGGATCCTTTTATATTCATAATTGAGTTGGGATTAAAATTTTTTACTTGATACTTCCATTGAACCTCTCTCATGTTCATGGCATGTTCAATGTATCTCTCTTGATGAAGTATATACCTGATCCATCACATGTAGTTAACTCAATGTTCATACCATATGATCATGACAGTTTTTACAAAGAACAATTAGAATAAATCATGTATTATGGATATAAAGTTCTATGGAAAAAGACTACTCACTTGGTAAATCTTGTATTGTGACCTCAGTTGTCGTGGCATCTCCACCGTTAGTTGGCCCATTCCACTCCCTTTACCTCCATCATTGGCTAGGGTTTCTTCAGCGACGCGGTGAGATCCAGAAGTCGAGCTCCATCTTGATGTCCAAGGGTTTCTGTCTTGGGTGTCAGCCAGGAGTGCGTGGGGTGGTTCATGATGGTCTCTACGACGGATGTGAAGGTGGCGATGGGTCGCGTTCATGACTTGCAGTGTTTCTTCTTCCAACACAGACTGACATTCGGTGTTTTGTAGTGATGGTTTCTGTTTACATTTTTTTTCTGAGTGATTTGGATTTGGATTGTTTGTTCTTGATGTGTTATTTCGAGAAGGTCCAACTGATTTTGGTTTCAGTGGTGTGTTTTGAATTTGTATATTGTTTGATGTGCACGATGTTGTCCTGCGGCCTGTGTTTGAGGCCGTTGGCTGAGGATGTAGCATTTGATTGCTTCAAACATGGTGAAGGATGGAATTCCTTCTATTTTCTGGTTTCTTATAAGAATTATTGAGGCCTATGTCATGCGTTGTCGAGGACAAGATGGTGAATATGGTGTTTGTTGATGGTAATGACAATGTGGTGGATGTTTTCTTGACGTGACTAACATCGAAGATGGTGATGGCCTGCGGCCCGTGGTGGTTTGCGATGCATGGTTTGAGGTTTACTTTTTAATTTTGAATTCACAGATTTGGGATGATTTGGGTACTGTTTGTTTAAATTTTGAATTTGGTATCCCACTTGGATGATGTGGTCAGGTTGTATTTGGGTTTTGGTATGTGTGATTCCCACTAACCCACAATGTTGATTTAAGAAAATAAAAAAAAAATAGATTATGAGGAACCTTAGGATGTGACATAATATAGATATCATCTTTTTTTATTGGAGTAATGAACTTCAAGGGAAAAATTATTTTCAAAGGGGGTATAAGGTAACATTATTTGATTTTACAAAATACTTTTTTTCAAAAAAATTGAATTTCTTTAATAGCACGCGTTACACACAACACCAAGTTTAAACAAAGCGTAAGATACTAATAAAATATTATCATTTGATTTGATAGTTATCGACTAACCATTGTATTGTAGGTTATGAATGGCGATAAATAAATTATGAAAAAAATATGTTTTACACTTTTATAACATAAATTAATTTGTAATAAATTGATTATAAATGAAAATAAAAATCATTTGAAAAGAGAGAAATATTGTTTCTAAAAAACTGTTTTTATGTGTGCAATGTATTTTTATCTTAATAAATTAAATTAATAACTATTAGTAAATTATTTTAATTAAATATATATATTGTATATTGAATGAAAAATTAACATTAATTTATTTTTTTCTCAGCATGGGATAAGAATAAACCATGTTTTATGATAAAAATGTATTTTTCAAAAAAGTGGTTTTTGTTGCATGTTGCGAGATTATTTTAAAATTAATTTATTTAAGTTTTAGAAATTTAATTTTTTAAAATGGATTACATATTTTGAATAATGAGGTTCAAATTTTATAAATATTTCCCTTTTATTTTTCGTCAATATGAATAGTAATTGAGGTAAAATTTATCACCCTGATAAAGGGTAAATCGGGTTAATCTAGGTTAAACAAAGTGATATGGCCACAATTTTTCATTATAATTCTTATTGAATGAATGTATTTAGAACCTTATTAACTTAGGATCAATTGTGTTTGTAATTTTTAGTCATTATATAGTTATCCAAAATTCATATACAATGCCGACACATTATTTCCAAAATTAATAGAAAAATGAAATAAATTATATTAAAATATTAAAGGTAATATATTTTGGTTGATTTATTGTTTTAAATTTTTTTTAGATAAATATAAAATATTATTTATGCTTAAAATGATTATATTAAAATTCCATCTTTTTATTTTTTTTCTTTTAATTAAAATTAAATGAATAGTGTAAAAATTGACATTAATGATATTTTGTCTATATAATTTTTTTTAAATTATTTAAAAATTATAAAAATATTGAAAGAGAATTATTAGATTTTTATATAGTGTCTAATTTAATAATGTTTAATTTTATGATTCAATAGTTACATCATGAGTAAAATTATAAAACTTTAATATTGAAAAATTTGTTCCCATGGTTAAGGTTAGAATGTGTTAACTAAGGGGTTAAATGAAAAGATGAGTTTTAAAACCCAAATTAAACCTATAAACGTTTTATCTGTTTTTGTCATTACAAAATAATCATACCTTATCTTATAATATATTTCCATTTGGAAGCATTTGGATTGATAATTATTTTATTATAATTCAATCTTTTAAGAAACACCAAATTTGTCCTCACCCTCCCTTATAAAAGGACACCCCACCTTTCTCTTATTCAAACCACTTTGAGCCTTCCAGATAGACTATAATGTTAAAAAAATGGCCAATAGTGGTGTTTATTGTTTGAACTAGGGATGTTTTAAACCACCACAAAATAGTTTAGAGGTCTTTATTAAAACCACAATGTATTTCATGACTATTAGTCATTTAGCGACGTTTTTTTAATTTAGACGCAGTTTTGTTAAGTATCATTTTTGCAGAATTTAGCTGTGGTTAATTTTTTATTTAGTGGTGGTTTTTATGAAAAAATAAACATGGGAAATATAAATTAAATAAAAAAACCATTATGGAGAATATTAACAGCAGTTTCTTTTAGCATTAGTTAAGCGTAACTTCTTATAAACATATTATATAAAATGTATTTAGTAGTCGTTAATTAAAAGGACTTCTAAATAATATTTCTATATTTTAGAAAATTTAATGAAAAAATATAAATATAAAAAAAATGACATATAATAAACTAAAATATAAATACATGATAAACCCATCAAATATATATCATACATTCATAATTATTTACAAACATCCAGTCATCATAACCTTAATATAAGTCACCCATAAATATATTAATATACATATACAATATTTCCAACAAAAACCCATGATAAATATACATTAATGTCATGACCTCCACAATATCTGTCTACCTTCATATCATGCCATCAACTGAAATCAACTACATCATCTCACCAACTATAACAAAAAAGAAAAAAAATTAAAACTAATCCTAATAAATCAGAATTATAGTAGAATAATTGAATAAATTTTAACAAACCATTGAAACTAAGAACCATCATGAATTCCTTATGAATAATGTCATGGATTTTAATTTCCAACCTTCTACTTACTATCGGTATCTGTCACCTACAACGACAACTAGAACTTTTAGGAAAAGGAATGTGAAAGAGAAATGACAGAGAATATATTTAGAATGATTCAAATAAAATTGGTTATTTTATTAATCAAAAAGAAGAAATTTTTATACCAGAAATAATATATAATAAAAGGCCATTTGAAAACATTAACATAAAATTTTAAGATAATATTCAATAGTTGAAATTGAAAAGGTATGAGTAAATATAATAAATTTACTTTTAAAGCGACATGCGGTGTTCTTGGGATTTACATAATAAGTTTTTTAAAATAATTTTGATATCAAAATATGTATTATATTTCAAAAAAAACTAATTAGTTTTTCCCACGATCTCACATCAATACGTGGTTGTTTTCTATGATTTTGACAATTCCAATCACATTTTAGTGTTTCAAAGCACAAAAAATGCGTTTATGACCATAACAGGAAAGCCGTAATTTGGAATGATGTGCTATGAGCTAATACATTTTAAAATTAAATATATAGTTGTAGTCCATTGATTTTAGGGAAACTCGATGTTTTTTCCTAGTTTTGACCCCTTCCGCCTATTTTTAAAGGATTTTATACTTTTTAGAAGTGTATACCAAGTAATTCCAACCACAATGCATGTTAGATTGATGTGTTTCTTATATATACATGTAAAAAACTTAGTGGTGGTTCTCCCATGACTTAGCATTAATCTGAGGTTGTTTTCTACCATTTTGACCATTTCACACACATTTTAGTGTTTTAAAACACTAAAAACATTTTTATGACCATAAAACGAAAACTGTAATTTAGAATAACAAGTCATTGGTTCTTACATTTGACAATTAAATATACAGTTACTGTTTTATGATTTTAGTGAATCTGATATAATTTTCCTAGTTTTTCCCTCCGATACTTGTTTTCAAAGGATTTTGTACCTTTTTAAAGTGTATACTGAGTAATTCTGACCACATATGACATCATATTGAAGTGTTGTCTATGTGTACACATTATAAACAACTAAATGGTGGTTACCCCATGATTTCACATGAATATGACACCATTTTCTTTGTTTTGGACCATTCCATGCACATTTTAGTGTTTTAAAACACTGAAAAAGTGTGTATGACCATAACAGGAAAACTATAATTTGGAATGATGTGTTGTTGGATCCTAAATTTCAAAATTAAATCTATGGTCATTTTTTTGTGATTTTAAGGTAATATAATGCCGTTTTTTCATGTTTTATTCCCCGAAATTTATTTCAAATGCTTTTTTACCTTTAAAAACTGTATACTAAGTAATTCCAACCACACCCCACATCATATTGACATATTACCCATGTGTACACAAAAAAAACTCTGTGGTGGTTTCTATATTATTTCACACCAATATGATATTGTTTTCGATGGTTTTGGCCATTCCACAAACGTTATACTGTTTTAAAACACTAAAAATACATTTAAAGCCATAACTAGGAAACCCTAATTTTTAATTATTTGCTATTAGTTCCTATATTTCAAAATTAAATCTTTGGTTGTTGTATCATTTTTTCAAGGCAATCTGACATCATTTTCCTAGTTTTGACCCCCTAACACTTGTTTTTAAAGGATTTTGTACCTTCCAAAAGTGTATATAGGGTTATTCCGACCACACTGTATGTCAAATTTAAGTTTTTTCTGTATTTACATGTTAAAAAAATATCAAAAATAGTTTTCCTTTGATTTCACATAAATATGAGGTTGTTAGTTTTGGTTTGGACTGTTCCATGCACGTTTTAGTTTTTTAAAACACGAAAAATGAATTTATGACCATAACAGGAAAACCATAATTCGGAATGATGTACTATCAGTTCTTAAATTTAGAAATTAAATCTATGGTCATTGTCCCATAATTTTTGGGAAATCGTATATCATTTTCCCAGTTTGACCCCCTGAAACTTGTTTTTAAAGGATTTTGTACCTTTCAAAAGTGTATAACGTGTAATTATAATGACAACACACATAATATTGAAGTTTTTTATATGGGTACATGTCAAAAATAAACTAATCAATGGTTTTCCCATGATTTAACATAAATTTGAGGTCATTTTATATGGTTTTTACCATTCCATGAACATTTTTGTGTTTAAAATCACTAAAAATGTGTTTATGGACACAACGAGAAAACCATAATTAGAAATGATGTGGAATCAATTCCTAAACTTCACAATTAAATATATGGTCATTTTCTCATGATTTCAGGGTAATATGACTTCATTTTCATAGTTTTAACCCCTAAAAATTATTTTTAAAGGTTTTTGTACCTTTCAAAAATGTATACCAGGTAATTATGACCACACCACATGTTAGATTAATGCGTTGTCAATGTGTAAATGTCAAATAAATTTGGTATATTTAAAATGAGTTTACATCAATAGGATATTTTTTATGGTTTTGACCATTTCATAAACATTCTAGTGTTTTAAAATACTAAAAATTTATTTAAGGCCATAACAGATATATCATAATTCAAAAGGACATGATATCAATGCCTAAATTTTAAAATTAAATCTATGTTTGGTTTTACATGATATCAGGGAAATGTGATTTCATTTTCCTTGTTTTTACCCCCAAAAAATATTTTAAAGGCTTCTATATATTCCAAAAATGTATACTGAGTAATTATAACCACAATACACATCATATTAACATGTTGTTTGATTTTAAATGTCAACAAAAGCTTAGTAGTGGTTTTCCAACGATTTCACATCAATTAGAAGCCGTTTTATATAGTTTTTATCCTTCCATGTATGTTTTAGTGTTTTAAAACACAAAAAACATGTTTATAGATATAACAGAAAAACCATAATTCAGAATTACATGCCATTGTTTCATTTATTTTGAAATTAAATATATGGTCATTGTCTCATGATTTTAGGGAAATATGACATCCTTTCCCTAGTTTTGACCCCTAAAAAATTATTTTTTAATGGCTTCTGTACGTTTTAAAAGTTTTTACAATGTCAAAACCAGGAAAAAAATTTTGAATTGTTTTCAAACTTATAGATAATGATATATAATTCATTTTTAATTAGTATAAATCAACCAAATGTCATTATGACACAAGATGTGGTCAGTATGAATTGAAATACATGTTCTTTATATAAAAATTTCATTTTGTTTTATTTATGGATGTTGTGTATGTTCCTTTTAAATTTGTAAATGATCTATATAATTTAGAATTTACCTTGGTGAGATGAGCTATAATTTTGAAAATTTTCCCAGGAATCATGCTTGTCATCCGCTAAAATATAAAAACTAAAGCATTTTCTATTTGTGACTTCCATTTATCTTGTGATTTCCTATAAGAGTCTTGTTATTTTACTTTTTCTTTCAATCATTAAATTTCTCTTTATGATTCATTATTAATGGCATTACTCAAACGCCCACATGGTGTAGCAGCAAGGAATGAAATATCCTTACCAAAGACAGCTACCAGATTTGGCCCATAACCCATCCACCATACATTTCTGAGATGCTCCATCCCTAAAAATATTCCAAATTTATCATTTTGAGAAACCAATTCTTATTGTGAAGGGTTCACATCCAAAAATTCTTGAATTTTAACCAGTTAATACAAAAATATTAACAATGAATTTGAAAAATATATAAAATCGATAATTTTATATAATTAATAAATTTTTTATTAGTATTTTTTATTATTTTAAAATTACCAAAAAATAATATTTAAAATAATATTATAACAACAAAAAAGATGTAAAACCAATTAATTGGGCTGGTTAGATGTATAAAACAATTCAAAATTAGTATTATTTGATCTCTGTAACTTTCTCAATTAATTGGGTTTAAAGATTTTACATTTTTATAATATATTTTACATTTTTACATTTATATGGTAATAAAATTATATGAAATGGTAATGAAAAGAACATACTCTAACGTCTTTTGTAGGGTTATTTATAAAACTGCCATCAGATTTCTTATGCACTTTAAACCTCACATCTATTTAGCCAACAGAGTGACCTAATTCATTAGACTTTATAAAAAAATGCAAACAAGTTTTAAAAAACCTTGAGTTATAATAAAATGACATTAATAATAATGAATAAAATGTAAACCAAAACTGTTCTTTTTCTCGAAAAACTTTTAGACCCTGAATGTGAGGAATGACTTGATTCTCACGATTGATATATTTTTTTAGAAAATTACTACAAAATAAAGAGTTTAATTAAAATTATAATTCTATTGTGTTTATGTTATTAATATACTATAAAATATGCAATTACCTCATGATATGCATCTCTTTTCATAATGACAAAGAAAATCCATTGCTCATGATAAATGCCTTCAGACACATTCTCATAAATTTTTCATGAGCTCAAATAAGTGTAATTAAAATCATTCCATAATATAAATTTATATTATCTCCATTTATTTCCCAAAAATTTTAAAGTCTTTGGGTGTGAAATGGGGCCAGGGACATCAAAATGAAAAAAATCAAAAAATAAAAAATATAACACTTTATCGGTATATTATAACATTTTCCTCTGGTCTTTTAAATTTATTTACAAGGAATATTAAGTTAATATTACCTTTAATTGAGTATTAACGACCTAATTTTTCCAAGATATAGATGCGTCTAATATTTATAATTAATGGGAAATCCCACCATCTCATAAGCAAGATTCCCAAGAATCTACCCATAAATTCCGAAAGAGTCGTCAGTAGGCATACAGAACTCATCAAATGGAATGATAATATTGAATTCCTTTAAGTAAAATACATTTTTTTCATATTTTTATACCTTCTATAGTTGTATTTATCTGTTTGAAAAAATAATCAAACAATTAATAAAATATAATGTTTTTTGAAACATTACATACATACCAGTAACAGAAACTCTCTAATATCCCCTATATGGAGGGGTGAAAAACTACACAATCACAAAAGGTGAATCAGGTGGTAGGATACTAATGAAATATGGGGAAAGTGATGGCTCACTAGTAGTCTCGGTTACAAATAAATCACTAGGATCCACAAAATATGAAGGTATTGGTGGCATGCTCTGAGATACTGATTAAATATGATCCTGCTTTTTTTCTCATCATTAATACATTACAAATGGTTAAGTTATATTAAATGTATAAAAATTAAAAAATAAAATCTTTTTACAAAAAAAGATAAGAAAAAAAGAATTTTTATATATGTATGAAACACTTATCCATGAGAAAGTGTAATATATTTTTATTAAAAATTTATAAATTAAATTATCTTCGTATTCATTATCTTCATTATTATCAACCTCTATTATGAAGAGTATTTCATTTTAACCCTATCTTTAAAGTTATATTATTTAGATATTTTTAGGAAAAAAATTGTTCAATGTTTGTTGGTTGACGAGGTTCAGTGTCACAAAGCACCAATTGATATTACTTTCCCATATCATATAAGTCTCTTTGTTTTAAGTGTACAATAACACTTTAACATTCATGTATTCCATCATCTACATAATAACCCATATCTTATTGCGAAGCCAAGATAAATGGATCATGTTCTATATGTTCACTAGTATTCATCAAGTGAGAGATGTTGACAGAAGTAAAATGTAACAAATCTTTCATTATACCCCTATAAATGTTGACCCAATTTCATTTGAATAAGAAAACAAATAACTATCCATGATTGTTTAATTCAATTATATCATTTATCTTTCCATAGTATCTCACCTATGAAAATTTAAATACACCACTATTTTGATTTTACAAGTCATCTTCATGATAAATTTCACAAAACTTGAAGCCATGAATATTGCAGGCATAAAATCTATTATCTTACCTTAGAGTACCTAAACCCCAAAAATTCAAATCAATCAATATTTTACCTCAATTTTCAACAATAATTATCTAGAAAAAAATATATAAGATGTTACTTTTAACATATATAAAATAAATACACATCAATAATATGAATATGAGTATATACTTACATGATGGGAGAACCATTAAATAAGATCCTTATTAAAAGTTTTTGTTAATTCTAGATCATTTCAAGAACAAACCCTTAGTCACCTATTTTTTTATTCTTAATTCTTTAGTAAATGTATGTATAATAACACTATTGAGTACCACATATCTATGTTCTTATAGAAACTCTAATTTAGTCAGTGAAAAATTTGAGCACATTCCAATTGTTCATCTAATATTTGGAAATACCGATGACTAATTTTCAGAATGATAATTAATGGAGATGTCATCATCACATCCTTCATGATTGAATCTAGTCTCAATACTATAAAAATACCAGTAAATGAAGGTCAATAAATCTTTAGTTTTGTAAAATTCAATAATATATCCTTCTAGTTGAGCTTTATTCCTCACATATGATTTCAAATGACCTAAGTACTTGATGAAAAAAATAATAAACATATTAAAAAAATATACACAATGATTGGATAAAATGGAATTCACCATTGAAAATAAAAAATTTAAACATACCAATCAATTGGATATATCCATTGATAGTGTACTGGTTGAGTAAGTTTAGCTTCTTTAACCAAATGAATAGTCAAATAAATCATGATTGTGAAGAATGAGGGTGTAAATAACATCTCCAAAGGAAATAGTGTTAAAAAAAATTCTTTCTTGAAGTTTATCAAGATCGGTTGGATTTATATATTTTCTATAAATATCTCTAAAAAGGTACAAAACACTACAAAGAATATAATTACTTTTCTAGGTAATGTATTACAAAAATAGAATGATAAAAAATAATATATAAAAATATATGAGTCATGAATTTTCAATCAATGAAACTTCAGATTTTTAAGTCAACTCACCATGATATGTTACTTGAATATCCATCTTTCAGTTTTACATTCTTTAAATTTTGAAGTAATACATCATTCTCATTATTTTTAGTTAGAAGAATAGTCAAAAGATACTTTTCATTCTCATTTTACCACAAACCATGCTTTATAATCGTTGACTCAAAATCATTATGAGCACTAAGTTGATCTTTCGATTTACCCTGCTCATTAAGCACTCTAAAAAAACATTGTCACATACATTCTTCTAAATATGAATTATGTCAATATTGTTATGTATCAAATTAAACTCCAAATAAATAAGTTTTAAAATTTTGCTCTTTTTCTTCCATTTTTGCGTTCCAGCTTCTTCAGATACTTTACCTCGAACCCTTTTCTCCCATTATGTAAAATGATGACATTTTCCAAATTCTTCAATTAAATTAATTTACTTTCCTAATATTTATAAACCATAGAACACCATTTATGACTTTATTATTCCAATATCTCCATTTAATCATGTTTTGTTAAACTAGAATTTATGAGAACCATTAATAAATCCACGATGACACATAAAAAACCATTTTATATTATGAGGTAATCATTGAGGATCAAAATCAAAATTACAATATGGACAAGCCAAACTAGTATAGGTGTTCGTAACTAATAAATTTCATATTCCATGAAAGTCACTAATTTTACACATTGAAGTATCATAAAATTTCAATATATGTCTCATTGAAGCATCATATGTTTCCACACTATCATCCCATAACTCTCTCAATTATTTTATTAGAGGTTGAATATATAAATCAATATAATTTACAAGAAATTTATTTCTAAGAATAATTATTGGAATAATGAATGAAGTATTCTATATACAAAACCATTGAGGTAGATTATAGGGGATCAAAATAACTATCCAAATGCTATTATTAGTACTTAATATATCAAAATAGTTAAAACCATCAGATGCCAATCCCAAAAGTACATTCCTAAGATCCGAAGAAAAATTTTGATACATACAATCAAACATATTCCATGATGTTGAATCTTTTTGATGTCTCATCAATCCATTGTTACCATCCTAAGTGTGGAAACTCATGTCGTATGTAGTCATAGACAAAATGAATAATCATTGCATGTGTGGTTTCATAGGAAAGTAACACAATAACTTTGAATGAGTTTTCTTCTTATATTTATTCTTGGGGATGAATTGATTTAAAATATAATTGTTTTTCATTGACATCCATCTTCTTGTATGAAATCATGTTCATTATTCTTTATCAGATACTTCTCTCTAGTAAAGCATGTAATCATTAGGGGATGAATGTACCTTTTTATAATCAAGTCCAAGTTTGTTTATGACTTTATTTATATCAAATAATGATGTAGGAACCTTAGCTTCACTAAATGAACCTTAAAGAAACACTAAAATCAAGTACATTTCCTTGTCAGTAATTCCACATAGACACTTGATATGATACAAATTAAGTAAAAAGTATAACTTCGAATACATGAAACACCATTTATACAGTTCTTGTTTTCCATCTTCAAATAATTCATAAAAATCATTTCTTTGGTCACTAAAGTTTAGAGAAAGATCATCCTGGTCTGGGTGAATTGAAAGTTCTGTCGATCTATTAAAATTTTGGACAATGTAATATGAAAAACCAAATGAATCTTTTAATAAATTTCGAACTAAATTCTCCTCTTCTGGGTTACTTTGTATTTCATTGATATTATTTTAATTATTTTTACTTTCCATAACAATTGGTTCACCATTCCAAATCCAACATACATATGTAACATGAAGCTTTTTAAATATCAAATGCTCAGATACTTTGTTTCTATTCAATAATTGATTGAATTTACAATCAGGGCACAAAATTCTTATTTTTCCATCCACTGATCTATTTGAAATTGCATAGTCTAATAATTATTCCATTCCCTTGGCATATCATGGTGTGTTTTGAGGTAAATGAATCCAAATTTTATCCATTGGTATTGGAATTTATTCTCCATATACAATCAGATATAAAGATATATATTTTTAATTAAACAAGTATAATAAAAATTAAATATCACCCAACTTCACCATTGAATCTATCATGACAACTATAAAGGAAAATGGCTTGAATCAAATAATGAACTTCTTCTTACTAAACTCATAATATAAAAACATGAATCAAATAAATTATTATTTCTCAAAAAAATATATAAATAATGAAATAAATTATATGACCACCACATTTTATCACAAAGGAAACCCATGAACATTCTAAAATATATCAAATATGTATTCCTAAATTGAGAGTGGGAAGATGAAGTGAATTTCTCTATAAAGATAAATTAATTTTTTTATGTTAAAGAAGGATCTATATGGGTTAGGATAATAATTAAGAGCATGGTATTTTATGTTATATACATGCTTGAAATAATTAATATTTAATGATGGAAGTGAGAAAATAGACTCCACATAAAAGATGATAAATATGTATTAATTTTTGTTATTTTATATATAAATGATGTTATTTTTATTATAGAAAAAGATAATAGTGTATTACAACCTTGTGTTTCAACGGATGAGGGTTCATTCCATTGAAAAACCAGATATACTGAGCAATGTCTGAACTATTTCCCATGATCTAACCAAGACACAGAGAAACCATTTAAAAATGAAAAGTATAATTTATTTTGATTTTACAATATTTCATGCATACCCAAAATATTCAAATCTATATTTCTATATTCTATTGAACTAGTTTAGTGTGACTTAATGTTGTTCCATGAATTATATAAATAAACTCTATTCACATTACACAAAATCAGATGCTCATTTAATATGAAATAAACATAAAATACATGATGTTAACATAAATTTGAAAAATTTATATTGTGAGTTTAAAATCAAATGAAAAAAAATTAGTCATTTGAATCAAAAAAATCCAAAAAAACTATACACTATAATTAGTTCTTTTAAAAATCATGTTAGTTAAAATAAAATTAGTGAAACCAGGTTGGATATTCCAATTAACCGATCATTGATTATCATGCATGTAAAAATTAATCCAAAATACTATATCATTATCTAATCAATTTTATTAAACTAAATGGTTCCTCACATATGAAATAAGCATCAATCATTTTGATAAATTAAAAAAGGGACTAGTAAATCATTTTAAATTTCTTCATCCTTAGATACCTTTCAAGGGTTGGTGATGGAAACTTGTGTGACCCTAAACTATACCACCAATTAGTAATAAGTTGTAAAATAGTCTTAATTATGTATATGTCAAAATTTAGAGGCATTAACATATATAAAACAATGTAAAATTCATTAATATCAAATATAAACCATGAAAAAATTAACGATCAAGATTCCATAATCGACTTATATCATAATTTTTTTTAAATTTAATACAAAATAACCAAAATTAATAATTACTATAACTCCAAAAAAATAAAATAAAAATTTAACTAAAACATTATAAACCAAAATTACATATATACATTACTCTTGAATGAATGAAATGAAATTATACACTCTTTTTACCACCCATAATTTTCCATTTAATACTACTCAATAATAGATTTAGGGTAATGATGATGAAACTTTTACGGAGGGTTTTCATTACCAACAAAGAGGGAATCCAAGTTGGGGAGAGAGAGGTTGGAGGGGGGGGGGGTCTGCGTCACTACTAAGGAGGGGAACTGAGTTGGGGAGAGGGAGGTTAGAGGGGGATATAGGGGTCGGGGATAGAAAGGATTTTTTGGGGGTCTAGGTCTCTAGTGAGAAATAAGTATGTAGGTTTGAGGGGTGGGGGGGGGGGGGGACGGGGGCCGCAAGGTCAAGGTCACTGTCGAGAAAGGGAGAGGTGGAGGGTGGGGGATGTTAGGGGTGGAAAGGGGTTGGGGACGTGAATTAGTGGGGGAGGGGGATGAATTTGGGGTTTTTAAAAAATTTTAGTGAAGGTTTAATTAAAACCATCCCTAATGTTCAAATAATTAAAATATAGCGGTAGTTTGATCAAACCACAACTATATTATTTTTTGACACTAGATTTAACTCACGGCAGTTACTAGAACCTCTACTAATAAACCACCACTAAGCATTGATTTTTTTAGTGTAACCTACCAAAATTACTTCTCAACTTACTTATACACATGATATAGGTGATTGTGTTTCCAAAATACCAACATGGGGATCCATAGTAGGAGATATAATGGAGTTCTTTCCATGAAGTGGTAACCATATTAACCAATCACTTTTTTTAATTCTTATTTTACCAATTATAAATACAAGGTATTTATTAAAAAATAATAAAGTAAGTATCCTAAAAATTACAAATTTTTATTATTATTATGAATCCACCATTATAAACCATCTTTCCAATCCAATGTTAAGTGAAACTTTCTCTCATGCATACGTACGACTTACTATCTCCACGTAACGATATAATTTATTTTCCATCAATATATTTTATAGATGGGTATTATGATGGGTATAATGATAATATATTATATTTATGACATAATTATAGATCTGTAATGATAATATCATATATAACTTATTGCATTCTAATCCATTGTGAAACGATAACGTTGTTCGTGCATACATGTGGACTACCACCTCCACAAATTGATGTGATTCATTTTTTTTATATTTTACATGGTTGGTAATAAGGATAGATTTGAAGAATATATATGACTTATATGACATAATAATGATTATCAAATGTTGAATTACTATTTTAATTTGTTTCTTTCCATCCTTCAAAAAATGAAAACAATGTTCATGTGTACGTATAACTTATTGTCTCTATGAATAGGGTAATTCATTTTTCTGTCTATAAATTTTATGGATGACTCTAAATATATATATTTAATATATATTATATTTACATATTTATGAAAATTAGGTAGATAATTTAACCATTATAAAAGAATAAGTATCAAAACAATTAAACCAAAACATACATAAAATACAAAACAATTATCACACATAATAATGATTTTACTATTGACTTACTAATAAATAGGTGATAAAATTTTATACGTATATCCTATATGGTATGATATATATGTGTATGGTTCCTTAATAAGTATATAATAAACCTATATTTATTATATAGGAGGTTCAAACACATATAAAGGAAGTCATACCTGAGGTATAAGTTTTTATGTTACAATCCCATTATTTATTTGTATTTTTATGATTAAGTTCTCATGGTGAAATATTAAGATAAATATTTCATGAATATAAAAAATTTTCTTCAACTCTTATTATTTATTTTAATGTTACTCTCATTTAACTATTTCATCAAACAATCCTCCCCCGAAGGTGGTGGTTTGACCATCTTCGGAGGCTTCTGGTGCGACTGCGATTCTATTGTGGAAAAAAGGTTCCTCTCAGAGATATTCCCACCTAGACACACTTTGATCCATTGCTTCTAGTAGTTTTGATGGTTACCTGTAATTTCAGGTTTATGAATGGCACTTTGATGCTCTCTTTTTCCTACTAAAACTTTCATTGAAGCCTCATCCATGCTTAAATGGTCCCTTATGGATAGGTTTGGTATGGATAAGCCTCCACTAGCTCTTTTTCATAACATTGTTCATGTGTGGAGTTTGTCTCATCCAGAGAGTGTTTTGGAGCTTAACCAAAAATCATTCCTAATTATACTGGATTCCGAAAAATATTTAATCTAATATTGGGCTCAGATCCCCTACTCGATCGATCTATGGCACTTATACCTCTCTTGATGGTCTATAGAGGTCCATTAGAGTAGGGATCTCTTCGTAGAGGTGATTTGGGTTCACCTTACTGGTCTCTCACTCCCCTTCCTAAATCTGGTGTTCTTGGAGAAGACCAAAAACTTCCTCAGCAAATTTCTATGTGCGGACGACTGTGATCTCAGGCTTCTTGACATAGCAGCGACCAAAATTTGCGTAGTTATGGATTTTATTACTTTTATGTCACCCCATATGATCCTCCAGGTTGAAGGATCTGGAGATTGGATTCATCCCATACTTTATCCATCACCGCCTTGTTTCTTCACTATCTATCATCTCATGGGGAAATCAGTAGAGGAGTGCATAAAGATCTATTCCTGCTGAGAAACAAAGAACAAGGTGCTTCTAGAAGTCAGAGGTGTCCCACGTTATAAATTTTATAGAATGTATAATTCTAAGATTGGAAAAGTTTCTTTAATAAATGAAACATGTTACTTACCTCCACCCATTGTAAAAATAGGAAATAATTATAATAAAACCTAAATTCCATCTACACTTTCAATGGGGATGTAGTTGGTGTATGTTTCTTTAATCCCACAAGTTAAGGGGGATTATATTAATAGGGGTTCTAACATCAAGAACCCACCACAATTTACCCCGTCTACAAAGAGTATTTATGGAGATTGATTTCCATAAATGTAATAAATAAACTATTCAAACTAAATTTAATACATTAAATACATGTTCAATAAATTATCATATTTATGATAACATAAAGTGTTTATTGATGGAATATTTATTAATAACATACTATATTAATTCTTGGACCATTTATTACATTCTACAATAATTTATTACATTATTAATTATTTTGATGGACTATTTATTAAATTCTCCCACTTGGTACAAACTAATAATGTGCATTAATTAAATCTCACTCTTTAAAAAGGAAACATGATATATAGATCATAGCATTATTCCTCTAGATAATGATTATTCCCTTCCATGTATTACAATATACAACATAACCTTAGATAAATGAATGAATAAAACTTAACCACATGGTTTATTCCCCATATGAACAAACCATAATCGTATGGTTTATTCTGTATCCCCAAAAATATTTCTCAAATAATGTATGTGTAAACTTAAACTGAAGATAGAAATACTTAAATATAAATAGTTCCAAATAAAATTACACAAATTTACTGTGTAGAACTTAATCCCATACATATTACATGATCCTTGAATTTAAATGGAGGCATGCCTTTACTCAAAGGATCTGCAATCATTAATTTGGTGATGATATGCTGAATGGACACCTTTTAATCATTAACATGTTACCTTATGTATAAGTATTTTATGTAGATGTTCTTACTTAGACTCCATGTTTTGTTATTCTTGGCCATAAAAACAGAATCTGAATTTACACAATATATAATCGATGGACTTCAAATAAAATCCATAATTTTAAGGAACAAAATCAAACTCTTCATCCTTACACCATGGGATGTGGCCTCAAAAAATGAAACAAAATCAACTTCCATAGTAGATGTTACTATTAGCATCTGTTTGACACTTCTCCATGACACAAATCCTCCAGCCATCATAAAGACATCTGGAAGTTGATTTCCATGAATCAAAATAACCAGAATAGTCTGCATCAAAGTAGCTGATGACTTTCAAATTGTGAGTGTGTTTATATATGAGAATGTAGTATTTAGTGCCTTTGAGGTATCTCAATACCTTCTTCATAGACTTTCAGTGGTCTATAACCAGATCACTCTGATATCACCCCAACATTCCCACGACAAATGCAATGTCAGGCCTTGTGTAGATATGAGCATACATTAAAATACCAACAACAGAAGAAAACATGATGGATTTAATTTGTTCTCATTCAAAATCATTTTGAGGGATTTATTTCATCATGAATTTACCACCCTTAACAATGGGTACAATACTTGGTGCACAGTCTTTCATACAAAAATATCTCTAAGAATTTATTAATATAGGTTTCTTGAGACAAGCCTAGAATGCCTCTAAACCTATCTCTATGAATCTTTAAGCCAATGAAATATGATGCATCACCCATATCTTTCATGTCAAAACATTTGGAGAGAAACTATTTAACCTCATATAGAAAACCCTTATCATTCGTGGCAAGTAAAATGTCATCTACATATAAAACAAGAAAACATATTTTACTCCCACTGACCTTCTATTATATACATTGATCCATAATGTTTTCTTCACAACCAAATGATTTAATTACATCATAAAATCATAAATACCATTGTCAGGATTCTTTTTTTAAACCATAGATAGAACTTTTTAGCTTACACACCAAATTCTCACCATTACTAGAAAGAAATCCTTTATGTTGTTTCATGTAAACCTCCTCATCTAGATTACCATTCAGAAAAGTAGTTTTCATATCCCTTTGTTGTAATTAAAAATAAAAAAGATATACTAATTCCAATATTATGCATAAGGAATCCTTTTTGGATACTGGAGAAAATGTTTCAGTATAATCAATCCCTTTATTTTCAGAGAACCATTTAGCAACTACCCGAGCCTTAAATCTTTCAACGTTGCCTAATGAATTCTTCTTGGTTTTAAAAATCCATTTACATACAAAATATTTTACACCAAAATAAAACTATACAAGGTCCCAAACATCATTATTTTTCATGGAATTAAATCATGGAATCATACCACATATTTGACCCCTCAGAACTCATGGCATGTAAATATGTTTCAGGATCATTTTCAGCTCCAATATTATAGTCATATTGTTGTAGATACACTATATAATCACTTGAAATTGATGACTTTCTCATCCCTTTGGTTATTATCAATGTTTCATCATTATTTTATTGAGTAATTTGTGGTTCAATTGATTATTCAAGGGTTTCTGATTATTGAACTATTTGTTCCAAAGGATGATCATCAACAATTTTTGGAATGATATTTATTAAAAAAATAAGGTTTGTTATGAAAAATTACCAATATATCACTTGAGTTAGAGGGTTGATATTCTGAATGTTCTTTATTGTGATTTTTTTGATAAATTCACTCCCACTAATCAGGTTATTTTCAAGAAATTTTGCAATTCTTGATTCCAAAATTCTAGTGTTTAACGATGGAAAATAAAAATGATATACTTTAGACCTTTAATAATATCCAATTAAGTAGCCACTAATGGTCCTAGGATCCAAATTATATTCATTTGGATAATAAATTTGCACTTCTGAAGGACATACCCAAACACATATATACCGCAAACTCAGTTTCCCACCCTTAAACAATTCAAAAGGTTATTTTTAAACATCCTTTGTTGGAACCCGATTCAAAATGTATGATGAAGATTTAAGTGCATAGTACACAAGAATTTAGGTAGCTTAGAGTTACTAATAATACTTCATACCATGTCCATTGATGTTTGGTTTCTTCTTTCAGCTACACCATTTTGGTCTGGTGAACCTGGAATTGTGTATTGTGCAACTATTTTCTTGAAGAAACCTGGTAAATGGGCTTGGAAATTTTCCATCCTCAGTGTATCTCCCATAATATTATCGACCTAGATATGACCTAATGATCTTAATTTGTTTACCACATTTTTTATTTTCTTTAGCCTTACAAATTTTAATGTCATCAAGTGCTTCATTTTTATTGTGAAACAAATAGAGATACATATATCGTGAATATTCGTCAATGAATGAAATGAAGAATTTATGATTATGTAAATCCATATATGAGCTACATATGTCTGTATGTATGATTTATAATATGAATGAACTTTTATTTTTACCTTTCTTCGATTTATTAGTTTTCTTTCACTTAATTCAATCCACACAGGTTTCAAAATTAATGAAATCAAAAGTACTAAGTACCCCATTCTTAACAAATTTTTGAATCCTTTATTTTGAGATATTACCTAATCTCTAGTGCCATAACATTGAATAATTTTCATTTATAAAACTTCTTTTAATTCCATTATGAACATGCATTTTATCATTATCAATATTTCTTTGAAAATCAATAGAGAAAAGCTCATTCTTTAATGAACCACATCCAACGACTTCATCTCCATATATCAAGGAAAAATTAGTTTTAAAAAAATAAATGTAAAACCCAATGGTACATGTTTTGAAACTGAAATCAAGTTTATGGAGAAACTTGGAATATAAAATGTCTTTTTCAAAAGCAAAGTAAACCTAGTGGATAACACCAAAGTGCATGTCCCCACGATTCATCATGTGAGCACATATTGTTTTCTAGTAATGATGTTTGGGACCTTGTGTTATTGATGGTATAACCCCCTATAAATATTATTCCCCTACACTCAGCAGATTAAGGAAACACACACCATATATATCCCCCAATAGATTGTAGAAGGAATTATGGTTTTAATTCAATTGTTTCTTGATTTTATAATGGTGGGAGGTAAGTAACATGTTTCATTTATTAAATAAATCATTCTGATCCTAAAATAAAATATTCATTAAAATTTATAACATTTGGTATTCGAATGAGTGATAACTATATCTTTTAAAAGAACTTCTCACACTCTGTTTTATCAAGAACTCTTATATTTTTGGATTTGGAAATGACATATTTCCTTTTCTACCATCATCCTCTTCATTTCTTCATTTTTGATTATTAAAGATGTTTTACACATCCATAATTCATTAGACGTGTTTTTTTAATTTTATTAAAATTGGGTTTTTGCACAACATTTCTAATTAAATAAACATTACTTATTTAGTAAAATCACATTAAGATGTACATGCAATTTTTTCAATTTCAGTAATCAAAGATATTTTTTTATCTTTATTTTCATTAGATGAAATATTAAATTTTATTTTCATAATTTTCTCATAGGTATTATGAATATTGAAAAATTTAATATTTTGTCAAATGTTTTGTTGAATTATCAAATTATAATTCAATAATTTATTAATTAAACTATAAATTGATAATTATTTGATTTTTTTTAAATTTTATTAAAAATTTAATTTTTCCATATCATTCCTGATTTAAATAAAAATTACATATTCATTAAATCACATTAAATGTTAAATAAAAATTGTAATAAAATTTATCTCATATGAATATTTATTATATTTTTAGATGAAATATTAAATTTAATTTTCATAATTTTCCGACAAGTATTATAAATATAATTTTTTTAATATTTTTTCATATGGTTCGTTGAGTTATCCAATTATAAATCAATTAATAAATTAAAATATTACTTGATAATTCTTGGTTGATTTTATGAATATATTAAATTTAAATTTCTCCCACATAAAATTTTATATTTTTTAGACTCATGTTGACATAATTTACATTGTAAATTATATAATTCAGACTAAAAATCATGTATTCAATATGTAGTTATTCCGTGAGGATTTTATGATATTCACTTTGAAATTCTTGAATTAGACGGTGACAACTATATAATTTTGTAGGAGAGAATTCCTCTTCATCTTGGATGGATTGAAATTGATTATTATATTCTAAAAGATGAACCACATGTAGGAAATAACGATAGAACACTAGATGATATATCACTTTATAAACATTGGGAGCATTCAAACCATCTTGGTATGATGTTCATAAAAACTAAACTATGTGCTAGCATTCATGGTTCTGTTTATGGGCATAATAATGTTCGTAACTTGCTAAAATCTATAGATGATGAGTTAATCTCTTTAGATAAATCATTAGAAATCACATTAATCATGAAGTTCACATCTATGAGACTCACCACAGTGAAAGGTGTAAGCGAGCACATCATGAAGGTGAGGGATATTGTAGCTCAACTTAAGAATCTTAATGTTGATATACCTGAACCATTTTTAGTGCATTATATTCTGAACACTCTTCCACATAAATATGGGACATTTAAAATCTCTTATCACCTACACAAAGATAAATGGTCAATTAATGAATTAATGACTATGTGTGTTAAAGAGGAGGAAAGGCTTGTGGTGGAAATGGGAGAAACCATTATGATGAAAATGCATTAGAAACATAAAAGTCATAAATTTCAATCCAATAAAAAGGGGAAAGAGAATTTGATTCCTTAACCTAATATATAGAATGAATAAATTTGTTTTTTCTATAAAGGAAAAGGACACGTAAAGAAAAGTTTTCCTAAATTTCAGAAAGGGCTTGAAATGAAAGGTATTTCAATCTCATTAGTTTGTTATGAATCAAATATGATTGATATAATTTATAACACTTGGTGTATTGATTCTGGTTCTATAATTCATATTGTGAATACCTTGAAGGGTATGAAAAAAATAAGGAAACCAGTGGACAAAGAGCTTGGCATGTATTCAGGAAACAATTACATTTAAACCTGAATGCCTTCTACACTCTGTACAAGGATGTAGGTGGTGTATGTTTCCTTAATCAGCCGAGTGCAAGGGGATTATATTTATAGGGTGTTCTACCATCATGAACCCAGAAAAATTTACTCCATTGAAAATGAGTATTAATGGATATTGATGATAATAAATGTAATAAATACATTATTCAAACTGAATTTAATACATTAAATACATGTATAATAAAATATTTTATTTATGATAACATACCATATTCATTGATGGAACATTTATTAATAACATACCATCTTAATTATTGGACCATTTATTATATTCTACAATAATTTATTACAATATTATTTATTTTTATAGACCATTTATTATAGCTCGTCCTCCTTTGTGAAGACCTCCCTACTACACCGCCTTCATCTTTTGTATTGGAGATCATTCCTATATATTCCAAATATCATCACAGGGACCTTCCCTATCAAACCCTTCCCCTACCCATTTTCTGATCCCCCTCCCCCACACCCCCCCATTTAGAGACATCACCCCCTTTGTTCCCAATCTTTTATCCTTCCCTCTATATATCACGCGCCCTCACCTGACCGCCCATCCTTGCCTATCATCCAAGGGGACGATGATCATCTGTAATACCCCCCCTTAATCCTCACATACTTGAGCTCCTATTTCCTCATCCTTCATGATTGTATTATATAATTTCTACAATGTATTATTCCATTTATAATAGATTAATTCTTTCTCTTAGAATCCCATTAAGGGTGTTGTTCCACTCTTCATTATTCAAAGGTGGAGTCCTGGTTTCCTACCAACCATAGTTCATTATTAATCAGGATCCGTACAAGATCTCAGTCAATGAAACAATTTTATTATTCAAGGTAGAATGTTAGAAGGACTTATTCACGTAGGGAAAATACCTTTTAAAATCTTTTTTAATGATCTCATTGATAATCTAGAATGCTCTTGGTTTGGGGGAAAGGGTCAAATAAACTACATGTATTCTGAGGTGTCTAAGCATAAGGTCTCTTTGGTTATGATTCTTGAGCCAAATAAAATTGAGACTAAGATAAAAGCGTTTTTAAAAATAATGGAAATGTGTAATTTTATGTATGGTGATCCATTGAATCACCACATCTCGGCCTTTTGGAACCCATTGACCAGCATTATGAAACTGATGGTTTCTGATTAGCATTTTTCTGCCCTAGTGGTTTCCAGTGACTAACACTGCTTCTTTTCCTTTTTTTATGCTAAGTGAGATGTGAGGCTCCGCAAGAACCTTTGTTTGGTTATCATGTTCTTAAATCATGGGGAGGAACTATTTTTGGTGGTTGGATACTTAACCACAATCATGTATCTATTAGTGAAAAAGGGCAACAAAGAATTTATGCAAAATGAAAGGATTTCATTATCTTCTTTTGTGGCACAAGAGGGACTTCAGGATACATGATTTTTTGGGTTCATGTTTAATTAGTGTAATAATCAGAGAGGTAAAAGATTCACCTAGAGAAAATTGGATCATCACCTTGGGAACCTCCATGCCATATCATCCTTCCAATATACCAAGGTCATCCATTTGGTGCGATCCCTATTGGACCACTCTCCACTCCTAGTTCACCTCAAACCATTGAACACATGGGAAAGAGCTTATTCTTCTCAAACTATTGGATGCAAAAAACCGATTTAGAGTATGTGGTTCAATGCTTCTGGGCAGCCCCATGCCAGGGAGGGTGTTGGGTCTTCTTCCATAATAAGCTACAACACCCGTGACACGATATTATAGAATAGGATGATTCCTTCACTTGTTACAGCTGAACCTGGATTATATTATGAGGGGAATCGAGAATGTAGAGACCATTTTAGAGGAGGAATGAGATAAATAAATTATAATGCCCCTGAGTTTCAAAAATAGTTACTGAAGGAGCTGATATTGATGAAATAAATTCCCCTACATGAAAATTCTAGGGATAAATGAGTCAAAGAAGGGGACTACAACCTAGAATTTTTTCATGCCTGTTTGAAATAAAAGTATCATGGTTGGGATATGAATATCTGGCTTGAGGGAATATATTTTACCAATGATTTAGATATAATTAGTGGCATGGTTGATTCCCACTTTAATACCATACCGTGCAAACCAAATAAATGCATGCAAAATGGTAACACAATAAGCCATTCATCTCTCTTTTATTCTATTCATAGTGTGGTTCCTTCCAAAATAAATGTATAATTAGTAAGAGGTATGGAGGATAAATAGGTGTGGTACACTGTATTATATTTGAATATAGAGAGTGAACCAGGACCCAATGGCTTCTTGGGGTCCTTTTTTTCAACTCATGGAGCATCGAAAATGCTGGTCTCATATGTGAAATCCAGGACTTTTCTTATGGGGGAGTTCTTCCTTGGATAACTAGCACCACTAAATTGATTCACATCCCCAAGGATAAATATACCTCCTTTATATCCCAGTAATGACCTTTTTACATGTTTAATTTCTTGTACAAAGTGTTGGCTACTATCATCACCATAAGGCTTTCTTGTTTCATTCATGGTTTGGTATCAGATGAACAACTTGCTTTCATACAGGGCTGGCCTATTCAAGGGGAAATGGAAATTTCACAAGAGATGTTTATAGATATTAACAATAATGTTTTGGGGTCCAACGTTTTTGTTAAGCTAGATATGAATAAATCTTATGTTCGTCTAAAGTATAGTTTTATCCTACAAGTTATGAGAAGTATGAGGTTCTCATAATTTATCGTTGACCTTCTAGTTTGGTGTTAGAGCTCACCTTAGTTCAAAATTATCTATATGGGGAAGTAATGTGGATTTATGAAATAATTTATGGGGATGATACAAGGTGAACCTCTCTCCCCTATCTTATTTATCCTCGCACAAGATGCTCTCAACAGATATGTATCTTCAGTTATGCAACTCGGCCTGATCCGACCTTACCATTGCGTGGAACATTTTTCTGGGGTTTCATATCTTTTATCTGATGATTATTGAGTTTTATTCATTAATGGACTCAACTATTCTATTAGAGGGTTCAACAATATTATGAATGAGTATTCCAAATAGAGTTGTTAAGTCATCAATTGAGATAAAATAGGGATTTTATTCTCCACTTATTGTGTAGACATGCACTAAACTATCATTGAATCTTATCTGGGTATGAAAGGAAATAACTTTCTTATGACATATTTGTGTGTCCCTATTTCACCTAGAAGGGTTCAGATTAGGCACCTCAATTAATTGGTCAATAATATCTTGAACCACATCAATAACTGGAAGGACATGTTCCTATCGTTCAGGGGGAGGATTAGTCTGATAAATAGCACGATATCATCCATCCCAATGAATATTCTCTTAGTATTAAAGGTTCCCAAGTCAATTATTAGGAAAATAGAGTACATATATAACACCTTTCTATGGGATGACCAAGGGGAGGGAATATGTCACTAGGATTCATGGAACAAATTAGAGAAACTAGCTGAGCATGGGGGTATCAATGTTAGATATGTGGGTGAAAAAATGCACATTCCTGAAGGGAATTTGGCATGGGAAGTATTAGAAGGATGGTCTCTTTAGATCTGTTTCATTATAAGAATGTATGGTTATGTATTAATAGAAAATTGAAGGTCTCCCTCCTACTTGTGGAGATATTTTCATGAACACATTCTGAGACTTGAAGACCACTCCAAGTGGATCCTAGGGTGAAGTGACATTAACTTCTCGGAGTGCATCTGGGGTAGTGGGGTCCTTAGTTTTCTAGTATTCCCCACACCCAACTAGACCTTCAAGGAGGATGGTATGGATCCATTATTCATTAAGGATATTATTAACCTTATAGGAGAATCTATTTGTTAGTATTGTGCTTGATGCATCCCCTGAACAGTGTATTTTCACTGGCTCCACTTAGGGTAGGTTCTTGACCAAATCCTACAGTAGGTTGATCAAGAGGAAGGCAGTCAATGATCCTTGGGGTAAACAGCTTTGAATCATGGTTATCTCAGATAAGTATATATTCCTCATCCAGAGAATCTTAAATTAGGAAATCACCTAAGAGGATGCCGTCAAAGGAAATTGTGTCCATCTGGCATCCAGGAATGCATTCTATCTAGTCTCTAAGGAGGAGACCTCACTTAATATTTTCTTTCAATGAAAATGGGTAGGCTTCCTATGAAATAAAATGGTTTAATTCAGGGGTAGTGATGGGGTGGTTTCCTCCTATGAAGTGTTCCTCCAAGGCTGATTTGTCAGTGCTGGCATCAGGTACAAGGAAGAGGTCCATTTAGTCCTCATAGCTGTGGGCTTCTAAAGTTAATGGATGGCGCACAACTAGTATTGGAAATCCGACCCCCATCCTTAATAGAAAGATGTCATTTTCAGGGCCAAGTGCCTCACTGTGGACTTGGTGGGGCTTCCCAAACTTCCTAAGGAGGATCCCTCTCTTAGGTGTTACTTCAGTAGTAGATCCCCTCCCATCCTTCCCATGTCTATACAGACGAGACACTGGGTGAGCTGGTCAACCCCTCTCAAGGGATCAATCTCAATACCTATTTGTCATGTAACTAGGGGATCATTCATGGGGGTGGCCTGATCCATGACTCGATAGGTTCAGTTTATATCACCTTCTATACTCTCTATGGGACTGATGACTCTCTTAAAGAAGAGGCGATGACCATGCTCAATGGTCTTGAGATATGAAATTCAAAATACATAAATATTTCTATGGAGGAAAGAATCTCAAAAAACCTCTAGAGATCCCTCAATGGTGTCACACCTTCTCCATGGACCATCTCATACTTGATCTTCAAATGAAAGTCCCTTCTCTCTAGAAATACTGAGATCCTCCATATGTGGTGTAAAATAAACCATATAGCTAATTTATTGGCCTTGAAAGATTCCCAAGACCCCCGATCATGGAATTTTTGTAGTATTTGATAACTTACCCTAGGTGGTATGGATGTGGTTATGAGGGACGACCTTGTTCTCCACTTATACATGCCCCCATGATGTTTGTTTCCTTCTTTTCCTGAATATAAATATGATTGTGTGTGTGACTTTATTTCTCTCTTCGGTCAACATTTTCTCTTTCATATCCATGTTATCAATTTTTTATATAATATCTTTATTATTATACTATTAATTTTTAAAATAATTTTTAATAATGTTTTAATTGAAAAAAATAGTTTTAAAGGAATATTATTTTCATATTCTGAATGACGTACTTTTTTACTTTTTACAAAAATGTGAAAGGAATGTTTTCTCTTAATTTATATATCATGAACATAATTCCCTACCTTCATGAACCCTCAATAATTAAAATGATTATTTATATATTTTCATGGAAAATTTAAAATAAATATTTTTCACAATATTTTGTGATTTTTTTGAAAAGATATTTTCAATGAGGAAAGGGAATTTTCATCATGAATGTTTTAATGATATTTTAATAGTATTTCTATTAATAAAATAAAAAAACATTTGATTTTACTTCTGATTTACTGGTTATATGATCTAAATAGACCAACGTTATTCTTTTCCTTGATGTTTTATTTTTATGGGTATAATTGTTTTATGAAATTCATTCCCTTTCCCTATTTTTTTCTAGGATGAAATGATGAAATTGTTATGAAACCCATTTCTTTTCTACAAATTATGCAATGATGAAATTTTTATGGAACCCATTAATTTCCATGGGTTTTTATATTATAAATGTTTTATGATATTTTGGAACACATATGTATAAATTTTACTATGTTATGGGTGGGAACTATATCTCCCTCCATGCATTGGGTATATAATGACAACTCATGAGACGAACAAAACTAGAATGGGGAGTAAACCCAGTTCATTAAGGGAATTTTTCCACTATGATAGTCTTGAGATTAAACCTTGACTATTATGATGGTTTGGGGAGTGAAACCATTCTTCTATGATCATATTGGAAATGATCCTTTATTAATAAGGAAATTATTTTCTATTCTTATGTGTATGCCACAAAACTATGTCTTATGCCTTTATTATGCTATCATAGATCATGTTATTTTATTCATTTATAAATCATGTCTTTTGAATTTCTATGATTTATACTATGAATAAATATTTTTATCTATGATATATAGGATATAGTTTTTCAAATGTTATGCTCATGTTCTCATACCCTTATACTCATGTTATGTTTATATCTCCCCTTTTTGACCTTACTAAGCATCTAAGATGACATTTTATTACATTTCATTTCCTCAGTTCATGAATAAATTTATTATGTTTGACATTTATATGAAGGGTTATATTTATTAAGAACTATTAGGGAAGTTATGTAGGTCGCTTTTGAACTTGTTGTTAATATATCCATGTTTCCAAAGGCACTAAAAATTTACAATTATAGCATGGTTGATTATGTTATGTAATGAATATTTATCTAAACAGATGAAGTATCTATGTTTTAAAAGTACGATTCCTTATAATATTTGGATCATATATGATATTAAAATTTAGTAAATTATTCTAGTATAGAATTATAATAATTTAAAATTTATTTTACAAGAGGTTAGAGTGCTTTCAAAGTAGGAACTTTAGGTAAAGAATTTTTATCTCACATAAATTTATTTGAGAAACATACCATATTCACCACATGTTTCTATTATGTAGTTAATATACTACCAATGAATTTGTTTTTTTGGTTCTTCACATTAAAATTTTATGGATTTATATATCCATATATTTTTTACTATTTCAAGAGGGTTTGATTCAAGGATACCAAAGTGGTAAGGTATTTATGTTATAACTCGTTGTTTATCAGGATTTTTTATGATTAAGGTTTTGATTGATAAATTTTATGTCATATATATTAATAATTACATGAATTTAATTCTACTATGGTTATTTCTAGAGATTACATTTTTTCCTTTAATTTTCATCTCTTTATGAACTCAAGAGTCCTAAAGAATGTTTTGAAGGAAAAATGAATTTATTTATCTATTAAATCAAAATTCTTTAATATAAATATATTCTAATTAAATTTATATGGATTATAATATAAATTTAATTTTCTCTCTTTTATAAGATTTTTATTGAAATTTTTTCAAATTTGAAAGTAATTTAGGTTACAATCTCATTTTTTATCTCGATTGTTTATGATTATATTTATGATGATAAAATTTTAAGACCTATCTCTCAAGAATCCTACATATTTTATTCTCTTATAGTTATTTATAGATGTATAAACCCAACCCCGAAATCTTGGAGAAATTGTCAACTAATTTTACATTAGTATGATTACAAGGAATAAAATATCTAAGGACCGAATTGTTTAGTATTCTTGGTAAACAGGATAAATAAATGAGTCTAGTATTACAAATGAATACACTAATTAAAAAATAATTCTTTTTCTTCCTTTTATAATAAATTTATTCCATATATAGTATCCTCACATATATTTATTAGTACAATTCTTGGAATCTTGGGGAAAGGAAACAAAATATGGGTGAGATCAAATGATAAATAAGGGTTAAGTATAGTGTAAGCAATAATGAATCAATGAGAAAAGTCAATATAGAAAGGTAATAACTGAAGACAAATGACATGAAATCAATAAATTGAGAAGAAAGTTCATAAAAAATATGGAAAGTTAATTAATTTGATACACATACCATTCAAATAACTAGATAAGTAAAAATAAATACAGCAAGGTAAGAAATTGAAATCACATGAAACTTAATAAATAAACTGAGAATTAAATGAATCTATAGATTTATTCATAGTGAATATCTCATGGATAATAAATACTGAATCAAAAAGAATTCGATGCTTAATTATGGGACTTCATGTCTTGGGAATATGAAATGTTATACCATAAGGACATATCTCAAGAATGTTTAAAAATATAGGTAGAAACCTTTTTAATTTTTGAAACTAATTTCTCTTATGAGAATATGTCGATTCATCTATGAGATATATAATGTCTAGGCCCCATCCATCACTGCATGTCTAAATTATTCCACATATCGAATAATAAATTTAATTAATAAATAATATGGATTATAAAATATTTATTTTGTATAAAGAATATAGATTTATCAATATTTCCCCAGATAATCAAATAAATATCATAGTAAAAATAATACGTAAAATGATATACCATTTAGAGAATAAACATATCCATTATAAATAAAATGTATAATTTGGGGAAATTCAATATCTTATGATCATAGGAAATTAAATATTTCAATGAAACTAATAATTGAATAAATGAATTGAATGTGAATACTAGACATGGAATCATAAATCATAAACCATCCATAGGAAGAATAAGTATGGTATCAAAACAACATATCCCAAGTGTATTAGAAATAAAGGGTTGTTCTCATTTATGAATAGTAATAATATAAAATAAATTTTAAAAACATTCTTGAGGAAAATATCCTTTTTATTCTGAATAGAATTTTGAAAACAAAAAGTATTTTAAAAACACTAATAAAATCATTTTCGTTAAAAATTAACATTTTAAACATGAAAAGGAAGCATTTAATAAATAATGGTGGGAAAATATATATAAGCTATATGAGTTAAAATGAATATTCCTTTTGCTTGTGAAAAAGTTTAGAAAAATGATTTTTTTAAATCGACAATAAGATTCCTTTGAACACATTGTTAAAAGACAAAAAGTGTAAAAAATTATTTAATAAATAATTTTGGAATGGTTAAAAACTTTTTTGAATACATTTTGTTTTAGAAAATAAGGTTTTTAGAAGAAAATCAGTTCTCTGGCTAAAGAGAGAAATAATGTTGGGTTTTATAAAAAACATATTATAAAACATTTTATGTACCAAAGAGTGAAACAATGGTACCATTACTTTAAAAAGTTCATGAAATTCCATATAATTAGAATAATAAAGAGTTTATTGAAAATTTCCCAATATTTCTTCTAAAAAATATTAAATTTTAAATAATCCCAAACAAATTGGGATTGTGAAATAAACCCTTGAAAAGACCATAACATTGATATAAGAATCAATAAGTAAATAGATTATGTGTTTCAAATGTAAATCAACATAAAATAAGTTTAAATACAATAATTTATAGTAAAAAGTGATTACACACATAAACTTATTATACTAACAACAGCAAGGAAGTAATGTATCCCAAAGAAAATAAATTGGATAATGAAATTCTTTTGTAGTAGGTAACACTTATTTCAAATCCCCTTAGATGAAATAATTCAATCGAAACTCAAAATATCATGGAGAGTGAAAGAATCAGGATATTATATGTCAAAGTGGAAGTATGTACAACATATATAATAAATTTTGTGAGAAAAAATTAAGTATGTCTCAACGAATAGAAATACCATTGAACTATCATTTAAATTATTCTTGAATAAAATAATCTTTAAACATTCCAAAGTGCCCATACCACTTTGAAACAATTGAATCATAATCCTTATGAAGGAATTAAATTAAATTAAAGTTTTAAATACCAAGAAGAAGAAATAATTCATGATATAATATATCAAAAGTGGAAGTATATAAACTACACAAAGAAGTAAGTTGTGATAATTTCATTTATCTCACAGATGTAAAATGTGTAATACAAATACCTTACCTTGCATTTCCTTTTAGGTGAACACATATTAAAATCATGTATAATGGTTTTAAACATCATAATAAATTATTTTAGAACTATATAAATATTTATTATATCATATATGATATTCTTATAAAATCTTGTTACCTTTTTGGTAACAATATTTCAATATTTTCACTATTTTTGGTGTTAAATGCCAAATTTATCGAGTTTGTTTTGACTTGTTACGTGTTGTTAATATTGGCTAGATCATGATTCAGTAATATCAAGAATTTGAACCATTATTTAATTATAATATATATCCTATATATATGTATTTATAATAAACCATAATATTTGGAGATATGAAATGAAATGTACTGTTCATGGAGACAATAGACCGTACATACGCATGAACACTACTTCCATTTATTTTATCATGTTAATAGAATGAAAATTAAATGATATATATGTATTTATTATAATTATAGTACGAAATATATGTCATATATTTCACATAGTTTTAATAAATCAATCTTTTATACATTTAATTTATAGTGTGAACAAATCACATCGCTTTGAGGGGGAGGTAATCCACACTTCCACAAATGACGTTATTGTATTTACAAAAAATGAAAGCAAAAGGGTATGTGATATATAATAATTATAGAAGAATAAATAAATTATAAATATCATATATATATAATATAAATATTTGTTTCATCATAATTCCCACAATTATAGGTGGTAAAGGCAGAACGAACAATCATCACTTTGTGAGTGCAAGTTCATTGTACATATAAATGGTAGGTTCGTCAACCATTTGATGGAAGTGTGTGTAAGTGATGGAAAAACCAATATAATAAGAAAATATCAGTATATTTATTATACTATGGTTATTATATAATCATGGAATAAGAATATTTGAGTTGGTGGATAATGAAAATAAAATAAAAGAGCTTGAAGAAGGATTCCACCTCTTCTTTGGGAAACTCTTTTTGGTTTGTATGAAAGAGATCCATCTGATAGATTTATTCCAAAAGGTAGGATTTTAGGATTATGGTAGTTAGTTTTAGGAGCTATTTTGGAATATCTTGTTTGATCCAATGTGTCTTTAGAGGTGTGAGGAAGAGGGTGGGGTGAGTCCCTTTTTATAACAGAGGAGGAGTGAAATTCTTTAATATTTTTGAAAAGGAAACTCCACCCATGTTTTTCCTATGAAAAGTGGAACCCAAAATAATAAAAAATCTATAACCGGGAGTATAGGTTATAAATATATCTATATAATGTATTTTTACACGTTTATTGGTCATTTTATCACTTAAGATCAAGGTTTAGTTCCTTGTTAAGCTAATTTTCCTCTTAATCAATGTTATTAATTTTAATCACATTTACTAATTGTTTTGTTCAAAAAATAAGTATACCTTATTTGAAATTATAAATTAAACTGATTAAAAATAATTAATCCATTTATACAAATTTTAAACACATAATTTTCATAAATTAATTTAAATTTAATCTCACAGAAGGGATTACAAAGAGGGTTTTGAAAGAAAAACATTCAAAGATTGTTTTTGTTTTTATATTCAATTTCAAAGTGAAATTGATTAAAACGACATCAAATGGATCAATTTATGTATAATTGATATAATTTAAATTTAAAATCAATTTAAAATATAATTTAACTTTATAAATAAATTTTATAAAAAAGCAGTTTGGAATTAAAATTCAGTAATTTTTACTATTCATCAAAAAATTAAACGTCATAGAAAAATATCAAACATTCACCATATACTAATTTTTATGTTTCTATTTCCAAAATTACAATAAAATTTTAATACTAAATTTATAAATGGTCCAAAAAATTTATTTAAAATATGTTCTCCATTAAAAGGTAGTAAAAGTGCCTTTAAAAAAATTGATTTTATGCAAAATATTGGGTTTGTTATTATCTTGTGAGTATCAAATATATTGGATGAAATTAAAAGAATATTTTATTTAATATATTATATATTTATTACATTAATATTACTCCCTAATTTTAATTTATTTAATTTATTAGGATAAAGAAGCTTTATGAGAATAAAAATAGTTTTCAATAAAAACATTACCTTTATATTCAATTGGTTCTTATATTCATTTCTAATTAATTTATAACCAATGAATTAATTTTATATCTGTGTAAACCATAAATTCTAATTAGTTAGTTTATAATATTTATAACCTTTAATTTAATGACTAAGTTATATCTTATTATATAAAATTATAATATTTTTAATAATATATTATTTCTTAGTAAAATTAAAATTTTCATGCAACACAAGCTATCAAATATAGTATTTTTTTCATGTAATGCCAGATAAATCATAATTACATGCATTAAAATATATGTATTTAATTTATTTGAAACATTAGTAATATTGTAATGTCTAGGGATATTATATCCCCTTATGTGCTTGGTGTTTCCTATGATAAAATCTATTGAATAAAATGTTCTTATTTTAGAATTTCAGGGTGTTACAGTCTCTACACCATAATTAAATTGCGTCCTCACAATTGAAACTCAACCTTGGTAATAAATTTTTTTATATTTTATTTTTTAAAATCCCCCAATGTGAGAAGTTTTCATAAAACATTCTCTTGAAAAGTAAGAATGGGAAGTAAAAAAGGACATGTGGACTAAAATATACCTAGGTCTCTAAGTAATAAAACATTAGTGAAAAGTAAAGATACATAGATGGAGGAAAATAAAAAATATTTATAGGAAGTGATTGAGGTAATCAATAAAAAACAAGTGTAATATTAATGTAAATTTGAGGGCCTCAAAGCCATAAATCTGGGATGATTTAAAGGACTATTGTTTTAATAAAGATTAAGTTATTGAGACAATATTTTTATTTGAAGATATTCTTCTAAATGTTGAAGAATTATTTTGAGGCCTAAGATTATAAGGGAATATACTTGATATATTTCAATAAAATTTTCATCATTTTTTTGTTTTGATCAATTTCCAATTTATCCATTACTTAATGAAATGGATATCCCAAAATAAACTTTGATGCCTGATGAACTAAAATACACACTTGACGGATTGTACGGACCATAAAACAAGTCTTTACATTTATCAATAACTATTTTCCAAAACTAATATGGTTAATACATTAATATATAAACATTAAAATTTACAATACTGGTTCATCATTAATATTTATTCATCAATTTTTTTAACTATAACAATAAATTATTAACAAGGAAATTCTATAGCTCAGTTCTAGGCTTGAAACACTTATCATCCTTTAGTCATGGGTTATAATCCCATAGTATTCTAGATTTTATGGGTCTTCATCCAATATACATGTTATCCTTTTCTAAAACCATATTAATATAATTCCTATAGAATTTCAAAAAGAGTGATGGTTATCGTAGAAATAAGGTTAATCACTCAATAACCTTTTAACTATGTTTTTCAATACAACCTCAATACATAAATACTTCATCCTTTTTATTTCAAAATAGGCCTTTCATTGGTATATATTTTAGCCTAGGTCATTAATTTTCATTATATATTCAAATACTTCATAATGGTTTATAAAGATAATGAGAATTATCCTAAGAATATCCCCTAGGAGTGTAAAACCACTTGTGTGGTAAGGCCGGTTGTTGTGTACCAGGTTACGCTTGAGTCAAGACCGATGCACCTTATCAGAGTTTTTAGACCTAGGTATATATATGCTCAGAACCATGCCCACTTATAGTATCTATAAATGGATTTATTACTACTAATACCCACATAATATCTACCTTAACAAAAGTTTAAAATTTTCTTCTATACTTATCTACAAATTCTGTATTAGGGTTATGTTCTCTAATCTATGTTTTTCTAAATCTAGTTCCCAAGGTTACTTCAAAACATTACTCTGATACCAACTATATAGACCTTACCCTAGTAGACTAGAGTTGGTTTCTACTACCATTAAATTACCATTATTACATTGAATCAAATCTAGAAGGACTGAAGAGTTTATTAGTCTTGGTAAATAGGATACATACATGAGTATTGTATTTTAAATGAATACACTAATTACAAAATAATTTTTTTCTTCTATGGATAAAAAATAATGGATCGAGTGAGTATCTCAAGAGGGGGGTGGATTGAGTACCCAATAAAAATTTCTATTTAAAATATATTATTTTGAAATTCCGCAATTGTTTAAATATATCCCAATTTATCAAAATATGTAGTATTATATAGATATTAATCTTTATAAAGTTTTATCTAAATATTGATTTGGTCTTCAATGAATAATATATAATATTATTAGGTCCTTATAAAAAAATTTACTTGATCAAAATACTATATGAACTAAAATTTAGATAATATATAAAATCATATATTTTCTTTACAGTAAAAACAGTTATCAATTCTAAAGATAAAATAAATTAAAACAAAATTAAATCACACAAAAAAAAGATTAAATACAAGAGGTTCTGTATCAAGTCAATAATTAGTCCTCTCTACTTTGTAATAACCTATCAACCAGAATTTTATATAAATTAACAAGTCAATCCATAACCTGGATCAGGTTTTATAATAGTTTACAATTATCCAGGTCTCACACAAACTCTTACACTGTTATACATAAGAGTAATAATGAACATGATGGACAAGGGCTTCTACCACTTTTATCCATGGGATTACAGGTGTAAGAAATTATAAGAAGATATCTAGGTATCTTCGAATTTAGTAAAGGTGTTAGCATGAGTGTGATAAAACAAAGTATGCACGCACACAACTCAAAATGTAATAAAGATAAAAGGAATAGAGCAATATAAAATTGCAGAGTTTAGAAATGCTCAATATTTTTCAATGTAGCTTGTGACTCTTGATTTTAATATTCAATAAATCTTGTGTCAAGATATCTTGAAAAATTCAAAATAATAGAGTGTCATAGACTCTTTTTCTAGACTAGAGAAAAGCACTGGTTGTAATAATGTACTTAGACTTCCTAGTTGAGTGTTTTTAGTAGGTGATCACTTCTTGTTTGCAATCAGGTTCAACTCTATATATATTCACTATGATTGAGCACTCAGATTTATATCTATAAACTTCATCCACTATTTCATCTCTATAGTTCATGAGTGTGTCTACTTCTATAATTTTCATCAGTAACAGGAATATTCGAATCCTCTTTGGTTCGTCGTACTACACGTATGGAACTTACATAAATTCATTTTATTGAACATTTAAGTGGAAATATTTAAAATAATTACTGAATTAAATTCTATAATGTAGTCGTTAGAATAAATTTATTAAAAAATAAGTATAATAAAATAGTTTCAGTAGATTAGTTTTGCAGTGTCTTGATGTTTGGAGGTATGTTGTTCTAGCTGCATGACTTTAGTGGTATCGTAGAGTTAACTAAAATTTCACATTACTAGCGGTGTCTTATACATGGAAAAAATTTTGGGATAGTGGTATGACACTTTTGGTGACTTATTTTTAGGTATCTCATACATAGACAAATTTATGTTCATGCAACATGACATCTTGGTGGTGTGTAGTATGATGGTGTCTCAGAATTAGTGAGTTTTCCATGGTGATAGTGAGTCATGGACAACAATGACTTGACTTTGTAGTGTTAGTATCAACAATGTCTTTTCCTTAGCAGTAAATTCTATTGACACAAACTTAGAAAATTTCATCACCTATCCCAAATTAATGGAATACTTAAATAAAACATGAAATTCATTTATATCCTTATAATCTTGATTTTTTGATCATTAAAACAAGGAAGTAAACAATATCCCTTTTTATGATAAAAAATCATGCATCAAGGAATATTATAAATGTAAAAATAGGTCATCATAGGTAGTATAAATCATGACATAACACTCACAGTATATGCAGATGGTATTAAAGAAAAAAATAAGAAAAAATAAGTATCAATGGTAAGTATCATGTATCAAATATAGAAAGATTAAAATAAATACATAGTATCAAAGGTAACATAGAAACACCACTGTAATAAACTAGATTTTCCATAAACCATAAAGTTATCTAAAACAAACAAAAATAAATATTCCATAATAATTCTCCCCCTTTGGTATTATCAAAATGGCAAATATCATCAAATTAACGATAGGGAATTAAGTAAGAATAAAAATACTAATAGTTTTGAAAGGGAGTCAAAATGATGATGAAAAAATGTATTACAGACCAACTCCTATTAAAGACATACATTCTTATACATAACTGAAAATTTTCAAGATGTTGTAGTGGGATCCATTGGTGCTTTTGCCTGGTAACACCTGGTCTGAGAGAGGCCTCTAGATTAATAGGAATTGAATATTTATCCCAAGCTATGGCACCATGAATATGAATATGTGGATTCATCATATTTATAAAATGTAATATAATATGACTACCAATTTCCATTGCACTGAAGAAATAAGACTTCTCTTTCATAAGACAACTCAACATCAGAGTTATTTCATTCAATTTCCTCACCTTCTCTTTAAAATTTCATGAAACTGGAGGAATCCATAAATTTTCTGCAAAGAACATGAAATTTGTTTCTATTTAATTATTTGTGTAGATCCTAGATAGATAACACTTGATATTTTGGTAATTGTTTTTTTAGAATAATCCATATCATTAGCATAATATCTGATCATCATGTGGTTATTCTATATACGTTGCTGAAATTACCAAAGAATTTCCAAAGGGATCATAGGTTCTCCACTTGAGGGTCCACTATAGGAAGTTGAAACTTCTTCTTTGACAACGGTTCTGAACTAATAAACATCCACTACTGAAGCAAGAGTAGAAGTATATGAAGATGTATCCTCAATATTTTTTAGGATTATATCAATGGAGGAATAAAATTTTGACTTCATTTCCTCAAGTATAGCCTTGAGATATTCTAATTTAAATCCAATACTGTTATTACAAATCTCATTTTCTAATCTGTGATTCATCATCTTTGGTTGGATACATTTTACCACAAACTAAAAATAATATCTATAATCATTTTCACTATGTTTGTTCTGAGGATGAGACTATCTTCTCAAAATATCATTGATATCTAAAAATAAATTTTCACTAAAATAATGCAAGTCACTCCTTGTGAGTAAGTCAGCTTGTATAAAAGGAGAAGTTGGAGCAACAGGTGAAGGTTCAGGTGAAGGAGTTCTAGTAGAAGAAAAATTTTCTTATAAACTTTCAAAGTCTAATTTATCAATAATACATTCCTTAGGATCTCCTTCATTTCGAACCTCTTCTCTACCATTATTTTGTGGACTCCTTACAACACAATATTACTTTTCCCAGTATCATTCCTTAGTATCAACCCATCAATATGAAAAGACAACTATGATAGATGTAGTGGAAGGAGGTACCACACCACCTGGTATATATGACACTTCAAGACATATATATCCATCTGAAATCTATGTAGCTGAAGTATGTTTGACACTGTAAGGTTTATCTTCTATAATTTTATCAATAGGGGGTTCCACTATCTATGAGAATCATCCTTTTGGATAACAATAATAGATTCTAATTCTGTATGACTATCAACTAGAGTTTCATCAATAGCCAAAAAATCAATCTATTCACCATTACCTCAATTAGAAGAATTCATATTCATTATATCTTGATTAGATACATGCTATTCCATAATAAAGATATCACTCATATGCTCAACCAAGGTAGAATTAGAAATTGTTTGATGAGTGAAAAAATAGTTGGCCTCAACTCAATCAGTCGCTTGACCTTCATGAAAAATCTCTATGAATAAGGATTCATCCTCCTCAAAAAATTCATCTTTCTCTTTTAGATTGGGGTCCACACCTCTAGTCAAATGTAATTTTTATAAAGATTCACTAGGTGAAGTTAGATGTTCTCCAGGCATCTCCACTTCATTTATCTTAATTTGGCTACCTACACCATTAGGGCCAGATTAATCATCATTATCATCACTTCTAGAATCTGTATCCCTTTCATTTTCTTTAACATTTCACCATTTTTTCTTTATTCTATTCATTAACATTCTCATATTCATCATCAGTTTTTGAAATAATTTTGAATTGATCTTCTCCTAAAACCTCTATTTCCTATTCATCCCTTTTAACAAGATTTTTTCTTTTTGTTAGTCTCCTAGGTGGGATTAGAGCTCCAAATGTAATGGGAGAAGATTTGGGAGACAAATATGGTTTAATCCACTCATTAATAGAAGGTTCATTTTCTTCTTCTTCTACAACAACTTCTTCTTTGTCATCATCAGAGTATTAAACTATTTCATCAGGCTCAATACTTGGATCAACAACATCTCTCATCCTAGTAGGATGATCAATCAGGTTAAACTCAGTGTATAAATTATCATTATCTCTAACCCACTATCTCTTACATAGTTTCCTTCTAATCTTCATCCTCGAACAAGTATGTCTTGAAATATAGAAACCACCATAATCTATAATAGATTCTTTGTCCTCACCTACTAGGCCCTTGGCCTTTAATATGAAGGAAATGAACTTGGGGTTGATCAAGTAATTGGATCTAAAAGTTTCCTTTATCATCTCACACATGTGCACCATGCGACATCTATATAAATTTATCTTATGACCCTATTTAATAAGATATAGAAGGTAAAAATCTTGGCACCATAGATTTATGAAATCACCATTTCTTGGGAATAACATGTGCTACAAAAACATAAAGATCAACCTAAATTCCCCATCAAGCTCTAAGGAAACTGGTCTTTTAGTTATTCCATCTCGTATCAGTTCCAAAAAATCATATTCATACAAAAATAAATCCCCATCCTTAGTAATGGTCCCTTGGTAATTCTCATATATTTCTTCATAGGGTACATCAGAACAAATAGATTACTTCTTTGATGAAAAACCTATTAAGTTTCCTTTGACACAACTTGATAACCAATCAAAACCATCAAGATCAAAGGAAAATTATAAATTATGATAGAATTCATAAACTATATTAGGGTAAAAGGGTCTATTATTTGATGAGAACCAATCTAGCTAACCTTTTTTATGGAGTAATTTGTGTAATAGAGACTTTCTAGAAAACATCCACTTAGATTCAAATCCCCTTTAATCTAATAAAACTTTATTGGAAAGTTTAGGATTAACCAATGCAATTGGATAAAGTACACTCGGTTCTCTCTTGTACTTTTTAGAAGTTCACAATTTTCTTAGAGAGGACTTGGATGGGTGCTTCATCCATGGAATGCATATTAGTTTAGTTTGATTGGTTAAAGGATTAGAGAAATGTTGTAGGTTTTATGGTTCAGAGAAGAGAGGTAGATCGAGGATTGAGAGTATCATGATGGGATCAAGGTTTTTTGGAAATAGATATAGATTCATTTTTGTATCATTTGGGATTTAGGTATACAAAAAATTGAAATAATACTAAAAAATTATAATTTTAATCTAAGAAAAAATACGTATTAGGTTATGAAAACAAACAATAAAATTCTAAAACTGGTGTTTTAAAAAACATAGAATTAAAAAATTCAAAAAGGAATGAGACAACCAATGGTATGTAAATTACAATGGTGTGTCGATCACAATTGGGAGACAACCCAATTGTGAGAAAACTACAACAATGAGATAAACCTGAAGATGTGTCACCAAATGGCATGTCACCCAACAATGTGCCACCGAATGCCATGTCACCCAATGGCGTGTCACCCAACGACATGTCACCCAACGTTATGTCACACAATGGAATGCCACCTAATGGCGTGTCACCCAATGACATGTCACCCAAAAAAGTGTAATAGAACAGTGTGTCAGAATTCTAAGGCTTAGTAAATATATCAGCCAACTGATGTTCTGTACCAATAAATTGAAGAGTGAAATATTCTTTTTGAAAACTATCTCGCAAAAAGTGATTTATTATTACCATATGTTTTTTCCTAGAATGTGATGTATAATTTTTGAAATTTTAATAGAACAGGTGTTTTCATAGTTTATGAGGAAATGTAGGAATTGAAATTGATTGTCTTATAAATTGTATTTCATCCACAAAATATGTGCACAAAAACTACAAGTGGCTATGTATTCATCTTTAGTAGTTGATAATTCTAAAAAATGTTTCTTCTTACTACACTGTGAAACTAGATACTTTCCCAAAAAGTGATATGTTTCTAAAGTTCTTTTTTCAATCTAAATTGAATCCAATGAAATAAGCATCAATATAACTCAATAAATTAAATGGTTTTCCTCTAGGGTAAGAAATCCTAAACTTGTTGTATACTTGAGGAATTTAAAATTTATTTTAATAGCATTTAATTGTGACTATTTAGGGTTTTATTAAAAATGATAACACTTATACACACTCAACATAATATATAGTTGGATAGTAGTAATTTATAGAAGACTACCAATCATACCTCTATAACTGCTTTGATCTTCTAGTTTCACAGCTTCATCAAGATGCAATTTACAGGTGGTACTAATAGGAATATAACTACTCTTAGTGCTATCCAAGTTAAAATGTTTTAAAAGATATTTTTTATATTTAAATTTATTTAAAATAATTTATTATTTGTGTTTAAATATTTAAAATTAAATAAGTTCACCCATTAAACTCATTTCAAAATCTATTTGTATAATTTTAGAAAAATCAGTACATAATGAATTTATTGAAGATCCAAAAATAATATCATCAAAATATATTTTGATTTCTAAAACATCTATTGAAATTATTTTTATAAAAAGCATATGATCAACTATAACTTTTGAAAATATTTTTGAATTAAGGAAATTTCTAAACCTATCATAACAAGCTCTAAGAGATTGTTTTAACTCATATAAGGATTTTGTTAATTAAAAAACTTGACTTTTAAAGTGGAGATTTTGTAAACAAGGGGTTTTTTATTCAAAAACATCCTTAATTATAAAAACATTCAATAATTCACTCTTGGAATACATTTTATAATGTTTTAAATCTAGAGGAGCTATATAAGTAATAAGGATTCTTATAGATTCAAATCTGGCTGCAGGTGAACATGTTTCCTCATAGTCCATTCTTTCCTCTTAACTATAACCATGTGAAAGAAGTCAAACCTTGTTTCTAAATATAGTGTCTAACTAAACAACCTTGTTTATGAACAACCATTTAGTTCCAATAGTCAAGGTATTATTGGGTATATCTAGAAGTTCCCACACATTTTCTTCTTTTAAATTGAATCAATTATTCTTACAATTTCTATTACCCAGAATTCATCATTTATTACTTCATTGATGTTATTATGTTCAATATGAGATAATAAATCTCAATGTTCAACCTGATTCCTTAGTGAATATCCATTTTTTGATCATCTATTTAGGTCTCCCACAACAGAATCTAAAGGATGGTAAATAATGGTTCTAACAACTATAGAAAAATATGGGTTGGTAAGCTTTGGATTTTCAGGTTCAAGTTATAGAATTTCGAGAAATTCTTCAGAACTGGTTGATATTTATTATTGTTTTAGAGTAGATTACAAAGGTTATAATTTAGATTCAGATAGGCTAGATCGTCCTCAAGGTTTTCTAGAGAGGTATTAGGTTCATGTGGATTAGTTTCATCGAATTTTACATGGTCTTATTATTCCCCAATTTCGGTCTTCTTATTGAAAACTAGATAGTCTTTGCAAGAGATTTAATAACAAAATAAAATTACCATATCACTTTTGTAAACAAATCTTTCTAAATTATCCTTATTTTTATGATTAATGTCTTTTCATAAATAAACTATAAATTAATTAATCTTAGGTTTCCTATTGTTCCACAGCTCATAAGTGGTATTAATATCTTATTTTAAAAAAATAAATAGGTATATCATACTCATTTAACATGGTCTGGCATAACTCTTGTAATGTAATATTTCACCTGTCAATAAATCTATTATGCCGAGGGGTCCTAGGAGAAGGGAAGTTATGAGTGTAGAAATTTTGTGAGAAAAAAGATTTAAAATCCTGGTTCTCAAAATCATAGCCATGATCACTCATTAAGGTCTTAATCCTAAGTCCACTAAGATTTTATATAGACATTGAATTATTAGTAAAATAAGAGAAATCTTCAATTTTATGAGATATAAAATATACCCAATTATATTTAGAATAGGAATCTACTAGAATGTAAACATAATGATTCCCATTAAGACTTGAAACTCTATAAGGTTCAAAAAAATCCATGTGAACCAATATGTGAGGATGAGAAGTTGACATTTATTTGTTTAATTTAAAAGAAACTTTGTGCAATATCACTTTTTGATTGGGCTTATAAACCTTTTCAGTTGGGAAAACAAGCTTCAAAAGATCCCTAAATAACCTTTTCCTAGATATCTCCCTAAGTGAGTAAATGTTTCAATGACCTAGTATCACAGGACAAAGCCACAAATCTGTGTGAAAGGCACATAATCATGAATAATTTTGTAAAATCAATGAATTTTAATCAACAACAAATACATTATCATTTCTCAAAGTAGTAAATACTAAATCATTTTTAGAATCATAAACATTGCATGAATCATTTTTAAAATTAACATAAAAACAACCATCATATAAGTGGTTAACACTAATAAGATTATATTTTAGGCCACCAACATTTAAAACTTTAACAATTTAAAATTAATTCTTGTTACTAATCAAGCCTAGGTTGATTATATTTACCTTTTCATTATCACCAAAGGTGACTCAGACACATTAAACATTAATAAGGATATTGAAGGATGAATAATATCCCATTATTTTCCTTGAAAAAACATTATAAAATAACCATATAATTCTACTGTAGAACATCAAACATTTTTCCTATAAATCAGGTTTTAAACAAGAAATTATTTTGGTACCCAAATCTCTTTTGGTCCAGAAATGTCATCAATAAAAACTTTGGGAACCCATACATTCCTAATGGGTTTCTTATAAGTATATTGACTATTTTTTGAAATAAATACCCTATTAGGATGCTTAGAAAAATAGTTTTTATAATAACTGTATGGTTTGGACTTAGGAAAAAAAGAAGTCTTTGTTATTTTCATCTATCCAGGTTGATATCCAATTTCACTAACATACATTGCAGCAACTTACTTACCCAAAATTTGTGCGAGTGTCTCTATACCATTTGTAAACTTTTATAGATCATCATTTAATTCCTTATTAAAATTTTAATTTCACTGTTATCATTGAGTAATTGATCATTTTTCACTTTTTTATCAAAAATTTAGATTTTCTACTTGTAGTTAGAGCATGATGTCTTGTTAAAACTCTGTATTTATCCTTTACATCATTAATGGTGTATTCCTACATGTTAAAATATACAAATAATTATTTATTTGACATTTTATCATCATGATGTTGTTCATTATTAGAATTATCATAATTATGCGCATGCAGAATATTAGAAACAATAGGTGAATCAGATACCTCACAAACTTTAGTCATGAAAAACATATTCGATCTGTCTAGATTATATTAAGGTTAAGAATATGAATCAATGGATCTATCCTTAAAAATCATTCTAGGTGGAATTTATATCATTTTTTATATTTTATCCTTTTCCTTATATTTATATTTATACTTAATCTTTGGATAATCATATTTTATATGTCCTTTACTCTTACATTCATTTAAAACAACTTATTTTGAATAATAACCCTTATTATAATATTTCATTCAATTTCCTATATTTATATACTTTCTTTTGTATTTTGGATTTCTAAAAAACATTTGTTTCATAAAAAACTTCTTAAATATTCTGTCTAGATGATCCATCTCCTCATAAAATCCAGAAGAAGATTAAATATCAATTGAACTTATATCATAGACTTTTTATTCCTATTTGTCATTTATTTGTTTATATGTAGTAGTATTTAATGCTATTTAATTTCTCTTAGGATCTTCATCATATTCATGATTTACCATTAGGTCCTCTTTATACATCATATGCTTACTGATTAACTCCTTGAATGAATGATTTCTAATATAAAAAAACACTCAGATGGAGATAGATGTTCCTCTCTATCTTACAAGTAGACTTCTCAACAAACTCATAATCTAGTCTTTATCAGATAATAGTCTTCCAAGTGAGATCATTGTGCTGAAAATTTCATTAAACATGAAGTAAATGTCAAAAATAGGTCCATTATGCTTCATATTAAATTTATAATTTTTAATAGTATAATTATTAATCCTTATCTACTTATTATTAGTAGTTCCCTCACTAGAAATAGAGAAATTATCCCATATCTTATGAGTATTTTTACATAATTAAACCCTATTAAACTCTTCATATTATAGTGAATAGTAATGGGTATTCATGGATTTACAATTATTATTGCAATACAAATTTTTTTCATCATCCCAAGCACCTTTAGCAGTATTAGTAAAAACATATTCATCTTCAACAGAAGAACAAATGTCAAAACCCATGCTTTCTATATCAATTATCATCTTAATATTACAAAGATAATAATTATTTCTATTAAATAAAAAAGGTATGTTTACAGTAGTAAGTTCTTATCTATAATCCATTTAACAAACTAAATTTAGAAATTATAAAAATTTAAGAACATTAAAACTAAACTAAAATCATAGTTAAAAAAATTTGAAAACCTTAATACCAAAGAAATTAAATCCTTTAATACCCAATGTTTCAAATATTTAGTATCTCAAGATGGGGGTGAATTCATTACCCAATAAAAATTCCCATTTAAAATGTATTATTTTTAAATCCCCAAAATTTTTAAATAAAACCCAATTTTTCAAAATATGTTGTGTGATATAGATCTTAATCTTTTTAAATATTTATCTAAAGATTAATTTGGTCTCAGATGAAAAATATATAATGTTATCAGATCCTTTGAAATCAATTTACAAGATCAAAATTAAATATTAATAAAAATTGAGATAAACTATAAAAGTATATATATTTTTTACAATAATTTTTTTTTGTTTTAAATAAGAAATAAAGTAAAACAAATTAGAGCACACAATGGAAAGATTGAATACAATAGGTTTAGTATCAAGTTGAGACTTATTGTTCTACACTTGGTGATCACCTGTCACCATGAAGTTTATAAAAATAAACAAGTTGATCCAAAACATGGATCATATTTTACAACATTTTATAACTATCCATGTTACACACGACTTCTTCCATTGTTATACGTGGGAGTAAAAATGAGTAGGCCATACAAGAGACTCTATGACTATTATTTGTGGGAGTAAAGTTGTAAGAAATGATGAGAAGATATCAAGGAATGTTCCAATTCAGTATATGAGTTAGTGTGAGTGTGACAAAACATAGTAGGTACACACACAACTCAAAATGTAATAAATATAAATGAAATAGATTAATATAAATTGTAGAGCTTAGAAATGATTGTTCCGTTGCATTGAAACATGTGACTCATTATTTGATTTTACAATAAATCTTATCTAAGGTTCTCTTGAAAAAATTTAAAGAATAGAGTGTTATAGAATTTTATTCCTAACTAGAGAAAAGCACTGGATAGATGATATAGTTTGGCTTCCCATTGGAGGGTTTATAGTAGGTGATCACTTCTTGTTTGCAATCAGGTTTTGTTATACATGTGTTTTGTAAGTTTGAGCTCTCATCTTGATATCCATCAGCTTTTCCACTATTGCATCTCTATATCTCACGAGTGAGTCTAATTCTCTTTTTATCATAAGCATCATGAATTACTGGATCCTCTCTACTTCCTCATACGACATGTATGAATCTTACATCAATTTGTTATGTCAAAAATTTAACAGACAATCATAAAAATAATAAATGGAATTAAATTAGATAATGTATATGTTAGAATAAATTCATTCAAAAATAATTATAGGGAAATAATGGTGTTGACTTTATCTGGTGGTGTCTAAAAGTCTGAAAATATGTTGTTCTAGAGGCATGAAACTAACAATGCCTTATACATAGAAAAATTACGTGTTAGTGGTATGACACCAGTGGTGACTCATCTTGAAGTATCTCATACTTTGCAAAATTTATCTTCTTGTAGCATAGAATCCTGATGGTTTGACGTCATACAGTGTCTCAGACATAGAGAGATATATATGATAATAGTGAGTCATAGACTATGGTGAATCGAGCTTGCAGGGTTAGTTTCAATGGTGTCTCATCCTTAGTAGTAACCGGCGGTGACCCAAACATAGAAAATTTCATCACATATCTAAAATAAATGTAATAATTAAAGAAAACATGAAATTCATTAATATCATTAGAATAATGATTTAGTGATCATTAAAACAATGAGGTCATTAATAACTTTATTCCATCTAGCATATCCTCATATGCCTTTCTTAGTATAATTCTTGGATTCCTAGGGAAAGGAAACAAAATAAAGGTGATCTCAAATTCTTAGTAAGGGTTAAGTATAGTTGTAATAATAATAAATCAATGAGAATATTCAATATAGAAAGGTAATAATTGAAGAAACATTCCATGAAATCAATAAAATTAGAAGGATGTGCATAAAAAACCAGGAAAGGTAAATAACTTGAAAGAAATTCTTTTTTAATAACTAGATAAGGAAGAATCAATATGGCTTTGTAAGAATCTAAAAAACAAGCCGCTTAATCAATAAAATAAGAATAAAATGCTTCCATAGACATTTTCATATTCAAAATATCATATATAATAAAAAAATAATCAAAAAATAATCAATTATTAATTTTTGGACATCATGTCTCAGGAACATGAAAACCTATACAGTCAAGACCCTTCACAATATTGTTTTAAACTACAAGTCAAAACCTATTTAATTTACATAACTAATTTTTCTCATGAGAACCTATCAATGCATGAAGGGGATATATATAGTCTGGGCCCCACCTATCACTTCATTTCCAAATCATTCCTTATATTGAATAATCGATTTAATTATTAAACAATATGACTTATCAAATATCTATATAGAATAAAGAATATATATTTATCAATATTTCCTTAGTTAATCAAAAAAATTTCAAAGTAAACACCATATGTAAAATGATATACAGTTTAAGAAATAAATTTTTCCATGATAAATGATATGGATAATTATGGGAAATTCAATGTCTAATGGTCACGAGAAATTTGATATTTCAAAGGGACTGAAAAAAGAATCAAGGAAGTCAATGTCAATACTATACCTGGCCAGATAAATTATAAAACATCTAGAGGAAGAATAAGGATGATATCAATATAACATATCCCATGTGGATTTGAAATAAAGGGTTGTTGTCTTTTATGAATAGAAATAATATAAAAGATATTTTAAAAACATTCTTAAGGAAAATATACTTTTTATTTTAACAAATATTTTAATAATCATTTTCTTTGAAAATAAATTTTAAAAACATTTTCTTTAAAAATTAACATTTTAAACTAGCAAATGAATCTTAAAATAAATTATAGTAATTAAATCATTATATTCCATATGAGGTAAAAGAATATTCACTTTTATAGTAAAAAGGTAAGAAAAATTCATTGTTCAGAAAGAGAAATGAAAATTATGTTGAAAAAATTGGTAAAAGGGAAAAAGGTTAAAACATTATTTAATAAATACTTTGTAATGGTTATTTTTTTTGAAATCCATTTTTCAGAAAAAATTTTGTTTATTAGAAAACTCGTTCTTTGACTAAAGTGAAAAATAATGTTGGGTTTTCAAAAAAAAAAATTTCTAAATCATTTTGACTACCAAAGTGTGGAAAAATGATACTATTACTTGAAAAACGTCATGAATAACTAGAGGGGAAAAAAATTAAAATGTTTATTTAAAAGTTATCTAATAATTTCCTCTAATGTAAATTCAAGGGTAAAAAATACGAAACAAAATAGAATTGTGAAATAAACCCTAAAAAATACAATAACATTGATATGAGAATAATTCAATAAATATATTATGCGTGTTAAATATATATCCACATAAAATAAGTGTAAATAAAAAAATATCTAGTAAAAAGTGATTACACATATAACATTATAATATAAATGAAAACGAGTAAGTAATAAAATCCAAAGAAAATAAATTGGGTTATGAAAATATTTTTCACTTGGTAACGCTTAATTTAAATCCATTTAGATGAAATAATTGAAATTGAAACAAAAAATATCATGTAGAATGAATGATTCATGATATTATATATCCAAGTGGAAGTATGTTTCCTATATATAATAAATTATGTACAAAACAATAATTTATGTATCAAAGAATGGAAATACCATTAAAAGATCATTTAAATTATTATTGAGGAAAATAATATTTAAACATTCCAAAGTGTGCCATACCACATTGAAACATTTGAATCATAAGACTCATAAAGGAATTAAATTAAATTAATGTTTTAAATAAATTTAAGATAAAATAATTCAATATATAATATTTCAAATTGGGTAGTACATACACCACACAAATAAGTAAATGGTGAAAATTACATTTATCTCATAGATGTTAAAAGTGAGATGAAAATACCAAACCCTGCGTTTCCTTTCAGGTGAACATTCTTTAAATTAATCAAAATGGTTCTAAAAATGTTAATAAATAATACAGAACCATATTAATATTTATTATATCATATATTATCTTTTTATAATATCTTATTACATGTTTATTAACAATATTCCATTATTTTCTTTATTTTAGGTGTTAATCACATTATTTCTTGAGTATGTTTTGAAACGTTAATTACTGTTACTATTAATTAGATAATGTCTAAATTATCTATAGAATGTAAAAAATGATTTAATTATCATATATATTAATTATATTTTTTTATAATAATCCATAATATTCAAATATAGGAAATGAAATGAACTGTTCATGGAGATGGTCGGCCGTACATACTCATTAATGCTACTTTCATTTATTTTTTCATATTAAAAGAATGAAATGTAAATGATATATATATATTATAATTTTAGTATCATATATAGGTCATATATGTTTCATAGGTTTAATAAAACCATCCTTCTTATGTTCAATGTGTATTGTGAATAAATCACAACGCTTTGAGGGGGCGATAGTCCACATTTCCCCAAACGATGTTATCGTATATAAAAAATGAAAATCCTATGGGTTTGAGTTATAGAAAAATTAAATAAGAATAAATAAATTATATATATATATATTATATTATATATAAATATCATGTCCATCATAATTACCACCATGATTGGTGGTAAAGGAGGAACGGAGAATCATCGTTTTGTGAGGTAGTAGTTCAGCGAACACATACACGGTAGGTTTGTCAACCATTTTATGTAAGTTTATTTAAGTTTAGTTATAACCGTGATAAAAATATATAATTATATTTATGATGCTTATGTTATTATAAAATCATGTAAGAATAAGATTTTAGGGGGGTGGAGAATGAAAATAAAATAAAAGAGCTTAAGGAAGGATGTTACATCTTCTTTGGGTAAATTCTTTTTGGTTTGCACCAACGAGATTCCATAGATAACTTTATTCTAAAAGGGATGATTCTAGGATTAGGGGAGGTATGTATTGGAGATATTGTTTATATCAGGTTCTATACAAAGTGTCTTGATAGGTGTGAGTGAGATGGAGGGGTGAGTGCCTTTTTGTAGTGGAGAAAGAGCATCATTTTTATAAATTTTTTAAAAGGGAATACCACCCACAATTTTCCATTTAAAAGTGGCTCTAAAAATATTCTAAATTACATCCAAAGAGGATAGGGAAAAAATACGTCAATCTAATTTATTTTGGTCAAGTTTATAGGCCATTTTATCTCTTAAGTTTAATGTTTAGGCCCTTGTTAAGAAAATTTTCTTCTTAATCGTTGTAATTAATTTTAATCACCTGCACTAATATTTTTGGTCAAAAAGTAAGTATAAATTATTATAAATTAGAAATTAATATAACTCAAATTATTTATCTTATTTTTGAAAATTAAAATCATAGAAGTTTCAGAAATTAATTTAAATTTATTTTCACAGATGGGATGACAAAGAGAGTTTTTAAAGGAAAATGGTCAAAAGTTTTCTATGTTTCTATATTCAATTTAAAATTAAAATCAATTAAAATGACCTAAATTCGATTAATTTATTTATAATTTATATAAATTAACTTCAAAAAAATTAAAAATATAATTTAAACTTTGAAATAAATTTGATGAAATATAATTTTTGAATTAAAATTTAGTAATTTTCACTATTCATCAAAAAATAAAACATCATTGAATAAATACTAAAAATTAGTCCTAATATATTTTTTATATTTTGATTTCAAAAATGAATATTAGTTTTTCATAGTAAATTTATATAAGTTCCAAAAATATAATTTTAAATAGGTTCACTATTAAAAGTTGATAAAATTGCCTTTAAAAAATATTGATTTTTATGCGAAATATCAGGTTTATTATTTTATTTTGATTATAAAATCTATTGGATGAATTTGAAAATTATTTTATTTAATATATAATACTTTTATTACATTAATATCACTCACTAATTGAAATTAATTTAATTTATTTTGATAAAACCTCTTTGTGGGTATAATTTTCTGTATAAAAACATTCCCTTTATATTAGATTGGTTCTTATTTTCATTTATAATTACTTTTTTGATAATGAATTCATTTTATATTTGTTTAAACCATATATTTTATTTATTTTGCTAATAATATTCATAATTTATTTTTTAACTTCTAGGATATATCATATTATATTAAATAATAATGTATTTAATAATATATTATTTCTCAGTAAAACTCTGTCTTTCATTTAATGCAAGATAGAGAAGAAATTATTTGGTGTGTGTTGTGAAAGATAACTCAAAATTGTGTGCATTTCAAGAAATAGATTGTATTTATTTTAAATAGTAATAATATTTCAATGTCTCTGGTTGTTATATTCCCATACACACTTGCTGCTACGTGAAATACATGTTATTGAATACTATGTTATTATATTAGAATTTTGAGGCTTTGCAATAGATATTATATATTTTCTTTTAATTTTCCTCTCTTTAACAACTCAAGAGAACAAGAGGATATTTTTAAAGAAAATAGTCTTTATTTATCTCTTTAGTTGAAAATCAATTTTATTCCATATCCATGGATTTAAAAATCATCTAAAGGGTGTTTTTTATATTATTCATTAATTAACTAATGTTATTGTTACCCATGTTTTAATTTTTACAAAATGGTTTAAATGGAATCTCCTTGTCATATTATGAATAAGGTACTGCTTATTTTTTTTACTAAAAATGTAAAAGGAATCATTGTTTTTATGGACATGACATGAACAAATTTTCCTTCCATAATTTCCTCTAAATTCATTGAATCCTTGTTTACAAATTCACAAGTTTAATTTATAAGAAAAAAAATTCCTTAATATTTTGGAATTTAATTTATTTTAAATAACCAATTTTTTTTAACTAAAAGGGTATTTTCCTAATGAAATATTTCAAGTGATATTTTAATACAATTTTAGTTTTTGATATAATCCATTGATATTAATTATTAATTACCGAGGATATGATCCAATGATACTATCATTATTATTCCTATAGATTATTTATGATTTTGATAATGAGATGTTTATGAAACCCGTTTATTTTCCATGGGTTATGCTATGATTAATTGTTTAAATTTTGATATAACCCATTTTTTTCCCAATGGTCATGATATATGATGATTTTTTTATAATATTATGGCACACATGTGAATGAATTATAATTACATTATGGGTGGGATAAGAATTATACATCTTTCTAATGAATTGGGTGATGATGGATATCTCATGATATAATATTGTCTGAAATTGGGAGTGAACCTAGTTATGTAAGGGACTTTTCAACTACAATTGTTTTTGGAGTGAACCTTGAATATGAATATGGTGGAATTGGATGTGCATCCACTCCACTATGATAGTCTTAGAAGAGAGTCTTGACTAAGGAAATGATTTTCTATTCTTATGTGTATACCTTAAACCAATGTCTTATTCCCATTTTATGTTCTCATTGATCATTTCCTTGATTCATTTATGATTCATGTGTTACTATTTTCTATGATTTATGTCATGACACCGGATTATGTTCCTTAACACACAAGGTATGATTTTTAAATTTTAAAGTCATGATCTCATACCTTTATGATCAAAGCATATCTAAGTGATCATTTATATCTCTCTTATTTATCCATACTGATCATCTAAGATCACACATGGTTATATTTCCTCTCCCAAGGTTATAATGAAAGGTTTTAGGTAATATATGTATAAGAAGGTAGATAGTTATTTAGAACTTAGTGTGAGATGATATAAATATCTTATTAACAATTTTTTATGTATCTAATTTTCCAGAGACACTAAAACTATATGATTTTTGAATGGATAATTATGTTATGACTTGAATATTAATCTAATAATATGAAATATTTATGTATGAAAAGTATTAGTCACTATATGAACCTACCACATGACCAAAATTACTGACCGTGAAAGACCACCCATATGACCAAAATGTCAAACTATTAAATTTGGAAAAGGAAAGAACAGACCATATTAAAAAAAAACCAATAATAAAGGCCCACCCACATGATCGAAATAACTTATAGTAAAATTTGGATATGTCATGAACTTACTGCATTTCAAAAACTGCCAATCATAAAATTACACTAGGCACCTACAAACCTTGTAAAAATTTAAAATAAGTGTTTTATAAAATCACGACCTTATAATTATAATTAGTTTCATAATGCCAAATATGATGAAAATAAATAGGTATACCTTAATAGTAGAAATCTTAATATTTTAATCTTTAACTGTGTAAGTGTTGGAATTGTAAGGGTTCTTATTATATTTGTTGAAAAATATTTGTGATTTTGGATTTGAAAATACAAGGAAATGGAAAGTTTGAATTATCAATGGATGTCAGTCTTGATAAGGAAACTATTAAAGTATGTCATGAAACTTGGAGGATTATAATAGATTCATTAATTAGAAGTTTTGTTTGATTTAAGGATACTATAAAAAATAAGTTCTACAATTATAACATAGGTCTGGGTAGTTGTGGATCATTCTAGTTTTGAGAAGAATGTATGAAAGATGGATAAGTAGATAGTCCAAAATGATCATTCTGTTATTTGTAAGGATGAACAGATTCTTAAGGATCATTTCATAGAAAAGGCATAGAAGCCACCTTGAGTGTGATTTTTTTTTCAAGTTTGTGTAAAAATTATTTCACGTTTTCATAAAAATCATCTCAAGATTTCATAAACACCATAGGTATGTGTAAGTATAACAATTTTTTATGTGAATATAAATTTAATTTTCATAAATATCATTCAAGGAAGCGTAAACATAAATTTGAGACTACGTAAGAAAGAAGGAACTATATAAACTTGAATGATGATATCTTAAATATAAGCATCATAATTGCCATTTTAAGAACAAATGATATGAAAAAGAATCATTCATATGAATCATCCTAAGAATGTTCAAGTAATTTTGAATGATATGTATAGAAATTATTAAATAAAAGAATGGAACCTCTTATGAAAGGGAGGATTCATATAAAATCATGTATTTATATAGAATTATGAATCTCATATGATTCATTTTTTACATTTTATGAAAAATATGGTATTTTTATGATTGAAAATGGTACCTCATATGATAGATCAATACTACAATCAGTGATCTTACTACCATATTAACATCCACAGACACCAATTGTAGCTTTCTATGAGTAATTCATTAAAAGTTATTATTTTGAATTATATGAAAATTTTATGTATAATATTATATATAATATTATTTTCCAAAGGCCTCAAATTTAAAATATCAGGATACTTTGATTTAAATATATGATTTATCTGAAGTTAGAGGAACTAATTATAGTGATATTTCATTATAAAAACAACAGATTGTAATGAAAACAGAATGTGGCTACCTGCATGATAATAATAGAGATATTTATGGATAACATTAACACTTCATACATGAATTATGATTCTATGACATTTATGGAGATCATGAAGACTAAAAATATAATGTAGGATATTTTATGAGGTTTCCATAATTTTAAGGAAATATATTTCATTCAGAAATATTAGTCAAATATATTTTACATAGAAAAATGAATATGTCAATACAAGAGATTCAAGAAATAATATATTGAAAATTAATGGAATGTTTAAGTATGATATTGTGGTGTCATATTTGGTTACACACATCTCATTATTGAAGCTGAAGGTAGAAATGTAGAAACTAAAACATCATGAAAATGGTGTATTTTTAAGTAAATAATTTCATTGAGGTTTTAGGAGATAATTATTTACGTTATATTAAGAAAATTTAAAGTCATTTAATATTGAAAATAATCTCATTGTTGACTGTGGTTTCCATATTTTGATATTTAGAATGTGATATCACATATAGTTATTTATTCTATATGAACATAAGGTTAAATAAGAGGAGATATGATGAAGATAATATTCATTTATTCATCTATTAATAATTATAGAGATGAAAGAAACTACATGATAATGATTTTATAATTTTTAGAAATAAAGGATATTTATAAAATTTTATAAGAGAGACAATAGTTCCCATCAATAAAATAGAAATTTGAAGAAGTTGTAGATTCACTTTGGAAGGAGATATCATGGAACATTGAGAAGAACCTATTAAAGAATAAGATAAATAGGTTCATTTTAAAATGGATGTCATAGAAAATTCATGAATAAGTAGATGAGGATTTGAATTATGTATCTAGAAAATACTAAGGGTTGAAGTATCTACATATTAATTAATGATTATATAGGGGAGTACACATCCTTTAAACATGGTTGTAATCTTTCATAAGGTAGTTAAAAAATTATGGTTAATTATTATGGGCATTGGGTGGTGGTGAAATATCCAAAAAACAATGTATAGGAAGTATGATTCTATTTTGAGTGACCAAAAACATTTTGTATAATCTAAAATTGTAAATTATAGAGATTTTTGGTGCATAGGTACAATATTGATTTCATAATCCTAGAACGTAGATCAATATAGGGTAACTATGTAAAAATATTCATGTTACATAAATTTATATTTAGTATATTTAGTTTTGAAAATTTCATAATGGTGATAGAATATAAATAGTTTGAACATCGTTTCCACCTATATGGAAAAAAGTTCCAGAAGTGTAAATAAGTTAAGATTTCTAAGAAGGTTTAAATCAAATTCAACCTTAATCAGCACCATATTAGGGTTACTTGGGGACCTAATAATATGCTTGATGGAGTTCCCAAAAAAATAATCAAAATTCCTTCTTATTATAAGGTATTACACCTACCTTAAGATCAATACATGTAATGAGAGGATCCAAAAATTCCCAAGAGGTCTAAATTCATTTATCAATGAAAAATATTGATTTGAGAATTAAGATAGTATAGAATAAGATTGAATTTATTGAGGTTAATCTCTATAGGAGGAGTTACATCACCTTTATAGGATATCTTAATTTAGTAAGAAGATTCATAATGTTAGAGTGTTCACATCGATCTCATAGAATCTGAAAATTAATTGTTGTTGGAGAGTCACAAATCATTTAAACACTTCAAATAAGTTTGTCATTCATGAATATCCATAAATGAATCACTCAAAATCAACTTTTTATATTATATTAATAAGGAAAATAGAATCCCCAAATCATGGGGTATAGAAATGGTGAATACTTAGTGAATTATCCTTAATAATAAGATAACAATCATTTGGAAATAATCTAGTACAATGATAAACAATGATATCTTCACATAGACTCCCATTGTTGGATAAATTATCCACTACACAATTCCCTTCCCTCCATACGTGACTAGAAATGATACCTAGAGTGGTGAGGTTCCTGAACCTTCTAACTAAATATATCAGATACCATGGGTAGCTAACCATTCCTTAAAGAATCCCTTTTATCAAACTGGAATCCAATCCCAACTTTTCCAAATTGATGTTATAATGCATATATATAGAAAGAACTATGTTCATTGTTCAAACATATACACCAAAGAAGTTCCTAGTCTATATAATTTTCTAAAACCCATAATCACTAAACCTGAATTATATCATAAAATCCCTTCACCCCATATAACTCCAGAAAAATAAGATCCATCCATATTTATCCTTAACCCCATGAAAAGTAGCAGACATTTGATCCATCTTCCTATTTTCCTTATAATCTTCCATCCCTTATGATAAAAAGACCTAGTATAGTTTTCCAAAGCACCACTGATGATTCTTTACCATTAATAAGAGTCCCAATCTCCATAATTTTTCTGATTACCCAAGCTTGACGTACATATACATTACATTTTTTTTTTCAGAATACTGAATACATTATACAAATATTTTCCCAAAGACCATATTAGGTTAGTATCTTTGGATACTGAGAAACATAAAAAACTATTTCATAAAACATCTACATCATCTCCTTCTTTATCCTTCATAACTAGAACCTCTTTGGACATATCTTACTTAACACACTTCATCAAATCTTGGGGAAAAGAAACATAAAAGGGTGAGCTCAGATGATTAATAAAGATTAAAAAGGAGGTTATGTAAACATAAACCTGAGAATAAATGGTATGAGAATGTGATCAAAATATTATAATACCTTTCCCTACATATCAATGGAAAACATGAATCATAATGAAAATGAAATATCATAATACATAAGATCACAACTATAACATAAGACATGAAATTGTGGAATACACACAAACTTATAACTTTGTGAACATGTATTAATAGTAATAAGTTCGATCATTAAATGAAGGAAATGAAATCAGGCCCTTTCGTAAACATATGGACATGGAAACTAGGTCCACTCATAAAATTATAGATAGGAAAACTAGGTCCACCCATAGAATTATGAATATAAAATCAGGTTCACACATAACATACATACCTCATGAGTTATCCATCATTACCCGATGAACTGGAGGGAGATAAAAGTCCACCCATATCATAAAGAAATCATTCCTATGTGTTCCATAAAAAAATATAAATCACTCATCATAGTATATCCCAAGGGATATAATGGGTTTCAAAAACATCATTCCATCAAAACATAATACAAGAACACCAAATCGATAAAAAAATCAAAACTTAAAAATAATAGGGAAAATATACTTGAAACATAACCTTATTAAATAATGTCATCTTAGATGGAATTTTTTTTAAAACACTTGAAATTGATTATTGAGGAAAATATCCTTTATTATTCAAAAACATTTCATTTTCTTAAAAGGCCGTGAAATTTTAAAAGGAAAATAATTTCTTTAAAATTAACCTTTAAAACTTGTAAGATAATATTCATGGAAATATGGAATTATAAAATCATAAATATCAATTAATTATATAAAAGTTAAAAAAACATTATTCTCATACATTTTTCGGAAAATTCAAAAAGTAACCCGTATTTGAAAATGACAAAAGATTCATTTCATACCACTAACTAAAAATTCCCCAATGAGTATAATTGACTTTAAAAAATTTTAGAAGAGTATAAAGAATATTATATAATTCATAATTAGGTAAAATGGACATGGATGATCAATATTCCCTAGTAAATACTTAATTATAAACAATCTTAGAAAATACTGAGATTGAAAAATTATCCCTTACATTAGGTATGATTTCTTACTTATGTTTCTGAAACTCTTATATAGTGGTTTTAAACATATTATTTACTTATAAAATAACCATAATAAAATTTATTATATCATATAGGATTCACTTATTCCATTATATTACCCATTCTTTTATCAATTCCATGCTAAAGCAACATTTTGAGTAATAATCGCTTTGTTTATCGAATGTGTTTTGACTTTTTATTCTTAATCTCAATACATAGACCATGATTTAAATTTTTATAGAATTTAAAATTTGATTTATATGTCATATATATTCAGTATATAAATATATATAATAGATATATAGATGAAGTGGAATACACCGTTCATGAGACGGTAGGCTGTATGTACGCATGAACACTATTTCTATTTTCTTATTGAATTGAATAGAAGAAAGTAAATGACATATATAAATATATATACATAACTCTATTAGAATTATTATTTCAGATTTTTCATTATTATTTATTATATATACTTTATAATCCTTCTTGAATGGTTAACGCAGAGAATGAATCTCATCATGTCCTGGAGACGGTAAGCCGTACGTGCGCACGTGCGATGGTATCATTCCTTTAATGGTTAGATGGTATATAATTGGAAGTTATATTAATTATAAATAATTTTTACCATCTCAAATTAATTATTTACATCCTTTATATTCATATTTATACCCATCTAAATAAAGTATATATGAAAAACTGTTTACACCATGATGTGGAGATGACAAGTCGTACGTACTCACATGTGGTGATTTTATTTTTCATAAGATGGATAGAAGGTGGAATATGGTTGTTAAATAACCATAATAACATATAAATATATAGTTTATACTAGATTTATTACATTAAAATTGAAACAATAAAGTATGAGGAAGTAAAAGAAGAAATGATCGTGAGATAGTCGGCAAAGAAGATTACCTATTCTTCGGTGAGTTCCCTTTAGAAATCCACTAAATGGCACTAGATTTGGTCTTTTGAGAATACCAGAACCTATAGAATGTAACTTGGGAAGTTGATAAGGGAAACTGTCAGGGTATAAAAGATTTTGAATGATCAAATTGAAGTGAAGAGTTGAGGGATTAGGTTCCCTTTCAAAATTGAGGTGTGGGGAAACCTTGGAAAATTCTTATAATATTAAATTAATATAAATTAATTTCTTAATCCAAAAGATTCCAAATATAAATATGAATAATATATGATGAGGAAATTTCTAAATCCTCTCATATATTAATTTTTACACATGTATTGATTTTATTTTAAACCATATCATTTTGGTTTACCCTTAATGATTCTCTTTAAATTTTAAGTGTGGTAACAATATTTTAATTATTAAGAGGTTATAAATTTAACATACATGAGGTAAATTTTATATAATTGGAAAATTAATAAAATTTTATACTTTATCATAGTCACTTTTTTATTTTAAAATATTTTTATAAATTTTAAATATTTTAATAAATTACTATTTTTATAAAACATCAATTATGTCAATTTTTAAACTATTCATTTCATTGAATTTAAATAAAATCCAAACTGAGGGATAAAATCTAACAAAAGAAATTGGTATTATTATAAAATTACATATTAACCTATGAAAATATTTTATGGAATAAATTATTTCAAATAATAATTGTTTTAATATTTATAATATTAATTATCTAATAATTCTCTTAATAAAATAATTATTGTATCACTATTATGTAAATATTTATGGTAATTATTTAATCTCAAAAAATCATAAATAAATTCACATGATGTATATAATTAAATTATATTTCTAAATAATACTTAATTTTTAATTTGCATCATGTTTATCACTATATAAAATTATTTATACTTATAAGAGATTAGAGAGTGACATGTTGTCACTTTCTTTTGTTTAAATAATAATTATATCACTTTCATAGAAAAAATTCCATTAAACGATTAAATTTTAATCCTTAGGTGATAAGGTTAGACCTTTATTCATTTAATTGGACTTTAGAAGTTTCTAGGGTTATTTTATTATCCTAATCATATTATTTTTACCCTGATTTACCTGATTTACATTTAAATGTGGTAAATAAAAATTACCAAAGTTACTATTCCTAATGTTCCAAAATAAAATGAACCAATTTCAACTATTTTTAACGTTTGATTTCAAATACATAATCCATTTTTACAAATTCAAAACATAGAAGTTTCAGTAATAAAATTAAAATTAATCCCATTGTTAGAAAAAAAGAACAAGTTTTAAAAGTTAAAACACTACAAAATATTAAAATGTTTTTTCATATGAATTCAATGTCTAATTAATGATAATGAACTAAATTATATTTAAAAATAAAAAATATATTATATTTAAATTTTAAAACCATTCAATATTATAATTTAACAATATAAATTATTAGGATGGTAAAAAAAATTCAATTAAAATTTAGGATATTTTTACTATTCATCAAAACTTGAAAGTTACCAGAAAAATATAAAAAAATCACCCAAAGTTAATTTTTTATATCCCTATTCAAAGGAAAAAATATTATGCTATCAAATATATTATATAAATGTGTGAAAAACTATATTTAAAATGGGTGCACCATCAAAAGGTGGAAACATGCATTTTTTTGAAAAATAATTCTTTTATTAGAAAAATTGAATATGTTGTTATATCATGTCTAGAAAACATATAAGATTAATTTTAAATGCTAGATTGAATATATTACACATATATTACATTAATATATTTTACCAAGAGTAATTTCATTATTTTATTTTCATTTAAATTAATATTATTCATTCCTTCCATTATAATGACTAGGTTCTTAGGTAACATAATAATATTTAGTTGTTCAAACAAACTATATATTGCATAAAATGGATTATATCAAAAATAACTCAAAATTTTTCATAACACAAGCCACAAATAGTGTTATGTATACTGCAATGTTAGACGTTGTTGCTTATCACGAAAGCTAGTCTCAGTGTAGTGTAAAAGACATGACATCAAAGGAATTAAAAAAATAATATATCTCATAAAAATCTTGGGCTGTTACATTCTTCTCCCTTAAAATGAATTTTGCCCTAAAAATTAGTCTGGTTTATAAACAAAAATTAATACTTAAAATCTACTCTCATAGAAACCCACATCATAAAAACTAAGATTAACACTGCTTTAAAAAAGGAATAATTGAAAAATAATAGTTTCCCAAAGTAAATTATAACAAGGACTCTATGTAGGAGAACATAGGTGAAGACTTGGGTATGGAGGAAAAGTGTAAATAATCACAGAGATTGATAAAGATTAGTGATCATAAGAAAGTGGGTGATCCATAGAAGGTTAAAAATCACAAAACCCTAAACTAAGGAAGCATGAAAGAGGTCATTGATATCATAAAAAATTATGATAATAAGACACATTTTTACATCACGATCAATTTTTCCAAATTGTTAAATAATTTTAAAGAGAAAATATAGTAACTTTATTTTAGTGTAATCTCACCATTGGTCATGCCCTGATTTTTTTTTTCACTTCATCTCTTATTCAAAGAAATGAAGATGAATTTTTCATTTCTAATGTGTTTTCAGATCATGTGATCCATAAATAGAATGATAGTTCATTCCATCTATCTTTATCACAACAAAAAGTTTAGCACAAGTTATCTATTATGCATAATCCCACCTTTAATGAGACAATACATTAATTATAACTTATACAATGCATAAATGAATAACTATACCATCCCTCCAAAACCTGAAAATATAAATCTTTAGAAAGAGGTGAACTGTAAAGACTCGTAAATTTCAAGGATTTTTTTTTTAATTTTCTTTGGAATTTTACAAGAACACAGTTTCTGACGACACCTGATTCCGAGGCCCGGTGTGCCCGAATCATTTTCCGAAGTTTTGCTCGGGTATGTTTAGTAAACAGACGAGCGGGTTTTTTCTAACTTTTGAACCGGTGCCCGGAATCAAATTATGAGGGCACCGAAGAAATCGCAGTGCCGGTATTTGCTTAGAAACGCCTCTTCCGGAGTTGCGTTTTCTCGGTGGTGGTTTTTAATTTTCAGGCTTAAAGTTAAGAAATAAAATAATTGTACGAAAAACTTTATTTTATTTCACTTAAGCCACTTGAAATCCACATAAACTGAGTTGAAACGGATAGGGTACTATCCAAAAATATCCTACCCTCTTTGTAGGATATTTGTGAGGTGGGGCCCGCACGAGCCCCTCCGTTTCTTTTCCGCTAAGTAACACACCCGCGAAAACCCATCATTATGAAAGTCAACTGACGCGTTTTCTTAAATTCTTAGCGCACCATTTAATTGGGCGGTTTTATTCATGAATTAAATGGGCAGTTTCTTTTGTTGAATTAATTCTACAAATTAATGGGTCGTTACTTACCTCTTATTCGTTTGTTGGCGTAATAATAAAATAAGACCAACACCGATTTTTGGAGGATTACGCGTTGAGAGGCTTTGAAAGAATTCTTGTGCCTTCACACATCTTCACGAAGAACGCGAAGAACGTGAAGAACGCAAAGAACGCCGGCCTCCGACAAAGAACACCGAACCTGCAGAAATCAACGACGCGACGCCGTGTGCCGCGACGCCGACGTTTCCTCTCCCGCGACGTTCTTCGTCGACGTTCCTTAATCCGCAACAAAACCTTCGATCATCCATTGAGGTGAGAGTTTTGGTTTTCTTTTAAATTTACTTTGTGGTTTTTAACTCAAGATGGATTTAATTATTAATTAAATATTTTTGTTCTTGAACCTCGGAGTTCATCGACGTGACACCCTTCCTCGACGACGCGATGATCCCCTCCTTCCGTGATGAACAATTCCACGAGGAACCCGCGGACGACGACTTGACAAGGTAGGGGTTGTTGTGAATATTTTATATTCCCGTGAACATTTCTTTAAAATTAAAGAATTGGTTTCATATGAACAATTTTAATTTATTAAAATTGTTGTTTCATGTGTTGAATAATTCTCCCGTTGTTTTTAACTAACGTGGAGGGTGCGGGCCAAACAAACACGGCCCGACAACCGTCTGCCGTTCTTCGTGGTTGTGCGGATTTGGTGGGCGATGACAAAACTTGACTCAAGGGCATTTTGATGATCCCGCAGTGAAGAACGCAACCCGGGAGGGGCAACGGCGCAGACGAGAAGGAAAACAAACCACTGGAGCAACTCCGGTGGCCCGCGGAAGCTGCCGACGGCGCCCCGGCGCGCCGCTGGACAGGGCCACTGCAGGTGAAGCCGCGACGGTGGCGTCAAGCAGACCCGCGGCCGCGCGGGTCCAGCTCGCCCGCTCGGAGCGGGAATGCTCATATCTTGAGTTACGGACGTCCGATTGATGTGCCGTCAGCTTTGGTGGATTCCTATAAGTGAGACAGATCTATTGGCTCACTCCGCCCGAGGTTTGGACGCAAGTGGAGTACAGTAAGGTTGTTTTTTCCTTAGAAACCAACCGGGCCCCTGGGATGAAAAAGCCAATAACTCTCAGACCGAGCGTCCGATTGACGCGCCGTCTGCGACGTTGAGTTCCTGTTGATGATACAGAACTTTTGGATACATCAACCTCAGACTTTGTGTCATTTGATGTATCAGCCTCTCGGCTCGTGGAGCGGACCCTCCCAAACGAGCTTGCTGTGTGCGGGAACCCTAGTGCTGGCTGCGACTGCTACTTCGACAGCGATGACTGTGCAGAGATCCTCAGTGGACTGCGACGACGACTGTGCAGAGATCCTCAGTGGACTGCGACGACTACTGCACTCAGCGATCCTACGTGGATCAGTGCTATAGATCCTGTGTGGATCCGATCTTGTGTGGGTCAGCACTCAGCGGTTCTGTGTGAGCCAACGCCTATAGGTCCTGTGTGGGCCCGATCCTGTGTGGGTATTTGCGGGGGTTAGATACCTATCGATCCTGTGTGGGTCATTGCGGGGGTTAGCACCTATCGATCCTTTGTGGTTCCGACGACTTAGATGGATCAATGATCATCTTTATCGTCATCAGAAGAAGTATACCTGTGTGAGCTGAATCTTGTGTTACTCTTCTTTGTGGATTGTGTTGAGCTATCCTGTGTGGATTTACTGTTTTACTCTCCTTTGTGGATTGTGTTGAGCTATCCTGTGTGGATTTACTATTTTAATCTCCTTTTTGGATTGTGTTGAGCTATCCTGTGTGGGTATACGTTTTGCTTCCCTGTGTGGACTGGGTTGTTCTTGAGCTCGAACGTTGGAGCCGAGCGGGAATTGATGACTTAGGTATATGTATGGGCATATACCTAAGTAGTGTCGGTTGTTACTTCGTGATTGTATCTTTCCTTTGTGGTTATCCTTTGTGGATTCTGGGAGACATTCGGGGGTCTCGGGGTCCCTACTGAGTAGCTTATACTCACCCCTGCACGGGCTATGCCCGCACTACGTTGTGTTGGTTGCAGACTATGGACAACGCTGATCGTGGTGGAGGCTTGCGGAGCAAGACAGTACCTGGAGGTGGACCAATAGGCGGGACATACTCGGAGCAGTCAGGTGGACCGAGGAGCAGTGGAGGCTATCTGTACCCACCTTTCAGGTGGGACTTCCAGATAATGGCTCGACGCAGTGGCTTTTCTTTTCAGTTTCTGTTTTTCCTTTTAGTTGTACTTTACAGTTGGACTTGTATTTCCGGCCCCTTTTACTTTCAGCACAGCTTGTTACGCTTTTTACTTAGTGTTTACTTTTCCACTTGCTTACTCTATGGTGATTGTTTATTTTCAAAGGCAATGCCTTCCCTTTTTCTGGGAATTACGCCTTGGTGCTAGTCACCAGCCCCTGGCCTATGGAAGGCAAGCTTGGGGTAGTCACGGCACGGGCCCCGAGGACGGGTCGTGACAAATTGGTATCAGAGGAGTTCGGTTCTACCAAAAACTCTGAACTTTCTTCTATGTGAAGAAATAGTGTTTAGTGTATTGGGTGTGGTTATCAGTACATGGAGTCCAGTGTTGGTGCGGCAGCCGACGTATCCGTACACCAGGACCCTGAATTCTGATTTACGACTTAATGCACGAAAAAATTGATTACATGTGTTTTTCAAGTTTTCTTTGTGATTACTTGTGTAAGCTCACCAGGTATACTGTTCTGACCATGGCGTACTTGTTTCTTTTTCAGGATAGCCCCACAATGGCAGCCATCTATGGTTCCGAGATTAGAGCGCGACGACAGCCCGCCGAGCGATGATGCCTTGGTACAGGGCCCGTTGACAGCAGAGGCACCGGCGGTACTTTTACCCGCCGAGCCCCCGATGCTTCCAGCACCGACCGCTGACGATGCACGTCGCCTCGGAGCTCTGCACGAGTTCCAGCGCCAGCGACCACCCAGGTTTCATGGGGATACGGACCCCCAGGCAGCCGAGGACCGGCTAGAGGCGGTCGTTTGAGTTTTCAGGATAGTGAGGACACCAGCAGACCTCATGGTGATCCTCACGGCGAGCCTACTGCACGCAGCAGCAGGACGATGGCGGATCTTGGTGCTCCAGGTGCATGATGAGGCCTCTCTCATCTGGATATACTTTGAGGGCCTCTTCTTCTCAGAGTTCGTCCCGGCCACCCTCCGTGCGGTACGCATTCAGGAGCTTCTTCAGCTGCGGCAGGGCAGCCTGACGGTCGCCCAGTACGCGGCGAGGTTCACTGATCTTTCTCGCTACTCGACCGACATGGTGCGAGACCCCTTCTTCCGGGCCTGGACATTCGAGCAGGGATTGATACACAAGATCAGGGCATCGCTGATCTCCCTCAGCATCCCGACCCATTCAGGGGTACTGGAGCGAGCCCTTCTGATCGAGAGCTTTCTTGCTGAGTCTACTTCAGGATCGAGACCTACCGCAGGGCGGTAGGTAGCGGAGTCTTCGGCAGCAGGTAGCCGACGAATGACTCAGGGTTCCAGGCAGACTAGACCCTCTCATAGATGACCTCAGGACACTGGCATAGCAGTGCGGGGCACACAGCGCGGAGCCAGTCTTTCGAGAGTCAGGTAGTGCTATGCGTGCAGCGGGCAGGGCCACATGGCTCGTGACTGCCCGACCCGCCGTACCGAGGAGCAGCAGACGGTGGAGGGGCCACCCAGGAAGAGGCAGAGGGTCGACCGTGGCGGTCCGCAGGGAGGAGGCGGACGAGGCATAGGAGCTGGCTGAGCAACAGGTGGTGGGAGACTCTTTGAGGCTATGCCACCACCACCACCAGGAAGTCCGCCCCGACCACAGGGAGCTGGTGGGCTGAGACAGGCACAGCTCCAGGCAGCGGAGGCCTACGACCACGGCGCGCCAGAGATGATTCAAGGTACGATCTGTGTCTATTCCACCCTTGCTGCAGTTCTTATAGACATAAGAGCAAGTCACTCTTTCATAGCCGCTGCCCTGGTTCGGAGCTCAGAGATTCCGACAAAGCCGTTGGCTCGATCCCTACGGCTAGAGACCCCTACGGGAGCAGACTCGATGATTACGCACTGGTGCCAGCAGTGTGAGATTACTCTTGGAGGCGAGAGCTTCGGCTGTGATCTTCTTGTAGCGGCGTCGAGGCCTTACGACTTCATCTTGGGCATGGATTGGTTATCTACAGTTCATGCTCAGATTGACTGTTTTAGGCGCAAGGTACGATGTGTGCGCACCGACGGGAGCAGGTTCACCTTCACCGGCGAGAAGGGAGACTTTGCAGCACTGGAGGGACTCTCGCAGAGGAGGGGACAACACATCACTCATCAGTTGGCTAGCCTCATCCTTGGAGCAGTTGACATGCGGAGTCCTAGTTTTCCTGCAGTGGTGGATCAGTATGTGGACGTCTTCCCCGACGACGTTCCAAGACTACCTCCTCGCAGAGAGGTAGACTTTTACATTGATATTAACCCCGGGACAGCCCCGATATCCACTCCATCGTATCGGATGGCCCCCGCTGAGCTTCGAGAGCTGCAGGTACAGTTGGAGGACTTGTAGGGCAAGGGGTTCATCTGTCCCAGTGTTTCACCCTGGGCTTCCCCGATTCTGTTCGCCAAGAAGGCGGACGGGAGCTTGCGACTATGTGTTGACTATCGTCTCCTGAACCAGCTGACAGTGAGGAACAAGTATCCGCTACCGAGGATTGATGACCTCTTCGATCAGCTCAAGGGAGAACGGTGGTTCTCAAAGATAGACCTCAGGTCAGGCTATCATCAGCTCAGAGTTCGAGACGAGGACGTGCAGAAGACGACCTTCAGGTGTCAGTACGGCCACTATTAGTTCTTGGTTATGCCTTTCAGCATAACCAATGATCCAGCAGTGTTCATGATCCTCATGAACAGGATCTTCCAGCCATACCTCGATCGATTTGTTGTGGTCTTCATCGACGACATTTTGGTGTACTCGACCATGGAGGAGGAGCACGCCTACCACTTGCGGGTTGTACAAGACACACTCCGAGAGAACCAACTTTATGGAAATCTCTTGAAGTGCCAGTTCTGGTTACGTGAAGTCCACTTCTTGGGGCACGTCATTTCTGAGGCGGGAGTTGCAGTGGATCCCGCGAAGATCGAGGCAATGCTAGCTTGGGAGCCACCCAAGAGCGTGATGGAGGTGCGTAGTTTCTTGGGTCTAGCCGGATACTATCGGAGATTTGTGCCGGACTTCTCCAGAGTTGCGGAGCCACTCTCAGCTTTGATGAAGAAGGGGAAACCCTTTGTGTGGTCAGACAGATGTCAGCAGAGCTTTCATAAGCTGAGGCAGAGATTGACCAGTGCACCTATCTTGAGGTTGCCTGAGGAGGGAGTTGGATACGTAGTCTACTACGATGCATCAGGGACCGGACTCGGATGTGTCCTGATGCAGGAGCGGGCCGTGATTGCCTATGGATCATGTCAGTTGAGGCCACATGAGCAGAACTACGCTACCCATGACCTGGAGTTAGAAGCAGTGGTCTTCACACTGAAGACATGGCGGCACTATCTGATGGGAAAGTGCTTTACAGTCTTTTCTGACCACCAGAGTCTCAGGTACATCTTCTCTCAGAAGGACCTGAACCTGAGACAGCAGCGATGGCTCGAGTTCCTCCAGGAATATGACTTTGAGATAGTCTATACTAATGGGAAGGGGAATGTTGTAGTCGATGCCCTCAACAGGAGGACGGGAATTCAGCTACTTGAGGAGGCGACAGAGAAGCTAGCCGCCTTGTAGATAACCTTCGTGGATAGAGATGGAGCAACCTTCCTTCAGTCTCTCACAGTCACTCCTCCACTACTACAGCGGGTCTGAGAGGCACAGTGTGGTGATGCCGACTGTGAGACGCGGCGTGCACAGATATCCTCGGGACAGACACTTGATGGTTTCTCCCTTGGAGCAGAGCACGACGTCCTTTTCAGAGGACGTACCTTGGTACCAGTCGCTTTACGAGAGGAGGTGCTGAGAGAGTTTTACACTTCTCCTTTGGCGGTACATCCTGGAGTGGAGAATATGTACTAGGATCTCAGACGACAGCACTGGTGGTCGGGCATGAAGAAGGCTGTGGCAGAGTTCGTTTCACGGTGCCTCACCTGCCAGTAGGTGACGGCAGAGAATCAGGTACCAGCAGGCTTGGTACAACCCTTGGAGGTCCCGGAATGGAAGTGGGATGACATATCTATGGACTTTGTGACTGGACTTCCATGCACTTCCAGAGGTCACGTCTCCATTTGGGTGATTGTTGACCGACTCACCAAGTCGGCACACTTCTTACCCATCAAAGAGCAGGACTCAGTGGAGAGATTGGGGTATCTCTACGTTCAGGAGATTGTACGGCTTCACAGTGTGCCATCATCTATCGTCTCCGATTGGGACGCTCGCTTTACTTCCCGGCTTTGGAAGGGGTTGTAGGAGGCGTTCGGGATGCGGCTACGTCTGAGCACCACCTTTCACCCCCATACGGATGGTCAGACGGAGAGGACCATTCAGACTCTCGAGGACATGCTCCGCGCATGTGTCCTCGACTTTTGTCATAGCTGGGAGGATCACCTACCCTTGGTGGAGTTCGCGTACAACAACAACTACCACTCCACCATCGGGATGGCACCATACGAGGCATTGTACGGCAGACCTTGCAGATCTCCTTTGTGCTGGACAGACCCTAGGGAGTCAGCACTCGTGGGACCAGAGATGGTCCGGGCCACGATAGAGAAGGTCTAGTTCATCCAGGAGAGGATGAGGAAAGCTCAGAGCCGGAAGAAGTCTTATGATGACAGGAGGCGGAGGCCATTATAGTTCGAGGATGGAGACCACGTCTTCTTGCGTGTCTCACCTCGACGTGGTTTATGGAGATTTGGCCGAGGCAGCAAGTTGTCTCCATGCTTCATCAGACCCTTCCAGTCCTCAGCAGGATTGGCGAGGTGGCATATCTCCTGTCTCTAACACCTCAGTTGCACCGGGTGCACAACGTCTTCCACGTATCCCAGCTGAGGAGATATGTGCACGACCTGACACACATCATTGACCATGGGGAGCTAGACGTGGATGACGGAGCGACTTTTACGGAGGTCCCGGTGGAGATAGAGGATCGACAGGAGCGGGTCCTACGTGGGCGATCGATTCCTCTTGTGCGCATTAGATGGCAGCACGAGAACCTCCAGGAGAGCACATGGGAGCGGGAGGCTCAGATGAATGCTCAGTACCCACATTTGTTTCCCTAGTTTATGATGTATCTTTACGGGGACATAAAGCCCTGAGATGGGAGTAATGTAAAAACCCGTAAATTTCAAGGAAATTTTTTTTCTTAATTTTCTTTGGAAATTTACAAGAACGCAATTTCTGACGGTGCCTGATTCCGAGGCCCGGTGTGCCCAGAATCATTTTTTTAAGTTTGGCTCGGGTACGTTCAGTAAACGGACGAGCGGGTTTTTTCTAACCTTTGAACCGGTGCCCGGAATCAAATTCTGAGGGCACCGATGAAATCACAGCTCCTGTATTTTCTTAGAAACGCCTCTTCTGGAGTTGCGTTTGCTCGGTGGTGGTTTTTAATTTTCGGGCTTAAAGTTAAGAAATAAAATAATTGTACGACAAACTTTATTTTATTTCACTTAAGCCACTTGAAATCCACTTAAACTGAGTTGAAACGGATAGGGTACTATCCAAAAATATCCTACCCTCTTGGTAGGATATTTGTGAGGTGGGGCCCGCACGAGCCCCGCCGTTTCTTTTCCGCTAAGTAACGCACCCGCAAAAACCCGTCATTATGAAAGTCAACTAACGCGTTTTCTTAAATTCTTAATGCACCATTTAATTGGGCGGTTTTATTCGTGAATTAAATGGGAAGTTTCTTTCGTTGAATTAATTCTACGAATTAATGGGTTGTTAGTTACCTCTTATTCGTTTGTTGGCGTAATAATAAAATAAGTCCAACACCGACTTTTGGAGGATTACACGTTGAGAGGCTTTGATAGAATTCTTGTGCCTTCACCCTTCTTCGCGAAGAACGCGAAGAACGTGAAGAACGCCGGCCTCCGACGAAGAACGCCAAACCTACGGAAATCGACGACGCGACGCAGTGTGCCGCAACGCCGACGTTTCCTCTCTCGCGACGTTCTTCCGTGACGTTCCTTAATCCACAACAAAACCTTCGATCATCAGTTGAGGTGAGAGTTTCAGTTTTCTTTTAAATTTCCTTTGTTGTTTTTAACTCAAGATGGATTTAATTATTAATTAAATCTTTTTGTTCTTGAACCTCACAGTTCGTCGACGCGACACCCTTCCGCGACGACGCGATGATCCCCTCCTTCCGCGATGAACAATTCCGCGAAGAACCCGCGGGCGACGACTTGACTAGGTAGGGGTTGTTGTGAATATTTTATATTCCCGTGAAAGTTTCTTTAAAATTAAATAATTGGTTTCATATGAACAATTTTAATTTATTAAAATTTTTGTTTCATGTGTTGAATAATTCTCCCGTTGTTTTTAACTAACGCGGAGGGTGCGAGCCAAACGAACACGGCCCGACAACCCTCTGCCGTTCTTCGTGGTTGTGCGGATTTGGCGGGCGACGACAAAATGTGACGCACGGGCATTTTGATGATCCCGCAGTGAAGAATGTAACCCGGGAGGGGTAACGGCACAGACGGGAAGGAAAATGGACCACTGGAGTAACTCCGGTGGCCCGCGGAAGCTGCCGGCGGCGGCCAGCGGACCCGCGGCCGTGCGGGTCTAGCTCGCCCGCTCGGGACGCGGCAGAAGCCACGTCCGCCTGTCCAGCGCAGCCCCACGCGGGGCCGCGACACCTCCAAACCGCGGGGGCAGCGCCCCGCGGCACCCGAGCTGGTCGGCCGCGCGACCGAGCCGAGCCTGCCCGGTCCGACCGGCCGGGCCGCGCCCAGGCCGGACCGGACCGGGTCGGGTCGAACTGGTTCTGCCGACCCTGGGGGGGGGGGGGGGGGGGGGGGGTTGGGCCGGGTTGGCCTGGGCCCGAACCCCCCGTCTTCAGACCATTTTCGGTCTTTTGCCCATAACTTGAGCTACGGGCCTTCGAATGACGTGCCGTCAGCGGAAACGCGATCCTTGGATCGAGACGGTCGTTTTGGTATATCGCACTCAAGGTTTCAGAATACTTTGGGTTCGGCCAGGTTGGTTCATACACGAAACCAACCGGGCCCTCGTAGCGGAAACACTCATATCTTGAGCTACGGACGTCCGATTGACGTGCCATCAGCTTTGGTGGATTCCTCTAAGTGATACGGATCTATTGGCTCACTCCGCCCGAGGATTGGATGCAGGTGGAGTACAGTCGGGTTGTTTTTGCCTTAGAAACCAACCGGGCCCCTGGGACGAAAAAGCCAATAACTCTTAGACCGGGCGTCCGATTGACGCGCCGTCTGCGACGTTGAGTTCCTGTTGACGATACGGAACTTTTGGACACATCAAACTCGGACTTTGTGTTAGTTGATGTATCAGCCTCTCAGCTCGTGGAACAGACCCTCTCGAACGAGCTTACTGTGTGCGGGAACCCTAGTGTTGGCTGCGACTGCTACATCGACAGCGACGACTGTGCAGAGATCCTCAGTGGACTGCGACGACGACTGTACAGAGATCCTCAGTGGACTGCGACGACTACTGCACTCAGTGATCCTACGTGGATCAGTGCTACAGATCCTGTGTGGATCCGATCCGGTGTGGGTCAGCGCTCAGCGGTTTTGTGTGAGCCAGCGCCTACAGATCCTGTGTGGGCCCGATCCTGTGTGGGTCTTTTCGAGGATTAGTTACCTATCGGTCCTGCATGGGTCATTGTGGGGGTTAGTACCTATCGATCCCTTGTGGGTCCGATGACTTAGATGGATCAGTGATCATCTTTATCATCATCCGAAAAGTATACCTGTTTGAGCTGAATCCTGTGTTACTCTCCTTTGTGGATTGTGTTGAGCTATCCTGTGTGGATTTACTGTTTTACTCTCCTTTGTGGATTGTGTTGAGCTATCCTGTGTGGATTTACTGTTTTACTCTCCTTTGTAGATTGTGTTGAGCTATCCTGTGTGGGTATACGTTTTGCTTTCCTGTGTGGACTGGGTTGTGCTTGAGCTCGGACGTTGGAGCCGAGCGGGAATTGATGACTTAGGTATATGTATGGGCATATACCTAAGTAGTTTTGGTTGTTACTTCGTGATTGTATCTTTCCTTTGTGGTTATCATTTTTGGATTCTGGGAGGCCTTCGGGGGTCTCGGGGTCCCTACTGAGTAGCTTATACTCACCCCTGCACGGGCTATTCCCGCACTACATTGTGTTGGTTGAAGATGACAGACAACGCTGATCGTGGTGGAGGCTTGCGGAGCAGGACGGTACCTGGAGGTGGACCACTGGGCGGGTTGTACTCGGAGCAGTCAGGTGGACCGAGGAGCAGTGGAGGCTATCTGTACCCACCCTTCAGGTGGGACTTCCAGATGACAGCTCGGCACTGCGGCTTTTCTTTTCAGTTGCTATTTTTCCTTTCACTTGTACTTTACAGTTGGGCTTGTATTTCCGGCCCCTTTTACTTTCAACACAGCTTGTTACGGTTTTTACTTAGTGTTTACTTTTCCGCTTGCTTACTCTGTGGTTCTTGTTTACTTTTCAAAGGCAATGCCTTCCCTTTTTCCGGGATTTACCCCTTGGTGCTAGTCTCCAACCCCTGGCCTATGGAAGGCGGGCTTGGGGTAGTCACGGAATGGGCCCCGAGGACGGGTCGTGAGATGAACTAAATCATTTTAACATTTATCTCACGTATCTCATTAAGAAGTTCTTGGTTGTCACATTCCAAACATGGGAATACCTTAATCATGTATTCTCTTTAGTCACGTTAATAGCCTACATTATTAGATTATCTTATTGAAAAGATACATTTTCCTTATTTTAAAACATATTAGATATATTACCTAAGTCCCCAATATTTGTATACTTCATCCATGATTTCATAACCCTCTTATCAACAACTCCATAATTAGTTCCCAAGAAACAAGAATCATCCAATTTACTTATTCAAATCCAACATATATTTATCCAAACATCATTATCTTAACAAAAGGGACATATTAAGGGTTATATTTCCCTTAATCACATGTTTTCCATGTATATCAACTTACCCATAAAATATTTTTTTGGCTCCTTAGAACTATTCATCATATCCATTCCAATCCTTAATAAAAAACTTATACTTAAAACACTTATACATTTCATGATTAAAATAACATAATCTTTTAATTCTGAAACATATAAACCTAAATCATATAACTTTATTATTAAACCATTACTCAGGATCCATCAGCTTCATCTTTCATAGAATATTATTCATGTCTTAAGGTTTCTAAACCTCATGCTTCTTATATTTAACATAAACAATACTATAATAACATCATATAACATTCACATGTTGTTTAAAATCTCTTTATTCTCACTAGTATGACCAATACTCATACCATAACCACGATTCTTTTCATGATATTTACACATATAAAATCAAACTTCATAATTCCCATACATTACACATCTGAAACAATCAATGGTTAACTAGGTTATATGTTGTTCTAGATATTGACTAAGACTTGAAAGAAAAGTGTAAGAAATACATATCAGAGACTAGAAACAGATAGGTAAGGTAAATTACTTATAATATTTCAATCTATGATATCTTTAATTAAACCCTAGATTAGTAATGATTATCACTAAAATCCCAGGATTATAACCTATACTTGACTTATCCTTATCAAATCCACAAAAATATCCCTAGAAATATCTCTAGGGATCTCACTAAGGTTTTCACATCATAGTTTCCAAATGTTGATTAAGCCTTTTCTCAAATACCGACTATAATAACACATGATTGATGTACATGGACATTATATTTTTCTACGGAAGCCTTAATAAATTATACCAATAGACGCTCAAATAATGTATTATTTTGGTGTCTTTGGAAACATGGAAACATAATAAAATGGTTCATAAAAAATCTAAATCATCTCTCCCTTTATCTTTCATTAATAGGACCCCGTTTTAACACATCTTACTTAATAACCTTCTTCATATCCTAAGAAAATGAAAAATAAAAATGGGTGAGCTTAGATGCTCAGTAAGGGTAAACAAGGGTGATATATAAACATAAACATGATCATAAAGGTTGTGAGAATGTGATCATAACATTAGAAGATCATGCCTTGCATATTAATGGAAAACTAGAATCATGCGAAAAATCAAAGATCATAATAAATAAGATAATAAAAATAACATAAGACATGAAATTGTGGAATACACATAATATTATAACTTTGTGAACATGTATAAATAGTAACATGTTCACTCATTAAATTAAGGACATGAAACTAGGATCTTTCATAAACATATAGAAATGGAAACTAAGTCCACTCATAAAATTATGGACATGAAAATTAGGTCCAAATATAGAATTATGAACATGAAATCAGGTTCACACATACCATATATACCTCATGAGTTATCCATCATTACCCAATACACTAGAGGGATATATAGGTCCCGCCCATATTATAATGAAATCATTTTTACGTGTTCTATAAAAAAACATAAATCACTAAACATAGTATAACCCAAGGGATAAAATGGGTTTCTTAAACATCATTCCATCAAAACATAATCCAAGAATAAAAAATAGATAACATAATAAATCCATATAAACAATAAGGAAAATATACCTGAAACATAACCTTATTAAATAATTTCATCTTATATAGAAAATATTTTTTATAAAACACTTGAAATTGAATGTAAAAGAAAATATCCATTCTTTTAAAAAACAATTCCTTTTCTTAAAAGGTCTTAAAATTTTTAAAGAAAAAAATTTATTTACAAATAACCTTGTAAACATGTAAGGTAATATTCATAAAAATCAGGTGTTATAAAATCACAAAATTCCATTCATGTCATATAAGTTAAAAAAACATTCTTTTCATACATTTTCTAGAAAAGCCAAAAAGTACCTTGTATTTGAAAATGACAAAAGATTCATTTCACACTCCTTAATAAAAATTCCCCAATGGGTATAATTGAATTTTAAAAATTTTATATGAGTATAAATAATATTATATAATTAATAATTAGGGACCATTGAAATGGATGATAAATATACCCAAGTAAATAGTTACATATAAACAATCTCAGAAAATAATGAGATTGAAAAATTATCCCTTACCTTAGGTATGATTTAATCTGTATGTGTTGGAAACTTTTGTATAGTGGTTTTAAAAATATTATTAACTTGTAATAGAACCATATTAATATTTATGATATCATATATTATTCCCTTATTCATTTATATCACCTGTTTATTTAACAATTCCATGTTAATGCATCATTTTGAGTAATAATCTCTTTGTTTATCGTACATGTTTTGACTTGTTATTCTTTATATTATTCAATATATCATGATTTAATTACTTCTATATTGTAAAACATGAGTTATATATAATATATATTCACTATATAAATCTATATAATAGATAGATAAATGAAATAGATCACCCAGTTCACGGAGATGGTAGGCCCTACGTACACATAAATGATGTTTCCATTTTCTTATTGAATTGAATGAAAGAATGTAAATGAAATATATATATATATATATACATAAAAATAATATATTTATTATGTTATATATTTTTTTTTATTTTTTATATACACTTTATAATCATTCTTGAATGGTTAATGTGGATAATGATTCTCATCATGTTGTGGAGGCAGTAAGCCGCACGTACGCACAAGCGATGATATCATTCCATTAATGGTTATATGGTATACAATTTGATGTTATATTAATTATAAAGAAATATTATCATCTCATATTAATCATTTACATTCTTTATATTCATCCTTATACCCATTTAAATAAATTATAGATGAAAAATAGTTGACACCACAACGTGAAGACGGTAAGCCGTACATAAACACGTTGATGATTTAATTTTTCATAGGATGGATAGAAGGTGGAATATGTATGTTACATGAACATAATAAAATCACATTGTATATTTTATAGTAGAGTTATTACTTTAAAATGGAAACAACATAAGAAGAGGATGTAAATTATGAAATGATCTTGAGATAGTCAGTATAGGAGATTACCTCTTCTTCGGTGAGCTCCCTTTAGATATCCCTTTAATGGAACTTGAGTTGGTCTTTTGAGAAGACCACAAACTCTATAATGTTACTAGTTAATTTTATAAGGTAAAAGTTTAGGGTATTTATGAGCTTTAAGGATCAAATTTAAGTAAAGAGGTGAGGGAGGATGTTTCCTTTTATAATTGAGGTGAGGGGCACCCTTGAATATTTTTAAAATATTAAATTAATATAAATCATATTTTTTATCCAAAAGCTTAAAAATTTAGATATTTCTAATATAAGATTAGAATAGTTTCAAATCCTTTCATATAATAATATTTAGACATGTATTGATTTAATTTTAAACCTTTGGTTTTTCTTTTACCCTTAATTATTTTCTTTTAATTTTAATTGTCGTAACAAAATTTTTAGTATTAAGAGGTTATAAATTTTAATATGGGGTAAATTTACCTTAATTAGATACTTAATTAACTATTAGACCTTACCATAGTCACTTATTGACATTAAAAGAGTTTTAGAATTATTAAATTATTTAATAAATCACAATTTTTATAAAACATTAATTATTTCAAGTTTTACACATCATTGAATTTAAATAAAATCCAAAAGGGAGAGAAATTCAAAAAAAATAATTTAATAGTATTATAATATTTTATATTAACCTATAAAAATAGTTTATGAAATAAAAAATTTCATAAAATATTAATTAAAATACTTATAATATCATTTATTTGATATTTATCTTAATAAAATAATTATTGTATTACTATTGTGTATATATTTATGGTAATTATTTAATCTCTAAAAATTATAAATAAATTCAAATGATGTAGATAATTTCATTATATTTCTAGAGGCTACGTATTTTTTTAGTTTCATCATGTTTATCACTACGTAAAATGTTTTATACTTATATGAGATAAGAGAGTGACATGTCGTCACATTCTTTTTTTAAATAATAATTATATCACTTTCTTGGAAAAAAGTCCATTAAATGAATCAATTTTGATACTTAAGTGCTAAGGGTGTAATTTTATTCATCCAATAGGATTTTTCTGGTGTTAAGGTAATTTTATTATCCTTATCATATTATTTTTTACCATAATGTACCTGATTTACCTGCAACCGTGGTAAATAAAAATTACCAAAGTTACTATTTATAATATAAAAAAAATAAAAGGATACTATTTACACAATTTGAACCTTATTGTTAAAAATATGGAATCCATTTTTACAAATTCAAAACATATAAGTTAAAGTAATTAAATTAAAATTAATCCTGTTATCGGAAAAAAAATAACGGGTTTTAAAAGCTAAAACATTGCAAAAGATTGAAATCTTTTTTCATCTGAAATCATTGTAAAATTAACAAGAATGAACTAATTTATATTTAATGATAAAAATATATTTTATTTACAATATAAAACCATTAAATATTATAATTTTACCATATAAATTATTTTTATGAAAAAAGGCGTTTTCAATTAAAATTTAGCATATTTTCAATATTCATCAAAACATTAAAGTTATTAGAAAAATATAAAAAATTCATCCAAAGTAAATATTTATATACCTATAAAAAAGAAAAGTTTTATGTTGTTAAATAGAATATATAAACTTTTCAAAAACTATATTTTAAATGAGTGTTCTATTAAAAGGTGACAAAACTGCATTTTTTTTAAAAATTATTCTTTTATCCAAAAAAATTGAATTTGTTGTTATATCATGAATAGAAAACATATAAGATGAATTATAAAAATTATATTGAATATATTACACATATATTATATTTATAAAATCCATAAATAATGATTTCATTATTTTAATTTCATTGAAATTAATACCATTCTTATGGTACATTATAATGACTAGGTTCTTAGATAACATAATAATATTTTGTTTCTCACTCAAAAATTGTCTTGCATGAAATGTTTTCTGTCAAAATAACTCAGAATTTTGTGTAACATATTCCAATCATATTTTTTCACATACTGCAAGCTAATATGGTATTGTGTATAGTTCCAGATATTTTTGCTTTAGCCTACAACACATAACATCAAAGAAATTAAAAATTATTATTTATATCATAAAAATACAGGGGTCCTACAATGTTGGAATTCCTAAATAGATGAAGGAAAAGATCTATAAACCTTTTCTGTTCCCTTTCCATGTTCGTTTCCTCCAAAAGAACCCACCACACCATAACAAAAAGCATCCAACATACCATCCTATCCTCCCCTAAATTTTACACCCCATGAAACCAGTCTACTCGGAATTGAGGAATTGACTTTCCGACTCCATTTAAACCCAACACTGATCGTATGGAATTTCAAATCATGGTTACCAATTCTCTCTTGAAGAAAGCGTTCCAACCATTTTCCAAGTTTGGTGATGAACCAAATCTGTATCGAGAAGCCATGTCCACACCCTTCTGTTGCATATTCTTTAATATTAAATACCATCATAAATTATAACAACATAATGTTATGTTAATAGTCTCATGTATTCAATATTATATAGGTAGAAATGTATGCATAAGATCCTTCTTAAGGCTATCTTAAGTGTCAATATATCCTTAATCCTGAGATATATCTTATGATATTTTTTGACGAGGATCTATGGGATATCATAAAATCTAATATACCCTTTTAACTCATTACCATCAATCTCACACTTTAAAAAAAAATCATAAGAGATTTATAAGAAATTCCAAAAATATCTATGAATTTATCTAAAACACTTTTGGATTTAGTTTGTTAAACTTCTTCATTTTGGAATTTTTTTCCAAAACATAATCCTTATCCAAATTCATACTTTTGTGTTCATTTGGGTCTTTTTAGCATTGAAAATAAATATTGAATATCAATTTCATATATACAGTCAAAGAACAACCTCCAACAAAAAATTTGGGTGACATTTTCTATAATGGGTCATGGAGTGATATCAGTCAAACATAATAATATCTCTATATAAAAATTTTCATCACAAGATGTATCATATAAATCATATATATATATAACCCCCTTTTCCAATAAATTGAGTCATTACTAAAACTAAAACATGTCAATCTAGCATAACCCATCTCATCCATTCATTAATCTCTAAAATAGACTTACTAGGTCGATGAATATATAAAATTTCATTCATATAATGATGTGTATATCATATTTGTAACATCAAAGTAGATGATCACATCATATATGACTCAACTAACTATGTCCATGCATGTACTCAAATTAATTTAATCAAGGGACTAGAAGTATCCTTTCATCATATGAGTAGACAAATCCTATCTTTGTTGAGCATCAATCAACACTATAATTTGTAATATATCCAACTAAACATGATTTGATAAGCTTAAAGACATTCATGAGAAATGTATCAATGTCTGAAGGTTCTCATTCTAGGTATCTCTCCAACCATAGATAATGGATACTGATAATAAGCAACACCCCTAAATATATCAAAGACTATATGAAATTCCATGAGATATAATTTGGATCTTCATATCTTTTATAACAATTTTTTATCAAGTATAATATGCTACTCATGATTAACTTAACCTATCATCATAATCCATAATAATTTGTGATGATCATTAATTATAGACAAATCAAATTTATAATTTGAGGTTATATCATCATTCAATTATTCATGTAAAATAAATTATATCACACATAAATTAATAAAAAAATGATATTTACATTCTTACATAATCATGATACATTTACTAATATAACTATAAATCTCTTTTGTATCATATAAAATTTTATTTAACATTAAACTTATGTTGTTGATATGGTAATTGATTCATAAATGGATCTAGTACATAGTTCTCTATAGACACTCAACAGTTCCAAACATTTCCCCCAAAATATTATCTCATATGAGATGGTATTTGTGAAGGATATGTTTGGTAATTTGGTGATAATGTGGCTCATTTTTTTAATCAATATATCCATTTGTATCACAATAAATTTAGATTACACCCTCCGTGAAATTAATGACCCAAAGTTTAGAGATTAAATTCCTAATAAATGAAATATTTTTCAAAATCTTATGCAATGATATACTCTACCTTGGTTTTCAATTCCACCACCATTTATTTTTTAGAACTCTTCTAACTAACATATCCACCATTCATGGAACACAAGAATCCATATTGAGATCTCATTTCATATTTATTATATTTAAATATTTAATCTTTTTAAACTTTTACTGAGAGGTCTTCCCCTCCTTTAAATATGTATCACATATCCTTAGTCCTTTTAACTACATTAGGATGGTCTTAATATCAATTTAATGAATCTACAGGATTGGATTGGTATATAGTAGTTAATTTAAGAGAATATTTTATGTTAAGATGAGTATACAATATGAAATGAATGATATATCTTACAAAAAATACAAAGGGAATTCGAACCATCATTTATAGTAGCTTCAAAGATCTTAAATGTTGCTAATATTTGTGCCAAGAAACATTAGAAAAGAACCCTTTTTGGAGTTCTCCATGTTAAATAGATTTATCACTTTAATAATGTGACTATTTGAACTCAGTCCAAGAATCGTCCTATATATATATTTCCAGATCTATATACTGAATATGTTGGCTTCTTCTTGCATGTATTTCATGGGGAAACATTTTCCCAATCACATTATTATAGCATGTAAATTCGGGACATTAAATTAAATAATAAGTATTTCATCTAAATACAATTTAAAAAATACTCTAATACTCCCAATAACCCACCTATATACACCATAATCATCCACATTATTGAATAAGGTAAAATAATTTATTGCATCATCAAACTAGATATTCATACTTTGAGAAACATGATCAATCAAAAAATGTACTATTTCATCTTGTGAAACATAGTAGACTCATGTGGCACTTTAAAACCATCTATATGTATCACATATATGTCCATGAATAAATTCCCAATAAATAAATAAATTTTTATACCCATTTGATATATGTCATAGTCAAAATAATCTTCTATGATAAGAAATATTCAAATAGACATTATCATTTCAAAGGTGAAAAGGTTTCTTCATAGATAAGAACCTGAATTTTATTGTTATGTATTTATACTAGGAGTAATTTATAGGTAGACACATTGAAATAAATGCTAGGTTTAAAAATGAAAAACCACTTGCCGCCTATGGTTATCGCCCCTTTATGTGAATCCACTATGTTCCAAACATGGTTTGTGTATGTGGATTACATTTTAGATTCAATATATTTTATCCATTTCCTATAATTAAAACTCTCTACAAACTCCCTATAGGTAAAATTTTCATCTATTATAAACATTACTTCATCACCATTTTATATAATAAATCTATGTCTCTCAATCTATTAATGAATCTTGTTAGACCTTTTTGGTTCTTATGTAACTTGAGTTACTTATTTTTCCACAACACTCTTTGGAATTGATCCACTTCCATATTAGGAACACCTCCAATTAATTGGTATTGAACTTACCCAAGTTCAAATTTCCGCCCACTAACAGCTTGAATCATTCGATCCTTCTTAAGGAAAACACCACATCAGGCCACAAATACTTTTTATATAATTAGAATATATAGTAATATCCTCTAATCTCTTTTGAATAATTAATAAATAGATTTTTTTAGATTTTTATCTGATTATATTAAAATAAAAATGTTCTATATATGCGTCAAAACCTAAATCCTCATAAAATACATATTGGGATGTTTCCCATGCCATATAAAATATGGTATCTTTATTAATGCTTTAAATGGAACAAAACTTAGCAATAATGCATCTGTATCCAAATCATAGACCTAAAATAAAATGAGAAGGTCACACTAAATCAACATTGAAAAAACTATATCCAAGAGGGTATAATTATTCCTAATATACACACCATTCCATTATAGAGTTTTAGGAGGAGTGATTTGAGGAACATAACTATAATCTCTCAGATTATTAATGAAGTCCAATCTGATGTATTCACCATCCCAATCTGATCATTGAATATTAATACGTTTCCAAGGTGATTATGTACTTTATTATGTTACTCTTAAACCTTTTCAAATGATTGTTACTTGTGTCTCATAAACAAAACATATCCATTGCAACTAATTAAATCATTAAAAGTAATGAAGTATCTGAAACCATCACTTAACTATGTACTCATTGGTCTATATACATCACAATGCATGAGATCTAACAATCCACTATCGATTTCACTATTTCCAATAAAATGTTCATTGGTTAATAAATATTCACAGGTATCAAATGATTCATAATTGAAGGATTTCAACAATCCATCTTAGTGAATTCTTTTGTTGTGTCTGTATTTTTTATATCCAAGGAAATAATGCCATTGGTTGGTGAGGTTAGACCCAACTATGATATTATTATTATGAATATTATAGATATTATTATCCATATCTTGAATTTATAGACCATTTAAAATATTCCCAATTCTATAAAACATTTCATTATTATATATAGTACAACAATTGTTCTTAATAATGAATAAAAATACCATCTTATCCAAACAATATATAAAAAACAAATACATTTTTATAGCAAGAAAATAATAACAGTTCTCCAATTAAAAAACTAATCCACTAGGTAGACATATGTCATAGGTTATATATTCTAATGAAACAACTCTTTCTACATTTTTAAAAATAATATATATTTATCATTTCACCAATTCCATAATATATCCATGTTTGGGTTTATAATCAAAAATTTGTTAGACAGACCTGGTATCTAATACCTATGTGTCATATTTAATGTAATTTATTTATATAAAATTAATATTCACATGATTATAATGATTATTTTTGAGAAAAATTATCAACCATAACTACCAATTTAAAAATATATTTTAGACTATATATATAAGTTAAATCAATATTATCAATATGATGTCTTCCAAAACCTACGAAAAATACATATATTTAAGAGAGTGATTTTTTTAATAAAGGAATTTTAATTATTGTGATCCCATAAAATGGACATCAAATCCATTTAGTGATCCAAGAACTATATTTTATCATGAAATACACTAGGTGTCATTAAAAAATAAATGACTTTATCTTGTGTAGAAGTATTGTCAATCATATCTAAAATTATTATTGGATAACTGGGTGGAGAAATCATTATCCAAATACATCATATGGATTCAATAAAATATATACCTATATTAACCTAACAATTAGGGTTTCCTAGTTAATCATAAAACAAATAAATTCTAAGAACAAGTAACCCAGAAATTAGGGTTAACTAATTTATTTCTTTTCATACATAAGATAATTTATGAGTACCTATTGGTTAGGGTCACCTACACCAAATGATCAAGGTCTTGAAATATGATGTTTGGAAAGGAATATCACACATAATATTTGAGATGTTTTATTTTAAAATTATGACCAATTATATATATAATATTCATATTAAACACATAAATATTTCATTATATGAAAAATTTATAATATCGTGTTTCATTGCTTTGTGTATGAATTTTTGTTACAATTTAGTTTTGGAATCCCTATTTCATATACAAAATTAATATTTTCACAATATGTTAATGTGAAACTCTTTATATAACCCATAGTTTGGGTTTCTATAAAAAAAATAAAATCCAAACATATTTATACATATAGAAATTAATACAAACATATTTAGTGCCTTCTCCCAATGAAAAATAGTGATTTGTGAATGAAGAGAGTATCATTTAAGCATACATGCATAAAGGCTACATTATATTGGATGAGTCACTTACCTTTTACAGATTCTCTTCATTCAATAAAATGAGTATTAATTTTGGAGTATCAAAAACCATTTTATGGAAGCCAATGCATTACTCCGTATTAAAGAGTTAAAACTCATTTGAATATTTCAAATTATAGTGTCACACTTAAAGGATATTAAATAAATCAAACCCTTTGATTCATAACTAATGAATCCATACAATGAAGATGTGGTAGTTCCATACAATTTAAGCTGTAATCCCATCATACTTTGTTATAATGTTATGTTAATATATGCATATCATGCATTTGACATTACATAGGTGGAAATGTACACTTACGCTTCTACTTATGTCTATGTTAGGTGATATAATGTCCTCAATACAAAGATGTATGATATGAAAATTTCTGGATATTACATATGGGATATCATATAATATGATATATCATTTTAGAACACCTAATAAAATACTCACAGTATGAAAAATGAATATGGTTGAAGATGTTCATGGTAGTTTGAGACCCAACTCAAACATTAAATCATTATAATATTCTATGTGACCTCTCATAACATCATAAAGGTATCATTAGGATTAAAAAAATGACCATCCCTTATTTTCAATAAATCTTTCTCCACAAATATCCCTTGAATATATATACTGACCATGTGGTTATATAATATTAAATATTTTATTTCATTTTTTTAAATAGTTTTTTTAGAATTTATTTTGGTTTGTTTAACTAAAACTGTAAAGATTTTTTATTTTACACTTTTATTTTTGTTATTCAATAAATCTAGAAGACACCCTTTTTTATTGTTCCTTACCCATGAATGCACATGGGTACCCTTATCATCAAACCTAAATGAGGATTTCAATAAAATACCATCATATGAGGCATAAAAATGAGATGGCGACTCGTTCAATGAAATAATATCATATAGGGTTTTGTCACTATTTACTTGTTAAATGTTACATTTTGTTAATTTTGGAAATGTTTTTTGAAAAAATACCACTAACTGATTTATTTAGTGATGGTTTTTATCATTTATAAATAGTCTTTACCAATTATAAGGGGTTAATTTAGCCTCAATTATTTAGTGGTGGTTTAAACATAAATATATAAATATATTAACATATAAATATAAATATATAAATATAATAACATATAAATTAAAATATATAAATACACACACAATAAATCACACTCCCTATCTTTTTTGTATTTTAATAACAAAACTACATTTTTGGGTTAAGTGAGAACCCACAATGATGTTTTAACTAGACAAACACAAAATAAAGCTTCCAAATTTAAAATACTAAATCAAAAGGAAAATAAATTTCATGATCTCATGAAGCTAACTAAAAATATTTCAAAATTACCCACAATGTTACCGTGATCCCTTCACACCACCAACATAGAAGTAATCACCAAACAGTCATGATAAAAAACCAAATAAAGAAGACCATTAATCCACAACAGTTATCCCCATTATCAAGAAAACATAAAACCACCATCATCACAACACATAATTTAAAAAAAATATAATTAAATTTAAATATATAAATATATATAATTATATAAGTATACAATTATTTATGAATAAATAAATACATTTTAGATTTTTTTTGAATTCATTTAAAAGATTAAGAAATTTTCATTTACCATTTAAACTATAGTATACGCTGATAGAAAAAAATTAACTATGATATAAGAAGCCAATTTCATATGTTTTTTCTATTATAAATATATTATATCCTCCATTAAAAATAAGATTTAATTAATTTGTTTTATAGAGATTAAATTGTAATAAATTTCAATATTTTATAATCCCTCAATTTCACTTGAGTCAATCTAAATCTTTTGATCAAATAAATAAGTTATAATAAGAGAATGATATTAGACCTCATAATCAAATAATGAGTCAATCTAAATCATTTTATCAATTCTATATTTTTTGGAATATATATTTAAATATTTATATGCTGATCAATTCTTATAATTTTTAATTATTTTGAATATTTATCATTTTTATGTAAATATTTTTTGGTTGAATAATGCTAATTTTTTTTTGTTTGACTACTTTGTATTTATCATTTTTATGAATTTTTATTTTTTCTACAGATTTATTAGTGAAAAAAATATAATTTTATTTCTATTATGAATAATCATTTCTTATTTAAATTTATTAATTATAACCAAATATAGGTACAAAACATTTCATTATGTAAGTATACATCTATTTAAATAATGAAAATATCATAAGAAGAATATTTACCAAGGTATTTGTACATATATTCATATAAATATATCAATAAAAATTTAATTATTTAATGAAAGTGCACTTATTTTTTTAAAATTATTTACAACACTATTAATGATCCTACTATGGTGAAGTCCTCTTCTTCTATATAGAGGATGATACCTATATCTAGTAGATGTGGTATTACAGATTTTCTAAAAAAATTACTTTATCAAGGGAAAGAGTTGGGGTTTCTAATTGAGTTCAATGATTGAAATAAGCCAATAAGCTTAGATGACAGGAAATTTAGGAGTTTTGTGGACATGTAAAGTTGAGTTAAGATTAACGTATTATATTAAAATAAGATGATCATTAAAAAGGAGGAAATATTATTTTTGTGAGTTCATAATAACAAAATATCTCAAATGGTATATTTTTCATTCATTGGTTGAAAAATTGTATATTTACATTGACTATCATTTTTCTATTATATTATTGATGAAATTTTAATTATTCAAAATTATTTAAAATGAGGTGGATGCCTTTATAATCAATTATATAGACTCTGATTCCTCATAACCACACTCCAATATCTGGTACCATAAAAACATACATTACGTAATGAATTCGATTCTGATGATAGATTTTTGGTCATAAATATATAATAATTAAATTTATTGAAGAAATATGATCATTACATTCATTCCCAATAGATTTGAGGTTTATATATTTAGAAACATTGAATGAAAAATGACTATACATGCACATGTTCTTTATTCTAAATTGATAAATTTTTCCATTATATATAGAAATACATAATTTTTAAAGACTATTCAACATATCCCACAAACTTTTCACATGTGTTATCTTAGAAATTTCATATGTACTACTATTTTTTTATAACACAAGGAATGAAGGTATAAGAACAGGGTGAGATCATGCACTCAATATGGGAAACATATGTTTAATGTTTTAAAAAACAAAATCTTGACATACATAATATGGAATGAATAAATAATATTAATAATTCTATAATAAAGAGAAACTAAGAGCTCTATATATCAATGATAACTTATAAAAATATAAATATCAATAATACTTATCTCGAACTATTATAATGCATAATTATAGACATTAAAAATATACTATCAAGGCCTTTTACAAAGATAATTTACTTATATGGGGAAATGTATACATTAAAATCCAATTTATTGTGTCTCATTATAAATTTCAATTAATCGAGGGGAAATATAATTCGATACACCACCAAACACTTGATTAAGTCCAATACATTGACCATAATAGTTAGTAAGACATATCTTATGATTTTCTAAGGAACCCATTGATGAATACAAATATGGCTATCCATATAATGAAAAATATGTAACTTAAATAAAAAACCAACATGTCCTAGTAGTAAATATTCATCAAGAATGTAAATAAATCTATATCCAATAGATAAACATTATTTCTCAGTGAACATCCTCCAATATTATTATTTTTAATTTAAATGTTGACATAGTATAGGGTAATCAGTATATGGATAACAGAAATTTGGAATATCATGATAATAATCCATATAGAGAAAGAACGTGGATGATTTCAAAGGAGCATATCACCAATGTAATAAAGAAAAATTATAAGGGTGTTGAAATAAATTAAAAACTCCCTCAAAAATAGAATGCTTAAAATGATGTCACAAAAGTAGGGATTGAGAATCAAATTGTTTTATACTATGATTTCATCCCCATAGATGACATATGTATATATATATTATAGGATAAATAATGAAACATAACCACTTTTAGGGTAAATACAATTGCAAATAAAAAGGTAAGGGGAAATTTAACGATAAAATATATTTTAGAAAATATTCGAAACATTGATGTAAAATTAAAATTTACAAGTTGTATTAAAAGGTAACGTTTTAAAAAGTGATGAGTTTTTTTTTCAAAAATTTACTTTCAATACTAATCTATAATAATGAATCATTTAAAAGAAATAATTTTTATCTTTGATAAAAAAGGAGAGGGAGGCCAAACATATTAAAGTGAATGGAAAAAACATTTTTATTATTTTAGAAATCTTTTTATTCCAAACTCACATTGTAAAAAGAACATAAAAACATTTTTTTCATGAAAATATAATTTCATCAATATATTTTGAGATATTAACATAAAATAAAATTTTATTTTCTGAGAAACCAAACATATAATAAATAATTTCATAATGAAACAACATAAATCAAATAAAGGTAATTCATGTTATCAATATTTCTCATGGGAAACATACTCATCAATGTAAGAAATATTTCAAAAGGGTATGTTATGTGGAAGTAATTTAAATTCAAAGAAAAAAATATAATACCACATAATATAATCAATTGGTATAATGTACCCAACTCTTAAATAGAAGAGGATGAAAATAACTCAATGAATAAAAATTGAGTTACCAAAAAAATCTCACAACTTGGGTAAAAACTGAGTAAAAACCAATTGGATGAAAATGATCTAATTTGGATCATTATATCCCATAAATAAAAAAATAATAAATTTATTTCAATGTTTAGAGAATACACTATTCAAAATAACACATGGTGGATAAAAAAAACCTATCTCATGGAATTAGATTTTGAGACAAAGAACCCTTATAGATTGTGTAACATTTCGATAAAAACCCCTTGAAAGAGATGACTGGTAATTAAAATTAAAATACCATGATTAAAAGATAATTCATGATATTATATCTCAAATAGGATGTATATGAAACATATAAATGATATTTGGTTCATAATATAGTACTTGTCTCATTGAGAGGAATTTGAGACGAAAACCCTTACCATATCCCCGATTCACTATAAACCGACACAAAAAATCCAAACCAATTAAATTAAGTTTAATAAATATATAATAAAGAAGAATATTTATAACTATAACAATATATACACCTCATTTATAATATTTATATATAAGTTATTTTTCAACTATTTTCAGCATCGAGTGTAAGTAATATTTGTTATTTTGAATGTTTTCACAAAAGAGGTGTTGGTATAGATGCCCAGGCTAAACATACAATGATATTACATTATTTTAGAGGAATTTTCATAACATTACAAAAATAAATTATTGAGGACTATAATATTTCTATGTCTTTGGAAACTTGGAACATAATTTTCTAATTTGGGGAATGATCTTTAATATTTCCAAATAAATATCTCCCCCTTTAGTATTTCTAGTTAAAAACATTATTCATAACTTGGGTAAAGGAAAAATAATAGAGGCTTATATAAGATGCTGAATAAGGGTCAATAAAGATGATATATAAGACTAATATGATAATAAAGGTATGAGAACATGATAATAACATTTTAATATCATACCCTGCATATGAGAGATCATATACCCGATCCATGGAATAAAGATTTGTAGTTCATTAGAAAAGTATCATAAGATACTAAAGAGAATACTACATGATATAATAACATAGGATTAAGACATATAATGTGTAGAATACATTTAATCATATTAAAGCATTCCTTATAAGTAACTGATTTTTTCCAAAACCTATCAAGGAACTTAATGGAGCCTAAACATACTGGGTGGGACACACTAACTTCCCAAGTCACAACCTTTTCCATGTAGTGGAATGGGTTCACTCACCAAACCATCTTATTAGTCAAGGTTCACTCTTAAAATCATATTATTAGTCGAGGTTCACTCCTAAGAACATCTTAGTAATCAAGGTTTTCTCCCAATACCATCTTAGTGGACAAAGTTATTTACAGAACTGAGTTCACTTCTCATTAAAGGTCTGTTTATATCACTAGATATAAATCATTATCCAATGCATTGGAGGGAGATATAGGTCTCAACCATTACATAATGAAATCATACATATGTGTTCTAGGTGTGTCTGTGGGTTGCGATGGGGGATTTTTTGGACCTGCCCCAATTCAATTAGGTTGGGCGGGGTGGGGTTGGGTATAAGGTACTTTTTAGTTTGGTCCTGACCTAACCCAGTATATTTGGGATCATGTTAGGTCAGTTTGGGTTGATTGAGTTGTGGGAAAAAATCATCTCCCACAACTCATCTTCCTAAACTAAATCAGCTCTCACCCCTCTCACCCCAATGATGTTTCCTTCACACCTCCTGCAAGATATCATCCTAAACAATTATGTTTGGACTCTCCAAGACCACCAATAAAAAGATCAATCAATTTCATCCATGACTCATGAGAATTAAGCATCATTGTAGTAAAAACCTGTGTGTGTGATGTGTTAGTGGGGATGCACCAATGGTGGGAGGAGGGATAGAGGAGAGGCGACAATGATGGAAAGGGTGGGATACAACATTGCTGGGTGACATAAATGGTGTCAGAATGTACAATATATTATGAAATGCTAGTGATAGTAGGAGGCCAGACATGGAATTGGTGGCCCTAGATACACGAGTGAATGATAGTGTTAATACAGATGACATGCACATATCAGGAAGCGGGGTTCGAGAGATGAAACAACTAGGGAGGATTTGTAAAGGAAAATTAAAATTGAATCCATATATAGAATAATGAAATTTATATATATAATAATTTTTAAAACTTGAACTAAACAAGTCATAAAACACACTGATACAAATAATGAAAAAAGAAATGAGGAGTAAAAAATATATCATACAAGTCTAGATTCAAATATAAGTGGAAGAAGATATGGATATGGGTTATCTACTATAATAGGGAATTTAAATAGGGATCAAACCTATAGATAGAATTCTAGACCGAATAGATAGTGACAAGCCCTAATTTCGATTATAATCTTCTAGAAACATGAGATATGATCATTTTAAATTTTTTGAGTTGTCTATCAAGAGTGACTTGGGAACACTATTGTAGTAGAAAAAAGATAGCATTCCAAGATCTCAATAGTTGGAAGTGCATGAAAAAACATACAATAATGGGAGTAGGAGTATGTTACTATAAGGGGAAATTGTGGAATACTGTTTTATCTTAGGTGTATGGTTAGAATAGGCAAGGTAGACAACAATGGGTGGATGATTTTCTTAGGTTGTGTTGGGTAATAAAGTTACCAACACGAGACCCGACCCAACCCATGTATAATTAAACACACCCATACACAACCAAGTTGATTAGGGTTGGGTCCATTGGGTTGGGTCAGGTTTGAAAACCCCTAATGTGCACCAAAAGATAATAAAACATTCATCATATCATGAACCATAAAAATATATGGGTTTTATAAACATCATATAATAACCCTTGAAATGAAATGAGTATCCTAAAAATTTTATCATGTCATAAATAGTAGAAAAGAGATTGGTTTTATAATCATTTCATCATAGAATAACCAATGAAAGGAAGAGGATTTCATAATAGTTTTATCATCGTATAACTCGTGGAAGTCAAATGAGTTTCATAAAAAACATTTCATCTTAAATACAACCCATTCAAATAAAGAATTATAATTGTGACCTTAGATGATATCCATAGTAAGGAATAAACTATATCAAAGGATGTCGTCATAGATGGAGACGGATCTTGATTAATCACTTGGAAATTTTCTAAAGAAAACTAATCTTTCTTGAAAATCAAATTTTAAAATATGAAACATTTTAAAAATCTATTTATTTTAAATCCACTTTTAAAAATTTATAATGTAAGATTTTAAAAAACTCTAAAAAATTTATTGAGGAAAATATCATTTCTTCTTTTATTTTTTTTTTAAAATATAAAATTGTTTAAAACCATTTTCTTTGGAAATAACCTTAAAAACTTATAAAGGATGCTTTAATTTTTTTCAAAATCCTTTTATTTGAAAATAACATCAAAAAAATCTAAATAGTTCTTTGAAAACATTTTAACAACCATTTCTTTAAAAATAACTTTGAAAACTTATAAGGTAATCTTGAAAGAATTATAAAAACCATTTCATTGAGAAAAAAAATTAAAATCTAATCTTGAAAATGTTTTAAAAACCCTTTCATTGAAAATAAATTTGAAAAATTATAAAGTAATCTTTGTAAACATTCTTATAAAACATGGTTTTAGAATAATATAGATGTACAACATAAAAGTGAAAACATGTTTTATTTTATTAAAAAGTTTTCTTAATTATCTCAAGTTCTAAACTGTGAAAAAATGGTACCATTGATTGAAGATATCATGGATTATCAGAGGATAGATAAATTCATGATGTTTCTTGAGATATAGATCAAAATATTTCACAAATTGAAGCATAATCGTTAATAAACCCTCTAAACAACAAGATTATAGCAATAAAATGTTACCACATTGATAAATTTTAATCATAATACTAATGTAAGAAAAAAATTATATGAAGATTAAAATACCATGAAAATAATTTTATTCATGATATAAAATGTTAAATTTATGTATACACACATCAGATAAAATATATGTTCATAACATAGAATGTATCTCAAAGGAGGCAAATTGAGACAAAATTTAATATATCAATTTGGTAAATTTTGAACCATAAAACCCATGAAAGAAAGATAAGAAAATTTATATGTAAATACCCATAAATTTAATTATAATAATCATATAATACATTCATCATAAATATATATTCCAACCAAAATAAATAAGTGGTGAATAAGGTATAAGTCTCACAGAAATAAAAGTGAGATGAGAAAACCCTTACCTTAAGTATTGAATTTATTTATACAAATTAAAACCTTTAGTATAATAAATTTATTTTTATTATAAATATAAAAAATAACCATATTATTATATATAATACCATATATTATTTTATTATGAATTTTTATTACCTATTTAGTAACAATTCAATGTTATGGTTACATTTTTAGTAATATCCGCTTTTTTTCGTATATGTTTTGTCTAGTTCTTATGGATCCTCTTACACAGATCATGATTACTTATTTATATAATTTAAAAAATGATATAAAAATCACACACACACACACACATATATATATATATAGTATATAAATATTTATATTAAACTATGAAATTAATAATATGAAATGGAATACACCATTCATGGAGATGGTTGGCTATACGTATACATGAACGCGGTTTCTATTTTCTTATCACATTGAAAGAAAGATAAAAAATGACAGATATGTATGTATGTTCATATATATATATATTATCATTACTGAAGAATTAATATTTAATATTTATCATACAGGTTTACTAAATCTATCCTTTATACATTCTATGTAAAGCATGAACGAATCACATTGCTTTGAGGATGTAGTAGTCTACACCTCCAAAAATAAAGTTATCATATTACCAAAAATGGAAATCATGAAGGTATATTTCATATAATAATTAAAGAAGCATACATACATAATAAATACCATATATATAATATAAAAATAGTTTTTCAATCATAATTTCCTACCATGATAGGTGGTAAAGGAAAAATTAACGACATTATTTTGTGAGGCGGTAGTCCACCGTACACACGAACAATTTGTTCCTTACCGATTTGATGAAATTATTTTTTGGTGTAGATATAACCATTAGAATAAAAAAATATCACTATTTATGATACTATGGTTATTATATATCAAGTAATAATAATAATGGAGTTGGTGGATAAAGAAATAAAACAAAAGTTCTTGTGAAATAATGTGACATCTTTTTTGGATAAATCCTTTTGGTTTTCAACAAAGGGATTCCTTGATTGGATTTATTCCCAAAGTGAGGAATCTAGGATGAATTTAGAGAAGTAGTGAGATTATTTGGTAAGGTTATATATGATCTAATGTGGCTAAAGACGTGTGAGGGTGGGAAAAGGGGAATTCTTTTTATAGAGGACGAGGGATGAAATTCATGCAAATACCAAATGGTAAATACTATTGGGAGGTCTCCCTACCTAATATGATTAAAAAATGAAAAAATAATGGATTAATGAGAATTTATTGTCTAGAAAAACCTCCACCATAAAAAAATGTGTTCATTTTTATAATTTCTTTCCTTAACTTCTAGGTTTTCCCACTTTTTTATTTTGGTTTTTATTAAGTTAATTTTTTTATAACCTATGTAATTTAACAATTAATAATAAATTAAATTGTGATTTATTAGAAAATATCGAACCAATTAAATATAAATTTGATAAATAATTTATAAAAAAGAAATCCCAATTGTGTAGGAAATTAATTTTAAAACAAGCGCAAGTAACATGCAAAAACACTACTTCAACCTCAATTAGGATAACAATTTGTTTCAATTTAAATTTAAATATATTAATTATAAAATATAAATTAGTAAATTAATATACTATATTTTATATTTAATAACACTTATAAATTATTTTTCTTAATAAATTATGCTTATCAAATTTTAATTCTTCTAATAAAATATCATTTATTATGAAATAACATTAATGCCGAATTTCATAATTTGAATTTAAAAATATCAGGAAAAATGTGGAATTTGAATATATTAAGTTCACACATGGGTAACATTACATATTCATGTAAAAAATTGAAGACAATATTTAAATTAATTTAATTAACATTTAATATTTTTAGTATCATTTATTTTTAATAGTTATTAACAAAATATTTTGTGCATTTGGCATTCATTAAGAAGTTAATCTAAATAATTCATATCTAAAATTTTAATATAAATTAATATTTTGAAAAAATACTTTAAATTTCAATATAGTGTGTATAACCTAACTAATGTAAATTTTTCCATATCTCAAGTATTTAAAAATGTTAAAGGCAAGGAAGGTTATTGTTTTGTCTTTTTCTTTACTTAGCTTATTATATAAGTCATTTTCCTAGAATAGTATCCCAATAACTAATATAATTATATCTTTTAGGGGATATGGTCAATATATAGATAGTTGATAATTTTTAGGCAAGTTTTGGGTCATTTTTTTGACCTTATATTTTAGGTTTAGTCATTAACTAATCTCATCTTTACGTTAATCTCTGTAATTAAATTTAATTACATTCAATAAGAATTTTGATAAATTTTTATGACCTTATTATAAAATATAAATTATGAATATCACAAGTAATAAATATATTTTTAAAAATTAGAATAAAATAAGTGGAATAAATTAATTTAAAATTAATCCAAGAGATGGGATGAGATGATGTGTTTTTGAAGTGAATGTTCAAAAGCTTGACCTATTTTTATATCCAATTTCACTATGAAATTGGATCAGATGACCTAAATAGTATTAATTTATGTAAAATTTGAATAATTATACTTTTAAGCATAATTAAAATATATTTTAACTATATAAATAAATTAGATGAAAAATCAGATTTGAATTATAATTTTGCATTTTCCAATATTCATCAAAAAATGAAACTTCTCAGAAAAAACCAAATATTCAACCAATGTAAATTATTATATACCTATTTCAAAAATGAAGTTATATTTTTCAATTAAAAATTATATATATTCCAAAAAGTATATTTAAAATATGTTCTCAATTAAAAGGTTGTAAAATATCATTTTAGAAAAAAAATATATTTTTATTCATAAAATAAGATTTATTATTATCAGTTGTTTAGAAAACACATAATATGAAATTTAAATTGTTATATGAATATAAAATATATATTATATAAAATCATTTATCCAAAGTGTTTTAATTAATTAATTGAGGTAAAATATTTTTGATTACGTAAATATAGTTTTCCTACATTTGATTTACTATAATTTCAAAAAGGGTTATATTTTAATTTCTAGTTATTTGGCCAAAAAATAAATATTTTTATATACATTTGTAAACCATATTTTTATAATTTAATTAAACTTATTAATAACCACCATTTAAACTACTAAGTGAACATTATAATAATATTTTAATAATGGTATTAATATTACATTTTAGTTTGGAAAAACATTGTCATGTGGGTCACATAAGTTATAAAGGAACTCATAATTATATATAACATAAGCCACAAGTTATGTTTCGTGTACCAAAAGCTAATTTAAGTTTTTTGTGTAGTGAAATATTGACTTTTTGTTGCGTAAAAATCTAGAATAACTTGGTTCTTTCCTATAACACAAGCAATATTTTGTGTTGCGTGAAATAGAAAATATTTAGAAGATTAAATTAATTCAAAATAATTATGTTTCACAAAATCACGGGGTCTTACATTCAAGCATTCTTATAATTAATTTCACCCTCAAAATTCAACTGGGTTATCAAATATTTAATACTTTAATTTTCCTTCCTTATAAACCCACATCATAAAAATGAATACTAAAACTTAATTTAAAAGGGGAATGTTGGAAACATAATGGTTACCCAAATAAATCATAAGTAGGTTTCTACATAGGATAACATAGGTGTAAAGTGAAAACATGGACATGGAAGTGAAAAATAGCTATCAAGTTCTGATGGTTAGAGATAGAGAATATGGTCAGGTTAAAGTTAACGATCATGAATCCATAACCCAAAGAGGCTTGAAAAATGTCAGGGATATCATAAAAAATGATGATAACATGACAAAATTTTATTTCAAGACCCATTTTCAAAAAGTTAAATAATTTTCCTAAAAATATATAATTACATGATTCTAGTACAACCTCACCTTTTCTTATTCCTTTATTAATTTGCAATTTATATCTTATTACCAGAAATAAAAGTTCATTTTTCATTCCTCAAGCATTAGCATATCATGAGATAAATAGAATTATAGGTTATTCCATATGTCTTTACCAAGACAAAAAGGTTATTATAGGTTATGAAATATTCATAAATCCTCATATGACAAGATAACACTTTAATCACAAAAACCTCATCCAATGTTTACCATAAAACATTACAAAAGAGGTTAACCTTATAACCCTTCTGAAATATTATAGACCAAAACTTTAGAAATAAGGTTACTAAGTTTATCAAAAACAACTTAGCATTGTTCCCCCTTATAACATAATGTAACTATTGATTGTCATATACTAGACTTGCGAATATTTTCATCATGTATTCTCTTAAATCATGTTAATTACCATAAATCCTTCTTTAAAACATGCATGTTTACTTATTCCAAAGTTTATTGGATATATTCCTAAAAATTAAAAAATTCTATAAACTCCATCCATGATAGAAAAAAAATACTTTTCCAAATTTTTTATTACTTATGAGGTAAAAGGTTGAGTCCAATTTACTTATTCATATAATACATATATGTATTTAAACATCATTATCACAATATGAGGAACGTATTAAGGGTTATCTCCCCTTATTCAAAATATCATCTTTATATTAAATAACTTTTCTAGTCTATAAGAACTATTCAACATATTCTTGTAAATCATTATTGAAGAAAAATAAACTACATAATAATTATATATTTCACCATTTATATAATATAATTCTTGAATCCAAATACATAAAAGCTTATACAATTAAACTTTAACCTTTATCCAATAACAAGGATACCACATCCAATTACTTAATACCTATTTTCTCTAACATTTCACATTTATTCTCATTATCATTATAAATACAACCATTACCCATAACACCTTGCTAATTTTCTTCATAATCTTTCCACTTGGGACATTGATTTTCATAATGATAATTTATTCCACAGGTAATCATTTAACATTCGATGATGTATTAGGGATTCCAACAATCCTATAAATTTTTTAACTGAACACTTAATTTTTCAGTTGTAGTTACTTTTTTGTTTCAATTTTTTACCAAGTTTAAGCATCTTCCCATTCCTCTAATACATTCACTTGGGTGCTTCTTTCGACATTCTTGGCCTAATGGAAACTAAATATTCTTTCCTCAATGGTCTCTATTACCAGAAATATCCGTGAAAAATTTTATCCTCTTCTTTTATGAGTCCAAGAGTTGGTTGAGGTACACATAATTGATCATGTTCTATGAAAACTAATTAGGTATGATCCCAACACCCTTTTCTCTAGTGATCATTCGATTTGACTACTCATTAAAAAAATATCTCTCACATTCAATGTTAACCCAATTTCCTATGGTCTCTATCATTGACTAAAACTTGAAATCATTGCGTGAGTTAAACATATCATAGATGAAACCCAAATAATCCTAAAGAATCACTTATAGTATGTCTAAATTATGACACCTTATTTTAAATCTATGAAACCTTAGGCTTATCCTTAGAGACATACCTATACATATCGTTAGAAATATCCCTAGGGGTATCACTAAAATTTTATCATCCAAATTTCCAAAGGTTAAGTAAAACCTTCCTTTGATACAAACTATATCGACCTAGGACTAACAGACATGGATGTTACATTATTTTAGTTTAACATTCAGAACATTAAAAAATACACGCCTGAGGACCATAATAGTTTAACATCTTTTAAATCATAGAAAAAAATCTTATAACATTTTGATAGATCTTTAATTTTTCCCATAAATATCTTTCCATTTAGTATTTCTACATAAAACATTTCATCATAACCCGTTTAAAGGAAACATTAGAAAGGGTGACCTCATATTCTTAGTAAGGATAAATTAAGGAGATAAGTTAGTATAACATGAGTATATGGGTATGATAACATGATAATAACATTGAAATATCATGAACTTCATATCAAAGATCCTATACACGATTTATGGAATAAAAATTAGAAGTTAATTACATAATAACCATATGGGAATAAAGAGAACAGGACATGAGTGAATAACATAGGAATAAGACATAGATTTTTTTTCATACATGTAAGTATATAAAATCATTCCCTATAAGTCAATGTTTATTTCCAAAACCTATTAGGGCCTTTCATGGGGGATAAACCTATTGGATGTGACATATAACCATCCCATATCATAGACATATCCTTTTAATGGAATGGGTTCACTCCTCAAACCATATTAGTAGTCAAGTTTCACTCCTAATACCATATTAATAGTCATGCTTCACTACCAACAATTTCTTAAGAGACAAAGTCCTTTACTAAACTGAGTTTACTCCCAATTACTTCCATATAAATATTATGATATATAAATCATTACCAAATTCATTGGAGGGAGATATAGGTTCCACCGATCACATAATGAAATCATACATATGTATTCTAGAATATTGTAAAACATAAATCATATCATGACGTATAAAAAAGTGATGGGTTTTATAAACATCATATCACAACCCATAAATGAAATGTGTATCATAAAAAATTTATCATATCATAACCTATGGAAAAGAGATAAGTTTAATAATCATTTCATCATATAATAACTCATGAAAAGAAGTGAGTTTAATTAGGGTTTTTATGGTATAACCCTTGGAATAGAAACATGTTTCATAAAAAACATGTCATATTAATTAGAATACATTCAGATAAATAATTATAATGGTGACCTTGGATCATATCACAAGTAAATCATAAACTATATAAAAGGATGCCATCTTAGATGGATAAGGGTATTAAAATATCCATTGGAACATTTCAATAGTTAAATAATATTTCTTGAAAATCACTTTTTAAAACATGAAAAATTTTCAAATTCCATTTCATTGAATTTTTTTAAAATAAATATAATGGAATATATTAAAAAGCACTAAAACATTTATTGAGAAAAATGTCTTTTCATTTTTGGAAAATGATATTTAAAACAAAATTACTCTTGAAATCATTTTATTTGAAAATGAACATGAAAAATTATAAAGGAATTCCAAAATATTTTGAAAAAATTTTCTTTAAAAATATCAATTAAAACATTTAAAGGTATATTTTAATCCATTTTGAAGAAATATATATTTGAAAATAACTTTAAAAGCTTATATGGTAAGCTCGAATAAATTTTGAAAATGATTTAAAAAAAACATTGAGAAATTAAAAAATAATCATGAAAATATTATAAAAAATATTTATTTTAAAATAACATTAAAAAAATATAAAGTAATATTTGAAATAAGTTTAATAACACATGGTTATGGAAGAACCCAGTTGTCTGACTGAGAAATAAAATAAAGTCATATTTATTAAAAACTTTTTATTAATTATCTTAAGTACCAAAGAGTGAAAAAATGGTTCCATTAATCGATGATATAATTAATATCCAGAGTATTATAAAATTAATTATGGATCTTGAGATACAGATCATAATATTTCACAAATGGAATCATAATCATAAACAATCTTGATAAATTATGAGATTATAACAATAAAATATTTCCACTTTGATAACTTTGAATCATAATTCCCTTGAAAGAAAAAAATTAAATAATTATTAGAATATCATAAAAATAAGGATATTAATTAAATAACATGTAAATGGGAATTATAAACAATCTATATAAAAATATAGGTGAATAAAATTCCATGTATCTCAAAGAAAGAAAATTGAGACAAAAATTACTTTACTGATTTGGTAACTTTTGAACAATAAACCACATGAAAAAGAATATAATAAAATGGATATTTAAATAAATATAAATTTAATTTTAATAATCATAGATTAATTAATGGGTAGTGTATACACCACACATAATAATTGAGTGGTGAATAAAGAATATGTCCTATAGAAATAAAAGTGATACGATAAAACCCAAACCTTAAGTATTGAATTTATTTGTAAAAGTTTAAACCTAATTTATAATAAATATAAATTTATTATAATTATAAAAAATAAAAATATTAATATATAAAATAACATATAATATTTTATTATGACTTTATCATACCATTTTATTTTCAATTCCATATTATGGTAACGTTTCAGGCAATATCTACTTTGTTTTTCATATATCATTTGACTTCTTATTCTTGATCCTCATACTTAGATCATGATATAAAGTTTTACAGAATTTAAAACATGATTTAAATATAGTATTTATTCAGTATATAAATATTCAAAATATTCTATAAAATATATAAATATGAAATAGAATACACCCTTCTTGGAGATAGTGGGTCGTACAAACGCATAAATATTGTTTCCGTTTTCTTTTTGTATTGAATGAATGAATGAAAATTATACATATATATAATATAATTAAAGTATAATAATTATTTGATATATATTTTATAAGTTTACTAAACCCATCCTTAATATGTTCCCTATAAATTCTAAACGAATCACATCGCTTGGGAGAGGCGATAATACACAAGTCAAAAAACAAAGTTATTGTATTCCCACAAATTGGAAGGCATGAAGGTATGTTTCAGATAATAATTAAAGAAGAATGAAGACATGATAAATATAATATATATCATCTAAAAATATTATGATCATCATAATTCCCATACATGATAAGTGTTAATGGAAAAATGAATGACATCGTTTCGTGAGGCGGTAGTCTGCCGTACACACGAATGGTTAGTTCATTACACATTTGATGGAAGTGTGTGTATATGTATATAGATCTCTTAGAATAAAAAAATATTAGTATACTGAGGATATTTATTTTATTATATAATCATGGAATAAGAATAATTGTGTTGGTGGATAATGAAATAATAAAAAAGTGCTTGTGGAAGGATGTTACCTCTTTATTAGATAACTACTTTTGGTTTTCACCTAAGGGATTCCTTGATTGAATTTTTGAACAACCTGATGAATATAGGATGATTTTTGGGAATTTGGGATCTTAATTTTGTTGGTTTTGAATGATTTAATGTGGCTTAAGAGGTGTAGGGAATGGGAAGAGTGAATGCCTTTTTATTAAGGAGGATGTGTGGCATTCTTGTAAGTACCAAAATATAGGCAATATTGGGATGTCTCCCATACCACATGTGATTCCAAAGTATAAAAATAATGTATTAAATAAGAATTATGGTTGATCAAAACATCCATCACAAAAAAATATGTGAATTTGTTTAATTTTGTACCTTAACTCTTAAGTTTCCCTAATTTTATCATTTTGGTTTTTATTAAATTAATTAGTTTTCTAACCTATGAAATTTAACTAATAAAACTATATTAAATATTTATTTATAAGAAAATATATCCCCACTTAATTATAAATATGATATATTATTTTTAAAAAATAAATCTCATGTGTGTTGGAAATTAATTTTAAAACAAGCGCATATAACGTGAAAAAACACTATTTTAACTCGAACCGTCCTAATAATTTTATTTTCTATTTTAAGGAAAATATGTTCATTGTAAAATTTAAATTGGTAAAATAAGAGACCATATTTTATATTTCTAAACATTTAAAAAGTTGGTTTCATAATATATTATTTTTATTAAAATTTAAATCATTTTATAAAATATCATTTATTAAAAAATAACATTAATGTCTGTTTACATAAATTAAATTAAAATTATAAATAAAAATATGGAATTTATATTAATTTAACACCTATTTAATATGATATATTCCTCTAAAAATAATCAAATAAATTATTTTTCTCAATTTAATCCACCTTTAATATTTTTAGTATAATTTATTTTAGTTAATTATTAACTAAATAATTACTGCATTTGGCCTTTCTTAAGTAGTAAATGTAAATAATTTATCTCTAATAATTAAATATAAATTAATATGAGGAAATTAATTCTTTAACTTTAAAAATATTTAAAAAAAAACTAATGCGGTTTTTTGTCCATATCTGAAGGCTTTATAAATGTTAAAGGTAAGGAATGTTCTTTTTTTCCTTATTAATCTTATCATATAGGCCACTTTCTTGGAGTATTATCCCAATAACTCGTAAAACTTGATACAATATGGTATATAACAAATATAAAGTAGAAAATAAATTTTAGAGAAGTGTAGTGTCATTTTTATACCATATATTCTAATTTTAGTCTTTAATTAAGCTCGTCTTTACCTTAATCACTATTTGTAAATTTAATTACATTCCCTAATATTATTGGTCAAAACTAAGTTGAAATTAATAGTCATTATAAATTAATCTTATTTGAAATATTTAATCTCTTTTGAAAAATTATAATCACAGAAGTGGCCGAAATTAATTTAAAATTAATTTCACAGACGGGATGAGATGGTGGGTTTTTAATGTGAAAGGTCAAAAGTTTGTACTATTTTTATATCCAATTTCAATGTGAAATTGGTTCCAATGAGATAAATTAGATTAAATTATATCTAATTTATCTAATTATACATTCAAACAAAATTAAAATATATAAATAATTTAGATGAAAATGTAGTTTTCTATTTAAATTTAGTGACTTTCACTATTCATCAAAAAATGAAACTTAGAAAAATACCCAAAATTCACCCAATGTAAATTTTTATATTATGATTTAAGAATTGATGTTTATTTATTCAATTAATATTTTTAAAGTGTAAAAATTATATTTATGATTGGTTGTCCATTAAAATGTGGTAAAATTACAATTTTAAAAAATACACCTTTTTATTCATAAAATTTAGTTAAATCTTATATCTTGTCTAAAAAAGACATAAGATGAATGTTAAATATTTATATGAATATAATATATATATATATATATTTCACTAAAATCATTTATCAAATGTTTTTCAATTTATTTATTAATTTAAAACATGTTGGATTGCATAAATAAATTTTTCCAGTAAATCATTTCCTATATTTTTAAAAAGGGTTTTATTTTTATTTCTAGATAATTGGTTAGGAAAATATTCCCGTTATATAAATGTGACAAAAATATTTTCATAATTTAATAAATATTATTCATGACCACTATTCTAATGACTAAGTAAAAATTATAATAGTAATTTAATAATAATATTAATAGTATATTGCAGTTTGGTAAAACTAGGTCCTGTGTGTCACAAAAGTTATCAAAGGAACGTGGAATTGTATATAACACAAGACAAATAGAGTATTTCATTTACCAAAATTTAATCTATGTGTTTCATGTAGTGAAATATTGACTTGGTGTTGTGTAAAATGTAAGAATAACAAGGTGCTTTTATATAACACAAGTTATATTAAGTGTTGTGTGATATAAAAATATATTAAAATGATTAGATTAATTCAATTATTTTACAAAATTTCAAGATGTAAAAGTTGTTATATTTTTCATTTAAAAATTAAATTACTATTAGAGAATATAAATTATTATTATAGATGTTACAATATATTTTATAAATCGATAATTCCATTTCATTGTATTTCTGGTTATGAGCCATGAGGATAAAATCAAAAACTAGTATGTTTCGGGGGTTTTTAATTAACAAAGGGTGATTTATTAATTAGTGATTTAAATGATGACATAACCCTTCCAGTTCCCAAAAAAATTATTCAAATATTTATATCGTTATATAATACAAAATTATTTCTATTTTTCATCCATGATATAAATGTAGAATATTGTTCAAGTAAATGGTTAAACTAACCCAAACATAAACCGGACATGATTAATGGATGATTATGAGGAGGTTGAGTTTTAATTTCAATATAATAGTGGAATAATGGCCTCATTTATTTTTCACTAGTATGATATATCAAAAATTAAAATATATATAAATTGATGATAATTTATATATAATCATTACTTAGAAAGAACATATCATTTTTTAGTACACTCATTTAAAATGATTGAATTAATTATAATGTTTGTTGATCATATCCTCAGTAGGTCCTCTAATATTTCATACCAAAACCATAATTATATAATTAAATATTATAATTATCCTTTTTACCCATTCTCATGACCATATATGTAATATGGTGATTAAAAACAATTACAAAAATCAAACAGTCCAAGGAGGTGGTACTCTAAATGTATGCATGGTTGACAATTTGTGATCCCATAAAATGTAATAAATATATAATATGTTTTCTAATTTGAGAATATATATTTTTATATATATATCATACTTATTTATTTAATTTAACATTAGTACCATATGTGTATGGTGGTTAATGAAATCAAAACAAGACGTTTTGTGGATGTGATATTCCACATATACACACACATAAATGTCGCTTTCAATTTTCCTAAGCGTAAAGTGGAATAAATAATTTATTGTTATTCTAAAAGAATAATAACATTTTGTATATAACAAATTTTTAATTTATTACTTAGGTATTTGAGAATTATATTTTTAAAATAAAAATAGAAAGGAATGACGTTATGTAAAAATGATTACACATGTGGAGCAATAAGAGATTTCATTAGAAGATACCATGGAAATGGATTGAATTAGTAAATATATTTTGACATTAAGTTAAAGATAGTGATATAATATTATATGCCAAGGGAAAATGGTAGGGTTTTTGGAGGAAACCAAAATATTAGTAATGCCTTGAAAGGGTGGTGAGAGGAAACTTTTACCAGTATTTTGAATGGAATTTTGGTAAATATTCCCACTTAATATAAAGGGATCACATGATAAAACAGTAAGTTGGATCCAAAAATAAAAAAACATTAAGTTTATGGGTTATATATGGTCAACAATATCCCAATAAATAAATTATAAACATGTTTCATCTTGCTTCAAGTGCTTTACCACTTGAATTAATGCTTTTCTTATTTTTTCTTTTACCATGCACTACTACAACCTGCGCCTTTATCAACGCTAAAAAACAGCATTAACAGCGCTAGAAAAGTGATGTTAATTCTGGCGTAGATAAAGGGGGGGGGGGGGGTCCCCTTTATCAGCGCTCCCAGAAGCGCTGATATAGGGGACCTTTATCAGCGCATGGTGGAGCGCTGATAAAGGTCAACTATATAAGCGCTTCTCGGAGCGCTGATACAGGGTCCCTTTATTAGCGCTCCTCTAGCGCTGTTAAAGGTGTCCTTTATAAGCGCTAAAAAAGCGCTGATAAAGGCCCCAGCGCCTGCACCTAAAAAACAGTACCTATACACCTGCACACCAGAATACCTGCACAAGGTAGCACATGCACACCAGCACACCATAGCACCCACACCCAATATTTTGACTGACAACAGTATATACATTTACTTAACATCATGAATACAAAAAAAACGCATTGCTATATACATTTCAAACTTTGTTTTACATGGTTACATTTACAATTATTCAGCAACAGTTATAAACATTCATGTTTCATCCTTTGATATCCGTGATCCACTCTCGATGGTATTTGTTGCCGAACAAAGCATCCGAACTCAAGGAAAAAAATTTCACCTATATAAGAAAACAAATATTATGTTAGTAATGCAATAATGAAAGAAATTAAAACAGTAATATGAAATAATACATTAATATGGAAATGTGAAACTAAAATATTAAATTTTAAACTCAAAAGTTTTCATTTTCATAACAATGAAACGGAATAATGTAAAATCAATATGTTTTTGATTGATTTATCTCATTTAATAAATACCGATTCTTTATCAAATGAAAAGCTTTACCGGTCACACCGTGCGTTAGAATGAGGTGCAGTCAATTCATACGTGTCACAAATGACTCGTGGATCATTGTCCTAAAGTATCAAAACAATCCGAAGGCGTTTGCTCGGTTTGGCGTATGTCATTGGTGTTGTTTTCCAAAGTTTATCTCAATTTGAAACTGATATCAGACACTTTTAGCCATACCGATCACACTGTGCATCGGATTGAGGTGTGGTTGATTCGTACGCATCACAAATGACACTTGGATCATTGTCCTAAAGTATCAAAACAATCCGAAGGCGTTTTCTCGGTTTGGCGTAAGTCATTGGTGTTGTTTTCCAATGTTCATGTCATTTTCAAACTGATATCAGACAATTTTAGCCATACCGGTCACACCGTGCGTCGGATTGAGGTGCGGTCAATTCATACGCGTCACAAATGACTCGTGGATCGTTTTCCTAAAGTATCAAAACAATCCGAATGCGTTTTCTTGGTTTGGTGTATGTCATTGTTGTTGTTTTCCAAAGTTTATCTCATTTTCAAACTGATATCAGACACCTTTAGCCATACCGGTCACACCGTGCATCAGATTGAGGTGCGGGCGATTCGTACACGTCACAAATGACTCTTGAATAGTTTTACTAAAGTATCAAAACAATCCTAAGGTGTTTGCTCGGTTTGGCGTATGTCATTGGTGTTGTTTTCCAAAGTTTATCTCAATTTGAAATTGATATCAGACACTTTTAGCCATACCGGTCACACCGTGTGTTGGAATGAGGTGCGGTCAATTCGTACGCATCACAAATGACTCGTGGATTGTTGTCCTAAAGTATCAAAACAATATGAAGGCGTTTGATCGGTTTGGCGTATGTCATTGGTGTTGTTTTCCAAAGTTTATATCATTTTCAAACTGATATCAGACAATTTTAGCCATACCGGTCACACCGTGCGTCAAATTGAGGTTCGGTCGATTCTTACACGTCACAAATGACTCATGGATTGTTTTCCTAAAGTATCAAAACAATCTGAATGCATTTTCTTGGTTTGGTGTATGTCATTGGTGTTGTTTTCCAAAGTTTATGTCATTTTCAAACTGATATCAGACAATTTTATCCATACCAGTCACACCGTGCGTCAGATTGAGGTGCGGTCAATTCTTACGCATCACAAATGACTCGTGGATCGTTTTCCTAAAGTATAAAAACAATACAAATGCGTTTTCTCAGTTTGGCGTATGTCATTGGTGTTGTTTTCCAAAGTTCATGTCATTTTCAAACTGATATCAGACAATTTTAGGCATACCGGTCACAACGTGCATCTAATTGAGGTGCGGTCAATTCGTACACGTCACAAATGACTTGTGGATCGTTTTCCTAAAGTATGAAAAAAATCCGAAGGCGTTTGCTCGGTTTGGAGTATGTCATTGGTGTTGTTTTCCAAAGTTCATGTCATTTTCAAACTGATATCAGACAATTTTAGCCATACCGGTCACACCGTGCATCAGATTGAGGTGCGGTCGATTCGTACACATCAAAAATGACTTGTGGATTATTTTCATAAAGTATCAAAACAATCCGAATGCGTTTTCTCAGTTTGGAGTATGTCATTGGTGTTGTTTTCCAAAGTTCATGTCATTTTCAAACTGATATCAGACAATTTTATCCATACCGGTCACACCGTGCGTCAGATTGAGGTGTAGTCAATTTGTACGCATCAAAAATGACTCGTGGATTGTTGTCCTAAAGTATCAAAACAATCCGAATGCATTTGCTCGGTTTGGCGTATGTCATTGGTGTTGTTTTCCAAAGTTTATCTCATTTTCAAACTGATATCAGACACTTTTAGCCATAACGATCACACTATGCATCAGATTGAGGTGCGGTCAATTCGTACACATCACAAATGACTTGTGGATAGTTGTCCTAAAGTATCAAAACAATCCGAACACGTTATCTCGGTTTGGCGTATGTCATTGGGGTTGTTTTCCAAAGTTCATGTCATTTTCAAACTGATATCAGACAATTTTAGCCATACTGGTCACACCATGCATCAGATTGAGGTTAGGTCGATTCGTACGCATCAAAAATGACTCGTGGATCATTTTCCTAAAGTATCAAAACAATCCGAAGGCGTTTTCTCGGTTTGGATTATGTCATTGGGGTTGTTTTCCAAAGTTCATGTCATTTTCAAACTGATATCAGACAATTTTAGCCATACCGGTCACACCGTGCGTCGAATTGAGGTGCGGTCAATTCGTAAACCTCACAACTGAATCGTGGATCGTTGTCCTAAAGTATCAAAACAATCCGAATACGTTTTCTCAGTTTGGCGTATGTCATTGGTGTTGTTTTCCAAAGTTTATGTCATTTTCAAACTGATATCAGACAATTTTAGCCACACCGGTCACACCATGCGTCGGATTGAGGTGCGGTCGATTCGTACGCGTCAAAAAATGACTCGTGGATCATTGTCCTAATGTATCAAAACAATCCAAAGGCATTTTCTCAGTTTGGCGTATGTCATTGGTGTGGTTTTCCAAAGTTTATCTCAATTTGAAACTGATATCAGACACTTTTATCCATACCGGTCACACCGTGCGTCGGATTGAGGTGCGGTTGATTCGTACGCATCAAAAATGACTCGTCGATCATTTTCCTAATGTATCAAAACAATCCGAAGGCGTTTGCTCGGTTTGGCGTATGTCATTGGTGTCGTTTTCCAAAGTTCATGTCATTTTCAAACTGATATCAGACAATTTTATCCATACCGGTCACACCGTGCGTCAGATTGAGGTGAGAATGATTTGTACGTGTCAAAAATGACTCGTGGATCATTTTCCCAAAGTATCAAAACAATACGAACACGTTTGCTCAGTTTGGCGTATGTCATTGGTGTTGTTTTTCAAAGTTCATGTCATTTTCAAACTGATATCAGACAATTTTAGCCATACCGGTCACACCGTGCATCGGATTGAGGTGCGGTCAATTCGTACACATCACAAATGACTTGTGGATTGTTTTCCTAAAGTATAAAAACAATCCGAATGCGTTTTCTCAGTTTGGCGTATGTCATTGGTGTTGTTTTCCAAAGTTCAGGTCATTTTCAAACTGATATCAGACACTTTTACCCATACCGGTCACACCGTGCGTCGAATTGAGGTTAGGTCGATTCGTACACGTCCCAAATGACTCGTGGATAGTTTTCCTAAAGTATCAAAACAATCTGAAGGCGTTTTCTCAGTTTGGCGTATGTCATTGGTGTTGTTTTCCAAAGTTTATCTCAATTTCAAACTAAGTAGTAGGAATTCACTAATATAAAGATATGAAACATAAGAAAGGGAGATCACAGATGCTCAATAAGTGTAAAGGGAGATATCAATGACCATATAAAGATAACATAAGTATTAATAATTCACCTTCATTGTCCTATTTGTTTACATTCTTCGATCAGGTACGCTGCCCATTCGTTTATAAAGACATTTATATCTTCTTCTGAATAAGAGTTTTTGCGATAGTCATAGTAGTACAGAAAAAATATAAATACACAAAGGATTAAAAATTATTTTAAATAAAGTAGTAATTATTTTCAAAAATACCTCTTCAGGGATGCTAGTTTTTCCATGAAATACGATCTCTTTCATAAATTTACAAACATAATAACCGCAGTCCTTGTCATTTGTTTGTTTCAGACACTGCAGAAACATCGAGAAAAATAAGTAATTTGTTTTGATATGTATTTGGATAGTGAAATATAATTATATATACCCAGCTACTTCTCCATTTGTAGATCTTGTTGGCATTGTCGTCCTTACGCCCTGGATTCATTCCAGCCTTTAGACGATATTCATACACCGCCCTATCAACACAAATCCTCATTAAAAGATAATATAAATTATATAACTAGATATTTAGTTCTAAAATGTTGGATCTAGTGTATTACAAATTGACAATCGCCATCATGTGTGGTCAGTTAGTTGGATATCCATGCAGTGAATCCAGAAAATAAATATTAGGAGTATCCAAATTGATTGCAATGAGCATCCAATGTTCCCTAAAAACACAAAAAGAAATAAGTACTGACATAAATGAAAATATAAATTATATGATTAAAATGTAGAGTTTTACCCTTGCATCGTTGGTATTAAAAAGAGCCTGTCAGTCGTAATTCTTCTTTGAAACGTTCTGAGCAGATTTGACATCAATTCAGCCTGAAAATTAGAATCTATTTCTGTTCGTTGTGTAGAAATGGTGTGAGGACTAACGAGTCCAAATTTGTTTTCATGGGAATATCCCCTTCAACTATTTTTCATATATACGCCTGTGAAAAATATGAGATGTATTTATCCATAATTATCAAAGTATATCAGCATCTGTAAAATGAAATCATGAAAACATACCTCATGTATACATTTATAACTGAGGCGCCTAGCCATTCGTATGTGATGATCTCAGAAACAGCGTCTGCACTAACGAAATCCATTGTTTCCTCTCCGTACATATATTTTTCACAAAAAATTGTATGATTCTTTCCGTCTTTCATTTTCGTATCCACATGAGCTTGCAATGATATTAAATGTGGATATAGAATGGGCGGGGCGAACGTGCTCTCAGTAGATCGTTTTGATCGGTTGGTTGATCCAATCTTGGAGCCGCTCTTTCGTTTTAGCTTCTCCATTTTATCCTTCTGTAATAACATTCATCGGTTCAGCCATTTTCTAATTTAATGTTAAAGGTTCTGCTTGAAAAATGAACTGGAAATGAATACCTCCTGCTCGACGTGTTTTTTTACAAGATTCAACGGCCATGAAACGAATGTTCTAATAGCTTTTTCCACCGTATGAATTTCGTCATCGTCATTTGGCACGGGTAGCTCGGCGCTCGGCTCATGAGCTATGTTAATCGACACTTTGACATGACCGGTTGGAAGTGGTCTGGAGTGTAGCGTGTCATTCTGCATATTGAACACCATAGCCCTCGCTACAAGGCGATGGGTGGGAGTTGACAGATATAAATCACAGTCATTTTCACCCTGCAGAATATCATTAAATGAAAGGTATCAACGTCTATGTGATTCACATATCACAAAAACGAATATTATAACATTGATTACCTCGGTTAAGTCATGTCTTTGAGGGGAATGGCTCACCTAAAAGCTGGTGAGGGGTGGATCTTCTCGCGGGGGTTGTTCTTGAGTTGTTTGTTCTCTTCGCCTCTCCTCCATCAAACTCTTTAGCATCTCTCCCTGAGTTTGGATTAGTTCTTCATGGGTAGCTACTCTATCTCTCATTACATGCAATTCTTTAGTTGGTTCATCCTCTTGTTTTTTTTCTTAAAATATGTCTTGGGTGACACCCCAAAACCCACACCTCTAACGCGGCCATACTGTTCTAGCTGTTTCAAGGCCGTTGAAAGTATGTCTGCATCCGGTGCGGGTGTTGATGTTTCCTGTGACTATGTTAAATAGAAAATATGAAAAAATAAGTAAGCATCATTATGTAATAGTGATTTAAAGAAAAACAAGTTTATATTATGTCATACTTACACATGTTTCCCACAATTTTTGTGTGTTTTCATCTATCAGTTTCCCCTCTTTATTAACACGAGCCTCCTTCCATAGCACATGGCGTGGAATGGAAGTGACTTGATATTTTGCTTCATCAATCTTCTTATAAACAGAGAAACATGGTTACAATGTTATTTTATGTCACATAAAATTATTACAGTACTTTTAAAATACATACCAATTGTTTTTCAATTGAAGCGTACCCCAACCTTGCTTTACGGTAGGGGTATGCTGGTTTTGCTGCCCGTTCTTTATTTTCATCACTCAGTTGTTGTTTCATACATAAAAACCTATCAATCAATGTGATGAATACAAGCAACGTTACACAACGTGTAACCAAACACAATGTACCTGAAAATTCTTTTCCACACGACGGTTGCAAATCGCATCCCACGTTCCTTGGGATATCAAGTGTGCATAAAGAGGAGGTGGGTGCGACTTGATTTTTCCTTCGGTATCTTTCAGATGATTTTTTGTTAAAATGGTGCGAAAGCCTCTATGAATCCTTCCTGCCAATCTGAAAACATATTCTTTGTGCGAAACATCTACTACAAATGCACTCTGCAAGAGATGATGAAGGGTTCTTCAATATTTCAACATTTTATTTTATTTTAATAAATTAAATAGATGACATAAAAGCAGGAGCGAATAGATAATAACATAATGTAACACAATCTATATTACAATAAAAATCAATAACCTGATTATTGAACTCCTTTTTTTGAAAATGCTGAAGGGATTTGACCCCTCTATCAACTATCCATATCCCTTCATTGTGGTCTCCTCTGACATACAAAACGTCGTCTACATTGGGACCACTGCGAAGTGATTGCAAAATCCCAATGAAAGGATCATATTCCGTTGAATTTTCATATGACCCTTTAGCTGTTTTGGTCGATAACAGAACAATTGACCAGTTTCGGTTTGCGGGATCGGGAACATAAAATACATGCACTGCCTGTGATGCCATTATAAATGGTTCATCTTTCTCCTCTTCCTTACTGAAATCAACTTTCACAAATCCCAAATCATCTATTTTAACATCACTCCTGTTATCAACCCACTTGCATTGAAATATCGGAACATGAAATTCCGTATAATCCAACTCCCATATTTGTTTGATGATGCCAAAGTATGACATATTCGCATAAATTGGATTTCTATCCTTAGCACCGGAAACATGCATCGCTTCAGCCACAAGTGTAACCCCACTATTTTGCATGGTACTGTCTTCATCATGTTCATTAGTATAAAATGTATAACCATTAACTACATAAGCATTGTAAGATAATGCATACACACTTGGTCCTCCGGCTAGCCATCGAAGTCATTCCGAAATAGACTTTGGATTTTCATCTGACTTCTTAAAAATATGATCTCGAAACCATCCTATAAACTATCGATTATGTGTATTTGATACCCATTTTCAGCCCTTGATGGATTCAATTGCCTAAGAATTTCTTTGTGGATTTAAACATATGGGTCAATGTCCAAACTGTTATGAAAAAGATAAAGGTGGGCCTGATCCCGATCTGTAATATTGATTGTGACAACCTTTCTTCTAGAAATTCCTTCACCCTCTAACCGCCCAGTGTGACGATATTTCGGTAAGCCAATGCTTTCCACACCAGACAAGTATTCGGTACAGAATTCAACGGCTTCCTCAACAATATATCGCTCTGCAATACAACCCTCTGGCCGACTTCGATTTTTGACATACCCTTTAAAAATCTTCATATACCGTTCAATGGGGTACATCCATCTATAATGTACAGGACCACATAGTCGAATCTCTCTCACCAAGTAGACCATCAAATGAACCATCATATCAAAAAATGAAGGTGGTAAGAACATTTCTAATTCACATAATATGACGGCAATTTCTTTTTCCACAACTGGCAATTTCGCGGGGTCTATAACTTTGCTGAATATAACATTGAAGAAGAAACACAATTTCATTAATGTATGGTGGACATTATTGGGAAAAATGCAACGTAAAGCAATTGGAATGAGATTTTTCATCAAAACATGATAGTCATGTGATTTCAGACCTTTTAACTTCAAGTCTCTCATTGACACAAGGTTACTGATATTTGACGAATACCCCTCTGGAACCTTTACGTCATTCAAGAAGTTGCAAAACTGATAGCTCTCCTGCCTGGAAAGAGTGTAAGTAGTAGGAGGAAGAAATGTTCATTTTTCACCCTTTACTGGTGCCAGCTCTTCTCGTATTCCCATCTCAACCATGTCTAACCTAGCCTTAATTCCATCTTTTGTTTTGCCAGATGTATTTAGCAACGTGCTGATAACACTGTCAAATACATTTTTTTCTACATGCATAATATCAATAAAATGTCTTACATACAGACAATTCCAGTATTGTAATTCAAAAAAAATTTATCTCTTTTTCCAACCGATTTTCATAAGGTTTTTCGAGCCGGTTTACCAAAAGTAGTGTCCAAATTTTTAACTTTCTCAAACAATTGATCGCCTGTTAGTGGAGACGGTGTTGTACGTTCTTCTGAACATCCATCGAATGATGTCTTCCAAGAACGGTACTTATGTCGTCGCGGTAGAAATCTGCAATGTCCTAGAAACACGATTTTCGAGTAATGTTTCAACCTAATTGATTGTGTACCTTCTTCGCAAACAGGACAGACTTGAGTTCCTTTAATGCTATATCCTGAAAAATTTCGATAAGCTGGGAAGTCATTTATCGTCCCATACAACATGACTCTCAAAGTGAAATCTTCCTTTCTGTAAGCATCATACAATGTAACACCTGCATCCCACAATAATTTCAAATCTTCGATCAATGGAGCTAAATAAACATCAATATCATTACCCGGTTGTTTTGGTCCTGATATAAGCATAGATAACATGATGTATTTTCGTTTCATGCATAACCACGGTGGTAATTTATAATTTATCAACATAACCGGCCATGTACTTTGACTGCTACTTTTAAAACAAAAAGGATTCACTCCATCTGTAGATAACGCAAGACGAAGGTTTCTCGACTCATTTCCAAATTCAGGATACTCATGATTGATTCTCTTCCACTGAGGAGAGTCTGTCGGGTGACGTAGTATCCCATCTTTAATTCTTGTATCTGCATGCCATGTTAATTGTTCTACAGTCTCCTCACTTCCATATAGGCGTTTAAACCTTGGAATGATTGGAAAGTACCATACAACTTTAGTAGGACTGGATTTATCTTTCTTGTATCGAGAAGCACCACACTTTGGGAATTCTTTAAGTGACTTGTGGTCCTTGCAAAACAGTATATAGTCATTTTTGCAGGCGTGTATTCTTTCAGAGATCATACCCATAGAGCGTAGCATTCATTTGGCATCGTATGTTCGGCTCGGGAGCTCATTGTCTTCTGGGAGCATGTCATTCAAGAGGGCAAGTAGTTTCGTAAAACTGTCGTCACTCCACCCGTTATCTGCTTTCAAATTATACAGCTTCAGTATGGCTGAAAATGTTGTATATTTAGTGCAACCAGCATACAATGGCGTATTTGCACAACTTTTTAACTTCTCAAACAATTTTGGGCAATCATGAAGTTCATCTTCGAAGGTCCTTGTCATTTTCTCAATACGATCTTCATCATCATTCACATCTGTAATCACATCCTCCATACGATCATCTTCATTTTTCATGTTTGTAATCATATCAGATGATACATAAAACGAAGTGTCACCCCAGTCACTACCTACATTCATTGTTTCCCCGTGTTTATTCCAACATGTATAACATTGATCTATTCCGTGACAGATCAAGTGTTCTTCCAACTCATCTGGACTAATTTGTTTTGAAGAACAACAGCGTAAACATGGACAAAGGATTTGAGAAGAGTAACATGCATGATCTATTGCAAACTTGATAAATTCTTTCACGCCTTCTTCATACTCTTTTGTCAACCGATTGTAATTCATCCATTCTTTATTTATATTCATCCTATTTAAAATCCATAGGATAAGTATATAGGTTAAAGGAGAAGGAATATGAGTATAATTTAGATAAAAAACAAGATACTTTAAGGAAATAAAGGAATAAATAAATACCAAAATAAAAAATATATTGGGAACCACTACAATCCCCAATCCTCACATCAATATGATACCACCGTGCGCTAGTTGAATCACCCATAAAACCTAATCTAGATAAATAAAAAATCAATAGAAACTAAATATAAATAATAAAATGGTAAGGAAGATGGTGAAATCACTTGAGGCACCTCTCAAACCATGGTGAAGGAGGAGGCAGCAGAGTAGGCAGAGGAGGATGAGGAGGAGGCACCGATGGAGGAGGATGATGAGGCAGTGGACTAGGAGGAGGAGGAGGAAGAGCCAATGGAGGAGGAGGAGGACGAGGCTGCGGTGGAGGAGAAGGAGGAGGAGAAGGAGAAGAGGAGGAGGAGGAGGCGGAGGCAGCGGAGGAGGAAGAGGATGAGGCCGGTGGAGGGGAGGAGGAGCAGGAGCAGAGGAGGAGGCGGCGGCCGCGGAGGAGGAGGAGGAGGCAGTGGAGGCAGTGGAGGAGGAGGAGGAGGAGGCCGCGGTGGAGGAGGTGGAGGCTGCGGTGGAGGAGGAGGCACCGGCGGCAGCGCAGAGGCAGGGCGAAGGCAGGGCGGAGGCAGCGGAGGCAGCGGAGGAAGAGGAGGAAGAGGCTGGTGGAGGAGGAGGAGGAGCAGGAGCAGAGGAGGAGGTGGCGGCCGCGGCGGAGGAGGAGGAGGAGGCGGCCGCAGAGGCACCGGCGTGACCGCGGCGTGACCGAGGCGTGACCGCGGCATGACCACGGCGTGACCGCGGCGTGACCACGGCGTGACCGCGGCGTGACCTCGGAGGAGGAGGCGGCCGCGGAGGCACCGGCGACACTGGCAGAGGATGAGGATGCATTAGCGGAGGAGGAGGATGCCACGGTGGAGGAGGAGGCACCGGCAGCAGCGCAGAGGCAGGGCATAGGTAGGGCAGAGGCAGTAGAGGCAACGGAGGCAGCGGAGGCAGCGGAGGAGGAGGAGGATGAGGCCGGTGGAGGAGGAGGAGGAGGAGCAGGAGCAAAGGAGGAGGCGGCGGCCGCGGCGAAGTAGGAGGAGGCGGCGGCCGCGGAGGCACCGGAGTGACCGCGACGTGACCGCGGCGTGACCACGGTGTGACCACGGCGTGACTGCGGCGTGACAGCGGCGTGACGGCGGAGGAGGAGGAGGAGGCTGCAGTGGCACCGATGGAGGAGGAGGAGGCATCAGCGGAGTAGGAGGAGGTATCAGCGGAGGAGGGGGAGGCATCGACGGAGGAGGAGGAGGCCGCGGTGGAGGAGGAGGCACCGGCAGCAGCGCAGAGGCAGGCCGGAGGCAGGGCGGAGGCAGCGAAGGAAGCAGAGGAGGAGGAGGATGAGGCCGGTGGAGGGGAGGAGGAGCAGGAGCAGAGGAGGAGGCAGCGGCCGTGGCGGAGGAGGAGGAGGCAGCGGAGGTAGCGGAGGAGGAGGAGGAGGCCGCGGTGGAGGAGGAGGAGGCCACAGTGGAGGAGGAGGCACCGGCGGCAGCGCAGAGGTAGGGCCGAGGCATGGCGGAGGCAGCGGAGGAAGCGGAGGAGGAGGAGGATGAGGCCAGTGGAGGAGGAGGAGGAGGAGCAGGAGCAGAGGAGGAGGCGGCAGCCGCGTCGGAGGAGGAGGAGGCGGCGGCCGCGGAGGCACCAGCGTGACCGCGGCGGGACCGCGGCGTGACCGCGGCTTGACCGCGGCGTGACGGAGGAGGAGGAGGAGGCCGCGGAGGCACCGGCGGCACTGGCAGAGGAGGAGGAGGCATCGGCGGAGGCAACAGAGGAGGATGAGGATGAGGCCGGTGGAGGAGGAGGAGGAGGAGCAGGAGGAGAGGAGGAGGTGGCGGAGTTTTACTACTCTCTTATTATATTTTTAAGAACGCATGCATAATGTGTTATTTTATAGGTAATGGTACTGGATATGGTAGTGTTGGATGGGAAAAGAGAAAACGGGCGATCACAGCCAATAGACCCCCCATTATACGCCCCACCTACACATGTTCACCCACTGCACATCTCCCCCACTTAAACACCCCCACCTGCACACCCCCCACCCACTACACCCCCGCAGCACTTGCACCCCCCCACTTCAAATAAAATTGATTCACACAAATCATGATAGTTGAAATATATAACAAAAACAAAAAACAAAGCAAATTACAATTATTGGGCATAGCATACCGCATAATGGAGGAGGAGGAGGCCGCGGAGGAGGAGGAGTCCGCGGAGGCACATGCAGAGGAGGAGGAGGCTGCGGTGGAGGAGGAGGCCGCGGTGGAGGAGGAGTCACCGACGGAGGAGGAGGAGGCACCGACGGAGGAGGAGGAAGCCGCGGTGGAGGAGGAGGCACCGGCGGCAGCGGCGCGGAGGCAGGGCGGAGGCGGCGGAGGCACTGGAGGAGGAGGAGGAGGAGCAGAAGCAAAGGAGGAGGCGGCGGCCATGGCGGAGGAGGAGGAGGCGGCGGCAGCGGCACAGACGAGGGCTTCCGTGAGAGCTTGATTGTGTGCGGGGAGGTGGAAGAGGACCCGCGGGTTTTTAACAAATCCGCGGGACCCTTTATCAGCGCTAGTAAAAAGCGCTGATAAAGGGTGTATTTATCAGCGCTAAAATAAAAAGCGCTGATAAAGGGGACCTTTATCAGCGCTTTTGTTAGCGCTGATAAAGGCAGGCGCATGCCTTGCCCAGTTTTGTGGTAGTGATGGTAAGAAGTTATTACCCAAGGAAAAATACTAATTATGCATAAAAATAATGATGTATTTATTAGATAATCTGAATCAATGATTCTAAATTTTAAATCTATTTCATTTAATTTAATTTATAAAAGTGATGAAAATTAATTTTAAAATGAAAATGTATAATGTATTAAAAATAACTTTTGATAAAATATTACTTTATAAATATCAAATATGTGTTTATAAATTAAAATGAAGATTTTAAATTTTTTAATTTAATTATAAAATACATATTTTTTAAAAACATTTCATTATTTTCCAATTTATACTTTTATGCTAATAATTTTCTAAAAGTCATGTTATTTGTAAATGTGATATTTTGCACGATTCACTTGAAAATAAATATTTTTAGAAAAGTACAAGAAATTAATATTATGTAATTATTAAAATGATTAATATAAAAATAATTTTAAATTTTACAAATAAAAATTATACATTTTAGATATTTTAATTTTTATCATAAAATTCTGATATAATGAAAAATTATTTTTAGGATATTATATTTTTTAGAATATTTATAATTCTCATTCATATTTACTATTATTTAGTAATTAATTCAGTATTATCAACTAATTAATATAAAATTTATTTTATCATTATTAATCTCCAGATTCTTGAAATATAAATTCATATCATATGGAGAGATAATATTTAGAAAAATACTTTTCTAAATAAAAATGATCTTATTTGTCAATTTAGGTAAACAAATTGAATTTCATTCATATAAAATGAAATATTTATTTTATTTATAAATATATTTCTTAAATTAGTTACTCATATTAGGTTTTAATATTCATAATTAATATTTATATTTTTTTATCTATATATATCATTGTTTCCTTTTCATTTGGTACTGCATGTAGAGAACACTATTAAACACATTAGGCTCATTTAAATGAATCCATATTATAAAATCTCAGGGTGTTACATTTAAAACCTTAAATAAATTTCATCCTCACAATTATAATTTTCACATAAAAACTATCTGAGGGTATCCATAAGATAGAAATAGCTTGTGGTATCCATAAGATTAACATAGGTAAGATTGTGAAACTCACCTATAAGAATATATGTCTATTGAGTTTATTTTCATCAATTTGAGCCAAATGCCTCTCATGATTTGGTGTTACAAACTGTTTTATTTATTTGTGATTTTATTGTTATAATTGTAGTGGTATATTATCAAAGTATGGTAACAAACCCAATTCCCTATTTTTTTAATTACTATGTATACCAATTCATAGTCTTACCACACACATCAATATCTCATCCCCACACATCTTCAACTAGGATACACCAGGGTGAAGTCGAGTTCATATGATAGTGTCTATGAAGAATTATCCTCTTTTTTATAAGGCTCATTAATATTGACATTTATACCTCTTCTGACCATTTTTAGTGTAGCTAAATCCACTGCATCTGCCAACACCCTTTCCAAAATATCTATCACATGTGTCGCCAACCTTAATAGATAACCACCCATTGATTATCTTGCTAGTTACATCAGTCCCTACACTTCCTGATCCATAAAGAACTTTTAGCTGATTGTTTTTGGGTGATGGATTCCCTATAATGTCCTACCCGGGTGGTTGTTCATATAACTAAATAGGGCCTTCCAAGACCCAAACTATTTATTAAAAATGTTTTATGGGATCACATGCTATTGTGCATAAAAATTAATTTTTGAACACCTCAGATCCTCAAGGTGGAAGGGTAGAATCTCTCTTTTCACATTTCATTCACGACCATTGTTCTTACAGTAGTGGTGAGGAATTGTTCTTTTACTTCCAAAATTGGCATGATTATTTTATATTATCTGGAAACATCTAATATTTTACGTAGTACTGGTGTATTTAAGGATGATGATGAAGATGACATGTTGTTATATTTTTAGTTGTAGTGACATTAAGATATCTCTATAGTGGCTGATAATTATTGTCTCTACCACCATCCATATTTTTACAATGAAAGTGGTGTTGTTAATCTAGGAATGATTTAGTGAATATGGATTCTATGTTGAAATTGTTAATATTTTACCATAATATCATCAATTTGATCTAATGTTAGAATAAAAAGATCCATATTTCCCGAAAGATCAACTTGGGATACAATAATATTTTTCTAGAAAAGTATTTCTATAATAAAGTCATAAATGTTTTGATTTAATACTCATTAAAAAAATCTTAAACAAACTAGGGTGGCTAGAAAAATAATCCAATAAGGTATACAAAACTATTTATTGGGGGATAATTTTAAATTCTTAATTTCATTTTCATGACAACCTTTGTGTTATTAGAGTAATGTAGGCTTTCCCTTGTTTCATTTATCTTAGAGGATTTGTATTATTATCATTTCATTTAGCCTAAAGTTATTTTTTAATACTTTATCACTCATAGTTCAATATATATCATCTATAGATCAGCCTATATCATTTTATGATCAACCTAGTTTACTCTATTTTGGATTTTTTCATAATCTTTAAGCCAATTCCTCTATGTAACTAGGAAATTAATCCTTTAATCTAGTTTGAAAAGTGAATATGAGTGATAAAATCATATCCCCCATGAGTTTCAAAAAAAAAGTGAAGTTAGGTCTCTTTGTTATGCAGTAGGTGATAATCATGTTAATACCCAATCCATCCTTTTAGGATTTATTACCTCCATGTACATCAGTTCTACATCCTACATTGACATGTAGTATCCAGGAAGGGAAGTAATTCCTATGAAAATAACACAATATCTACCATAACAAAACTTCAATATGTTATCCTATACTTAAAATTATATATTACACTTATCCCAAGAGTTTTCATTAATGTTATTTTATCCCAATCCCTAGATAAAATGTGCAGTATTACATTAATATTAAATCATATACTATCCCAAAGGGTTATTTATGACTTTAGAATTGTGATCAACCCTACATTATCACCCCTTAAATTATCATTAATAAACATCATAATATCTTATGTTATCTGAACCCCTATCTGATACCAACTATGATGCCCTAAACATTCATTCATGGATTCAGTTCCATAAATATATACTAAACATACAATCTTCAATACCAACTATATATCTTCAGATATAACTCTTTCCAAATTACATGTCTTAAAAAAGAAAATATTTTATTATATAAATTCTGAAGACCTTGGAGGTTAAATTTTTTAGATAATTAAGATAAAATATTACTAGTAAATCCCATGTAATCTGTATCAAATGGACATTTTTTTGTTATATAAAAATATATAAAATATATAAAGAGTCTTAAAAATATAAAATTAATTCCTTAAAATGTTCTATCATTCTAATAATTTCACATGTACTAATCTCATTCATAACCTGGGTAATGGAATCATAATAATGGGGTGATATCAAACGCTTATTAAAGGGAAACATATAACTGTATCTTTTGAAAGCATAATCACATTGTACACAATACGGTAGGAATAAATAATTTCAATAGTTACATAATACACTAAAATAGAGAGCATGATATATTCATGACAATAAAGGAAAACATGGATATCAATAATAATAATCTTATATAGATGGAATGTGTAATAGTAGACATGAAAACATGTTTTAAAGGCCTTGTATGAAGATACTATAATGATAAGGGGAGAGGTACACACCCAAACCCATGATGTTTTATCTCATTATACCTATCCATGCATTGCTAGGATATATAATGTTGGTCCCCACCCATCACTTCATTAAGACTAATTCATTCATTATATTTTCTTAAATTACATTTCATACCATTCCCTAAGAAACCTATAGATGAATAAAAACATGGCAATCCATATAATGTAAATTACAGAATATAAATACATGATAACTATGCATTAGAATTAAATAATATTCAAGAATTTCATTACTTCCCCAGTTTACAAATAATCATTCATTTTTAGGTGAACATCCTCTAATCTAAATATTGTAAAATGATATGTTCACATCATATAAGGTAATGAGAATACAATTATGAAAATTCTGGAATTAGATGATCATAATACATAAAAAGAAATAAGGTAGATGGTTTCAAAATAACATATCCCCAATGAAACAAATAAATCATTTAAGGATGTTGAAATAAATAAAAAAACTCCCTCACAAAAAGAATACGTCGAATGGTATCAAACAATAGGTGATGTAGTATCAAATTTTTTGATACTAACAGTTCACTCTCCCAAACAAATATATATATTGGAGGATACATCATGAAGAATAAACCCCATTAGGGTGAATCCTTTTGAAAATAAAATGGGAAGTGGAAATGAAAACCCAAAATATATTTTAAAAATTATTTTTAACCTTGAATTTAAATAAAAATTAACATGTCGCTTCCAAAAGTAACTTTTGAAAGGGTGAAAAAAAAAGGTTTTGAAAACATTTATTTTCAAAAATAATATCATATAATGGCTCATTAAAAAGGCATAAAGTTTATCTTGGTAGACTAATAGAGGAATACATAACATATGAAAGTGAAAGAAAAACCCTTTCTATAATTTTGAAAATACATTTCTTAAAAACCAACTTTGTAAAAATATGAACAAAAATTTATTTTGTATAAAAAAATATTTTTTCCCATATAGGTATAGATATTATAAAATAATAAAATATTATGGTTGGAGAATCAAATATGGGAAGAAATATGTTCATGATAAATCAATATAACTCAATCAAATGTGAATTAGGATAGCAATATAACTTATGGGAAACATTCTCCTTGAAGTAAGAAATATTTGAATAGGGTGTATTATATTGTGGAAATGTAAATTTATAGAAGTAAAATATAGGACCACATAATATGATCAAGTGTAAGAATGTACCTACTTTAAAATCTAGTAGGATGATTATAACTCAATTAATGAATATTATATTACCAAAAAAAATTACAACAGGTGCAATATTTAATTAAAAATCCATTTTATTTAAAGAAAATGATTTATATTTTTATTTCACATAACTAAAAAAATTTATTATAAAGATATATACATGGGGAGTGAATACACTATTTAATGGAAGCCATAGTGAATAATATAAACCTCTCTCAAGGAATTAGAGTTTGAGACAAATAATCCTTGCATATTAAGTTATAATTTAATCAAAACCCCATGAAATGCAGGGATTAAAATTTAATTGAGATTACCAAGATTAAATGAAAATAAATTATATAATATCTTAAAAAGGTATTATATAAAACACATAAATTAAATTATGAGCATAATACCAAAAATTTCTTAACTACAGAAATTTGAGATGAAAACCCTTGCATTATCGCTAATTCATTGTGCATCGACACCAAACATCCTAAATAATTAACTTAATTTAATTAAATACTTACCCCAAAACCTTAATCATAATTATAACCTTTATAACCATCATTTATAATAACTATATATGTAATGACCCATAAAATTCAAGGAAATTTTTTTCCATCTAAATTTTCTTTGGGATTTTACAAGAATGCAGTTTCTGACAGTGCCTGATTCCGAGGCCTGGTGTGCCCGAAATCAAGTTCTGAGGTTTAGCTCAGGTACGTTGAGTGAACAAACAAGAGGGTTTTTCTAACTTTTATACCGGTGCTCAGAATCGAATTCTGAGGGCACCGATGGAATCACATTGCCAATATTTTCTTAGAAACACCTTTTCTGGAGTTGCGTTTACTCGGGTGTGGTTCTTATTTCTTTGGGGTTAAGTTAAGAAATAAAATAAAAGTGGTGCGACACTTTATTTTATTTCACTTAATGCGGCTTAACCTAAGTTAAGCGGATAAGGTGGGACCCACTATATCCTACCCACTTGGTAGGATATTTGTGGGGTGGGGCCCGCACGAGCCACACCATTTCTTTCCTTCTAGGTAACGCATTCGCAACCCCCCTTTTAAATGAAAGTCAAACCTTACGTTTATTTTGGTTAAGAAACAATTCATTAAATTGGGTGGTTAAATCGTTACAATTAATTCATTGAATTAATTTTCCGTTTCTTATCTTTTGAATTTCAAATTCTTATGTTGATAATAAAATAAGGGATGGACTTATTTTATTATGGTTGGGTTTCTGTTGTGTTAATCTTTTGGGAGAAAAAGAGAAGATTATTCGTTCTTCGACGAAGAATGCGAAGAACGCACCACCACTAATGAAGAATGCCAACCTCATTTGGCGGACGATGGCGAGAGATGCCTTCCTCGGAGATCACCTAACGCTAATGACATTCCTTCCATGGCAAACCTTTTCTTCCGCGGCGATCCTCTACTTCCGCGGTGATCCTCTCCTTCCACGACGGTTAATTCCGTGACGAAAGCTCATTCGTCGACAACATTGAGGTAGGGTTTTATTTTATTTTTTAGTTCATGAAATCTTTCGTTGCTTTCTCCTTTTCTTTGAACCACCTATTATTGTGATAATGGGAAGAGGTCAGACCGCACGAACACGGCCGATACTCCTCCCCTTTCTGGTTGTTGATATTGTTGCGGCGAGAAAGGCAATGCGGTAACAAAGTACAACACAAAATTTAGATTAGGAAAGGGGTAGAAGCGCGACGTCGTCGCGCCACGCCATTAAAGACGAACCAGAGACGCGGCGCCGTTGAAAACAAACCAAAGATGCGGTGCCGTCGTGCCGCACTAGAGAACTACTAAAGCAGCACGGCTGGAGCGGGGTCGCGGTGAAGGGGCGCGGTGCCATCGCGCCGCGCCGGACAAACCAAGGCCGAGGCTGGTTCTAGGCCGCAGTGGAGCAGCGGAACCGGCAGCCGGGACCGGGCTGCCAGCGTTGGAGCGAGGGGACCGGCCTAGCCAGTCCCGTGGCGGCAGAAGCTGGCCGGCCGGACCGTGGAAGAACCGGGGGTTTAAAACCCCCCGACCGTGCTTGACGGGAGAGACCCCATTAAGGGGTCGTTGTTGCTACACACGGGGGTAGCGCCCCCCGCTTCCGAAATGACTCGGCTGTTCGGCCGAGCCCCTGGCCAGCGCGCCGCGCGCCGGGCGGCTGCCCTGGCCAGTCCGCCAGACCGGACCTCCAGGTCGGGCCGCGCCTAGGCCAGGCCAGGCTGTGCCAGCCGAGCAGGGCTGCGCCAGCCGGGCCAGGCCGTGCCCAAGAGGGCCGGACCCGGACCCGGTTCGGGTCGACCCGGTTCGGTCCGACCTTGGGGGTATCGGGCCGGGTCGGACCGGGCCCGAACCCCTTAATACTAAACCTCTTCCGATCGGTTGCCCATAACATGAGATACGCACCTCCGATCGACGCACCGTCAGTTGCGATGTGATCCTTGGATTGAGACGGTCGTTTTGTTATATCACACCCAAGGTTTCGGAGAACTTTGGGTTCAGCCGGGTTGGTTCGTACATGAAACCAACCGGGCCCTCGGAGCGGAAACACTTATATCTTGAGTTCCAGACGTCTGATTGACGTGTCGTCGACTTTGTTGGATTCCTTTTGAGGAGAAAGAACTTTTGGCATACTTATCCCGAGTTTTGGACGCAGTTTGAGTATGGCCGGGTTGGATTGTACCCGAAATCCAACCGGGCTCCTGGAACGGAAAAGCTGATATCTTTCAGACCGGACGTCCGTTTGACGAAACGCCAGTGGCGTTGGTGATAATGTTGAGAAACGGTCCCTATGAGTAGACCCTATGAGAGTTCGGGGTACAGTTGAGATATGGCCAGGTTGGTTCGCAAATGAAACCAACCGGGCCCCTGGGACCAAAAGGCTAATAACTCACAGACCGGGCGTCCGATTGACGCGCCGTATGTTGCGTTGAGACCCCTATGATGAGGCGGTCCTTTGAGATACATCTTCGTATGACTTGTGATTCTTGGAGTATCGACCTGTAGCTCGTGGATCGGACCCTCTCGGAGACGAGCATACAGAGTAGGGAGACCGTGTAGCTGGCTGTGACCGATGACTGCTTGTCCGATTCGATTCGGAGTGACTAGCATAGCCCAGTGGGGAACACTACTTTGTGAGGTGGAAGACCCGTGGAAGAGGAGCACTACTTTGTGAGGTGGTAGACCCGCGGTACTTGACAAGAGGAGTACCTCTATAGGATATGAGGGGGAGCACTATTGTGTGAGGTGGTAGACCCATAGCGGTGGAGCACTACTGTGTGAGGTGGCAGACCCGCGGTACTCGACAGGAGGAGTACCTCAGTAGTCTTAGGTTAGTGAGTAGTACCTCGAAGATGTGACAGGATCACTGTACACTCTAGAGACGGGCTCATCAGTAGTTACGGTTTCGATAATGAAAATCCTGGTTTGAGCTGAGTCTATGATCTTTGCGTTTCCTCATGATTGAGATGGGTTACTTGATAACTTAGGTATATGTATGGGCATATAACTAAATAGAGGTTATCTGTTGAGATCTTCTTTGTGGTTATACATGTTGGATTTAGTGAGACCTTAAGGGTCTCAGGGTCCCTACTGATTATCGTTATACTCACCCCTGCACGGGCTATGCCCGCACCTTGTTGTGTTGGTTGCAGACGACGGAAAATGCTGACGGAGGCCGAGTGTTCGAGGACTGGTCGGTACCCGGAGGTGGACCTCGCGACGAGTCAGTATCAGGAGGTGGACTTCAGGGCGAGACGATACACAGAGGAGGTTGATGGGAAAGAGCATTGTGGAGGCTATTTGTACCTACCCTTCAGGTAGGATCCGAGGAGGACGACCCAGGAGCTGCTTCCTTTCTTCCATCTTTTTTATTTTCTGTTGTACTTTCATTCAGTTGTAGTTGTACTTTCATTTGGGTTTGTATTCTTGCCCATTTACTTTTCAGCACATTCTTTTGTACTTAGTGTTTTTCTTTTGCTTGTAATATGTGGTGTTTAGTTTACTTTTATAAAGGCAATGCCTTCCCAGCTATCGGGATTTACACCTTTGGTGCTAGTCTCCAGCCCCTAGCCTATGGAAGGTGGGCTTGGGGTAGTCACAGAACGGGCCTAGAGGACGGGTTGTGACAAATTGGTATCAGAGGAGTCGGTTCTACCATAGAACTAATAACTCTGATATTTTCTTTCTGTGAGGCAACAGTGTTAAGAGTACCGGGTGCACGATGACTTCCATGTATCTCAACTAAGGAAATATGTGCTCGACCCTTCGCATATCATCGACAATGGGAAGCTGGACTTGCGCGATGGGGTGACTTTATCGGAGGTTCTAGTGGGGACCGAGGATTGATAGGAGCAGATCCTACGAGGACGATTGATTCCTCAGGTGCACTTTCTTTGGTAGTACGGGAATCTCCAGGTAAGCACTTGGGAGCGGGATGCTCAGATGCGTGCTCAGTACCCACTTTTTTTCCCTAGTTTTTGATGTATCTTTACGGGGACATAAATCCCTAAGGTGGGAGTGATGTAAAGACCCATAAAATTCAAGGAAATTTTTTTTTCTAAATTTTCTTTGGGATTTTACAAGAACACAGATTTTGACGGCGCCTGATTCTGAGGCCCGGTGTGCCTGGAATCAAGTTCCGAAGTTTAGCTCCGGTACGTTCAGTAAAGAATGAGCAGGTTTTTCTAACTTTTAAACCAGTTCTCGGAATTGAATTCTGAGGGCACCGATGGAATCGCAGCACCGATATTTGCTTAGAAACACCTTTTCCGGAGTTGGTTTTACTCGGGTGTGGTTTTTATTTTTTTGGGGTTAAGTTAATAAATAAAATAAAAGTGGTGCGACACTTTATTTTATGTCACTTAAAGCGGATTAACATAAGTTAAGCGGATAAGGTGGGACCCACCATATCCTACCCACTTGGTAGGATATTTGTGAGGTGGGGCCCACACGAGCCCCTCCATTTCTTACCTTCTAAGTAACGCACCCGCAACCCCCCTTTTAAATGAAAGTGAAACCTTACGTTTATTTGGGTTAAGAAACACCTCATTAAATTGGGCGGTTAAATCGTTACAATTAATTCATTGAATTAATTGTTCGTTTCTTATGTTTTGAATTTCAAATTCTTATGTTGATAATAAAATAAGGGATGGACTTATTTTATTATGGTTGGGTTTGTGTTGTGTTACGATTTTGGGAGAAAAAGAGAAGATTCTTTGTTCTTCGATGAAGAACGCGAAGAACGCACCGCCGCTAACAAAGAATGCCAACCTCCGACGGCGGACGACGGCAAGAGACGCCTTCCTCGGAGATCACCTAACGCCAATGACATTCCTTCCGCGGCAAACCTTTTCTTCTGTGGCGATCCTTTTCTTCTGTGACGATCCTCTCCTTCCACGATAGTTAATTCAACGACGAATGCTCGTTCGTCGACAACGTTGAGGTAGGGTTTTATTTTATTTGTTAGTTCGCGAAATCTTCCGTCACTTTCTCCTTTTCTTTGAACCACCTGTTATCGTAATAACGGGAGGAGGTCGGACCGCACGAACACGGCCGACACTCCTCCCCTTTCTGGTTGTTTATATTGTTGCGGCGAGCAAGGCAACGCGGTGTTGAAGCACCGCGCGGAATTTAGATAAATATAGGGGGAGAAGCGCGGCATCGTCGTGCTGCGCCATTGAAGACGAACCGAAGACGCGGCATCGTCGCGCCGCGCTGTTGAAAACGAACCAAAGATGCGGCGCCGTCGCACCGCACCGGAGAACTACTAAAGCACTGTGGCCGGAGTGGGGCCGTAGCGAAGGGGCGTGGTGCCGTCACGCCACACCGGATGAACCAAGGCCGCGGCCGGTTCCGGGCTGCGGCGGAGCAGCAGAACCGGTGGCCGGTACCGGGCTGCCGGCGTCGGAGCAAGTGGACCAGCCTAGCCGGTCCCGTGGCTGTAGAAGCCGGCCGGCCGGAGCAGGCCGGCTGGACCGTGGAAGAACCTGGGGTTCGAAACCCTCGGCTGCGCCGGACGGGAGAAGCCCCATTAAGGGGTTGCGGTTGCTACACGTGGGGGCAGGGCCCGCCGCTTCCGAAACGGCTGGGCCGTTCGGCCGAGCCCCTGGCCAGCGCGCCAGCGCGCCGCACGCCGCACGCCGGGCTGCTGCCCTGGCTGGTCTGCCAGGCCGGGCCGCGCCTAGGCCCGTCCGGGCTACGCCCAAGAAGGATGGACCTGGACCCTGTTCGGGTCGACCCGGTTCGGGCTGACCTTGGGGGTATCGGGCCGGGTCGGACCGACCCCGAACCCCTTAATACAAACCTCTTCCGGTCGGTTGCCCATAACATGAGATACATGCCTCCGATCGATGCACCGTCAGTTACGTTGTGATCCTTGGATCGAGACACTCGTTTCGGTATATCGAACTCAAGGTTTCGGAGAACTTTGGGTTCGGCCGGGTTGGTTCGTACATGAAACCAACCGGGCCCTCGGAGCAGAAACACTTATATCTTCAGCTCAAGACGTCTGATTGACGTTCCGTCGACATTGTTGGATTCCTATTGAGGATATGGAACTTTTGGAATACTTAGCCTGAGGTTTGGACGCAGTTGGAGTATGGCCGGGTTGGATTGTACCCGAAATCCAACCGCCCCCCTAGAACGGAAATGCTGATATCTTTCAGACCGGACGTTCGTTTGACGAACCGTCAGCGGCGTTGGTGATGACGTTGAGAAATGGTCCCTATGATTATACCCTATGAGAGTTCGAGGTACAATTGAGATACGGCTGGGTTGGCTCGCACACGAAACCAACCATGCCCCTAGGACGAAAAGGATAATAACTCACAGACCGGGCGTCCGATTGACGCGCCGTCTGTTGCGTTGAGACCCCTATGACGAGGCGGTACTTTGAGATACTTCTTTGTGAGACTTTTGATTCTTGGAGTATAGACCTATAGCTCATGGAGTGGACCTTCCTGGAGACGAGCATATAGAGTACGGAGACCGTGTAGGTGGATGTGACCGATGACTGCTTGTCCGATTCGATTCGGAGTGACTAGCATAGCCCAGTGGAGAGAACTACTTTGTGAGGTGGCAGACCCATGGAGGAGGAGAACTACTTTGTGAGGTGGCATACCCATGGTACACAACAGGAGGGGTACCTCTGTAGGCTATGAGGGGGAGCACTACTGTGTGAGGTGGCAGACCCATAGCGGTGGAGCACTACTGTGTGAGGTGGCAGACCCGCGGTACTCGACAGGAGGAGTACCTCAGTAGTCTTAGGTTAGTGAGCAGTACCTCGAAGTTGTGATAGGATCACTGTACACTCTAGAGACGGGCTCATCAACAGTTACGGTATCGATAATGAAAATCCTGGTTTGAGCCGAGTCTATGAACTTTGTGTTTACCTCATGACTGAGATGAGTTACATGATAACTTAGGTATATGTATGGTCATATACCTAAGTAGAGGTTATCTGTTGAGATCTTCTTTGTGGTTATCCTTGTTGGATTTAGTGAGACCTTGAGGGTCTCGGGGTCCCTATTGAGTATCGTTATACTCACCCCTGCACGGGCTATGCCCGCACCTCGTTGTGTAGGTTGCAGACGACGGGTAGTGCTGATGGAGTCCTAGTGTTCGAGTACTGGTCGGTACCCAGAGGTGGACCTCGCGACGAGTCAGTATGAGGAGGTGGACTTCACGACAAGACGATACTTGGAGGAGGTTGACGGGAAAGAGCGTTGTGGAGGCTATCTGTACCTACCCTTCAGGTAGGATCCGAGGAAGACAACCTAGGAGCTACTTCCTTTCTTCCAGCTTTTGTCTTTTTTGTTGTACTTTCGTTCAATTTTAGTTGTACTTTCAGTTGGGTTTGTATTCTGGACCATTTAATTTTCAGCACATTTTTTGTACATAGTGTTTTACTTTTGCTTGTACTCTGTGGTGTTTTGTTTACTTTTATAAAGGCAATGCCTTCCCAGTTATCGGGTTTTACGCCTTTGGTGCCAGTAGCCAGCCCCTGGCCTATGGAAGGCGGGCTTGGTGTAGTCACGACACGGGCCCTGAGGACGGGTCGTGACAATATAAATATATATATACTACTTAGTTTTTACCTATATTTAACACTGAGTGTATGTAATATTTATAAATTTGAAATAATTTTGTAAAAGTGGTGTTGGTATCTTTTATTTTTTAAAATTACATCACTACTAGATAAAATAATATACTATAATAGATGTTATAGTATATTTTATAAATATTTAATTTCTTTTCATGGTTTTTTGGTTATTATCCATGAGGGAAAAATCGACGACGTGTAAGATTATATAGTTCTTAATGAATAAAGGGCAATTTTTTAATTAATTATATAAATAATAATATAATAGTAGTATAATATAAATAAATTATTACTTTTTATGTAATATTATAATAATAAATATTTTCTCATAGTTATCCATAATATGAATTCATAGAATTATTCAAGTAGGTTATTAAACTATCCCAAACATGAACATACCATGATTAATGGATGATTATGATGTGGTTTTGTAGTAATGTCATTATAAAATAGAATTAGTGATTTTATTTAGTTTTTATTATCAAATATCACAATATTAAAGAATGACAATTTTAATGTAATTTATATTAAGTAATTACTTAAAAATAAGCGATCATTTTCATCTTAGTATGCTTGTTTTGAATTATTGAATTAACGATATTAGTTTATTGATCATATCATTAATATGTTAATTTTATTTTCATAAATGAAACATAATGATATCATAAAAAAATATCCTTTAAACCCATTCTCATTACAATCCATGTAATGTGTATATGATGAAGGAAAACAGAAATCAATAATTCAATGGAGGCAGTAGCCCACACATACACATGGATGACCAGTTAATTTTCCATAGAACAAGAGAAATGTATAATATGTATTTATCATTATAGAATATAAAATATGTTCAAAATATCATAAATATTTTTTAAATTCAAAATTAGAAGCATCTGTTCATGTTGATTATAGAAAATGAAAAACGACATTTTTTGTCGGTGGTAGTCGACACACACACACACAAATATAATTTTATCTATTCATAAGGGGATAAAATAGTTGATTAATTATTATTAAAATATAATAATTTTTTTTAAAAAAATAATTACATAATTATATATTTATATGAAAATTATATCTATAAAATAAAAATATAAAGTAAATATGTTAAGTAAGAATGATTACAGATGTTGAGCACTTTGATATTTCCTAGTAGGATCCCTTATAAATTGATGGAATAATATCAAATATTGTGACCATAATCTCAATATAGTTTAATAATATTCTATGGGAACATAAATGGTAAGTGTTTTAGGAGGAAATCAATTTTTTATGAGTGTCTTGAAGGGGTGGTGAGAGGCCCCTCTTATAAGTAGTAATAATAACATTTTTTAAACATTTCAACTTAATAAAAATGTATCAATTGATAAACATGTCAAGGGGATCCAAAAATACACAATTATTGATTATAGGGTGATATAAGGTCATTAATATATAAGACAAACAATTATATACATATTTTAACTTTTTTCAATCCATTTACCCCTTGAATGATACCATTTTTGCTTTTACCACGGTAAATATTTTTTAACCAATGTAACATAATATTTACAACTAAAAATAAAGTGGTTATTGTTATATAATTTTTACCTAATAATTATAAATTTCAAATCCATTTTATTTGATTCTATTTACAAAAGTGATTCATTTTTTTAAAAATAAAAATACATAATGTGTCAATTTTTGAAAGAAAATATTACATATGTTCTAAAATTTCAAATATGGGTTATTAAATTAGAAAAAACATTTTTAAAATTATTATTCACTTATAGTATATATATTTTTTCTTATAATTTTCTTTCAATAATTAATAATTCATACTTATATACTAATAGTTTCATAAAATTCATGTTATTTGTAAAACCAATATTTTTCAATTTTTGTAACACTCCGAGATTTTATGGGAAATATTCTTTTTAATTTCATTTATTTATTGTGTTTTAATCTTTACCATGTTTAGCTTGCACTATACGTAATACCGTGTTATCTTGTAGTATACACAACACTATTCTTGGCTTGTGTTGCACATAATTTCAAGTTCTTTTGAATAAAATTCATTTTTACACAACACCAATTATATATTTTGATCAATTTATCAATTAACTATATTTATATTATGTTATATGCAACACAAAAGGAAACTTTCACTACACGCAACCCTGACTTGTCTTGCATTACAAGCAAGAGATACCTTCCTCGATAGCTTGCGTGGTACACAATACTGTGTTTCACTAAACAATGATATATTATTATAATATTTTATGAACTAGCCGTTATGATTAGTATTAACCACATTTTTAATTTTAGGACATATAATTCCTCAAACATATATTATAGAACATGGTATGAGAGCAAAAAAAAAATTCGTGTAAAATAAGTATTTGAAATAAAAAACAGTTTTGCCGCCTTTGGATGGTGCACCCATTTTAAATCTATTTTTTGATAGTTTATAATTTAAATTTGAAAACTTAAACATTTTCTTTTGAATTAGGATAAGAAAATTTATTTTGGATAAATTTTTGACATTATTCTGATAACCTTCATATTTTTATGAATAGTAAAAATACGCTAAAGTTTAATTAAAAACAACATTTTTCATCAAGATAATTTATATGGTTAAATTATAATATTGAATGGTTTTAAATTATAAATATAATATATTTTTACCATTTAATATAATGTGAGTCATTAGCATAAATTTTACACTGAATTCAAACATAAAAACATTTCAATCTTTTACAACGTTTTAACTTTTAAAACCTGTTTTCTCAAAAGTGGGATTAATTTTAAATTAAATTCTACAATTTCTGGGTTTTGAATTTGGAAAAATGGATTCCATATTTGGAATCATTAGGTCCAAATAATGTCAATAAGATGCTTTTTATTTTTAGGCATTATGAATAATAACTACGGTAAATTTTATTTACCATAGTTAAAGGTAAATCGGGCAATTAAGGGAAAATATAATATTATAAAATTAACGTAGCACTTGTATTAATATAATTAAATGATTATATGTAGTCCTAAAATATACTTGTGTCTAAATGATATCTAATGGATGCCACTTTTATTTTATTAAGACTTTTTTTTATTTTATTTAAAGAAAGTGTAATATATGTCACTGAAACTTTAATAATTAGATTATTTTTAATATAAGGTTATACAGAATATAAATTAGATTAGAAATACAAATTTTAAATCTAAAATGTTTTTCTTTATCATTGTAATTTATTTGTAAATTTTAATAAATATTTAATTACCTCAATAGCTTATACATTAATGACGTAGAAATTATTTATTTAGTGAAAAATCAATAATATAGTTTTTATTAAAATAATAATACATATCAAAAGAACCATAAACTTGACCAAAACCTATTCTACAAGTATATATATACCCCAATCATCCAAGGGTTTATTTTTGGACCATTTTGAGCCTTAAAAAACAGATTCGCACATTTATATTATTTTATTTTAAATGATGTCAATGATGTCACCTTCATAATTTAATAAATATAACAATTTAAATGTTGTGATTTTAAGATGATAAATTCGAGTAAAAATATTATTATGAAAGGTATTATATTTATCATCACCATATGAGTTTATTTTTAATTTTTATGCAACAAATAAGTATATGAAATAATAATACAAAAATGGGGTAGTAATTATTTGTTTTAGAGAGATACCATTAAAATGGTTTAAAAATATTAAGATAAATATTAAATGAAACAATTAATGTTCTCCATGAATTTTTTAGATGTATATGAAATTTTAGGGATCTATTAAATATTTTTTTCGAACATATATTCTTTGTGGATTTTATTTAAATTCATATAAATAAATAGTGTCAAAATTGACACTATTGATATTTTATAAAAATAACATATTATTAAATTGTTTAAAAATCAAAAAAATATTTAAAAATTATAAATTGAAATTTATAAGGTCTAAAATTTCATATGTTATCCAATTATGTAAAATTTAAAGCACATAATTAAGTATTTATAACCATTTAAAATTTAGAATATTATTACCACTAATAAAATTAAATAGATTCAATAGGGATAAATCAAAATGATAAGGTTTAAAATAAACATAAAACATTTATAAATTTTATTGGTTGATGAGACTGCAACCCAATATCATATAATATTCTAATTGATTCATTTATGGTGGGTTTTAAGTGGGGTTTGATTTTATTATTAATTAGTATTTTTGAGGATTCCAAAAGTGCCCCTCTCCTCTCCTACATAAGGGAACCTCCTTCCCTCTCCAATTCACTCAATTTTGAGCCTTTAAGATCGGACAACCCCAAACAATTTCTCTTCTAAAACTCTCTAGTTATATTATAGAGGTTTTGGTCTTCTCAAAATACCAACTCCAATGACATAAGAGGAAGTTTAAAGGAGGTGTGTCGAAGAAGAGGTAATCTCTTCTACCGATTCTTTCAAGTTTATTTCTTCATAAACTTACTATTATTTAGTTGTTTCATTATAAATTAATAAAATAAGTATAAATAATATACTTATATGATATTATAAATATGAAACAACCCCATTTCACCTTCTATCCATCGTACGGAAAATGAAATCACCGTGCGTGCGTACGTACGGAATACCGTCTCCATGCCGTGGTGAAATCTGTTTTTCCACCACCACTTTACTTGGATTGGTATAATTCTATATAGAATAACTATATATAGTTATTATAACATCATACGGATTCTGATATATTATATCATCCACTCAAATTACATTCAATAATTATGGGAATGATATCATCGCTCGTGCGTACGTATGGATTACCGTCTCCACGACGGGACGAGATTCAATCTCCATGTTTACCATTCAAGAATTATTATAAAGTATATATAATAAATAATCATGAAAGATATAAAATAAAAATTATACTGGATTTATGTACATATATGTTTCATTTACTTAATTCCATTCAATTCAATAAGGAAACGAATACATCGTTCATGCGTACATACAGCCTACCGTCTCCATGAACGGTGTATTTAATTCCATTTATCAATCTATCATATATATTTATATGATGAAGATATATATTATATATAAATCATTTTTTAAATTTTGTAATGAATTAAATCAGGAAATAAGTAATAATATCAATAGCAACAAGTCCAAACACGTATGATAAATGAAACGATTTTACCCAAAATGCTGCTTTAACATGAAATTGACAAAAGAACATGTAATATAAAGTCATAAGTGAATCATATATGATATAATAAATATTATTATGGTTATGTTACAAGTTAATTATATGTTTAAACCCACTATACAGGAGTTTTTGACACGTACAGATGAAATTGGACCAAAGGCAGGGGATAATTTTGCAATCTCATTTTTATCCAAGATTGTTTATACATAAGTATTTACTGGGGTTATATTTATCATCCATGTACATGTTTTATAAAAATGTTTTCATGTATGTTTAAATTCATTTTTACCTTTTTTTTACATTCAATACATGGTTTGTAAGGAATCATGCTTTTGTTTACCATACGAGGCACTTTTTGACATTTCCAGCCAAAGTACGAGAAGAATGTTTTTTTAACTTATATGGAATGAATGGATTTTAATGATTTCATAGAACATTATTTCCATGAATATTACTTTACAAGTTTTAATGTTTATTTTAAATTGACTTCTTTTAGTTTAAATGGAATGACATATTGAGAAAGGAAAAATGTTTTTGAAGAATAAAGGATATTTTCCTCAAGAATGGAGTTCAAGTGTTTTATCAAAATTATTTTCCATCTAAGATAATATAGGGTTATGTTTATATCCATATTATTACATTGATTTGTTTATGTTATTATGGAATTATTTTTATGATGTACTTTTATCTTATATAGATTATGTTATGATGGCATGATGTTTAAGAATCCCATTTTTATTACATGGGTTATGCTATGATGTATGATTTATGATTTTGTGGCACACATAAGAATGGTTTCATTATGAGATGGGTGGGACCTATATCTCCCTCCAATTCATTGGTTAAAGATTTATATTCATGAGATAGACATGGCTGTAATAACAAGTTAATCTTGTTCATTAATAGAGGGCTGGAACAACAAGTAAACCCGGTTCAGTAATGAAAGTTGTCCACTATGATGGCCATAGAAGCAATGACTTGGATACTATATAAATGATATCATGTGTTTAATGGATTATACAATTACATGTTTTATTCCCATGATATTTTATCATGATTAAGGTTCCTTTATGATCTATGCCTTACGTACTGTCAAGATTTATTTCAAAACTCAATATTTTAATGTTTAAACTTTATGTTTATGTTTTTTAAGTTAAAATGTATATGATTTGTTTTATTTTCTCCATGCTTACCCTTATTGAGCATTTTATCTCACCCTTTATATGTATTCTTTTCCTCAAAATTTAAAGAAAGGTTTTAGGTAAGAAAACAAAAGGGGAAGATCTTTATAGGAGGTGTTGAAGATCTTTCACCATGATTAGAAGATTATGTTCCAAGTTTCCAAAGAAACAAAACTAATATGGTCCTTGAATGTTTTTTTGTTCTGTATTAAGTATTCCGAAAAATAAATGTAATGTCCATATATGTTAAGATTTGGGTCTCTACAGTTGGTATTAGAGGAAAAGTTTAGTTAACCTTTGGAAACTAGGATGCGGAAAATTTAGAGAGTTCCCTAGAGGTATTTATAAGGTATGTCTAGGGATATCTCTAAGGTTATGTATAAGTATAGGATATAGTTCTATAATTACAGTAAAGATCTTAGAATTAAACCTAAGATGTTTGATATTAAAGGTACTCCCCATTTATTATGTTATTTTCCTAGTATTATTTTTTTCTCTCACACTATTCTTTTTGGGTTTTAGACGATGGCTGGAACCCGAAGGAACCATGTTGATCAATGTAATGGAAAATGCAATTATTATACTCCTGAACAAACCATTGTTATGAGAAGATGGAGTGAAAAATATTATTGCTATACTTACACAAGATATTAAATATTATGGGCATCCAAATGAGCAGAGAAGGGAACAATATTCTACTGAGTCCTTCATGAGGCAACGTCCACCTTATTTCAGTGGGTCTTCTGATCCACTTGTTGCTGAACAATGGATCAATACCATTGAGAAGATATTTTCCATACTTCACTGTTCAGAACATGAAAAATTCATTTTGTCTTTTTACCATTTAGAAGGTGAAGCAGACCAGTGGTGGACACTAATTAAGAATACAAGGCCCCAAGATGAAATTGAATCCATGGAATGAGATGAGTTCAAGAACTTATTTTTCAATTAGTAATTTCCTCGTATTCCTTGAACGAAGATGAAAAAGGAGTTCCTTGATCTTAAGAAAAGGATGATGAATATATTGGTATATATGAAGTGAATTTTACAAGGCTTTCATAGTATGCATTTGGAATTATCATCCAACCAGAAAGTAAAGTTAATTGATTCTTCAGTGGATTAAAACCAAGTCTTATAAAGGCATTAACTACAAGAGACATCAGTAGCTATGAAGAGATTGTGCAATGTGATGTCATGGTAGAACTGGATGTTTGTGTTACATATCCATCTCATGGTTTTGACAAGAAACGAAAGACGGAGTTCAAGGAAAAATCTCAAAACTATGGTATAAATAAGAAAAATGTTTCGTTATGCTCAAAGTGTGGAAAGAAGTATGGTGGATATTGTATTAAAGGGACTAGAAAATGTTTTAAGTGTAGAAACAAAGGTCATTGAGTAGCTGAGTGCTGATGTAATGGGAAAAAGGTAGCTAATGATGTGAATGGAGAAAAAACTGTAGAGGACGCACCACCAATACTTCGAAGCTACAAGTGTAGGGAAATGGGGCATAATGCTAACCAATTCCCTAATACAAGGGTTAATGATGATCGACATCAACAACTTATTAATTCAAAGAACAAATGGAAGTCACATACGATCACTGTTGGAGATGTTGTGTATGAAAATGAAGTGGTGGAATAATTAAGTTTTTATGTAACGGGGTTCCCAAATAATGTTGTGTAACATCATTTATTGTATCCTGGAATATTGGAATATATATGTATTTTTTTTTCAATAATTATATGGTAACGGTAACCATGAAATGTGATTGAAACATTTTAAGAAAGCACGAAATATGCGCATAATGAAGGGATAATGAGATAACGAAATGTTTGATAGTATTAATGAGCTCATGACTGAAATAATGACAAAGTGATATCATGGTTAGCGTATATAGAATTTTTGGGATTTTGGTATGTGTAAGTAGTTAAATTTTGACAGCATTCATGTTTTCACTAAGGTTCTATGGTAACTCATGTTTCAAGAGAATAAATGATTAAGGAATTCACATGTTTGGAATGTGACCAACAAGATATATCTTATGATATATGGGGGATAAATGATGGTATTCACATGCTCGGTAGATGAACTTTCTAGTAATCATTTTCTTTATACTATGAGATTAGAAAGAAGTATTTTCAATAAGCCTAAAGGTTGGAATGAATTATGTTGGACATCAAATAGTATTGTTTAAGTATAGAAATTTTAGATATTATTTCTGGAATGTTGTAACTGTATAGTTATAGAAAAAAGACAACATGCAGGATGGGTGACAACCCGTCACATCAGAGAAGGTTGCGGGAATCGAACCCACAAATGAAGTGCGACAGGCCATTATCACCTACCAGTATCTTATAGAAAGTCCCTAGAAAGTAGAAAATAGTTTTATTTTATTATTCAGTATGATAGATGAAGTATAAGTCCATTTTTGGAATCATATACACCATATATGGACTTATGTATATTTAATAATTTGTGCTAACCTTTTTTTCATAAAGACGGATGGAATGACTTATCATTCTATCACATGATCTGCTAATACTTCAAGAATGACATATTCAACTTCATTTAATTAAATAAGTGATGAATATGAAATAGTACATGGAATGACCAATGCTGATATTACACTGAAATAAAGTAAGTATTTACCCATATGCAAACAAATCAAGAACATTAGGGAAATTATCTTAAAAACCTAAAATGTTGTCCTAGTACCCACATATCCGATGAATCAGATGTTACCCTATATCTTCACAAATTTATGGCTTTGTGATCATTGGATTTTTCATTTCAATATTCTTTACCACTCTTCATCCAAACACAATGGTTAGATTTCTATTCCATATTTTCACAAATATTCTCTTATGTGGAAACCCAGTGTTGAGATACTTTGGGTGACCATTATGTTTCTAAAATTCATTTTTAAAATTATGTTTTAGTATTCCTTTTTAAGATGTGGGTTTCTATGAAAGAAATTTTCAAGTAGTAAATGATTTATAACCCCGACGAATTTCGAGGGAGAAATTAATTTTAAGAGGGGTAAAATGTAACACCCCAAGATTTTATGAGAAATATTCTTCTTAATTTCTTTTATATCTTGTGTTGTACACTTCACTATGATTAGATTGCGCAATACACAACACCGTATTAGCTTGTATTATATGAAACTCTATTATTGGCTTGTGTTGTACATAATTTAAAGTTCTTTTAAATAAAATTCATTTTTACACAACACCAAGTATAGATTTTGATCAATTTATAAATTATATATATTTTTATTATGTTATACACAACACCGAAGAAAACATTCACTATATGCAATGCTGAATTGGCTTTCATTACACGCAAGTGCGACCTTCCTCGATAGCTTGCGTGGTACGCAATACTGAGTTTCACTAAACAACGATATATTGTTATAATATTATTATGAACGATCCATTATGAATATTATTAACCAAATTTTGAATTTTATAACATATAATTTATATTACACATATTCTAGAACATGGTATGAGAACAAAATAATTTTTTCAGGCAAAATAAGTATTTTTCAAAAAAATGAAGTTTTGCCTCCTTTTGATGGCGCACCAATTTTAAATATAATTCTTGGAAAGTTTATAAGTTCCATTTGACAAATTATATTGTTATTTTGAATCAGAATATAAAAATTTACATTTGATAAATTTTTGACATTATTATGAAAACCTTCACATTTTGATGAATAGTAAAAATACGGTAAATTTTAATTAAAAACAACTTTTTTCATCAAAATAATTTATATGGTTAAATTATAATATTGATTTTTTAAAGTATAAATATAATATATTTTTACCATTTAATATAATTTAAGTCATTATAATTAATTTTACACTGAATTCATAGGTAAAAACATTTAAATCTTTTGCAACATTTTATCTTTTAAAACCTGTTTTCTCAAACAACGGGATTAATATTAAATTAAATACTGAAACATCTGTGTTTCGAATTTGGAAAAATTCATTCAATATTTGGAATCAGTAGGTCCATATTATGTTAATAATATAATTTTTATTTTTACGCATTATGAATAGTAACTATGGTAAATTTTATTTACCATAGTTAAAGGTAAATCGGGTAATTAAGGGTAAATATAATATTATAAAATTACGATAACACTTTTCAAAATATAATTGGATGACTTAATTTAGTCCTAAAATATAATTGGGTTGAAATGATATCTAATATAACCCACTGGTATTTGATTAAGACCTTTTATTTATTTTATTTAAAGGAAAGTGTAATATGTCTCACTGAAACATTAATAATTAGAGTATTTTTAACATAAGATTATAAAAAATAAAAATTATATTATAAATACAAATTTGATGATAAAATGTTTTTATTTATCATGGTAATTTATTTGTAATTTCTAAGAATTATTTAATTACTTTAATTGGTTATACATTAATGATGTAGAAATTATTTATTTAGTGGAAAATTAATAATATATATTTTATTAAAATTCTAATACCTATCAAAAGGACCATAAACTTGAAAAACCATTATTGGTTGAGTATATATATACCCTACTCATCCAAGGGTCGATTTTTGGATCTTTTTGAGCCTTATAAAATAGATTAGGACATTTATATTATTTTATTTTAAATGATGTTGAAGATTTCATCTTCATAATTTAGTTAATATAACAATTTAAATGATGTTATTTTAAGATGATAAATTCTATTAAATATATTATTAGGAAATTCATTATATTTATAATCATCATAGAATTTTATTTTTAATTTTTATGGAACAACTAAGTATATTAAATAATTATATAAAAATGTGGCAATAATTATTCTATTAAGAGAAATACCAAATAAATGGTTAAAAATATTAAAATAAATATTAAATGAACAAATTAATGTGCTCTATGAATATTTTAGATGCATATGACATGTTATAAATCTATCAAATATTTTGTTTTGAACATATATTCTATGTGAGTTTTATTTAAATTCAAATAAATGAATACTGTCAAAATTGAGACTATTGATATTTTATAAAAATAAAATATTATTAAATTGTTTAAAAATCACAAAAATATTTAAAAATTATAAATTGAAATTTATATGGTCTAAAATGGTATAATGTATCCAATTATGGACAATTAAAAACACACAAGTAAATATTTATAACAATTTAAAATTTAGAATTTTATTACCACAAATAAAATTAAATAGATTAAATTATGATAAATCAAAATGATAAGGATTAAAATAGACATAAACATTTATCAATTTTTTTTTGATGAAATTAAAACTTTATCTCATATAATCTTGAAATTGAGTTTTTTTTGGAGGTTTTTAAATGGGTTTTCAATTTATTATTAATTAATATCTTAAGGTTTCCAAAAGTGCTCCTCTCCTCTCCTATATAAGGGCACCTCCATCCCTCTCCTCTTCACTCAATTTTGATCCTTCAATCTCGGATAAACCCTAAAAATTTCTATTACCAACCTCTCTAGTTATATTATATAGGTTATGGTCTTCTCAAAAGACAAACTCTAGTACTTTAAGAGGAAGTTTAAAGGAGGTGCGTCGAAGAAGAGGTAATCTCTTCTACAGATTCTTTCATGTTTCTTTATTCTTCAACTTACTTTTCTTTATTTGTTTCTTTATAAAGTAATACAATAAGAATAAATAATATACTTATATGATATTATAAATATTATACACCCCCTTTTCACCTTCTATCCAACCTACGGAAAACGAAATCACCGCGCGTGCGTACGTACGAAATACCGTTTCCACACCGTGGTGTAATATGTTTTTCCACCAAAACCTTACTTTTATGGGTAAAATGGTGTAACGAATAACTATATATGGTTATTATAACATCGTACTGATTCTGAGATATTATATGATCCACTCAAATTCCATTCGATAATTATGAGAACGATATCATCGCTCGTGCGTACGTACGGATTACCGTCTCCACGACGCGATGAGATTCATTCTTCATGTTAACCATTCAAGAATGATTATAAAGTATATATAATAAATAATAATGAAATATAATACATAATAATGATACTGTATTTATGTACATATATGTTTAATTTACTTAATTCAATTCAATTCAATAAGGAAACGAATACAACGTTCTTGCGTACGTACGACCTACCATCTCCATGAACGATGTATTTCATTCCATTTATCGATATATCATATATATTTATATTATGAATATATATATTATATATAAATCATTCTTTACATTATATAATTAAGTAAATTAGGATATATGTAACAATATCAAGAACAACAAATCCAAACACGTATGATAAATGAAACGATTTTACCCAAAACGCTTATTTAACATAAAATTGACAAAAGAATGAGTAATATAAAGTCATAAGTGAATCATATATGATATCATAAATATTATTATGGTTCTGTTACAAGTTAATAATATGTTTAATCCCACTATATAAGAGTTTTGGACACGTATGGATGAAATTGGACCTAAGGTAAGGGATAACTGTGCAATCTCATTTTTATCTGAGATTGTTTATACATAAGTATTTACTGGGGTTATATTTATCATCCATGTCTATGTTTTATAATATTTTTTTATGTATGTTTAAAGTAATTTTTACCAATTTTTGACTTTCACTACATGTTATGTAAGGAATATTTTTTTGTTTACCATACGAGGCACTTTTTTGACTTTTTCGACCAAAGTATGAGAAGAAGGGTTTTTAACTTATACAGCATGAATGGATTTTTATGATTTCATATAAAATTATTTCCATGAATATTCCTTTAAAAATTTTCAATTTTATTTTCAATTAACTTATTTTAGTTTAAATGGTATGACATATTGAGAATGGGAAAATGTTTGGAAGAAGAAAGGATATTTTCCTCAAGAATGGAGTTCAAGTGTTTTATAAAAATTATTTTCCATCTAAAATAATATAGGTTTATATTTCTATCCCTATTATTACATTTATTTGATTATGTTATGATGGAAGTATTTTTCTGAAGGCCTTTTATCTTATATGGATTATTTTATGATGGCATGATGTTCAAGAATCCCATTTTTATTACATGGGTTATGCAATGATGTATGATTTATGATTTTGTGGTGCACATAAGAATGGTTTAATTATGAGATGGGTGGGACGTATATCTCCCTACAATGCATTGGTTAAATATTTATATCTCATTAGATAGAAATGGCTGGAATGACAAGTGAATCTCGTTTAGTAATACAGTGCTGGAATGACAAGTAAACCCGGTTCAGTTATGGACATTGTCCACTATGATGGTCTTGGAAGCAATGCCTTGGCTACTATGGAAATCCTATCATGTGCTTAAAGGAAGCAACAATTAAATTTTTTATTTCCATTATATTTTATCATTATTAATGTTACTTTATGATCTATGCCTTACTTACTGCCAAGATTTATTTAACAACACAATATTTTGATGTTTAAACTTTATGTTCATTTTTTTATGTTAAAATGTATATGATTAGTTTTATTTTCTCCATGATTACCCCTGCTGTGATCTTGAGCTCACCCTTTATATGTTTTCTTTTCACCTGGATTTAAAGAAAGGTTTTAGGTAAGAAATCAAAAGGTGAATATCATTATGGGAGATGTTGAAGATCTTTCACCATGATTAGAAGATTATGTTCCATGTTTCCATAGACACTAAACTAATACGGTCCTTGGGAGTTTTTTTGTTATGTATTAATTATTCTGTAGAAGTAATGTAATGTCCATGTAAGTCATGCTTTGGGTCTCTACAAATTTCTCCTAAATATAAATACATTTAGAAAAATCCCAAAAAAAAATCTTAAAAAATATTAATATGTTGAATCGAAAAATAATTTTCATTTTGTAAAATTATATTTATAATTTTATAAATTTAAATTTTTAAATAAAAAGTTGATATATAATGAAAGAAAAATTCTTATAGAAAAATTGTTTTTAGAATATTAATCATTCCCATTAAGATTTCTTATTATTTTCTAATTTTTTTAACGGAATGAGATATGGGTAGGTCACCCAGATCATACCCTAAACAAATTTATTAAACAAAATGAATGTTACAGTTAACACACAAGGTGTAAAGAACATACACAATCAACAACCATAGGTGAAGATACACATTCAAGAAAACAAGAGAAATACCCTGAAAATTGCGCACGAAAATTTTGATATCAACCTTCTATCAAGAATGATCAACACCATATCATTAAATAATTTTCAATAAAATCAGTACTTTATTTCTAATCTCAGAGTAGCCTTCAATGTAGTCCTCGTATTGAGAAAAACTGAGAATCACCAATCATTTCAAACATCACATAATGCCCCCAATATGTGATGTCAAGCAGAAAGGGAAGAAGCCCATAAAGAAACATAACCCATGAAAAAGATCAAAGCTTATGAGAAAAAGGAAAATCACTCCCAAGGTATATCTTTGATATCAGAATAAGGTTTTTTTATTCTCATCCAACATCCTGATGAACATACATTTTCTAATGTCAAGGTATTTCTTTGCAGGAATGATAAAATATTGATATTCATTGAAATTGATTGCATCTTTTTCATCCTTATAGTCAAAAGTTTCATCTCCCACATCCTCTTCCTTGCAATAAGCATATCTATATATAGTATTTTGTTTACCTTCATCGTTTTCATCATCTGAATTAGATATTGAAATCCATTGACCAACTACAGCTGGGAGTGATGGAGTCTCCATCTTAGTGGTTTCTATAGATCTTGTGATAATTGTTCTTTCAAGTTGAGAATAGTACCCGTGATTCTTTGATTTTATAGGATCCTATTATTTACTAATTCATTATGTATTGAAAAATCAATCATATAAAATATATTTTTTCCTCTTTACTCATAATCTTCTTTAAATATAAATGTATCTCACATTGAAAATCAATATTTATAAATATAACTTTATAAATAGTAAATTAAGTTATTATTAATTTTCGTAAACTAATTTAGCTTCCTTGAAATTTAATGTAGCATTTATTTTATTTATACATATATATCATAAAGTATTTAATCCAATTAGTTTTCAACAATCATTCTTAGAATTTATATTTTTCACAAAATACATCAAAATTTACTTTTAGTTTGGGGTTACATGGGGAGAAATCTACCAAACACATTTGGATCATTTTAAAGAAGTCATATTTTAAAATTTCACGGGGTTACATTCTACCCGTTAAATAATGTTCATCCACATGATTTTAATTTTCACCTTAAAAAGAGTTATGTGTTTCCCAAAGGTAGAAAGATCTTGTTTTATCAACATTACTAACATAGGGAATCATTAAATATCACCAAATACCATATCTGAATATTGAGTTTCTTTCCAACCATTTGAGAAAAATACCTATAATGGTTGGGTGTCAGGACCTAGTTTATTTCTCCATGTTTTATTAGTAAAGCTGTCATGATCCGACCCATGTTGGTGATTAGGCTACAAATACCCCAAGCCTGCCACCATAGGCCAAGGGGTGCAGAGAAGTGATGGAGGCACAAAAAACACCGGGATCCCTTTGCATACGAACCTATACACTCACATGCATCCTACTCAATGTAAAAATGAAGAGGGAAAGGAAAAAAATCTACAAAACTGCTACAAAAAATTAAACCAAACATGCATTAACCTCTAAATAGTAGAAGTTAAGAAAAGTAAATTAAAAGGGGAAAGGGAAAAAATACACACCCAACTAGAAAAGTTACATAACATAGCAAGATGTGAAAAAATAAAATATCCAGAAGAATCCTACTCTAGAATCCCAAGCTACGAAAACTACACGTGGTCCAAGATCCTATATCTCTAAGATCCTCTAAATTCATGATCAACCTGTACATCTTCTATAAGGGCACACCAAGTGAGGAAAAATACCAATTAGGGGTGAGTATGAAATTACTCAACAGGATGCCCCAAAGGCTCAAGAGAGAAGAAAGAGGGTAAACTTAAAGTGGACCAGTAGATAGAACAAGGAACAAAAAGAGAGTACATATCAATTAAATCAGGTAGTGAAAGAGAACTCATCCAAACACAAGGAGCTCAAAATGGGGATAAGATGAAACTATCATCAAGTCTTTTCTACCTATAGTAGGAGAGAAGACTCGTCCAACCATGAGAAGCTAGATACCAAAAGAATGCGGCATACCCTGAGTGTCTTCACCTCTTTTGAAACGAGAGTATCCAAAACCCAGGATGTGGGTACAACAACCTAGATATTTATATTGTCATCCAAAGAAGCCCAAACTATGGAGTAAGGGTATCTCCATCTCATAGTTCATCCTAGGAAGAAGATTTTCCAATAGTTACAAAAGTAACAACCAATTGTTCCCAACATCCCTCACATTTATCATGAACTACAAGTCAAAGGGACTCAATCACCACACCTTGATACTATCTGCTTTAGGAGAGTCTGTCTCCCATACACGGTTTTAGGTCATGTCACAAGGATGTTTCTCTATGGGGAAATTTCCCCTCATACTCGTGAGTCCAAAGGTACGTCATGAATGTCTCGTAACTAATCCCACATAGTAGAAAAAGTAAACCCAGATCAGAGGAACCACACCCTAATGTGTCAGGGGGATTCCACTATATTTAATCAAGGACCCTCGCCCTAGTGCATTATAAGTATTACACTTTGAATTTTCTGATATAGTACCCATGCCCAAACTAATGGTGGATTCCACTCTTATTGTCGTAGATTACCCATGCCCTAGTGAATCTGGGGGATTCCACTCTTATAATTGTCTTTGAGGATCCAAACCCATGCTGATGGGGGATTACACTCTAGGACATTGAGGACCCACACACTACCTGGTAGGAGGATTCCACTTAAAATATTTCTAGGAACTACACAGGTCATCCCCGCTGGATGATACCTCTTGAAAATCACTGGTATGTTAGCGCCTAATCACTACCATCATCAGACATTTCCTGAATAGGCGTCACATCTAGAAAATCTAGTGTTGTGCCTCAAAAGCCACAATAGAGGGAACCATCACATCCTATGTGAAAAAACACTATGGATAGTCTACTCACATTCCAAAATTAGAGTCCAAATAAGGAGACATGAGGGTTTGAAAATTTGTAGTGTGATACACAAAGTGTGCGGGGCCCATTAGACATGTGGACCCATATCATCTCTTGGCGATGTACCCAACCATACATGAGTACTAAACTACCGCACAAGTACCCCTTGGTATTCCCATGTACACCTGTAGTACATGGATTCTCTGGCCTAAAAACGGTTGACAAGCGCTCGACACTCGCTGCTGGCTAGATGGGAAAAAATGTCATTACCACCAATATGCCTCCTCAAACGTCCCTAGATAATCAAATGGATCACACTACCATAATCCTTGCAAAAAAATGCATAGGATCGACTATTAAATTGGCATAATCGGACTCCCAATAAAGAAACCACATTACACAACATTTCTCTCCAACAATGCTTTATGGGACCCATTACATGATCCTTAAACAAATCAAACCAATTTTTCCATTGTGATCCTCTAGAAAAAGCACACAGGATTGGTTTTTGATTCTTCCCAGCCAGACACCCAATGAAAAATCTACATATCACTGCAAATGATCAAATCAGGCCTCATGGGGACTGCACCTCCATTTCTGTTTAGGCCTTTGAAATTAGTCTTGAAATGTCCGCATCAACTCCGAGGTCCCAATTTCTCTAACAGAACGTTAATCGGAGGTCGTATGAAGACATACAGTCTGATACAAGTTTACTTAAATAATAATAATTATATTTTTATTATTATAATTTGACTTTTCATGCCACCGAACAACGAGAATGAAATATACAATTCTCGAACTATCCTGAAAATGGTCAATCTCAAATGTTGGGTTACACTATACCTGACAACACATTAATCAGACGCTTCATGTAGGTGTTATGCTTGAATTAACATGTGAAGAAGAAGAATAATATTATTTTTTAGGGCGTTTTATTGACCCACTCCACGGGTTGGTGAAAAGATACCCAATATTGGACTTAAAGAGGCTGCATTGAAGTTGGGGTATCATTGCTACTGAAGGTGCGTAAATCAGATGCTACAATGGGAAGTTACAATTACTTATAAGATTTAATAATAATAATAATAATAATTTCTTTTATTTTTTTCTGTTGGTTTTCAGAAAAATCATATGTGTGGGGGGGGGGGGGGTCTCGTGGCCATCCACCTGACACCACCTCCATCGTGCTCCGCACCACTGTCTTGGCTCACCGGCCATTCACTGCACTATGCTGCATCCACCGCCGTGCTACCCAGCGGCTTCCACTCGGCACTGCGACCACTACCACGCCGGCGGTTTCAACTGTGCCACCGCGTCACCAAAGTCATGCCGCCACAATCTTTCAGGGACAAATGGGACAACTCTAGTGGTCTTAAAATTATTTTGATACTAGATATAGGATACTCAGATCCTGATCTGCACAGTTGTAAGATCCGCTCAAAGAATTGTCATTGTTTCAACGTGAAGAAAAATTTCTCAATATTCCACTCACTTCCGCGCCTCCTCTGGTTCCCAAAATGTGAATCTGAGCATAGATCTAGACCCATAAGATTGAGGGATTTTAAAAAATATTTCTTCCTCAACAATTCTTTGACGATATGATGGATCAAAATGTAAAATTATGAAGAACGCAAAGAACATGAAGAATGGGTGGATAAAAATTGAATCAGACGATGGCCGTTGTTATTTTGGAAATTGTTAATGGATTACCAAGTAGGAAAATTAGGCATAGAATATTTTCGAACAATTTCTATAATTGGGAGTTGTAAAATCTGAAATAGAAACCCTATCTTGATTTTTGGTTCCATCATTGTGTTCACTGCACTATGATCTACCAACGCCTAATGTTTCTTCGTGATCCAATGAAGAACAGACTTTGAATCACCATCGAAAGGGAGAGTGGTGCTTTACCCACACCTCAGTGGAAAAGATCCAAACCGATGCTCATTTCCTAATGTTCCTATTTATATAAAATTGTTAGCAGTCATGTGATCCAAACCTCCCATTCCATCTCACATGAGGTCACCCCTAGGGAAAACACCATTCTATGAACTCAAAAATGATATCATATTTCTAATCCAAATCTTTTTTTATAATTTATTCGATTTGACATCTAGAATAAATTACTGATTTTAGTTAATTTATTTATGAAAAATCCCTCAATAGTGTTTTCTATAGGAAGCCTATGCCCGCAAATGTTATACCCCACCTAGGTTAAACAACATTCTCTGGACTCAACTGTGGCCTCATATTTTGTATGCAAGATACTATTTGTGAGATATCATGTTTTCTCCACATGAACAATGTGAAAAAAATTAATATTTTTATGAAATTTATTTTTGGCACACCTTTCCTCAGAATCTCCCATACTCTCAGTGCTTGTCTCTGTAAATATATTTAAAAATAATCCAAATACATATGAGGAAAAAACAGGTCCCTACATCATTCCATCCTTCAATACTTTTGTCCCCAAAAAGTAAAAATATAGAAAAAATTGGGTTACTAAGCCCTATCATGGCTCTAATTCTCCTAGGAACACCCATGCATGTTTTCCATACTACCACAACCCAAAAACCAAGGGGATGGTCTATCCTTGGAAGGTCCAATCATGTCGATTTACTGCATTGATTCGAGAACACATCTTCTTAACTGTGAGATGAAGAAAATGTTGTGCACCTGCTTCATCTTAGGGGTTAAGAAAGTTGTTTGAAAACATATACATCCTCTACCTGATCTAAAATTGAATGATGGACCCCACGTGTTACTCGTCTCCTTTGCTGATTACCAACATGCAATCCCTTAGCATATCCTGTAACACCTGTATTACACACTATGTCTCTCCATCAGTATATGGGTAAAAGCATATACTCATCTCAAAATCGGTCCCAGAAAACTCCGATAGTACTCTCCACAATCATAAATTAAACCACCTTTCATGATTGGAGACCAGCATCATGGGTACCCTATGAAGGCGGACGATATCCTGCACGTACAACTATCCCAAAACCTAAACTGAGCTCTGATCCCTAAGCATGGGATTGTGCCGACTCTGTGAGTTAGTCTATTGTCACACGTATGATGTTATTTACCTTCTTTTTGGGTAGAATACCTATGAATAATTCTATAGATATGCCATCCCATTTTCACTTGAGGATATCAAGAGGCTTCAACAACCCGCTGGAACTCGGTGCTCAGCCTTCACCTAATGACATGTGAGGCATAGTGAGATGAATTCAGATTCACATCATCTAACTCCAGTCCACCAGAACTACTAATAAATATCCCTATAAAGTTTTCCCAAATTGGGATATACAGCTAAGGGATAGGTGGAAATCTCACATCACATCCTCACATACCACAACTGGTACCATTGTTTTCCCTTGAAATGATATCTCGGGATTCCATCCTTCAGAATATCCATCAGGTGCATCACCTATGAATATTTGTGTCATGGAAGATCTCTTAGTTGATGTTTCACAATTGGGACTCTCTCACATACACAAGAAGTGAAGGAGTCAACTCTTTTGAATGAATTAAAAATGTACCATCTCTCTCAATATGGTCAGCTGTAGGGATGCTAACTGCTCTGAAACTTCCCACACTAGGTGAGCCTGAGACTTCCTACAAAGGTAATATGAAACAACATTTCCCCTGCTCAGATTATTGACTATCTAGAAGTAATAGACCTATAAGAAGTTCATCCAACATCACCGCCTCAGGTAGAAGTCTCTCTCAGGGAAGACACACCTGAGACTATGGGGGTATGAACAAACCACAAAGAGCTCTCCTAGAAGATAGTGTATCCACATTCTGGGTGAAGATTACTACTGCAAGCACCAGATAGCGAGTTTCATAGTTATGTTCATGGGGTCTCCATCACCTCAAACTATACTTGATAACTGTAGTATCAAGATTTGACCTTGATCATTCAAGGTACCAATGAACTGGGAAGGTGAGTAAATTTATCTGACTGTAAGAGGCTAGACACAGAAAGCATGTGACATAACCCACATGTCTTTTCCCATCTTTGAAGGAGGGTAATTCCAAAAACAAACACTCCGTCACACCCACTAGTGGAATTAAATTAAAAAGGAGGTCAAGAAGAAAAATATTCACTAGAAAATCTAGGACCTACTATCACACTCCCCTACAAAACCCTACCATGAACTCACATGTCAAGGGGATTCATCCACCACACCTCGATACTATTAACTTTGGGTGGCACTAAATCCCCCTCATGGTTTTTTCCATATCTCAAAAATGTATCTTGGTGGGGAATGGACCCCTCTTCCAAATTCATTCAAATATACACCGAACAACACTGACATAGGGTTACACTGACACCCTGCGTCACTCTAGTAAAACCTCAACCAAGATGTAGGGAGAAAAGAGTACCTCTCCCAATATCTAACAAGTTCTATTGAAAAGGTATAAAATATAGGGAATATATATTATCATCTAATGATTTGTTGGATTATAAACATCTTTAAAATGTAGCTAGCTATGGCCTCAGTCGCCATCTCCCCGAGACTGATGTGGGTTTCTCGGCGGTGGTGGAAGGACCACACAACTTCATCCACCAACCACAATTTCCCCTAATCTCATGGCAACACCACCTCCATGAGGACCACCTTGTCCTTACATGGGATATCCCCAATCACGACACTGACTCTGACATGGAGATGCCCTAACCAACTGCCTGGGAAGAACATCATGTCTGGTTGGGTAGCCTTGTGCCATGTGGCCTTTCCCGTTACAAGCATACTTCCAGACTTCCTTGGGCGGTCCCAGTGCTCTATGCTGTCCCTGAAACCATTACTAATTCTAAACATGTGAATAACTCATGCTCCAAGGCCCTACCAACTAGTGTCTTCTACCTGTTCCAAACATCTCAGCTCTATCACATGGAATTATAAAACATGTTATATGGAATTTCATTAATAGAAAAATCTCTATCACTAGTGCTTGCTCCAACACCCTGTCAAGGGTGGAGATACACATGGGTACTATACTGAAAAGACCTCCATATGAAGACCCTGCTCATGATTAAATGACCTGAAGTTACCATAATGGACCACATCCATAGAGTACTGAGTAATGTCTATGAATCCAGTCGTGTACTCTACCACTGCCACCCCTCCCTACTGAAAATCCCAAAGCATCTGAAACTAAGCCAAGAAAAAGGAGGGGTCAAACTCCTCATGAGATAGTTTCTAGGATACATCCCATGAGAGTGCCAACTCATCTTGCATTTAAGAAACCAAAACTCTACCAACACTCAGATGATCCCTGAGAAATACTGGCTGTCAATGCCACTATCTGATCCGTCGATTTTTTTAACAAAACTGAAGAGGCAGAAAAAAAAACCAAGACAATCCTCTGCTGGTTGAGGATATCTGTCTCACCACAGGACCTCAATGGTCTCTATTGCTGGAACCCATGGCGTGCAATCACCCTACGCATTCCCCCATCTTTCTCTGATGAGACTAACTACAAATCCATAAGGGGAGGCGCTGCTACCAGTCCACATGGTGGAAGGTGGATCAAATGATAGACCCTGAATTAAGGCCTCATTGGTCATGGAATCATCATCATGAACCAGGGCTTGTATCCTGGCTGGCTGTCATCGTGGAAGCATCTTGAAACTTATCAAGGAGTACTGTGGAGAAAGAGAATATATATATATATATATCCACCAAAAAATAAAGCTAACTCAAGAAGAAAAATCTGTGAATGAATCCTATATGATGCATGTTAAAAATTTCCTTGCAACAAATGTCACAGCATGCTAAGTCGACAAGTGGGTAATCATGGTCCTAGTGTATGGATACGTAGACTTCCACATCATGAGGGGACTCCCTGGCATGAGATCCATTATTGAGACACATTGAAACTATTTCCCTAAACCCAGCCAATACCTTTTTAGGGAAACATCTGAACAACATCCCAAGGGTCGAACCACCTTGGATACCACATTATCATGACCCAACCCATGCCCGAGATCGATCCACAACTACCACAAGACCACCTCTATAGGCTAGGTGGTGGAGAAAAGTACCAAAGACATGACAAACTCAGGGAGGCCTTTTCCCAAGATCATAGACACACACACACAAACAACTCAATGCAAAAGTGAAGAGGGAAATAAAAACAAGAAACAAAACTAATACAAAAATAAAACCAAACAAGGATCAATATCTAAAACTTATAAGTATAGAAAATTAAATTGAAAGGGACAATAGGAAAAATACATTCAAAAATAGAAAAGTTTCAAAACCCAATAATAGGTGTTAAGTAAAACAGCTAAGAGAGTCCCACTCCAGAATCCCAAGCTATGACCACCACACGCGGTCCAAGATCCTATATCCCTAATGCCCTATGTTGTTACGATAAACCTATATGTCATCCTCAAGGGTACCCCATGTGAGGGAAAATCCCAAGAAGGGGTGAGTATGAAAATAATCAATAGGATTCCAAAAAGTATCAAGGGAGTAGCAAAAGGGTAAACTGAAAAGGGGAGTAGTAGATAGAACAAATAATAGAAAGGGAGTACAACTCAACCCAACTAGATAGTGAAATAAAACTCATCAAAATAGAAGGATCTCAAAATTGTGATAACATGAACATCTCGTCATGTCTTAACTACTTATAGTAGGAGATTAGAATCATCTAACCATGATAAGATAGACATGGAAAGCTTGTGACATACCCAGTGTGTCTTTACCTCTCCTGAAAAAAGAGTATCCAAAACCCAAGGAGTGGGTATAGCCTCTAAGATATATATATTCTCAACCAAAGAAGACCAAACAAGGGAGTAAGGGGATCTCCATATCACAACTCAGCCGAGGAAGAAGATTTTCCAATAGTTCCAGAAGTAACCACCAATGATTCCTAGTATCCCTCACGTATGACCTGGATTGCAAGTCAAAGGGACCCAATCACACCACCTTGATACTATCCACATTGGGCGGGTCTGTCTCTTCCACAAGGTTTTAGGTTTCATCACAAGGACACATCTCAGTGGGGAAAGCACCCCTCTTACTTGTGAGTCCAAAGGTATGTCAAAAATGTCTAATAACTAATATCGCATAGCCAAAAGAGTAAAACTAAATTAGAGGATCCACACCCTAATGCATCAGGGGGATTCCACTCTTGTTCATCCAGGACCCTCACCCATGAGTGTCAGGGTGATTCCACTTGTAAGTAGATCACAAGGGACCCATGCCCATCCCGATGAGGGATTCCACTGTTATTATCAAATATGATCCACACTCTAGTGTGTTTGGAGGATTCCACTCTCATAGTAGTCATAGAGGACCCACACCCATGCTAATGGGGGATTCCAATCTTGGTCATCAAGTACCCACGCCCTACGTGGTTGGATGATTCAACACAAAAGATGTAGAGGAACTACACTAGTTATCCATGTTGGATGGTACCTCTCTGAAAGCATTGGTATGTCAGTGCCTAATCACTACCGTGGTCGGACAATGCCTGAATAGGCGTAACATATGGAACATGTCAAATCCTCTCTCGAAATCCACTATGGAGGGTACCATCACATTGTATGTTGAAAAATAATCAGGATAAACTATTCCGTGCAAAAATATGAGTCCAAATAAGAAGACATGAGAGGTAGAAAATTTGTAGTGTGGGACACAACGTTTATGGGGCCTAAATGATATGTGTCCCCACCTCATCACCTGACCATGTACCTAGACATACTCATGTACAAAGCTACTGTGTAAGTACCCCTAGGAACGCCCATGTACCCCCAGTGTACATGGAATCTCTGGCCCAAAAGGGCATATGAGTGCTCAACACTCACCACTTGCCCGAAGGAAAAAATGTCCTTTCCACTGAAAATAATCCTCAAATGTCCTTAGGTAATCAATACGATCACACCATCACGATACTTGTAGAAAAACACACAGTATCGACTATTAATTTTCTTGAATTAGACTCCCAGTGAAGAAACATCATTCTGCAGGATTGCGCCCAAATAGTGCTTCATGGGAACCACACCATGATCCTGAAACAAATGAAATGGATTGTGCCACTGTGATCCTCTCGAAAATGAACACAGTATTGGCTATTCATTCATCCAAAATGGACACTCGATGAAAAATATTCATTTCACCGCAAACACACAAATTAGGCCTAATGGTGTCCACACCTCCATTTCAGTTTAAGCACCCAAAATCAGTCATGAAAATTCCACATCAACTTTGGGGTAGAAACTCATCTGAAGACATGTCAATTGGATGTTGTATGCATATGTATGGTTTGATACATGTTTTCCTAAATAATAATAATAATAATAATATAGTCATAATTTTTGTGCCACCAAACCTCAAGAATGAAACATTAACTTCTCTAACTATCCTCAATAGGGTCCATCTCGAATGTTGGGTCATGCTGTTGTAGAAGACACGTTAATCAAAAACTCTATGTGGGAGTTATGCTTGAATCATTGTGGAATAATAATAATAATATTATATTTATGACGTTTTAATGACCTCCTATACAAGTTGGTGAAAAGACTCAAAACATTGGCCTTTAAAAGGACACATTGAAGTTTAGGTATCATTATCGCCGACAACGTGTAAATTGGATGCCGCATGAGTATGTTACAGATGTTTAAATTCATTATTAATAATAATATTATTTTTTAATATTATTTTTTGTAGGTTTTCAAAAAAACCGCTGTGGGGGGGGGGTTCCCATGATCAGTCACCTACCGCCACCACCATCTGGCTCCGCACTATCATCGCAACTCTCTGCACATTGGCCACACCACACTACGACCACCACTATGCTGACCTATGGTCACCACGCCACCATATGACTATAATCACGCTGACCTGCAACCACCGATGCCCCATCGATTTTCGCCGCACCGCCGATTCATCGGAGCAACCTCACTGGATTTGCACTACTGCTACCTTACACAGACAACTGAGACCACTCCGGTGGTCTAAAAATTATTTTGACACTAGATATGTGTTCCTTGGATCCCAATATACACAACAATAACCTCCAATCGAAGAATCACTAGCGTATCGACATGATGAAAAGCTGTCAGATCTTCCACTTGCCACCGCACCTCCTCTAGTGCCTGAAAATCAAAAACCAACTAATATCCAGAATTCTAAAATTAAGGAATTTGCAAACATATGGCTTTCTCACCATTCATTGATGATTTGAAAGATCAAAAAGTTGGAGGATGAAGAACTCGAAGAACACAAAGAACGGGGGACCAGAAACTGAATCGGACGATGGCCATTTTTAGTTTGACCATGGTTAAAGGATTCCAAATCTTTTAAAATTTACATATATGTTTTTTGAGAATAATTTCTACCATTGGTAGCTGTAAAATCCAAAATATGAATCTTACCTCATTTTTCGGTTCCTCCGTTGTGTTCATTACTCTCTTATCTACCAATTCCTGAAGTTTCATTGCGAAATGACAAAGAATGGATGTCAAATCACCATTGTAAGGGAGAGTGGTGCTTCACCCTCACATAAGAGTAAATGAGACAAACATTTACGCATTTAATTAAGTTACAATTAATAAATAACTATCAATGGTCACATGATCTAATCCTTCCATTACCTCTCATTTAAGGTCTACCCTAGGGAAAAAACCGTGCTATGAACTCAACGGTTCTATCAGATTTCCAATATAAATCTCCGTTCAGAAGTTAATTGAATTGAATTAAAAAATTAATTAATTATTTTAACTAATTAATTTACAAAAACACCCTCAATATCATTTTTTTATAAGAATATTGTGCCTGAAAAATTTATACCCCTCCCAGGGTAAACAACACGCTCTAGATTCCATCGTGGCCTTGAATTTACGATCCAGTGTACCATTTGTGAGATATCATATTACATCCATGTGAATAGTGTGAAAACACTTCAACTTTTTATAAAATTTATTCCAGGCACACGAGGCCTTGTAATTATATTCCATCTTTGTGCCTTGCTCCAGAAATATATATAGAAATCTTCCAAAGTCTTGTGAGGATAAAACCAGGTATCTACAAAAAACGTGTAATGATAGAATATCAAAGTTTGGTAAGAAATATGATTCACTATTTTTTAATTAATATTAATACAAATTCATTGACATACCACACAAATCCATCTATCATCCCCCATGTTTCATCAAATAAATAGTGATGTCAGTAAATTGTCTTCAAACATTGATACTAATAAATAATGACCCTCCTCTTCATAAGTCACACTGTGATATGTGTTCAGACCCATTTCAACCCTTTTTTGAGTAGATTCCTTCACTGAACTGTCCTTTTACCATTCTAATATATCTATTTCAAACAACTATCACCTCAATAGATAACCATACATCTATTTTTTTACTTCTATTTCTTCAGTACCAACCCTACCTACTCCATGAAGACATCCTGGATGAAGGGGGTGGGGGATGGATTCCCCAACATGTCTACTCTGAGTGTCTCTTCATGTTCCATAACATGGTATTCCAAGATCCAAAATTTCCCCCACATATGCTTCATTGGATCTTGTTCCTTGGGGTATCAAACCTAATTATCAAACTGCACCCAGACTAGGGGTCACAGGGTAGACTCCTTATTTTCTACCTCGCTAACATGTGCTGTTATTCTAGTGATAGGGGAAAAGATTTTTATTCTTCTTACATAGTTGATAAGGTAATTTCATCTTCTTTGAAAAAATAATGGCCTATATGTGCTATTCGTTCATTGATGGATGATGAAGAATATGTTCTGTTATTTTCTTCTTCCATTGTAGTGACATTAAGATCGCTCTATAATGGATTTTGATTATTGTCTTTTGCTCCATCCATTTTTCAATAATTAAGATATTGTGGGTAATAATACAATTATTCATTATTTAGGGAGTATATGTTTAAATTGTTAATTCATTACAAAAATATCATCAATTCCATCTAATTGAATAATAATAAAATCTATATTTCCCTAATAAGTTACTTTGGATACAACAATATTACTATTAGAAGTTTCATTTGTTAATCAAGTCATCTAGGTAGTGATTTAATAGTAATTAAAAACATATTTTATATACAAGTGATCCTATAAAAATAATCAAATAAGGGATACACAACTCTAGAGTGGAGGATATAGTACATTATTCCTTTTTTTCTAACCAATTTCTTGCAGTATAAGTAGAATAAGTTTTTCCTTTTATCCTCTATCAAAGAGGACACTGATGTTTATCATTTTTGTTAGCCTAAATTTTTTTAGTTCAATAAATATCACTCATAAGTCAACATATATCATCCATAGATCAACCTATATTATTCTATTATCAAGGTTACTCTTTTTTTGTGTTTTCTCATACATTATATCCTATAATTTGATGTAACTAGAATATAAGTACTATATAGTGATTCATAAATTTATAATGATGAACCAAATAATATCCCATGGGTGTTTCAAACTATATGCACACTTATATGTCCTTTTTGTGCACTGAATGATGATTATGTTAATACTTAATCTACATTTTTTAGGGTCATTACTCCTAGGTACATCTGTTCCAGATCCTGTATCCACATTTGAATCTATTAAAAGATGTAATTTCTTGGATAACCACACAATCTCTACCATACCAAAACATATGGATGTTATCATGAACATAGAATTCATTCTTAGAATTATCGATAGATTTTTCATGAAATTACTTTTATCCTAATCTCTCATAAATTGTGAATCATAAAATTAACATTGAATCATATAATATCCAAAAGGGTTATATATATCTTTTAAATTATGATAAAACCAATCTTATCAGTCCTTGAAATATCTTCAAAATACATCCTAGTCTTCAAAGTTAACTAAAACCTACTCTGATACAAACTTGGATGCCCTAGAACAACACTCTTGGGTCGATTTCCACAAACAAAAAAATTCATAAAGAATCCGATATTAAATATAGATTATCAAACATAATTATCACATAATTACCCGGCTCAAAGAAAATATTTCATTATATACATTTCCAAGACCATCCAGGTTCATAAATTTAGTGAATTGGGGAAAAAATAAAAAAAATCCCATGTTATTTGTATTAAAAAATCATTTTCCCATTATATACCAAACTACTTAATCTATAAAGAGTATTTAACATATACCAAAAATTATTTCAGACATACTATACTTCTAAACATGAAACATGTGTTACGTTTCTACAAAACCTAGGGAATGAGATAATAAGAATATGGTGAACCAAATGGCTTAGTAAAGGAAACATATAACCAAATTTGTCAAAAACATAAACCTAGTATACATAATATGGAAGGAATAAATAATATATGTAGTTACATAATAAAATTAAACTGAGATCCTTATATATACATAAAAAAATGAAAACATGTATATCAATAATACTTATCTCATACTGATTCCATTCATAAAACTAAATATAAAAAACATGATTTAAGGCCATGTGCAAAAACACTATACTGATATGGGGAGAGGTATACACCAAAAAACGTGTTGTTGTATCTCATGAGACCTATAGAAGCATCAGAGGGGGGTATATAATGTTTTCCCCAACCTTCACTTGATTAAGTCAAATACATTCACCATAAGTATGATTTTAATTCAATAATAATCAAAAAATTTAATACTTTTCCAATAAAAATGGTTATATTTTGTGAACATCCTCCTATATGAATTTTTTAAAGTTATAAATTCAATCCATATAGTGTAATGAGTATGTGCTTATATAAATTCTAAAATAAAAAGATCATATTACATCCAAACCAAGAAGTCATATTATTGAAAAATAATATATCCCATGTGGAACAAAGGAGACATAGAAGAGTGTTGACATAAATGGAAAACCCCATCGTAAAATGAATGCTTGAAATAGCTTCACTGAATAACAGATCAAGAATAAAATTGTTTAACACTATGAGTTCAATTCCCCAAATTATATATATACATATTATAAGATAAATCATCAAAAATAAATTCCATTAGGGAAAATAATTTAAAAAATAAAAAGGGAAATGGAAATTAAAACATCAAAGAGCTTTTGAAAACATTTTTAAAATAGTTGTAAAATAAAAATTTACAATTTCATTCAATGGTAACTTTTGAAAATATTAAGTTACGGTGTTTTAAACCATTTAATTTAAAAAATAATATCAAATAATATATCATTTTAAATATAATAATTTTATCTTGGATAAAGGAGGAGAGGAAGAAAAAACATATTAAAGTGTAATGAAAAATATTTTTTATTATTTTTAAAATAACTTTGTTCAAAGATCACTATATAAAAAGAGTAAAAAATTATTTTTTATTAAATTATCCTTTTACTCATATAGGTATAGATATTTCCATACAAAAAAAGATTTGGGCTAGAGAACCTATGCATGAAAGAAAGAAGTTTATTATGTATCAATACCACTCAAAAAAACATACTCTTTGAAGGAATAATTATTTTAAAAAGGTGTATTATGTGTTAGAAATGTAAATTAATATAAAATGAATAGTATAAAACTTAATATAATAAATTGGTAAAATTTACCCATATTTTAAGTTCAAGAGGATTATCATAACTCAATGAATGAAAATCATGTAACAAAAAATCATTACAAGTTGGATAACAATTAAGTAAAAATTATTTTGATGAAAAGGAACATAGTATTTCCAAAAAATAATTTTTTTATGATAATGATAAATCCATGGGTAGTTAATAAATAATTCAATTTAAAACATGGTTCATTATATAATCCTATCTCAAGGAATAAGAGTTTGAGAAAAAGAGACCATACAGCTTGAGTAAACTTGTATCCAAATATACTTGAAAGAGAGAGATTATAATTGACTGTAAAATGAAATAATTAATTTTTTTTAATGATATTATATCATAATTTTTTAGTATATAAACTAGATAAATGATATTAGGTACATGATGTAAAACATTTCTCAAATAGAGGAATTTGAGGTAAAAACTCTTACCTTGGTACTGATTCATTTGTCAATGGAACCAAACATCCTAAATACTTAAATTAACTTTCTTAAATAAATAAAAAATAAACATATTCATAACTATAACCATTTATAATCCACATTTATAATCATTATATATATATATATATATGTATACGTTAGATATTTTTTTACCATTTTTTAACAATGAGTGTATGTAATCTTCATCACATTGAACTAGTTTCATAAAAGAGGTGTTCATATATTTTATCTATCAAAATTGAATTACTATTATATAATATAATTCATTAGAATATATGTTACAATATATCTTATAAAGATATAATTCCATTTAATGGTATTTTTGGTTACGATCCATGAGGATAAAATCGATAATAGGCATATTTCAGTGATTCTTAAAAAATGAAGGGTGATTTATTAATTAATGAGTTCAAATTTTTCTATAACCATACCAAAACTGAAAAAAATTATTTATATATTTATATAATATTATACTAGTAAATAAGTTCTCATATTAATCCCTGAAATAAATGCATATTATTTTTTAGGTAGTTTTTGAAACTGACCCAAACATGAATCTATCATGATTAATGGATGATTATGAGGTAGTTTATTTATAATATCAATATACCAGAGGCATAATTATCATATTCATTGTTTTTTAATCATGATATATCATAATTTAAAATAATTATAAATATAATATAATTTATATTAAGTCATTACATAGAAATAAAAGATAATTTTCTTCTTAGTACAGTCTTTTTAAATGATTGAATTAATGATAATAATTTTTTGATCATATAATTAATATGTTTTTTAAATTTTCCTAAAATGATTAACGATTTCATAAAAATCATATTTATCCTTGAAACCTATTATCATGACTAGCCATGAAATGATGAAAAATAAAAAAGTTAATCAATCATTCCATGGAGGCACCAATCCACTTGTATTCATGCTTGATGAATTCTTTTTCCATAGAATGGGAGAAATTTATATTATGTTTTATTGTTTAATAATTTATAATAAATTAATAATATCATACTAATCTATTAAATTCAATATCACGAATTAAAAATAACTTAATATTATCAAACAATTTTAAGGAAAAGTGAGAAACTTCATAAGTTCAACCTTGTGGACATACCTCATATGAAATCAAAAAATCATTGAAAAAAAACTTATGCCTATTAGATAGTTCCTAACTAAATAATTAATTGGAGAGAGTGTGTACCTTTATATCTAGGTCATCATTGATAATGAAATCAAAGCGATCGGTCATCTTCTCCTACATTTTAATGTACTTATGCATAATTATCTTCCTTTTATTGAAACCCCCTATCAGTATAGGGTCTTGTTTGTTGATCCAGGAAGCTTGATCACCATTAGTATCCACACGAAGAACCCTTCCCATCATCTAGCCTACCTCTTCTTGTGTATTAATGACAGTGATAATCTCCTCCACAATTTCTTCCTTTGAGTGCTTAAGTACACCTATGGATTTCTCATTACTAACCACCTCCACACCATTTTTATCCACACAGGACTCACCAAAATCAGGGTTCACTACTTTGGGGGTTCCTTAGATATTAATAATAGAAGTAGGAATGCACTCCAACTCCTTGGATTTATTTTTTTTCCTAACCTGGTCTCATTTTGTTTTGTCAGGAATGAGTAATCCTTTCACCCTTTTATTTTATTCTTTTTAGTCAAGATGAAACTTCCCGAGTCCCAATTAGATTTTTATCCCTTCCTCCTCCTTACATTTTACAAGCCTTTACTTTTCTTCTCTCCTGAATTGTCCTCTGAAAAATATCAAGGGTATTCCTCATCATACTCTGTCCCCCATATTGTCTGATCATCCATGCCATTCTCCTAGTCTTGAGCCAACCCTTCAATCACCAAACCATCAAATTGGTTATAGGTTTGGATGGACTCCCGAGTCTTCCATTGTCCTGTGACCCAGTGGACCACCATCTCAGTTGGAGTGCCATACTTTGATTCATTCTGAGTTAATTTACAACCAATTGGATTTCCTTGTTTTGAGGAGTCAAAAACATTGTCACAACTACATTCCTCCACTGCCTCTAAAGGCATTACCTCATGTCCAATAATGGCCTCTAGATGAGGTGGAGCATCTATGTTGGTCAATAATTCATCATCGCGAGTCCCCCATCCTTCCTTATATACAGTGGATCCTGCTCAGTATTCATGCAATCAACCAAATCCCTCTTCAGACAGGGTGCATCACCTCTCACCCAAGACTTTAACACATCAATACCCTTCACATAAACTCCATCGTAGTTGGTTTTGTTCCAGAAATTGGAATCCAGGTGCCCCAATCTCTTATATAGATTGTAATAATCCACCCATGATTCAAAGATACTTGGTTTTTTGCACCATAATTCTTCACCAACCATAACCCACACCCACTCCACTAGGGATTGGAAACATCGACCTCTACACATATGTGTGGTTTAACCAAATGGATGGTAGAAATTGTTCTTTCATTAGAACAAAAGAATATTCCAACCATATTCCCTAATATTCTAAGTATAGAGGGGTTTTGGAATGGAAAGGAGAGTTTGAAAAAACTAACCCAAATTCATATTGTAGAGGGATTCCTTTTCATATGAAAATCATAAGTCCATTGGAAGAGGAAAAACCTAAAACTGAGGCACTTTTGCAGAGCATTGGACCATGTTTGAATCAAATCATCCTCTCAGCTAATGAAAATAATTAGTTGTAAGTTTTCATGAAGACCGAACATCGTATGCTCAAGAAGCCCCCATGATTTAGAGATGAATCAGTCAAAATCATTCATAGAGGGTATTCAATTCATAAATCGAGCCACCAAGGGAGGATTAAAGGGACTTAAAGCATCCAAGAACTCCAAACCTAATAAAGGAAGTTGTGGAGAGCTACCAAAGTGTTCAGAAAACTTCAGACTTAGCGAAATTGCTGGGAAATGAGGATGACCAATAATGTTTGAGTAAGGGGAGAAAGAATGACGTGAGAATTCAAGGCGAGTCGATGTGTGATCCTACCCCATCAAATAGTAGGAAGGGGGAAGTTGGGAGCCAATTTCAGTACAATTAGGGCATCACCACCAAGAATATGAGTTAAGCCGCATCACCATAGGATTTTGGAAACTCAATATTAAGACCAACTATGTATGATGGTTAATAAAAACAATACATGAAGTTTTGTGAAGGTGGTAGTCTGAAAACACACATGGATGAAATAATTTCTATTATTAAGGTCAAAAGGTATGAGATTATTAATTATTATTCATATAGAATAATAACATTTATTATATTACCAATATAGATTTAATTACAGATGTATTTTAAAATAAGAAAAGGAAAATAAAAATAAAAAGGAATGAAGTTGATTAAAAATTATTAGTCATGTTGATCACTTTCGTATTTCATTGGAAGATCCCCTAAAAATTGATGTAATAGGATATTATATTATTAATAAAACTTAAAACCCTGAGATTTTAAAATAAGAACATTATTTTCAATAGCGTATATGACATGCAACACCGAGCTTAAACGACCTACAAAATATATAACTATTATAACCTAGACATCAAATTGGTGGGTATAAATATGACTAAATACTTCATGATATATATATATATATAAACATCCTACTAAATATAATTTTTTGATTAATTATTAGTTATTAATCAATTAATTTCTTGTAGTGTCATTTTATTTTTCAAACATATGTTTACATCAAATATAGTTTTTATTTATTTTTGTGAGAAAATATTGCAACTAATTTCTATAAATTTTATAAAATTTAATTTATAAAATAACCTATTATTTTGAAATAATAATATCAAAATTAATTTAGTGAAATATTTTGGGATTTTTTTGTAAAATATTGATTTTATAGGGAATAGTGAAAATGCATATTTTTGTAAAAACTGTTATTTATCTTCAATAAATATATAATATTAAAGTACCATTATGATTTTAATTTTATTTCAAGAAAAATATTTATTTTTTATTTACATTTATTCCAATTAATTATATTTTAATCCTCTATACTAGATTTTAGTATAAGTTTATTTTTAGGATTAAAACACATTTTTCTGGAAACTCTTTTAAAGTACCTAATGGTTATCCATTTTATTTAGTTTAAATAAACCCTAATTAGAAATAATTTATTAAAATTTATATTTTATATATCTATAAATATTAATTTATATTCATATAATGAATATTAATAGTCATAAAGTAAATATCAGATCATCTTATCCTTGAAAAATACATTTCTTAAAAAAAAGCCTTTTCGTCACGTCAACAGATTTTATTTTAAATTAAATTCTTCCAATTTTATGAAATTAAATTTGTAAAATAGATTAAAAATTTATAAAATTCATATTTTATATTTTTTAATAATTTGAACTTAATTTTTGATCATAATTAATAGTTAAAACATTAAAACTATTTAACTGTGGTTTACGTGAAAATGGGTTTACTTGGGGGTTAAACTAAAATTATAACAGTTAAGATGACTGAAAAAATGATTAAATTATATTTTATGAAAATATTTTGTCCTTATATAATCTGATGTTTGATATTTTTCCATTTTGGATCCTTGGTACATGTTTAAAATGTGGGTAAACTTTTTCTTTTAAAAAATTCCATGTGTTTTCTCCCCCCAACTTATAAAAGTCCACCCATATCCCCACCAATTAATACTTAAAAATCCTTTTTGTTTATAAAATATCTACCCATATACATCAATTACTTACCTCCGCATTTCATGGAGGTTGTATTAGATCATAAATCCAATCTAGGATATCTTTCAGTGTAATCATAATGAGGTGGTCCAAAGAAGAGGTATCATTCTTAATCGAGTGTTTTTTGTTTTGTTTCTTTATTCAAAACCTTAAAATATTATTAAACCCTGACTATATAATAACATAGCTATATTATATATACTTATATGTTATTATATTAATTTTTTAAAATAAATTCATCTTCTCCTCCATCAAATGGGAAACAAAGCCATCATTTGTGTGTATGGTGGACTACCGCCTCATGAACTGATATAATTAGTTTTCTATTATCACCTTCAATTAATGTTCATGATTATTTATTTAATATTTATATAAAATATTCATTAAATATTTATCATTATTAAAATATAATATATCAATTATTTTCTTACATTTCGTTTCATTGAAATATGACACCATCATTTGTGTGTACATGTGGACTACCACCTCTATGAAGGGATGGTATTTGTTTTTCATCACCCCATCACATGGATGATATATATAAATTTATTTAAATAAAAAATATAATATTTTTTATATTATTATAGTTATTTAAATTTAAAATAATACCAATATTCTTTCCATAATGGCTGTTGAATGATAGAAATGTTGCTCATTCGTATGTACAAACTAGCATCTCCATGATTGTATCATCATTCATTTTTCATAACCATTATTCAGGGATGTTATTAAAATTATAAATGATGAATAAAAATGATAATTATTTCAATATAATTATTATGGATATGATGAAACAATTATCCCTTTTACTATGATCAGTAAATCAAATACATTTTAAAAATATAAAAAAAATCTTCTAAACACACAATGTGTAATTTATTGATTAAATATTTAAATATGAAAAAAATAATTAAAATAAATGATTTAAGTATAAGGTTTTAAGCCTTGAAAATTTTATTAATAATTTATATAATTTATATAATCATATAATATAGAAGTTAAAAGGTAATATTGAATGTCAGGAATAGAGATAAGGGTTTCTCGTCTCACTTTTATTTCTATAAGAAATATGACATATTCATCATTAATTTTTATTTTGTGGTGTATATAACTCCCATGAATTTATTTTATAATTATTTTTATGAAAATAATTTTTCTTTAAAAATATATATGAAGTTCTTTATTTCATGCGGTTTTAATCCAGAGATTACCAAAAAAGTAATGGGTTTTGATATTACTTTTATTCCAATGGGATGTATAACATATTCATCATTATTTTTATTGTGTGGTGTATATAAATCCCATGAATCAATTATATGATCAATTTAATTGGAATTATTGGAACTTACAAATCCTTATGAGGTCATCCCTTTCAACAGGTTTTGATGCAGATATTACAAAAGCAGTAAGGTTTTCTCGTCTCACTTTTATTTCTATGAGGCATATTTCATATTCACTATTTATTTTTATTATATGGTGTATATACTACGTATTAATTTATTTTATTATTTTTTCATGAAAATTATTTGGATTTGTAAATCCATATTAGTTTCTCCCTTCCATGAGGTTTTGATCCACATATTACCAATCTATTAAGGGATCTCGTCTCAATTTTCCTTCACTGAGGAATATTTTATTGTCATTCCCCAAATTTATTTAATGAGGTGTGTATATACTAAACCTTTTTATGTTATACCATTATTCCATCATACTTCAATGTTATCCAGTAGTAAAGGGGTTTTTACTCCATTTACATTATTTGGGTCATACCTCTTCTTCATTGACTCAGTTATGACATGATTATGATTGAATTTATATGAATGTTTTATTTTTTACTTCTAATTTTTTATGCGTACTTAAATATTTTACACATACTATCTTCATTAATTATCAATAAATTCAATTATATCATATTTTTTGGGGTTATTTGTCTAAAATTATGTTTCCTTGGGATATATGTTTATTAACATTCACGTATCTTAATTAATAAAGTGTATATACTACCCCTTTCACATGTAATATAATGAATATATTTATAATATTTATATCTAATGTTTAATTTGAAGTTATTATTTCATGGGGATTATGATTCAAAAATTACAGAAGTGGAACAAGATTTCTGTTACAATATACTTTCTTTTTAGGGTTGATTTTGTTGAAGGTTCTTTTAGAAGAAATAATATGATATATTTTTGTTGAACCACATATCATTTGTTTACTATAGTTATGATTTTAAATAACATGTTAAATTTCAATTTCCTCCCATATTTAATAATGAAAAATCATGAAAGTCACTAGTAGGTGATACCGATCTTGTATCTTATTTTAGATTAATAATATTTATATTTAATATCAATGTTTTCAAAAATATTTGAAAAAATATTTTTTTCTAAACATAAATTATTTACTAAATGTATTTTATGTGGTCTTTTAACTTATTTTAAATGGTGTTAAAATGAAATTTATTAATATTTTCCAAATATTACACTTTTGAATCCTTTTACAAAATGTTTGAAAATAATTTTTATTTTTAACATTTACAATTTGAATAGATTTTCCTACTGTCATGAAAATTATTTTTTTGAAGACTAATTTATATTTTTCCATGTTTATTTTAAAATTAAATGGTTTTCACAATCTTTTCTGAAATTTTAGTTTTTTAATGGTATTTTTAGAGTGAAAAGTTTATTTTTCTTAGTAAAAATTTAATGAGATTTTAATGGTATTTTCATTGATCAAAGTCAACAAACCTTGATGTTACTTATCATCCACTGCTGATATTTTGTAATGATAAAATTATAAATCTTTATATGGTTGGATTATGATTTTTTAAAAGATATATTCACAGAACCAAATCCATTTCCTTGGGCTAATAAATTGTGAAATGAACAATGGATGTTTCGTTGTGTTTCACGATGATATGCAAGATCTGGGCACTTTATTTATGTTATGGTCATTGGGAACTATTTATGTTAATAGATGATACTAATAAAAATTATATAGACCCATACTTCACATACATGTAAATTTCATTACATTTTAAGAATACTTAATACATAACAAAAACAGACACAGAAGGACTGTAATAGTTTAGTTTCTTTGGAAACTCAAAATATAATCTTTTAATCATGGTGAAAGATCTTCAACGTCTCCCCCAATGATCTTCCCCTTTTTTCTTTTACCTAAAACCTTTATGTAAATCATGGGGAAATGAAAACATATAAAGGATGAGCTCAAATATTTAGTAAGGGTAAGAATGGAGAAAATAAAATAAATCTTATACATTTGAACAGAAAAACATGAACATAATGTTTAAACATAAAAATCTTGACCAATGTCATAAAACATGGAAGTATATAAGGAATAGATTATAAAGAAACATTAATCACGATAAAATAGCATGGGAATGAAACATTTAATTGTGAAAACCATTAAGAACATGTTATGATTTCCATAGTATCCAAGGCATTGGTGCCAAGACCATCTTAGTGGACAAAGTCCCTTTCTGAATCGAGATCACTCCTTGTTCCAGTCCTGTATCACTGAACCATATGAAATTTATGTTCCATCCATGTCTATCTCATGATATATAAATCGTTACCCAATAAATTGGAGGGAGATATATGTCCCACCCATCTCATAATGAAATCATTCTTACTTGTGCCACAAAATAAACATAAAGCATTCATCATAACCCAAAGAATAAAATGGGTTTCATAAACATCATCCCATTTTAACGTAATCCATATAAAACAAATGGACATCATTTCATCATAAGAATAATCAAAGCATGTAATTAATAGAGACATTATACTTGAAACATAATCATACTAAATAATTTCATCTTAGATTGAAAATAGTTTTGACGAAACACTTGAAATGATTTCTTGAGGGAAATATCATTTCTTTTCAAAATAATTTTCTTTTCAAAAAATTCAATGTAATTTTAAAATAAAAGGACTTTTATTGAAAATAATCCTGAAATATTTTAAAGTAATCTTTATGAAAATTAGGCATTATGAAACTGTAAAAATCAGTTCACGCCGTATAAGTTAAAAAATCATTCTTCTCATACTTCTGCCGAAAAAGTCAAAAAGTACCTCGTATAGTAAACAATAGAAAGATTCCTTACATAACTTATAGTAAAATTTAAAAATGGGTAAAAAGGAATTCAAACATAAATGAAACTATTTTTAGAAAACAAGGACATGGATGATAAATATAACCCCGGTAAATACTTACGAATAAACAATCTCGGATAAAAATGAGATTGGAAAAGTTATCCCTTTCCTTATGTCCGATATGCTTCATATGTATCTGAACCTCCTATATAATTATTTAAATAATGTCATTGACTTATTAAAAAATCATATTCATTGTTATGATATCATATATTATTCACTTATGACTTTATATTACCCGTTGTTTTGTAAATTCCATGATAAAGCATCATTTTTGGTAAAATCGTTTCATTTATCGTATGTGTTTGAACTTGCTGTTCTTAAAATTATTATTACTTATATCACGATTTAATAACTTCCAGAATGTAAAACATGAGTTATATATCATATATATTCAGTATATATATATATATATAATAGATAGATAAAATAAATGAAACACACCGTTCATAGAGACGGTAGACCGTACGTACGCATGAACACTGTTTTACTTTCTTTATTGACTTGAATGGAATTAAGTAAATAACATATAAATAAATCCATTATAATTATTATGTTATATATACCATTATTATTCATTATATATATATATTTTATAATCATTCTTGAATGGTTAACATGGAGATTGAATCTCATCGCGTCGTGGAGATGGTAATCCGTACGTACGCACGTGCGATAATATCATTCCCATAATTATTGAATGGAATTAGAGTGGATGATATAATATCTCATAATTAGTATCATGTTATAATAACCACGTATATAGATATTATTTACCCCATTATACCCATCCAATTAATATGGTGGTGGAAAAAAGATTACACTACGACGTGGAGACGGTATTCCGTACGTACGCACGCACGATGATTTCGTTTTCCGTAGGATGGATAGAAAGTGAAATGGAGTTGTTTCATATTTATAATAACATATCAGTATATTATTGATACTTATGTTGTTACTATATAATTAAACTACTAAAGAATAAGAAGTTTAAGAAGAAATAAACGTGAAAGAATCGGTAGAAGTGATTACCTCTTCTTCGACCCACCTCTTTTAAGCTTCCTATTAAGGCACTAGAGTTGGTCTTTTGAGAAGACAAGAACCTCCATAATGTTTATAGGGTAGTGGAGAAGATAAATGTTCAGGGTTGGGGTGATCTTGAAGGCTCGAAATGTTGTGAAGTGGAGAGGGAGGAGGTTCCCTTTTCTAAGGGAGGAGAGGGGCACCTTTGGAAACCTCTAAAACATTAATTTATAATAAACTCAAACCCCACATAAAAACCTCCAAAGTGACTCAAATTAGGATATGAGATAATATAGGGTTTGAATATCATCAACCAATTAAATTTAGACATGTTGGGGAATAATTTTAAACATTATCAATTTGATTTATCCTTATTTAATTTATTTAATCTTATTTGTGGTAATAGTATTCAAAATTTTAAATTGTTAGAAATAATTACTTATGTGTTGTGAATTATCCATAATTGGATACTTTATGACATTTTAGACCATATAAAGTTCAATTTATAATTTTTATATATTTATGTGATTTTTAAAATATTTAATAATATGTTATTTTTATAAAATATCAATAGTATTAATTTTGACACTATTCATTTATTTGAATTTAAATAAACTCTACACAGAGGATATATTCAAAACAAATGTTTAATAGATTACTAAAATGTCATATTAATCTATAAAATTTGTGGAGAACATTAATTAGTTCATATAATGTTTATTTTAATATTTATAATACCATTAATTTGATATTTCTCTTAATAAAACAATTACTACATCATTTTTGTATAATCATTTAATATAATAATTATTTGCATAAAAAATAAAAATAAAATACAATGATTAAGATAAATATAATTAATTTCAGAATAATATTTTTAGTCGAATTTATCATCTTAAAATCACAAAATATAAATTGTTATATTTATTAATTTATGAATGTGACATCTTTGACACCATTTAAAATAAAATAATGTAAATGTCCTAATCGGTTTTATAAGGCTCTAAATGGTCCAACAATATACCCTTGGATGATTAGGATATCTATATACGCTACCAATAATGTTTGGTTAAGTATCTGGTCTTTTTGATAGGTATTATTGTTTTAATAAAAAATATATCATTGATTTTTCACTAAATAATATATTTCTACATCATTAATGTATAAGATTTTCAGGCAATAAAATATAAATTAAAAAATACAAATAAATTACCATGATAACGAAAAACATTTTATCTTTAAAATGAGTATTTATAATTGAATATATATTCTGTATAACTATATATAAAAAATAATCAAATTATTAAAGATTGAGTGAGACATTTCACTTTGCTTTAAATAAACTAAATAAAAGGTCTTAATAAAATAAAAGTGGGTTCTATTTGATTCCATTTCGACCCTAGTATGATTTAGGGTAGAATATAATCATCCATTTATATTAGGACAAGTGGTAGGGTAATTTTATAATATTATATTTACCCTTAATTACCTCGATTTACCGTTAACTATGGTAAATAAAATTTACCATAGTTACTATTTATAATGACAAAAAATAAAAAGTATCTTATTGACATAAATTGGACCTAATGATTTCAAATATGGAATCCATTTTGCAAAATTAAAATCACAGAAGTTGCAGAAATTAATTTAAAAATAATCCCATTGTTAAGAAAATGAGTTTTAAAATTTAAATCATTACAAAAGATTGAAATGAATTTATCTATGAATTCAATGTAAAATTAATTCTAATTACATAGATTATATTAAAGGGTAAAAATATATTCTATTTAAACTTTAAAACCATTAAATATTATACTTTAACCATATAAATTCTTACGATGAAAAAAGTTGTTTTTAATTAAAATATAGCGTGTTTTTACTATTCATTAAAATATGAAAGTTATCAGAATAATATGAAAAATTTATCCAAAGTAAATTTTTATATCCTAATTCCAAATAATAATTTTATTTTATCATATTTAACTTATAAACATGTCAAAAACTAGATTTAAAGTGGGTGCGCCATCAAAAGGTGGAAAAACTGCATTTTATGAAAAATACTTATTTTACTCGAAAAATCTATTTTGTTCTCACACGATGTTCTAAAAAATGTGTAAGATGAATAATAATGTTATAACATTAAAAATGTAGTTAATACTATTTATAACGACTAGTTTATAACAATATTATAACAATATATCGTTGTTTAGTGAAACCTGAGATTGCGTACTACACACGCTATCAAGGAAGGTCACGATTGCGTGTAACACAAGCCAAGAATAGTGTTTGTGTATAATAAAAGCTAATATAGTGTTGCGTATAGCACAAACTAATTTTGGTGTAGCATAAAACACAATACATCAATGAAATAAAAAGAATATTTTTCATAAAATCTTGGGCTATTACATTCTACCCCCCTTAAATTGAATTTCACCCTCGAAATTCGTCTGGTTTATAAATGGTTTACTACTTGAAAGTTTATTTAATAGAAACCGACAACATAAAAAGGAATACTAAAACTTAATTTTAAAAAGTGAAGTATGAAACATAGCGGTTACCCAAATTAACTCATCACTGGGTTTCCACGTAGGAGAACATAGGTGAAAATATAGATATGGAAGAGAAATCTAACCATCAAGTTCTAATGGGGAGTAGTAGAGAACATGGCTATGAAAAAGAAAACAGTCACCAAGCCATAAATTGGTGATGATCTAAGGTACTAACTGATTAATTAGATATAAGAGCACTAGGACAACATTTTTGGTTTTCAATATCATTTCTCTAAAGTTGATAATTTTGAATTAGAAGAAATAATTACTTTATTTTTGTATAATATCACTATTGTTTGGGCCTTGAACAATTTCCACTTAATCTATTAAATAAATGAAGTAGATTTTGTCTTCCATGAAGTGTTAGCAGATCATGCGATAGAATGATAGGTCATTCTATCTGTCTCAAACATAAGGTTGGAAAAAGTTAAATACATAAGTGCACCTATGGTGATATTAATCGTATATGGTTCCTAAAATAGACTTATAATTCATCTATCATACTTATTAATAAAATAAAACTTGTTTCTACTAACCAGGGACTTCCTGTAGGCCAGTGTTAGGGGATAAAGGACTGTCACACTTCAGTTGTGGGTTCGATTCCTAGAGCCTTGTCCGACAATACGAGTTGTCGCCTGTCCTGCAGGTTGTCCCTTTTTCTAAAACTACATTATTATAAATTTCCTGAAATAATATCGAAAAAAGTTCCAACCTTAAACAATACTATCTTATGTCTAACTTAATTCATTCCAATATTTAGGCTTATCCAAAATACTATTGTCCAAGCTCATAAGAAAACAATTACTAGAAATGTCATCCACTAAGCATGTGAATACCATAATTTATCCCCTATATATCATAAGATATATCTTGTTGGTCACATCCAAACATGTGTATACCATAATCATGTATTCTATTGAAAAATGAATACCCATTAAACCTTATTGAAAACATTAATGCGGTTAAAAGTTAACTCTTTCCACATACCAAAATCCCAAAATTTCTATATACTCAAACCATGATATAAGTTTGTCCTTATATCAGTCATGAGATCATTTCATTGTCTCTTTATCCCTTCATTATGCTGATATCATCTTCTTTACAAAAATATTTCAATCACTTTTCATGGATACCAGTACCATAATAATATTGAAAACCATTACATAGATATTCCAAAATTCAACGATACCGTAAATGAGATTCCATGATACTATTTTGAAATTCCCTTACATAGACACTTAATCATTCCACAACAACATTGTCATACTCAACATCAGAAATAGTGATCGCATGTGACTTCCCTTTATACTTTTACTTAAGAGGTTTCTCACATCGATCATCATTAAGACTTGGATTAGGGCATATAGTAGCATAATGCCCCATTTCCTTGCACTTGAAGCATTTAAGTGTTGGTGGAACGTTCACTGTAGTCTTTTCTCTATTCACATCATTTTCATCCTTTTTCCAATTACTTCGACACTCAACTGCTCGATGACTTTATTTTCCACAATTAAAACATTTTCTAGTACATTTAATGCAATATCCACCATGATTTTTCCACACTTTGAACATAAAGAAACATTCATATTCTTTTCACCATTGTTCTATGATTTCTCCTTGAACTCCATCTTTCATTTTATGTTAAAACCATGAGATGGATTTGTAACAACAACTTCCAGTTTTACCTTGATATCACAACAAACAATTTATTCATAGCTAATGAAGTCTCTTATAGCTTATTCCCTACGATGACTTGTTTTTATACCACTGATGAATCGATAAACTTTACTTTTAGGTTGAATGATAAAGCCAGATTCATACCATGCAAGCCTTGTAAAATTTGTCTCGTATAGACTAACAGATTCATCATCCTTTTTTCTTAAGCTCAATGAACTCCTTCTCCATCTTTGTGCGAAAAATACGAGGGAAATACTTATTTAAAAACAAGTTCTTGAACTCGTCCCATTCCATTGATTCAATTTCATTTTGGGGCCTTGTATTCTTAATTAGAGTCCACCACTAGTCTACTTCACAATATAAAAGGTAAACAGCCAGAATAAATTTTTCATGTTCTGACCATTGATATATGGAAAATATATTTTCAATGGTACTGATCCATTGTTCAGAAACATGTTGATTAGAAGACCCACTGAAAGAAGGTGGATGATGCCTCATGAAGGACTCAATAGAATATCGTTCCCTTCTATGCTCATTTGGAAGTCCAGAATGATTCATATCTTGTGTAAGTATATGAATAAGATTTTTCACTCCATCTCCCATAACATTGGTTTGTTCATAAGGACAATCATTGCATTTTCCATTACATTGATCAACAAGGTTCCATAGGGTTCCAACCATCATCTAAAACGCAAAAAGAATAGTGTGAGAAGCAAAAATCATGCTAAGAAAACAACATAATAAAGGGGGAGTACCATCAATATCTAACATCTTAGGGTTAATTATAATATCATAACATAATTCTAGGACTATAACCTATACTTATACTTAACCTTAGGGGCATCCCTATACATAACTTAGAAATATCTCTAGGGATCTCACTAAAGTTCTCGCATCCTTGTTTCCAATGGTTGACTAAACGTTTCCTCTAATACCAACTATAGAGACCCATTCTTGACGTACATGGACATTACATTAAATTTGTGGAATAATTAATACATAACAAAAAAATACACCCAAGGACCATAATAGTTTAGTGTCTTTGGAAACTCAGAATATAATCTACTAATCACGGTGAAAGATCTTTAACATCTCCCATAAAGATCTTCCCCTTTTTTTCTCTTACCTAAAACATTTTTTTAAATATTGGGGAAAATAAAACATATAAATGGTGAGCTCAAATGATCATTAAGGGTAAGCATGGAGAAAATAAAACAAATATTATTCTTTTGAACAAAAAAACATGAACATAATGTTTAAACATCAAAATCTTGAGCAATGTCATAAAACATGACAGTACGTAAGGAATATATCATAATGAAACATTAATCATGATAAAATAGCATGGTAATAAAACATGTAATTTTGGGAACCATTAATAACATTTTATGGTTTCCATAGTAGCCAAGGGATTGCTGCCAAGACCATCTTAGAGGACAAATTCCCTTTCTGAATCGAGTTCACTCCTCGTTCCAGTCCTGTATCACTGAACCTGATTAACTTGCCTTTCCATCCATGTCTATCTCATGAGATATAAATCTTTACCTGATGAATTGGAGGGAGATATAGGTCCCACCCATCTCATAATGAAATCATTCTTACTTGTGTCCCAAAATAAACATAAATAATTCATCATAACCCAAAGAATAAAATGGGTTTCGTAAGCATCATCCCATCTTAACATAATCCATATAAAACAAATGGATATCATTTCATCACAAGAATAATCAAACCATGTAAATAATATAGACATTATACTTGAAACATAATCATACTAAATAATGTCATCTTAGATGGAAAATAGTTTTGACAAATCACTTGAAATGAATTCTTGAGAAAAATATCATTTCTTTTCAAAATCATTTTCTTTTCACAAAATGCCATGTAATTTTCAAATAAAAGGACTTTTGTTGAAAATAATCATTAAATCTTTAAAATGAATCTTTATGAAAATTAGGCATTATGAAACTGTAAAAACCAGTTCACGCCGTATAAGTTAAAAAAACATTCTTCTCATACTTTTACTGAAAAAGTCCAAATGTACCTCGTATGGTAAACAAAAGAATGATTCCTTACATACCTTGTAGTAAAAGTAAAAAAAAGGTCAAATAGGACTTTAAAAATACATGAAACCATTTTTAGAAAACAAGGACATGGATGATAAATATAACCCCAGTAAATACTTACGAATAAACAATCTCGGATAAAAATTAGATTGGAAAAGTTATCCCTTACCTTATGTCCGATATGATTCGTATATATCCGAACCTACTATATAATGATTTAAATAATGTCATTTACTTATTAAAAAATCATATTTATTGTTAGTATATCATATATGGTTCACTTATGACTTTATATTACCCGTTCTTTTGTAAAATCCATTTTAAAGCAGCATTTTTGTTAAAATCATTTCATTTATCGTACGTGTTTGGGCTTGTTGTTCTTGATATTATTATTACTTATATATTTATTTACTAACTTATTTAATGTAAAACATGATTTATATATCATATATATTCACTATATATATATAATAGATAGATAAATGAAATGAAACACACCGTTCATAGAGACGGAAGGTCGTACATACGCATGTACGCTGTTTTCCTTTCCTTATTTACATGAATGGAAGTAAGTAAATAACATATACATAAATACAGTATCATTATAATGATATATATATATAATTATTATTCATTATATATGCTTTTTAATCATCCTTGAATGGTTAACATGGATATTAAATCTCATCGTGTCGTAGAGACGGTGATCCGTACGTACACACGAGGGATGATATCGTTCCCATAATTATTGAATGGAATTAGAGTGGATGATATAATATCTCAGAATTAGTATCATGTTATAATAAACACATATATATATATATATATATATTATTTACACCATTATACCCATCAAATTAATGTGGTGGTGGAAAAACAGATTACACCACGACGTGGAGATGGTATTCCATACGTACGCACGTGTGGTGATTTCGTTTTCCGTAGGATGGATAGAAGGTGAAATGGGGTTGTTTAATATTTATAATAACATATAAGTATATTATTGATACTTATGTTATTAATATATAATGAAACAACTAAAGAAGAAGAAGAAGTTGAAGAAGAAAGAAACATGAAAGAATTGGTAGAAGAGATTTCCTCTTCTTCGATGCACCTCTTTTAAGCTTCCTCTTAAGGAACTGGAGTCCGTCTTTTGAGAAGAAAAGAAACTCCAGAATATTTCTTGGGGAGTGGAGAAGATAAATGGTTCGGTGTTGGCCATGATTGAAGGCTCAATGTGTTGTGAAGAGGAGAGGGAAGAGGTGCCCTTTTATAAGGGAGGAGAGGGGCACTTTTGGAAACCTCAAAAATATTAATGTATAATAAACTCAAACCCAACTTAAAAACTTCCAAAGTGACTCAAATTTGTATATGAGGTAATATAGGGTTGTAATAGAATCAAAAAATCAAATTTAGACTTTCTGGAAAATAATTTTAAACCTTATCAATTTGATTTATCCTTATTTAATTTATTTAATCTTATTTGTGGTAATAATATTCTAAAATTTAAATTGTTAGAAATAATTACTTATGTGTTGTGAATTATCCATAATTGGGTACTTAATGACATTTTAGACCATATAAATTTCAATTTATAATTTGTAAATATTTATTTGATTTTTAAAAAATTTAATAATATGTTATTTTTATAAAATAACAATAGTGTAAATTTTGACACTATTCATTTATTTGAATTTAAATAAAATCAGCACAGATGATATATTCGAACAGAAATGTTTAATAGATTAATATCTAGTCATATGAATCTATAAAATTTGTGTAGAACATTAATTAGTTGATATAATGTTAATTTTAATATTTATAATACCATTTATTTGATATTTCTCTTAATAAAACAATTACTACATAATTTTTGTATAATCATTTAATATAAATATTATTTGCATAAAAATTAAAAATAAAATCCAATTATGAAGATAAATATATTATATTTATTAATAATATTTTTACTAGAATTTATCATCTTAAAATCACAACATTTAAATTGTTATATTTATTAAATTATGAATGTGACATCTTTGACATCATTTAAAATAAAATAATGTAAATGTCCTAATCAGTTTTATAAGGATCCAAATGGTCCCAAAATATACCATTGAATGATTAGGTTATAGATAGACTCTACTAATAAGGTTTGGTCAAGTTTCTGGTCCTTTTGAAAGGTATTATTATTTTAATAAAAACTATATTATTGATTTTTCACTAAATAAATAATTTCTACATCATTAATTTATAAGATTTTAATGTAATAAAAAATTTATTAAAAAATACAAATAAATTACCATAATAAAGAAAAACATTTAATATTTAAAATTATTATTTATAATCTAATTTATATTCTGTATTACTATATATTAAAATTAATCTAATTATTAAAGTTTGAGTGAGAAATTTCACTTTTCTTTAAATAAACTAAATAAAACGTCTTAATCAAATACAAGTGGGTTCTATTAGATTCCATTTTGACCTAAGTATGATTTAGGTTAAAATATAATCATCCAATTATATTAGGAAAAGTGTTAGGGTAATTTTATAATATTATATTTACCCTTAATTATCTCGATTTACCTTTAATTATGGTATATAAAATTTACCATAGTTACTATTAATAATGACTAAAAATAAAAATTATCATATTAACATAATTTGGAACTAATTATTCCAAATATGGAATCCATTTTTCCAAATTAAAATCACAGAATTTGTAGAAATTAATTTAAAAATAATCCTGTTGTTAAGAAAACGAGTTTCAAAAGTTAAAACTTTGCAAAAGATTGAAAAGAATTTACCTATGAATTCAATTTAAATAAATTATAATGACCTAAATTATATTAAATGGTAAAAATATATTCAATTTATACTTTAAAACCACTAAATATTATAATTTAACCATATAAATTCTTACGATGAAAAAAGTTGTTTTTAATTAAATTATAGCGTGTTTTTACTATTCATTAAAATATGAAAGTTATCAGAATAATATGAAAAATTTATCCAAAGTATATTTTTATATCCTGATTTCAAATAAGAATTTTATTTTGTTAAATTGAACTTATAAACAATTAAAAAACTAGATTTAAAGTGGGTGGTCCATTAAAAGGTGGCAAAACTGCATTTTTGAAAAATTCATATTTTACTCGAAAAATATGTTTTGTTCTCACACAATGTTATATAAAATGTGTAAGATTAATAATAATGTTATAAAATTTAAAATTTAGTTAATACTATTCATAATGGCTAGTTTATAATAATATTATAACAATATATCATTGTTTAGTGAAACCCGGTATTGCATACTACACACGCTATCAAGGAAGGTCGTGATTGCGTATAAGATAAGCCAAGAATAGTGTTTGCGTATAATACAAGATAATACAGTGTTGCGTATAGCACAAAATAATTTTGGATTAGCGTACAACACAATATATCAATGAAAATAAAAGAATATTTTTCATAAAATCTCAGGGTGTTACAAACATGGTTGGTTTTTCCCCATTATATATCATGATATGATGTGTTGATCCCCATTATAAATAAATATATGATAGGTTGAGCCACATTATAGCTCAAGATATGAGGTTTGGGCCCCATTATAGTAAATGATAAATTTTTTGAGCACCATTATAGATCAAAAATGAATTTGATAATGATTATATTCTATGTATCATTATATTTGATGTAAAAAATAGTGTTACTCCAAATTGTAAGGGTTCTTTAATAGTTCTTTGAAGATGATGTTCCAAGATACCAACATGTTTTTATTATGCATTATATGTGTTATAAATGTTTCACTTGATCAATATTGACATAAAATAGCTCATGATTATTGATTCTTATGAATCTTCCTTTTATAATGATTTATTCTATGTTTCATGATTTATTATCCATATATTTATCGTTTTGGTTTCTTTTATGTTATGATCATGCCAATTGATTATGTCATCATAACCTTATGATAATATTTTTCTCACTGATTAAATTTAATTGGCAATTTTTATGCTTACCATTGTTGACCATTTGAGCTCACCATATTTATTTATCCATTTCCCTAGGTTGTCAAGATTAATTTTAAATAAATTTTGTCAAGAATGGTTTTATTTGGATTATGATGATTATCTAATATGGGTATATTTTAAAAAATACTATCTTGAAGTCATGGGTATTGTGTATGTAAGAGTTTTTACAAATTATATAATACTCAAAACCTAAAATGTACTTGGGTATGAAAGTTATCCAATATTTCATTTTGTTGTTATAAGTTTTAGATGAAAAAATTTGACCACGTTTATTAGTATTAATCTAGAAATGTAATGATTATGTTTTAACACTGGATCATGGAGTGTGGGTCCAAGGATATTATAATAATATCAAGATATTGAAATTGTTTTCTAGGGGTTGAAAATTGGTCTTGGTTTTAGTAGGGAAAATATATATTTTTGGAGTTTCTAGAATTTGTGGTGGGAAGCCCATTTTATAGGTAGCGATAATGATTTTTTTTAAATATTTCAATTAAAAATAAAGGGAGCACATGTTAACCATATCAATAGGATACAAAAATAGATATTAAATTATTATTGGGTGAGATAAGATTGATAATAACTTGAAAAATCAATTATAGACATGTTTTTATCCTGTTTCAATCCCCATACATCATGAATTACTACTTTTACCATTTTATTTTTTATTATGATAACTTAGTTTTATGTGGTGTAAATTTATATTTACGCCCAAATATAAAGGGGTCTATATTAAAAAGATCTAACCATTGATTTTAAATTAGATTTCAATTTCATTTTATAAAAGTGATAAAAATTAATTTTAAAATAAAAATTTCCAATGTATTAAAACTTTTTTTTGAGAAAATATTACTTATGTTCTAAAATTTCAAATATGAGTTTGTATAATAAACCCAGGTTTTTTAAATTATAATGGAATTCACAAAATAACTATTTTTTATAAAAAAATGTTTTATGAATTTATAATTTATACTTATATACAGATAATTTCATAAACATCATGTTATTAGTAAAATTGATATTTTACACTATTCACCTAAAAAATATTTTAAAAAAATCCCAAAACATCATATTAGTCAAATATTAATATTATGAATCCAAAAAATTGGTAATTTATCCAAATTCAAATTCTTAATTTTTGAAATTTATATTTTAAGTAACAAGGATAGATATAAATAAAAATTATATTTATAAGAAAATAGTTTTTTAGATTATTAACCATTCATAATTATATTTCCTTTTTTCATTAATTAAATTAGTATTAAAAATTGATTTTTTGAAAATATTTTTATAATAATTAATGCAAAGTTTCATGAAATATAAAATAATATCATATAGAAATGTAATATTTAGAAAAATATTTTATAAATAAAAAATGATCTTGTTAGTCATTATTATTAATCTAATTTATTTTAATTTATACTAAAAGTAACCATTATATTTTTTAAAGGAATATTTTATAAATAGTTTAATTAGATTAGTTTTTAATGGTAATAATTAATATTTATTTTTTTATCAAAATATACCGTGGTTTCATTTTAGTTCAGTGTTTCATTTAGAAAAAGTTATCAAACACATTTAACTAATTTAAAGGAAGTCATATTTTAAAATATCATGAATCTATAGTGGTATTTAAAATTAAACATGACTTCAGTTTATATTTTTTAAATGAAATTTAATAAAAATATATGCCTCAAATATTTTTTTCTACATAGATATATACAAAAAATTTATCACCAAAATCCCAGAGAAAACCTTTATGGTAAGATAATTATCATTTAAAAAATAAATTTAAAAAATTATTTCTTTGTTACATATTGACTTATTATTTTATTATTATGTAATAAGAATCCCATAGATCTCACCAATATATCCAATCCATGAATATATATCTATTAACTTTTTCATGTGGAGAGTATATTTTTCTAAAGAATAAAATGATTTCTAAATGATTAATGAATTGAGGGCTAAATCTAGAAGGAACTCTAAAACAATTAAATTCCCCCTAGCCACCATGAAAAATTAAAATGTTATAAAATTAAAAAGGGGAATTTTTTACTATTCCATCAAAACAAGTTTCTAATAAGATTATAAAAAATTAATTGTTATTTTCTTGAATATATATTTTTTTCAATTTACCACACGAATATAACTTTTATATATATCATTTAAGTATTCGATTAAGGGGAAATGGATTCTTTTAAACTTTATCCCACAATGTAGGAATCAAATTCTTGTGTTTTATTTACATAATAAAAAAACCCACCACATGAATGAGGATATAAGGTGGGTGTTACTATTTGAAAATATATTTTACTTCCTAGTACATAATCAAGAGAGGAAGAATATAATGAAAAAATAGCTTCCCCCACGGAAAAGATTCATTATTTAAATAAGTCAGTTGACAAGGTAATTGAATAGTATATTGTGTCTATATTTGTACATTTGGGGAGATAGAGGTATCCCATGTAATACCAAGTGTCCATATAGGTGTGAAAAACCCTTAGGGAATTTGGAATTTGGAATTTTTGATTTTTAGATATGTTTAATTTTAATTGTATATTTAGAATAGAATTTTGAGAGTGGAATGAACCAAATTTATATAAATTTGTTATTTAATGAGGCATATGAGGTAGCTCAGGTGCTGGGGTGGGCCTCTTAATTTTTGGGTTATTCCTCCATTGTTTTGGATGTATTTTCTCATAGAGCACATTTTGGTTTGTATGGTATTAGAGAATCCCAGTGAAACCCTGAGTATGAGGAGGTTTTAAGTTCAAATTTTATAGCGAAAATTCATTTTTCATTTCATAGGGAAAAGGTGTGATCCTAAGAGGAATCCATGTTGGGTGTATTGGATATTGGACTTGGCACATGGTTGGTGTATGGTTTGGAAAAACCTGTGAACAAATCATGCAAGAGGGTTTCTGATAAATGTATTTCACGCATACATTTTCCAGTATTTTAATGTGATGATTTTTGTATTTAAATAAATAATATTTCCAAACATTGAATATTTTGAGCGGGGTTTAGGATTGGGTATAATTTCATTCTTTCTTTGAACATGACCGTTTTCTGAGACGATTGAACACATTAGTTTAATATATGATATAAAGTTTAGAATTCCACCATGACCATTGGATTTATCAATTCCCTATGTTTAAATAAGGTTGAGGGTTACCCATCATTTATAATATGAAGTACCTAACCATGAGTGGATGAGAGTTTGGGATGAAATGAATTTCTGATGACCATTGAACATTCGAGGACCCGATTCTGATGACTGTAATATTGTTATTTGATTATTTCCTACCTTTTAATCCCATGAACCAGGATTAATTTCTGCCCAGTACCCATTTTATATTTTCTTCTCCCACCTTCTTCATCAACTCCAATGCTCAGTAGGTTAGATTTCATTTCATCAAATCACAATTATATTAGGTTTATTTTATTTAATTATTATTTTCTGTAACCCTATCTCTATGGCTTCAACCTCAGACTTATAATTCCTACACAACCCTATAGTTTAGTTCTTTATATGTTTCATGTTTTAAATTTCTAAATTTGGTGACCCGATAGGAATTAACGATACCCATAGGGTTATCAGTTTCACTTGGGAATTACCTACAACACAGTCAGTACATAGTTTGGAAAACCATGTATCCAAAATTTTCATCACATTAAATGCGTATTTTTATCAGTTCTCATACACCATTTTTTATATGATATACCTCTTTATATTTTCCTCCACCTCACACATTACTCACCCTCTATCTCCCTTCTCCCACCTTCACCTGTTTTTTGGGAGAAGATTTTGAGATATGTTTTGGGTGATACAAAGTAAGTATCCCCATTTTAAGCCTTTGTTTTCTTTCTCAAATTTCTATTCATATAGTTAGTTATTTAGTTTCGATTCCAATGAAGTGTGGTGTAATTTTATAGGCATGTCATAAATTTCACTCTATAAAGGAATTGGGTGACCCAGGATGATGTCTGCACATGGAGGCTCAACATTTTGGTTGAGGTATATCAAGACATGTATTTTTATATAATTTTTATTTAAAACGAAATAAGATTAATTATGTATGTAGAACAAACAATTAGGGATTTTACCAGTAATGGTATCATGATTCTTTTATAGACCTCCCATGAGCATTTGGTATTAGTTTTAGTGTGGCGTGATGACCCCGTTTTTTTTATGGAATTATATAGAGTAGTAATTGAATTAGTTAATTAATTAAAAATGTTGCAATTAATTAATCGCTGATTTTTTCTTGAATTAGGAACTCAAGTTGTTGAGAATATATAGACTAAGGATGGATGAGGCTAGATATTCGTTTACGAGCCATGGTAGCTACTTCCTTTCCTTGGAGAGATATGAAAAAGAATTGAAATTATGTTGGTGACCCTTATATATATACCCTTCGGTATTATTAAATTACTTATATGCATATAGAATTCATGGTCATGAAACTTTACGCACTGGGTCTATTTTTTGAAACCCACAAGTAATTTTATAGCTTAAGATTCTATATTTAACATTATATTTGTTTGTTATAACATTTTCACGCTGAAATTTTGAGTTTTTGGAGGTTTTTGGGGGTAGAATGGTTTATCCAAATAGTTTTAGTAACTGTGTGGTGCCCATGAAGATTTGGATATCATGGTGACATAGCCATTTTTCATTAACTTCACAATGTTTTTTTAAACCATTCCAAACACACTAGAAACTATGTAATTTGTTTTGGCCTATGTAGTGCCTTGTAAATGGTGGCTATACAGTTTGGAAAACCATGCGGCCAAACCGTTGAACGTTCTTTGGTGTTAAAAGTTTATGAATTTCTCAAAATATTCTTACTTAATAAAAAGGGGTTTCACCACTCTACTTCCCTATTTTCATATTTAGACCTTGAAGAGCCTATGTAGGAGCTTTAACCTCCTCCACTCTTGACTTTGGCCTTTCTTTGGTGTTTTATGTGATTCCAAGGAATTTCTTCATGTGTTTATCTACTTCCCATTTCCACTCTATATTCCCTTGGATTTAGTTTCCCCCATGAACCCTAGAACTATTGTGGTTTATTTTATGGTTCTAGGTGGATCTAATGTTGGAGTTTCTGGTGTCTAGGGTTATTAGCCACCATCTTCATCCCCATTTGTGGCACTGAAGAAAACTATTTTCATCTAGGTTTCCACTTATTATAATTAGGAATTTATATTTTATTATTTAATTTTGGAATTCAATGTATGCTTGTGATTTCTAAATTCCCTTTTTATAAAACTATGAATATATGTTATATCCTTGTGATGATTTAAAACCATTTCATTGTGTTATGTTCTTGGCATAAGGTATTTTCTTAAAAATTCAATGATTTTATGTTTTAAATGGATTTTTTTCATTTTATATGATTTTTTAAAATGAATAATGGTCTCTTTGAAATAATTTTAATGATGTATGTTGAATTTTATTTTCATTTTGGTTTTCCATGAGTGGAAGCAAGGATTTAAAGAGAGTTTTATATTCATGTGAGGTGTTGAACTAAACATTATATATAAAGGGGATTCTTTAATGTATTTAAAATGTTGTCTTGAAATGTCTGTGTTCTTTACCCCTTTTGAAAACACCTTAATGGATCTTTAAAATGTTATTAATGGGAATGAAAGGCCTTTTCAATGCATTGATTTTTGAAGAAGAATACACATATTATATAGTTAATTTTAAAATGTTTTAATGGTGTGATTGATTTTAATGGACCATTAAAAATGTATAAATTGATGTTTGATGATGTTTTTAAAATTTTACAACATCAAAAAAATTAAATTGGGGTTAATGGTATGTTTGTAATCTTGATTTAAAATGTTTTATGTGAAATACACCAATTTATTTTCCATTTAATTTTATATACCAATTGTGTGGGTTATTTTCGACTATGTGGTTGTAACACCCCAGGTAAATAAAGAATATGACATTTTTATATTTATCCCTATTTTTTAATAAAATGTTAATATTAATTTAAAGGGAACAGTATGATCGATGGATTACCCAATACGCAACAACGAGTTCCTTTGAAATCTTACATTGCACTCTAATAATAAAATAATTTTATTTTAAATGGTAGTTAACACCTAGCCATTATAAGGATGGGGATGAACAGAACTAACTACAAAATGATTATATATATATTTCAAATATTTTTACTTTTGAAAATAAATGATAGAAGATTGAAATTGCGAATGAATCCAATTTTAAGCGTAAACATTCTAATATTCTTTAAAAGGTCGATTAACCGCCTTTTGGTGGCGAACCTCTTTTAAATCCACATTTTGACAATTTTATGTGTTATATTTGACAAAATAAAATTCTTCTTTAAAATTGGGAAATCAAAATTTACCTTGTGTAAATTTTTGGTATTCTTACGATAAAGTTCATTTTTAATGAATATGTGAAAAATGTTGCATTTTTATTCAAAAACTCTTTTTAATCTAATTTATTAATATCATTAGATCATATTTTGATTTTTTTTAAAGTGAAATTAGAATATATCTTTACCATTTAATCCAATGGTGGTCATTGTAATTAATTTCACTTTGAAATTGGACTTAAACTAGTGCCAATCTTTTGATATATATTGTTTAATAAAAACACGCTATTTGTTCTGACAGCGGGAATTAATTATTAAATTAATTAATGTAACTTATATGTTTTTAATTTTTTAAAATAGACATAATTTTTAAATTCAGAATATCAAATATATCTTAGGGTGAATTTTTGGTATTTTTCTGAAAAACTTCAAATTTTGAAGAATAGTGAAACCACTAAGTGGAAGTTTAAAAACTGATTTTTTGTTTAAATGAAACTTTAAAACTTCTGTGATTTGAATTTCAAAAATCTGACATACATGATTGTCATTAGGATGTAAAATGTGGTTCAATGAGATTGAAATAATTTTTTTGGTGAATAGTAACTTTTAAGTTTTAATAATCGCGATTAACAGTAATTAGTGTAATTTAAAGTAAAGATAATGTTATAATAATATAAAATGACCTTGACACATCTCCTACCGCAATTTGACGAGTCTTGGATAACCAAGACAATCCATGGGTAATCTTTGGGACCCCATGGAGCCACTTTGGTAGGAAAATGACATTAATAACTTTTTATTTAAAGTTAAAATTAAAATGTCACAAACATGTGTTGTTTTACTAAACTAATTTTTACATGGGGTTATAAAAGTCATATTTTTGACTATAAATAATAATTATAAAGATAAGAAGATTTAATACATCATGATATTTTTTGATAATTTTTTGACATTATGTAAATTAAATTATTTATGACACCATGATGATGCAGCCATTACCTCATTATTTAACGATTTAAATAAAATGAAAAGATAATGTAAAATATAAGGCCTAAACTTGTCAATAACCTATTGGATATGTGGATTTCGAACTATTATCTCCTTATACTAGAAATATATAATTGTGGAACCTTTAAAATCCAAAAATCATTTTATAATAATGTTACTTTTCAAAACTTTCCAAGAGTGCCCCTCCTCTCCTATTATAAAAGGCCCCCACCTCTACCAACTTACCCACACCTCTCAACCATTTGGCTCAGCCAAACCCTACCCGTTTTGTCTCTCCACATCCCTATATTACTCCTAGAAGCCTCACTTTGGACAGAAGTCTTTCCAAGGAAGCCTTTGAGATAAAATCAAAAAGAGTTACCCGATTTAAAGATAGTGTCTTGTCTTGTGTTCTTATGTTTTATTTTGCTTCTGCAACCCCCTAAACACTTTTTATTCCTTTATTTTGTAAAAACTCCAGTATCTTCAATATACTAGGATTTTTTTATGAGGAGGATTAGAGCTAAACCTACACACACCTTCTTCCAATGGTTAATGAACATACTGTTTCTGTGGTTGGCGATCTTCTGCCTCACGAAACGATGATTGTTCAATATTATTTTAACACCTTTAAAAGGGGACATTATGATGTAACTGCATTTTATATATGATATATATGGTATTTATGTTTACTATATGATTCTCTATTTTATATTTAAAACATACCTTTATTCTTTTCATGTTGTGCAAATGTAATAATTTCATATGAGGAAGTGTGGACTACAGCCCCCTCAAGTGATGTGACTCGTTCAGGCAATACATTCAATGTATAAAGAATGAAATTAATGAAAATATGTGACCTATATAACACATATATTATACTATAATTATAATATTTATATATATCTCATTTATTTTTAATTCCATTAATATGAAAAAAATGAAAGTAGCGTTCATGCGTACGTACGGCCTACCGTCTCCATGAACGGTGCTTTTCATTTTTATCTCAAAATGTTATGGAATAGTATAAAATGAATATTTACTTGATATATATGATATTTTAATCATTAATACTATTCTGGAAATGATTTACTTATAAATACATGGGAAATCATTTTCAAACGTCTTCATTTTTTTACTCATGTACCAAACATCGGCAAAAACGTCTGATATGATCTAACATTATTAGACAATTATTATAACATTATAATATGTGATATGAACTGAATAATAATCTTTAAAAGAGGTCCTTAAGAAATTATAAATTAAACAAAGTTTATTATTCAAAAATATAATGAAACAAAAAAGACAAGTTGGACTTGAGGTAAGGGATCCGACCTCTCTCTTTCTTTTCAAGTACCCTCTTTTATGTCATTTCATTTATGCTCCATGTTTTTATGTTGGAGGATGTTATTTAATATTCACCATACTGTAATTTGTATTTTCATATGATTATTTACCCCTATTACTCTCATCAAATCATTTTAATAATTTTTAGGTGGCACCGTTAGGCTGCTGAATTTTCGTAAGGGATCCTACCTCTCTCTTTCTTTTTAGGTACTCTCTTTTATGTCATTTTTTTACGCTCAACTTTCTTATTTTTGGGGATATTATTTTATATTCCTCATTATTTAATTTTTATGTTCATATTATGATAGACCCTATTTTATCTCATAAATCCATTTTTGGAAGTCTTAAGTGGCGCCGTTAGGCTACCGAATTTTCGTAAGGAATTTTTCATCTCACTTTTATTCCCGTGAGATTTATGCTACATTGGCCACTATTTCCTTTTCTTTGGTGTATGTACTGCCCATTATTTTACTATTTTAATAATATACTCTCATTTATGGTTATTTACATCGTCAATTTATGACCCTTCTTTCATGGAGTGTAAGTTTCAAAAGTTTCCCAAATTGGTAAGGGAACCTTTCGCACTCCTCTTTTAAAAATACTTATTTTCTTGTCTTTTAATTTACATCTTTTTATGTTGGGGTATGTTCTTCTATATCATTATTGATATAAATTTTATGTCCAAGTTATGAGATACCATTTTCTCTCTCATCAACTAATTTTATGAATTTTAAAGTGACGCCGTTAGGCTGTCGAATTTTACCAAGGGATATTTTTAACCCAATTTCGATTTCTTTGGATTCAAAATGTAGTTATTGAATATGTCATCCTTTGAATATGTGTGAATGAACATTGATGGTTTTACACTTAATATCCACTTATATTGAGTGTATTTATATTTTTCATAGATAATTTTGAGATTGATTTATCCTTAATTTAAGGATACATTCTTTATAAGGGATTTCATCTCATTTTACATTTATATTGAGACTTAATTGTTGTTATGAACCAATTCACTCTTATATGGTGTATATAATGTCCTTTAGAATATTATATCATGAATCCATTTATTCTCATGATATTATAATGTTCTGATTAAATGTAATTCCTCAATTATTGTATTCAAGTGTCTCTAATTTTGGTAAAAACCCTTTAACTAAAATATCACTTTAAATTTTTTAATGATTTTTTCTTATTAATATACATGTTTTAAAAATTGTTTTAATTATTTATTTATATGAATATTAATGGTTTAAAATGTTCAAGGTGGTATGGGACACCTTGATTCAAAAATCTCTTTATTAAATGTTTTAAATGGTTTTGAAAATGGTTTTTAGAATGGATTCATTATTTCAATATCTTAAAATGTTATATTGTTATTGAAATGTGGGAATGTTATCTTTACTTTATGCTTAATTTATGTGCTATGATTCTGTTATGGTTCTTGGGAATTTTTTATGAAGACAGGTGGTTTCGTGATAAACTATGGGCGGTTGAGCCCGATATAGCTCTCTAATGCATTGGGTAATGTGAAGGGGTTAAAAGTTAACGTTTCTTCGAATAGATTTAGGGAATATACTATGACGAGTATTCCAAACGTAGCCATGAGGGTTACTCCCTATGTAATAATGTTATAAATGCCTCAAGTTACCTTTATGTCTTATGATTTCTATGAGTTATTCGTAAATATTATGATTTCATGAGGTATGTTAAATTTCTTATGCTTTATGAGTAAAGTATGATTTCATTGAGTCTTATGTATACATGGAATAATGTTTTCTTTTCGTATTGTTATAACCATTACTGAGCTTTTTATGCTCATCCCAAGTTTTTTTTTGAAATGTTTTTCAAAGGACATAATGTTGAATAGGGTCAAGGATGAGATCAAGGAAATGTTAGGCTGTCTAAAACAAGGAACTAGACATGACTCTTTTGTTTAAGAGTTTTTATTTTTGTGAAAAAAATGGAAGCTGAGTAGATGTGTCTACTTTGTAACCATTGAGATGTAATAGTTATTCCCTAATTCTCTAAAACTCTAAACCTTAAAATATCCTCAATGTGAATTATTCATTTAATTCAATAATAAGTAATGTTTAAGGCTGGGTCCTTATAGTTGGTATCAAATGATGGTTTAGATAACTTTAGAGGTTATAATGTTAAGTGACAAGTTGTGTATAACCACAATGGTTATTATATTAGATAGATTCATTGTTATTTTTGAAGGTTGGAATGAGTTAGAGATAACTTGGATAAGTATATCTTAGTGTTTATCTTCCTCTTTAGTATATAATGATTTTGTTGATATACTCACACTGACATTTCTAGTTTTAGTAAATGGATGGATCTAGCAGGCACCAAAGTGACAATGGGTTTGAAGGAAACTGTGGTGGTTCTCTGATTAAGAGACTGGATGAAATGAGGGATTCAATTGGAAATCTCATGGTTATTCTAATCTAACTATCAGGAGTCATGATCAACTACTTGAACCTTGGTGAGTTCTCTAACACATCATGTCTGAGAGAACCAACTCGACATGGAAGTTCAGGTAATAATTATAAAGGTAACCATTAGGGTTTATATGATCCTTACTTTTGAGATAATTATGGGTTACTATACGTTATGATGGAATATGAACGACATGAGATAAACATGAGGTTAATTTATGTTATGGTTATTTTTGAAGATTTAATCTCGTTTTGGGGAATGTTTTAAGAATTATATAGTTTTGGAAAAAGGACAACACGCAGACCATGTGAAAACCCGTCGTGTCGGACAAAGCTACATGAATCAAACCCACAACCAAAGTGTGACTGGTATTTATCGCCTACCATTGGACCACGTGAAGTCCCTGGTTAGTTTGAATAATTATTTTTTTTAGTTGGATGATTTTATGAATCAAGAGTAAGTTGATTTTGGGTTATCTAGGGAAATTATTAACCTATCATGTAGGATATGTGATTAGGTTAATTACATTTCAGTATGAGACTTTAAGATCAACTTGTGTTAATTGGAGATAAATGTTAATTTGTACCTTGGGAGACAATGTGATTAAATCCTTCAAATATTTGGGATTCAATATTAGTTGGGTATACTTTGAATAATTTTATTTATTGATGTTTATTGAATGGTATTTTTTGAACTTTGGGTTTTGTTTGACATATTTTGGAGATTAGGAGTAGTTTCTCTTTTTGTAAAAACAAATCCTTTTTAGGTACTATCTGATCTCGTACTAAACTTTTTGGTTTGGTTTTGGTTGAGATCTAATTAAATGGGAAGTATATAGTTCTCTTTTGTGGATTAGGTGATTCTCTAGAAGTTGATTATAGTACTCTGAATGTGAACAAGTCTTCCTAAATACTCATCATTTGTGGAATGTATGAGTTTGTGTAAGAAATCTAGTAAAATTTGAAAGTCAACATGACAAGTAAGTATGTTTCCTTAAGATCAAAAATAAATTCCTCAATGAAAAGTTACTTAAAACAAAAATATTGTCTATTAAATTTTCCTATTGGGGAATTGAATACCGTTTAACTGACCACATGTTTGTGATTTTCTTGTGGTTAACTTTCTCCTAAACATGTTTTCAGTCACTCTCCCTTAGAACATGAACCTTTGATTTTTATTCCATATCCATGTTTTCCTACATGGAATCCTAGTATGGGTTAACTCGGGTGACCTCTGTACTTCTCTTTCTTTCTTTTAAAGTGATTGTTTTACCGACTCTTGTTCCGATGTGGGACTTTCAATGATGTTTCAGAGCCCAATTTTAAAATTGCGAGGACGCAATTCCCAAAAGGGGGGAAGGATGTAACACCCCAGGTAAATAAAGAATATGACATTTTTATATTTATCCCTATTTGTGAATAAAATTTTAATATTAATTTAAAGGGAATGCTATGCTCGATGGCTTACCCAATACGCAACAACGATTTCCTTTGAAATCTAATGATGCACTCTATTAATAAAATAATTTTATTTTAAATGGTAGTTAACACCTAGCCGTTGTAATGACAGGAATGAACAGAACTAACTACAAAATGATTATATATATATTTCAAATATTTTTACTTTTTACAATAAATGTTAGAGGATAAAAAATGCGAATGAATCCAATTTTAAGCGTAAACATTCAAATATTCTTTAAAAGGTCGATTAAATGCCTTTTGATGGAGAACCTCTCTTAAATCCACTTTTTGACAATTTTATGTGTTATATATGACAAAATAAAGTTATTCTTTAAAATCGGGACATCAAGATTTACATTGTGTAAATTTTTGGTATTTTTACGATAAAGTTCATTTTTAATTAATAAGTGAAAAATGTTGCATTTTTATTCAAAAACACTTTTTAATCTAATTTGTTAATATGATTAGATCATAGTTTGAATTGGTTTTAAAGTGCAATTAGAATATATTTTTACCATTTAATCCAATGGAGGTCATTGGAATTAATTTCACATTGAAATTGGACTTAAACTAGTGTCAATCTTTTGATATATATTGTTTAATAAAAACACGCTATATGTTTTGACAGTGGGAATTAATTTTTAAATTAATTAATGTAACATACATGTTTTTAATTTTGTAAAATAGACATAATTTTTGAATTCGGAATATCAAATATATCTTAGGGTGAATTTTTGGAATTTTTCTGAAAAACATCAAATTTTGATGAATAGTGAAACCACTAAGTGGTAGTTTAAAAACTGATTTTTTGTTTAAATGAGTCTTTACCAATTCTGTGATTTGATTTTCAAAAATCCGACGTACATGGTTGTCATTAGGATGTAAAATGTGGTCCAATGGGATTAAAATATTTTTTTGGTAAATAGTAACTTTTAAGTTTTATTAATCGCGATTAAAGGTAATTAATGTAATTTAAAGTAAAGACAATGTTATAATAATATAAAATGACCTTGAAACATGTCCTACCCCTATTGGATGAGTCATGTCCGAACAAGACAATCCATTGGTCAACTTGGGGACCCCAAGGAGCCACATCAGTAGGAAAATAACATTAATAACTTTTTATTTAATGTTAAAATTAAAATGTCACAAACATGTGTTGTTTTACTAAAATAATTTTTACATGGGGTTATACAAGTCATATGTTTGACTATAAATATTAATTAGAAATATTAAAAGATTTCATACATAATTATACTTTTTTTATAATTTTTAGACATTAATTAAATTAAATTATTTATGACACCATGATGATGCATCGATTACCTCATTATTTAACGATTTAAATAAAATGAAAAGATAATGTAAAATATAAGCCCTAAACTTGTGAAAAACCTATTGGATGTGTGTATTTATAACTATTATCACATTATCCTAGAAATATATAATTTTGGGATCTTTAAAATACGAAAATCATTTTATAATAGTGTTACTTTTCAAGACTTTCCAAGAGTTCCCCTCCTCTCCTCTTATAAAAGGCCCCCACCTCTACCACATTACCCACACATATAAAGACTTTGGATCATCCAAACCCTACCCATTTTGTCTCTCCACATCCCTATCTTACTCCTAGAAGCCTCACTTTGGGCAGAAGTCTTTCCAAGGATGCCTTTGAGCTCAAATCAAAAAGAGTTACCCGATTTAAAGGTACTGTCTTCTCTTGTGTTCTTATGTTTTATTTTGCTTCCCCAACCCCCTAAACTCTTTTTATTCCTTTCTTTTGTAACAACAACAGTATATTCAAAATACTAGTATGTTGTTATGAGAATTATTAGAGCTACACCTACACAAACCGTCGCTTAATGGTTAAAGAACACACTGTTTTTGTGGTTGGCGATTTTCTGCCTCACGAAACGATGATTGTTCAATATTCTTTTAACACATTTAAAGGTGGAAATTATGATGTCACTATATTTTATATATGATATATATGGTATTTATGTTTACTATATGATTCTGTATTTTATATTTAAAACATTCTTTTATTCTTTGCATGTTGTGCAAATGCGATAATTTCATATGAGGAAGTGTGGACTACCGCCCCCTCAAGTGATGTGACTGGTTCATGCAATACATGGAATGTATAAAGAATGAAATTAATGAATATATGTGACCTATATAACATATATATTATACTATAATTATAATATATATATCTCAATTATTTTTAATTCCATTAATATGACAAGAAATATGAAAGTATCATTCATGCGTACGTACGGCCTACCATCTCCATGAACGGTGCTTTTAATTTTTATCTCCAAATGTTATGGAATCGTATAAAATGAATATGTACGAGAAACTCAAAATATAATATTCTAATCGTGGTTAAAGATCTTCAACGTCTCCCCCAATGATCTTCCCCTTTTTTCTTTTACCTAAAACCTTTATTTAAATCATGGGGATATGAAAACATATAAAGGGTGAGCTCAAATTCTTAGTAAGGGTAAGAATGGAGAAAATAAAACAAATCTTATACATTTGAACAAAAAAACATGAACATAATGTTTAAACATAAAAATATTAACCAATGTCATAAAACATGGAAGTACATAAGGAATAGATTATAAAGAAACATTAATCATGATAAAATAGCATGGGAATAAAACATGTAACTGTGGAAACCATTAATCACATGTTATGATTTCAATAGTAGCCAAGGCATTGCTGCCAAGACCATCTTAGTGGACAAAGTCCCTTTCTAAATCGAGATCACTCCTTGTTCCAGTCCTGTATCACTGAACCATATTATCTTGATGTTCCATCCATGTCTATCTCATGATATATAAATCTTTACCCAATGCATTGGAGGGAGATATAGGTCCCACGCATCTCATAATGAAATCATTCTTACTTGTTCCACAAAATAAACATAAAGCATTCATCATAACCCAAAGAATAAAATGTGTTTCATAAACATCAGCCCATTTTAACATAATCCATATAAAACAAATTTACATCATTTCATCTTAAGAAAAATCAAACCATGTAAATAATAGAGACATTATACTTGAAACATAATCATACTAAATAATTTCATCTTATTTGGAAAATAGTTTTGACAAAACACTTGAAATGAATTCTTGAGGAAAATATCCTTTCTTTTAAAAATAATTTTATTTTCAAACAATTCCATGTAATTTTAAAATAAAAGGACTTCTATTGAAAATAATCCTAAAATCTTGTAATGTAATCTTTATGAAAATTAGGCATTATGAAACTATAAAAATCAGTTCACACCGTATAAGTTAAAAAAACATTCCTCTCGTACTTCTCCTAGAAAAGTCAAAAAGTAGCTCGTATGGTAAACAAAAGAAAGATTCCTTACATAACTTGTAGTAAAATTCAAAAATGGGTAAACAGGACTTTAAACATAAAGGAAACAATTTTTATAAAACAAGGACATGGATGATAAATATAACCCCTGTAAATACTTACGAATAAACAATCTCGGATAAAAACGATATTGGAAAAGTTATCCCTTACCTTATGTCCGATATGATTCATATGTATTCAAACCTCATATATAATGATTTAAATAATGTGATTGACTTATTATAAAATCATATTCATTGTTATTATATCATATTTGATTCACTTATGACTTTATATTACCCGTTGTTGTATAAATTCCATGTTAAAGCAGCATTTTTTTTAAAATCATTTCATTTATCGTATGTGTTTGGACTTGTTGTTATTGATATTATTATTACTTATATCATGATTTAATAACTTCCATAATGTAAAAAATTATTTATATATCATATATATTCAGTATATATATAAAATATATAGATAAAATAAATGAAACACACCGTTCATGGAGACGGTAGACCGTACGTACGCATAAATGTTGTTTTCCTTTCCTTATTGACTTGAATAGAAGTAAGTAAATAACATATACATAAATAAATTAGAATTATTATGTTATATATATCATTATTATTCATTATATATACTTTATAATCATTATTGAATGGTTAACATGGAGATTGAATCTCATCACGTCGTGGAGACGATAATCCGTACGTACGCACGTGCGATGATATCGTTCCCATAATTATTGAATGGCATTAGAGTGGATGATATAATATCCCAGAATTAGTATAATGTTATAATAACCACATATATAGATATTCTTTACCCCATTATACCCATCCAATTAAGGTGGTGGTGGAAAAAAGATTACACCACGGCGCAGAGACGGTATTCCGTACGTACGCACACGGGATGATTTCATTTTCCGTAGGATGGATAGAAGGTTAAATGGAGTTGTTTCATATTTATAATAACATATCAGTATATTATTGATAATTATTTTGTTACTATATAATTAAACAAATAATGAATAATAAGTTTAAGAAGAAAGAAACGTGAAAGAATCGGTAGAAGTGATTACCTCTTCTTCAACCCACCTCTTTTAAGCTTCCTCTTAAGGCACTAGAGTTGCTCTTTTGAGAAGAGCAGAACCTCCAGAATGTTTCTAGGGGAGTGGAGAAGATAAATGTTCAGGTCTGGGCCGAGCTTGAAGGCTCCAAATGTTGTGAAGAGGAGAGGGAGGAGGTTCCCTTTTATAAGGGAGGAGAGGGTCACCTTTGTAAACCTGAAAAACATTAATTTATAATAAACTCAAAACCCACATAAAAACAACCAAAGTGACTCAAATTCGGATATGAGATAGGATAGGGTTTTAATATCATCAACCAATCAAATTTAGACATGTTGGGAAATAATTTTAAACCTTATCAATTTGATTTATCCTTATTTAATTTATTTAATCTTATTTGTGGTAATAATATTCTAAATTTTAAATTGTTAGCAATAATTACTTATGTGTTGTGAATTATCCATAATTGGATATTTTATGACATTTTAGACCATATAAATTTCAATTTATAATTTTTAAATATTTATGTGATTTTAATTTTTTTTAATAATATGTTATTTTTATAAAATATCAATAGTGTTAATTTTGACACTATTCATTTATTTGAATTAAAATAAAATCCACATAGAGGATATATTCAAAACAAATGTTTAATAGATTCCTAAAATGTCATATTAATCTATAAAATTTGTGTAGAACATTAATTAGTTCATATAATGTTTATTTTAATATTTATAATAACATTAATTTGATATTTCTCTTAATAAAACAATTACTACATCATTTTTTATCCTCATTTAATATGATAATTATTTTCATTAAAATTAAAAATAAAATCCAATGATAAAGATAAATATAATTAATTTCAGAATAATATTTTTAGTCGAATTTATCATCTTAAAATATCAAAATTTAAATTGTTATATTTATTAATTTATGAATGTGACATCTTTGACACCATTTAAAATAAAATAATGTAAATGTCCTAATCGGTTTTATAAGGCTCTAAATGGTCCAAAAATATACCATTAGATGATTATGGTATCTATATACGCTACCAATAATTTTTGGTTAAGTATTTGGTCTTTTTGATAGGTATTATGTTTTTAATAAAAACTATATTATTGATTTTTCACTAAATAAAAAATTTCTACATCATTAATGTATAAGATTTTAAGGTAATAAAATATTTATTAAAAATTAAATATAAATTACCATGATAAAGAAAAAAATTTATCTTTCAAATATGTATTTATAATCGAATATATACTCTGTATAACTATATATAAAAAATTATCAAATTATTAAAGTTTGAGTGAGAAATTTCACTTTGCATTAAATAAACTAAATAAAAGGTCTTAATCAAATATAAGTGGGTTCTATTTGATTCCATTTAGAACCTAGTATGATTTAGGGTAAAATATAATCATCTATTTATATTAGGAAAAGTGTTAGGGTAATTTTATAATATTATATTTACCCTTAATTACCTCGATTTACTTTTAACTATGGTAAATAAAATTTACCATAGTTACTATTTATAATGACTAAAAATAAAAAGTATCTTATTGACATAACTTGGACCTAATGATTCCAAATATAGAATCCATTTTTCAAAATTAAAATCACAGAAGTTTTAGAAATTAATTTCAAAATAATCCCATTGTTAAGAAAAAAGTTAAAATATTACAAAAGATTGAGATGAATTTACCTATGAATTCAATGTAAAATAAATTCTAATGACATAGATTATATTAAATGGTAAAAATCTATTCTATTTATACTTTAAAACCATTCAATATTATACTTTAACCATATAAATTCTTACGATGAAAAAAGTTGTTTTTAATTAAAATATAGTGTGTTTTTACTATTCTTTAAAATATGAAAGTTATCAGAATAATATGAAAAATTTATCCAAAGTAAATTTTTTATATCCTAATTCCAAATAAGAATTTTATTTTATCAAATTTAACTTATAAACATGTAGAAAAATATATTTAAAGTGGGTGTGCCATCAAAAGGTGGCAAAAACTGCATTTTATGAAAAATACTTATTTTACTGAAAAAATCTATTTTGTTCTCACACGATGTTCTAGAAAATGTGTAAGATGAATAATAATGTTATAACATTAAAAGTTTAGTTAATAATATTCATAACGACTAGTTTATAATAATATTATAACAATATATTGTTGTTTAGTGAAACCCGAGATTGCGTACTACACACGCTATCAAGGAAGGTCACGATTGCGTGTAACACAAGCCAAGAATAGTGTTTGTGTTTAACAAAAGCTAATATGGTGTTGCGTATAGAACAAAATAATTTTGGTGTAGCTTACAACACAAGAAATCAATGAAATTAAAAGAATAATTTTCATAAAATCTTGGGCTGTTACATTCTACCCCCCTTAAATTGAATTTCACCCTTGAAATTTGTCGGGTTTATAAATATTTTACTACTTGACAGTTTATTTAATAGAAACCCACAACATAAAAAGGAATACTAAAACTTAATTTTAAAATGTGATATATGAAACATAACGATTACCCAAATTACTCAGCACTGGGTTTCCACGTAAGAGAACATAGGTGAAAATATGGATATGGAAGAGAAATCTAAATATCAAGTTCTGATGGAGAGTGGTAGATAACATGGAAATGGAAAAGAAAATAGTCACCAAGCCATAAATTGGTGATGATCTAAGGTACCAACTAATTAATCAGATATAAGATCACTAGGACAACATTTTTGGTTTTCAATATGATTTCTCTAAAGATGAAAATTTTGAATTAGAAGAAATAATTACTTTATTTTTGTATAATCTCACTGTTGTTTGGGCCTTGAACAATTTCCACTTCATCACTTAAATAAATGAAGTTGATTTTGTCTTCCATGAAGTGTTAGCAGATCATGCGACAGAATGATAGGTCATTCCATCTGTCTCAAACATAAGGTTGGCAAAAGATAAATACATAAGTGCATCTATTGTGATATTAATCGTATATGGTTCCTAAAATGGACTTATAATTCATCTATCATACCGCTTAATGAAATTAAACTAGTTTCTACTAACCAGGGACTTCCTGTAGGCCAGTGGTAGGGGATAAAGGCCTATCACACTTCGGTTGTGGGTTCGATTTCCAGAGCCTTGTCCGACACTACGAGTTGCTGCCTGTCCTCCAGGTTATCCCTTTTTCTAAAACTACATTATTATAAATTTCCTGAAATAATATCGAAAAAAGTTCTATCCTTAAACAATACTATCTTATTTCTAACTTAATTCATTCCAATATTTAGGCTTATCCAAAATACTTTTGTCCAAGCTCATAGTATAAGGAAAAAATTACTATAAATTTCATCTATCAAGTATGTGAATACCATCATTTATCCCCTATATATCATACAATATATCTTGTTGGTCACATTCCAAACATGTGTATACCATAATCATGTATTCTCTTGAAAAATCAATACCCATTGAACCGTATTGAAAACATTAATGCGGTTAAAAGTTAACTCTTTCCACATACCAAAATCCCAAAATTTCTATATACTCAAACCATGAAATAAGTTTGTCCTTATATCAGTCATGGGCTCATTTCATTATCTCTTTATCCCTTCATTATGCTCATATCATCTTCTTTCTAAAAATATTTCAATCACTTTTCATGGATACCGGTACCATAATATTATTGAAAACCAATACATAGATATTCCAAAATTGAACGATACCATAAATGAGATTCCATGATACTATTTTAAAATTCCATTACATAGACACTTAATCATTCCACAACTACATTTTCATACTCAACATCACAAATAGTGATCAAATGTGACTTCCCTTTATGGTTTTCCTTAATAGGTTTCTCACATCGATCATCATTAACACTTGGAATAGGGCATAGACTAGCATAATGCCCCATTTCCTTGCACTTGAAGCATTGAAGTGTTGGTGGAACGTTCTCTGTAGTCTTTTCTCTATTCACATCATTTGCTTCCTTTTTCAATTACTTCGACACTCAACTGCTCGATGACCTTCTTTTCCACACTTAAAACATTTTCTAGTACCTTTTATGCAATCTCCACTAAGATTTTTCCACACTTTGAGCATAAAGAAACATTCATATTCTTTTCACCATTGTTCTAAGATTTCTCCTCGAACTCCATCTTTCATTTTATGTCAAAACCATTAGATGGTTATATAACACCAACTTCCAGTTCTACCTTGATAGCAAAACACACAATTTCTTCATAGCTACTGAATTCTCTTATAGCTAATTCCCTACGATGACTTGTTTTTATACCACTGAAGAATTGATTAACTTTACTTTTAGGTTGGATGATAAAGCCAGATTCATACCGTGCAAGCCTTGTAAAATTTTTCTCGTATAGACCAAGAGATTCATCATCCTTGTTCTTAAGCTCAAGGAACTCCTTTTCCATCTTTGTGCAAAGAATATGAGGGAAATACTTATTGAAAAACAAGTTCTTGAACTCGTCCCATTCCATTGATTCAATTTCATTTTGGGGAATTGTATTATTAATTAGAGTCCACCACTAGCCTGCTTCACATTCTAAATGGTAAACAGCCAGAATGTCTTTTTCATGTTCTGACCAGTGATGTATGGAAAATATATTTTTTAATGGTACTGATCCATTGTTCAGAAACAAGTGGATTAGAAGACCCACTGAAAGAATGTGGATGTTCCCTCATGAAGGACTCAATATAATATTGTTCCCTTATCTGCTCATTTAAGAGTCCAGAATTATTCATAGCTTGTGTAAGTATATGAATAAGATTTTTCACTCCATCTCCCATAACATTGGTTTTTTCATAAGGACAATCAATGCATTTTCCATTACATTGATCAACACGGTTCCTTAGGGTTCCAACCATAATCTAAAACCCAAAAAGAATAGTGTGAGAGGCAAAAACCATGCTAGGAAAACAACATAATAAAGGGGGAGTACCATCAATATATAACATCTTAGGTTTAATTCTAATATTGTTACCGTAATTCTAGGACTATAACCTATAGTTATACTTAACCTTAGGGGCATCCCTAGACATAACATAGAAATATCTCTAGGGATCTCACTAAAGTTCTCGCATCCTTGTTTCCAAAGGTTGACTAAACCTTTCCTTTGATACCAACTATAGAGACCCATACTTGACATACATGGACATTACATTATATTTTCGGAATACTTAATACATAACAAAAACATACACATAAGGACCATAATAGTTTAGTGTATTTGCAAACTCGGAATATAATCTACTAATTGTGGTGAAGGATCTTCAACATCTCCCATAAAGATCTTCCAAATTTTTTCTCTTACATAATTTTTTTTAAATCTTTGGGAAAATAAAACATATAAAGGTTGAGCTCAAATTCTCATTAAGGGTAAGAATGGAGAAAATAAAACAAATCTTATTCTTTTGAACAAAAAAACATGAACAGAATGTTTAAACATAAAAATCTTGAGCAATGTCATAAAATGTGACAGTACTTAAGGAATATATCATAAAGAAACATTAATCATGATAAAATAGCATGGGAATACAACATGTAATTTTGGAAACCATTAAGAACATGTTATGATTTCCATAGTAGCCAAGGCATTGCTGCCAAGACCATATTAGTGGACAAATTCCCTTTCTGAATCGAGTTCACCCCTCATTCCAGTCCTGTATCACTGAACCTGATTAACTTGACTTTCCAGCTATGTCTATATCATGAGTTATAAATCTTTACCTGAAGCATTATAGGGAGATATAGGTCCCACCCATATCATAATGAAATCATTCTTACTTGTGCCACAAAATAAACATAAATCATTCATCATAACCCAAAGAATAAAATGTGTTTCATAAGGATCATACCATCTTAACGTAATCCATATAAAAGAAATGGATATCATTTCATCACAAGAATAATAAACCATGTAAATAATAGATACATTATACTTGAAACATAATCATACTAAATAATGTCATCTTAGATGGAAAATAGTTTTGACAAATCACATGAAATGAATTCATGAGAAAAATATCCTTTCTTTTCAAAATCATTTTCTTTTCACAAAATGACAAGTAATTTTAAAATAAAAGGAATTTTGTTGAAAATAATCATTAAATATTTTAAAGTAATCTTTATGAAAATTAGGCGTTATAAAACAGTAAAAACCAGTTTACGCCGTATAAGTTAAAAAACATTCTTCTCATACTTTTGCCAAAAAAGTCAAAAAGTACCTCGTATGGTAAACAAAAGAATGATTCCTAACATACCTTGTAGTAAAAGAAAAAAAAAGGGTAAATAGGACTTTAAACATACATGAAACCATTTTTATAAAACAAGGATGTGGATGATAAATATAACCCCAGTAAATACTTATGAATAAACAATCTCAGATAAAAATGAGATTGGAAAAGTTATCCCTTATCTTATGTCTGATATGATTCGTATATATCCTAACCTCCAGTATAATTATTTAAATAATGTCATTGTCTTATTAGATAATCATATTTATTGTTATGATATCATATATGGTTCACTTATGACTTTATGTTACCCGTTCGATTGTAAATTCCATTTTAAAGCAGCGTTTTTGGTAAAATAAAATATAATGACATAAATTATATTAAATGGTAAAAATATATTCTATTTATACTTTAAAACCATTCAATATTATACTTTAACAATATAACTTCTTACGATGAAAAAAGTTGTTTTTAATTAAAATATAGCACATTTTTACTATTCATTAAAATATGAAAGTTATCAGAATAATATGAAAAATTTATCCAAAGTAAATTTTTATATCCTGATTTCAAAGAATAATTTTATTTTGTCAATCTGAACTTATAATCATGTAGAAAACTAGATTTAAAGTGGGTGCGCCATCAAAAGGTGGCAAAACTGCATTTTTTGAAAAATTCATATTTTACTCGAAAAATATGTTTTGTTCTCACACGATGTTATAGAAAATGTGTAAGATGAATAATAATGTTATAAAATTCAAAATTTAGTTAATACTATTCATAATGGCTAGTTTATAATAATATTATAACAATATATCATTGTTTAGTGAAACCCAGTATTGCATACTACACACGCTATCAAGGAAGGTCGTGATTGCGTATAACACAAGCCAAGAACAGTGTTTGCATATAATACAAGCTAATACGGTGTTTCGTATAGCACAAAATAATTTTGGAGTAACATACAACATAATATATCAATGAAAATAAAAGTATATTTTTCATAAAATCTCGGGGTGTTACAAACATGGTTGGTTTTTCCCCATTATATATCATGATATGATGTGTTGATCCCCATTATAAATAAATATACGATAGGTTGAGCCACATTATAGATCAATATATGAGGTCTGGGGCCCATTATAGTAAATGATAAAATTTTTGAGCACCATTATAGATCAAAAATGAATTTGATAATGATTATATTCTATGTATCATTATATTTGATGTAAAAAATACGATTTTTCCAAATTATAAGGGTTCTTTAATAGTTCTTTGAAGATGATGTTCCAAGATACCAACATGTTTTTATTAGGCATTCTATGTGTTATAAATGTTTCAATTGATCATGATTGACATAAATTAACTCATGATTATTGATTCTTATGAATCTTCCTTTTATAATGATTTATTCTATGTTTCATGATTTATTATCCATATTTTGATCATTGTGGTTTCTTTTATGTTAAGATCATGCCAATTGATTATGTCATCATACCATTATGATAATTTTTTTCTCACTGATTAAAGGTAATTGGTAATTCTTATGTTTACTATTGTTGACTATTTGAGCTCACTATATTTATTTATCCATTTCCCTAGGTTGTCAAGATTAATTTTAAATAAATTTTGTCAAGAATGGTTTTATTTGGATTATGATGATTATCTATTATGGAATATGAAAATATGGGTATATTTTTAAAAATACTCTCTTGAAGTCATCAGTATTGTGTATGTAAGAGTTTGTACCAATCATATAATACTCAAAACCTAAAATGTACTTGGGTATGAAAGTTATCCAATATTTCATTTTGTTGTTATAAGTTTTAGATGAAAAAATTGGACCACGTTTATTAGTATTAATCTAGAAATGTAAAGATTATGTTTTAACACTGGATCATGGAGTGTGGGTCCATGAATATTATAATAATATCAAGATATTGAAATTGTTTTCTAGGGTATGAAAATTGGTATTGGTTTTAGTAGGACAAATATATTTTTTTTGAGTTCCTTGAATTTGTGGTGGGAAGCCCATTTTATAGGTAGCGATAATGAGTTTTTTTAAATATTTCAACTAAAAATAAAGGGAGCACATGTTAACCATATCAATAGGATACAAAAATAGATATTAAATTATTATTGGGCGAGATAAGATTGATAATAACTTGAAAAATCAATTATAGACATGTTTTTATCCTGTTTCAACCCCCTTACATCATGAATTATTACTTTTACCATTTTAGTTTTTTATTATGATAACTTAGTTTTATGTAGTGTAAATTCATATTTACGCCCAAATATAAAGGGGTCTATATTAAAAAAAATTGAACCATTGATTTTAAATTTGATTTCAATTTCATTTTATTCACTTTATAAAAGTGATAAAAATTAATTTTAAAATAAAAATTTCTAACGTATTAAACTTTTTTTTGAGAAAATATTACTTATGTTCTAAAATTTCAAATATGAGTTTGTATATTAAAACCAGGTTTTTTAAATTATAATAGAATTCATAAAATTACTATTTTTTATAAAAAAAATGTTTTATGAATTTATAATTTATACTTATATACAGATAATTTCATAAACATCATGTTATTAGTAAAATTGATTTTTTACACTATTCACCTAAAGAATATTTTAAAAAAAATCCCAAAACATCATCTTAGTCAAATATTAATATTATGAATCCAAAAAATTGGTAATTTTTCCAAATTCAAATTCTTAATTTTTGAAATTTATATTTTAAATAACAAGGATAGATATAAAAAAATTATATTTATAAGAAAATAGTTTTTTAGTTTATTAACCATTCATAATTATATTTCCTTCTTTCATTAATTAAATTAGTATTAAAAATTAATTTTTTGAAAATATTTTTATAATAATTAATTCAATGTTTCATGAAATAAAAAATAATATCATATAGAAATGTAATATTTAGAAAAATATTATCTAAAAAAAATGATCTTGTTAGTCATTATTAGTAATCTAATTTAAATTAATTTATACTAAAAGTAACTATTATATTTTTTAAAGGAATATTTTATAAATAGGTTAATTAGATTAGTTTTTAATGGTAATAATTAATATTTATTTTTTTATCTAAATATACCGTGGTTTCATTTTAGTTTAGTGTTTCATTTAGAGAAAGCTATCAAACACATTTAACTGATTTAAAGGAAGTCATATTTTAAAATATCATGAATCTATAGTGGTATGTAAAATTAAACATGACTTCAGATTATATTTTTTAAATGAAATTTAATAAACATATATGCCTCAAATATTTTTCTCGACATAGATATGTGCAAAAAATTTATCACCAAAATCCCAGAGAAAACCTTTATGGTATGATAATTATCATTTAAAAAATAAATTTAAAAAATTATTTCTTTGTTACATATTGACTTATTTTTTTATTATTATATAATAAGAATCCCATAGATCTCACCAACATATCCAATCCATGAATATATATCTATTAACTTTTTCATGTGGAGAGTATATTTGTCTAAAGAATAAAATGATTGCTAAAATCTTGATGAATTGAGGGCTAAAACTAGAAGCAACTGTAAAACAATTCAATTCCCCCAAGAAACCATGAAAAATTAAAATGTTATAGAATTAAAAAGGGGAATTTTTTACTATTCCATCAAAACAATTTTCTAATAAGATTATAAAAAATTAATTATTATTTTCTTGAATATATATTTTTTTCAATTTACCACTCCAATATAGCTTTTATATATATCATTTAAGTATTCGATATATGGGAAATGGATTCTTTTGAACTTTATCCCACAGTGTAGGAATCAAATTATTATGTTTTATTTACATAATAAAAAAACCCACCACACGAATGAGGATATAAGGTGGGTGTTACTATTAGAAAATATATTTTACTTCCTAGTACATAATCAAGAGAGGAAGAATATAATGAAAAAATAGCATCCCTCAAGGAAAATATTCATTGTTTAAATAAGTCAATTGAGAAGGGAATTGAATAGTATATTGTGTCTATGTTTGTACATTTGGGGAGATAGAGGAATCCCTTGTAATAACAAGTGTCCATATAGGTGTGAAAAACCCTTAGGGAATTTGTAATTTTATATTTTTGATTTTTAGATGTGTTTAATTTTCATTTTATATTTAGAATAGAATTTTGAGAGTGGAATGACCCAAATTTATGTCAATTTGTTATTTAATGAGGCATATGAGGTAGCTCAGGTGCTGGGGTGGGCCTCTTAATTTGTGTGTTATGCCTCCACTGTTTTGGATGTATTTTCTCATAGAACACATTTGGGTGTGTATGGTATTAGAGAAACCAGGTGACACCCTGAGTATGAGGAGGTTTTAAGTTCAATTTTTATAGTGAAAATTCATTGCTCAATTCTTAGGGAAAAGGTGTGATCCTAAGAGGAAACCATGTTGGGTGTATTGGATATTGGACTTGGCACATGGTTGGTGTATGGTTTGGAAAACCCTGTGAACAAATCATGCAAGAGGGTTTCTTATAAATGTATTTCATGCATACATTTTTCAGTATTTTAATGTGATTATTTTTATATTTAAATAAATAATATTTCCAAACTTTGAATATTTTGAGTGTGGTTTAGGATTGGGTATAATTTGATTCTTTCTTTGAACATGGCCATTTTCTGAGATGATTGAACACATTAGTTTAATATAAGATATAGGGTTTAGAATTCCACCATGACCATTGGATTTTTAAATTCCCTATGTTTAAATATGGTTCAGGGTTACCCATCATTTATAATATGAAGCACCTAACCATGCGAGGATGAGAGTTTGGGATGAAATGAATTTCTTATGGCCATTGAACTTTCTAGGACCGGATTCTGATGACTGTAAGATTGTTATTTGATTACTTCCTACCTTTTAATCCCATGAACTTAGATTAATTGCTGCCTGGTACCCATTTTATATTTTCTTATCCCACCTTCTTTATCAACTCTAATGCTGAGTAGGTTAGATTTAATTTCATCAAATCACAATTATATTAGGTTTATTTTATTTAATTATTATTTTCTGTAACCCTATCTCTATGGATTCAACCTCAGACTTATAATTCCTATACAACCCTATAGTTTAGTTCTTTATATGTTTCATGTTTTAAATTTTTATATTTGGTGACCCGATAGGAATTAACGATACCCATAGGGTTATCAGTTTCACTTGGGAATTACCTACAACACAGTCAGTCCATAGTTTGGAAAGCCATGTATCCAAAATTTTCATCACATTAAATGCGTATTTTTATCAGTTCTCATATTCAATTTTTTATATGATATACCTCTTTATATTTTCCTCCACCTCACACATGACTCAGCCTCTATCTCCCTTCTCCAACCTTCACCCCTTTTTTGGGAGGGGATTTTGAGATATATTTTGGGTGATATGAGGTAAGTGTCACCATTTTTAAGACTTTGTTTTCTTTCTCAAATTTATATTCATATAGTTAGTCATTTAGTTTCGATTCCAATGATGTGTGGTGGAATTTTACAGGCATGTCATAAATTTCACTCTATAAAGAAATTGGGTGACCCAGGATGATGTCTGCACATGGAGGCTCAACATTTTGGTTGAGGTATATCAAGACATGTATTTTTATATAATTTTTATTTAAAACCAAATAAGATTAATTATGTATGTAGAACAAACATTAGGGATTTTACCAGTAATGGTATCATGATTCTTTTATAGACCTCCCATGAGCATTTTTAATTAGTTTTAGTGTGGCGTGATGACCCAGTTTGTTTTATGGAATTATATAGTGTAGTAATTGAATTAGTTAATTAATTAAAAATGTTACAATTAATTAATCACTAATTTTTTCTTGAATTAGGAACTCATGTTGTTGAGAATATATTGACTAAGGATGGATTAGACTAGATGTTCATGTATGAGACATGTTAGCTACTACCTTTCCTTGGAGTGATATGGAAAATAATTGAAATTATTTAGGTGAACCTTATATATATACCCTTCGGTACTATTAAATTACTTATATGCATATGGAATTCATGGTCATGAAACTCTACGCACTGGGTCTATTTTTTGAAACCCACATGTAATTTAATAGATTAAGATGCTATATTTAACACTATCTTTATTTGTTATAATAGTTTCATGCTAAAATTTTGAGTTTTTGGAGGTTTTTGGGTGTAGAAAGGTTTATCCGAATAGTTTTAGTAACTGTGTGGTGCCCATGAAGATTGGGATATCATGGTGACATAGCCATTTTTCATTAATTTCACAATGTTTTTTAAACCATGCCCATCATCCTAGAAACTATGTAATTTGTTTTGGCCTAGGTAGTGTCTTGTAAATGGTGGCTGTACAGTTTGGAAAACCATGTGGCCAAACCATGTGACATTATTTGGTGTGAAAAGTTTATGAATTTCTCAAAATATTCTTACTTAATAAAAAGGGGTTTTACCACTCTACATCCCTATTTTAATCTTTAGACCTTGAAGAGCCTATGTAGGAGCTTCAACCTCTTCCACTCTTGACTTTGGCCTTTCTTTGGTGTTTTATGTGATTCCAAGGAATTTCATCATGTCTTTATCAACTTCCCATTTCCACTCTGTATTACCTTGGATTTAGTTTCCCCTATGAATCATAGAACTCTTGTGGTTTATTTTAGGGTTCTAGGTAGATCTAATGTTGGGGTTTATGGTGTCTAGGGTTATTAGCCACCATCTCCATCCCCATTTGTGTGCTTGCCACTGAAGAAAACTCTTTTCATCTAGGTTTACACTTATTATATTTAGGAATTTATATTTTATTGTTTCATTTTGGAATTCAATGTATGCTTGTGATTTCCAAATTCCCTTTTTATAAAACTATGAATATATGTTATATCCTTGTGATGATTTAAAACCGTTTCATTGTGTTATGTTCTTAGCATAAGGGATTTTCTTAAAAATTCAATGACTTTAAGTTTTAAATGGAATTTTTTTCATTTTATATGATTTTTTGAAATGAATAATAGTCTCTTTGAAATTATTTTAAAGATATATGTTGAATTTTATTCTCAGTTTGGTTTTCCATGAGTGGAAACAAGGATTCAAAGAGAGTTTTATATTCATGTGAGGTGTTGAACTAAACATTATATATAAAGGGGACCCTTTAATGTATTTAAAATGTTGTTTTTAAATTTCTGTGTTCATTACCCCTTTTGAAAACACCTCAATGTATCTTTAAAATGTTATTAAAGGGAATGAAAGGCCTTTTTCAATGCATTGGTTTTTGAAGAAGAATACAGATATTATAAAGGTATTTTTGAAATATTTTAATGATGTGATTGATTTTACTGGACCATTAAAAATGGATAAATTGATGATTAATGATGTTTTTAAAATTTTACAACATCCAAATTATTAAATTGGGGTTAATGGTATGTTTGTAATCTTGCTTTAAAATGTTTTATGTGAAATACACCAATTGATTTTCCATTTAATTTTATTTACCAATTGTGTGGGTTTTTTCTACTATGTGGTTGTAACACCCCAGGTAAATAAAGAATATGACATTTTTATATTTATCCCTATTTTTGAATAAAATGTTAATATTAATTTAAAGGGAACTCTATTCTCGATGGCTTACCCAATACACAACAATTAGTTCCTTTGAAATCTTACGTTGCACTCTAATAATAAAATAATTTTATTTTAAATGGTAGTTAACACCTAGCCATTGTAATGATGGGAATGAATAGAACTAACTAAAATTTTTTTTTATATATATTTCAAATATTTTTACTTTTTACAATAAATGTTAGAGGATTAAAAATGTGAATGAATCCAATTTTAAGCGTAAACATTCTAATATTCTTTAAAAGGTCGATTAACTACCTTTTGATGGAGAACCTCTTTTAAATCTACTTTTTGACAATTTTATGTGTTATATTTGACAAAATAAAATTATTCTTTAAAATCGGGACATCAAAATTTACCTTGTGTAATGTTTTTGTATTTTTATGATAAAGTTCATTTTTAATGAATAAGTGAAAAATGTTGCATTTTTATTCAAAACCTCTTTTTAATCTAGTTTATTAATATTATTAGATCATCTTTTGAATTGGTATTAAAGTTCAATTAGAATATATTTTTACCATTTAATCCAATGGTGGTCATTGGAATTAATTTCACTTTGAAATTGGACTTAAACTAGTGTCAATCTTTTGATATATATTGTTTCAAAAAACACGCTATTTATTCTGACATCGATAATTAATTATTAAATTAATTAATGTAACTTATATGTTTTGAATTTTTTAAAATATGCATAATTTTTGAATTTGGAATATCAAATATAGCTTAGGGTGAATTTTTGGTATTTTTGTGAAAAACTTCAAATTTTGATAAATAGTGAAACCACTAAGTGGTAGTTTAAAAACTAATTTTTCGTTTAAATGAAACTTTACCACTTATGTGATTTGTATTTAAAAAATCTGACATAAATGGTTGTCATAAGGATGTAAAATGTGATTCAATGGGATTAAAATAATTTTTTTGGTGAATAGTAACTTTTAAGTTTTATTAATAACGATTAAAGGTAATTAGTGTAATTTAAAGTAAAGGTAATGTTATAATCATATAAAATGACCTTGACACATGTACTACCCCAATTGTATGAGTCATGGTCGACCAAGATAATCCATGGGTCATCTTGGGGACCCCATGGAGCCACTTTGGTAGGAAAATGACATTAATAACTTTTTATTTAAAGTTAAAATTAAAATGTCACAAACATGTGTTGTTTTAGTAAAATAATTTTTACATGGAATTATACAAGTCATATTTTTGACTATAAATATTACTTAGAAAGATAAAAATATTTAATAAATCATGATATTTTCTTTATAATTTTTTGACAGTATGTAAATTAAATTATTTATGATACCATGATGATGCAACGATTACCTCATTATTTAACGATTAAAATAAAATGAAAAGATAATGTAAAATATAAGACCTAAACTTGTCAAAAACCTATTGTATGTGTGGATTTAGAACTATTAACACCTTATCCTCGAAATATATAATTGTGGGACCTTTAAAATCCGAAAATCATTTTATAATAATGTTACTTTTCAAGACTTTCCAAGATTGCCCATCCTCTCCTCTTATAAAAGGCCCCCACCTCTACCAACTTCCCCACACCTCTCAAGCATTTGTCTCGGCCAAAACCTGCCTGTTTTGTCTCTCCACATCCATATATTACTCCTAGAAGCCTCACATTGGGCACAAGTCTTTCTAAGGAATCCTTTGAGATCAAATCAAAAAGAGTTACCCGATTTAAAGGTAGTGTCTTATCTAGTGTTCTTATGTTTTATTTTTCTTCTCTAACCCCCTAAACTCTTTTTATTCCTTTATTTTGTAACAACTAAAGTATCTTAAATATACTAGGATGTTGTTATGAGAAGTATTAGAGATACACCTACACACACCTTCATCTAATGGTTAATGAACATACTGTTTCTGTGGTTGGCGATTTTCGGCCTCACGAAACGATGATTGTTCAATTTCTTTTAACACCATTAAAGGTGGAAATTATGATGTCACTGTATTTTATATATGATATATATTGTATTTAAGTTTACTATATGCTTATGTATTTTATATTTAAAACATACCTTTATTCTTTTCATGTTGTGCAAATGCAATAATTTCATATGAGGAAGTGTGGACTACCGCCCCTCAAGTGATGTGACTCTTTCATTCAATACATGGAATGTATAAATAATGAAATTAAGGAACATATGTGACCTATATAACACATATAATATACTATAATTTTAATATATATATATTTCATTTATTTTTAATTCAATTAATATGACAAAAAAATGAAAGTAGAGTTCATGCGTACGTACGGCCTACCGTCTCCATGAACTGTGCTTTTCATTTTTATCTCCAAATGTTATGGAATAGTATAAAATTAATATTTACAGGATAATTATGATATTTTAATAATTAATACTATTCTGGAAATGATTTACTTATAACTACATGGGAAATCATTATCAAATATGTTCATTTTTTTACTCATGTACCAAACATCGACAAAAATGTCTGATATGAACTAACATTATTAGACAATTATTATAACATTATAATATGTGATATGAACTGAATAATAATCTTTAAAGTAAGTACTTAAGAAATTATAAATTGAAAAATGTTTATTATTCAGAAATATAATGAAACAAACAAGACAAGTCGGACTTGAGGTAAGGGATCCGACCTCTCTCTTTCTTTTCAAGTACCCTCTTTTATGTCATTTCATTTATGCTCCATGTTTTTATGTTGGAGGATGTTCTTTAATATTAAACATACTGTAATTTGTATTTTGATATGATTAGTTACCCCATATTACTCTCATCAATTCATTTTAATAATATTTATGTGGCACCGTTAGGCTGCTGAATTTTCGTAAGGGATCCTACCTCTCTCTTTCTTTTTAGGTACTCTCTTTTATGAAATTTATTTTAAGCTCATATTTCTTATGTATGGGGATGTTATTTTATATTCCTAATTATGTAATTTTTATGTTCATATTATGATATACCCTATTTGATCTCATAAATCCATTTTTGGACGTCTTAAGTGGCGCCGTTAGGCTGCCGAGTTTTCGTAAGGGATTTTTCATCTCACTTTTATTCCCGTGAGATTTATGCTACATTGGCCACTATTTACTTTTTTGTAGTTTATTTACTTCCCATTATTTTAATATTTGTATAATATAATTTCATTTATGGTTATTTACATCTTCATTTTATGACCCTTATTTCATGGAGTGTACGTTTTGAAAGTTTCCCAAATTGGTTAGGGAACCTTTTTCATTCCTCTTTTAAAAAGATTTATTTTGTTATGTGTTTCAATTTACATATTTTTATGTTGGGATATGTTCTTCTATATGCTTATTGATGGAAATTTTATCTCCAAGTGATGAGATACCATTTTCTCTCTCATCAACTAATTTTATGAATTTTAAAGTGATGCCGTTAGGCTGTCGAATTTTACCAAGGGAACTTTTTAACCCAATTTCGATTTCTTTGGGTTAAACATGTAGTTATTGAATATGTCATCCTTTGAATATGTGTTAATGAAATTGTATTATTTTACACTTAATATCCACTTATATTGGGTGTATTTATATTTGTCACACATAATTTTGAGATTGATTTATCCTTAATTTAAGGATACATTCTTTATAAGGGATTTCATCTCATTTTACATTTCTATTGAGACTTCATTGTTGTTATGAAACAATTCACTCTTATATGGTGTATATAATGTCTTTTAGAATATTATATCATGAATCCATTTATTCTCATGATATTATAAACTTCTGATTAATTGTTATTCCTCAATTATTGTATTCAAGTGTCTATAATTTTGGTAAAAACCCTTTAACTGAAATATCACTTTAAATGTTTTAATGATTTGTTCTTATTAATATCCATGATTTAAAAATGGTTTTAATGATTTATTTATATGGATATTAATGGATTAAAATGTTCAAGGTCTTATGGGCCACTTTTATTAAAAAATCTCTTTATTAAATGTTTTAAATGGTTTTTTAGAATGGATTCATTATTTCAATATCTTAAAATGTTATATTGTTATTGAAATGTGGGAATGTTATATTTACTTTATGATTAATTTATGTGCTATGATTATGTTATGGTTCTTGGGCATTTTTTATGAAGACGGGTGGTTTCGTGATAAACTAAGGGCGGTTGAGCCCGATATAGCTCTCCAATGCATTGGGTAACGCGAAGGGGTTAAATGTTAAGGTTTCTCCGAAGAAATTTAGGGAATATACTATGATGGGTATTCCAAACGTAACCATGAGGGTTACTCCCTGTGTAAGAATGTTATGAATGCCTCAAGTTACCTTTATGTCTTATGATTTCTATGAGTTATTCGTAAATATTATGATTTCATGAGGTATGTTAAATTTCTTATGCTTTATGAGTAAAGTATGATTTCATTGACTCTAATGTATACATCAAATAATGTTTTCTTTCCGTATTTTTATTACCCTTACTGAGCTTTTTATGCTCATCCCAAGTTTTTTTGAAATGTTTTTCAAAGGACATAAAGTTGAATAGGGTCAAGGATGGGATCAAGGAAATGTCAGGCTGTCTAAAACAAGGAACTAGACATGACTCTTTTGATCAAGAGTTTTTATTATTGTGAAAAAAATGGAAGTTGAGTAGATGTGTCTACTTTGTAACCTTTGAAATGTAATAGTTATGTCCTAATTCTCTAAAACTATAAACCTGAAAGGATCCTCAATTTGAATTATTCATTTAATTCAATAATAAGTAATGTTTAAGGTTGGGTCCTTATAGTTGGTATCAAAGGATGGTTTAGATAAATTTCGAGGTTATAGTGTTAAGTGACAAGTTGTGTATAACCACAATGGTTATTATATTAGATAGAGTCATTTTTATTTTTGAATGTTGGAATGAGTTCGTGATAACTTGGATAAGTATATCTTAGTGTTTATCTTCCTCTTTAATACATAATGATTTTGTTGATATACTCACACTAACATTTCTGGTTTTAGTAAATGGATGGATCTGGCAGGCACCAAAGTGACAATGGGTCTGAAGGAAACTGTGGTGGTTCTCTGATTATGAGACTAGATGAAATGGGGGATTCAATGGGAAATCTCATGGTTATTCTAAAACAACTATTAGGAGTCATGATCAACCACTCGAAATTTGGTGAGTTGTCTAACACATCATATACGAGAGAACCAACTTGACATAGAAGTTCAGGTAATAATTATAAATGTAACCATTAGGGTTTATATGATCCTTACTTTTGAGGAAATTATGGGTTACTATACGTTATGATGGAATATGAACGACATGAGATAAACTTGAGGTTAATTTATGTTATGGTTATTTTTGAAGATTTTATCTCATTTTGGGGAATGTTTTAAGAATTATATAGTTTTGGAGAAAGGAAAACACACAGACCGTGTGACAACCAGTTGCGTCAGACAAAGCTGCAGGAATCAAACCCACAACCAAAGTGCGACTGGTATTAATCGCCTACCACTGGACCATGTTAAGTCCCTGGTTAGTTTGACTAATTATTTTTTTAGTTGGATGATTTTATGAATCAAGAGTAAGTTGATATTGGGTTATATTTGGAAATAATTAAACTATCATGGAGGATATGTGATTAGGTTAATTACTTTTCAGTATGAGAATTTAAGAGCAACTGATGTTAATTGGAGATAAATGTTAATTTGTACATTGGGAGACTATGTGATTAAATCTTTCAAATATTTGGTTGTTAATATTAGTTGGGTTTACTTTGAAGAATTTTATGTATTGATGTTTATTGAATGGTATTTGTTGAACATTGGGTTTCGTTTGACAAATTTTGGAGATTAGGAGTAGTTTCTCTTTTTGTAAAAAACTCCTTTTTGGGTATTATCTGATCTCCTACTAAACTTTTTGGTTTGGTTTTGGTTGATATCTAATGACATGGGAAGTATATAGTTCTCTTTTTTGGATTAGGTGATTCTGTAGAAGTTGATTATAGTACTCTGAATGTGAACAAGTCTTCCTAAATACTCATCATTTGGGGAAAGTATTCGTTTGTGTAAGAAATCTAGTAAAAGTTGAAAGTCAACATGACAAGTATGTATGTTTCCTTAAGATCAAAAATAAATTCCTCAATGAAAAGTAACTTTAAACAAAAATATTTTCTATTAAATTTTCCTTCTAGGGAATCAAATACCGTTTAACCCACCACAAGTTTGTGATTTTCTTGTGGTTAACATTCTCCTAAACATGTTTTCTATCACTCTCCCTCAGAACATGAACCTTTGATTTTTCTTCCATATCCATGTTTTCCTACATGGAATCCTAGTATGGGTTAACTCGAGTGACCTCTGTACATCTCTTTCTTTCTTTTAAAGTGATTGTTTTACTGACTCTTGTTCCGATTTGGGACTTTCAATGATGTTTCCGAGACCAATTTTAAAATTGCGAGGATGCAATTACCAAAAGGGGGGAAGGATGTAACACCCCAGGAAAATAAAGAATATGAAATTTTTATATTTATCCCTATTTGCGAATAAAATGTTAATATTAATTTAAAAGGAACGCTATGCTCGATGGCTTACCCAATATGCAACAACGAGTTCCTTTAAAGTCTAATGTTGCACTATATTAATAAAATAATTTTATTTTAAATGGTAGTTAACACCTAGCCATTGTAATGACGGGAATAAACTAAACTAACTACAAAATGATTATATATTTTTTTCAAATATTTTTACTTTTTACAATAAATGTTAGAGGATTAAAAATGCGAATGAATCCAATTTTAACCGTAAACATTCTAATATTCTTTAAAAGGCCGATTAACCGCCTTTTAATGGCAAACCTATCTTAAATCCACTTTTTGAAAATTTTATGTGTTATATTTGACAAAATAAAATTCTTCTTTAAAATCGGGACATCAATATTTACATTGTGTAAATTTTTGGTATTTTTAAGATAAAGTTCATTTTTAATGAATAAGTGAAAAATGTTGCATTTTTATTCAAAACCTCTTTTTAATCTAATTTATTAATATTATTATATCATATTTTTAATTGGTTTTAATGTGAAATTATAATATATTTTTACCATTTAATCCAATGGTGGTCATTGGAATCAATTTCACTTTGAAATTGGACTTAAACTAGTGTCAATATTTTGATATATATTGTTTCATAAAAACACACTATTTGTTCTAACAGTGGGAATTAATTATTAAATTAATTAATGTAAATTATATTATTTGTATTTTTTAAAATATACATCATTTTTGAATTCAGAATATCAAATATATCTTATGGTGAATTTTTGGTATTTTTCTGAAAAACTTCAAATTTTGATGAATATCGAAACCACTAAGTGGTAGTTTAAAAACTGTTTTTTCGTTTAAATGAAACTTTACCACTTATGTGATTTTAATTTCAAAAATCCGACATACATGGTTGTCATTAGAATATAAAATGTGGTTCAATGGGATTAAAATAATTTTTTTGGTGAATAGTAACTTTTAAGTTTTATTAATCGCGATTAAAAGTAATTAGTGTAATTTAAAGTAATGATAATGTTATAATAATATAAAATGACCTTGAAACATGTCTTACCCCTATTTTATGAGTCATGTCCGAACAAGACAATCTGTGGGTCTACTTGGGGACCCCATGGAGCCACTTTGGTAGGAAAATGACATTAATAACTTTTTATTTAAAGTTGAAATTAAAATGTCACAAACATGTGTTGTTTTACTGAAATAATTTTTACATGGGGTTATACAAGTAATATTTTTGACTATAAATAGTCATTAGAAATATACAAATATTTCCTACATCATGATATTTTTTATATAATTTTTTGACATTAAGTAAATTAAATTATTTATGACACCATGATGATGCAGCGATTACCTCATTATTTAACGATTTAAATAAAATGAAATGATAATGTAAAATATAAGACCTACACTTGTCAAAAACCTATTGGACGCTTGGATTTATAACTATTATCACCTCATCCTAGAAATATATAATTATGGGACCTTTAAAATCCGAAAATCATTTTAAAATAATGTTACTTTTCATGACTTTCCAAGAGTTCCCCTCCTCTCCTCTTATAAAAGGCCCCCACCTCTACCACCTTAACCACACCTATAAAGACTTTGGCTTGGCAAAACCCTGCCCATTTTGTCTCTACACATCCCTATCTTACTCTTAGAATCCTAACTTTGGGCAGAAGTCTTTCCAAGGAAGCCTTTGAGCCCAAATCAAAAAGAGTTACCCGATTTAAAGGTACTGTCTTCTCTTGTGTTCTTATGTTTTATTTTGCTTCTCCTACCCTCTAAACTCTTTTTATTCCTTTATTTTGTAACAAAAAAAGTATATTAAAAGTAATAGGATTTTTTTATGAGAATTATTAGAGCTACACCTACACACACCTTCGTCTAATGGTTAAAGAACACACTATTTTTGTGGTTGGCGATTTTCTGCCTCACGAAACGATGATTGTTCAATATTCTTTTAACACATTTAAAGGTGGGTATTATGATGTCACTGTATTTTATATATGATATATATGGTAGTTATGTTTACTATATGCTTCTGTATTTTATATTTTAAACATAACTTTATTATTTGCATGTTGTGCAAATGCGATAATTTCATATGAGGAAGTGTGGACTACCGCCCCCTGAAGTGATGTGACTCGTTCATGCAATACATGGAATGTATAAAGAATGAAATTAATGAACATATGTGACCTATATAACATAAATATTATACTATAATTATAATATATATATCTCATTTATTTTTAATTCCATTAATATGATAAGATAAATGAAAGTAGTATTCATGCGTACGTACGGCCTACCATCTCCATGAACGGTGCTTTTCATTTTTATCTCAAAATGTTATGGAATAGTATAAAATAAATATGTACTGGATATATATGATATTTTAATCATTAATACTATTCTGGAAATGATTTACTTATAACTACATGGGCAATCATTTTCAAACAAGTTCATTTTTTACTCATGTACCAATCATCGACAAAAACATCTGATATGAACTAACATTATTAAACAATTATTATAACATTATAATATGTGATATGAACTGAATAATAATCTTCAAAGGAGGTCCTTAGGAAATTATAAATTGACCAAAGTTTATTATTCAGGAATATAATTAAACGAACAAGACAAGTCGGACTTGAGCTAAGGGATCCGACCTCTCTCTTTCTTTTCAAGTACCCTCTTTTATGTCATTTCATTTATGCTTCGTGTTCTTATGTTGGACGATGTTCCTTAATATTAACCATACTGTAATTTTTATTTTCATATGATTAGTTACCCCCTATTACTCTCATCAATTCATTTTACGGATTTTTATGTGGCGCCGTTAGGCTGCCGAATTTTCGTACGGGATCCTACCTCTCTCTTTCTTTTTAAGTACTCTCTTTTATGTCATTTCTTATAATCTCATCTTTCTTATGTTTGGGAATGTTATTTTATATTAATCATTCTGTAATTTTTATGTTCATATTATGATGGACCCTATTTTATCTCATAAATCCGTTTTTGGAAGTCTTAAGAGGCGCCGTTAGGCTGCCGAGTTTTCATAAGGGATTTTTCATCTCACTTTTATTCCCATGAGATTTATGCTACATTTGCCACTATTTACTTTTTGTGGTGTATGTACTGACCATTATTTTACTATTTTTATAATATAATCTCATTTATGGTTATTTACATCTTCATTGTATGACCCTTCTTTCATGGAGTGTACGTTTCAAAAGTTCCCCAAATTGGTAAGGGAACCTTTCACACTCCTCTTTTAAAAAGACTTATTTTGTTATGTATTTTAATTTACATATTTTTAGTTTGGGATATATTATTATATATAATTATTTATTTAAATTTTATGTACAAGTGATGAGATACCATTTTCTCTCTCATCAACTAATATTATGAATTTTAAAGTGACGCCGTTAGGCTGTCGAATTTTACCAAGGGAACTTTTTAACCCAATTTCGATTTCTTTGGGTTCAACATGTAGTTATTGAATATGTCATCCTTTGAATATGTGTGAATGACCTTTGATTGTTTTACACTTAATATCCACTTATATTGGGTGTGTTTATATTTTTCACACATAATTTTGAGATTGATTTATCCTTAATTTAAGGATACATTCTTTATAAGGGATTTCATCTCATTTTACGTTTCTATTGAGACTTCATTTTTGTTATGCGCCAATTCACTCTTATATGGTGTATATACTGTACTTTGGAATATTATATCATGAATCCATTTATTCTCATGATATTATAAAGATCTGATTAAATGTTATTCCTCAATTATTGTATTCAAGTGTCTCTAATTTTGGTAAAAACCATTTAACTAAAATATCGCTTTAAATGTTTTAATGATTTGATATTATTAATATCCATGTTTTAAAAATGGTTTTAAGGATTTATTTATATTGATATTAATGGTTTAAAATGTTCAATGTGGTATGGGACACTTTGATTCAAAAATATGTTTATTAAATTTATTAAATGGTTTTGAAAATGGTTTTTTAGAATGGATTCATTATTTAAATATCTTAAAATGTTATATTGTTATTGAAATGTGGGAATGTTACCTTTATTTTATGCTTAAATTATATTCTATGATTATGTTATGGTTCTTGGGCATTGTTTATGAAGACGGGTGGTTCTATGATAAACTAAGGGTGGATGAGCCTGATATTTCTCTCTAATGCATTGGGTAACGTGAAGGGGTTAAACATTAACATTTCTTCAAAGAGATTTAGGGAATATACTATGATGGGTATTCCATAAGTAACCATGAGGGTTACTCCCAACATAAGAATGTTATGAATGCCTCAAGTTACCTTTATATCTTATGATTTCTATGAGTTATTCATAAATCTTATGATTTCATGAGGTATGTTAATTTTCTTATGCTTTATGAGTAAAGTATGATTTCATTGATTCCTATGTATACATGGACTAATGTTTTCTTTCCGTATTGGTATAACCCTTAATGAGATTTTTATGCTCATCCCATGTTTTTTTTGAAATGTTTTTCACAGGACATAATGTGGAATAGGGTCATGGATGGGATCATGGAAATGTCAAGGTGTCTAAAATAAGGAACTACAAATGACTCTTTTGTTCAAGAGTTTTTATTTTTGTGAATAAAATGGAAGCTGAGTAAATGTGTCTGCTTTGTAACCTTTGATATGTAATAGTTATGTCCTAATTCTCTAAAACACTAAACCTAAAAAGATCCTCAATGTGAATTATTCATTTAATTCAATAATAAGTAATGTTTAAGGTTGGGTCCATATAGTGGTGTTGTTTCATCTCATGCGTGGGAATATATTTTGTTTATTACATTGGTGAATTAGATATATAGACCTATTCATTGTGAGTTTGTTGGGGTAGTTTTTAGTCGTTACTTGTTCCTTTCATGTTAATCCTATCTTTCATTTTCTTTTTCCTCACTTTTTTATTAGTCATGGGAACCCAAGTACTATGTGGTAGATCTATATCTATATTTCACTAGTTAGTTCACACACCACTAGTGTCCCTCTAGTATTGATGGGGGCTAAGTCTAGAAGGGGTGGGGGTCATCATAATGATTATTTTATGGGATAATTGGATGACTTCCAGTTTGGATTTCAATATAGGACGATAGTTTGTGTGAAAGTGTGAAGACACTTAAATGATCATATATGTACCATGTTTGGGATTAATGGTAGAGACCATAACACATTGTATTTCTTGATCAGTTGCTGGTATAGGGGTTTTTTACATACTTCTTGATTAAATCACTTCACCTTGTAATGTTGTGGCACTACTTATTTCTTATATTTGGTTTATTACTTATGATTAATGGTACATTATTTTCTATGAATGAACAATATTTATTTTGATTATTCCCTTATAATTTGTATTTATAATGAGGTTTGGAATATTTTATTTTGAATATAAGCACTATTTTGTGGGTTTTATTAAAGTGTATTTCAAAATGGAATTTTTTTTAAAGGGGGATTTAGATGGTCAAATGTTTATAAATTGACCATTTTCATTTAAAAAACAAATGATATATTTTTAGAAATGTTAATGGGTGTATGGTTTGGGGAATCGTCTATGATAGTGGAAATATTTTCAAAGAATATTCTCAATTTAAGAATATAAAGTGGAACATTTTAAAAAGTGAATATGGAATTGTTTGGGTTTTTCATTTGATTTATTAGAAATTTCTACTATCTTGTTTTTTTTTAAAATATGATTTATGAGTTTAGATATGAAATTAATTGCATAGTTTCCGAGGGATGTGGTGACCAATTGGATTTTTTAGTTCACAACTATATCATTCAAGTTTCAGGTTTTTAGCTAGACTTATTTTCATTTCTCAAAGGTGATGTGGGGTGTTTTGGGTGTTGCTGAGAAACCATAGGTTTCATTGATATAAGTTTGGGATCAAATAAAGTTTTTCAATAGTTTTTGTAATTTTTTTAGTTTCATATTTCTATTCCATGATTTATCATTCTATTTATGGATGTTGGTTATATTTATGAAAATGGGTTTGATCAGTTTTGTTAGATATAACTTATTTAGAGTTTTATTTATTTTCTTTTCTTATATGATAGTGTTCTCGATTATTTTATCTCTAATTTAGAATAAATAATTACCAAAGGTATTCTTGTGATACCCAAACACTAGTTATTATCCTGTGGTGATTATGAATTCTCTTAAAGCCTTATGAAAAACAAATTTGGGTGCCAAGTGGATGGTAGCTTGAGTTAGTTATCAAAAAAATGATATCATATTCATTGGTTGTTTCGTATGTTTGTAATATTATTAAGTAATGTTTTTTATTTGGGTATTTCCTTGTAAAAATATGGATATGGTTTTTGAATCATGGGGGGTAACGAGTGGTAGATTCTAGCTATCTCTTTCTTATCCCGAATTTCAAATTATCAGGTGTTGTTGGGATTGGAATTTTGAATTCAAGTTTTTTAGTTGTTTCTATTGGATTTCAAGGTGTATTAATTTTTTTTAGACCTCCTCTGATCACTAAAGTGATATTGAGTGTTGTTCCATGTATTTAGGGTGAAATTTGAGGAGAACATGAGATATAGGGATAGCTTACATGGATTTGGAAACCATAAGATGCCTATGCTGTTGAGTCTACCTCCTTAATCGAGTTTGTTTCATGTTTGGGACATAGTTTCTAAACCTTGGAATCAAGACCATTCAAAACACTAATTCTTCCTCAACTACACCAGTTAGAATCCTATGGATTTCATATTTCTCCTAAAGTTAATATCACTTATTGAACATGTATTGAGGATTGTTTAGATGCCTTTTTTTCTGTGGTTCACGTGAGACATCATTGAAATTTTATGTGGTGCTTTGAGTGTGATTGACTTAAAAAAATTGGAAAAAGGGAATTTTTGAAATGTTTTTTCACCGTAGGTTTTAGGAATTGTTATAAAGAGGATATTTATTTGGTTTTGAGAAATTTTTGATACATTAATATTTTCAATTATGGTGTTTTTAAAATGGGACATTGAAAATTTACTTCCATGGGTATTTCTAAAAGAAATTGATTTTAAAAAAGAGTTTTGAACGAGTTTTAGGATAAAAAGGGAGATTTTTTTGGAAAAACATGGAATGTATTTTGAAAATGAATGTGAGTTTTTATCAACATTCATTAGATTACTTGGTTATCAAAATGGAGTGTAATTTGGAAATGTATTTTTTAATAAACCTCATTTAGGATATGTTTTCTCCACTGAGGACGTTTTGTGTTTAATGTGTGGGTGGGATTGGTTTTCAATAATAAAACTTGTGGGATGGTGTATTCAAAATTACCTAGTGAAGGTTTACGGTTTGAAAATAAATGTTTAGCTTCTTGTTGTGAATGTTTTTTCCTTGAAAAATGTAATGTTGTTTGGGTTATGATCCATAAGTTTTTATGGGATTATTTTGTTTAAATTTTGTGTCATGAATTGATGTTCTTCATGTATTATATTCTTTTTTGTGTGCCTACTAGAATGATGAATTTTTTTTCAATTACTATATCTACATAGACATTGAGTGGAGTGGTAAACATAGAACCCTCCTTATTTCTAGACCCATTCTTAGAATTCTTAAATCAGAATCCACCTTCTTTCAGGGGTGATCATGGGTAGGTTGAAGTGGGATGGTGGTTGGAAGAGATAGAGGTTAAATTCATTTCTCTTTAAAAACCATATTCTTCAAGATTGACATCTATATAGAGTTATCTTTTCAGTTTTAGCGGAGTTTAGTGGGAGTCTATGGTACCTTCTCAACTAAAAAAGGTATTTCTTTGGATTTCTTCAGGTTAGATTTTATCCAGTGATTCTTTCACGAGGTTCTGAAAGTAGAGATTTATCTTTATCTTATGATACATCATCATGTTAACCGATCAATGAGGGAGTACACTGACCACTTTCTAGAGTTGGTGATATTTTCTACAAGGATGGTCATTAGTGATTCTTAGAAATCTTATTTCTTTAGAGGCAATATTTTCTTCTGTTTTGGCCTTGTTTTACATGCATCTTGACAAACATATTTTCATGAGGTTTTCAATGAGGAAATTTGGGTGGAAGATGATAGTTCTATGAAAGTATTGTGGGGTGATGACTTAGTTCCATCCTATATTCATAAGGATAACCCCAACAGTGAGGAGAAGTACAAGTATGATCCATATAAATAAAAAAGGGTCCTTCCTATTGGATGAAAAGATCTCTAATTTGTTTCTAGTTTTGGGATTCAAGGAATTATATGACCTCATTTCTTAAGTATCATAGATTTTTCCTCTATTGTGTCCATTTGTGTTATATTCATGTTTATTTTGTTGAATATCCCCTGTGTATGGTTTTTGAGCTTGTTGTCCTAGTTTGACTCATTATTTGAATGTTTTTTGTGTATGTCATATTTTGATGACTCATTATTCGGTATAACCATCATTATGATTAGTAGGATTCCACCATTATTATATTGAGATTTTTATGGGATTATTTTCTGGACATGAGAAAGGCCTTGGGTGCAAGTTTGGATAACTAGGGTGAGTGTTCCCCCATATGAGTGTGTATACTAGATGGGGTTTGGATTATTCAATTTGATATGAACCAAATGGGGTGATCCACTTTTGACCCTCAATAATCCCTCCATGTCATGAACCTATGTGGGAGATTATTTTATTCTCTTAATGATGCCTTTGGATATTCTTCTTTTTTTGTTTTGGATGTGCTTTTAGTTTGAGAGTAATTTTTTCACGCAGTTTATTAGTTTTTTAAGGATTTGTATCTTAGTAGTTCCATTTTGATACACCATGTTAGAAGACTTATAAATAGCGTAGAGACTGCCTTGGGACCCCTTTATTTCTATCACTTTTTTGTTTAAGGGGTTTTTCTAGTTATTCTTAGAGATGTTTGGATTTATTATTACTGATTAGTTTGATATTTTCGAGGATATTGGTTATTGGATTTAAGGTCAAGTCATGTTGAGAAATTCATATGGTTAGGACTTATTTGGATGTTTCATTTTCTCTAACCTTTTGTATTTGACCATGTACTTTCATGGGGTAGATAAAGTGGAATTGTGAAGAAAATTGTGAAACCCACAGGTCAAAATATAGACTAAGTTACTCCATTTTATCTTATATTTGTTTGTTCTCGGTTATAGTAGTATTTCAGATGATTTTTTTTGTGTTTTTAGAGGTTTTATTTGAATAGCTTGGTTTACCCACACATTTATAAGTAACCATGTTGTTCCCATGTTGAGTGGGATATCATTGTGATAGAAAAATCTTTCATTGCGTCAACATGGTTTTCTAAATCATGCATAACACCCCAAAAATCATGTGGTTCATTTAGGCCCAAAAAGTGGCCCGCACATAGTTTAAAAAAACATTTGGCCAAAATATGTGGAATTCACAAGTTTCATTATTTTTTGAATATCCCAAAATAACCTTGTGAAATTAAAATGGGTTTTACCCCTATGTTTCCCATTTGTGTTATCTAACCCTTGGGGGCACAAGGAGGAACTCCAACCACATTCCCTCTTTTTTTCCCTTCATATGGATTTTTTCAATATTTTCTAAGGAATTTCATTATCTTATTATCTCTTTTTCATTTCTATACCTCTTCCCTTGGTTTTACTATTCCCCATGAACCCTATAATAGATTTTGGTTAATTTTAGGGTTCTTAGAAGATCAAATGTTGGAGGTTTTTTTGTCTAGGTTTATTAAACACTATCTTAATTCTTTTTTGTGTGATCACAATTGAAGGTGACTCATTTAGTCTTGGTTTCCACTTCTTCTAATAATTTCTATGTAATTGATTAATTTTTGAAATCAAAGTATTCTTGTGTTTTAAAAATTCATTTTTTATGAATTTTTGAATACCTGTGATATTATTATGACGATATAAAACTTTTTTAATGTGTTTTTATCTTTGAATAGAGGGTTTTAATTTTTAATTTCATGTTTAAGATTTTTAAAAATAATGTTTTGATGTGATGAGATTTGGACAAATGCCAAAGGGGAAATTTGAAATGGTTTTCAAGGTGCATATTGTATTTTTATTTAGGTTTGGTTTTCAAATATTGAAAACTATAATTAAAAGGGAGTTTCATATTAATGTGAGGTATTGACCTCGAAATTATTTTTATAGGGGTTCCTAAAATAACTTTCAAATATTAGGATAAAATGTACAATTTTTTAACATATATGAATATTCCTTAATAGTTATCATAAAATTTATTTGATGGAAACTGTAGAAATTTGTTCATGTTTTTGGATTTCAAATTAGAATACCGATGTTCTAATGGTAGTTATGAATATTTTAAATTGTGTGAGTAATTTCATTAGACCTTTAAAAAATTTATACACGGTGTTTTGTGAAATGTAAAAAAGGAATCTACCCCCTAAGTCTTGTTTTGGAGTTTAAGGCTTGTTTGGAACATTGGTTGAAAATAGTTGATGTGAAAGACACTCCATGATTTCTGCATCTGTTTTCTTTACTACTTGTGTTTGTTTTTTTACCACATTGTGTTTTTATTTAAATCCTTATTATGGATTTTTTTATTCCATGGGTGCATGATATATGTGAGGATATTCATTGTGAGGGTTTTGGGGTGATGGTTTGTAATTTCTTATGCCTTTCATGTTAATCATGGATTTGATGTTCTTTCACCTCACATATATATATTGTTCATTGGAACCTAGGTACAATGTGGGAGACCTATATCCATAGTTCACTAGTTTTTTCACACACTGATAGTGCCCCTTTAGATGTTCTATGCACCAGGTCTAAGAGATGGTGTCATCCCAATAATGTTTTTTTTGGGATATTTGGATGACTTGTGGTTTGGATTTTTTCACAGGCTCATAGCCAGTACGTGATTGAGAATACTATTGATATGATATATATATATATCTCACATTAGGGTTACATGGTAGATCCCATATAACATTAAATTTATTGATCAATTAATTATTTAGTGGATTTTTATCTTCTTCTAGATTTTATCACTTCCCTTTTATTATATTATCATGGCACGAATTCTTTATTATATTTTCTAAATGACTTGTGATGTATGATATCATATTTTTTATGCTTGACCCATGTGTGTTTTGTCGTTTCCATTGGAATGTATTTTTTTAAAGATGTTTACAAAAGCATGTTTTGAATTTAAAGACTCCCATGTGGGGTTTTTAAAAATTGGATTTAAAAAAGGAAATTATATTTAAATATATCTTTAGATTGTTAAATTTTTATAATGTGACCATTTTAATTAACATAAAACAAATTAATTTTTATGAGAAATGTTAATGTGTGTGTGTGGTTTTGTGTATGACTTCAGTTGGTGGAAATATTTTTGAAGTGTATTTTTAGTTTAATAATACAAAGTACAACATTTTTAAAAGTGATTATGGGTTTTTTGGTTCTCAAACGTTATATTTAAAATTTCTATATTCTAGTTTTTTTGATACAAAAATTTATGAATTTACATATAAAAAAATTTCATAGTATCAGTGGGTTGTAGAGAACTACTTGTATTTTTAGCTCATTCGTATATCTTTTAGGTACTAGTTTTTTATCTAGATTATTTTTTATTTCCTTTAGGATAACATTTGTTTTTTTGGGAGGTGGTATGAAATCTGAGGTTGTATGGAGATTGATTCATGAACAACTGAAGTTGGTCTGTAGCTATTTTATTTTTTTGAGTATTGCCTCAATTATTACATGATTTATAATTATATTTATGGACATTTATTATATTTATAAAAATAGATTGGATTTTTTAGTCATATATTACATATTTAGAATGTTTATTTATTTCTGTTTCTTATATGTCAGTGTTCCACTGTGTTTTATCTCTAATTCAGGTGAAATAATTCCCAATTTTATTTATGTTATTCCAATGAACTATTTTCAAGCTAGTGGGGATGGGTAACTCCTTTAAAGTCTTATGTAAGACCAAATTAGGTTTCCTGTGGATGGAAGTATGTGTCGGTTCACTGAATCATTAAATTTTTAATGTCGTTTAACAAAGAAAAGAATCTTGGGTTTGAAATGCAGAAGGTATTGAAGGCCCTAATAGACCCACTAGTACTGACCATGCATCTTTCCCATGATAGACGAGAATATAAATCAAACCTTGTACCTGGGATTTATGGCCAATGGGTGGTCTTGATAGATCCCATAGGGACATTGGGAACATTGATATGATCATGGGGTAAGTTTTCCTCCCCCACTATAGAATTATAACTTGAGTTGATTAACACTGTGAGACTGGAGAACATGTCAGGTTTTCTGGATGACCAAGGATGCATAGGAGAAGGGATTTTATTAAGGCCATCTCCCTCATGTGACTCGACTAGGAGGATGGAGATACCAGTATGAGGCCCAAGGACCCTTATAGGTTCTCTTAAGTCTTGTGACCCGAGCGACAGTGTGTACATAGGAACTGATAGAGATTGTGCCAGGTGTCACCTTAGAACATGTACTGACAATGTGTTTCTGAGGGGTGGTGGATATTGGTGGGTGGTTTTAGAATTTGGAGATCCTATACTTTGTTTTTATATTCCCACTTGTTTTCCCATTATGTTTCTATGAATGAACAAACATGCTTCTCAGAACCTAACCTATGGTCCTAATGGGATATGATAGTTTTATTAGGGATGACTAGAGGTGATTCTTAGGATCCATATTTTGAACCTTTTGTGATATCAGTGTGTTATGAATTCAATGTGATGAAGTTATCATGGATGAACAAATCTTATTATTGGGATCTGGTTATTGGGCTATGTAATAATTCCTAAGAGATCAGGATTTGACCATGGTTCTATATAGGATTCCTTGGATTCCATGATTCCTTAGGTTGAATGGTATTTCTAGAATCTGGTCATTCATGTACGAGGATTTTATTATGATCACTATTATTATTATAATTTTCACAGGTTGTACCTTGGATCCAACCAACAGATCCGGATGATATTACATGTTCCAAGTTTAGATTCCCCTGATGCTCTGGATCCAATGAATTGGCTTGGTGACACAGAGGATGTCCATTGGTCCAGTGAATTCCTAGTATGACTAGGTATTTTGTCTGATCTACTTACTGACTGAAATCTAACATTTTTATTGATTTTGAAAGGAAACACAGGATAAAAGTGAAACTTTGGGGGTCAAAAAAGTGGAATAATAGGGAATCATTAATCAAAAACATCATCACCTCACTAGTAAAAGAGCATATTCTAAGGATATAAGACATAATTTGATTTAGTGATTCCATGGACGCCAATAAATCTGCCACCTGATTCCCATCCCACCATGTGTGGGCGATATCAATGTGATTACCTAGAATCTGTGTTCCAATTTTGATTAATTATTCACTATTCCATGGAACCCCGGCTGTACCGGCATGAGAATTGAAGAGAATTAAAGAATCTGTTTCCACCGCCTTAAGCATGATGTCCCGCTGCCCACACATCTCCAAACCCATGAGAATAGATTTTACTTCAGAATGTAAACCATCTCCCCTTCCATAGAAGGAGGAGAACACTGCTACAACATACCCTTCCTGGTTCTTGATGATACCTCCACCTCTCATCTCCCCCAATATGTGATCTATTGGTGCTTAGCTTAAGCCTGATGCGAAGAGGATGCCAAAAGACTCAATTTCTGTGACCCATATCCATGGTTCGATTAGAATGAAAATAACTCAATATGATGGCTTTAGCTGTCGGTGCCTCATGACAGTCTACACACCACCGAACTATGTCCTGAAATTAGTTCTTCATTTTAAATAGAATTCTGGTTGGTGAACCTCATATGACTTTGTGTCGCGCTTCATTTCTTGTTTTTTTAGATTTTCTAGCATCCTACCAGTATGATAACAACCATCACCTTCCTCTCAAGACCATGATTTCCCACTCCGTGAAACCATGAACAAAAAAAAGTATCATGGATCTTTCCTTGGCCATTCTACCTAGTGAAAAAACAAAAATCCAGCCATTTCCATCTATCCCATTCGCTATCAAAAAACAAATTCCCCACTTTTTATGGTATGGGACTATGACAACACTAGCACCTGGAGGCAATGCTCACGCCGATGAGTTGAATGTTATCATAAGTAGGAAAATCTTAGTTCCTCACCCACCATAATAAGAAGTCAAATTTGGAGGGAACCTCCTTGAACCACATGTAACCCCCTGTATAATCATCGGTTGCATCCATCCTTTTACTGGCAGATTCCATTAAAGAAAAATCACCCTATGAGAAACCTGTAAAAATGAAATTTTCATGTTCTTCATTAGTAACAATATTTTTGAAAATATTTCATTGATTATCATCACGAATGGACTGAATAAAATCGGGGTGGACATTAGCCTATCAAACTGAAATATTCAGAGTGGGGAATCACATGAACCACAAACTACTAGCACCCCAATCTTTAAGCCAAATGTTGATATCACCACTTCCCACCATCCACATAGAGTGCTGAAGCAACAACTCCATGTATGGGTGATTCAGGTTCCAAATTTTTGAGGGTCACATCCTCTATTAAAGCCTCCCATGATAGCTTAACATGGAGCCCTTGCATGGTCAATGAAACACTCCTCAAATTAATTCCCCCTTCAGAGAGAAAACATGCAAGACGCTTTCTCAACTCCCAATGATGCCTTCATTCCATCTTCCCATCCCATATGAAGGATGCCATAATCCTATCCATGTTTGCGATAACACTACCGGGGACCTTCAAGGTGGACATTACATGTATGGTAATGAAAATAATAACAGTATACACAAGGGTAATGTGCCCCCCCCAAATGACAAGAATCTATTATTCCAATTGAAGATGGGCCCTATGATCTTGGTAACTTGTTTGTCAAAATGATGGATTCTATGTGAGAAAGGACTCACCAGTTCCCAAATATACTCCATAGGAATAGATCCCCTATTCATATTCAAACTATCATCAAGGATCCTTACCATGCTCTTAGATATATTCTTGGTTGTATAATATAACATTTTCCCTTATTCACCACCTACCCACACCACCTCCAATAATCTCCAAGAATCCCATTCATCTAATACACTGATCTCCTGATTCCATTGATAAACAAAATTGTGTCATTAGAGAACATCAAATGTGAGATACCCCTTGTTGCATGCCTATTCCGGTAGTGCAAAACTTTCCCCCTGAGAATACACCAATTGATATAATAGCTAATTTTTTTTGAGAGAGGATGAAGAGAGTGGGGGAGATAGGATCTCCTTGCCTAAGACCTCTGCATGCCTTGAAGAACCCAAACTACTTACCCATAAATGAGGGTGATATCTAAGAAGAACTGAAGCAACAGAAAAGTAGACCAGTAGTCCAGTTGGATAACCCCATGCAAGCCAACACCATTAAGATGAAACCCCACTCCAATCTGTAATATGCATTGCTGATATCTAATTTGATCACCAAGTTACCCCCAATATATTAGTTATTAATCTCACTAACCATTTCTTGCACCAATATAATTTCCTTGGAATTGACCTCCCTTTAATAAAACCATGTTGTTCAGGAGACACCCAGGTGTTCAAGTGAAGGGCCATCCCATTATTGAGAATGCTGGCCAAAACCTTGTATGGCATATTACACATGATTATGGGCCAATAATGATCAATGGAACGTGGGTTACATATCTTCGGAATCATAACCATCTTGGTTTCACATGAAATACGTGACAAAATCCCTTCTTGGATGAAGTCCTTCACTACCCTTAATAAATATCCCTTAAAAGTATCCCAAGCCACCCTATAAATGGATCCTAGAATGCCATCAAGCCCTGGTGTGTTCTCTGGGTTGAAGGTCCAAACAACCTCATACACTTCAACCTCCTCCGAAGTCTACCTCAAACATTCATCAACATTCTCTGTCACACATCACGTCATGTCCTCAAAATTTCTGAATCACCCTTCAGATACCCACCAATGAAGCCAGGATTGGGGCCTGCCAATAAGGATTTGATACGATCATTTTACAGGACTCCATCCTCACCGCGATCAGTTGAATAAGAACCATATTTCCTTGAAAATTCGGTCTATGAACTCATCTATGCTTTTTAATCCATGCAAGGAAAAAAATAGTGTTTCGGTCCCCCTCTCGAAGTCAGCAAATTATAACTCCTTCTATAGAAAAACATTTCTTCCTTAGGAGGATATCAAAGAGAAGATCATTTTTAAGCCTTAACTCGATAAAAATATTTTCATCACATTCCTACACTAGACCCTCCTCCATATGAACGACCTCCTTGATGATCTCAACAAATTCCTATTCCTGCATAGGAATATCCTTCCTCAAACACCATATAATATGTTTAAGTCATCAGATATTATTATGGAATGTGATCCATCAGTTTCCTATAGGTTGGAGGATCCAAGAAACCCTAACCACATCACTGAAGCCTGATTCTACAATCCATGTATTAGAAAACCTGAACTAATCCCCTCTCAAAGACCCTAAATCTATGGAAAGGTGAACCAAAGAGTGATATTAAAGGTAACCCACCAGATGAGAAACATTGGAATATGGGAAAATAGATAATGCAACCTCATTCATCAAGCATCGATCAAGGAGACTTCAGGTTCGACATCTTCCATGTTTGTTATTACACAATATAAAGTTATCTCCTTCGTAACCCATATCCAAGAGGCAACATCTCTACATGAATGTGACAAATGCTTGGTTGGAATTCCTCGGTAAATCACCACCCCTTATTTCTCCTCTGATCTTATAATGACATTGATATATCCCCTGATGATCCAAGGATCAATATCTGAGATGAGTCCATCCAAATCGCTCCATAGAATCTCTAAATCTTGAGCATTGAACAATGCATAGATTCAGGAACATATAAACGAGTGAGGTCCAATATAATTTATTTTGGACAAAAACTAATCCAACACACTATGCACATCAATCGTGATGTGGTCCATCCAAAACAACATGATTTAATAGTTTAGTTCATCTCCACGCTTGAAACCATGAACTCTCATCCTTTGACCATACTCCTTGATCTTGCTATGAACCTTATAAGGTTCAATAATTGGATCCATCAATAAAGAATTTCTATAGAGTTAATTTACTATGAAATCAGATTTCACCCAATCCCCTAGACCATCATAATTATATATAAGGATTATAAACATTAAAACAAGAACATTTGGTTTTGGAACCAGAATCCTAGCCTTTGACATGATGAGATGAAACTGGGTAGATAACCGTTCCAATTCTGGATTGAGATTGGGTGTGAATACTGCTCTGCACCTTCGAACATACTAACACTGGAGATCACAATATATTGTACATTTCCTTGAATAAGTTCTCTAGAGATCCAAAGCACCGATTGATCAAATTTCTCTTATCAAACCTAGTTTACACTGGAGTTGATTGTAGTGGAGAGGAATTCAATTTTGAAACAAGTGATAGTGGGCGTGGGGGTGGAGACACCACTAGGTAGAGAGAGATCTCCATATGTGAAGAAGGGATCATCAATTCAATGTCATCGAAGCCCAACTCTATTGAAAAATCTCCGAAATAAAAATGAGGTATAGAATCCAAGGATCAAGATAAGGAGAATAGAGATGAGATGTGTTCCAATCGGCACCACAATAGAGGGGAGACCCCTATCCCCAAGATTTAGAGACGGATCCTCACCCATACCTTTGTTAAAGGGCACCAGGTCATGACTGAGAGACTATTGGCCTTCATGAATAATGTATTTAGAGGATGAGGAGGCCTTGAATATCAAACTAGAGGAATCCACACCTTTACCCTTATCATGGCCTTGTGGTCCTGAAGAGAAGAATGAGCTAGAAACCCTAGCAGAAGTCCTCGATACATCCTGAGAGGTGGAGGACCCTAGTGGATCTTTTTGGAAAACCTGCAATGTGTGACCTGAAATATGGAAAGAGAATAAAAACCTGGTAACAGTAGGATATATCAAAGGTAAAAGATGATATTCCATCCCATTGATCAAAATCACCAGGTGGATTTGAAGCAGATGAGAAATATCCAACTCTATGAAGATTCTCGTAATAAACGCATCTTCCATCCGACTCATCCTATCATCAAAGCACAAAAAAGACCCCTATGAATCCCCAATCACCCTTAGAAAGGATTCATTCATAATGGGAAAAGGGATCCCTGGAATCAAGGTCCATACTAAATAATTAGGTCATTTTTTACCATAATAGGCGTCTATCAACCAACAAGAAAGGGAGAACCTCCAATGCCCCACTAACCATGGGATTTGACTACAAGCTTTAATAAAATCATCCCTCGAATCCAAAACGATATAGAAGGAATTATGATTAAAGATAGACACTGTAGTTGGGAGATCCAAGTGCCATATTCAGATGAAATCTTGGAAGACTGGAAGGGGGATTATCCGCACCAAAATGCACTATCCCAGTCCACCAGATATCCATGGCTGCCACCTCGAAAGAAGCTGCCAGGTCCACAAGCACAAGGCATCCCTTCTCCATGAAGGAGGAAGCAAACAATGTGATCGACAACGAGGGATCCCGAGCCTGACCTAGCCCTAGGAGAGGCCGCATAAGGGCATACTAGGAATAAAGTAGATCAAGGAGACCAACACCCCCATCAGACGCCCATTATCCAGGCACACCGCCATCAGAGAGCGTCGAAACAACGGGTGGGATGAGAGCATTTGAATCCATTCTGAGCTATTTATGATATAAGAGTTGGGAGAGATTCCTAGGATTCCTGGGATATGGATTTGAGCCATATTCAATGATATGTTTGGATTTTGAGCATGAGATTCAAATATTCTTGGGTTACAAACCGCAGTATAGTTTTATATGGTAGTCAATATATCCTGAAATTCTCCAAAATTCCTCATCTGTGGATGAAGTTGTTATGGCTGAACTAGTGTGTGGGCCTACGGAATGACACTAATTACTCATTCCATTGTAGGACATGGTCCTTCTGATCAGTTATGGTGAGAATTTTCACAATGACATGCTAAGATACACCCTAACACTAGATGAAGTATTTAGTATGTAGTTATTTACTTCACCTGAACTATTTATTTATTTCTTAAAGTTATATCAATTTCTCACACAACTCATATAATAGTAATGTATGTGACCATGTTGGAGGTTCCCTACTGAGTTATGTACTCACAACATGATCAGAAGGCCATGGAACATGGGTACTCAAGAAGTCCTCTCACTTTTCAACATCAAATGTTGGGAAGAATCCAATATAGATATTAATGATTGAGAAAAGAGAGTTTATTGGGATTAAAGACAATTATTACGGATTGGATAATGGATTTATTTGAGTATTTGGTACATTTATTTTACTTTGTATTTATTTTTATCTCTGATTAGCTAGGGGAGATCGTCCTTGTATAGTACTACAACTTCCACATTTCAAATTATTAAGATTTATGTTTTTTCAATTTATTATTCATACTTTGATGATTATTGTTTGTTATATAATATATGGTTATTTTATCTAGTAACATACACTTTGATCTTGGGGTATAGTCTTTACATGGTACTACCCTAGACAACCAATGCTAGTTGGTAGCCTCTAACATATGGGGAGGTGTGCCTAAGGTCATGAGGTGGCCTGTACTAGGACAACAATCGAGGAGTCTTTAGACCGAGACATTACAATTTATTATCAAAAATGATTTTATCTTAAATGATTTAATCTTTTCTTATTATTTTTTGATTCGATAGAAGAGAGATTTAAGAATGTTTTAGATCCTGTGATAGTTATCAGATTGGTGTGTTGTGAACACTCGTTCAAGTAATAATTATCAGTTACCTAGGTCATGATATTTCTATATTAGATTCTCATGTTATTATTGTATATTATTTTCACCATGGGTGACTCACATCAATGTTTTAGGTTCTTAATTTATTATGTATTCTTGGATCTTAGACTATAATGGAAAGAGACATCTCATGAATCATATTAGGCATATAGGATACACATGACATGTTGGCCTCCTAGTGTGAAATTTAGGGCCAAGGATCAGTTTATTAATGTATTAGAAACTACTCATATGATGTTTTCCTATTTACGTACATGATGAAATTATATGTTGTAGTGAATATCGGAATCTATATTTTTATTTAAAATATTTTCCTGGGTATCTACAGTGAGATGATCGATGATTAGTATAATATTATAATCCATGTTAATAGAAGTTTAAATGGACCTATTGGGTTGATATATAATCTTTATTCCTTCATTTTAACCCTTTGTGGGTTTTTAGTATTTTTGTTCAGTGAGGTAATGTGTTAGTAAAAACCTATATAGTGTTTTACCATATACATTGGAATGAAAATCTACTTAACCTAACCATATTAAATCATTATCTTTTAATATAGTTTCCATGTTTATGTAATTATGCATGTAGACAACTACTGAGGAGTTTATGAATCTCGAGGGGGAAGTGTTGTGTATGGATGCTCTATGAGAATAAATTATCTAGTAATCCGATGTTTTGAAATAAGGTTATGGATTTATGACTATATGGTAATCTAGAGTGGATTTTGATTTTTTAATTCCATTGTTTATTGAGATGGGTGGACCTAGTGTCCATTAGTTTTGGAAAGGGACCATAGTGAGTTTGTGTTTTGTGTTTTTGAGGAAAGACATTGAGAGAGGTTAACTCACTCTTGAGAGTGATCCAGAATGGAAGAAAAAATGATTATTACATTAGGGTTTCTTGAAATGATTCATGTTGAATAATGACACATCTGGTATGAGGGTGGGTTTTGAGGGAAGGACCGTTCGAGGGCTTAACCCTGTTAATTTTGGAAGTTCTAAGGTAGTGTTGTGAGTGAACAAGTGGATGCTCATTAATAGAATTGAAGAAAGTGGACACTATGAATGTGCTAGGTTTGATTAAATTTGTTTTCCTAGATAATGGTCTATTTTTATGTTGTATTATCCTAGTTCCTTGGTGTCCAACTCATAGGAGCATGAGTCGGGTGATGTGATCAGGTGGTACAAGATAATATGTAACACCCAAGAATTCTAAAAGAATATATTTTTTTCAAGTGTTTTTGTGACATTAAAAACTTAATTTTTCTTGAAATACAAAAAAAAATATTTTATCTTGAGTTACATGAAATGCTGAGTTTAGCTTGTGATTCATGCAACACCATGTTTCTTCGATATCCTGTGTTACATGGATGAATGCGTTTTATCAAACAAAAATATACTATTAAGAGTATTATGACAGTTATTACCTGCCCATTAGAATGGGAGATATTAATATTATCAAATAACATATAAAAATATTGAGATTTAATATATTTATTAGTTATCTATTTATTATTAACAAAATAAAAATCATTTAAATGAAAAAGAATTTTTTCCTGAAAAAAGTATTTTTCAAAAATACGGATTAGTCACGCTTTGTGTGCATAATCTAAAATTAATTTGTATAAATTTTATAAAATTTTTATGAAAATAATAAAATTAATTTTTTAAATAAGATTATAAAAATTAACTTAGGATTAAATTTTTTTATTTTTCATAGAATGTTCATTTTTAAATGAATAGTGGAAATACTAATTTTTAGTAGAAAAATACATTTTTAAAATAATTTATAATGTTATAATATTTTTTAATTAGTTTAAATGTAAAATAAGTTCAATTTTATATCAATTAATCTAATTTAGTTCATTTTAAAAAATTTAATTTTAAATTTTCATATAAAAACATAGTAATCTTTTGAAATTTTAAAATTTAAAAAACCGCATTCTCATCGCATCTATGGAATTAAATTTAAATTATAATTTTTCATTTTTGTGAGTTTAATTTAGAAACATGTATTCCATATTTTATTATATAATAAGGTAAAATTAAATTTTGACTATAATGATTAGTGAAAAATGTTAGAATTAATTACCGCAATTAAGGTTAGAATAGGGTTTTGTGTTTACATGTGATTGTATTAAAATTAATTTTACACACACATAAAATTTTAATTTAATAAATTTTATTTCATATATATAATACTTAGATATTAATTATCTAATTAAACTCAATTAAATTGTATTCTAAAAGAGTTAATTTTATAAGTAAACAAAAAGATACAAGTTAACGTGATAAAAACTAAAATGGTAAAAGTTAGTAAACATAAGGACTAAGGAATAACAAGATAAAAATACAATTTTTTATCTGTTTGAGGTATTTATCAAAAACATAAACCATAAAATCCATTATTATTTAATTTGGGAGCCACATGGGGTAAGGGGGACCTCATAATAGTGAATAATTTTTCTTATTTACAATAACGCCACTCCTCCTCAATTATAAAAGGGTGATCACTCCCATCATATATTCACACATTAAAACCTCATTGTGAAATTCCCCGATACTTGTTACCCAGATTTGATGCATTGATACATAACATTGGCATGATCTCAAGAGATCATGTCCCGAATGACTGATCTGTTTAGTATCCTTGTAAGTACTAGATACATACATAAGTTTTACATTACATTATGAAATGAAAAAACAACATTGTGTCTGCTTTGAACACACTCATATCCCTTAGCCTATCCATGTAGGTCAATCATTACATAATTGTCTGCATCTTGGGAAAAATAAAACATAATAAAGGGGTGATCTCAGAAGCTCAGTAAGGATCACAATTAGCTGAAATTATTATAAACAAGCATAAATATTTTATCCAATGTATAAGACTAAAACACCAGACTTTTAAACAAAAACGTCAGAGTAATATGGAAAAGATAAATCAAATAATTCAATTTACTTATTAACACAGATATTCTACTAGTTGAATAATCACATTTAAAATCAATAGCTAATCTCTTAATGATGGAATGCATAATGACGAACATTGTAACCACAAAGTCATGGCCTCATTCCAAGACCCTAAATATAAATTTTGTCAAGGCCTTATAACAAGACACTAGTTTGTCTAATGATTCCTATTGATGCATAAAGAGGCTATATTTGGACCTGCATATAATTTAATACATCTAATACATTCCTCATATAAAAATGGTGAAACATAACATAGAAATTCGTATTAAACTAGACTACAAAATTTTAATATTTTAACCATAAACTTTGAATTACATAAAAATAGCACATCCAAATTCAAACATATAATAAAACTACCAGTACAATATGGGATATCTTATCATAATAAATCCACTTCAATTAATCAAAAAATCCAATAATAGATGTTGACATAGATGAAATCAATCCAAAAAACTATTTGATATAAATATATCCTTATACTTCAAAATTATTTAAAAGGCGCATAATTATAAAAGAAAAAATTTATTTTGAAAATATTATTATAATATTTTAATGGAATCTTTAAAGGTTTTATAATTGTAGAAAATATCCAGACGCACCATATAAGTGAAAAAAACATTCTATCCTTAATTTGTCGAAAAGGTCATAAAGTACCTTGTTTGGAAAATGACGGAAAGATTCCTTTCATTTTTTTTATAAAAAGTCAGCCGTGGGTATAAATGTCTTTAGACCACAGTATCAGAAATAGTTAAAATGTTTTGAATTATATTTTTAAGAAACATTAATGTGAATGATAAAGAAGTCTTAGTAGATACTTACGTATAAACAACCTTGGATAATGAAGAGATTGTAAAATTTACCATTACCTAGTACTTTTACTTAGTCGAGGGTATGTCATACTTCTATATAATAGTTAAATATTTTTTTATTAAATTATACAAGAACAAAATAAATAAATAAGTTATCATATATGATCCTCTAATATTGCTTTGTTGATAATATTTCAGTAGTATCCTTGTTTTGAGGGTTAACTGATTCGATTTCCTTTATATGTATTGTCTTGTAAGTTTGGTTTCTTATAGATATGATGTATTTTATTCATATCTAGAATGATATTAAGTTATTAGAAATTATTTTTTATCATTAAATGAAAATTATTCTTGAATTATTACGATGGAAAATGAAATCTTATTGCGTTGTGGAGATGGTAAGCCGTACGTAAGCATGAGGGAAAATATCATTCTATTGATGATGAAATCATATGTGATTGGATGAAATATTATATATACAGAATAATTATCATGTAATATTTATTATTTAAATAAATTATACATCGTTATATTTTCCATCCAATTAATGAAGTGTTGAGTAACAAACAACACCATGATGTGGAGATGGTAAGCCATACATTAGCACGTATGGTGATTTTTTCATTCAAAGGATGAATAAAATAATGAATATGGCTGTACCATATTTATAATAACATCAAAATATTTATAGGGTACTTGATTTAATATTTTTTTTGGAAACAACAAAGAAAGAGGAAGTGTAAGAAGAAAAGAACATTGAAAGAGGTGATTAAATAACTACCTCTTCTTCAGATACTTCATTCAATTTGAAAAAAATGTCTCATTAGGTTGGATGTATGACCAATATAAGGCATCCAAGTTAATGTGAGGGTAGTCGGGTTGATATTTGAATGGGGTTTGTCCAAGAATAATGTCTTTGTAGGTGTGAATTTAAGAGAAGGTGAAGTACCCTTTTATTATAGAGGTGAGGGGAACTTTAGAAAGATCTCGAAATATTAATTTATAATAAAATAATTTTTGGTTTATAATAGATAAAAATGGATTTATGTAAAGGATATGATGCGTATTGGTTGAAATATCCTCAACCAATAGGTTTTAGACATGTTTAGTTCACCATATTAACATTATCTTTTAGATTTAACTCATAGTTAAATAGTTTAACAGTTACCATGTCTTCCTGTATTCTTATATTACATGGTTAATGAACATACTATAAAATGACAAGAGAACCTAAAGTGTTTAATTAATGAAATATATAACCTTATATAAGTCATTTGGATATATCTTATATTTTTTAGGATATTATATCATTTAATAAAGTAGTATTTGTTTTAAAAACTCATTTTTGTCAATTTTGACATTATTTAGTATTTGGTTTTTTTGAACGTCATAAAAACTTTATTACTCAGAAAAAAATACATTTAATCAACCATAACATGTCATATTCACCTATAAAATTCGTGTATGGAATCAAAAGATTCAATTACATTTATTTTAAAATTTATAACATCAATTATTTTAATCATTCATTAATAAGGTAATTACTTTATCACCATTGTTTCATAAATAAATTAAATTATATATTTTCAAAAAATTATAAATAAAATACTATGATTTAGGAAATAATTTTATCTTTTCCAATGAATATTTAGACCCAAATTTATCTTAAGTATTACCCTATATTAATAATGGTTTAATTATTAAAATTGGAATTTAACACTTTAACTCCTCTTTAAATAAAATATGATAAATGTCCTAATCTTACCCAAATGAATAAAAAAGAATCATATTTTTTTCCGAAGGTTGATTTTGGTCGAAAAACACTTATCCACTAGAATTGGGATATGTGTTGGGGTTATTATAACAATATTTTTATCTTTAATTACCATATTTACTTTTAACTATTGTAAATAAAATTCCAAAGTTACTCTTCACCAAAAATTATTTTCATCCCATTGAACCAAATATTACTTACTCATGTCAACCGTTTCTCTAAAATTTATGAAATTCATTTCACAGAAGTGGTAAAATTAAATTTTATGTAGATTTTCAAATGTGCCTAGAAGGTGGGTAAAAGATATTAAAAAGTTAAATAATTATTTATATATCTAATATTATTATTAAAATGACTCCAATGAATTACATTAAATTAATATTGGTATTATGTATCTATTTTGACATTAAAATAAATTTAATTTTAAGAATAATTATTAAAATAAAAATTTGGTTTTAAATAATACTACATTGTTTTTCAACATTCATCAAATATTGGATATTTTCAGAAAAATACCAAAAATTTACCCTAAGCTAATTTTATTATTCTGAATCCAAAAATAAAGTCCATTATGAAAAATAAAATTTATTAAATTTCAAAACTTGGGTATTAATATTCATTACTAAAATTTAAATGGCTAGTTTGATTAGTCGTGGTGTGCTTGAACTCAAAGTTTTGTACAATGCAAGATATTGTATTATTCAAAGAGAAACATACCTTAGAAGTTTGGGGTGTTAAATTATTCCATCCTTCAAATAATTTCATCCTCGAAATTACTAGAATAATGCTGCATAAAAATATTTGGGTGGTTCGTCATCCTAAGTTCCTCAAGTTCCCACGTTGCCTCTTCCATTTTATGGTTTCTTCAATGATCTTTAACCGAACGAGTCATCCAGTCACTCAACACTTGTTCTCTGATATCAATAATTCTTACAGGCTCTTCACAAAAAGATAGATCAGGTTCCTATTATATTTCATCATAGGTGAGTACATGCATTGGGTTAGGCTTGTATTTTTTCAACAGTGATATGTGTAACATATCATTAACATTGAAGATACTTGGCATCATTGCAAAACCGTTAGCTACAACTCCAATTTTTTTATAGAATTTCGAAAGGTCCGATGTACATGGGACTCAATTATCCCTCTTACTGAATCATATAACACACTTACATGGAGATACCTTCAAGAAACCATGATCTCATACTTGAAATTCCAAATCCTTCCTTCTGTTATCAGCATAGAACTTTTTCTTACATTGATATTCTTTGATGTGGGTTTGGATAATCTTTACCTTTCACATTGTTTCCCCCAACATGTTTTGGTCCTACAAGTTTTCCACCAACGTTATCCCAACAAGTTGGTGTGCGTCATCTCTTTTTATATAAGGCTTCATATGGTTTTATATGAATACATTAATAGAATGTATTATTATAGGAAAATTCTACTAGAGGTAAATACTGATCTCACATACCTTAAAAGTCATGTGAGAAAGATCTCAACATGTATTCTAAAGTATGAATAGTCTTTTCTAATTGTCCATCAGTTTGAGGGTGGTAGGCAGTGCAAAACCGAATTTCAGTATGTAGGGATTTCTGAAGACATTTCTAGAATCTTGATGTAAAATGGGGATCATGATTAGAAATAATTGATAAGGGTACACGATGAAGTCTTTAATCTTCATTAATATATAGTATTGCTAAATGTTCAAGTGGTAAATCTTCTCTCATAGCAAGAAAATGTGATGACTTAGTAAGACGATAAAAAATGACCCATCTTGCATCATTCCTTCTCAGAGTCATTGGTATCCCCATGAAATATTCTATTGTAATATCATACCATTTGCACTTAGGCAAGAGAAGAGGTTTCATGAATCCTCGAGGATGTTGTCTTCTAGCCTTCACCTATTAAAAAACCATACATCTTGAAACATAATCAGTAATATCCCTCTTCATGTTGTCTCACGAAAAATGTTTCTTCAAATATCTATACATCTTTGTGCTACCAGGGTGTATGGAGAAATAGACGCTTTGAGCGTCATCCAACAATTCCCTTTTTAGATCAGGTATATCGAGAAAAAAAATCTTCTTCCCAAATTTCCAAATTCCATCTTCATATACAAATTCGATCAATCTCTCATCATTTAAAGCATTAATTTTATTTTGGAACTCCTCCTCATTAGTCTGAGAACTTTGTAACCTTTCTATTAAAGATGGTTTGGGAACCATTTGAAAATTTATTGATGTTTCACCTTCAATGATGATTCCCATATCCTTATTTACCATATCCATGAACATAGGATCCCTTTCAACAATCACCTTGTTCATAAATCCATGATCGTTTCTACTCAATGCATCTTACAACTTATTTTCCTTCCTTAGGTGGTAGTGTATTGTGTAATCATAATCCTTGAGTAGTTTGATCCATCGCCTTTTGCACATGTTGAGTTCTTTCTGTGATAAAATGTACTCTATACTTTTGTGATCAGTATATATCTCACATTTTCAACATAAAGATATTGTCTTCATATCTTCAAAGAAAATATTACAGCTGTTAACTCAAGATTGTGAGTAGGGTAGTACTATGCCTGGATTTTTAGCTATGTGAGGCATAGGAAATAACACTATCATTCTGCATAAGGACACAACCAAGTCCCTTATTTTAAGAATCATTATAAATTAGAAACCCATTATTCTCTGATGGTAGAGTCAAGATTAAAGCATTGAAAAATCTTCTCTTCAATTCATCAAAACATTCTTTGCACTCTTTTATCCAAAAAAATATAACCACTTTACGTTTGATCATGGTTAATGGGATAGCCAATCGGGAAAAATTCTGGATGAAACACCAATAGTAACCTACTAGACCAATAAAAATGAGTACTTTAGTTATACTCATCGGTGTTGGCCATTCCTGGATTTCCATTATCTTTTATGGATCAATAGAGATTATATCCTTAATGAAAATATGGAAAAGAAAGTAAATTTCCTAAATCCATAATTCACACTTTCTAAAATTCACTTATAATTCATTTCTACTAAGAGTCTTTATAATATTGTGCAAGTAATTTTTATGATATTCTTATCTTTTGTAGTATACCAATATATCACCAATAAATTCCAATAGAAATTCATTAAGATATTCCTTGAAAACTCTATTCATTAGATCCATGAAAACTGAGGATTCATTAGTCAGTCTAAAAGTCATTACTGTAAACTCGTAATGCCCATACCTGGTTCGAAATGCTATCTTTGGAATGTCTTCCTTCTTCGTGCATAACTTATGATATCCAGATCGAAGGTCAATCTTTGAAAAATATTGTGCTCCATGAAGTGGGTCAAATAAATAATCAATACGAGGACTGTGATATTTGTTATTTATTGTTATTGAATTGATCCCCCTATAGTCAATGCACAACTTCATAGATCAATATTTCTACTTAACAAAAATAAAATGGGATCTCCATGGAGAAACAATAGGGGGAATAAATACATTACTACTCAGTTCTTCTAGTTGTTTCTTTAGTTCCACAAATTTCACAGTGGCCATTCTATAAGGACTCTTTGATATGGACCATGAACAAGGAATTAAGTCAACAGAAAACTCAATTTCCCATTTCAGAGGATGTCTAGGAAAATCCTCTGGGAATACATCAACATATTCTTGAAGAATAGGTACATCTTCAATTTGAACATTATTTTTGTTACCCTTAGTAATTTCACTTCATTCCTCCACAAATCATGGAATATATTCTCTAAGAAACTTATCCATTTATCATATATAAATGTATTTGTATTACCTTTGAATCTTGGTGGTTTATACCTCATGAAGTAGTCTAACATTGATTACCCACGTTCTGGATTAGGGTTCTCCATACGGGTAAGGTTATTATTCATAACCTGAGTGAGTTGTCTCAGTATAGTTATAAGTTGTTCAACACCAGTTGCATCACTAGCTCTATTGTAATTATCTTGAGTTGGATGGAAATAAATTCATGGATTACGTGTGTTGAAATAGTTTCCATACCTTCTACTAGGCACCATTTCTAAAACATTACATACATTAGGTTAGTTTATGATTCAAAATGCATAATTCCAAATTTTTAAAATACTTAACATAAATTAAACAGTTTATGCATATAATCCATAATCATAAAAATGTTTTCATTGGGGATGTATTTACTCATAAATCATTTTTAATGGTTAGTAAATAAAATGTGAATTATCATAAGCATATCCCCTGGGAGTGTGAAACCAGGTGCGAAGTAAAGCCTATTGTTGCATCCCAGGATACCCCAGGTCAAGGCTGAAACTCCTAGTCAGAGTTTTCACTCGTAGGTACATCTATTCTTGAACCACTTCCCCTTGAAGTATCCGGACATAGATGTATTTCTCTGAAAACCCACATAATATCTACATTACAAAAATCTTTGGTTGTTTTTATTTACTAATCCTCAAAGTATATCTTAGGGTAATTTTCCCTAATAAATATTTTTCTAAATCTAGTTTCCAAGGTTTGTAATAAACTTTCTCTGATACTAACTATAATTCCCCAACCCCAGTTACGCAGAGTCGATGGATTATTACAAAACATTGTCCTGATCACAAGAGATCTAAGCCTCAAAGATCAATCAGTTTAGTGGACTATTAAGTATTAGATACGTACATAAGTTTTACATTACATTATGAAATAAAAAAGAAACAGTGTGTCTTCTTTTGACACACTCAGATCCCTTATCTTATCCCGATAAGGAAATCATAATATAATTCTTCGCATCCTAGGAAAATAAAAGATAATAAATAGGTGAGATCAGATGCACGGTAAGGATAACAATATAATAGAAATTATCATAAATAATCATAATCATTTAAGAAAATGTATATGACTAAAGAACCAGACATTAAAACAAAAACATATTTATAAATTGGAAAATATAAATCAAATAATTCTATTTACTTATTCAATGGATATTCTACTAGTTGAATAATAACATGTAATATCAATAGCTAATCTCATAATAATTGAATGCATAATGATGGACATATTAACCACAATGTCAAGGCCTAGTACCAATAACCTAAATATAAATTTAGTCAAGGCCTTGTTCCAAGTTAGTTATTTGTGTCATGAGACCTACCAATACATTTAGGGTCTATAGTGGGCCCTGAATATCACATAGTATTCCAAATGCATTCCTCATATGAAAAGGGGGAAACATAAAATAAACATTCATATTAAACTAGCATATGAAATGTTAATTATTTGACCATAACCCATGAATGACATAAAAATATCACATCCATAGTGAAACATGTAATAAAACTATCAATACAATATAGAATATCTTATCATAATAAATCATCTTCAATTAAACATAAAACCCAACAATAGATGTTGACATAGATGAAATCAATCCCAAATCTATTTGAGAGAAATATTTCATTCCACTTTCAAAACATTTAAAAGTTGCATAATTATAAAAGAAAACATTTATTTTGAAAATATTCTTATAATATTGTAAGGTAATCTTTAAAGGTGTCATAATAGAGGAAAATAGATTCACCCATCATATAATTTAAAAAAATATCATTTCCTGAATTTTTTGAAAAGGTTATAAAGTACCTTGTTTCGAAAACGACAGAAACATTATTTTAAAAAAAATCATAAAAATTTAAAAAAGGGTATAAATGACTTTAACCCATAGTCTAGGAAAATATTAAAAATGTTTTTAAATATATTTTTACGAATCACGACTATGGATGATAAATAAGTCCCAGTAGATACTTATGTATAAACAACCTCAGATAATGTAGAGATTGTTAAATTAACCCTTACCTTTTAATCTTCCTTAGTGGAGGGTATGTTATAATTCTATATAATAGTTGAATTATTGTTATTAAACTATAAAATAACCACATACATAAATATTATATCATATATGATCCTCTAATATTGCTTTGTTAATAATTTTTCTATAGTATCTTTGTTTTGGGAGTTAACTGATTCATTTTCCTTTATATGTTTTGTTATGTATGTCATGTTTTTTATGGATAGGATGTATTTTATTCATATCTAGAATGATAATAAGTTCTTAAATATTATTTTTTAATCATCAAATGAAAATTATTCTTGAATGTTTACGATGGGGAATGAAATCTTATCGCATCATGGAGATGGTAAGCCGTACGTACGCCCGAGCAACAATATCATTCTATTGATGGTGAAATCATATGTAATTGGATGGTATTTTATATGTACAGAAACATTAAAATGTTATATTTATAATTTACATCAATTATACATCATTATTTCACCCATACAAATAAATAAGTGTTGAATAACAAACTACACCATGACGTGGAGACGGAAAGCCGTACGTACGCACCTATGGTGAATTTGTCATTCATAGGATGGATAGAATAATGAATATGGTTGTACCATATTTATAATAACATAAAAATATGTAGAATTTACTAGAGTGATTCTTTTTTAATGGAAACAAAAAAGAAAGAAGATGTAGAAGAAGAATAGAACATTGAAAGAGGTGATGAAATAATTACCTCCTTTTCTGGTGCTTCCATTTTATTTGTAAAAAAGGGAATCTTAGGTGGACATTAAGTTCAAATAAGGGACTCTAGGTTTCATTGAGGGTAGTATGGAGGATATTTGAGCAATGGTTGTCCATGTGAAATTGATTGGGAGGTGTGAATTTAAAAGAAGGGGAAGTAACCTTTTATAATAGAGGTGGGGGCACTTTAGGAAGGGATTGAAATATTAATTTATTATAAAATAATTTTCGTTTTTTAAAATCTAAAAAGAATTTATTTCGAGGATAAGGTGAGTATGGGATGAAATATTCTCAAACATTAGTTTTTAGACAAGTTTAGGTCACCAAATTTACCTTATCTTTTAGATTTAACTCATAGTAAAATGGCTTAACATTTACCATGTCTTTATGTATTTTTAGAATACATGGTTAATAAACTTAATATAAAATAAAAAAAGAACATAAAGTGGAAAATTAATGAAATATAAAACATTATCTTATTGATTTATATGAATCTTATATTTTTAGGATATTATATCATTTAATAAAATAGTATTGGTTTTAAAAACTCATTTATGTCAATGTTGGCATTATTTAGTATTTGGGTTTTGTGAAAGTCATAAAAACTTGATTAATTTAAAAAAAATAAATTTAATTAAATATAACATGTCATATTTACCTATAAAATTCTTTTATGGAATCAAAAGTTTAAATTTACATTTATTTTAATATTTATATGATCAATTATTTTAATATTTCATTAATAGGGTAATTAGTGAATCATCATTGTGTCATAAATAAATTTAATTATTTAATGTCTAAAAATTATAAATAAACTACTATGATGTATTAAATCTTTTTATCTTTCTAATGAATATTTATAGTCAATTTATCTTAAGTATAACCATATATTAAAAATAGTTTAGTTATTAAAATTTGAATTTAACACTTTTAACTCTTATTAAAATAAAATATAATAAATGTCATAATCTAACCCAAATGGATAAAAAAGGATCATATTTTTGTCATAATGTTTGTTTTTTTCCAAAATCACTTATCAAATATAATTAGTACATATTTTGGGGTAATTATAACATTAAATTTACCTTCAATTAACCTATTTACTTTTAACCGTGGTAAATAAAATTAAAATGTTACTTAAAAAAATTATTTTCATCCTATTGAACCAAATTTTACTTACTTACTTCAAGTGTGTCACTTGTATTTTTTCAAATAAATTGACATAAGAGGTAAAATTATGTTTAATGCAGATTTAAAAATTGCCTAGAAGGTGGATAAAATATGTTAAAAAGTTCAATAAAATTAGATATATATAATCTTATTGTAAAATGACTCTAGTGAATTAAATTGGATTAATATAGATATTATGTATCTATTTTTACTTTAAAATAAATTTAAATTTGAAAAAATGTATTTAAATAGAAATTTGATTTTAAACAATAATCTAGTGTTTTTTCACTATTCATCAAAAAATTGAAAGTGTTCCGAAAAATACAAAAAATTCACTCTAAGATAATTTTGATATTTTGAATCCAAAAATGAAGTCTACATTGAAAAATAATATTTATAAAATTTCAAAAAGTGGGTATTACTTTTCATAACTACTTTTTAAATTTCTAGTTTGATTGGCCATGGTGTGCTAGAACTCGAAGTTGTGTACAACTCAAGCTATAGTATTATTCAAAGAGAAACGTACCATGGAAGCTTGGAGAATTACACATTCGTTTATCTAATACCTAAAAAAATCACCAAGAAACTTTCCTCAACTAATAATAGAAGCCTTATTTTTGTCAAAAATGCAACCTAATAAGGCTTTAGTGAAAACCTATGGAGGATACCCAAAGAAGAGGTAACATTCTTTAATAAGAATTTTTATTTTATTTCTTCATCCACCTCCTTAATTTCATATAAACCCATGATGATATAATAACCTTCGTATATTACATAAAAAATTATTTTTTTATAATAATGGATTACCTTCAACCATCTATAATTCCATCAAATGGTAAGAAATCATCATTCATGTGTGTGAAAAATTACCTCCTTGTGAACCGATGTCATTCATTTTTCCATTTCCACCTATAAAGGTTAGGAATGATGATAAATATAATGTAAATATATTATATTTATAACATATTAATACCTATGGAGTAACTAAATAATATATATCCACACATTCCATTCCTTTGGAGATACAATAATGTCGCTCATGTGTTCGACAGACTACCGCCTCACAAAGCGATGTGATTCATCTTTCACTAAGGCTTCATGTGGAAGGTGATAATGATATATTTAATGATTATATGTGATATAAATGAAAAAATTATGATATTAATGAAATATTTATTATTATATAAATATAATATATATCTTTATATTTCTTTTCATTTCACTCATGTAAAGATGATAACATCGTTCGTGTAGGTGCAAAATATCACCTTCACAACATGATGTGACTCTATTTTCATTACCACACCCCATGGATGATATATATAAGTATATAATATTCTATATGGGATATAATTTTCATTATATGAAGGTAAAATATTATATACTTCATTTCCATAATGTTCATTGAAAAATTGAAATGTTATTCATGTGGACGTACGACCTACCATCTCCATGATCGTAACATACTTCATTTTTTGATACATTTGTTTAAAGATTAGTTTTAAAAGTAAATTTAATGGAAAAATATGATAATTATATTATTATTTATATTATTGATATGGTATAACTATATAATATACACAATAACCTGATTATTCATGATGAAACATGCATGAGAAAAAAAGGTAATTAACAACCAAAACATTGAATAAAATGATGAAATATTAATTAATGGGTGATACGATGTTATAAAAGGATAAGATAATATATTATAAATATTAATGTGGTTTTATTTCAATTTTATATCTTTTTTAAAACAATTATTCATGAGGTTAATGTATTTTTAATCAAAAGGACACATAAGGTAATGGATTTCATAACTCAATTTCCCATCATTGGTTTAATCTTCTTCTTCATTGATTATGTCATTCAATGATTATTTTTATAATTAGTTTTGTTTACCTTATTTTATATTTCCACTTGTTTTCTTATTTATATTTGATACACATAATTGAGTCATTGGTTTTTTCTCACATTAAAGATATGATCTTTGCAAGGGTTTACATCACAATCTAATTTACATCGAGATTGTCCATTATTAAATTTAAATTGAAGGAAATTATTTCTTAATTATTTAATAAAACATTTTGAATTTATTCTCTTATGTTTATTAATCAGACCTATAAATCAATAGTACCATTTTACCACTATTTGGTACATAAATTTTTTTTAAATATTATTTGATTTCATTCCTCTATTTGGTCGAAAATATGTTTTCTTCTAAAACTGTGGTTTATAAAAATTATTTCAAAAGAATATTTTTAACCATTTAAAAATGATTTATCAATGGATTTTCACCCATTTTTAGTCGTTAATTTTTTTCCATGTAACCTTTTGTGATTTTTAAAATAATGGTTGTTTGGATTTTAATGAAATTATAAAAGGAATATTCATGTTGTTTTCTAAAAGAGGAACATCTTTGAAACTTTTATAGTGAAAAAAGAATTTTATTTTTAAAGTTTAAATAATTAATGGAATTACCCACCTTCACAACCACAATTTCTTCGACGCTTTCTTTTCATGTTTACAAGGATATTTTAAAAATAATGACTTCAAATTTTATTTTCAAAGAAAAAAATTTCAAAATTATTTTCAAAATGTAAAAGATATTTTTATAAATAATGTTATAAAAATTTTTTTATGGTATTTCTATTTATCAAGGAAAAAAACCTTTATTCTTAATCTAATGGATATATATTGATAAAATTATTAATCTTACGTTGGATGTTTTATGATCATTTTGACCAATGAAAGTATTGACATTAATTTCCTTGATTCATTTTTATATTCATTAAATGTTCCTTAAATTATTCATTTTCCCATGGACATTAAATTTACCCTAAATATCAATATAATTTATCAGGGATGTGGTTATTTCTTAAAATATATACCATTTTATATATGGTGATTATTTTTATATTTATTTTATTAACTGTGGAAATATTGATAAATTTTTATTTCTTATTTAATACAGACACTTGATGATAAGACACATTGTTTACGAATTAAAATGATAATTTAATATATGAGGAATACTTTGGACATGTAATACATTGGTTGAGAACCATTTAATGTGATCCCCCTGATGAATTAGTAGTCTCATGAGACAAAATATTTTTAAAAAACCCTAAATATTTGTAGCCAATATGTTTTAAACTACCTTGTGAAAGGTCTTGAAATTTGAAAATTCAAAACCATATTGTGAAAGGTCTTGACTGTAATGGTATCATGATCATAGGAAACATCACGTCTGGTAATTAATCATTTCCCGTATTTATAATTTAAATATTATGATCCATGAAATTTTCACTATGGTATTATCCATGGATGAATTTTATTATAATATTATTGATTAAATAACATGTTTTTTCATTCATTAACCTTACCATATTGATTTTAAATTATCATGTTATATAAAGGGAATCATCTCTCAGTTATTTACCTTGGCATGTTGATTATTCTCATTCATTCATGACATCGTGTTTTGTACTTAACACTTACTAAGAAATAAATATCACCCTAATTTTTATTTATTTCTATAGAATTCATTGATGTATACTATGTATGATATGAATGTATATAATAAAGGGAATAAAGTTTTCCCCAAAAAAATTATATTGTAATTTATGCATTAAAATTTAATGTAAGACTCAATTATGTATCGAGTTTACTAAGACTACTAAACTATTTGGTCCTTTGGTATGTGATTAATTGTATATTATTACAATGTAATTCAGTAAGACATTAGTTTTATGATACTAGGGTCAGTGTCACTACATTTTAAACCCACTGTTTTGGATGAGGAAGAAATGGTATGTGATAATTTCACATGGTACCCATTTTAATAATAAATAAATGTGATTATGGGTGTGAGACATGGACTATGGGGATTGAAGAAACACTTATTGGAATAAAAACCTAGGGTTTTGATGAAACTTAAAATGTCCCTTTATGTTAGAGGAAATATCAGAAATATATTTGGTTGTGGTAGAACATTTGATCTGGTTGTTAATCCAAAAAAATTGTTTCCTAGGATAAATGCGCATGGATTTGTAGGATTGACACACATGATCTAATGGAATCCATCTAGGTTGAACTTAGTAGTGGTATATGTAATGTTTTGCGGTGGGGTGGGTGAAATTTTCGTTTTATATGAATTTTAAGGGAGTTAAGAATAATATTTCCATGAGTTATAAATTAATGGAATATGGTGTTTTATAATTGGACCGTGGGTAATAGTGAGAAAAATAAATACATTTATTATGTTTGGTAATGGATAGAGTTTGGTTTATAGAGGAATGACCCTTAGGCTCAATGGGTCAGCTTTATAATGGAACCGATCATTGGATTGTTGTTGTGGAATTTTTATAGTGGTAAGAAATTGGATCTAGGTTTATGAAAATTTCTTGATGATTTATAAGTGTATATTCTTATATAATATCTGGAGGAGTATAATTTTATGCTTAGAGATCATAATGATTTGGGGTGGTTGAAGCATGATCAGATCGGTAACATCAATGATTATGGTATAGAACATAACAATGTTGGGGTTTAGACTGGTTGATATTTTAACTGTGGAAACTCACCAAAAGTTAGGTTTAAACATAACTAAGCATGTTTAAATAATCATTAAATGTATATGGTGTTTAATACATCATGATAGTGAGTCTTTATAGGATTCCAGTAGGTATGAACAATCATTTTCAATATGGGTTTTCCAGAGGAGGTCGGATTAGATTTTTTGAATAATCATTGATGTGGTGAATTAGAAACTATGTTAGTTATGGAATATTTTATGTGTTGGGATTATTTTCATCCTTGAGAATTAATGGTGGATACTCATCTGATTTTGTTCTGAATCGAGATAAGGGTATTTTTTTATGCATTTTTTTAAAAAAATTCTGAAAAACGGTATAGGTTATTTTTTTTAAAATATGCTACAAAGATGGAATCAGAGATACCTCCTTTGTATTGGTGTGCAAAGGCATCATTAGAGATGCCACCTTTCCACAGAAACACAAAGGCAGCATCAACGATGCCGCCTTTTCCCTAAAATAGTATTTTTTATTTATATTTTTTATATATTTAAAATTTTAATTTTTTATTATTATGTTCGTATGGTTATATATATATAAAGATTATTGTTTCTACATAATTTATATTTTATTCTAGTATGTGACTTTGCTGGCCTATATAATATAAACTATATTACCTATATGAATGAAATTTTAAAAATTTCTTAAACATATAACAAGTAGTCCAAAATAAAAATAATTTCTTAAAAAATATTTGTGAAAAATTATTTACATCCTATCGTATCCACCTACATGAAACATAGAAATGTATGAAGAACGTGACTTTACTAGCCTATATAATATAAACTATAAGACCGATATGAATGAAATTTTAAACATTGCTTAAATATATAACTAGTAGTCCAAAATAAAAATAATATCTTAAAAAATATTAGTGAAAATTTATTTATAACCTTTCAAATAGACCGACATGAAACTTAAAAATGTTTCAAGTACGTGACTTTGTTGGCCTATATAATATAAACCATAAGACCGAAATGAATGAAATTTTAAAAATTGCTTAAATATATAACTAGTAGCCTAAAATAAAAATAATTTCATAAAAATATTGGGGAAAATTTATTTATAACCATTCAAATACACCTACTTGAAACATAAAAAAGTTTCAAGCATGTGACTTTGTAGGCCTATATAATATAAACAATAAGACTGATATGAATGAAATTTTAAACATTGCTTAAACATATAACTAGTAGTCTAAAATAAAAATAATTTCTTAAAAAATCTTGGTGAAAAATTATTTCTAACAAATCATATCCACCTACATTAAACATAAGACTGTTTCATGTACGTGACTTTACTGGCCTATATAAACTATAAGACCGATATGAATGAAATTTTAAACATTGCATAAATTGGAACTAAATTCACCCCTCTTGAGATTCCACACTGACCAACAATTAATACTAGTATTTTGATATCAGTAGACATAAAACATTTAAAAAATAATTTATAATCAATCTCTATGTCTGTGGCGAGGAGATTTTATCCCACATGGTGGTCTGCGAATAGGACATCCGCGTCGAGTGTGCAGTGGAGTCTGATGACCTGTAGAAGGATGATCCTCAGGTATTGGAATGTATACTTGCGCATCCTTCATCTCTGTGTCAGTGGGAGGAGCTATCAACTACATCTTGTACTACCATCCGGATCCTTCTCCTAGTAGGGTGGTAGAAGTACATGCCTCTATTGCAGTGGGGAACCAAGCCTACGATGGAGATATACCCCAAGATGGTGATGGATCTGGAATCCAAGGCTGTGAAGGATCTGGATACCAAGTTGGAGTGAACTACAGATAACCTCTCAGGAATGACGGATCCCATGTCACCTGAGTTACATCCTGAATCTGCTGATCTTGGACTACTAGAGGACTGACCTCTGCCTATGGAATAGGTGAGGCCTCACGTGCTGCAAAATACTATATATGTCACCGTGGTCGTGGCTCCTCAGCATGAGAACCAGCTGAAGGAATGTGCCTTTTGGGCAGGAACCTCCTCTCTCCACGCCGGACACGTGAAGATGCTCCCACAAAGCGTACGAAAAGATTCCATCTCCTCTAGAGTTTTAGCATGGACGGCTGCCCGGCTAAAGACACCATCCTCCTCTTCATCACTCATGTGAACAAGATGCTTTGTTTGAATTCCCTATAAATTGATTCAAATGGAATTAAAAAGTAATTCAATAAACAAACTAATGGAAATTTTTTTACTTACCATCCTCTGCATCACTATGCCGGGTTGGGTAAGATACAATATAGACTTTACTCTATACCATGGTGCATAGTCAACATGCTCCAAAAGAGAGAATCGATTCGTAGGAACACCATGAATACGAAACTCTACACGTCTGTTCCAGTAGTCAACAAAACTTACATGTACATGGGACCAATATTCATCCTACCTCTTTGTCAGCTTCATCTCATGAAGCCGGTCTGTCTGTCTCGATGGTAATGGAATCGAATGAGTACGAAAAAACTGGAACATGAATCTATCAGTATGTTGCCACTCAATAATGTGGATGTGAATGAAGGTTATTACAACCATAGCATCCTCAAGCCCAATAATGCAGTATGCTGGAAACTGGTCTGTAATAATTTAGTATGGAAGCCATGAAATCTTAAATGAAAAGTGATTTTGTCAAAATAAAACACCTAACTAAAAACCGAAATTGATGCTATTATTAAATATTTAGAGAGTGATAGATTGTATATATATACGTGATCATGTAAGAGACAGTCCAACTGTAGCTGATATACGCCCAAATGCTATCTCGGAACCATGTCAAAATTCTGTTGCTAACACCATCTATAAAATTCATCAATGATAATGGTAAAAAATGATAAATTATATTCAATAACTCATAGTATAATTAGAAACCAATAAAAATGACTTATCATACCAGCGTCCACGTGGAGCATCTTGAAACACCTCCATCTCGATTAGAGGACCAGCAATGTCAGGGCAGAATGATGGGATGTGCTCCCATTCCCACATCTGAATAAGGATGATGCATCCTCTGAGACCTGTACGGTCCCTGTGGGATAGCCTGCATAATGATCTTTACGTGTATTACAAGAAGGCTTATCCCCAGCTATACGTCCCAAACCAATAAAAGTCCTCTAGTAGGGGTAGATACATTATATGCATGTGCATCCCTGAGTGATCAGTACACATGGTCCACCAATGAGCAGTAAGATATATGCATGGTCATAACACATGATGGTCTTCTCATTATCATCATCCTGTAAATGTGGAATCTATGACTCCAACCAAGGAATAGATATGCACGATTCATCTGTATCCCTATGGTCGGACAAAATATCAATGCCTAAAGAGTATATAGCAAGGTCTGGCGAAGCTGTATGTGTAAATCCAATAATGGGTCTCCCCTGGATAGGCAGACCAAGAAGCATTGCAACATCTTCAAGGGTGATGGTCATCTCTCCCTTAGAAAGGTGGAGTGTGTGTGTCTCTAGTCTCTTTCTCTCAACGAGGTCAGCAAGTAAGTAATGATCTATAAATGTGAAATCTGATATGACATGTCCATAGAATCCAACATGGCACAAGTAAGGTCTAATGGAATGTGGAGGCTCCATGTGACAAAAATGGTGTGCTGGACACACCTTCACCAATCGATCTGGACGACCCTCTTACACGGCCTACAAAATATGGGTAGGATACTGAGTGAGTAGTATGGTATCATCCATATACATATAAACAAATTAAATGAGTTGTAAATGTAAAATGTAAATATAACATTATGTATTGGATGAAGATAAACCGTGTCAATTAGTAATGATGTTTTAGGAAACATGTTTTTGGGTTAAAAACATTTAAATTACAATATGGGTTAACTGATCCATTTTCAGATTTATGAAATAAATTCTATTATCTCAGATTTAATGTTATTTATTGAAAGCAAGAATATTATTATGAAATAAGTTCTATTATCTAAAATATTGGGTCTTGAATTTGGATAGACATATTTTGGAGGAGCTTTATGATTAACTACTTAAGGATTTTATTAATATAAATCCTGTCAATTAGTAATGATGTTTTTAGAATTTATCTAATTGTATGTATTCAATAAATTATGCTATTCATTATGAAACAATAATTTCATTATAGAATAGTTTACTAAAATATCCTAAAAATTTTAACCAAAAACCATGGCAAAGGGAAGATGTTTTTTGGGTTTAGAAATCCGGGGAAAAAATAAGAGATAACAACATTTAGTTTACAATATGGGAATGTCACAATGAAGATAATACATAATTATTGATGAGATTATGAACTTGACCCAAAAATGTTAGGTAATAATTTCTGGTTATGAACTTCTTTATGACATATCATGCATCGCAAACTCTGCCCTTGTTCTTGAGGCCAATCCATCTCATTATGCATCCCACTCACCTTTGGTCTCCCATGAAGACATAACCGATTCATGTCAGGTATCACTATCAGTTGGACTTCAGGCATTATGATATAACGATACTCCCCAATATGTGTCCATGGTGCAGCATAATAGTTAGTAATGGTATCCATATGGTACACTGGATCAACATATTCTTCGCATGGGATGTTCATAGTGGCACACGATGCGATGGAATGTGTACATGGAAACTGTAAGGACTGAAATTTTCCACATTGACATTGCCTTGTTCCCAATAATACCACCATTTTTTCACCGATGTGATTTGTGATGGGGTCTGAACATTCTTGAACTTCAAATCATGAGTCTTCTCTTCGAATGAGGTAGACGTGATAAATAGAAGCTTCTTCAATAATCTTTTCAATATCTCGTTGAAAGTGACTTTTGTATCTTATCCTCTGTTGTATTCCATCTGATGCTAATATTGTTCTATCCACAAAATACTTCACGAATTGATATAATTTCTCCTAAACAAAGGCGGTTATAGGTAGCTTGTGAAGCCCTTTGAAGATACCATTGATGCAGTCCTCAATGTTTATCGTCATGTGTCCAAACCGCTTCCCCCCATCGTATGCCAATGTACATTTCTCTTTTGGAATCTGCATTATATAGTCATAAAATTCTTGATTAGCCTAGAAAATTTGTTCAAAACATTCTTTAGACTGCCATTGGTCTGACTCATATTCTACAAATCATAGATGATATTTCACATAAATTGATTTTATCATTGTTTTGAAATTGTAAAATAGAATGAATAGAATGTATACCAAGCCTTGTGATTTCCTTCTTCATCAGTTCATTGTGGTATTTTTTATGAACATTGATAGCAATGTGTCTAATGTAGAACCGATGATGTGCATTTGGCTATCTCCATGTATCAGGATATTCATTGATTGCCTCATTAATTTCTCAATGGTGATCAGATATCTAACAAAAACCCTGAATGTTGGTGAAACGAATGCGGATACAGGCCAGAAACCAACTCCATGATTCATAGTTTTTTTATCTTCAATGGAAATGGCAAGCGGAAGAGGTGAAAAATTTCCATCTTGGGTTGCTATAATAAATAATATGCACTTTTATTTTCCATAAAGAAATATTCCATCAATTTGAATAAACTATTTGAAGAAATGAAATGCAGAGATACAAGGAAGGAATGCCCAAAAAAACCAATGAAATTGAACATGAGATGGATCAAGTCAGTTGTCGTGAGACACATGTTAGTTTGTATCCATATGGAATACAACTTGGTTATGATGCCTTAGTATGGCTATCAATTGCGGAAACACCTGATATGGGTCATCCCAATCACCATAGACCATCACAATTGCCTATTGTTTCACCATCCATCCCTTATTATAGGAAACCTTATAAATGAATGTATGTTAAATCCTCTCTTTCACAAGGGATATTGGAACATCTTGACATGTCCTAATCATCCAATCAATAATAGATGACACAAATTCTGCATCCAATGAGGAATGATCTTGTGTGAGGCTTGTCTGAACACATGTATGAGCCACCTCAATCCTCAAGATTCTCCAACATCCAAATTTAATGTCCAGAATTTACCTCAATTAAAATATACAATCATCCCCATACTTCTCACACTGTATAACATATTAACTATGTAATGATTCGTGAACTACAAAGTTTAAGTCTCTCTCAATATGAAATCTCTTTAGCTTGATTTTTTAAATCTTTATTAGGAAAATTCCTTCCAATATATAAGGTTTTGTCCACCACAATAAACCTATCTCGTACAACTCCATGGAACTCAGTTTTTGGTGTGAGAATACTATTGTCGAATTTAGCCACATGTGTAATTAATTCTGACCAAGATGAAAAGAGTGGTGGATGTTTTATTGTAGGTCGAGGTTAATTTACAACTAATTCATTTCTCAAAACCTCCTCCCTATCTTCCATTGTTCCCTCCTCATTAGCACTATTGTCACCATCTGATCCATCATTACGAAACTTCTCATCGGAAGCTAGATTGACATATATATCTGGGAGATTATAACGACCCATACATTACATACCTTGTTATTACTTCAAAATTGAATCACACTTATTACAACATATAGCAAAACCAAAAAAGTACCGTATATGTATAGTGTCTTTAGAAACTGGGAAACATAAACAACTGGTTCATAAATTATCTACACTATCTCCCTTTTATTTTATCATATATAGAGTCCCTTTTGGCATATCTTACTTAATACCCTTCTTCCTGACCTGGGGAAAATAAAACATACAAAAGGGTGATCTCAAATGCTCAGTAAGGGTAAACAAAAGAAATATCAATCAAATCATATTCATAAGAACATAACATTATGGAAATCATAACCTGTAAAAGAGATCATAATTTCATAACATGGGATAAATCATAGTAGTGAAATATAATCCCAATAATCATAACATGAAACTTTGTGTCATACACACATAATCATAGAGAATCGTTTCTTAGTAGTCAAGACTCATTTCCAAGACTATCATAGTGGAAAAAAGTCTATTTCTTAATCGAGTTCACTCCTCGTTTCAGTCATGTATCACTGAACCAGATTAGCCTACCATTCCAGCCATGTATATCTCATGAGATATAAATCTTTACCCAATTCATTAGAGGGATATATAGGTCCCACCCATCTCATAATGATTCAATTCTTATGTGTGCTAGAAGATCATAAATCATACATCATAGCATAACCCATGTAATAAAAATGGGATTCATAAGCATCATGCCATCATAACATAATACATAAGATAAAAGGACATCATAACATAAACAAATCAATGTAAAAATAGGGATATAAACAGAACCCTATATTATATTTGAAGGAAAATAATTTTGATAAAATGCTTGAACTCCATTCTTGGGGAAAATATCCTTTCTTCTTCAAAAACATTTTTTATTTCTTAACATGTCATACAATTTTAAAATAAAAGAAGTTAATTAAAAGTAAACGTGAAAACTTGTAAAGGATTCTTTATGGAAATAATGTTCTATGAAATCATAAAAAACCATTTATATCGTATAAGATAAAAAAACATTCTTCTAGTACTTTGGCCGAAAAAGTCAAAAAGTATCTCGTACTTAAAACAACAAAAGATTCCTTTCATATATTTTACTAAAAATCCAAAAATAGGTAAAATTGGATTTAAAAAATTGAAATAGGATATAAATAATATTAAATATTGAGTAAACATGGATGTGGATGATAAATATACCCCAGTAAATACCGAAGTATAAATAATCTCGGGTAAAAATTGAGATTGCGGGATTTTTCCTTACCTTAGGTCTGATATGGTTCGTACGTATCTGATCCTCCTGTATAATTATTTAAATAATGTCATTGACTTATTACAGAATCATATTAATTGTTATGATATTGTACATGGTCATATTTTTATCTTCTTATTAGTAATATTTGATTTCTACTTGTTATTTCGGTGTTCATTGCTTTATGTTATTATGCATGTCTTGTCGAATAAATTCTTATTCTTATTTTTAGGTTATAGATACATAATTTACAGAATGGTATTAGTGTAACATATATCATATTTATTCATTCAATTCATTTATATAATCATTATTCAATGAAGATCATGTAGAACGAGTCGCATCACATCATGGAGACGGTAGGCCGTACGTCCGCAAGAGTGATGATATCATTCCCATGATTGTGGAATTGTTTTGAAGTGTATGTATACTATTTTTGAATCAATATCACTTTAAAATAATCATATATATTTATTCTTTACACCATTATAACCATCCAAGTAAGGTGGTGGTGGAAAACAGATTACACTATGACCTTGAGACGGTATTCCGTACGTACGCACACACGGTGATTTTATTTTCCGTAGGATGGATAGATGGTGAAATAGGGTTGTTTATTATTTATAATAAAAAATCAGTATATGAGTGATATTGATGTTATTACTTCATAATGAAACAACTAAAGAATAGGAAGTATAAGAAAAAAATAAATTTGAAACAATCGATAACAGACATTACCTGTTCTTTGAAGCACCTCTTCTTAACCTCCTCTTAGGGCATTAAAGATGGTCTTTTAAGAAGACTAGGACCTATAGTATGTTCCTAGAAAAGTGGAGAAGAGATATTGGCAGGGTTTTGTTGATCTTGAAGGCTCAATGTGGTGTGAGGAGGAGAGGGAGGAGGTTCCATTTTATAAGGGAGGAGAGGGGCACCTTAGAAAAAACATAAAATATTATTTTTATAAAGTCATATTCAGTTTTTAATAGATAAAAATTGATTTATTTAGAATCTAAGGTGGGTATGGGTCTAAATAATCTCAACCAATATATTTTAGACAAATTTAGGTTACTATTTTAACCTTATCATTAAGATTTATCTTTAAGGTAAATAATTTTTCTTTTACCGTGTCTTCTTGTTTTCTTACACTATATAGTTAATAAACACACTATAACAAGACAAAAGAACCCCAAGTGGTTCATTATTAATATATATAATATTTTTAAGTAATTTTTTCGAACCTTATATTTTTAGAAATACAATAACAATTAATAATATTATATTTGTTTTAAATACTATTTTATGTCAATTTTGACACTATTTGTTACATGATTTTTGTGAAAATCATAACAGCATGATTATTTCGAAAAATGTTAATTAAATAAATAATATCATGTCATATTATCCTATAAAATTAGTTTAATTAATAAAAAGTCTCAAATTACATTTATTTGGGTATTTATAATATCAATTATGTTAATAATTCATTAATAAGGTAATTATTGCATCATCATTGTGTCATAAATAAATTAAATTATTTAATGTCTAAAAATTATAAATAAAATACCATTATGTAGTAAATATATTTATCTTTCTAATTAATATTTATAGTTGAATATATCTTATGTATAACCTTATATTAAAAATGTTTTAATTATTAAACATTGATTTTAACTATTTTAACTCTTCTTTAAATAAAATAATAATAAATGTCCTAATCAAATCCAATTGGACCAAAATGGGCATATTTTATTCCTAAGGTAGTTTTTGGTCGAATTAAACTTATCAAATAGAATTAGGACATGTTTTAGGGTAATAATAATATCATTTTTATCCGTAATTACCCTATTTACTTTTAACTGTGGTAAAAAAAAGTAAAAAGTTACAATTTAGAAAAAATTATTTCTATCTTATTGAACCACATTTTACTCATTGATATTAACCATGTCTCTCGGATTTTCGAAATTCCACTCACATAAGCAGTAAAATTATGTTATATGTAAATTTTCAAATTCTCATAGGATGTGGGTAAAAGACGGTGAAAAGTTCAATACAATTTTTATATGTCTAAAATTACTATAAAATGACTCCAATGAATTGAATTGAACTTATATAGGTATTAAGTATCAATTTTTACCTAAAATAAATATAAATAAAATAAATAATTATTTAAATAAAAAGTCGGTTTTTAAATAGTAACCCAGTGTTTTCACTATTCATCAAAAATTGAATGTTTTCAGAAAAATACCAAAAATTCACCCAGGCTAATTTCGATATTCCGAATCAAAAAATGAACTCTATTTTGAAATATAAAATTTATAAAATTTCAAAAAGTGGGTATTACTATTCATAATGGCTATTTTTAATAATATTTTAATAGCATATCATTGTTTAGTGAAACACAGTATTGCATACAATGCAAGCTATCGAGGAAGTTAGAGATTGTGTGTAAAGAAAGCCAATATAGTGTTGTGTGTAGTGAAATATTCCTTTGATTATGTATGTAACATAAAAATAAAAATATTTCTCATAAAATTCTCGTGTGTCACATTCTACCCCCCTTAAAATGAATTTTACCCTCGAAATTCGTCACTTTGGAACAAACAGATGAGGATACCTCTCCCTCATCATATACTCAAGCTGCCATGTAGCTTCTTCTAATTGGTGATTCCTCCATAAAACATTCACCAACAGAGTGGTCTTGTTCCGTATGACTTTTTGCTACGATTCAGAATCTTTATCAGTTTTTCTTCATATGAAATATCTTGCTCCAGCGGTAAAACTTCTGAGTTGAATACATGTGAAGGATCGGGAATGTACTTTCTCAGGAGGGATTCTTGGAACACATCATGAACTTGAGAGAGATTCAGGTGAAGTGCCAATCGGTAAGCTACCTTCCCAACACGATCCCATATTTTAAAAGAACTAATATACCTAGGGCTTACCTTTCCCTTCTTTCCAAATCTCATTACTCTCTTCCAAGGAGATATTCGTAAGAAAACTTTATCACCCACTTCAAACTCTAGGTCTTTTCTTTGGTTATCAGCATAACGTTTTTGTCAACTCCGAGCTGCTCTTATGTGGTGTTGAATAGATATGACCTTTTCTACCATCTCATCAACAAGATCAAGACCTAATAGCTTTCTTTCCCCAAATTCATCCCAGCAAGTTGGAGTCCTGCATTTTTTTCCATAGAGAGCTTCATAAGGAGCCATATGAATATTGGAGTGAAAGATATTGTTATTAGAAAATTACACCCAAGTTAGGTGTTTATCCCAACCACCTTTGAAATCCATAGAGCAAGATCTTAATATATCTTCTAGATTTTGAATTGTTCTCTCAGACTGACTGTCTATTTGAGGATGATAAACAGTGATGAAACTCAACTCTGTATCCAGAGTATGCTGATGACTTTTCCAAAACATTGAGGTAAAAATCAGATCCCGATAAGATATAATGGAAAGCGGTACTCCATGAAATCTTACCACTTCCTTCACATATATCCTGACAAGCTGATCCAGAGAGAAATCTTCTCTAATAGAAATGAATTGTGCCGACTTCGTAAGACGATCAACTATAACCCAAATAGAATTATTGCCTTTGGATGTTTTAGGAAGTCCAGTGACAAAGTCCATAGCGATGTTTTCCAATTTCCATTCTAGTATGGGTAATTGTTGTAACATCCCCATAGACATATGTCTCTTAGCTTTATCTTTCTGACAAACCAAGCATCGAGAGACATATTCAGCAACATCTCTTTCGATTCCATCCCACTATAAGTACTCTTTCAGGTCCCTATACATCTTCGTGCTTCTAGGGTGAATAGAGAATGAAGAACTATGAGCCTCATCCAGTAGCTCCTTCTTTTATTCTGGTATGGGAGGAACACAAACCCGATTCCTAAACTTTATTATCCCATCACAATCAAGGTTTAATTCAAGAACATTTCTCACCTTCTTTTGTAACTCTATATCTTCTTTCTGCGCCTCTTTAATCTTCACATGTATAGATGGTTGAACATTAATTTGATAAAGATAACAATTTTCCCCTTCCATTATAATTCCAAGATCCATCATTTGTAAATCCATAAATATTGGATCATTTGTTATCCTCATCATAGATAAGCTAGCATGGTCTTGCCGACTTAATGCATCTTCCACCTTGTTTTCTTTCCTAGGGTGGTAATGAATTGTGTAGTCATAATCCTTAATCAGCTCCAACCATCTTCTTTGATGCATATTCAACTCGTTTTGTGTTAAAATATACTGTAATATTTTATGATCAGTATAAATATCACACCTTTCAACTTTAAGATAATTCCTCCAAATCTTTAATGCAAAGATTACCGCAACTAACTCCAAATCATGAGTTGGGTAATTTTTCTCATGGATTTTCTACTATTGTGAGGCATAGGCTATCACCATATCATTTTTTATGAGAACACACCCAATCCCTTCATGGATGAATCACTATAGATCACAAAACTTTCTCCACTACAAGGCAGTGTGAGCACTAGTGCACTGGATAAACTTCTTTTTAACTCCTAGAAATTATCTTCACACTCCTCTGTCCAAACGAACATAACTCCATTTCAAGTCAACCTAGTGAGTGGATTAGATAATCGTGAAAAATCTTTCACAAAACGTCAGTAATATCCAGCCAATCCAAGAAAACATCAGATCTCAGTTACTGTTGTTGGTCTCGACTGTCTTTCAATAACCTCTATTTTTGGTGGATCCACAGATATCCCCTCTTCTGAGATTATGTGGCCAAAAAATGAAACTTTTTGAAGCCAAAATTCACACTTGGTAAATTTGGAATAAATTTTATCCTTTATCAGGGTCTTCAATACTATTCTCAAGTGATCTTCATGTTCTTCTTTCTCTTTGAATAGACAAGAATATCCTCTATAGAGACTACCACAAACAGATCAAGATAGTATCTAAAGACTCTATTCATCATATCCATGAAGATAGCAGGGGAATTAGTATGACCAAATGGCATGAATATAAATTCATAGTGTCCATACCTTGTACAGAAAGTCGTCTTTGGTATATCCTCCATTTTGACCATTAATTGATGATACCCTGAATGAAGATCAATCTTGGAAAAGAATTTATCTCCACGTAGTTGGTCAAATAAGTCATCAATGCATGGGAGAGGATATTTGTTCTTGATAGTGATCTTGTTAAGTTCTCTATAATCAATGAAGAGTCTCGTTGATCCATCTTTATTCTAAACAAACATAACAGGTGCTCCCCAAGATGATGAACTAGGGCGTATGAATCCCTTATCAAGATTCTGTTGCAGTTTCTTCTTAAATTCCTGCAACTCAATTGGGGACAATCTATTAGGTGTCTTTAAAATAGGTAAATCACCCAGAACGAGTTCTATTGAAAACTCAACTTCACTATTTGGTGTAAGACCAGAAAATTACTCTGGAAAGACATCATCAAACTCCCATACAATGGGAATATTTTTAATCGTGAGTTTCTCTTCAACCATTTGAGATAAATAACCTTTATTTAGTGGAATCAAGACCCATAATATGGTAGAAATTTCCACTCGAAGGTTATGTTCATCCTTGCATCGATAGACGATCCTAGATTGATCTGGAATATGAAATGTGACTTCCCTTCTTTGTCAATTGATATGTGTTCCATATAAAGAAATACAATCCATGCCAAGAATCAAAACAAATTCCACTATTGGAAGGATCACAAGATTTGAAGGAAGAACTTTCCCAAAAATATTAATTAGAGAAGAATTATAAACTTTGGATGCGACTATTGTGCCATTAGGGGTTGTCACAGCTAACTAAACATCTAATTGTTGAGGTAATATGGCGATACCCTTAGAAAATTCTTCAGAAATAAAAGAGTAGGTGGATCCAGAATCAAATAAAACATTTTCTACTTTAGAGTGGATGTTAAGTGTACCTTTCACCACTTCGTTATCATATTCCACATCACAGATAGAAACTGCATATGAATTTTCTTTGTCTTTGTCCTTAAGAGTTTGTTTACATTGATCATTGTCAAAAACCCCTGGATTAGGGAATTGATTGGCATAATTCTCCATTTCCTTTCACTTGTAACATTGAAGTGTAGGAGCTGCACTCTATGCATCCTTTTCTTTGTTCGCATTATTAGACATCTTCTTCCCATCATTGCTGCATTCAAATACCCGATGACCTTCTTTTCCACATTTGAAACATTTACTTGTCCCTTTAAGACAACTCCCTCCATGTTTCTTTCCACACTTTGAGCACTAGGGAAAACTCATCTTCATTTCAGTGTGCTCATTAGATTTCCCTTTGAATTCTATTTTCCACTTCTTATCAAACCTATATAAATGATGGGTTACTCCAATCTCCATCTCAACCTTGAGATCACATAGAATGATTTCCTCATAGATATTGATGTCCCTTATGGCTAACGCCCTTCGAAAACTTGGTTTTAAGCCACTAAAGAATCGATCGATCTTACTCTCAGTTTGGATAATAACCCCAGGATCGTACCGTTCAAGTCTTGTAAAATTTTCTTCGTAGGTACCAACCGATTCATCTTCCTTTTTCTTTAGTTCAAGAAACTCCTTCTCCATCTTTGTTCGAAGAATACGAGGGATGTACTTATTGAAAAATATGTTCTTCAACTCGTCCCATTCCATGGAATCAATTTCATCCCTTTTCCTTGTATTATTAATAAAATTCCACCATTGATCAACTTCACATTCCAAATGATATACTGTTAAGATGACTTTATCATGTTCAGAACATTGAAGAACTGAAAATATCTTTTCAGTGGTATTGATCCATGGTTCAGCCACTAATGGATTAGTAGACCCGATGAATGAGGGTGGATGCTGCCTCATGAAGGATTCAACAGAATGTTGCTCCTTCCTTTACTCGTTTAGAAGTCCTTCATGATTCATAGCTTGGGAATGTTGTGTGAGCCTGGCTACAAGATTTTTTATTCTATCTCCCATAACATATTGTTGCTTAGGGGGACAATCATTGCATTTCCCGTCGCATTCCACATTAACACGATTCCATCGGGTTCCGTCCATTGACTAAAACCTAGAAGAATAGTGTGAGAAACACTAATTATAATAGGAAAACTACATAATCAAGAATAAAATTTCACACTTAAGGTCTTATCATAGGTTGTTCCTGGCCATTTCTAAAACACTAAGATTGTGTTATATTCTTAGACTTATCCTTAGGGTTCTTACTAAGGCTTTCACATCCTATTTTCCAAAGGTTGACTATACCTTTCCTCTAATACCAACTATAACGACCCATACATTACATACATTGTTATTACTTCAAAATTGAAGCACACCTATTACAATGTATAAAAAAACCAAGAAAGGGCCGTATAGGTATAATGTCTTTAGAAATTGGGAAACATAAACAACTGGTTCATAAATCATCTATACTGTCCCCCTTTTATTTTATCATATCTAGTGTCTCTTTTGGCACATATTACTTAATACCCATCTTCCTGACTTGGGGAAAGGAAAACATACAAAAGGGTGAGCTCAAATACTCAGTAAGGGTAAATAAAAGAAATATCAACCACATCATATTCATAAGAACTTAACATTTTGGAAATTTTAACCTTCAAAAGAGATCATAATTTCATAACATAGGATAAATCATAGTAGTGAAATGTAATCCCAATAATCATAACATGAAACTTTGTGGCATACACACATAATCATAGAGAATAATTTCTTAGTAGTCAAGACACATTTACAAGACTATCCTAGCGGACAAAGTCCATTTCTGAACCGAGTTCACTCCTCGTTTCAGTCCTGTATCACTAAACCGGATTAACCTGTCGTTCCAGCCATGTCTATCTCATGAGATATTAATATTTACCCAATGAATTGGATGGATATATAGGTTCAACCAATCTCATAATTATACCATTCTTATGTGTTCCAAAAGATCATAAATCATAAATCATAGCATAATCCATGTAATAAAAATGGGATTCTTAAGAATCATGCCATCATATTGTAATCCATAAGATAAAAGGACATAATAACATAATCAAATCAATGTAAAAATAAGGATAGAAACATAACCTTATATTATCTAAGATGGAAAATAATTTTGATAAAATTCTTGAACTCCATTCTTGAGGAAAATATCCTTTCTTCTTCAATTTGTTTTCCTTTCTTAACATGTCATATAATTTTAAACTAAATGAAGTTAATTAAAAGTAAAATTGTAAACTTGTAAAGGAATATTCATGTAAATAATGTTCTATGAAATCATAAAAATCCATTCATTCCGTATAAGTTAAAAAACACTCTTCTCATACTTTGGCCGAAAAAGTCAAAAAGTATCTCATACTTAAAACGACAAAAGATTCATTTCATATCTTTTACTAAAAATCCACCAATAAGTAAAATTGGATTTGAAAAAATGTAGGAGGATGGAAATAATATTACATATTGAGTAAACATGGACGTGGATGATAAATATTCCCTTGTAAACACTGAAGTATAAACAATCTCAGATAGAAATTGAGATTGCGAGATTTTCCCTTAACTTAAGTTCGATATGCTTCGTACGTATTCAACCCTCCTGTATAATGATTTAATTAATGTCATTGAATTATTACAGAATCATATTCATTGTTATGATACCATACATGGTCATATTTTTATCTTCTTATTAGTAATATTTGATTGCTACTTGTTATTTGGGTGTTCATTGCATTATGTTCTTATGCATATCTTGTCGAATAAATTCTTATTCTTATTTCTAGGTTATAGATACCTCATTTACAGAATGGTATTAGTGTAACATATATCATATTTATTTATTAAATTAATTTATATAATCATTATTCAACTAAGATCATGTAGAACAAGTCACATCACATCATGGAGACGGTAGGCCGTACGTACGCACGAGTGATGATATCATTCCCATGATCATGGAATTGTATTTAAGTGTATGTATACTATTTAAGAATCAATATAAATTTACAATAATAATATAAAGTTATTCTTTACACCATTATAACCATCCAAGTAAGGTGGTGGTGGAAAACAGATTACACCACAGCATGGAGACGGTATTCAATATGTACGCACGCGCGGTGATTTTATTTTCCGTAGGATGGATAGAAGGTGAAATAGGGTTGTTTCATATTTATAATAACATATAAGTATATGAGTTATACTGATTTTATTACTTCATAATGAAACAACTAAATAAGAGAAAGTAGAAGAAGAAATAAATTTGAAACAATCGGTAACAGACATTACCTATTCTTTGAAGCGCCTCTTCTTAACCTCCTCTTAAGGCACTAAATATGAAATTTGAAGAATACCAGGACCTATGGTATGTTTCTAGGGAAGTGTAAAAGAGCATGGTTCAGTGTTTGGACGATCTTGGAGGCTCAATGTGGTGTGAGGAGGAGAGGGAGGAGGTTCCCTTTTATAAGGGAGGAGAGGGGCACCGTAGGAAAAACCTAAAATATTATTTTATTATAATGTCATATTCAGTTTTTAATAGCTCCAAATTAATTTATTTCTAAGATAAGGTGGGTATGGGTAGAAATAATCTCAAAAGAAAGATTTTAGACAAGTTTAGGTTACTATTTTTACCTTATCATTAAGATTTAACTTTAAGTTACATAATTTTACTTTTACCATGTTTTCTTGTTTTCTTACACTATATGGTTAATAAACTTACTATAACAAGCCCAAAAAACCCCAAGTGGTTCATTATTAATATATATAACTCTATCTAAGTCATTTGGCCAAACCTTAGATCTTTAAGAATAAAATAACAATTAATAATATAATATTTGTTTTAAAAACTCTTTTATGTCAATTTTGACACTATTTTGAACATGATTTTTGTGAAGATAATAACAGCATGATTAGTTCGAAAAAGGTTAATTAAATAAATACTAACATGTCATATTAACCTATAAAATTAGTTTAGTTCGTAAAAATTCTCAAATTACATTTATTTGGGTATTAATTATATCAATTATGGTAATAATTCATTAATAAGGAAATTATTATATCATCATTGTGTCATAAATAAATTAAATTATTTAATGTCTAAAAATTATAAATAAAATACCATTATGTATTAAGCATTTTTATATTTATAATTAATATTTATAGTAGAATTTATCTTATTTATATCCCTATATTAAAAATGATTTATTTATTAAACTTTGATTTTAACTATTTTAACTCTTCCTTAAATAAAATAATAATAAATGTCTTAATCTAATCCAAGTGGACCTAAATGGTCATATGTTATTACTAAGGTTGTTTTTGGTCGAATTAAACTTATCCAATAGAATTAGGACGTGTTTTAAGGTAATAATAATATCATTTTTATCCTTAATTACCCTATTTACTTTTAACCGTGGTAAAAAAGTAAAAAGTTACTATTCACCAGAAATTATTTTTATCTTATTGAAGCAAATTTTACTCCTTGATATTAACTGTGTCTCTCAGATTTTTGAGATTCCACTAACAGAAGTGGAAAAATTATGTTTTATGTAAATTTTCAAATTCTCCTAGGAGGTGGGTAAAAGACGGTGAAAAGTTCAATAAAATTTATATATATATATAATTATTATAAAATGACTCCAATGAATTGAATTGAACATATATAGGTATTATGTATCAATATTGACCTAAAATTAATATAAATAAAATAAATAACTATTTAATTAAATTTTTTTTATTTAAATAGTAACCCAGTGTTTTCACTATTCATCAAAAATTGAATGTTTTTAGAAAAATACCAAAAATTTACCCTAGGATAATTTTGATATTCTGAATCCAAAAATGAACTCAATTTTGAATGATAAAATTTATAATATTTTAAAAAGTGGGTATTAATATTCATAACGACTAGTTTTAAAAATATTTTAATAGCATATCGTTGTTTAGTGAAAGTCGGTATTACGTACAACGCAAGCTATCGAGGAAGGTCGCGATTATGTGTCAAGAAATCCACGATAGTGTTGTGTGTAGTGAAAGATTCATTTGATGATGTGTGTAACATAAAAAAAAAATATTTCCCATAAAAATATTGGGTGTTACAGAGATCATCTAGGTTGTCCTCTTCTGCTGCATCATTTCGAATAGGTTCAATTTCCTGGGGTGGACTATCTTCATCCACTCTTTTAATTCTATGTCTTCATACAAGTGAAAGTTGTTGTTGTATAGTAGCAAAATAAATGTATAACTCCATCATGGTACCATCTGACTATTGAAAAATATATTAATTGCTTGGACCCACTGCGCATCAGCAACCAATGGAAAAGCTAGATGCCACAATGTTGTTGGAAATTGAAAATGTCTAGAGCTCATAGTCATGATCTCTTGATTGGGTCCCAGAATTAAGGAACCAAAAATCCTTTCTTGAAGGTCACTTATGGTTACAAAATCAGCTGTACTAACCACCGTAATTGGTTGTGTACTATAAGAAGCTCCTTACTCAGTTTGAATAACCTCCCCATAGCAGTACACACAGGCAGACATGACTCTATACATCAAAAATGATTCTTTCATCAAAATTATGATAGTGTAAAAAATATTAACAATGATGTTTGACCATATGATATTTATTAGAATGTAATTTTATGGCACCTTTCTATACCCTAAAATAAGCTATTGATGTTTGACCATATGATATTTATTAGAATGTAATTTTAGGGTGCATTTTTATTTAATGTGTTTTTTCTTCTTCAATTCACATTATATGTTCATTAGTATCGTTAGCTAATCATTATATGGACCCATGTTTTAATACTAAGTTATTTATTAATTATTATATAATTAATTATGTCTAATATTAACTATTATTTCAAAACTATATAATCTTTACATTTAAAAACATTTTCTTCTCCATTTCATTTTAAATAATTATAATTTTCATTTTAAACTGATTTTTTAAAAATTGTTTTTAACTAATCAATAATTCAATAATCATTATTTAATCATTATTAAGTTATTCTTTAATTATTTATTCTTTAATCGTTAATCATATTATATTCATTAGTTAATTATAATTAACTAATTATAACATCAATTCATTAATTATTTTGCCCTTATTTAATTCTATAACATTATATTTATCATTTTATTATTGATAAATATACTGATTTGTTTTTTCTATTCTTATATATTTTAGTATTTTATACAGAAAATATTAATCATCTTAAGTATATTCCTCGGGAGTGTCAAACCAGGATGCAGCAAGGCCCGTTATCGTGCACCAGTTCCCATTCGAGTCTAGCTCAAAGCGGTGTTTTCGGGTTATACCCCTATGTACATCTATGCCAGAGTCACATCCACTTGTTTGTATCCATACATGAATTAAATTTCATAGATAACCACATAATCTTTAAGCTAGAAAAATTTCAGAATACTTAATGCTATGTTAATCTATACATAATCTATACTATCTAACAATAATTATTTCAAACTATATATAACTAATTACAGAAACTAAATAACCAAATATTAAGAACTACCTAAACTACTTAAAAAATGAAATATTTAAAACTAAAAAGAATTAAATTAATTAAATAAAATCCTTAAATTAAATTAATAAACTTACCTCTAAAAGAAGTTTTGTAAAAACCCATAAGAAATTAATTTTTTAGAGAGAGATAGATAGAATTTAGGATAGATTAAGGAAATGATCAAGTGAGGATAAGGTGGGGGGGGGGGGTGGCCGCACTTTTATAGGGAGTTCGGGCCAAGGCGGCATCGTAGAGGCTGCATTTACCATGTCATCGATCCAGGAAAAAGGTGGTGCAAGGGAGCAAAGGAGGTATCATCGATTACTCCTTTGCATAGTAACACAAAGGCGACATCACGGATATGGCCTTTGTAGTGTGTATTTTTAAAAAACTTTATCCTAAACCGTTTTCATATTTTTTTAAAAAAATGAATTTAAAAAAATCTGATGATGTAGGGATCCAAAAGGTGTTTGGGTTATGATCAGGTGTGATAAATTTTAAACCACATTATGTGAATAAAAATAATGTGAGATATGTGATTTTATTAGTGATTCCAGTTGTGGGAATTTCTTTGTTATAGAATCAGCTATAATTTGTGATTCTCTACAGTGGAGAGAACCATAGGAATAATAATTAAATAGTTTATGATAAGTGAATGTATCAATATCAATGGGTGATGTGGAGTTTGTTCATGATTCCGTGCAAATATGCGAGCATTGGCTTAGATTTTGAGCACTCAACGCATGTTGTTTAGGGATGCGTTAAGGGAGTGAATTAAGAATTTAAAGGTGGATGAAGATGTTTGAAAAAGTGTTGGTAATTAAAAAATGTTGATTTTATGTTTCAATTTCCACCAATACTTCTCATGGATGATAATTATTATAGTGGGGATATTTTAAAACCATATGACTGTATGGGTGTGAAAATTCCAAAGGGAATTCAAAATTATGAGTATTCAATTACTGGATGGGTAGAATTTTGATAAGGGTTTTCAAAATTAATTCCAGGAGGGGAATAACTTAAGGTAATTGTTTTGTTGTATAATGAGTCTCAAAAGGTCGCATTGTTTCCCTATTTGGCCTCAAAAGCATCAGGTGAAGTCGTATAAGTTTTAAAGGTTTTTACAAAGGGATAATAGTTTGATGTGAATGGATTGGGGGAATATATATGAAACTCTTAGAATGAGGAGTCTTTTAGTTAAATTTGTATAGTTCATAATCTATGTAAACTTTTAGTGCATCGTTTATAGGAAAACCATGTAAACCTTAGTGGAAACCTGATGGGGGCTTGAACATGGGGATTGTTGATGATTAGCACATGGTTAACACATAGTTATAGGAAAAATATGTATAATATTTTAGATAAAGAACATTCTGATTCTCTTTGTTAGTGAAGAGTTTGAGAAATATTGTGACTCATTAATTTCATGTCTTTACTAATTTTTCCCTATGAATTTTTAAGGGTCATATCCCTATTTGTAATGACCCGGGTATTCATATAACTATACTTTCATCATTTATATTAATATTTATGAATAGTATATTAATTTTATGCTAAATTGTACACTTTTTCTGATAGATAACTCAACTCCTAACATTGGGCTTCCTTTAAATCTTACGCTGCACCCAACTTTGAATTATACCAAAAATTAAAATTAAAATATTATTATTTTAAATGGTAGTTAACACATATCTATTGTATTGAAAGGAATTAACATAACTAACTACATTATGATTATACAATTTTTTAAATGTTTTTTACATTTACCCCATAAATTTTAGAGGCTTAAAATAATAATGAATTCTTTTTAAGGATGAAATACTTTAATATTTTTTTAAAAGTCAATTTATGACCTTTTCATGGGGAACCCTTTTTAAATCTAGATTTTGTCAGTTTTATATTTTATATTTGAAAAAAATAATATTCTTACTTTGAATAGGAACCTCAAAATTTACTTTGGATTAAATTTTGGTATTTTTTTGATAATGTTCGGTTTTTAATTAATAGTGAAAAATACTGCATTTTAATTCAAAACTACAATTTAATAGAATTTATTTATGTAGTTAGATTATAATTTTAATTGGATTTAATGTATAATTGGATTATATTTTTATCATTTAATCTAATTTTTGTCAGTAGAAGTAATTTCACAATGAAATTGGACATAAACACATGTCAATCTTTTTGTAGTTTCTACTTCATAAAAACACGCCTTTTGGTTCTGACAACGAGAATTAATTTAAAATTAATTTCAGAAATTTCTATGATTTGAGTTTGGAAAAATTGATTTCATAATTTTAATCAAGAGGTCAAAACTATGTAAATAGGTATTTTTTATTTTTAGACATTATGAATAGAAACTTCAGTAAATATTTTATTTACCATGGTTAAAGGGTAAATGTGGTTAATAATGGTAAACAAATAATATTATAATAATAATAAATTACCCCAAAACATGTACTAATCCTATTGGATGAGATATTTCCAACCATGGGCATTCTTGAGTCGATTTTGGGACCCCCAGGGGAAACTTTTATGTGAAAAAATCATTTTATAAAAATTAATTTAAAGTAATGAAAAATGTAACATAAACATATATCATTTGGTAAAACAATTTTTATACGGGGTTATATACATGCTCTATTTGACAATAAATATCCATTAGACATATAAAAATATTTCCTACATCATGTTATTTTATTTATAATTTTTAGACGTCATATAAATAAATTTATTTATGAAATAATGATGATACAATGATTAACATATTAATGAATGATTTAAATAAATGAGATTATAAATATTAAAATAAATTTATTTTGAAACTTTTTATTCCATACACGAAGTTTTGGGGGATTATGACTTTTTACCATTTAATTTATAATGTTTTTTCTAAATAATAATGTTTTAATGGATTTTTAAAAAGTCAGGATATGAATAGTAAAAAAATTGACATAAATGAGTTTTCAAAATAAATATTATTTTATTAAAAGATATAATAGTCCTAAAAAACTAATATTCGGCCATATTACTTAAATAAGTTTGAAAATTTCATTAATAAACCACATTAGGTTTTATTGAAATTTTATAGTAACTATATTTACTATATTGTATGAATATACGTGAAGACATGGTAAGAGTCAAATAAGTTAACTAAGGGTTAAAGCTAAATGATATGGTTAAATTTGAATCCCAAAATTATCGGAAAAATAGTTTTTGAGAGTATTTAGAACAATAATAATACTACCTTAGAATTAAATGAGTTTTGGAAATTTTTAAGATCAAAATTTAGTTTATAATAAAATAATATTTCAAACATTCCTAAAGTAGCCCCTCCCTCTTATAAAAGTCCACCACCTCTAACACTTAGTCAAACTTATAGAGACCCCTTGTCTCATGAAAACTCTTCCCAAATAATCCAAAACCGTCCCTATATTCCTCATATATTCCATACCATGGGAATTATGCAATTCAAGAAGGCATTTTATCTTAAATCAAAATGAGTTACCCGACATGAGGTAACGTCTTCTCTCAAGTTTCATTCAATTATTTTACTTTTGTACTCACTATTATATTCTTATCATTTGTTAACATAAAAACAAAGAAATAAAAAATATACTAGGTTGTTTTTAGGATAATTATTCAATATATAGTTTCACACACCTCCGTCTAATTGGTATAGAACATACTGTTTATGTGGACAGTGAACCACAGTCTCACGAAACGAGGATTGTGCAATTATCTCCTACTGCCTCTAATAGTGGTAATTTTGATGTAAATGTAATTATATATGATATATATGATATTTATTTTATCTTTATGCTTCTATAATTCTCATTTATAACATACCTTTATGCTTTTCATGTTTTATGAATACAATAATTTCATTTGAGGAAGTGCAGACTACCCCCTCTCAAAATGGTATGACTCGTTCATGAAATACATGAAATGTATAAAGGATGGAGTTAATGAAATTATGTAACATTGAAAAAATATTATATTATAATTTAATTATAATATATCTATGTATCATTAAGGTTTTGTTCCTTGAAATATTAAAAAGAAATGAATGTAGCGTTCATACGTACGTATGGCTTACCGTCTCCATGAACAATGCGTTTCATTTCTTATATCGAAATGTTATGGACTATTATAAATAAATATGAACTGAATTTATATGATATATATTACATTTAAATCATGAATATAATTATTGAGATAATGGAATTTTGACCTCATGGACAATTTTTCATTATAACAAGTTCATTTTTGACTCAGGTACCGAATATCGACAAAATGACCAATATTATCTTAAATCAGAATTTAATTTTTATAATCTATTATTAAGTGATATAAAAGGAATAATAAACTTTAAAAATTTTCTTAATAATGTATAAATTAACATAAGTTTATTAATCAGGAAGAAAAAGGAACATACGTGAGGAGTTGGATGCAAGGATGAGTGGTTAGATTATAACCTCCAATTCATTAGGTATGAAAGTCATCCATATGGCTATTCCATTTAGGGATATGTGAGGAATTTGACAGTATAGTTATTCCATTTAAGTATGTTTATGTCCCTATTTATATATATATGATATATTTTTTATTCTATGAGTTTTATGGTACGAATTTGGTTAAAAAATGGTAAGAAATGAGATTATATTTAGTGAAGTGTTTTTACTACTTCTTTAAGGTGAAAAGTATTACTTTACGATTAAGTATTCAGGGTTTACACATTTTTTTTTGAAAACAAACAGTTTTCATTCTTTATGTTTTCTTTAATGAGATTTTTATGCTCATACTGAGTTATTGAAATGTTTTTCTAATGAATTAAAGTGGAATAGGGTCAAGGATAGGATCAAGGAAAAGTCATGACGTTTGAAATATGGAACTAAACATATTTCATTTTTTAAGATTTTTTATTTTATAAAAAAATGGATACTGAGTAGAGGTGTCTACATATTATATTGAAGTTGTTATGTATAAGTTATGAACTAATTTTTTAAAGCACTAAACCTAAAAGGATCCTCAATTTCAATTAATAGCTTAATTTAATATTATGTAATGTTTAAGGCTAGGGCCTTATTGTTGGTATTAGAGGTCGGTTTATATAACATCAGAGGATTGGGTGTTATTTAAGCATAAGTGACATATCCATAATGGTTAGAATATTTGAAAGATTAATAGTTATTTTGGGTAAATTTAATGATTTTAAGATAATATAAATATGTATTTATTAGTGTTTACCCTCCTCATAGGATATTATATGATGATTTTATTGATATAATCACACTGGTATTTTTGGTTTTAGTAAATGGATGGATCTAGTAGGAACCAAAGTAACAATGGATATGAAAAAAAATGTGGTGGGTTTATGAATGAGAAACCGAATGAAATGGGAGATGTAATGAGAACTCTTTTGTTTATTCTAAACCAACTATCTGGAGACATGATTGAACACTTGATCCTTGGTGATTTTTCTAAGGAATAATATATGCAAGAAATGAATCTCAATGGATGTTCATGTAGTAATCATAAAGGTAAGTATATTATAAAACTTATGTGTCAGGTATGTTGAAAGAAACACCTAGTAAAAGGATTCAAATGGATAAGAAGATGTTTCAGATATGGTAATGAAAGTCATAAAGAAATAACTTGCCATGAAAAAAATAAAGCGTCTAGTTGACTCCAAGAAAGTGAAAGATGTTCTTTCTGAAGGATCAATTGAATGTTTTAAATGTAGTGTTCATGGTCATTATACAAATATATGTCTTATGAATAAGGTTCAAGAATAAGATTATCAAGATCATACAAATATATGTTTTCAAATTTCTAATGGCATTCCAATTAAAGATGAGGAAACTGAAAATTATATAGGAAAGGTATGAATTATTTATAAGTTCATGTTTTGACATTACTAAAATCATAGGAGACAATTCATGATTTGGTTTGTTGTAAATATTTATAAATTAATAAGATTGAAAAAATGGATTACGGATCATGAAGAAAATTCGATGATTAAGATGTCTAGGAATTGAAGAGTTATATAGGATCTAGAGATGATGATATATTTACATGTGTTAATGATAAGATTAATTTGGAAGCGTTTTTCTAGTATGTGTAACCACAATGTTGGATATGTGAAAATGTTATTCAAGGAATAATTATCTTTTCTTGTGTGGACATAATGGATAACATTAGGGGTTCATGAGATCTTTTATTCTTGAAGAAATTATGCGTTATTAGTTTTTGGGATGCAAAATGTGTGGTATGAAATAACATTTGAGGTTAAAACATGTTACTGATTTTTAAGGATTTTATCTCTTTTTGTTAATGTTACTATAATTATATAGTTTTTGAAAAAGGGAACCATGCAGACTGTGTGACATCCTATCGCATCAGACAAAGCTGGTTAGTATAAAAAAATCTTTTTAGAAAAACAATTTTATGGATCAAGGATAAGTTTACTTTGTGACCATTTGTTTTATCAAATTGATATCCTAATTATTGGAAAATTATTTGGTGATTAACTGATAAAGGGTATTTTTAAAGTAGTTCTCTCTTTTGGGAACACAAAATTCCAAAAGAAAACAGAATACTATGGGATTTCATTTGTTGAGTAATGGTTGAATTTTTTTTGGAAGAATCTATGTTTTTATTGTGGACATATAGATATTTGGCTTAATTATGGAAATTATTAACCTATCATAGAGAATATTTTATTAGGTTAATTTCAGTTTAGTATAAGACTTTAAGCATAGTCGATTTTATTTGGAGATATTTGTTAATATTTACTAGGGAAGACTATGTGATTAAATTATTCCGAGTTTTGGGTTTCAATCTTAGTTTGGATTATATTGAATAATTTTAAGAATAATTGTGTATTTAATAGTATTTGTTGAATTTGGTACTGTTTTTTGAATTTTGGAGATTAATAGTAGTATTTCATTTTATAAAGGATTAACCTTATCAGGATTATCTGAACTCATACTAACCATTTTTGTTTTGGTTAATGTTTAAATAATTGGGAAATACATAGTTCATATTTTTTGATTATGTGATTATCTAGAATTCGATTCTCATTCTTTTGATGTGGCCAAGTCATCTAGAATACTCATCATTTCGAGCAAAGATGAGTTTGTGGTAGAAAGTTAGTAAATGATGAAAGTATAAATTAAAAGTAAGCATGTTTCCTTATGTTCTTATACAAGATTATAAATAAATTTCTTAACATTATAACAAGGAACATAAAACAAAATGTTTTCCATTTACTCATCCTACTGGGTAATCAATAACCGTTTAACCCATCACATTTTTAAGGGTTTCTGGTAGTTAACTTTCTTTTGTTCATGTTTTCTATCACTCTCTATCAAAACTTAAAGGTTTGTTTTCTCTTCCATATCTATGTTTTCTTAAATGCAACCCTAGTTTGGGTAATCCTTGGTGACCATTTTAATTCTATTTCTTTCATATAAAGTGATTTTTTATTGACTCTTTTTTCTATTTGGGTATTTCAATGAAATATATAAGCCCAATTTTAAAATTGCGAGGTCACAACTTCTAAAAGTTTGGAAGGATGTAATGACCCAAGTATTCATATAATAATCCTTTTTTTTCATTTATATTAATATTTATGAATAAGATATTAATTTTATGTTAAATAGGACACTTTTTCCGATATCATACTCAATATGTAACAATGGGTTTCCTTAAAATATTACGTTGTACACAACCTTGAGTTATACCGAAAAATAAAATAATATTAATATTAATTTAAATGTTAGTTACCTCAAAGACGTTATATTTTCGAGAATTATCATAACTAACTTAATTATTATTAAACATGTTTGTTAAATTATTTTAAATTGATCCAATAAATTTTAGAGGCCTAAAATAAGAATTAATCTATTTTTAAGAATGAAATTTATTAATATTCATTAAAATGTCGATTTACCACATTTTAATGTCGAACAATTTTTAAATTTTATTTTTGTAACTTTTATATGTTTTATTTTAGAATATTAAATTATTCATAAGAAAAATAACATCAAAATTTACTTTGGATGAATTTTTTGTATTTTTCTGAAAAAGTTAATTTTTAAATGAATAGTAAAAAATACTGCATTTTAATTCAAAACTACCTTTTCATCTAATTTATTTATATAGTTAAATTATAAATTTAATTGGTTTTAAATTTTAATTAGATTAAATTTTTATCATTTAATTTAATTTCAGTAATTATATGTAATTTCACTCTGAAAATGTTTATAAACACATGTCAATCTTTTGGTAGTTTTTTACTTCTTAAAAACACACATTTTGGTTTTGACAACAAGAATTAATTTTAAATTAATTTATGAAATTTATGTGTTTTTCCTTTTGAAAAATGAATCCCATATTTGGAACTAGGAAGTCCAAATTGTTTAAATATGAACCTTTTATTTTAATACATTATGAATATTAACATCAGTAAATATTTTATTTACTATGGTTAAAGGGTTAATCAGGTAAATAGGGGTAAAAAAAATAATATTATAATAAAAATAAATTACACAAACATGTGTTCTAATCCTATTCGATGATATATTTTCGACTATGTTCAGCCTTGGGTAGATTTTGGGACCCATGGAGTTAGATGGATGTGAAAATGAAATTTTATAAAAATTAATTTAAAGTAAAGAAAAATGAAACATAAACATGAATCTTTTAGTAAAACAAGTTTTATATTTGGTTATATAAGTGATATATTCAACATTAAATATTCATTCTAAAGATAAAAATATTTCTTACATCATGGTATTTTATTTATAATTTTTAAAAATAAAATAAATAAATTTATTTATAACACCACGATGATGTAGTGATTACATTATTAATGAATGATTTAAAAAAAAGAGATTATAAATATTAATATATTTTTTTTGTATCTTTTCACCCCATACACGAATTTTGGGGTTGGGTGTTAGTTTTAATCTTTGAATTAATAATGTTTTATTCGAAATAGTCATGTTGTAATGGATTTTTAAAATTCATGATATGAATAGGGTAAAAATTGACATAAATGATTTTTTATAACAAATATTAATTTATTAAATTATATAATATTCATAAAAGTCTAATATTTGGAAAAATGAATTAAATAATGTTTAAAATGTCATTAAAGAATCAATTGAGCTTCTATTAGTATTTTATAGTAACTGTACTATCTATATTGTATGAATATACAAGAAGACATGGTAAGAGTCAAATAAGTTAACTAAGGTTAAAAGCTAAATTATTAGGTTAAAATTGAAACCAAAACTTTTCTAAAAACTATTGGTTGAGAGGATTTAGAAAAATAATAATCTTATATTCTAATTAATGAAGTGTTGAACATTTTGGAAATTGAAATTCAGTTTATAATAAAATAATCTTTCAAACTTTTTAATAGTACCCCTACACCCTCTTATATAAGAACACCACCTCTAACCCTTACTCGCACTTCTCTTTCCCTCTTGGATCATCCAAAATATTCTCAAATAATCCCCCATTATACCTATCATTAACCCAGAATCATTTCCTTGGGCATAAGGAAATTCAAGAGGGCTGTTCAGCTTAATTCAAAAGGACTTACCAATTTGAGTTAACGTCTTATCTCAAGTTTCTCTCCATTATTTTCCTTCGACACTCCCTATTCTATTATATTTATTTATTTATATAATAAAACCCATATACTCAATATACTTGGTTATTTTTATGAGATTTATTCTAACTACACATACACACACCTCTGTATAATGGGTATAAAACATATTGTTTCTGTAGACGGTGAACTACTGCCTCACGAAACGATGATTGTTCAATTATCTCAGACCACCTCTCATGGTGTCCATTATGAGAGCACTATAACTATATATGATAAATATGATATTTATTTTATCTAAATTCTTCTGTAATTCTCATTTATAATATACCTTTATGATTTTCATGTTATATAAATATGATAATTTCATTTGAGGAAGTGCGGACTACCGCCCCCTCATAGTGATATGAATCATTCATGCCATACATGGAATATATGAAGGATGGAATTTACGAAATTATGTAACATATATAAAATAAGATATTATACTGGCATTATAATATACATATGTATCATTAGGTTTTCAGTCCTTTAAATATTAAATAGAAATGAATGTAGTGTTTATGAGTATATACAACTTATCGTCTTCATGAACGGTGTGTTTCATTTATAATATCTAAATGACATAGACTAATATAAATACATATAAAATGGATTTATTTGATATATATTATTTTTAAATAATTAATATCATTATGGAGATAATTGAATTTTTACTTCATAGACATGTTTTAATTATAATAAGTCCATTTTTGACTCAAGTACATAATATTAAAAAAATGACCTATATTAACTTAAATAATTATATAATATTTATAACATGGTAACAAGTGATATAAAAAGAATAATAAAATTGAAAAAGTTTCTGAAGAAATTATAAATTAAGATACATTTATTATTCTCGAAGAAAAAGGAAAAGACATGACGAGTCGGACGCAAGGTAAGGGACTTCGTCTTAATCATCTTTCTTTGACTCGTATATTGATAATATACACCTTTTTCTTTTACATGGTGCGTAAAAAATCCATTTTACTTTTACTTTATTTAAAATTGATTATTTTATCTATGAATCATTTTACTAAACAATAAATGGAATGTTTTTAATGTTTGTGGCGACAATGACCTCTCGACCACCATAATCGTTATTTGGATTCCTCGACAAGCCATAATATTTTTTAAAGGGAGATAAATTTCTTTTTGGGAGTTTTTGTATTGAAAAAAGTTTTTGAAATGGATGGATTATTTCAATATCTTGAAATTATTTCTTATGATTACAAATGAAATTTTATTAGTGAAATTTTTATATTGGTAATATTTTATGCTTTATGATTATACAATGGTACTTGGACATTTAACGGGTGGTTACGTGATAAACCAATGATAGGTGGTTACATGATAAAAAAAATTATGCATGGTTCCCTGATAAACAATGGATGGGTGGTTACGTTATAACCTCCAATGCATTGGGTATGGAAGGCGTCCGTATGGCTATTCCATTTAGTGATATGTGTGGAAGTTGACCGTATGGTTATTCCATTTAATTATGTTTATGTCCCAAGTTACCTATATATGATATATGATGATTTCTATTGGTTTTATGGTAATATTTTGGTTACAAATAAAGGTAAGAAATGAGATTATATTCAGTGAAGTGTTTTTTCTACTTCATTAAGGTGAAAAGTATTACTTTTTGATAAAGTATTCATTCTTTAAATGGTGTTTTGAAAACTAATAGTTTTCTATATTTATGTATCCCTTACTGAGCATTTTATTCTCATCCCAAGGTTTTGAATTTTTTTTCTCAGGAATTAAAGTGGAATATGGTCAAATATGGGATTGAGGAAAAGTCATGCTATTTAAAACGTGGAACTAAACATGTTTCATTTTTAAGAGATTTTATTATATAAAAAAATGGATACTGAGAAGAAGTTTCTACATGTAATATTCAAGTTGTTATGTATAAGTTATGACCTAATTATATAAATATCTAAACCTCCAAAGATCCTCAAAGTGAATTATTAACTCAATTCATTATTATTTAATGTTTAAGGCTTAGGAGATACACTATCTCTCTACCCCCTCCTTGCACATGACCAATCCACTGTCTCACCTCTCCCACCTTCACCCCTATTATTTGGAGGGGTTTTGCATTGTTTTGGTTAATTATAAGTATATATTAACTTCCATCAACCTCTATTGACCTTATAATATATCCTTGTATTATTTATCTTCCACCAGTTAATAATTTTTTTATGATTCCACTAAATCATGGTGGAATCAACTTATAATGATGAGAATTTAACTTTTCCAAGGAATCAGGTGACTCGAGATGCCATATATTAGTAGGGGATCATTATTTTGGTTGAGGTAATTTTCACCATGATTTTTTGGGGTTTCATTAAAATTAAAATATTTAATTATAAATGGAAATGATATTCATTGATTTACCCTAGAATACTATTAGGAGTCCACAAAAGACATATTGAGATCATTTAAACTTGGTTATGATGCGGCGTGATGATCTAGTGAGCTATATGTAATTATGATGAGTTTGAATTTATTTAATTAAATAATTATAAATTTTTTTATTAATAAATTAGTGATGTTTGGTTTGGATATGGATAACATTTTACGGGGTTGGATGGGTCTTGATAGTTGTTCTCTAACCTGGTACATAATCTAAAAAGACTCAAAATGTTGTATAATTTCTTTATGAATCTAAAAGATGGTATTATTCATTTACTTATATTCATGTGGTATGTTTGTCCCAGCACATTAGGCATCGGGATTACTTATATTATTATGGTTGTTTAATAAAAACTATTGCTTACATTTTAAATCCACAACCTACTGAGGGACCCAAGAAACTCATGAGTGTTGGCTAGATATCTCAACCACTAATGTATGGGAATATAAATAGAACCATGTAACTAGGATTAATGGAAAATGGGAGGCCTTGAAAGATCCCCTAAGAAATTTTTTCAAAATTAGATGATTTTTGGGTGAGTGCTCTACCACACTAGGATTAGACTAATTCTATTTTTAGAACCTAAAAGACTGGTATATAGGTCTGGTGTTTGATTAAACCAAGGATGGCTAAAAAATGGGATGGATTTAAGGCCTTTTCCATAGTGTGACTTACCTAATAGGATGGAGAGAACATGATGATACCTAACTGACTCTTGTAGGTTCCCCAATGACTTGTTACTCTATATAGTGGGTGAAATTGGGGGAAGGAATTGATGATATCAATTTTCAGCATAGAACCTATACTGATGACATGATACCAAGGGAAGGTGGAAAAATATGAGGGGTTTAAGTGTTTAACTAACCGATACCATGAATTTGTGATTTAACTTGTAATCTATAGATGCTGCTATGAATTCTTAGGTATACTTCTTGGGACCCATCCAATGGGTTCAAAAAGATGTGACGGTCTTATTAGGGATGAATAGAGGTTCTTCTGGGGGTTATGTGATTTCAGTTTGATATAACTTAGATTCTACGATGTCATGAAAGATGACTTGATATAATTCCTAGGATCGATCAACTGATTCATGTCTGAATTCCTAGAATTCATGAATTCCACCATTGGTATATATGGGATGTCCTTGATGTAACAGGTCCCTATGATGCCTTATATATATATAGGATCAGAACATTTAGTCCTAGGAATTTTATTATGATCACTATTATTATGATGTTATGCCTAGGTCATCCCTATGATTCGACCAGTTGAGCCTGATGATATTATTTGTTCCTAATCATGAATCCTAAAATTATTGTGATCTATATGATTTTAATGGTGACATGGAAGATTGAATTATGGTCAATAAATGCTTGGGTATTGTCTTTAATCCATTTAAGAGTTCAGAATTTGGATATATTCCCTTGATACTTGGGATATACCTATTAATCCATTTGTGATGAGATGTTTTTCTGTTTGAGCCTCAGATTCGGGGAGTCCTATATTACACCTCAAGATCTATTTTTTATATGGTAGGCACAATATAACGATCTTCATAAAGACACCCCCAATACTAGATAATGTTGCTATGGTTGATCTGGGTCAAATACATAAGGATCGACACCAGTTACTAGTACCATAGTAGGACATGGTCCCCCTTATAGGTTATAACTAGCATAATCCTCCCGAAACACTTAGATACACCCTAAAAATGACAAATTTTTGTACTATGGTTGTTATTTTATTTTCAAATTTTATTTATTTATTTTATAGAGGTAAGTAACAAGAACAAACACCCATATACTCATTATGTACATGCCTGTGTTGGTGGTTTCCTACTATGTTATATACTCAAACCCAACTAAAGTGACCATAAAACTCAGAAAAATGAGTTGACCTGTCATTTATTTAAGGAATAGTTTTGGAGGAATCCCATTTTGATTTTCATGATCAAACTGAGCCGCTTGAGAAGGATTTTAGACAAGGTTGGAGTAGAGGCTTTGTGATGTATTTGAGACTCTAGAAATTTTATTTTATTATTTTATGATATACTTATTTATATATATGGTCATACCTTCTAGGATAATATCCTTGTAGGGGTGAAATACATACACATTTCATATTGTCACTGTTTTGGTTGTTTTAATTATCCTGAATACTATAATACTTAATTTTTTATTTGATAATTTTTTATTGTTTCTATTACTGTGCACTACAAACAGGGGATATAATCTCCCTATGGTAGGAGGTAGACCCATACTAATCGGTATACTCTAGCATATGGGGATTCACTACTAAGGTCACATAAGGGCCTCGATAGGGGAACCTATTGAGTAGCCTCTAAAATTGGATGTGACAGCCTACATATTTTTCCTATCCCGATCCTCTACCTCCCCATTAAAGCATGATATATACTATGACTTTCATTTTAGGGATCCTCATTTATATATTATAGTGTATATAATCATAAAACATCTTGGGGGTTTTCTATATCTTAAGATTATATATCCAGATCATTCCAGGAGAGTGGTACATGATATCATTGATTCATATTTTCTAGTTTTATTACATAATAAGAAGGTGTCCATAGTTGGATTGAGACTAGGTCATTTTTTTTACTTTAGATAGCTATCTATGTTCATTAATTCACATATGAGGTATGTATTTTTTTATAATTTTTATTTACTTTTAATTTCAAATTTCTTGAAATAGATTCTCATATTTACATTACATAAGAGTATATAAATTATAAAGAGTCATTAATAACAAATGTTTTAGGAACCCACTACTTGAGATACTTATCACATTCCATAAGGGATAGAAAAGGTTTGAGTAAATTATTTTATATTGGAGAATTTTTATGATTTTGGGATGATACATGACGTATATGGGAGAGTATATATGTAAATAATATTTAAAAAAGATATTTTGGATACTGTTATTGGTGAGGATATCTCTATATCCATGTTTTAACTATTTTACATGTGAGTAAATTTTAATTACTATATTTATTTCCTTAATGAAATATAACATATAGTGATTTAATTTAAATTTTATCATCTATTCTATACATGATGAATCCTACTATAGTTATATATATATATATATCTTGAAGATTAAAAAACATAAATATTATGTGTTTCTTCCTTCCATTCCTTGATTGGAATGAAGAATTATTAAATTAGAAAGTACTATCCATTATAATGTCATTTATACTAATGTTTTTATATTTTACTAGAAATTGGATGTTTTGTGTATTCTATTCACATGAATGTACACTTTATTGGTTATGAACTTTAGTGGGAGAATTTCATGAAATGTTTTGAATTTTGATTCTATTCATTAGTGTTATTCTATTACACTAGTCCTTTAACCATAATTGTTTTTATCACATATGTATTAATAATTAATATATGAAAATAAAAAAATTCATGGTAGTTTTTAACAGAGTTAACTTGCTCATAAATAATCCAAATGAAAATAATTATGTGATAGAGTAAGTATATAGCTTTTATATTAGTTAATAAATGTTATTTATTACATATTGATATGATTTTTCTTATTTTCAAAGAATTGTTTAAAAACTATACTATCATCCTAAAAGTAGAAATATTTAATATGGTTGTTGTTTTTTTTGTGATTATCATGACTTGAATTCTGACATACTTTCATATGCTTAGTTAGATTACATAATTTATGTTTTAAATCAACATGTTATATTTTTAATTTTATAATATTTATTATTTTTGAAAACTTTGGATAACATTTAATTGTATTTAGAAGATGAGTTAAATTACCTTCGAAGATTATTTAAATACTATTTTATAGGTATGATTCATTTATCTATGTATATTTATAATTTTATTGTATGTGTATTATCTTAGTAAATGATATTTTAGTAATGTTTTCATTGAGTTTCTATCTATTATTGGCTGTTTTTTTACTAGTGATTATGCAAATAGATTTATGATTAAATGTAATGGGGTATTTTATTATAAAATATATATATATATATAAAAATTAAATAACATTTTGACATGGTTATTTAAAAAATAAATTAGAAATAAATTATTGATGTTGGTTTATATAATAACTGATGTGGAAAAAAACTTTCAACATCAGTTGATTATGACAAAAAAATTAAAATTAGTATATATGTCTATGGAGTTAATATTTCAAAATAAAATTTTATAATAACCGATGTTTATAGAGTTTTTATATGTCATTTTTAAAAACTGGTATTGGAATTAAACATTTAACAACAACTGTATTTATGTTTCTTTTTAACTAATGTGAAAAATAAAAAAAATGACATCAAATGAGAAACATTCTAGTAGTGACTAAACCATCAACATGATGCATATTTATGTGAATCTCGTCATTATAATATTTTTCATTCCCATTTTTTCCTTTTTTCCATCATGTTTCCTTTGTTTCCATTACCCTTCCTCTATTTTTACTCTAATTAAGCATGGTTTGGGATGGATTATCAAAGTATCATACTTTAGAAACATCTTTTACTATTTCTTAATCTGAAAGGAAAATTTTGAAGAAAATTTATAAAAAGAAATTTTATTTTTAGTAAATAGAAAACATACTTAGGTAACTCCCAATTATTACTTCATTTAATATCTGGAAAAAGATATACATTTTGTTTTTTCTTAAACATTTTATCATTGAATACCCTCTTATTATAAATCATCATCATAGAATGTTGAAATTTTATCAATTATGTTTTAACAATTATTATTTATTCATTTAAATTTCTATATTTTCTTGAGGTTAGGCCTTTTTTTATGTTAGATAACTTTGCCAACATGTCATTTATACAGAGGTATCTTTTATTATGGAATAAAATCCCTTTAGATGAATTATCATTCATAGAATTTCTATACATTTTCCATGTAAATCAAAGAGTTCTAATGGTGTTCCTTTTGACTTATTTTAAATCATAAATCTATAAAAATAATGTCATTGCATTTTTTAATAATTAAAATTCAAATTTCATCACATCACAATATAACTTATACATGAGTTTAAATAGAAATTGAAAATGTTAAACAAAAATATTTTGTCTTTAATAAATAATTATATTTTTTCCGTTATCATTCATGAAACTTTTATATATTTTCTTTTTAAATCAATGAATTCCTATAAGATTCCTTTTTAGTTTATTCCATTTCATTAAGCAATATATTTTTTGTTCCATCTTTTTATATGTTCATGTTGAAAATTTTTATAGAACAATATAGCTTGTGTTTGAGTCCAATTATAATGAATATGGTTTATAATAATTCTACAAGAATGATTATATAAATTTAAGAATTTTAAGGGTTATTTGGAATTATCTAAAAAAGTATCTAGATTTTAACATCAATAATTATTGTTAGATTTCAATATTTTAAAATCTATTTTTTCTGATTTCTTGGATAGATAATTCCCCTTTAAAACCTATTTCTGGATGATAAGGGATGTTTTTGTTGTATAATACTCAATATATATCTATATTTCTCCTTAATTAGTGATTACTGAAGTATATACTTTGATCACTAATGATTATAAAAGGGCTTCCAAACTGTTCAAAATGATTCCCATTAAAAACATTTATCAGGTTTCTCATTTTGTGATTCATATTCCACCCATTTAAGATTTCAATAAGCACAAACACAAGGATGTATATATTGAAAAATGATTTCAATAAGTTTCCTATGAAATCAATTTCACATATATTTAACACTTCAACATATAAAATTGTGTTTTGCGGAATTATATTTCAATTTTCAATATTTCTAATATGTTTTATCAATAAAATTCTCTCGAAAATACCCTTTATTTTTATTGGAGATAATGAAAAATGAATACTCTTTATAAGATATTTTCCAATATTCCATTAGAAAAATAGTTTCCTCAAATATGAAATGAATGAAAAAAATTATTATATACTCTTAAACTTGAGGTTGATCACATGAAACATAATAATTACATCTCTATGTTGATTGAATAATAAAGAGTTATACAAAAATTATTGTTTTATATGATTAAAAAATTATACATTTTTAAATATATACAATGATGGCAGATAATTATGTTTCCCAAGAATTATGTAATATCAAAAAAATAAATTATGGCCTTTTAAATTAAAATGATAATGTTTTTCAACTATAAAATAATCTTCAATATAAATTTAATTTTATTCCCTTACATTCTTCAATATCAATTTTGAATAGTTATCAACCACCACATTCTTAGATCCCTTACTGTTTTGGATAAGGAAATAAAATTTCTTATAGAAAAATAATCCATTAGATTAGTTATATGTTGACATTACTCGATAACTATCCCCAATTGGATTGATTTATATTGGCTAATATTTTGGATAATACTAGATATGATTGATACTTATCAAAAGGGAATACCACAAATAATATTTATTTCTCTATATTAGTATAATTAATTTGACTACTATATAAATTGTGGTGAGGAAACATTATAATCACTCATGAGCTCAAAATTGTTATTTAAATCCGGATATGTCAATATCTAAATGGAAAAAATGTATAATTTCAAAGAAGTGAAATATTTATTTTAAGAAATTTAAACATTAAATATAATTTAATTATATAGTAGGTCTGTAAGTTATTAATTTATCATGGAAGAATATTTGAGAAAATGATGGTTAAAACTCACATTCCCATGAAAGCATCAAATCCCCTTTACTATGGTATAATCATGAAACACTTCTATGAAATATATATTTTGGTTCATCCATTATTTATTACTTATAATCTATTGTCAAGAATAATTCCTTCTTGAACTATGAAGTCGGATATTGCTTAATTACATACTATAAAATTTTTCTAACACCATTTAACCTCAAAATTAAGACTATAAAGGAATACATAAAGTATCTTCTATAAATGATGAAATAAAAAATAAAAAATTATACAAATTCCACAACCATGACATGAAGCATATGTATTGTGCACTATGGGAATATCACCAATGAATTAAACAAACTAAAGGAAATGTCAGGATGTAAAAATGTTCTATACATGCATGGAAATATTGTTGTTTATAATTAAATAAATAAAAATGTATATGATTATTAGACAAATAACTATATATATAAAAATAATAAATATAAATTTTGAGCCTCTTATAAATTTTATCCTAGAACTAGAGTTCTAGGTGATCCTTTCATATTGCTACATTCAAATTCTAGTAATCGATACACACTCTCTGTCCCATGAATGATATTATTGGGAGTAATACATTATCTTTATTCTTAATCATTGTCATTATTCCCTCTTTGACACAACTTAAAGTGGGATATCACATTAACCATTTGAAATGAAAAAATTATACTGTATCAAATAACATCAAAACATCATTTTTCATATCCTATTTCATCAATGGTATGAATATAGACTATTGTTTATGCCTTGGTTTTAATTTTTACCAATATAAATTTTAGTGTAATTTTTATATTTTAATTCCTTTGATGTTGGAAATACCCCAATCTATTATGTTTTTTACTTTTCCTTTGAAATTGTTGGAATTTTTTTCTCTTATTCATCTATATTTTTTTTACAATAGTGATCACATGTAATGTAAAATTTTCTACCAAGAATTAATACAATTTTTTTATCTATAGATATACATTAAAAATTTGTGGAATGAGGATAAAAAATGACTATCTCTATGCATGAGTCCTCTAATAAGTGTTATTTTCACTCCATATCACCAACCTCTTATTTTGTTTTATCTAAACTGGCATTTCTCCCATGTTTTCAATGTTAACATCCATAAGTTCCACATTATTTTATTATTCCCTTTATATAAAATCATGGGTTTTTAATTATATTTTGTGGGGAAAAAACATTTAAATCCAAAAAAATTATCTCCATGCTTTATAACCATCATATATTAAATAGTGAATTATTAATCTCCAAATAAGCATATAAATATTCTTTGATTCAATCAATAAATTCTTTACCCATGTGTAAGACTAGACTACCATAGGCAATGGGAATATCCAATTACTATTTCATATCAATAATTAAAAATTAATCATAAAAATAAACTTTACTACCATTAATGGAACATATTATATAATTCCATGATATTATTTCACTAAATCATTAAGGAGATGAAGTGAAAATCACATAGGTTTATGTTTATCCAGCCCTAACTTATATAAAAAAACATTGAGGCATCAAATTAACTCTTCTTCTAATTTCAGAAAATTACTTCCTAGATTTTAGGATCCAAATATTCTTGGTATGGAAAAACTTCCTAGATATATATGATTTAAAAGGACATTCAATTGAACTATAGTGAAACACCCCATATTTTGAGAGATTTCTCAATAGAATTGCAATTTAATTTTATTTAATAACCATTACTTTTTGAATTTTTTATATATCAATATTTAAGAAATTACATTAACCAAGGGTATGTTGGTATATATTTTCTTAATTATTTTAATGAATTAGTTATATATTTTTTGAATTATATCCTTCCCAATTCTATATGAAAATAAAATAGTTTCCATGTAAGGAATTGAATTTGTGTTTTTCTTTAAAGAGAGAAATTTATTTTTTAATAATTTTTAATTTACATCCCTCCTCTATTTTACTTGTGAAAGTCCTTTATATTCCAATTTTGATACATTATTATTGTCCTCATATATCTTCCTTTCATCTCAATCCAAACCATTGGAAAGTTTCAACACCATCAGTACCTATCTTTTATTTTTCTATATATTACATAATATTTTTTAAAAAAATCTCCTTCAATTATTTATAAATTTATCCAAATTGATGCTTCAAATATTTAATATTATAATCTTGATTTCAAATGTAATTCTCCTAGTTTATCATCCTCTAATTCAATTTTTTTAATATATGCAGTAACCATACCCTTAGGATAAGTTTATTCAAATTTTGGTGGTAGCTAGAAATACTACCAACGGTTATTAAATTTTGTCTATGATGTTTTGATTCCTTTTTAAAAGTGAACATGAAGTTATTATTTAGTGATATATCTGGGTTGAAATTTATTTCTATAATATATTTTTCTATTATTTTTTTGATTTTATGTAGGGTTTATATTTTGATTTGGATTTACTAAAATCTCATAAATATTAAAAATTAATTAGTTGAATTATTATATTTATCATTTTAAATCACAAAAGGATTGCTATCTTATGAGCCAAAATGATAATAATGGTATGCATACTTTCCTACAAATATCAAAGAATATTTTTGAAATAATAGTACGCATTAGAGGTTTTATTAACACCAATAGAAAAGTTTCTAAATTTTTTATATCCCTTACATATATGCATATATGTGAGAAAAATAATCCATTATATGTATTCGTCTCTTATGTTATTCTCAACCACTTTTCTAAAGTTATCATTGTGATAAATTTAATCAAGAATGCTCTAAAAAACTTATAGAGTTTTCATCATCAATAATGTTGGTTTTTTGTGTGAAAAATGATTTCGAATTTATTTATTTGAACTTATTGATTGCATATTTATGAAATGATACTTGCAGAACTTGGATAAAATGAAGTTCAAATTAAAAGAATAAAAGTCAAAATCTAGGACAATTTTGGTAGAAATATCATCTACATTGCATAGGATATGAAATGGTATGATTTGTCAAATGTGGCATAATAGTTACAATATATGAAGATAAGTGAGTAGCCGACTAATTTCGATGATGTATTCTATATAAGATTAAACTAAATGTTCATAGAAGCTTCCTTGGTGTTTCAATGAATATATTATACTAACACAAAGGGATTATTAAGATTAATATGGAATAATAAGATGATATAGATGCAAGAAAGGGAGTGTGAAAGCTATGGGAATATACTTTTTGAGAAGTTCTTGAGATATGGGTTGAGAAGTGGAGAATCCAAATCCTATACAATTCCTTAGATGGGTCAATTTAGGTTGTTATGCTCAACTAATATCCTTAAATAATTGGTGAAATAACCATTAAAATAAAAAAGTAGAACCATTAATGGAACCACTTGTAGTGGTAGAAACCCTTATTAAATAGAGGGTGATAGTCACTTTTTTGGGTGTGAAAAAACTATATAGTGACTATGTGGAATCAGTTCCCATGGGTAAACATTCCTAAAAAGAACTTATAGAAGGTTATTTAAAATGTAGGCATTGCTAATGTTTCTTCTGTATTTGAGTATAGTTATGAAGCATAGTCCCTTGTAAATCAAATATTCTAGGTTGGGTTTTAGAGTATAAGTCCCATTTAATTTATGTTTATATATTTATGTTATTTTTAAATTTCTTCTTCCACACATTTAGAAAAAGTGAAAATAATGTAATTCTCTTTAATTATGTGTGTTCCTTTTCTTTTTTCTATTTTTTCTTATTTCAAGTTTTTCGTCTTTGGAATAATATTCTATCTGAGTATATTCAAGGAATAAAAAAAGAATAATATTGGATTAGTGTGGTGGATTGCGTGTGAGGTCCTTTTAGTTTTATTCATTGAGTTCACATGGCTTTCCTAGTGATCTAGACATTCCAATGGCCTTTTTCCACTTTTGATGTCCCAAAGAAACATCTGATCATGGATTTTGTTTCCAAATTGTATGCTTTGGACCCAACATTAGGGTTTAGATAGTGTGTGGATTTATTCAATATAAAACAAGTGGTATCATAGTGTGTGTTGTTATGATGAATAAATTCACTAATAATTTGTATCATGGTTTTAGTTGTAGAATTATCTAGTACTTACCAATTGGTGGTTTACTATGTTTTATAATAGCAGAGTATTTTAGATTTGGGATTGTCAAAGGCCATGGAATGTTTTAGACCTTATTTAGGTGTTTACATCCCATTTTAGTGGAATCAGTATGCACTTAGATATATAAGAAATTTATGGAAGATATTTGTAGTCCCTTCATGATTTCTAGATTTAATGGGAGATCATTATTTCCATAAGATGAAATTATTGGAGGGTTAGGTCTGTATGAACATCTTGAAGGTGATTATCATTAGATTTTGGAATATTATATATATGATAATACAAGAAAATATCTATGCTTTATTGATATTATTCATCCATAATCAAGGTAATCACTAAAATGGAAATACATAATAAAAATATAAGGAATTGTTTTAGAATGTATCAATAGGATTGATAGAGAATGAACCAAAAGGAAGTGTCAATCAATAAAATATGTTTAAGGAGGTGAAAGAACTATTCAATGTAATTTATATGGTTTCTATTTCCATATATGGAATTATGTAGTAATGGTTTAGAAATATATTATAGGATATGACATATCTATTTATTATATTTTAATTCCTCGTAGCTATAAGTGAGTTAGCAGTTCTATTACCTCCTCTCCACCAACCTTATTGAGTAATGGTTTTTTGGTTGTAGGATTTATCACTCAACCTTTAATATGGGGTTTATGTGTTTAGTTTTGTGAGATTTCGTTATGTTGTTATCGATATTAATAGAGATATGGTCGTTCCATATAATATTAGCATAGATGATTGTAAGGATTATATGACTGTTGCACTATCCAAATATTTTAGAAGGGGATTATGATGATTAGATGCCGAATCAAGTGATGTTTTTGGATGTAATGGGAATAATATTGAAAATGTATTCATGGTTTTGTAGAACATTCAGAGTCAATAGTTTTCATCTAGATATGATTTTTGGAAGGATAATATATGCTATATAAATAGAAATATAGAATTAAGAGGCTATAATAATAGTGAATCATTCATATATATATGAGAAAATGTTATGTGTTTTTGTTATAGACTATGAAACTACTCCAGTTTTAGTTTTTCTCATTGCGATATTATACTTTTTCATATCAATGATGACGTAACACAAATTTTTGGTTTTTTTCCTCAATAAAAAATTTTTTTGTCTAAAAAATTTATCAAAATAAATAACTTTGTTATAAAAGAGATCAGATTTGCGTTTTTAGGATGAGAGTTAATAAAAAACGGGAGTTTTCATGATCTCATGGATGTATTTTAGAATTTTGAGGTGGTTATACCGAGAACAATAGAAATTAGTGTCCTGTAGTGGAGTTCTATTTAGGAAAGGATCATATATATTTATAATTTATATTCGATGCCTAGAAGGGGATAGTTTGTTTGATACCTCTCTTAAAATATATGTGGAAAAGTTTACCGTTTCTATGTTGATGATTGAAAATGGACAACCAAAATTTTTAGTCAATTTTCTTTGAAATGGAGTGGTGATGAAGGATTTAGATATTTTGACTATGTGGTAATGATTTATAGAATATAATCTATGTTTTATATTATACTCTATAATGTTGGGGGATCCTGTATAGATCATAACCAGTCTATGATATAGTGGGAGGAATAGACCATACCTTCTTAGGTTGTATATAGTAATAGAGAACATGTTTCTACTTGTTTTATTTGGAGTTCATCTTTTCTATGATACACAAATTTCAAGAAGTATTTTCAGAAATAAACCAGTCTAGTGGTATTGATAAAGTTATATGTTTTTTAATCTCTATGATTCTGGAATCTGATTAGAAGAGTATCAATAACATAAGGGATAGAAGGAGTAGTTCCATGTAAAAATTACACAAAAAAGTATTATTGTTGGGACTTTTTTCAATTTATATGGAAATCAATCTTGTTTTATTTTAGTAAGTTACATAGAGTCATTTTGAAGGATTAATGATTTTATCTAATTACTGGTTAGGGTTACGAAAATATAGGGAAAATTTATATTATAAGATATTATATGATCATGAAAATAGGTTAGAACCACAAAAAAATATAAATAAATGTATAATAAGATAAATTATTTTGTTTCATTCAATTTTACATTAGTGAAATCCTCAAGTATTGTCTTAATGTGGGACATTGTTAGGATTAACTTATGAGAACAATTATCAAGTGGTAGATTGTGATATTTGGTGTTAAAATAGTCGTCTAGTTATGTTTTTGGAACATCTAGAATATTTCATTCTAGAATGACTCTTGTAGAATCACAATGAAAAGAAAATACGCTTCACTAAAGGAAAGAACATATCTATGATCATGATAATAGAAATACTAGTTATATTCTAGTGGAAAATATGTTAGAGAATGTTCCATACATAATATGAATGTTTTGAAGGAAGTGGCGAAGTTAGTTGGTAGCTGATTCCAATGATGATGGCTACGTAGGAATAAATTTATCTCAATTAGATGTTTACATTATATTTTAGCGACTACATTAGATTAATATGAAGGGATTCAAATTATAAATATGAATGTGTAGGATAATTTAGATATTATCGTTTTATTTCATAAGATAGAGGATTGAAATATTTAAAACAAGATCAAGATGTTGGATGACCGGAAAAGAAACTAGAACTAGCATTATTCAATGGATGGGTCAGTTGAGATGGTGATTCTTAACCAATTTCCTTGAACAAATGGTTTTATGAACATGAATTTTAAATGGTGGAGAAACCTATGGAAACCACTGATAGTTTTTGAGAACCACTTTCAACAGAGGGTGAGAGAATATTTTTAGGATGTGTGATAGAAATTGAGTGACTATGTGTAATTAATTATACAAAACATCAAAAAAGAGTTCTAGCATAAGGTCCTTTTAACTATAGGAATTACTATAGTTCCTTATTTTATAATGTAGGGTTCTAAAACATGGTCCCTATTGAAACCAATATATGTTTTAGGAGTTTTTTAATCCAATGAATAAAGAGTTTATTAATATCTACTATTGAAGAATTATACTATAGAATATGGTATTAGTTATATAATAGTAATTAATGAAGAAAAAGTCAAAATTTTTATTGTTTTGGATTTCAATTTAGGTATATAAATCACAATCAAACTAAAAGAAAAATTATTTTTATTATTTTTGGTGATGTTTTTTCAGAATATTTTATGTATTTGAAAAAGTTTTAGAGTTTATTGGAAGATTCTATGAGGTTTTTAGTGTTTATAGGAATTGAATATAATAAAATGGAAATACTCATTGAATAAGATTTTTTGTTTTTAGAATGGCCAAAAATTTCCAACTTCACAAATCATTAATAACACATAATATTCTTAAATATGTAAGCATATTTGTTTTGAAAACATTAAATGGAAATAATATACTTTAAAGTGTATGGTTTTTTGAATATTAAGGAGGTTATGATTATGAAAATATAATAATACAATCTCCTATATATTCTTTTATTTATAATATGTAATATATTAATTAGATTAATAAAATATTTTCAAATTAGATTTAATATTTATTTGTGATTATAAGAATTTAAATTATTTTAAACGATGTTGGTGAGTAATATATTTGAGTTTTATTAGTATTTTATATTCAAATATAGTATATTTTTCTAACTATATTTTCCAAAAAATTGACGGAGTATGGATCCACATTATGATATGTAACATTTTTGATGGATACGTAATATATTTTTTGAAACTCACTAGAAATGAAACAATATAATTATCTACTCATTGACATAAAATACATATTATTTTAATGTAACGTTAAATAAAAGGATTTTTAAGGATTTTTAATTTATGAAATAATAATATGTTAGAGATTTATAGAACATAACAATGTATTTTTAGAAGTTATCCAAGAGAACATGGAGTCCCAAACTACAACATTAAGTAATTACCATTATAATAAGTCCTTATAATTTATAGGAGTCTTATTATTAGTTAATTGAAAATGGTAGGGATCGTGCCTAAGAATTTATTTTAATTGGGGTTTAATGGAAGCATTTTTTTCCTTCCAACAGTTAACAATGAATTTTATTCAATTTATTTATATAAATCCTTAGAATGTGATGATTATAATCCCAAAATATTCAAATAAATTATATTTTCACATATAATTAATAATTAATTTATATAATCAGTAATTATATTTTCTTGGAATCCTTTATTTTTTTGTAAATTTATTTAAAACTATTATCATTTCATTTATACAATTAATTATTAAAGAGTATAATCCTCCTTATGGTAACCAAATGTGATCTAGGTACATCATAATGTCACTAGTTAATATCTAGGTGATAGCATGGATGATCGCAACCAATTGTGTTGTTTCTAATTGAACATGAAGAGTTTACCTTTTGAATATGAAATATCCTCTCTAGTTCTCTTAGTTTTTATTCGGAGGAGGAGAAACATAGCTCTCTATTCTTGAGAGTTACATTGATAAGGTCTCTATAGGTATTGAGAGTATTATCTAGAAAATTTATTGTGCAAAAAATACTCTATATCCTCGAAAATGATATAATCAAGTTTATATATCTAGGTAAAATAATTTTGTTATTATAAATATTCTCTTAACCAATCTCTTAATACAAAATAGAACCCCATATATAATAATAATAATGATAATGATAATGTTGATGGTGGTGATGATGATGATAATGATAATAAAAATAATATTTCACTTATGTGTGAAACAATCAATGATATTTAAATATTTTATTTGAAATAAAAAAAATCGTTATGTTTTTTTAATGATATTAAATAAATATATAATTCAAAATAGACCCTTAACATGGCTCATCAATCCACATCCTCTTTTATCGAACCTTAAATAATAAAAATTTATTTGAATAAATTGATACCACTATCTTGTTTTTTAATTATTTAATAAATAAATATTACAATCATTATCCCGTGACTAAATATTTTTGGTCAACATAACCGAAATAATTGTTATTCCTTATACCAATAGAATAATGTTTCTTCTAATATAGAATTCTAGTAGAGTTGAGGTATGGTTTTGGACATTCTTAGTTTGTGACCTTATAGGCCCAATTTTTGTGACGTTAGGTTAATTAGAGAAAAGTCAATGATTTTCATCAGGAATCATATTAATCCACCCATAGAGAAATAATACAATGTCACAAAGATAATAACCTCAAACGAATGCTTCATGTGTAATATAATATCTTAATTTGATATCTCATCAATAATCTTCCACTACTACATTCATAAACATATATTCTTGAAATATTTTTCATTGAATTTCCTAAAATGAAATTTTCAATAAAATTCCATGGCCATAGACCAAAACATAGAGATTTATTCCTACAAAATGGAATGAGATATAAACATATTTTAACTTGTATGGGATAAATCATTTTTGACTTATCCATTTATATCATCTATCTTATAACTCACTAAGAATATCCTACCTCATAGTGAGTACACATCATCATAGTTTTAATCAATACATTTATGTTTGTGATTGCTGATATAGAGTATCAATAATATGAGGTGTAATGACTAATAAGAACATCCACATATAGGAACATCCAATGACACATATTCTATGTGTAATTACTACTACATGGTCTATTCTAATATCCTCATCTCTGGGATATGGCCATTGATAAAATCATGAAAAGAGGTATCAATGTCTAATAAACAGCCATCACATGTTGAACTGCATCATATGTATATCATATATACCTATAATATATATTTTAAATTACTACCATAGAAATTCAAGATTCTCATCACAGTAGAAAATTTATATGAACGTTCAATGTGATTGATATTATTAAGAAATTATATTATTAATTTTATATAGATCAAAACTCATCATGTGATAAGATACATATTATAATTAAATACTTTTAATATAAAATTAATCAAAATTATAAGATATTTGGTTCAAGGGAACCAAGTCCAATAAAATTCCACTTTCACAAGAGACAACAAGAATTAATTTTAGTATAATAGTTTTTAAATTATATCCATTCTTTTATTGAGATATGTATTCAGTCAATTGGTTCTCCAAGTTCTGCTTCATAGAAACTATTCTTACTATGGCTTCACCACATTAAAAAAGTCCTTCAAGAGATGATACTTTAATGTATATTTTTTTTTAATATGATATTGGATTCATTGAGGGAGACAACACTACTTAATTATGAAAATAAAATATGATAGGGTCATTATTATTATACAAAAATTAATGTTCTTGGAAGAAGTAAAATATCCACACCATTTCATTATCTATATCAAAAGCTATAATGTACTATCTGTTTTATAGAATCAGAGAATAACATTTTTTGTGAACACTTCCTGATTACAACTCTTCCATTAAGATAAAATTAATATATATAAAATGATCTTAGTTCACTATGATCTATCATTAAAATAATATATATATATATATAAACCATTGATAAATAGTTCCTTATCTCACACATGAACCATGATAATATCTCTATTACACCACAGATACTTTGAATATTCTTTATTTCTGTCCAGGGTTGGTCTCCTAGGTCTTCTTGATATCTGGACACCATGATCACGGAATAGTAAATATCAAGACTCGTACATAGCATGGTATATATGATAAAACCTATAATAGAAACATGATATATTTTACCCCCTCTCATTGTTTATGAGGATATATATTCATACAGAGATGTATACCATGTGAAACTAGAAACAATTAAATATTGGATTGATCCATACTTAATCTCTTAAACACCTATACAATGTATATAACCTAAAATAGTCCAAGAGGACTATTTGATCTATCATGAATGATATTGATCTATAGAATATAGCTTGCTTCATACACGTCCTTCAATGTGATGCACCTTTTCAGCCATATTTTAACAGATTGTAAGACAAGTATATCATTTCTAATTAGTAATATGCCATCATCATATTCTACTAGGTACATGACTTGACTCCCAGCAAACCCCTTATAGATATATGGATTGGGTTTGTTATTTATGAAACCACATTTCCTTATGGTCTCAGAAAATAAAATATTCCCTGATCTGGATGACTGATTTAACCCATAAATGGATCGTTGAAAAATTCTTACATTATTTAAATCTCATATATTCACAAAAACCACTGGTTTTACCATATGAACATATTCAATAAGAATCCCATTAATGAAATATATTTCAAAATCTATAATAAAAATATCATATTCATGGTACAATTCAATCGAAATTAAAATTATTATATATTTCTGCATAGAGATTGGTAAAAAGGTTTCAACATTATCTATTCATTGATGATTTGTAAACCCTTTGAAAACTATTCATACATTTTATGTATGTTGTATTCTTTAATATCCATTTTAACCTAGAAGTCCTTACAAAAACATGATTATATACTGTAAATTAGAAATAGTTCTACTACAAGGAATCCATATAAATATTTAGAGACTCTTGAAATATGGGTACTCCAGAGATCCATAATACTTTTTGATTGGATATTGGTTCATCATTATCAACTTATAATGAGTCACAATCCTCTATTAAAATAAAAAAATCTCTCTAATTATCTAACATATATAGTTCTCCTATATTGTACTTTTTTTCATGGAATATCCACTTCCACATGGAATTGTTTTCTTTACCTACTCCTATTTATCATGATAATCAAATTTATTTAAGTTGATCTGTCTCCCACTATCCCTTTTTGTGATTTTATCCCTCTCCATGAATATAGTATACCTTACCTCAATGACCTTATTATATAATTTTTAATATAAATACATATCATCCCTTTGTTTTAATGGGATATCCTATAAAGATACACTTCATGAATCAATGTTCTATTTTACTATGAGGGATTGTCTAACAAAATGCTATTCCACCCCATACACATGTATGAGACAAAATATATTTTTAACCATACATTAACTTGTATGGAATTTCAATTTCATCCATATTTGGAACTCATTTTAGTATGTGTGTTTTATTTTGTAATGCATATATCTAAAATTATAATTGATGATCTATATAGATAGTCATCAACCTCACAATATCAAACACGGTGTAGTTCCTACTTTCACAAACACCATTCTACTTTGGTTTATAAGGAGAATTTGGTAGATATATAATCCCAAACTACTTAAAATAGTGGATTAACTATGGGTTAAGATATTCCCCACTATGATTTTAGTGGAGTTTCTTTTTCTAACTTCAATATGATTCTCTACATAATTAATTAATTACTTAAATAATTCAATGGATTATGTTATATATCAAATTAAGTAGACACATCCATGTCCTATAATTGTATTTGTAAAAGTTATGAAGAATTAGTATCCACATACAAAATCATATAAAGAAGGTCCACACACATTTGTAGGAATAAATTCTTAAAGCTCCCTGTCCCTTCCACCCTTCCGTTAAATGGAGGTTTGGTTATTTTACATTATAAATAAGAATGATACATACCAAGTCATTTTAGTTGAGAATATTCTAAATACCCATGTTTAATATCTTTTTCATTTTCTTCTTGTTTACATGAATCAATTAGTTATTCCATAATAGGGTGTGATTTGAATCATGTGAACTTTATTTTTAATCGATTTCCAAGACATGGTTTTCATATTATAGTACATAAAGTCCATTATAATGATGTCTCATGCCATAAAAATGATATCATATACCAAGAACTACATGTATAATATGGAAAAATATATAATTATTTTTCTAATAATTGGTACAAAATAACATATCTTTAAGACTAAATTCAACATTAATGGAAAATTATGTGGAATGTATCTTATAGCCAGTGCAGCCAGTCATGATCTATTGGAATCACAAAGACATACCTCAACTATTTTAACCATTTTTTAATCTAACTATATCCCATATTTTAAAACTTGTTTTATCAGAACAACATATATCTAAAAACCAATTGGTATAAATAGAGATATTACATTTTATAAAAAACCCACCATCTTCATAAATCTTCAATAATGTGAAGTTCTTATTCAAGTGGTCTTTCCTTACACTTATAGAAAAATTTATATCTTTTTCCTTATCCAAATATTTGAGCTTCCACCTCTTCACTGGAAAGTAAAAATAGTCCTTAACATTGGAATTAGTTGTAGGGACCTTTTTATTCCCCTTACTCATTTTCACCTTAAAGACTATTGGTTTTCCATGGATCATGCCCTTAACTACTTGGTGAATTTGGATAATAAGGTCTGGGAGAAACAACTCAATATTGTTCATCTTATAATTTAGAATAAAACATGGTAATATTTATGGTTGTTTGGAGAGTACAATTTTGATGTGTAACTCATTGGGTATCTTAAAACACAAGATGTTCAAATGATCAATATAAGTTATCATATTTAAAACACGATGTTTGGCTAGTGTACCATCTCCATGATTACAAATGAAATATACTTTGGAGATCAAATACCTCTCATATAGAGCCTTATTTTTATTGAAATAATAAATATGGGAAAACATCATGATCGCAAATTTTTTTTCATGATTCTTCTAAATCTCAGTCGATGTAGTTGAAAATAAGAGGCACTAGACATCAAATTCTCAAGCTCAATGTTTCTAAAAGATAGATGTTTACCCACACTATCCCCTTAGAAGTCTCATTTTCTATAATAGGGAGTATAAAAAAATACCATTTCTATTATTGGTGCAGTACAATGAACAAGTGTCTGTAACACTCTTAAAAATTTAGGTAAGTGAGCGTATTTTATATCTCCATCATCGACAATAGAGATAATTTCAATGTTTTATTACTTTCAATTTTATAAAATAAAAATCAAAGTATATTTTAGTAATTAATCTTGATTATAAAAATTTGATATAATAAATTGTATTTATTAATATACCAATACATTATTAAATCTCAATACCCCTCACCATTGTATTCTGATTGGATAGGTGATGGGATATCCAATTTCAAGGATCTAAATTTCTATTCTAATAACATAGATGAGGCCCAAAAAAATTATTCAAATGTATTTAGTTATGGGGTATTTTCAACAACATAAAATCACATTTTAATAATCTCTTATGTGGACTCCAGAATTCAAAAATCATGCAATCAAAGTTTCTCAATAGTTTCCTTATAGTTTCATCAAGCCTACTAGAGGAAAAATAATTATTTCCAACACAGTTATGTTAACCCAAATTTTTTTAAAACACAATGATTATGAAATTCATCCTAATTGAGGGAATAAAAGTAATTTGGAATGTGTTTTTATTTTAACTCTAGTAATGGAAGTATTTAATAACTTAAAATTATCTTGTGGTATTTTTTATATATTCATAAATATTTTTTATTTTATCCTTTTCATGAATGTTAATTTTATGTGGATTTTATAAATTTAATTAACCATCTCTATATAAAATTATTCATGCATGATCCTTTTATTTTATTTTATATTACATATTTTTTAATTTATTTATTTTTATTTATTGTATTTAAATATAAAATAAAAACAAATAATCTACCATGTACTTGAAAAAAATGAAATAAATATGTTTCGTAATCATTATATTTTACAAATGGTTAGTTTATTGATGAAACTATAAAATGACCCTTAATCCTTGTTGAAAGAATCCAAGATATAATCTTAGTTCAAGTTATAATATTCCACCAATGAATTATGTATCTCTTTAGTTGTTTTCACCTGAGCTCCATCTTGGACAACCTTTACTAACCAGGGAGATTATTACCTTACAAAAATATACTCAAATTCAGGTAAGGGGAACCAGGGGTAGGGGTTATATTAAAGAAACCATGGACATGTGGGCCCATATATAATCAATATGTAATGATAAAAGGTTTTTACTATAATTTAATAATATTTATAAAAGAGCACATTAAATAATAAATAAATTAAAATAAACTCGATATTTACATAGGTTGGTCAAACTTAAGATCATCCACACATGAAACTACTATAGATTTAAAACTAGATAGAATTAATTTCAACTTAACCATTACTATCAAAACATATTGTGATATTATTATAAATTATTTTATCAATTAATTAGTTATTCCTGTCCAAAAGTCCTCAATATTACTTTATTATTTAATCTAAAATAAATAACATTAGTTAATTTTATTTAAAATCTATTCATTCATGACATGTACCGACATGACACACAACATATATAAATCTAGGAGTTTTAAATTTTGTCTCAAATTTAAATAAATATATATTGGAATCAATATGGCATGTACCCTTATCACACAGAATGTACACCAGATACATTCTATGTATTTTGGTTTTAATTGTATAATTAATTTCCTCTACACTATTTGATTCACATTGGATAACCTGGATGGACATTAGGTTATCATTATTATATAGGATTTGCACAATGTGTACAACCCAAAACGCACTATGTACTCTTTTATCTGATTGACCAAACTACTTGCCTAAGGACTGAGCCAAAATTCTATATGGTCATTAATGTGTTACAAGACGTGTACAATAGACACACTCTATATAGTCATAACTAGATTGAATTGCCGGAATATTTGTAAATATATGTCATATAATAAATACACGTCATTTACATTGACCACATGGGTTCTTCGATCCCTATAGGGATTAACCATGCGAGGTTACATGGTGAGTATACAAGATGCACACCCTGTAACCCTATCAAACCATGTTCCATTAGTCTAGTTAATACACTAGATGTACGAATGGTGAAAACCATTTGACCACATGATATGTCATGATTCTTGTAACTCACCATGATGTTATGAACATGGATACACTGTGTGAATGTTTTTGTTACACACTGTGAATATCTATTATTACCCAAGGATCTCCTATACCTATTGATAGGATTTTCAAGAATTCTTTGTCTCTTATTTTCCTTTTATTAGTGACATGACATTGATTGATCATGTAATCTTTACTTTTGTGTTGTGAGTTAAAAATTGCAATTATAACAATAAAAAAACAATTTAATTAATAAAATATAAATAATTTTAAATTAATTCAGCACCGATCTGGTACAACTTTGAAGATATATTGAACATCAGAAGTAGTTTTTCCTATTCCCAATAAATGATTTTTTAGTTCAATCATATAAATCATAAAAACATGATTATAGAAATTATAAAATAATCATTGAAATGTTCTTTTAAAACACAATTTATAAAAATTTATATATTCGAGTATTACCTTTTATTGGAATTCATTCTTCACTATTAAATTTTTTTGACCACCCTTTTCATAATATAATTTGATAAAGGATTCATGGGAAAAATCCTTTTAGTAGTATCTACATGTGTTCCAAAACCCTTATAACATCTCCATAGTCACTCTGCGTGTTAACATGGACAATCCTAATAATTTGTGTCATTCAATTTTAACCACAACTATAATATGTTTTTAACTTATTGGATTATATATCATTCTCTTAATCTTTTGAGGGAGGAGGAAGATTGTTACTCTCCATTTATGTGAGAGTTATTTATAAGTTATCTCTAGATCTTGAAAGAATTATCCAGAGAATATGTTGGGTGAACAATCCTTTATATCTATTAAAATAATATAATCATGTTTATAACTCAAGATTAGATAATTTTTTATTTCACACTAGCCCTTCGGTAATATCATAATGTTAAATAAAAACCTATATAATATACAAATAATAATAACATTATTATTTTCTTAACAAATTGAAAAAAATGATATTAAAATATTATTTATTAAATAAATAAATTAATATTTAATTAAATGATATTTAATAAATATATCATTCCAATAGGATCCTTTGTATTATCTTTTAATCACACTGAGAATATATCAATCCTTGAATAATAAATATTTATTTTAATAAATAAATTTTATTATATTATTATTTCAAGATATAAATATATATTATATTTACTATCTCATGTATAAATATTGATTATTCAAATCACTTATATATTGTTTATAATAACTGGTGATATAATATTTTTGATCAACACAACCCAAATAATTAATTTTCCATAGAAAAGTGTAATAATATTTATTTTAATAATAAATGGAAATAGAATTTAACTGAGTGTTTGGATACACATAATTTGTGATCCTTTAAGCCTATTTATTAGTTTAATTATGCAAACTAGCCTAAATTTCAAGATCAAGATCTAAAATAATGTCAAGGAACTGATAAAGAAATATTTTAATTTCATAATGAAAATAATATTCTACAAATGATCATAATATTATATAATCCCTTTGTCAATATATCTCATGAATCTGGTTTCAATACACATGTTATCCACCTATATTCTGGATATATCTTTATTTGAATTTCCTAAAATTAAATATCCAATAAACCACTGTGTTGATGGAATTAATCCGATAGTTCCACTCTGATTGAAGGGAATGACATATCTACTTCCATTAACTCAAAAATGAAAATTCATTCATGGCTTATTAATTAATGGAATATCAATCATGATTCACCGAACATATCCCACCTTCACACAAGTACACATATTCCCAATTTTCATGAATACATATATGTGCGTGATTCATGATATATAACGATAATAATCTCAAGTATAAGGACCAAATGAAACATCCCCAGATATAAATATCCATTGACACAAATAACATGTAGAATTTGTTTATAAAGTTTGTTTTAAAAAACATCTCTCATTGAGATTTCAGAGTCATAAATCCATGAAAATAAGTTTCAATGTGTTATAAACCTCCAACTCATAATAGCCTGCAACATCTATGTCATATTATACATATGTCTTTTGGCTAAAAAAATTATAATTAATAATATTTTCAATGCATTTTAAGGCTTTCATCATAGTAGGGAACTGTTATAACTTTTTGATATGATAAATAATATAAGGAAATAATCACATTAATGTTACAAAAAAACCACTTATCATGTGATATGTAATTTATTCACATTTAATAAATCAAACATACAAGTAATAGAAATTACACATTAGTTGATTATAAGGAATAAACTCAAATAGAATCCACTCTATGATATATAGATTTTTTTTTATTTTTTATTTAAAGTTCAATAATAGGATGAGTAAGGATTTTTAATTTTTAAAAATATGAGGGTTTTGATATTTCAATATCTTAACAAAGTATTTCTAATATTTATATAACAAACCAAATAAGGTTTTACAAACTGTGGTGATTTAATGGTGACCATTTTGAGAAGTCCTTGAAATATCAAGGAGGATTATATATAGTGAAGCAAAAATTTCATGGCTATTGAAATAAGGAATTATAATGTTTTACACATGATTTATTATAAGTGAAATATTATATTCAAAAATATTGAGGGATACAATATTCCATAGTATAGAATAAAAAACTATCGTTATATGTGAGGGTGATAAAGAACATATTTCATAGATAAAATATCATAAAGGGAATGTGGGTTTCACATAGTTGAAAGAGAAGGTTCATTACTTGAAGGTGGTATCATGCCATAATAAAAAGATCAATAAAAATAGAAAGAATTTAGTGTCTTGAAGGATGATGTCATGTTAGGGTGTATCTAAATGATTATTAATATTTGGGATATTTTTCTTTGGCCAAATAAATCATATTAAAATTCATGTAATTAATCTATGACATGATAGAAAAGAAGATGTGAAGATTTGGGTCAAATTTTTATAAATATTGAAACACAAAAAAACAAGATTTTTTATAAGTAGTTATCAGTGGTAAAATTTCATTATGATGAATTCAAACAAATAATAAATTATCCCAATATACAATTGGATCATTCATAGGACATAAGAAGAAGAATAAGAAAAAGAATAAAAATTTGAGAAACAGTTAATTGAAGATAGTAGTTTAAATTGAAATTTCAAATTAAAATTCAAGTATAAATAATGTGATATTACTATGTGAGATAAATAAAATATGTCCTTGAATCCATATAGTAGAAAATAAATGAGAGTTGTGTGATTTATCAATGAGAGGGAGTGGGACATGGAGTAGGGGTGTGTGTCGTGTAGTTCACCTAAATGGAAAATAGAATATGAATATAATATTTATAAAAGTGAATGTTGATAAAGAATAAGAGAAAGAACATAGTGGTTAGTGTAAAATCATCACAATTGTATCATGTGGTGAAGAAGAATGTAGTCATACCTATTTTTGAAAATTAAGATGTGTATGAGATATATAATATTTTAGAGAGTCAATTATCATTAGTAGAAGGATAATACCTTTAATTATAAAAAAAATAAAGATGAAAAAATAGTTTTATTGAGGTTGAAAACCTTTATTTCTATTTGTATCCACCAGGGTGATTCTAGTGAATAATACTGACTTGGGTGAATATCGATGCTTCCAAAGATTAGATAATCATTTTGAGTAGCGAACCTTGTACAATTGAGTTTCCTTGGGTTGTTTCTTAATTTCGTGTGTGTGAAAGTAGCAGGATTAGTCACTAGAACAAGGGAGGAAGGTTTATTTCACCCGAAATAACTGAATGTATAATAGATAATTATTTTTCAATGATTTACACATCCCAATGAACCAAATAATGTTTCTGCACACCACATTTGGTATTAAAGAATTATGTTCCTATAAATATCAGGAAGTTTATGTTCATAGATTGAATAGTTTATGAACTTATTTATTATAAAATTTATTCTCCCTCTTTGAAAATTAAGTAAGCATATGGGTTTATTTGTTTATGGTGTCCATTATTGTTTATGTTGATATATAAGATTTTAGTTCATCATAAATACTATCAATTTATTGAAAAATAAATGATTTTTAATATTTAATGGGTAAAATTAAAATAATTGGAAGGAAATAATGCTACCCTGGTTTCAATATTTAGTAATAGATGTTAAAAATATTATAAATTATGTTTTATAATATTTTAATTGGGAGTAACATTGATTCAATATACTATGCAGAATTTGGACATTGGTGATCATGAAAGAAATTCTATTACATCAATAATTTCAAAAACGTTATTTTTAAATGTTATAAAGATCATCACTTCCAAAGTTATTTAAATAACATGAAAAATTTCAATGAATTAAATTTTATAGTCAAAAGGGATAAATTATAAATTTTGGAGACTTATTTTTGGAGATATGCTCATACTTGAATAATAATATACCAGTAAATTATTTATAAGGGTCAATGAGGTGGTTACAACCATTAGAGTATTTTTTATATTATAAATGTTTCAATATTGTTTGAGAGAGTATTGTTATCTTATATGATATATTTTGTGATGAACCAATTCGGGATACCCTCACAATCTAGTACCCACCCTGATCCTCAACATACACAAAGGGTGTTTGCAATCCCCACAAGCTAGTAACTAGTATCCAGACATCAAAAACACCATATGGAAATATTTATCCAAACATGAAGAATAAATCATGGAACATTTTAAAATATTAAAAATAAATAACATAAGAGAAAAAAGAATAAATATATTCCATAACAAAATAAAATTATCAGGACTGATAAAATTTGAAATCTAGGTAAAACCAAAGATACATGTTTGAAAAAATGAATGGAAAACTAAACCAATAACCTGTACTCCTTGTGATATGTGGTAAAACATGATCATTTAACCACATTCTACCCTAAACAGTTGACATAAACCTTTCCTTATCACTGTGGTGCCTTACATTTCCCTATAAAAAACATAACCATGTCTACACACCACCAAAGGGGTGTGAATGGTGTGTACTAAATAGAACGAGTAGGATCTCACTTAGGTTTTCAACAATAAGTCTCTATATAAAAATCCACAAATGGTAAAATTTAATAAAAACAATACATGATAACCAATTAAACTTTTTTATATCAAAATCATTGTAAAACATTCATTTTTTCAAAGTTCTAAATAATCCAGGTAAAATGGTTTCAAATAATATCATATATATCAAAATAAGTAATCAATTAAAAGTATCAAAAAACTATATATATATCACACTAACGATCACTATAGGTTTGGCAAGATATAACTCTCATACCCAAAAAAAGACAATTTAACACATCCATCCCCTATATATATGCACCGAATCTAGGGTATAGAGGAACATCCCATAATGTAAACCACCAAATAGTTTCTATCAAGTCCCTTGGGAACTTGGACTAGGGATCATAGGAACACTCCCAGAGAGAATCCCTAAATAGTAAAAACTGACAAGGCTTATTAATAAAACTTAAAACTAAGTACCCATGGATTTTTATATGCTATATTTCTTAAATAATTTCATCAAAATAATTTTTTGAAAACCATTTCATAACTCCATTTATATATGATTGGAAAATAACATTTCAGTAACAAAAATAGTGGAAAAAATATTCTCTCAAAAATATATTAACACATACAAAAATCAATAAATCATTACAATTTATTTATAATGTTTTTTATAAAAACATAGAAATAAAGGTTCATCCAACATATCTAAGAAACATAAACACCTACCTCAAACAAAGGTGGAATTTTCCTACAACGGGATCCAAAAAATACCCGTAGAAATGAAAATAAAACAATAGAGGCCACATAACCAATTCTTATTTATTATAATTAAATCCTATAAAAGAATAAAGTGGAGAAGATAGGTTACAACATACCTCAATGGACATCACTTGCCGCACCGAAACCAACAATGGATAAAACTTTGGAATAATATCACACAATGGATATAGAATAATCAAATGATAATAAAGTTATGATCAAAGGATTATTTAAAATTGGTCTGAAACCACTATTGAAAGCAACAAACATAAAGATGCAGAAAAGTCATTTACCTGGACAAATGTCGTGCAAAAACAACAGAGTTCAAGGACCAAAAATGTAATATGGAAGGATCAGAGACACCCAAAGTCACATGAGGAATCCCTAGGATTTTAAGAGGGTTATTTCACAAAAAACAATGTAATTAGGTTATTTGTTCATAAAATAAACCCTTAAAGATAATGTACAATTCATGATGTGAATTCAGGTTTCAAATCATGGATCCTTCAACATTCAATTGCACTGAAAAAGGAATCGTCTTATAAAAAATAAATTCTGATAAACTTATTAATGAAAAGAACATATTAAAAATATTTTCTAAATGTTCATGCTCTGGACCGGACTATGGAATATTCTTGGAAAGGGATTTACTTTTTCAATGTAGTTCATAACATGAATGTGTCCAACAGGCAGTAAATAATCTAGGTTCTGTAGAAAATCCCCAAACCAACTCCAATGTTCTTGGAATCCAAAAATAATATTAATCATTAAAATAGATATATATTTTTAAATGAGATGTTACAAACTTTAATCAAATAGGCTTTCATCCCCCAATAAGTCATGTATAAGAAGTGTTCTCTCAAAAGAGGTGATGCCACTAATTCCACACTAATAATATTCACTCCCGAGTTTCATGAGAATCTATTCTGTGTTTTCATAAAACTATGAACAAAGATATATAATTCTCAAAAAATAATTTCACATATGATTAAATGATATCCACTATTTTATATCCAACTAAAATGTTATTATCTAAATAAATCTTCTCCCAACTCAAAACATGAGTTGGTTCAGGATGGTATTTCCTAAGTTGAGATATTTGGAAATCATCATGAATAATTATCAATTGAGATGGTAATTTCATATGAAATGAAACATTAACAACATACTTAGTGAACTCAAATGTTCAAACATATTTCAGATCCATATTTCCTAATTTATCAATCTAAAAATGACCCAACCGAGGATACACATTCAAGAACATATTTTGACCAATAAAAATCTCTGAATAATGATGCTGACAATTAACATATGATTTTTATTAATCTAATATATAACAATACATTGACATGTATAAAAAATCCTCACTGATGTCTCTTAAATGATAGATATTCCTATAAGAGAGGTCTCACCCACCACTTCCCAATTAAGTGATGATCTTCCCGAGAGACCATACAAAGCCTCAAAGGGCTCTATTAATATTGAAAAATGGTAGTTGTTGTTAAACAAAAATTCAACTAGTCCTTTATGTCTATCCCTTGATCAATTAAAATAAAAGACACATTCATAGAGAATATACTCCACGATCTAAATAGCATGATTTGTGTGAATGTATATTTGTTGATGGTACGTTGTACTTAATCTAACATAAGTCCCCATCACATCTTATAGACTTTTCTAGGACCATGGGTTAATCTTGGGATCCCTATTCAAAAAGAGAGTACAGGTGACCCCATGGATCCTCATGATATCATGAAAAGATAGGTGAAAAATATATTTAACCTCATTGGTGTCGTTAATCAGAATCAAATGTGGAAATTATTTCAACTAATCAATCATTTACCAAAAATAATTATTCTCATAGGAAGTCTGTGATAATACAACGATAAAGTCCATGGAAACCATCTCTAATTTCCAAAACAACATGTAAATGGTGCCAGTTCAAATACTCAGTTATAAAATAAACCAAAACACCATCTATGAATTCAATGTTGAATATTTCATTATACTGATGGTATATCCAGATCATTAGAGCCATAAAAATAGCTTGAGAGTTAGTGTAACCAGAAGTCATAATAAGATATTGATAATGGACATACCAACTATATAAATCTATCATCGGTGTACTGGACTCACAAAATAGGAGCTAATAATAACCTGAATGAATATAGTTATTTGAAAATCACTTCACCCCCTTTAACTAGTCAAACAAATCATTTACATGGTAAAAAAGATACTTATTCTTAAGCATCTCCTGATTAAACTTCTGACAGTCCACTCACAATCAATTTAAACAATCATAATTCATGAAAATGGGCACTCGAGATTCCTAAAGAGAAACACTAGGGTGAACAAAACATTCACCATCTGATCATCCAATTTAATCATGAGTTCATTCAACTCAACTGGTTCCATATGATAATAGGGTATCAATATTGGCTGTGTACCCATCACTATATCTATCATAAAATCCTCCTCCATCTCCCGAGTACGACTTCATAATTTGTATGGGAAGACATTGGTAAAATCCCTAAAATCTAAGAAATGATTATGAAGAGTAGAATCATCATCAGGCTTAACTAAAATAGTTGATAACAAACCCCGGATATGTGGTTGGAAGGGTCATGGGTTACCATTACACAAATATCACTCTTTATGAAACACTCAAGAGATAACATTAGAAACAAGGAATGAGAGATGAAAATAACAAAAATCAAACATGGTATGATGAGTGATAAGACAATAAATCATGATGATTATGTAAAACTAATCTAGATCAAGAATGAGAAAATCCCAGACTAACTCCATATCAGCTATGAATAGAGAACAAAAAAGTCACTGAAACTCTTACTCTTTCCTTTTTCTATGAGGTTTCCCTAACCCAATAATAAATTACATAAGATCTATTGTAATTTTAATCACATCAATGTAATGGATATATATAAAAGAGTGATATCAACTGATATAAAATAATTAAGATTCTATAGAGGATGTAATAAAGACTCTACATCTCACCATTCTTAGACCTCCATCAAAATCCATAAAAAACCATCCATTTCATAAAGGTGAATCACTCTTGTGGATTTTAGATGGATCCTTATATAATTAAAAGTATCTAACTATGATTTTGTGTCCTTTGGAGTTGATGATAGAAGACCATAAAGTGGTGCAGGCATAAAATAATAGAATTGCTGTAAATGGGCATAACAACTACAACCATTACACATATTCACAGGTGCAGAACAAGAATGTTAGGTATTCCTAGACATAAAACAGTAATAGAAAGTTAGGGTCACACTAATGGTTATAATTGATGGTGTATAAGAGTCCCACTACTAAGAACCACCTCCTCTACTCTTGGAATGATCATTAAACTTCCAATTCTTTCCCTGTGGGCCACTGAAGCATCCACTAGGTAGAAGAGAAAGGAAAAAAAAAATAAAAAATCATGTTTTCTATATCCATTTCTTCCCTCAAATACGATTCTACATTATCTATATAGGTATAAAGATTCATAATAATAACATAAAATTTGATATCTAGTCCTAAACCCTACAAGTATTTTTGAGTCTCCGATTGATCATTCTTCACAACCTCTAGAGAATAAAAAACAAGCACCATGAATCAATTGGCGCACATCAACACCAATCACTCTCCTTACAAAAAATAGCATAAATCCAGAGACTGTTCTATGATTAGAGACTATTTATAGAACTACTGGTTGAATAGGTTTTCAAAACCATTCCATTCCAATCCCATGTTTCTATATATTTTTACCATGGAATCCCACCATCACATTATAGGGCTCTAGAGTCTGAATGTTGCACACTTCATATTAACCACCCTATACATGTCCATGAATCAAAAGATCAAATCAATTTTTTTATATAATACTACACATTTTAGGTATCATTCTTACCCATTTGTGATGGAAGATTCTCACGTAATAAATCTTGCGACAAATTCATTTCTCCTCTATCGTTTTGATAGAACTTAACTATTTCATTCTGGACTTTTGGATCATTTTGGTCAATGACACGAACTACTCACACGATATCCCCTATAAAATTCTGATCCAATGGTACTTTTCCTTAAGGATCATTCATTTCATCCTCCTATGAAACCCGGGGAAATGTCTCAGAGTCATATTCTTTCACATTTAAAACCCAATAATGATTTGAAAACTAGGTAATCTTACCTCAAACCAAAAAACCATAAGTAGAAATTGTGATTAATATAAAAACCTAACACAAGAGATGCATGTCAAAACATCCCATGGTAGCTTGAGTATTATTATTGAAAGATATGTCTAGGAACTCTCAACAACCTACCTCTAAAGCCATGAAAATCATTTATCTAGTCTGAAATATTCACAAGACAATTATTCATGGGGGAAAACCTATTCTTCTCATATAAAACTTTCCTAAAATGATCCAGGATACCATCACAATCTGATACTAGATGCGATCCACCACATACTCGAGGGAATTCCCGATCCCCACAGGTTATCGACTAGCACTCGGGCAACAAAAACAACCAGAGGGAATGATTTCACCCAACCAAAAGTGAAAAAATATGGAATATAAATAAATAATATAATTAAATAATGGATGAAAAAATTGTAATAAATATATTCCATAACCAAAAGTGAAATTTTTGAAGTGATACAACTTGAAATCATGGTAAAAACTAATATACATGCCTAAAAAATAGAATAGATAACCAAACAAAAAACCAATACTTCATGTGATATGTGTGAAACACTCCAACATATCACCACCAGATACCCTACCCCACCGATACAAACCTCTTTGCCTCACCAAGACAACTTTACTTACATGCATCAAATGACATAACCAGGTCTACACACTACCAAATGAGTGTACAAGGTGTGAGATAACCATTCTCAATTGGATCCCACCAAGGTGATACATGAAAATTCTAGGTATAAAAATCAAAACATTCAAATCTTGGAAGAAAAAAAGGAATAATAACATATTAGACAATTTTTTATCAAAAGAAATGTAAAAAATTTCCCATTTTTCAGAGTACTAAATAATCTAGTTAAAACATTTTCAAGCCATATCAAATATATCAATAATAGTAATAAATTCAAATAGTACAAACCAAATCAGAGATAAGTCACTCAATGGTCACTATATTACTAACTAGATTGAACACTCATACCCAAACATAAAAAATCACACGCATCAATCTCCTATACATATGCATAGAATTTAGGGAGTAGAAGAACACCCCAAAAAGTGAACCTCCCTATAGTGTTGAAAAATTCCCTAGGACACTTTTCTTAAGTATGAGAAGAACACCCCATGATATCACCCCCAATTAGTTATAGCTTATGAGATATATTTATAAAACATCTACATAAGTACCCAAGGCTTCCAATATAGTATATTTTCCATGTAATTTCATCAAAACCATGATTTGAAAACCATTTGATAAATCAATTTCACCCTTATTTGAAAATACATTTTCTTTATCAAAAATAAGGGAAAATCCTATTTTCTCAGAAAATTATTTACACACATGAAAATCAATAAATCATACCAATTTATTAGTAAATTTTTTATAAAATTAGACCACTCAAGATTCATCCAACATTGGAAAGAAATAGAACAAAAAACCTTAAACATAGGACACACAATCCCAGATTGAGATCAACTAACACCATAAAAAATGGAAGGAAAACTATTGAGTACCTTTAATTGAGTCCCAAATCATAGAATCAAATCCTACAAACAAAACATATGACATAGAAGATATGTCACAACATAACTCAATACACATAGACCTGCTGCACCAAAACCAAAAAAGGGTTGTCCCAATAATGTTGTTCACACACATAATATAGAAGAATCATAAGATAATTAATATATAATCAAAATATTCTATAAATATAGTCTGATGAATTTTCTTTGACCAATGGAAATGACGAAATAGAACGTTTTTTTACTTGAAGAGATGTGGAACAGGCACCACAGAGTTCATGTATTGAATGATGTGATCTAAAAATATAGGAGACAATGAAAATAACCTAACATAGACCCTGGGTTTGAGGAGGAGGCCAAAGGGTCAAAATAATGAGAATAGGATATCTATGTAGTGTATAAAAGCTACAGATCATTCTTGATTCATCAAAGGATTTTAGGTTTCACATTTTGAATCCTTCTACTTTCATGTATTCCCAAAAAGGAACTTCCTTGTGTAAATAAATCCCAATAAACACATTCATGATGTGAACATGTTTTACGACCTGTAAAATTTTCATGCTCTAAATGACACTCATAGAATTTTCCCATTATTGGATTCACGTCATGTATCCAATCCATGACCTGAATGTTTCTAGAAGGTAGTGAACAATCCATGTTCTGCAAAAATTCTCCAAATAACCTCTAGTGACCTCAACACTTAAAAATAACTCTTAAGAATTAAAATATCGGAACCTTTTTAACTGTGATGTTATAAATTTTAAGGTAATTCTTTAGCTCTAGTAGATTGTGATCTTAGAAAGCATCTTTTAAATGACATGCACAATATATTTGTTTCATATGGGATGAGAATGTAATGATTCCAAAATATGAAGAGTTTGAATGAGAAGAAAATTCCATTCAATGAAATGAGTATCAAAAGGTGATAAAAGAAAATTAAGAAGGTGGAGATAAATTTAGAAATTTTTATTCATATGAAGATATTGATTTTCTTGTTAAATAAATTCATGTAACTCTTCTCAAGAGGTTTCTAAAAATTAAACTGTATATTTCATGGAAAGACACCATTAAAATATTTTTTCTATGGGTATATTTGACACTATATATAAAATTTTCCAAATATAGAATAATTTGAAAGTGAAGATGAATGTGAATCCTCTCATAGAGTTTTAAAAAATAATTTCCACAATATAAAAAAAGTAAAGTTGTAATAAATTTTAATAAATTATTATATTGGTGTAGAATAATATTTGGTTGATGTTTTTAAAATCACTAATGGGACATACTACACACCATGCCATAACTCCCAAGGTTTGACCCAGTTGTAGAAGAGTTCCCTGATGACAGTGATAGGGAACTATAGTAGTGAAAACTTAGTGTAGTAGCATGTGACAATAGTACTGCAACCATGTTGACTTTCTTCCACTAATACATTTGCATCATGGACATGAGTAACTGTGACACTGATGTATAGTGGACTTAGTTTTTGGGAAATATAACAATAAAAGTTAATTTTCAATTCATTTTATTAAGATCTCATTTGAGCTAGGGTTTTATACACTAAAAATTTACCCATTAATATTTCTACAAAACATTATGAAGCTATTATTTCTATCATTGGATATATAAATTATTTCCAAACCACATAAATCATTCTTTTCATCTTCTAATTTTACTTCCATTTTTCCCATTTACACTTTTTTTGTGAATCATGATCCATTATTTATCCACATGTTTCCATAATAGAAATATCCACCCTCTTATAAAGAGAATGATTTATTTGTATAAGAATTATGAAACATCATGTGATGAAACTAATAGTGGTTGTTTCTAAACAATTAGTGGATAGAATACATTCATTTATTTTATTACATATCAAAGAGTCATGTTTTAATGAAGACTTAATTAAAGATGAGGTTTCATCAAGAAATGGTGAAGAGGTACATGGATTATTTTTTTCATGTTAAATAAGGAATTTAACAAGAGAATATATGAATTTTTTTAATTGGATAAAGAAATAAAGAAATTAAATAATTCATCTGATCATGCTAAATTTGATAATGTTGATTTCAAAAAGAATGATAGTAAGTAGCTCAAAAGTTTTAATAATGTAATAGAAATACTCTCGAAGGAGAATAATAAATTTGATTTAATAATTGTGAATATTATTGAATAATAGAAGTAGATAAAATTTTTTAATCTTTATTTTATAGAAAATGAAAATTTCACCCAAAAAAATAGGTATGATTTTCCTAATTCCAAGCACGGAGTTAGAGTTTTTTTAATGAAAGTGAATTTTTTTTATCAGTGATGAGATATATTAAAATTTTCATATCAATAATAATCTATTAAATCATTCATAAATATTATTTAATTATAGGATATAAGGTTTCCTCCTATAAATGTGAGTGCAAGTGAAGAAAAGTATACAAGTAACGATTATAATGAATATATTTTATTCTAGAAAGTCTAAATATAAATGAAAAATTTATATTGTGTGTGAATACAAAAATTTGGAGAAAACATAAATAATTAATGACAACATGTTTATTAATAATGGTTTTTTGTTTCATTAAATAGATCTTCTAATGTAATTTAATTAGATGAATTTTGGAGAAGTACTTTTTCCATATATACATGTAGTTCAAGAAGAAGATTGAAATTTTATAGTCATTTACTGTTTTGTAAAGGATATGAGAATATGATTAAATTTTTCTATATTAGAGGATTTATATTTCCATATATGATGATTTATGTAAGGAATTCATGATGAGGGATATTGCCTATATAAGAAAATAAATTTAAGAATATATTTACTGAATAGTAATTTCTAGACCTGAGGAACCATTTTGAAGACTTAAATGATTTGTGTGGGAGATTTGACAAGAAATTTAATACTAAAAAATATTTTATATTGATACTAATAGTTAAAACAATTAAATTATAATATCCTATAATATTTTATGTTAGAATAAAAAAATGAAACTTTGAAGAAAGAGATTCCTCACAAAACGAAAAATGATTTTGAGAATACAGTAGAGATTATTGAAACTGAAATGAGTTTAAAAATTAATAAATAAATAAAAAGTATAATTTTTTTTCAAGAGGAATAAATCATATAAATAAAAAAGAATTTATTTTCATTTTAGTACAATGGTGTCAAAATTCTAAAATTGATAAAGAAAAGAGTAGCATGAATAAAAAACAACGGCATTTCATATTACTGAAATGAATTAGAGGATTAGTTATCCCAAAATAATATAGTAGTTAAAGAATAATATGATTGATTATGTTTTTTTTTACAAAAAAAGGAACTGGACACCATTTTATTGAGGTTAAAGAATAATTCTCCACCTTCATTTATCATAGGCTAAGGAATGATGATTTTTTAATCTCTCTGACTTTTTCTTTGAATTATTAATATCAAAAGGTTATAAAAGAAACATAAATATTAATTAACATTTATTCAATTATATATATTCAAACATAGAGATCTTTAATATTTTTAATAATCTAATTGTATGTGTTTAAGCTAATATTGGAGAGAGATATATTATGAGGATCATGTATTTAGAGGGTGTTTTTAAAAGGGGGTATTCTATGAATTAACTTGTTGTGCGATTTTTGTTTTGTGATTTTTTAACTATTATACCATGATTTGTGATAATTTTTTTATAGAGTTTTATTATACTGGATCAAATTATATATAAATTTTAATAATATTTATTCTCATTTATCATGATGAAGAATCAATAACTTTAAAGAAATGGATATAAGTCAATTTTTTAAATTACATGATTTTATTTTTCAATGTTCATATTTCAAATACTATTTATTCTCACAAAGAATTATAATTACTGAATTATTATTTTTCTATGTGTGATGAGTTTGAAATTTATTTATGTTCCATTTTTGAAAAAAAGCGATGATTTGTTGAAATGAATAGTTGTTTTGATAGACTATTGAGCTCATTAATGAATAAAAAACTAAAAAATGAAGTTGTGTAAGAATTGTTTCTCTTGTAGTTTCTGATTACATTAGAAGAATTGAAAAATAATTATTAGATATGTTTATTGTGTTATATTTTTGTGTCAATATATATAGCATATTTAATGTCATAGAAAATAAATTATATTTTGTGAGGTGAAAATTTCTTAGAATTATTATGGTATTTGAAAATGGTATATGGTTAATTAGAATCATTCAATAGGTTTTTGGAGTTTATTAGAATTGAATTTGATAAAATGATAGTACATGGGTTAGAAAAGTATAATGGATGAAAAATGAGAAACATATAGTACAAATGGGTTATATATAACATTTATGATTCAAATATATTATAGCTCCAAATTTAGTGAATATAAATCTACTTATTTGGTTTAATATTTATTATGCAATTTTTGTCTCTAAAATTACTCATCCCACTAATTGATGTCAATTTTAGTGTTATCAAGCTACACCATATTCATTTGTATTGTTGACCTAATTGATGACTATATTAATTGAATTCTCCCATAAGAGAAGTGCTTCCCTATAAGAGAAATATAAATAATATCTTGACTAATACCATTTTCACTTAGGGATCGTTATATCCTAAGTAGTTTTTAGGATAAATAACTAATATGCACATTGTTTTTACTTGAAGAAAAATAATTTATAAAATAATATTCAATAGATTATTTTCATCTAAACATGCGAAGCTATAACATAATGTATTTAGTTTTATTATTAATTTTACGGTCTCTATTAGTCATTATAGATGAGATATGGTTTGAGTGATAAAACCGAAATGTGATAATCATATCTCAAAATGATAAATTAATGACTTTAGAAACATATAATATTAATAATAAATTATCCATTTTCAACAATTATAAATATTTTTTGTATAAGTGAATGTGAGTTTATAAATAACTCCACTCAACATATTAATGATCAATGAATTCTTAGATTTGATATCTTCTAACTAACCTTCATGGAAAATCTTATATCCTTTACCAAGTATATCACTTATCGATTTGTTTTTTGTAAACTATCTTAATGGAATATTACATTTTATATGAACTTACCTCCATAATCTCATTATTATAGTTCAAAAATATCTTTCTAAATTTATTCTGTAAAATTTTTGTAAATTAGACAAAATAAATAATGGTTTATTTATCATAAATGTAACATATCAAATGCCTAAAAGTTTTATCTCCCAACAGTCTAATAACCTTTCAAGATATATTCATTAAAATTAATTTTAGTATTATCTGAGAAGGAATTATCTATCCACAACATGGTATTTTTGAGTCTTATATTTTATATTACCACCAAATATATTTTTATTAAAAAACACTTTTATAGATAAAATGTGGAAAAACATAAAGTACATCCCATCCATTAGACACTATGACACATAACAAAATTATCAAGGACCACCTTGAAACCATTTGAATTTACTTAAAATAATTTTCAGGAATGAGTTGATACCTTTTTCTAGGATTTTACCTGATAATGTCCTTAGAATGAGATGCTAGCTTACTCTATGCTCACAAGAACTCTTCCTCAACTATTTTCATGTGGTTGAAACCTCTGACTAGAATTATGTGTTATTTACGGATCTACTCACTTTTCAAATTGTTTATGTCTACTCGAACCAATCTTGCTTGCATCAATTCCGCAACCATAGAAGAAGCACATATGGGTGCCTCCTTCTCTTCCATTTCTTCCTCGGATTTTAACAACAAATCCCATGGATCGTCGCTAGTCACAACCTCTCCTTCTAGATCCCCATGCATCCCCCACTCCCACATTAGCATTTGAAACTAGTTCCCTCTCTTGAAACTCTACTCCCTCTACACCAAACATACTAGTTCCTACCTCACACCGCGGACCCGGGTTTACCGCTAGTGTCACCTCCTCTATATGTAGTTTTAGCTCCTCTTGTTGATCTCTTTCCTTCAAGGGTTCATTCTCTTGATTTTAATATTCAATGACCAAGGATTTTTCTTCTTCCACTCCCTCCAATGGCTAGATCTCGATCTCCTTGTGTATCCATACTTTTTTGTCCGACCGAATCTATATCGGTCTTGGAATGTAGGAGTAGTCTTTGAGCCCCTTCATATTAGGGTTCCAAGAAACAATGAAGCACCCAGGGTCCCTATTTTCCTTGTTCCCCTTCTTCCTTCATTCGAATTTCATGTCTTCTCCCACTCCTCCCAAGCCATTATCATAAAAAATATGCTCATCACCCTCAGACTCCACCTCAGATGTACCCTTAGAATTACCATAAGACTCTCCCTCATTGATAAAGCTTCCAAATTATTAGATGAGGTCAATGATGAACATAGCTCCCCTAATATTGGTAAACATATTGGTATCTAGTGTCCTATGTACCCCATGTGAGGATTTCTCCCACTCATGGCTTGCCTTCAACTTGATCTCACCTAGAGACACCCTACAAGAGTTCCTGCTTCTTCTAGATTGCACTGCCATAGTGTATGTTCATGGTTCCACTACCCCAAAAGTTGGAACACCAGCACCAACATGTCCAATAGACTCCCCACGAGCTTGAGTAGGTGCATTGCGAGTGTCCAGAATTGGTACATCCACTCCACTGGCCTAGGTTCCTGCTTCCATATTGCTTTTAAGGACAAAAAGATCACTACACAACCTTTTTAATACTTCCCCAACACTAGGACCTATAGGGGATTCCATTGAAGGTTTATGAATTCTGTCTCCACCAGAGCACCTCATATCCTCCATCTCAACATTATCTTGACAGGAACTATCAGAACTTGCACCAGTTGCAACAACAAGAGAAAGGCAATAGAAACATTCCTCCTATAACTCAAAAACTACTCTATGTTTCCTCACCCTTTTCCTGAATATCTCTATATTATTTCCCAACATCTTACAAAAAGAAAAATATTCAATCTAGGATTCAAAGACGAAATACTGCTTGTATCATAATTATTCTCCCACAAAATTCTAGAAAGAGTCAATAGGTGCCTTCGAGACTTCCACTTCGATAAAAAACCTTGGGAAAATCTGGTGGCTCACTACGCGGGTCTGACTGTCAATACATAGGAAATTCCTAACCAAATTTCCAAGAAACCGAAGGATGGAGGGATTTTTAAAATTAAGTGGGAGTTATGGGAAACTTACCAAAAATTCCAGCTTAGAAGGGTCTCATTTCATTTGAAAGTCATATGATCATTTGAAGAGGAAGAAATGAGTGCTAACACAGAAGTGAGGTGCACTCAACAACATGTGAATCAGATCATCCTTGGAGGAGAAGCGGATCATTATATTTCTAGAGTTGTGAAGACCAACTATGACTCGATCTTGTAAACCCCATGATTCGAAAATCCAATGGTCGAAGTAGTCCACCAACAGCCGGCGTCGCTTGAATCACAAAATCATGTTCATGTCTAGTAGGGAGGATGCCTCTGTAATTTAGTATGATATAAAATAAAAATATTCATTTAAAATAAGAGATAATGTATCATTGTATTTAGAAATTGACATTGAGATAAATATTTTAGTTAAAATAAATACAAAATAAATTTTCAAATAATCATTACACTTGAAAAAATTGATGTTATGATATTATTTGGCAGATTTATGATTCCTGACCCGTTAATATAATAATGATCCACCATAGTTATTATCAATTTTTTATCTTAATTGGTTTTTATTTTTGTATAAAAATATGTGAATCAAATTTAGTCTCTATATCCTAATAATATAATTGGAAACATGACATGAAATGATGAATATACCTAAAGTAAATTCTTATGGATTCTTATTCTTCAATTAATTACAGTTCCTATTTCAGTGATCTTTTTTTAAACAAGATATGAAAATATCATTGTTACATTTCCTTATCTATGAATCTTTTACCACATTTATGGATGTTACCAATGAATTGAAACTTTTCATAGTATTTTAAAACACTCCCACACTTGGTTCACCAGATGATGGAAATAACTATATTTGAACCAATACCTATTGAAATGTAGAAGCATAGTTAAAATATTCTTTAGTGGATTCTATATATTATTCTTATTAAAGTTATTAATTAATATAGATAATATTACTGGTAAGAATGATAAATATGTGATAAATGGATAATTTATTTTCCATATAGAACCCTAACCTCACTAAATAATTGATAAAATTAATGTTTTGGATTTCATAATGACTTTCTATGTATCTATCTTCTAGATTACACTTGTATAGTTTTGTTATGATCTTGTTTATCCCTAGCTTCTACTTATCCTTTTCAAGTTCATTGATCCATGATATCAAGATATATTAATCGATGTCCTATTATTTCATATTCAGATCTCAATATATAGCTAATAACATAATAACATGATGAATGGACCTATTCTCTATGTACCTTATATAGGAACCCTTCTCACCCTCACTGGATCCCTATGGATTCTAATTAGTATTGGAGGACTCCATGACAAAAAACAAATCATTCAATATATGTGAAAAATAAAATCCCTATACCACTCTAGGATGTTTATACTGGTGATGATGTTTTCTTAATACAATACTAATCATAGTGTTTTGGTGAATTTTTTTCCATTTTATACAATAAAAAATTTAATTTAGTAGTTATTTTTCTTGATTACAGATTATGACATATTTGAGTAAAGAATTAATTAGTCTTTTAAATATTTTATTAAATACCATAAACCCATACTACTGGATTTGATGTTTCGATTTGCTCTGATATTAATGTTGAAAAGATATATATTCCCATTTGAATATCTTATACGGGGGGACTTATAAAATTATTCAAAGGTATTTAGGTGAAATATTCTTTTCATCTACATGAAAATTTACCTCCTTGCATTTTTGGATGGACTCCCCAATCCTGAAATCCTAAACATGTATTTCATCAACTCTAACCTCTATGTTAACCCTGATATTCAGAATTCAATAAATCCTTATTATAAACATCATTATATTGACCCAATACTATTAATAGAACTCCCAGATAAATTAAAATGTCAATATGTGTGATTGAACAATACTTATCCTTATGGTTCCATTCTAACTGAAGTGATGAAAGGTGATTTTGTGACATAATATTTTCATTAAAAGATTTTATTTAGCTTATGAATAAAATTTCTGGAATTCAATTCTTCACATTATTTTTAAGATTTTTTAGATATTAAATAATTAATTAACCATGTCCATAATTTTTTTATGAATTCTGAATATATTCTATCATGATTTTTATATTTTTATTTGATTTGATCAATTTAAATCGTCCAAATAAACCATGTATTACATAAATAAAAAATTAATAGTCAACTAATAAAATAAAATTAATATATGATACAATCAAGATCTTTTATCTACCTATTGTTTTATTAAGTGATGAAAAAAACCATTACTGTAGAAATAATAACTCCATGAGTTGATTCTTTGGTCAGGTTGCATGATTTCTACATTCTCTTATATATCAACTCGGTTGGATTCACCTCAGCTTGTGTCTTAACATGTTTCCTATCACTGGGAGTTCCATCCATTACAAATTTCCACTCACTCACATGTGAGGGGTACCAATGGTTTTGGGTAACATAAGAAAACCTTGTGCATGTAGTCTCGTACATAAAAAAGGAGTTAAGGATGATTCATAGATTATAATACTTAACTCCTAAATAAATTAACACATTGAATAATTTAATAAATGATTGATTTAAATAAATAAATCCACAACACGAAAAGGTCATCAAATCTCATGTTTAATCACAACATTCAATAACACATGCACTTAATATTTCTTATATTAATTTAAATTAATTCTAATTATAATATAAATATTATAATTAAAAAATAGAAAAAAATCAATTATTTAATTATTTATCTTAATATTATTTCCCAAAATTCCATAGGACATAATAAAATTCCCATACTATATTATATTAAATAACATAAATTATATTAATATTATTCTTAAATTGAAAAATTTCATGATTTTTATTCTTGACGTAACATGTTGTGTATCTTCTTTTTCACATTAAATCCATTTATGATATTTAATATTTATATGATGTTTCTTTTCACTCAAAATGTCGGGTGAAACATGTTGTGTATGGTATTGGTTTTGCACTATGTACATATATAAAATGTATTCTTATATGGAATTTAATGATATTGAAAACATATAATTCCATTGGTCAATACATATTGTCTATTTTGGGTGTATGAATACATGGAATCTCATCATATATCTGGAATGTATTGCTAGAAATACACACGATGTACATAACTTCTATTATGACCATTATATATTGTGTAGTTTTTAAATATACATGGAATTAATTATTTTTCATGTATACCCACACAATGAATTGAAAAAGATATGCTGGTAGATGGCGTGGAATGAAATCTTTCACAAAATGTGTACAATAATATGCATATAATATAGTTTTTGTATCACATTAATTATACTACATGTTGACCAAAAAAATCGTCCTAAAATATTAGTGTCTACCTTTCATGTCTAAAAAACAAGTTTCATATTGTGCGCATGCTAGTTACATGTCGTGTAGTACAATTATGACTTTGTTGGTCTGTTGGAAGTCAATAAATGGTTTGTAATAACACTTTTTATTAACCACTTCAATCTCCCATATTTTAAAAGAGTTGAAGTCATGTAGGTTTTATGGATTTTAAACTATATAAAAGTTGTGTTGTCCTTGTCAATCCATGTTTTGTGCTTATGGTCAATAAATGGTGTGTAATGATGTCACATACTGATTTCTATATTAAGGCGAGCTTCATATCACTATCTCCTCAAATGAGTTAATGACGAGTAAATTGTGTGTAATTTATCATTACAAATTGTGTATGTATGTTATGATTCTAGTGACCTTGGTACCTTCGAATGGGATCTTCAATCACTCTTTATAAAATTGTAAAAATTTCTTGGATACAAAGTCATATGAAAGTGTTATCCCAATCATTATTCTTAGAAAAAAGATCATGAATTGAAAAATAATAAATAAACATAGGAAATTTGTAAAAAATTTGTTTTTAATAATTAAAAATTATAATGTAAATATTATAATATTACTTGAAGGTTCTAGGGTGTAGTGAAAGTAGTGGGTGGGTGATTGATTTTTGGTTTTCATCTATTTTAATGGATAATTACGGAGAATGTGAAAAACACAACCCTATAATTTATTAGAAAGGATATTTCATTTTTAATTTATAATTTTATTAAACTAATAATCAACTAAAACATAATAATCCACTCGATAATGTTTTTGACATTCATTTCATATTTTTGTTTTGAAGTAGAATCAGTGTGAGGATTCTTCTTGGTGAATCCACACATGTTTCATGAATCTCAAGATGAACATTTTGATTCTCTGAGTACATGAAAAATGTTCTCTATATGATCTTGAGTGGGGGAGATATCTCATGGTTTGAGATAATTATAGAGTGTATATAATTGTAAACAATAATTCTCACTCTCTCTAAAATGATTAAATAAGGACATTATACTAATGTTAAGAATATTTTATAATTGAACACATTATCAATATATTTATCTATGTAATATACAATGTTTAATAATAAGATTAATTTTTTTATTTTATCCCAGGAAATTTTCTAATTTAAATTCAAATTCTTAAATAAATTAGAAACACTTTATTTAAAGTATATAAAATAATTTTTTAATTTACATCTGACCATTTACTAGACCAGTGAATCCACCAGAGAATTTATTGAACATCATATAATAAAATATTATTAAAATAAATATTATTCATTTAATAAATTAAAAAATAAAATTTCCACTATAATAACGAAAAAATATATGTTTTAATATTCACATAACTAAATATATTTTTATATTAATTTTTAATAAAAAGTTGTGAATAAATAATTTTTTATATATTACCTTTTCTTATAATACACTAGATATAAAACTAAATTCATATATTCTAAATTTTGATATCTCACAATTGAATATTAATGACAAACATTACATGATTAATTATTACTCCATAACCAAAGAATAATATTTATTCTTAATATTAAATTTAATGGAAATTTTGAAAACACATATTATGGGCTATTTGGGTCCCTTTCCTAGAAGAATTAGTTAAACTTATCTCATGTTGACGATAAATATCAAGAAAAACTTGAAAGAACCCATAGATAAAAATATCAAAAGTGAAATGTTAAAACCCATCCCACAGATGCTTATATGAACCATAAAAACATTAATAATAGATATGTCATTACATAGGATACAAACTTTTTCATCATCAATTATGCATGATATATATATTTATAGAATTATAAATGAACTCGTTGATGAACTAACCTCACTAGGGACTTAATCAGATAGTATTTGATTAATTAAATGTCCATAGATATTATATTTTATTAATATTTAATGGAAAAATCATTTCATGACTTATTCAATAAATTTCATATCTTCTATAATGCATAGTATAAGGACCAGGCTGTATTACATTACATAATCCTGAACATAGTCACGAATTAAATTCCTTTCACATTAAGGATCATTTCAAGTTTACATATTTAGAGAATTGGTACATAACAGATACATAAAATTACACATTATTAAAGAGTGGATACTATAAAAATAGTATTTATTTCTTGAAAATTATAAAACTTATCACATAAAATATGTTTTCTTTGAATAATATTAAAACATTTACCTTTTATTCCATATTTCTCTAAAAAATCCTTATAACTTGTGAAAATCATTTAAAAACATGGGATGATCACAAAATCTCAGTAAGGGATATAAAAAAATGAAAGAAAAATTAGTCCATGAATACTTGTAACGTATGAAATCATTTTCAAAAGACATATTTATCACATGTATATATATACATATTTTATGAAACATGAGATTTAAAAAATATTCATAAAATACATAAGAATATAATTAGAACCATTATGGTATCTTGGGGCATTACTTACATAATCTTGTAACCCACTGAGCTACCTTATAATATCTAACCCACACAACAACCTTACAATTTGTGTAACCATCACAGTTTAACATGGAGTAACCATACAACCAACCTCCAACATACACATACCAAATGCACTGGAGGGAGATATAGGCCCCACCCTTCATCATAAAAAATTCTCATGAACCATAACACAATTGTATAACATGAACAAAATCATAAAACATTTCTTTTGAATTTCATGAAATAGAATTTAAAAAGTTGTTTTTTAAAAGAGAAGTCACATATAAATATCATATAATTTAATAGTGACTTAATAGAGTGGATAGAATTTGTATATACACTATATATACACATAATTAAACATAATATCAGAAAAAACCATCAGAAAAAAAATTCTAATTCCACATAAATAATGAAGAAGGTTATTAACACAAAGAATGGAAATCAGGTTAATAATTCCCTTACCCCGGGCTTGTATGGCCTAATAATTGTTTAATAATTTTATATAATGGTTGCAAAAATGTTATTACATTCTTATAGAATCATATCCATAATTATAATACCTTATTTTTTCATATCATTACATAATTTCACCATTTAATTGTTTGTATTTTGTTCCTTGCAGTGTTTTTGGGTGAGTTCTTTACATATTTTCGATGATCGGATCATGATGGATGTTCTTATCGATTGGGAGTCAAAATCCAGAGTTGGAATGAAGTGGTATTTACATATTCTCTGAATCCATTTATTATTCCATTTATCAATTTTAATTCATAAATGAAGATGATTCATAATTTAAAACATTAATGATGTCTATTTAGATCATTTTAGTGGTTCTTTGATAATAACGACTTCAGTTTGTTTTATAAATTAAAACCATGTGTAAAAAAGAATTTCAGAACCATTTATGAGACATAATACATATATTATAACCTGGTTCAATCCAAAAAATTGTTTCATGACCCGAATTTATGGAATTAAAGAAAATTGAAATCACACCGTCCACGATGTAGGTAATTCGACACATCACAGACAATGTTTTTAATTCCATGAATAAGTGAGGGTGGAGAAGAAGATTGATGATTGATTTTACATGAACTTGAGAACATCAAAAATATAAATTATTATGGATATTTTATTTCAATTGGAAAAGGAGAGGTGATGATATAAGATGAAAAGAAGGGAACTCAAAATAAAAAAAACTTCGAGAAATTCCTTATGAAAATTTCACAGCCTAACGACGTCGTTTAAATTTTCATAAAATAATTTGATGAGAGAAAATGGGTATATCATAATTATTACATAATATGGGAATTAAGGTGGTATTTAATGAAAATATCCAAATATAATCCAAAGTGAATGAAAAAGAATAAAATTAAATGAAAGGAAATAAAGAAAATAAAAGAGGATGTTTACCTCTTGATCTCTTCTCCTTGACATATCTCTTAAGGCCTTTGGTTTCGGCCTCTTAGTAAGACCATATGATCTAGGACATTGGGAAGATCCTTGTGTGGAGTATTGGGTAGATCTTAGGTAAAGATAAATGATTGAGAGGTGTGGGAGGAAGAGGGAAAAAGGTGGTATTTATAGTGGATGAGAGGGGGTATTTTACATTATTTTAAACATTATTCTAATATTTGTTTCGAAAGACTATGAAGAGTCTTAATTAATGTGACCAAAAATAGTGATAATGGAATGAGAGTTAGAAAAAAGCGGTATTACATCACTTATGATGTCATAAATAGTGTATTTTGTTGGTAATTTGAATATAGTGTATTTTAACGTATTTAACTATTAATTGAAAATTTAAGAATTTCAAAAAAATCGTAAAAATTCACCATTACCATTTCTCGACTTGTAGAATTCAAAAATGAAGTCCATTTTTTGAAAATAATTTTCTAATCATTATTAATTTAATTTTTAAATAAATTCATACTAAATTAAAAATTTAATAATTTGAAAACTAAAACTGCTTTTATATCACATTAAAAAATATACCAAAATGACATTATTTTCAAGCCTTAAAAATAATAATAGAATAATTTACTATTAATTATGGTCATATTATTATAAATATTACTATTCATAAGGGTATGTTAGTAATCGTGAAAAATTGTTGGTTCCATTAGGCTCTAAATAACTTAATGAACACAATTATAGATGACCATTTTTGAAAATTCAAAATAAAGAAGTGGAAAAATTATTTTTCAAGGATATATATAAATATCTACATAAAACAAAGTTTGATGAATTTTCATTTATTTTTTAAAAAACCTTGGGGTGTTACATTTTACCCCCCTTTTGGAAATTGTGTCCTTGTAATTTTATTTACTTATTAAACAAGTGAGGGTACCTTTATCTCATTGAATTTTCAGACTCCTATGTTACTTCTTATACCATGTTGTTTCTCAACTAAACCATTAATTGGTGGATTACCATATTCCACAATACCTATTCCCTTCGATCCAAAAGATGAATTGGTTTCTATTCATAAGAAGGGTTCTCTTCTAGAAAAACTGCTTCTTGGATCAAGACATGCTATGAATCTCGAACATATATCCTCAACATTGAAGCATGAAAAACCTTGTGTACCTGAGACAAACATAGAGGGAAAGCTACTCTATATGAAACTAGACAAACTTTATCTAGGATTTCAAAGGGATCGATGAACTGCGAACATAGCTTCGCTTTCATACTGAAACACATCACACTTTTCTGAGGAGAGATTTTAAGGAAAACATGGTCACCTACCTCGAATGAGAATTCTTTCCTTCTGTTATCTGAATAATTTTTCTACCTACATTGAGCTATCCTCATGTGCTACTGGATCATCTTAACTTTTTCAGCCACTTCCTTTTCTAATTTTGGTCCCATCAATTTTCATTCACTGATATCATCCCAAAATAGTGGAGTCCAAAACAGTTATTCACACAATGCCTCAAAAGGTTCCATCTCTATACTAGAATGAAAACTATAATTAAAAGAAATATAAACTAAAGAAATATGTTGATCCCAAATTCACTGATAGTATATTGAAAAAGTTCAAAGCATATCCTCCAAATTCTGAATCATTAGTTCTGACTTTCCATCTGATTGAGAATTAAAAGCTATACTGAAATTTAAATCTGTGCCCAACAACTTCTAAGGTCTCTTCCAAAATTTAGTAGTGAACCTGTGATTCTGGATAGATACAATGGATAGAGGAACTCCATGAAACCTGACTATCTCCTTGAGTAACAATCGATAAAGCTGAGCTAAAGACATTGTATCTTGAATAGAAAGAAAATGTGTAGATGTTGTCATCTGATCAACAATAAACAAAATCACATTTTTACCTCGAGTAGTAATTGGTAGTCCCACCAGGAAGTTGATGGATACATTCTCTCATTTCCACTCTAACCATGGAAAAGTATGAAGCATCCCCATCAGTAACTCTCGATTTTCTTTAACCTATTGGCATGTCAAGCATTTCATAGTAAAATCAGAAATATATCATTTCATTCCATCCCACCAATAATACTCTCAAAAGTCTCTATACATCTTAGTACTTGCATGATAAACTTAAAATGGAGAACTATGATATTCACACAAAAATTATTTCATTAACTAGGAATCACAGGAAACACAAAAACTTTTACTAAATCTTAAAACACAATCATTATCAAGTTTAAATTATGGAAACATACCCATTTTAACCAATTCTACCTTTTTCTATAGCTAAAAGTCTTATTTCTGTGCATGCTTAATTTTGTATGATAATGATGATGACACTGAAACCTGGGACAAAATAGAGGCATTTCCCGCACCAACAAATTCTATGAAAAAACTCATCAAATCATTATTCAAGGGATCATGTTCCAAATGTAACATAGTTAATGATGCATGATGTTTTCGACTTAAGGAATCTGGCACTTTGTTTAATTTCTTTGGATGGTAATTGATCTTGAAATCATAATATTTTATCAGTTCAATCCATGTTCTTTGCCTCAGGTTTAATTCCTTACAAGTGAATATATATTTTAGACTTCTATGGTCTATATATATTTGAAATTTGGATCTATATAAATTATTCATCCAAATTTTCAATGAAAAAAACCACAACTACCAATTCCAAATCATGTGTGGGATAATTAAAATCATGAGTTTTATGTTTTCTTGAAGAATAAGAAATTACTTGATAATTATTCATCAAATTACAACCATGTCCCTTAATAGAAGAATCACTGTAGATGAAAAAATCACCATTTCAGGAAGGCAAGGAAAAAACTAGATCATTCCCAAATATCATCTTTTGTTCCTAAAAACAAACATCACATTCTTCTATCCAAATAAATTTAACACCTTTTTTTGTTAACTTAGTTATCAAGCTAGATAACTGAGATAATTTCTTAACAAAACATCAGTAAAAAATTGTTAATCCAAGAAAACTACAAATATCTATAACCTTTATTGGTCTTGGCCATTCATCAACCACTCTAGTTACAAATGGATCATATTTTCTTCCATCTATATTTACAATGTGTCCGATAAAAGAAATCTGTTGCAACCAAAAATCACACTTTCAGAATTTTCTGTAGAGTTTTCTTTCTTTTATGGTTTGTAAAACAACACTTATATGTTTTTCATGCTCCACTTTTTTTAGAAAATATAAAAATATCATTAATAAAAAAATCTAAAAACATATCCTAGAACTCATGAAATATTCTATTTACAAGATTTATGAATACAAAAGGTCTATTTGTTAACCCAAAAAAGATAAAAAAAAAATTAATAATGCCCATATCTAATACGAAAGGTTATTTCTAGGATATCATCCTCTTTCACCTTCAAGTGGTGGAATCCAGATCTCAATTCAATCTTGGAAAAGTACTGAGCTCCCTATCTCTGATCAAAAAAGTCATCGATATGATGAAATAGATATTTTTTTTAGAGTGATGTTATACAAATCTCTATATTCAATGCAAAGTTTCATGGAACCATATTTCTTTTTAACAAAAAAATAGAAGCTCCCTATGGAGAAGTGCTAGGACGATTGAAGTTTTATCAAGAAAATATTGAAATTTATTTTTCAATTCAAGATGTTATATTTGATCCATATGGTATGGGGGTTTTGAAATTGGATTAACATCAGGAACTAAGTCAATTTTGAATTTGACTTCATGATCAGGTATGACACGAGGTAACTCATCAGGAAAAATTCCAAGGTATTCATTTACCACGGGGACATAATTAATCTGAACAGTTCCCTTGTTTTCAACAATATGAGAAAGATAACTTTCATTTCTATCTTTCAATAGTTTCTCATCTTCCTGATATATTATCAATTTTATGATTTCATTATTTTATACAAACTAAAACTCTTTCGGAAAAACAACTTCTTTATCTCCACAGTTATTCTTATCATGATAAACAGAAAAACAATCCATTCCCAGAATAACATCAAACTTGTCTAAGGGAAATCAAAAAGGTTTGTAGGTAAATTATTTTCACAGACCATAATAGAATGATTCTTATAATTCATCTTTGATATAATATTTCCATGGGTGTTTTAACAACAACTTCTGGTTTCATTTGTTGAGGTGATATTTTATATTTTCCATACAATTTATCAGAGATGAAAGAATGTGTAGATCTCGTATCAAATAAAACATTAGAAAAATATGAGTAAACAAACAAAGTACCTAATACAACTTCATTGAAAGGCTCGACATCTGCTGAAGTAGTTGAAAAAGATATCACAACACATTTTTGCTTATAGTCTAACATATTTTCATCATTTGGATCTCTCTTTTGGAAGGAATTTTCATAGTGACCCATCTCACCACATTTAAAAAAAATTACAGTCTGATTATGAAGATTAGTCTTAGGATCATTTCATTGAAATATCAGGCCATATGTCCAAACATACCACATTTTAAACACTTCCCTGTTTTTATAACACATTCTCTAGGGTGTTTTTTTCTACACTTTCAAAAAACTGGAAACTATATTTTCTTACCATTATATTTCCTTTATTGATTCTTACCCATCACTTTCCATATGGACCTATTGTTATACTAGTTTCCAAAATTCACTTTATCATCATCAAACTCTATATCCATCCTTTCATCACATTGGACAAGTTTCATATAAATTGTAAATTCAATAGAGGCCATCGCCATTAGATACCTTGGATTTAGTTCTAATTAAAAGTGGTTGAATTTTCTATCATGATCTAGAATAATATTTGGAGCATACCATGACATTTTGGTGAAGTTCACTTAATTAAAGAACACCGAATTTTCCTCCATCTATTTTTATTCAAGTAATTTCTTCTCCATCCTATGCTGCACCACCTTAGGAAAATATTCTTCAAGGAAAAGAATTTTAAATTCATCCCACTCTAAGGCATAAATATTCAATCTATACCTGATATTATTTACCATTTACCAACACCGATCATCTTAACCTTTAAAAAAATAAATGAAAATACATTCAGTTTAATTTTCTGAACATCCCAAAACATCGATTATCTTTTCATGTGATTTAATCCATCATTCAGCTGCTACTGGGTCAGCAGATCCCTTAAATGCAAGAGGGTGTTGTCACTTAAAATGTTCCACTATTGTGATGTTTAATTATGGTACCTAAGGTTGTTCTCTTTAATTGATGTCGCCTCCATTTATTACCTTAACCAACTTATCCATTACTGTTACAAACATTTTAGTTCCAATCCCTACCATTCTGGGCTGCAGATTTAAGAGGATGTCGTTCTGTCAGTTCCTCTCCCCATCAGTGTCCCTATTTCTTCTACGGAAAATCATTCTGAAGAAGCATATCATAGATGAAGAAACATTGTAATATTTAAATTTTATATCATTTCAAATTAATCATAGAGTAAAAATCATTTATGGTATTCTTTTAACATCATCTTAACCCCTAAAGTTATCTAAACCATCCTCTGATACCATCTTTAAGGACCCAACCATATTATATTACATAATCGTGAATTTAGTCAATAATTTACTTCCTTTCTAATTGAGGAAATTTTCTTGTTTTGGGATTTAGATAATTGTGACATAAAACATTCATAAAATTACACATTATTATAAAGTGGATACCATGAAAATGTTATTCCTTTCCTGAAAAATATACAACTTTTCACATAAATCAGGATTTATTTAACTAATTTTAAAACATTTAACATGGATCACTTCTTTGAATTAAACATAATTATTACATATTAAAATCATTTTAAAAATTGGTATGATCAAAAAATCTCTGTAAGGGGTATAAAATGAAGGAAAGAACACATTTGTACATGAATACTTATAATGTCTGAAATCATTTTCAAAAAAAATACTTATCACTTGTATATATATAATTACTTTATGAAACATGTTATTTCCACAATATTACCACAATACATAAAATCAAAATTATAACCATAAAGTTATCTTAGGGAATTACTTATGAAATCATGTAACCCTCTCAACTACCTTTTAATTTGTAACCCTCACAGCTACCTTACAATTTGTGTAACCATCACAGTTACAGTTGGAGTAACCATGTGATCAACCTCTAAAATACACATAAACAATGAATTGTAGAGATATATAGATCCCAAACTTCATCATAAACATTTCAAAATAACCATAACACAATCATACAACATGAATAATTCTATAAAAACATCGCTTTTTTAATTTTATAAAATATTATTTTAAAATAATTTTTTTAAATGAAAAGTCCCATATAAATATCATATAACTATATAGATACTTAATTGAGTGGATGGATTATGTATATAAACTATAAATACATATAATTAAACATAATATAAGAAAAACCCATCACACAAACAATTTTAATACAACATAAATAATGAATTAGAATGATAACCCAAAGAATTGAAATCTGGTTAATAATTCCCTTACCTTGGGATTATCTTACGTAAAACTTGTTTAAAACTCATGTATAATGATTAAAACAGTGTTATTAATATATTAAAGAAACATATAAATCTTTATAATACCATATGTGATCATTTAATTACATTATTTTACCCTTTAATTGTTAGTATTTTGTTCCTTGCACTATTTTTGGGTGAGTTCTTTACAAGTTTTCCATGGTCGGTTCATGATGGATGTTCTTGTCGATTGGGAGTGAAACTATAGAATTGGAATGGATTTTTATTTACATAATTCTATAATACATAAATTATACCATTTATAAATTTTAATTATTAATTTAATATGATTATTATGTTAAAACATTAATGATGTTCATTTAGATCATTTTAGTGGTTCTTTGATAATAACGACCTCAGTTTGTTTTATAAATTAAAACCATGTGTAAAAAATAATTACAGAAATATGGATGAGACATAATAAATATATTATAACCTAGTTCAAACATAAAAATGGTATCATGACCATAATTGAAGGAATTAATGCAAATTTAAATCACAGGGTCCATGATGTTGTTAATTCGACACATCACAGACAATGTTTTCAATTCCTTGAATATGTGGGGGAGGAAAAGAAGATTGATGATGAATTTTTTGTGAAAATGATAAAATAATGCTTATAAAATATTATATATCTTTTATCCCTCTTGAATAATATTATTTTTGAAAATATGTAGAAAATAAAAGAACTCAAAATAATAGAAAATTAGAGAAATTCCTTACGAAAATTCAGCAGCCTAACAACATCGTTTAAATTTTCATAAAATAAATTGAGGAGAGAAAAGGTGTATCTCATCATTATTACATAATATCAGAATTATGGGGGATATATAATTAAATATCCCAACACAAGCCAAAGGGAATGAAAAAGAATAACATAAAATTAAATGAAAGGTAGAAAATAAAAGAGGATGTTTACCTCTTGATATATTCTCCTTGAAATCCCTCTTAAGGCCTTTGGTTTTGACCTTTTGGTGAGACCAACAGATCTAGGAAATGAGTAAGATCCTTGGGAGGAGTATTGTGAAGAACATAGGTAAGGATCAAGATTTTATAGGTGTGGGAGGAAGAGGGAAATGAGGGTGGTATTTATAGCGGAGGAGAGAGGGTATTTTACATTATTTTAATCATTATTATAATATTTTTGCTCAAAAAAATAAATATTCTTAACTAATGTCACCCTATTTAGTTATAATTGCATTTTAGTTCTAACCAAGTGGTCTTACATCACTTATGATGTCATAAATAGTTTATTTTACTGATAATTAGAATATATAGTATTTTACCGTATTTCACTATTCACCAAAAATTTATGAATTTTGGAAAAATCCCAAAACATTACCATTATCATTTATTGACGTGTTGAATAAAAAAATGAAGTCCATTTTTCGAAAATATTATTCTGAATATTATTAATTAAATTTTTAAATAAAATCATACTTAATACAAAAATTAATAATTTTAAAACTATAACATCTTTTATATCACATTGAAAAATTTACTAAATGTCATTATCTTCATTCCTTAATAAAATTAATTAAAATTACAATTTACTATTCCTTAGGGTCATATTACTATTCATATTATTATTCATAAGGGTATGTTACTATTCACCAAGAAACAATTTTTTTCCATTAGGCTCTAAATAACTTACAGAACACGATTGTAGATGACTCTTTTTTGAAATTAAAAACGTAGAAGTGGAAAAATTATTTTTAAAGGATAGTTAGAAATATCTACTTAAAACAAAGTTTCATTCATTTCCATTAATTTTTTTAAAAATCATTGGGGTGCTACACATAGAATATATCATACCTCACCGTGAGCCAACGAGCCTGTACCCTAGTGGTACAAGCTCTTACTTGGCATTCAAAAGACCCAGGATAAAATCCGGGCAGGGGTGAATTTCCCAGGTACTGTAGCAGACTATAGCAGGAACTGTAGCAGTGGAGGCACTGTAGCAGTGGCAGCACTGTAGCAGCGGAGGGACTGTAGAAGATACTGTAGCGGTGGTGGTACTGTAGTAGGTATTGTAGCAACGCGGGTACTGTAGCAGTAATGTTCACCGAGGGGTCCTTTGGGCCATTCAAATGGTCTTTAAAGCGTTGTATTCAGGCCACTTGGCCTTGGGACTTCAGGCTATGTAATGGGTCTCCCTCTACCCAGTCTAAAGAGGTCTTTGCTTTCAAATAATAAATTGAGGCTTCTACCCTAACCTTTAAAAAAATCATACCTCACCGTGATCATATATCATCATAGTTTTCATCCATACATTAAATAAGATGATTCACAATATATATTAAATATTATGAAATGTCCATGTAAAAATACACATTTTAAACAATTGGAATATCCAATAACCCATAAACATATGGAATTTATACTTGCAGTTTTTTCTTCATGACCTCATTTCTTGGATATCACCAATGGGGAACATCATGAGAAGAAGTCTCAATGAATTATGAGTCTCCAAAACCTGATATTCAAACATCATATATTTCCCATTAGATGATTATTATATAGACCCTAAGATATATGTTTAATAATATTTTCAAAGTATATTTAAGTTCTATTTATATAATGAGACTTCTATAACCTTTTTGTGTGAGAAAAATTCAATGGTCATTATCACATTAATATTATACAGAAGGAAAAATATCATCTGATAAGATAATTATTATTATTTTGGTAATTGAATTATAAATATAGTTTGTTCTGTGACACCATATCTAATATACTACAACATACACTAGATCCAACTTCATGTACTTCAGAACCCATTTTCTCTCACATGATAATTTTGCTTCAATTGATGTATGACTACAGTTGTCATGATTTCCATATTCTTTTGTAGGGAATCTATATACTGCAACATTACTTCTCTGATAAAATCTTATAAGAGGTGGTATCACTGAGTATTTAACTTTTTTCTCTATCTAAAAATTTATATCATGGTTAATACCATAGTTACATGTTTAGAATGATATATTTTATGATAATACATTAATATGTTGATAAAATTACAAAATCTGGAACAAATCATTCTATAGTTTATACAACTTTTTATCCTCATTATAACCCATAATTAGACTCAATAGAATTATCTTACATATTTTTTTAGACCCCACTATCTTTTATAAGATTATCATTATTCTTTCATTATCCTTATTATAATATATAAGTTCAAATTGATTTAAATGAATACAATATTTTTTTACCCCTTGATAAGAAGTATTGAAAATTATTTTAAATAACCAAAACATATCCTTATCACTCTCTTAAGTGTTATTGGGAAATTGTGGAAAAAATCTCAAGTAGTCCCACTAGTTCTATTTATTATTTTTTGAAAATTCTTTAGCAGAGTTGGCATGAGATAGATAATTGGGAATCAATCATGGTGGATCGATAAATGGGTAACTTAGCATAACTTATTAAATGGTATGATAAATGTTAATTTTTATGGAATAAAAAATATGTAATATGTTGACAAGTTTCACATGATTAGTAAAATAAAAGGCATTGGATATTATGGAATTCAATTTTTTAATGCTGAATCTGCACTATCATGGGAATTTACATAGAATCATATGTTATATTAGAATATAAGTGGTGTTAACATTGGAATTACCACTGGGTCCATTGATGATTTTTGATCTTATTATAGTCTTGGTCGTTGGGAGAAAGAAATTTTATCTAGGATTGGAATTCACATAGATTCCATTATTACATGGTTACCTGATTCCCGAGGGATATATACCCCATTACTTGGTACATAGAAAGATTATTTTTTCCATGACCTGTGAATCAATCTATACTAAGACATGGTAGAAAAAAAGACATTTTACATCTGTCCAAATCTGGTATTAGCGGACCCCGAGTGTCAACCTGGAGTTTGATAGTTAGTGTGTTATTTAAATTATAGATTAATTTTGAAGTAAATAAACCTTTTATCATACTATTACAGGAAATATGATTTTATACTAGATTTGTTTAGACATATTGTGTGTTGGTCAACTTATTACTACTCACACCTTATTCAAGTCTCATTTGGTACCTAGTAAGAATTAATGGGTGTAGGTTTGAACATAAGCAAGGGGCCTTGTTATTTATTGATTTCTATGAGGGATGTGACTAGAATATGGATACAATACATTTCACGGGGTTTGAGACTGTGATTTTTGTAGATTCGTTATTTTATATTATTATTTTTAATGGTTTCTTATATGAATCCCAAGATGACATTTAGTTTTGGAATATTGCATGGAATGTTATGGTTTATTACATTTGGATTGTATAGTATTCATCTATTATCTTCATGAGTGATATGTTTTGACTATTTTATCTTGTTTCTATTGTTATTGTTTCTTTTTTCCAGAGGTTATAGTCTCTCCACTATCTTTCTTAGTTCCTATTCTCTAGTTGGAAACATCTAGCAAATGAGTATGTGAGCTTAATATTACGTAGCAACCTATGTTAGTCATTTGCGGGAGAAATGATCTGGGTACATTAAAATGTGGTATTAGATCTTTGGTATTTTAGTTACTTTTTTATTTTCAGTTAGAAGATAGGAGACTAGGATGTGTCAGGACATGGAAATGAGCACGTTCATGGTAGTACATAACCCATGTTTTGGGGAAATAACTTTTTTTTAGGAATGATATTACTAATATTGATGTTTTTTTATTATAGTTGGGTTATTAGTTTACATTGGGTGATTCACTTGTTGGGTGATGTAATTTTTTTTATTTGATTTTAATCATGGTTCCATATGGTATGAGGTGTGTATGCATGTGTCAAGGTAGGAATATAGGTAAATATGTTGACCTTAATTGATCATGAAAGGGAAATATTTACCTTATATGATATATCTTCCGATCTAAATTTTGAAATATAATCCATTTAAATATTATATAAAAATGAATGAATAAAACTGTTATAACATGTTAATTCAACAGTCAAATTTTGTATTATTATAACCATGTTCCAATGGTCGCCTATTTTCATCTTTTCTTTTTTAGATTGATTTTGTTATGAATCATATTATACGAGGAGTTTGTTTAATAATGTAGATAAAATGGCTTTACATATTGTTTGTGATAAATGCCGGTAGCGTGGTAATAATCACCCACCCTACACAGTGAAATTGTTACTTCATATTGCTTCAGGGAACATGATGGACGACTTGGTTCACTAATGTTTTTTCAATTCACATTATCTAGGGAGAGGGAGGCTAATTTTTTCATTCCTTAAATGTTTGATATGACCAGAGTGTTCCAGTTGCAACAATTTCCCATCTAAAATGGGGGAGGTATGACCTACGGTGGATGAGTTTTAGTTCCACTAGATGATATTAATACACTTGGACATATTATAGTATAAGTGGGCAGAGCTGGATGAATATATTCTATGAGGAAAAAGAAATAATTTGTGGGACATTTTATTGAAATCAGAATAGTAATGTGAGATAATAAAGTAGGAATTCAATGTAATGTTATTTAGACACTTTTATCTAGAGATTCTTATGGAAGAGTGGGATTGAGAGTTTATAGACCATACACAAGGGATCATGTTACTAATGTGATAAACTTAACCTTTTATTAACATATAGTTATTTTCTATATCCTTGGAGGAAAATGAGATTACTAGGGAGAAGCACTTCTAGGACTGGAATTGGTATTTGATCATGTTGTATGTGAATGTATTTCACTTGATAAACTTATCTGATGTTATGAAACATGTTATTTTCAATAAATTGAACTTGGATGAGGCCCTAAGTAGAGGGAATGTAGTCTTAGATAGATGATCATGGAGAACTTATTTAGGTAGTAAGATGCACCACTCTGATTGATTTTTCTAATAATGTTATAAGAAGAGAAGTATGGTGAGTTGAAATATTTCTTTAGATTGTGTCTAGGGGATAATATTTTTGTGTCTAAGGGTTTCATACAAGAGCTTAAAATTCCCTTTCCTTACATAGGATTTCATTATTTGTATTAATATGGTCTATCTACAGAGATTCTATTGGAGTACTCAGTAATTGAGCAGTGGAAGATGATCATGGAAATCACTAGAATAAGGTGATGACTTAGCTAACCCTAAGTGGATAGGTAGTTGGGTGTCCACCAGTTTCTCAGGCCATGTTATGGGTCATAGTTCTCCAACACAAGGCTAGAAGTATCAATATGAGGGAGAATCGAAGGGGATCCATTATATATCCTAGGGAATTTGGTTGAGTGGGATGCACATTATAAAATCTAATCTTTCCAATATGGACGGAGGACCTTCTATTGTCAGATGTATGATTCTTTTGTCATCTACCATTTATTTTTTTTATAAAAATGAATGATGTTTCTTTGAATCGTCTCAATATTTATAATATATGGGGTTTTAAAGTGGAAATATTGTAAGGGGTTATGACCGCTGATACAACATTAGGGGCGTGATCAGAGGGTATCATATGCTATAAAATGATTTCACTATAAATTGGTGGTTACTATTTCTTTTAGAATATATTTTTATAAGAAATGGAAGGGTTCTATTTGATTTTGGTAATTAATTGGATAGTTCTATACCAGGATTACATTAAATGTTATCAAAGGAGAGTTTATTTTCTATAACCATAATGGGACACCGATATCCATCATGGTGAAATGGATATTCATGCTGGTCATCAATGATAGATTGCAGGAATATTGAAATGACCCATGGCCTATATTGTAGGCATTGATATAGAAGATGGTTATTTTTAGTCAATTACTATTGCTTCTTAAGTGGTCCATGTTTACGACATCTTTCCTAAACTGGTTTCTCTCTTTACACCCGAGCAGTTGATATAGTTCAACATAAAGTATGTTCCTGGTGATGAACATCTTTCTATAGAACCATAAAATATGGAACCAATAGAACATTGATATTTTGAAAGTGTTGTTGGAAGAACAAGAACTTAAGAGATTCATTTGAGGTATTACTTCACTATGGGGTTCTCCTATATTTTTTTCCAAAAAGCAGCTGATCAGAAATTATTCTTACATGTGGATTACCAGAGGTTAAACGAGATAATGATGAAGAATATGTATCCTCTTATGAATATTGAAATTCTCTTTGATCAGATAAATGGTACCAAGAATTTCTACAACTTTTAAAAGAGTTCAAGGTACCACTAGTTGAGGATGAAACCATCAAACATACTACCAATATACTATTAGTATTGGGTATGTCTTTTATGAACTTTAGTTAATCCCATTTAGTGTAATTATTGTACTAAAGAAATTCATGGCATGGATTAATCATATCTTCCTTCTATTTCTGGATCAATTTTTTCTGCTTTTAATTGCTGAAATATTTGTGTACTCCTCGTCTATATATGATCATTCCAATCATAATTTCATCATCCTGAGTATTCTAAGAGGGAATAAATTATACACAGTGTTATCTAAATTTCATTTTTAGATCAAAAACTGCACATCTTGGGTCAATTTATCATAGAGGATTTAATAAAAGTATACGTAATGAAGGAGCAATTCATGGTATCTGAAGTGCCCAGATCAGTGTGAATCACTGAGAGGGGGAGGGGGTGAATCAGTGATCCTTTAAAACTTTTTACTAATTGATTCTTAATCAATTAATCCTCTATGGCTTGTTAAGGCCTCGATCCACTCTTCTTATGTCTCTCAACCTTTCCCAGATAATTCAGTAATGAAAAGGCATAGGACACAAGGATTTACAAGGTTCGGCACCAAAGGCCTACATCCTTGCCATGCTCTCCCAGCATGGATTCTCCCATTATAACTTGTTAGAATTACAATGGTCGATACAGCTTCCCACCGTATCTCTCCTGAGTCCCACAGGAGGGTCTTTATGCTGCGTCCCACAGTGTTACCAGAGTCCCACTGGCCTGCTCCAGAATCACACTGGAGACTTCCTCCACCCTGAGTCTCACAGGGGTCTTCTCCTGGCTGCTCGAGTCACACGAGTAGCTCTTCTTCTTGTTCAGCTCTTCAAGTATCTTCAGTAGTCTGGGATAAAGACTGCTGGCCTTGCTCTGTACCTCTGATCACTTGTGATGATCAGGTCTTCTCGTCTTGCTCAGGATTTATCTCCTTCTTCTCAGGATGACTTGGCCTCTCTCTTAAAGAATCTTCAACAGCCTCTGAAAAGGTCTGTTGGTCTTGCTCAGCAATCTTCTGATCACTTCACTTGATCAGGCTCTTCTCAATTACTGAATACTCAGACAACTGATGTCTTTAACTTCAGTCTGGTCCAGTCTCACTCACTTCAACTTCATGCACTGAGTGCATGGCAGCTCTTCATCCTCATGCACTGATAGCATGGCCTTCTCAATTCTTCAAGAACCTCCTGGTCTTGGACAACTCAAATGCACACCACTGATTTGGCTCTGTTCACGTGTGCACATGCATGCATGCATGCATGTACTCTCCTCTTTCTCCTCTTGGTGCAATAAACCCTCAAAGGGTGTAGTCACTTTAAGCACACACCTTCTCACTAAACTTCACACACTTTATTCTCTTTTGATTACACACATAAATGTGTGTTATACACTAGTGTGGATATCTTCTCTTCTTCTTAGTGTGTACACACTTTGGTTTGCACACACACTAAGGTTCGGCCAACTTGTCTTGCAAGAACTTAACCCGTAGGGTATAGTGGCCTTCCTCCTCTCCTTGCACACACACGGCCAAGTGTGCTCTTCCTCTTCACTTAGCACACACAAATACCCACGACCTTTTCCTCCTTTTGGCACACACACACAAATGAGGTGTGGTGTTCACATGGTGCAAGCACAAGGCATTAAGCCTCAGCCTTCCTCCTTGCCAAGCACCCACAACCCGTAGGGTGTGGTCTTCTCAACACGAGCCCCTGCCTTAGTGAAGGCGCGCAAGGGGTGCATCCACTCTTGTCTTCAAATGCCGCGCAAGGTATACTTGGGTGCACAAGGCAGCGCACAAGGTCCTCGGGTGTGCAAGGTGCAACACCTTGGGCGCGCAGGGTGTCAAGCACCTCAGCCACGCAAGCTCCTCCTGCCGCGCAAGTTTGCGGGCAGTGAGGGCTCCTTCTGCCGCGCGAGTACGTGGGAATGGACCTCCTTCAGAGCCTCGGATGGCTCTGGAACTTCAGCCGCGCAACTGGGTTGCGCGGGGCTTCAGCTTCGCGAGGCACAAAGTGCTCCGCGGGACTTCGGGTTTTCAATAAAACTTCAGCAAGCATAAACTGCGCCTGTGGTCTTCTTTTTATAGGCGAGGCAGAGGTGTTTTATCCGCGTGAGAAAAATATTGAACCACCGAGATTTTCGGATCTCAAGTTTCTGTAAAATCTCATTTTTCTCCTCAGTTTCCACCGCGGGTTCTTTCCTTATTTTTCTCCTTTTCTTTCACCTCTACATGCATGGAACGTGTGCATGCCTCTGTTTAGGCTCATGCATGCAAAGCACGAACACCACATGGCCTCGGCACCTTCGGTTTGCCTTCGGCCAAATCTCAAATTCTTCTTCTCATCGCATGCAAACTCATATTAAAGCATGGTTGTGTTCATATGGCTCAGACGAACTCAATGGAGCATTCGTCTTCGAAAATGGTGGCCGGGAGCTCGAAATCATCGTTCGGGAGGCTCCTAGTTCGAACGGAGCTCGCGGGTGGCTTCGGGGTGGCTCGACGAAGGAGACGAGCCGGGAGCCGTCAGATCAAGCGTTTGAGATACATCGGACGGCCGGATTAAATCGCGGCGCGCTGCAGATGAGATGAGCGGCTGCGATCCAACGCGCGATGAGACGGACGGCTCAGATCTGTCCCGAGTGAAATTTCCGCGTCCAACATCGAATCGGCGCGCTGTTTTTCCGCGCTTTATCACCCTAGCGCCGCCTCAACCCCTCAGTTGAACTTCTCCCTCCACGGTGCCGCCCCGCACCGTGTTCTCCCTGCGGGCGCGCTCTGCGCCCACTCTCTGCTCCCTGCGGGCGCGCTACTGGCGCCCACTATGCTTCCTCGGGTGCGCGGGATTCACCACCGCGTGCCCTCAGGGGCTTATACACGGCCCCTTCCGCGCTCCTCCGGGCGTGCCCCAGGCGCCCATGCGGTGTCCTACGGGTGGGCCCCTGCCTCAAGGATGCTGCCCTGGCCTTTGAGGGTTCCCCATGGGCGTGGTGACCTTGAGTCCCACAAGTGCCTTGGGTGATGACCCTCGGCTGGCCTCCTTGGTGGCCTTATTTTTTTCTAAGTATAGGAATAAAGACTTTGTATAAAAACAAAGTATCCCCATATGCCAAATGCCACTTGAAGCCTTCTTCCTCATTTTTTCTCATCTTCTTCTTCATTTGAATTCCTCATTCCTTCTCAACAAATATTCATTACTTATGAGGGAAATTCTTGAAGTTTCTTTCTTCATCAACTGAGCTGTTAATCACATAAATTCTTCAATGAACTTCATTGATCTAATCAGATATCAAGTTGGATCATCTTCATGTTCACATGCACTTAGTGATAGTGCATGGACTTCATTAATCCACTTCATCCACTCAGTGATTGTGGATGGATCTCCTTTCATATCCTCATGCATTGTCAATTCAATGCAAGGTCTTCTATCATTGTTGTGACATTGTATCTAGGTGATACAAGTTCTTGGAACTTAAAGAGCAGCTCAACAATCGTCAGATATACATAGAGAATGTTTCAACCACAACGTCCTATGTCACTTAGTGAATCTCCTAAGTGACATGCATCTTAGTACCATGGCCATTCTCCATTCATCACCAACACCATCACAACCTTTTTCATTCACATCGTGACATTCCTTGACTTCCATTCATTCCAAGACAACTTCATGCCTCATTGACAACAAATGCAACACAGTGCACTTCAGTATCCTAGGAAAAACCCATGGACATCTATGAGATTCATAAATTTCAAGGCCTAGTAGTATATTATCGATCTTTAAACATGGAATTCTTCCATATGACTTCAATAATGTTAAGGATGAAAAAGATAGTGGAAATGTTTGTTTGGTATGATACATGAGAAGAACCCTTATAGGAATTGAAGAGTATGTTGACCAAAACACTATTCATAACCTTACCTAAACATTCAACATAGGAAGCTGGCCAAATATCTATAATATTTTGAATTTTATTTTTCATACACTTTAATAAAGTGAAATATTGTATCCATTATCTGGAGTTGAGGTACACAGACTCACAAATTGTGGTATGTTTTTTGATGAGTGGCAGCTGATAATTCTCTTTTTAGATATGAATCTATATGTTTATGAGTCCTAGAGAGAGTGATTCTGACATCGACATTTGTTTTTCATATATTAATAGATCAAATAAAAAGTCGTAAATTATCAAATTCAATGTTTTTAACCATGATAGAAAACATATATGGTGCAAAGTTACCTTCAGGTGTGTCTCTTGAAAAGGATGCAGTTCTCAATTTTCATGATCATATATTGGTTCCTATGGGTTTGGGTAAGGATATTATGGGGGAATCCCATGCTCTAAATGGGTGTAATATCATAACATTATGAAGATGTATCATGATAATTATAGTCAATATTTGTGTCCATGGATGAAGAAAAAGATAATGCTATTTGTGGTGAGATACATCAATTCACTACTCGAAAAACTGGAAAGGGAAGCACTACCCCTTTATCAGTGATCCAAAAAAGCACTGATAAAGGGGTCCCCTTTATCAGTGCTTCCTTAAGTAGCGCTGATAAAGGGGGGATTTATCAGCACTTTTACCGATCGTGGATTAATGTTTAGTTTCAAAAAAAAATATTTTTTCCTGAAATATAATATTTTGTTATATAAGTATATTTATATTGATATAAATACAATATATATTTTTTAAATATGTTATAGATACATATAAATATACTATTACATTTAATATATAATAAATTTAGTGAAAATCGCTTCAAAATATTTTTAAAAAATATAATTTATTAATAATTTATTAATTATTATCGAGTAAAAAAAATTTAATAACAATTTGAGGACACAAAAAATAAAAACAATTAATAAAAGATCTAAAATAGGTTGAAAATGTAACTAAAACTTCAAACGACCATAACTTTTGATCCGGGTGTCCGTTTGAGCTCTATAGTATATCAAATCAAAGCCTGCGATGAGATCTACATGCTAGTGACTAAGGAAAAGCCACTGTTACATTATTTGATCCCAAACAAGGCCTATAAGGCCTCCAAAACTGAGTTTCTAGTCAGGATACCCATATTTGTTAACATTTAAACAAGTATAACTTCTGATCCGGATGTCCGTTAGGCCTGTACCACATATCATATCGAAGATTGTTTCATTTTATTAGATTTGACTAGTTGTAGCATTGAAACGAAATTCTAGATTATAAGTTATGGTCGTTTTAACATTCTATGGCTTTTCAAATACACATACAAATGTATTTATTCCTAAATATATATCATTCTGTGTGTGTGTAGGTGTCTATGTGTGTGTCTGTGTGTTGTATATATGTATATATATATGTATGTATTTATTTATTTACTTATAAACAGACATAAAAAACATATTTTTTATTAAATGTATTTAAAACTAATCTTATAAGTACATTCTATGGCTATTCAAATACACATATATATGTGTTTATTCGTAAATATATATGTGTTTGTGTGTGTGTGTGTGTCTCTGTGTGTTTTTGTGTTGTTTATATCTATCTATGTATGTATGTATGTATTTATTTATTTATAAACACACATAAAAAACATATTTTTTCATAAATTTATTTAAAACTAATCTATAAGTATAGATTAATATATAAATAAATATACATATAATAAATTATTACTAAAAATATATATATGTATATAAATATATTAATATACGAATTAATATATATATACTAATATATGAATAAATATATTTATATTAATATGAATCTATATCTAAATATGAATAAATATAACTATATATATATATATAGATATATCATTAAATAGAGAACAAAATGAAATGGCATAGTGGTAAAGGTGCAGCCACGAAAGGGGGAAGGTCCCGGGTTCAAGTTCGGGTGGAAGCGAAGGGGGTGCGCGCATATGGGGGATGCGCGGGAAGGGGGTGTGTGTGTATGGGGGATGCGCGAGAAGGGCAGTGCATAGGTGACCTCCTAGTGCTGATAAAAGGAGTGTGAAGCACTGATAAAAGCACTCCCCCCGTATTATTTTTAATTTTTTATAAATTTTTTTGACCTTTATCAGCGCTTTTTTCAGCGCTGATAAAAGCGTCCTTTATCAGCGCTTTTCAGAGCGCTGATGAAAGGCACCCCCGTATATTAGCGCAGAGCTTTACAGCTCTTTTTTATCGCTATTAAAGCCCTTTCTAGCAATGATATAGGCTGTTTTTTTAGTAGTGATTGTCAGTAGATAAAGGCTGAGCATTAGTTTACCCTTACTTGAATGGATTTTTAATGATTTAATTGTGGACATTGTAACACGATTACCAATGAAACCATAGAAAAATGATGTAGTATGGCTGATCATGGGTTTAATGATAAATGTACACCAATTATTTCATAAAATGGAGACCTTCTCCATCAATGATTTGGGTAATCTATATGTGTATGTCATAGTTAAATTACATGTTTTTATGAGGAATATCATTTATTATTGATATCCCCATTTCGTGTAATTGTTGTAGAAGGTAATTTAGAAAGATCTAGAATCATAGGTTCTTACAAGAACAACCATCCATTCCCATAATAAAGGCCAATTAGAGTGGATGATTAAAATTCCATAGATCATGTTATGATCTTGTGTTCTGAATAATGGAGGGTTTTTTATGAGTAGAATATAATGACCCGACCTTAAAACATTACACAATCATAAATTAAATGAATAATTCACATTGAGGATATTTTCAGGTTTATAGTTTCAGTAAATTAGCCCTTAACTATTACATTACATCTCTAAAATTACAAATTGGACACTTATTCACAGTTTCCATTTTCTTCATAAAATAAAAACTCTTTGAAAAAAATAGTCATGTCTAGTTCCTTATTTTAGACAAAATGAATTTTTCTTGACCCATAATTGACCCTATTCATCTTTAAGTCCTGTGAAAAACATATCAAAATTTGGGATGAGCTTAAAAATTATAGTAAGGTTTATAAGACAAGGAAACGAAACATTATCCCATCAATAAATAAAAAACAATGAAACTATACTTTTCAATCATAACATACCTTGTGATATCATAAGATTTATGAATAACACACAGAAATCATTAATCATTAAGGAAACATATTACATTCATAACATACTTACATTATATATTTCACAACTACATAGGGAGTTACATTTTGAATACCCATCATAGAATATTCCCTAAATCTCTTAGGAGAAACATTCACATTTACCTCCGTCATGTTAGCCAATGCATTAGAGAGCTATCTCGGGCTCACCCACCCTAGTTTATCACGGAACCACCCATATAAGTAAAAAATTACCAATAACCCTAACATATTCATAACACATAAAACAATCATAAATGAAATATAACATTTCCACTTTCAAATCACAATATATCATTTCAAAATATTTACATAATGAATGCTTTATCAAACCATTTTCGAAACCATTTAAAAAATATATTTTTCAATCAAAGTGTCCATACAAATTTAATGATTTTAAAAGAATTTAACATTTTAAAACATTAATGTCTTTATATAATTAAATCCTTGAAACCATTTAAAAAACATGGAAATTAATTAAGAATATTTAGAAGAATAAATATTTAAATCTTTTACAACGATATTTTAGTTAAAGAGTCTTTTAACACTTGACAAACACTTGACTAAAAATAATTAAAGAATAAAATAAAAAAAATCTTATAATATCATGAAAATAAAGATATTTAGGATATAATATTTCAAAGGGCAGTATATACACTACATAAATGCGAATTGGTGTATAGAAACAAATAAGTCTCAATGAAAAGTAGATTGAGACGAAATCCCTTACAAAGAAGGTATCCCTAGATTAAGGATAAATCAATGAAAAAATTATTTTCGAAAAATAAGAATAAACCCTATATAAGTGGATATTAAGTGTAAAACAATCAGATGTTATTAACACATATTTATAGCATGACATAATCAAGAAGTATAAGTTTTACCAAAAAAAATTAAAATTGGGTAAATAGGTTATCTTACTGAGATTCAATAGCCTAACGACGTCACTTAAAAATTCATAAAATGAGTTCATGAGAGAGAAAAGGGTATATCATCACTTGGAAATAAAATTTACATAAATAAGGATATATAAGAACATATCCCAACACAATAATATGTAAATTAAAAGACAAAACAGAAATAATTATTTTAAAAAGAATAGGGTGAAAGTTTCACTTACCGATTGGGTAACATATAAAAGATACAATACATGAAAGAAGTATCATTCATTGAATATTTAAATTCCCATAAATTAAATTATATTACCCAATTAAAAAAATTATGGTTATTACATACACCACACAAAAGGAAATAGTGGAAAATATAGTAGGAATCTCATGGGAATAAAAATTGAGATGAAAACCCTTTACCATGTTGTAATCAATCGAGTGTATGACCAAAAGTTAAAAACCACAAAATTATTCACATAATAACATGAATATAATTAGAATAATGATAATATATATCAAATGTAGTACACAATACACCCCATGGAGTTAATAAGTGGAGAACAAAAGAAATCTCATTGAATTAAAAGTGAGATAATAAACCCCCTACCACGTTGTAATCAATTGAGTCATCTGACAAAACGTTAATAAACTCCAAATGAATCACAAAATATGATGAATATAAAGAGAATAATAATAGTATATATCAAATTTCAGCAAAAAATACACCACATGAAATAAATAATTGGTGAACAATGGAAATATAACAGAATTAAAAGCGAGATAAGAAACACCTTACCTCGTGTCTAACACGAATTTTTTCCTTGTTCATCTTGAATAACAAACATAAGTTAATTTATACTTTATTAAGAACCTTTTTAATGTTTATTATTACTTGAATATCTCTTATTACCATGTTATAAACATTATGTAAACCTTTATGTTAATAATGATCGTTTTGTCGATATTTGGTACTTGAGTCAAAAATGAACACCTTATAATTACATGTTGTTTATGTGGTCAAGATTATATTATCTCCAGAATTATATTCATGATTTAGATACCATATATATCATATATATTCATTATATTGATGTATTTATAATATTACATAACATTTAGAGGTATGAAATGAAATGCATTGTTCATGGAGACGGTAAGCCGTACGTATGCATGAACACTACATTCTATTTCGTATTTAATGAAATCAAAACATCATAATACATAAGAATATTATAATTCCAGTATAATATAATAAATAATTTCAATAAATCCATCCTTTATATGTCCCACTTATGGCATTAATGTGTCATATCACTTTGATGGGGCGGTAGTCCACACTTCCTCAAATGAAGTTATCATGTTTACCAATAATTGAAACCATAAAGGTATAATATAAATGAAAAAAATACAGAAGCATAAAGAAAATATAAAAAATATATATATATCATATATTAAAATAGTTCCATAATAATGTCCACCATGAGAGGCGGTAGGATATATTTGAACAATCATCATTTCGTGAGGCAGTAGTTCACCGTCCACAGAAATAGTATGTTTTTTACCCATTAGATAGAGTTGTGTGTAAGTGTAGTTAGAATACTTATCATAACAAAAACCTAGTTTATTGGGGATACTGGTGTTGTTATAAAAGAATTTAATGAAAATAGTTTATGGGGGTTGGAGATATAAAATAAAACACAAGGACTTAAGAGAAGACGTTACCCTTAAATTGGGTATTTCCCTTTGGTTTGAACCAAAAAGTTTACTTGAAGTGCCTTATTCCTAAGGTAAGGATTCTAGTAGGAATATAGGGATCTTGAGAGATTATTTGGTTAGGATTTGGATGATCCAAGGGGATTTAGAGGTGTGAGGAAAAGGATAGAAGTGATGGATTTTATATGGGGGAGGAGGGGCTATTTCGGAAATTGTGAAAATATTACTTTGTTATATAAGTATTTTCACTTTATAAAGGTCCAAAACTAATTGAAATCAAATATAATAAGACTCCTTATCAAAATAAAATCATAAAATAATAATTGGATAGGTTTTTGATGTTATTTTAATCTTTATAATATTATTTATTTAAATAATTTATTAATGACGTAAACACTGCATCATTATTGTGTAATAAATAATTTTATTTATTTGATGTCTAAAGATAATAGAAAAACACCATAATGTAGTAAATCCTTTTATCATTCAAAAGAATATTTATAGTCTAAGAGATAACTTATATAACTTCATGTAAAAAATAATTTACTAAAAGATATTTGTTTATGCCATTTTTTCCTTTAAGTTAATTAAAATATAGTCATTATCACTCTTAAGTGGCTCCATAGGGTCCCAAAATCGACCCAAGGATGCCCATGGTCATCCATGACTCATTAAATAAGGTTAGAAAAACTTTTAAGGTAATTTGTTATTATTATAATATTCTTTTTACCTTGAATTACCCTATTCACCTTTAACTACGGTAAAAAAGTCAAAAGTTACTATTCACCAAAAATTATTTTAATCTTATTGATCAAAATTTTACTTAATAAAAATAACCATTTATGTCGTATTTTTGATATTCTATTTATAGAAGTAGTTTAATTTTATTTAAATGAAAAAGTCATATTTTTTACAACTACTTAGTGGCTTCACTATTCATCAAAAAGTGAAGTTTTTCAGAAAAATACCGAACATTCAGCCTAAGATATATTTGGTATTTTGAATTAAAAAATTATTTCTATTTTAGAAAATTATAAACAAATAAGTTTCCTTAAATAATTTAAAATTAATTCCTGTTTTCAAAACAAAAAAACTTGTTTTTAAGAAATAATAACTATCAAAAGATTGTCACTTGTTTATGCCCAATTTCAAAGTGAAATATCTTTTATTGACCAAAATTGGATTAAATAGTTAAAATATAATCTTATTAAACTTTAAAACCAATTAAAAAAATAATATTATCTTATAATTAAATAATATTAAAAGATATATTTGAATTAAAACACAACATTTTCCCCTATTTATTAAAAAATGAATTTTATCAGAAAAATACCAAAAATTTACCAATGTAAAATATGATATCCTGAATCAAAAGGCTATTTTTTTGTGAAATATAAAATATAAAAGTGACCGAAACATTATTTAAAGAGGTTTCACCATTAAAAAGTGGTAAATCAACCTTGTGAAGAATATTAGAGTATTTATACTTAAAATTAAATTTATTCAAAATTTAATCCCTTAACTTTTATTGTATAAAAGTAAAAAAAATTTAACAAACATATATAATAATTTTCTAGTTAGTTATATTTATTCCCACCATTATAAAATCTAGGTGTTAACTACCATTTAAAATAATATTATATTATTATTTTTCAGTATGACCCAACGTTGTGTGGAACGTAAGATTTCAAATAAACCCATTATTGTGTATTGGGTAATCCATCGAACATAGCATCCTCTTTAAAGTAAAATTAATAATTAATTTAAAAATGTTAATAAATATGAAAATTTAATATTCTTTATTTACCTGGGATGTTACATCCTTCCCCCCTTATGGGAATTACATCCATGCAATTTAAAAAATGGGCTCGAGAACTTCATTGAAAGCCCCACATCGAAAAAATAGTAAATAAAACTATAAATTTAAAATAAAGGACGAGGAGTACAAAGGATTCCGAGACAACAAATACTAGGATTCCACAAAAACATGGATTTGGAGGAGAAAGAAAACCATCATGTTGTGATGGAGAGTGATAGAAAACATGATTAGGAGAAAGTTAACCACCATAAAATCACAAACATGTGATAGGTTAAACAGTATTTGATTCCCCGATAGGAAAAGTTAACAGAAAACATTTTTAAAGTTACATTTCATTGAGGAATTTATTTATGATCTTACCTAAAAACATAAGGAAACACACTTAATTTTCATGTAGACTTTCTGCTTTTACTATATTTCTAACACAAACTCATAGTTTCTCAAAACGATGAGTATTCAGGATGACTTGTTCACATTAGAAGCACTATAATCAATTTCAAGAGAATCACATATTCCATAAAAGGTGAACTATATTATTTCCATGTATTTTGACATTAACTAAAACCAAAATGCTTAGAACAAGATCAGATAATCCTAAAAAATGTTAGTCTTTTAGAAAAATAAAAACAACCCTTAATCTCATAAGATTTTCAAACAAAACCCAAAGTTCAACAAAGACCATTCAATAAACAGTTGTCCTTAAAATTCTTCAATGTAATCAAAACTAATATTGAGACCCAAATCTCAAAAGGATTTAATCAAATAGTCTTCCATGATAAATCTTAACATTTATCTCCAAATAACATCAGTTACTCTGAAAGTATTATATTGAAATGTAATTAACCTAATCACATATTCTTTATGATAGGTTAATCATTTCAATATATAACCAAAAATAAACATATCCTTGATTCATAAAATCAAAAAACTAAAAATTATTGGTCATAATAACCAGGGACATCACATAGTCTAGTGGTAGGTGATAAATCCCAGGCGCACTTTGGTTGTGGGTTCGATTCCCACAACTTTTTCATACGTGACGGGTTGTCACGTGGTCTGGGTGTTGTCCTTTTCAAAAAACTATATAATTTTATAACATTACCAAAAAGATATAAATTTATAAAAAATAACCATAAAGGATATCTAATAACTTTCATTTTGCATCTCAAAATGTATTAACATATAATTTCCTCAAATTCAAGGATCATATAAACCCAAATGGTTCAATATAACTATATTCCCAAAAGAAAAGATAAATATTCGTTGAATAAAATTTTCATATATCAACATTAAGGGTTACACATACTATAAAAAGTATTCTAATGTAATCCCATCATCAAAAGATCCTTAATACTTTTATAAATTTCACCATCCTAAAATTTACCATAACTATTGAATCCCTTATATGTTGACTTCTTACCCATTCAACATTCTTCATGATCCATTAACCCTTCATTTCAAACTTATTTTTAAATAATTCATTCCTACAAACAAAATCATGAATCATATCCTAAGATTCAATAATGTCTAAACATCAGTTAAGAAATTATTCATACCTTTCATGGGTCATTGTCAGTTTCATCATCATCAATTGGAATGGCATTAGGTATTGGTAAACATATTTTTGAAAGATCCTGGTGATCCCATTCCAGAACCTTCTTCATAGGATATCTATTTGTGTAATTACCATGCACACCACATTTAAAACATTCAATTGATCCCTCATAAATAACATCTTTCCCCTCCCTAGAGTCAACTAGATGCTTCCTTTTTCCATGGTAGGTTCTTTCTTTATGACCATAATTTCCACATCTATAGTATCTTCTCGTCCCTTTGAATCATTTTCCTATGAGTTTCTTTCCACATCTTTGACACATAGTTTTTTGAATATAATTACCATTTTTATTATTACCTGAACTTCTATGGGGATTTGTTTCTCGCATATACGATGCCTTATAAAAATCACAAATGTTTAGGTGGTCAATCATGACTCTAGATAGTTATTTGAGAATAACCACAAGGTTTCTAATTAAATCTCCCATTTCATTCAATTCCCCATTCAGAAAACCCTCACAGTTTTCTTCACATACACTGTTACTTTGGTGCCTGCTATATCCATCCATTTACTAAAACCAAAAAGGTCAGTGGGAGTAAATTAGTAAAACGATTATATACTATCTTATGAGGAGGGTAAATACTAAGATATAATTATTCATGTTATCTTAAACTCATTCATGTTATCTAAAAAACTAAGACTCTTTCTTAAATTCTAACCATTATGGTAATGTCACTTATTCTTAAATAACACCCTAACCTCTAAACATATCTAAGATGACCTCTGATACCAACTATAATGACATGGCCTTAAAACATCACATAATCTTGAATTAAACGAATAATTCACATTGAGGATCTTTTTAGTTTTAGTGTTTTAGTGAATTAGGCCATAACTATTATATTACATCTCAAAAATTACAATGTAGACATTTATTCACAATTTGCATTTTTTTCATAAAATAAAAACACATTGAAAAAAAGAGCCTTATTTAGTTCTATGTTTTAGACAGTATGACTTTTCCATGATCTCATCCTTGAACTTATTCATCTTTAGGTTTTTTGAAAAACATTTCAAAACATGGGATGGGAATAAAAAGCTCAGTAAGGGTTATATGACAAGGAAATGAAACATTTTCCCATCAATAAATAAAAAACAATGAATCTATACTTTTCTATCATAACATACCACGTGAAATCATAATATTTACGAATAACACACCGAAATCATAAACCATAAAGGAAACGTTGGAATTCATAACATACTTACATTATAGCTTTAATAACTACATAGGGAGTTACATTTTTAATACCTATCACAATATATTCCCTGAATCTCTTAGGATAAATATTCACGTTTACCTCTGTCATGTTACCCAATTCATTGGAGAGCTGTCTTGGGATCACCCACCCTAGTTTATCATAGAACCACCCATCTATGTAAACAATGCCCAGTAAACATAACAAATTCATAACACATAAACAATAATAATGTAAAGATAACATTTCCACTTTGAAATCACAATATATCATTTAAATATATTTACATAATAAATGCTTTATCAAACCATTTTCAAAACCATTTAAAAAAGATAATTTTGAATCAAAGTGTCCCATAAAAATTTGAAGATTTTAAAGGAATTTAACATTTAAAAACACTAATGTATGTATATAAATAAATCATTGAAACAATTTTGAAAACATGCACTTTGATGAAGAATATTTAGAATAATAAATATTTAAATCTTTTAAAATGATGTTTTTGTTAAAGTGTCATGTAAAACTTGACAAACACATGACTAAACATAATTAAAGAATAAAAAAAATTATAATATTATGATAATAAGGATATTCAGGATATAATAATTCAAAGTGCAGTATATACACCATATAAAAGTGAATTGGTGTATGACAACAATTAAGTCTTAATAAAATGTAGATTGAGATGAAATCTTTACAAAGAAAGTTTCATTATATTAAGGATAAATTAATGACATAATTATGTGTGAAAAATAATAATACACCCAATATAAGTTGATATTAAGTTTAAAACAATCATATGTCATTCACACATATTTATATCACGACATAATCAAGAAGTAGAAGTTTATCCCAAAGAATTGAAATTCGGTAAAGATGTTCCCTTACTGAAATTTGACAGCCTAATGACGTCAAATTAAAATTCATAAAATGAGTTGAGGAGAGAGAAAAGAGTATATTATCACCTGGAAATTTGTTTACATCAATAAGTATATAGAAGTTCATATCTCAACAAAATTATATGTAAATTAAAAGAGATAACAAAAAAGAAGTATTTTAAAAAAATAGTGTGAAAGGTTCCCTTACCGATTTGGTAACATATGAAAGATAAACCACATGAAAAAAGGATCATTAAATGAATATTTAAATAACATAAATTAAATTATATTACACAATGAATAAAATCATGGGTAGTTCAGACACCACACAAAAGGAAACGATAGAAAATATAGTAGGAATCTCGCGGGAATAAAAAGTGAGATAAAAATACCTTAACACGTTGTAATCAATCAATTTGTATGAAGAAAAGTTAATAACCACCAAATTATTCCCAAAAAAACATGAATATAAATATAATCATGATAATATATATCAAATGGTTGTACAAAACACCCCACATGCAATAAATAAGTGTTGAACCAAGGAAATCTCACGGAATTAAAAGTGATTTAGGAAACCCCTTACCCCGTTGAAATCCATCGAGTCTTATGACCCAAAGTTAATAACCATAAAATGAACCACCTAATACCATGAATATAAATAAAATAATAATAATATATATAAAATTGCAGTACAAAATACAACACATGAAATAAATAAGTGGTGAACAATTGAAATATCACAGAATTAAAAGTGGGATAAGAAACCCCTTACCTCTTATCTGACTTGACTTGTTTGCTCATTATTCTTCCTGAATAATAAACATAAGTTAATTTATACTTCATTAAGAACCATTTTAAAGTTTATTATTACTTTTATAAAACTTATTACCATGTTATAAACATTATGTAATCATTTAAGTTAATAATGGTTGTTTTGTCGATATTTGGTATTTGAGTAAAAAATGAACTCCTTATAATTACAAGTTGTCCATGTGGTCAAGAGTATGTTATATACATAAAGATATTAGTGATTTAGATATCATATATATCATATATATATAGTATATATATGTATTTATAATATTATATAACATTTAGAGGTAAAAAATGAAATGCACTGTTCATGGAGACGGTAATCCATACGTAGGTATGGACAAACATTTTTTCTATTCCGTATTTAATGGATTGAAAAAATAATGATACATAGGTATATTATAATACCAATAAAATATAATATATAATTTCATTAAATAAATCCTTTATAGGTCCTACATATGGAATGAATGAGTCATATTACTTTGAGGGGGCGGTAGTCCGCACTTCCTCAAATGAAATTTTCATGTTTTCCCATAATGGAAACCATAATGGTATGCTATAAATGAAAAAATATAGAAGTATAAAGAAAAAACTAAAAATAATATATTTATATATAAAAATAAAGTTCAATGAAAATGTCCACCATGAAAGGAGGTAGGAGATATTTGAACAATCCTTGTTTCATGAGGAAGTAATTCACCTTCCATAGAAACAATATGTTCTTTACCCATTAGAAGGAGGTGTCTATAAGTGTAGTTAGAATCCTTCTTATAAAAACAACAAAGTATATTGAGGATAATGGTGTTGTTATAAAATAATGGATTTAAAATATTTTAGGTGGGTTGGATATGTAATATAAAACAGAAGGACTTAAGAGAAGATGTTACATTTAAATTGGGTATCTCCCTTTGGTTTGAACCAAACAGTTTACTTGAAGTTCTATATGCCTAAGGTAAAGATTATAAGAGTAATATAGGGATATTTAGAGCTTATTTGAGCATGTATTGTAAGATCAATTGGGTCAGGAGGTGTGAGGAATGGGTTAGAAGTGAGGGATTTTTACAAGGGGAGAAGGGGCTTTTTAGCAAAGTGTGAAAATATTATTTTATTATATAATGATTTTCAATTTCTAAAGGACCAAAACTAATTAACGTAAAATATAATATGGATCATGGTAGAAGTAAAGTCATACAATAATAATTGGATAGGTTTTTTTATTTTATTTTAATCATTATAATCTTTTTGATTTAAATCATTTATTAATGAGGTAAACACTATGTCATTATTGTGTCATAAATAATTTTATTTATTTGATGTATAAAAATTATAAAACAATACCATGGTTTTTTAAATTTTTTTTTCTTTAAAAAAATATTTATAGTCGAATGGATAACTTATATAATCCCATGTAAAAATTAATTTACTAAAAGATATTTTTTATGTCATTTTTGCCTTTACTTTTAGTTAATTAAAATAAACTCGCATTATCACTCATAAGTGGCTCCATGGGATCCCAAATTCGACCCAAGGATGCCCGTGGTTGGAAATTAATCATCCAATAAGGATAGGACAAGTGTTAAGGTTATTATGTATTATTATAATATTTTTTTCCTTGAATTACCCTATTTACCTTCAACCGCGGTAAATAAATGTCAAAAGTTACTATTCACCAAAAATTATTTTCCTCATATTGAACCTCATTTTACTTAATAATAATAAAAATGTAAGTCAGATTTTTGAAATTCAATTCAAAAAATTTGTAAAATTTCATTAAAATGAAAAAGTGAGATTTTTAACTACTGCTTAGTGGTTTCACTATTCATAAAAAATTGATGTTTTTCAGAAAAATACCAACAATTCATCGTAATATATTTTTGATATTCCAAATTCAAAAAATGATGTCTATTTTGCAAAATTAAAAACATAGAAGATTACTTAATAACTTTAAAATTAATTCTTGTTGTCAAAACAAAAATCGTGTTTTTAAGAAATAATAACTATCAAAATATTGACACTTGTTTATTTCAATTTCAAAGTGAAATTTCTTTCAATGACCAATATTGGAATAAATGGTAAAAATATAATATTATTACACTTTAAAACCAATTAAAAAGAATATATAAGCATATAAATAAATTTGATTAAAAGGCATATTTGAATTAAGATACAACAATTTTCACTATTCATTAAAAAATAAATTTTATCAGAAATATACCAAAAATTTACCCAAGTAAATTATGATTTCCCAAATATAAATAAGAATTTAATTCTGTCAAATAGAACATTTAAAAGTGACCAAAACTAGATTTACAGAGGGATCTCCATTAAAAAGAGGTAAATCAACCTTTTAAATAATATTAGAGTATTTATGCTTAAAATTAGATTTATTAACATTTTAAGCCTATAAATTTAATTAGGTAAATGAAATAAAAAAAACAAACATGTATAATAATTTTTTAGTTAGTTATTTTTATTCCCACCAATATAACGGCTAAGCGTTAACTACCATTTAAAATGATGTTATATTTTTATTTTTCAGTATGACCCATCGTTGTGCGCAACATAATATTTCAATGAAAAATATTGTTGGGTATTCAGTATGCCATTGAACATAGAATCCCCTTTAATGTAAAATTAATAATTAATTTAAAAATATTAATAAATATAAAAATGTTATATTATTTATTTACATGGAATGTTACAAAGAATCAGTCACTTATTGATTTTGATAATAATAATATCATCCATTTATCGGTCCAAATGGATAATTTTGAGGATTTATGTAGAAGTCCATTCGATTTAACATTCTCTAGTTAGAGGTGGGAAAGTTAGTTCCCATTGGACCAAGTCTCATATAAGATATATCTGAGTAGATTCAATTGATCAGAAAGTAGTTTGTAGCCACACAAAGATAAAAAAATATTATTTCCAACATAAGATATTAACTCTAGATTTTGAGGTTGGTCACTAGGTTCTTCATCGAGTGTCTCTTAGGATAGTGAAATCCTAGATCTATATATAGAGAAATTATAAGGCCCTAGCCTTAAACCTTACTTAATCTGGAGTTATTACAAGATTACACATTGAGGATCTTTTCGGGTTTAGAGTTTTATAGAATTAGATCATAAAACTTGAATTACATTCCACATATAAACAAAGTGGTTACATAAAAATCGTATTCTTCATTCCCATCAATGGAAACACATTTAAAATAAAACATGGATTATTTCTTGACACATCCTTGACTCTATCATCTTATCATGTACCTTTCCCTTGACCTGTGAAAAACATTTCAAAAACATGGGATGAGCATAAAAACTCAGTATGGGTTATAAAAAAACATGGAAAGGAAACATGAGTTCATATATACATAATAATGAAATCATACTTTACCCATAAAACATAGGCACTTTAACATACCTCATAAAATCATGAATAAATCATAGAAATCATAAGACATAAAGGTAACTTGAGGCATTCATAACATTCTTACGTAGGGAGTAACCCTCTTGGTTACGTTTGGAATACCCATCACAGTATATTCCCTAAATCTCTTCGGAGAAACCTTAATGTTTCACTCCTTCACGTTACCCAATGCATTGGAGAGCTATAACGGGCTCACCCGCGCTTAGTTTATCACGGAACCACCCGTCTTCATAATAATTCCCAAGAACCATAACATAATCATATCACATAAAACATGCATAAAGGAAACATAAAATTTCCACATTTCAATCACGAGATATCAATACAGCACATTGATATAAAAACATTATGAAAACCATTTTCAATACTAAAATAAAAGAAAAGTAAAACATGGTATTTATTTTTCTTTTAAAAAGAAGGTATGGCTTGTAGAGGAAGCCGAAACTCAAATAACGGTCATGACGGCGGAGAAATCGTTGTCGCCGCATACGTACGACAAAAACATTCCCTTTTGTTGTTTAGTAAACGCTTCATATAAAAAAGATTCCTTTTGAATAAACGTAAAAGTCAAAGGGGTTTATACACCGTATAAAAGAAAGTTGTGTATAAAATAAAATATGCCTCAACGAAAGGAGATTGAGACGAAGTCCCATACCTCGTATCCGACTTGACCCGACCGTTCTTTAATATCCTGAATAATAAATTTGAGTTAATCTCTACTTGCTTATGAATCTTTTTCAAGTTCATTATTTCTTTTATACCATGTTATGAACATCATGTAATCAGTTAAGTTAATAATGTTCATTTTGTCGGTATTTGGTTCTTAAGTCAAAAATAGACTTATTACACTTACATGTTGTTAATTTGGTCAAAGGTTCATTATATCCAGAATGGTATTCATGATGTAGATATCATATATGTCATATATATCCAGTACATACATGCATTTATAATATTACATAATCATTTAGAGGTAAGAAATGAAATGCACCGTTCATGGAGACGGTAAGCCATACGTACGCATGAACACTACTTTCATTTCTATTTCGTATTTTGTAGAATGTAATCATAATGATATAAAGGTATATTATAATTCCAGTATAATATCATATATAATATCATAGTTCCATCCTTTATATGTCCCACACATGGTATTTAACGAATCAAATCACTTTTAGGGGGCGGTAGTCCGCACTTCCTAAAATGAAGATATCGTGTTTACCCATAATGGAAACCATAAAGGTATGCCCAAAATGAAAAAAAACAGAAGCTTAAGGAAAACATAAACATATTATATATCATATATAAAAATAGTGACATCATTATGGCCACCTTTGAAGGTGTTAAATGAGTATTGAACAATCATCGTTTCGGGAGGCAGAATTTCGCCATCCACGGAAACCGTATGTTCATTAACCATTTGATGTAGTTGTGTGAGAGTGTAGCTCAAATAAATCTTATAACAACATCCTAGTATATTTAAGATACTGGTTTTGTTACAAAAGAAGTAAATAAAAAGAGCTTAGGGGGTTGGAGAAGCAAAATAAAACAAATGAACATGAGAGAAAGAATTACCTTTAAAAGTGTAACTCCTTTTGATTTGAGCCTAAAGGCTTCCTTTGAAAGGATTATTCCCAAAGGGAATCCTCTAGGATGAGAAGAGGGATGTGGAGAGAGTAAATGGGCAGGGGTTGGCCGAGCCAAAGGCTTGAGGAGTGTGTGAAATGAGGTAGAGGTGGGGGCCTTTTATAAGAGGAGAGGAGGGGCACTTTTGGAAAGTAAATAAATATTACTTTATTTGAAAATATGTTTCGGTTTTAAAAGGTCCCACATTGATATAATTCGTGGATAAGGTGATAAGGGTTCGAAATCCACTCATAAAATTGGTTTTGGACATGTGTAGTTCATAGATTTTACATTATCTTTTCATTTTATTTAAATCGTCAAATAATGATGTCATCGCTGCATCATTATTATGTCATAAATAATTTAATTTATTTAATGTCTAAAAATCATAAAAAAATACTATGATGTAGGAAATCTTTTTAGATTTCCAATGAATATTTATAATCAAATATCTGATCTTTATAACCCCATGTAAAAATTGTTTTCGTAAAACATATTATGTTTGTGTCATTTTTACTTTTACATTAAATAAAAAGTTATTTATGTCATTTCCCAACCAAAATGTCTCCATGGGGTCCCCAAGTTGACCCATGGCTTTTCTTGGTCGGCCATGACACAACCAATAAGTTTGGGACATGTGTCTAGGACATTTCATATTATTAAAGCATTATTTATACCTTAAACTACACTAATTACCACTAATCGCGATTTAAAACTTAATAAGTTACTATTCACCAAAAAATTATTTTAATCTCATTGAACCATATTTTACTTCTTAATGACAACCATGTATGTCAGATTTTTGAAATTCAAAACACAATGATGGAAAAATTTTATTTAAACGGAAAATCAGTCTTTATAAGTACCACTTAGTGGTTTCACTATTCATCAAAAATTGGATTTTTTCAGAAAAATACCAAAAATTCACCCTAAGCTATATTTGATATTCCGAATTAAAAAATGAAGTCTATTTTACAAAATTCAATACATATAAGTCAAATTAATTAATTTAATAATTAATTCCCGCTGCCAGAGCAAATAGCGTGTTTTTACAAAACAATAAGTATCAAAAGATTGACACCAGTTGAAGTCTAATTTCAAAGTGAAATTGATTCCAATGACCACCATTGGATAAAATGGTAAAAATATATTCTAATTTCACTTCAAAACCAATTCAAAACATAATTTAATCATATAAATAAATTAGATTAAAAAGCAGTTTTGATGTAAAATGTAGTATTTTTCACTATTCATTAAAAAATGAACATTGTCAGAAAAATACCAAAAATTCATACAAGGTAAATTTTGATGTCCCAATCATAAAGAATAAGTTTATTTTGACAAAAATAGTCTATAAAAGTGTCAAAATATAGATTCAAAAATGGTTTTCCATCAAAAGGCACTAAAACAATCTTTTAAGAATATTAGTGTATTCCATACATAAGATTGTATTTATTTTCATTTTAAGCCTCTATAACACTATCTTAATCATTAATAGACATAGATAAAAATATCTATTATTCATTAGTTACTTGGGATGTTACATCCTTCCCCCCTTTAGAAAATTGCGTCCCCCAATTTATTTACTTATCGAATACAAGGGGGTACTTATCCCTCATTGCATTTTCAGATTCCCATGTTGCCTCTTCAATCATGTGGTTTTTCCACAAAACCTTTACCTGCATAATCACCTTATTCCGTAACACTTTCTCCCTGTGGTCAAGAATCTGGACCGGTTGTTCCTCATAAGATAGGTTCTCTTCCAGGTGAACTACCTCTGGACTCAAAACATGAGATGGATCTGGCATATACTTTCTCAACATCGAAACATGAAAAACAATGTGTACCTGAGATAAACTCGGAGGTAAAGCCACTCGGTATGCAACTGATCCAACTCTCTCTAGAATTTCGTATAGTCCAATGAACCTTGGACTCAACTTTCCTTTCTTACCAAATCTCATCACACTTTTCCAAGGAGAAAACTTGAGAAAAACATGATCACCTACCTCGAAAGATAGATCTTTCCCCCGGTTATCCGCATAACTCTTCTGCCTGCTCTGAGCTGTTCTCATGTGTTTCTGAATCAGCTGAACTTTTTCTTCCATCTCTTCTACCAATTCTGGTCCCATCAACTTCCTTTCACCCACTTCATCCTAGAAAGCTGGAGTTCGACACCGCTTCCCATATAATGCCTGAAATGGTGCCATCTGTATACTGGAATGAAAACTGTTATTATATGAAAACTCAACCAAAGAAAGATGTTGGTCCCAACTTCCCTGATAATCCATAGAACAAGCTCGTAGCATATCCTCCAATGTCTGAATTGTTCGTTTTGACTGCCCATCTGATTGAGGATGAAAAGCTGTACTAAAATTTAATTCAGTACCCAATGACTTCTGAAGGCCTTTCCAAAAGTTAGAAGTAAACATGGGATCACGATTCGATACAATGGAGAGAGGAACTCCATGTAACCTGACTATCTCTTTAAGATACAAACGGGAAAGTTGATCAAGAGAGAAAGTATCTCGTATAGCAAGGAAATGAGCAGATTTGGTCAAGCGATCAACAATAACCCAGATTGCATTATTACCTCGAGATGTCTTTGGTAATCCAACAACAAAGTCCATAGATATATTCTCCCATTTCCACTCTGGCACTGGTAAAGGCTGAAGCATCCCTTTCAGTAACTGTTGCTCTGCTTTAACCTGCTGACAAGTCAAACACTTCACAGTAAAATCAGCAATATCTCTTTTCATTCCATCCCACAAGTAATACTCCCGCAGATCTCTATACATCTTAGTACTGCCCGGATGAACTGAAAACGGAGAACTATGAGCTTCACATAACAAATCTCTCTTGAACTGTGAATCACAAGGCACACACAATCTCTTCCCAAATCTCAAAACACAATCACTATCAATGTTGAATTCAGGCAACTTACCTTTCTAAACCAGCTCTACCTTTTTCTGCAACTCACTGTCTTGCTTCTGTGCTTGCTTGATTCTATCTGATAGAGAAGATATCACTGATACCTGAAACAAAAAAGAAGGACTTCCTGCACCAACAACTTCTATGCCAAAGTTCATCAAATCGTTAACCAAAGGATCACGTTCCAAACACAACATTGTTAATGAAGCATTACTTTTTCGACTCAAAGCATCATCCACTTTATTTGCTTTTCCCGAATGGTAATGAATTGTACAATCATAATCCTTGATTAATTCCAGCCATCTCCTTTGTCTCATGTTTAACTCTTTCTGAGTGAATATATACTTTAAACTTTTGTGATCGGTATATATTTCACACTTTACACCATAAAAATGATGCCTCCAAATTTTTAAAGCAAAAACAATAGCAGCTAGTTCCAAATCATGTGTAGGGTAATTTACCTCATGAGTTTTCAACTGTCGTGAAGCATAAGCAATTACCTGATCATTCTGCAGTAGGATGCAACCAAGTACTTTCAATGAAGCATCACTGTATACAAAAAACTCACCATTCCTGGAAGGTAGTTCCAAAACTGGAGCATTCACCAATCTTCTTTTCAATTCCTGAAAACAATCATCACATTCTTTTGTCCAAATAAACTTAACACCCTTCCGAGTTAGCTTAGTCATTGGACTAGATAACCGTGAAAAATTTCTAACAAACCTTCGGTAATAGCCCGCCAAACCAAGGAAGCTACGAATCTCGGTTACATTTGTGGATCTTGGCCATTCTTCCACAACTTTTGTTTTTGCAGGATCAACAGTTATTCCATCTTTAGAAACAATGTGACCAAGGAAAGAAATTTGTTGCAACCAAAACTCACACTTGCTAAATTTCCCATACAGTTTCTTTTCTTTTAAGGTTTGCAAGATAACCCTTAAATTTTTTTCATGCTCCTCTTTACTTTTAGAAAACACCAAAATATCATCAATGAAAACCACCACAAACTTATCCAAGAACTCATGGAAAATTCTATTCATTAAGTCCATGAATACAGTAGGTGCATTGGTTAGCCCAAAAGGCATTACTACAAATTCATAATGGCCATATCTCGTACGGAACGTGGTCTTCGGAATATCTGCCTCCTTTACCTTCAGCTGATGGTACCCCGATCTCAGGTCAATCTTTGAAAAAAACTGAGCTCCCTGGAGCTGATCAAACAAATCATCGATATGAGGCAAAGGGTATTTGTTCTTAACAGTGATATTATTCAAGGCTCTATAATCAATGCAAAGTCTCATAGAACCATCTTTCTTTTTAACAAATAAAACAGGAGCACCCCATGGTGATGTGCTAGGTCTAATGAAACCTTTCTCTAATAAATCTTGCAATTCCTCCTTCAACTCTAAAAGTTCAATTTGTGCCATTCGATAAGGGGGTTTTGAAATTGGCTTAACATCAGGAACTAAGTCAACAATAAACTCAACTTCCCGATCTGGTATTATTCCAGGCAACTCATCAGGAAAAACATCAGGATACTCATTTACCACTGGCACATCATTAATCTGAACAGTTCCTTTATTTTCAACGACGTGTGCAAGGTAACATTCATTTCCATCTTTTACAAGTTTCTCGGCCTCTTGATATGTTATCAAAAGTAAGGGTTCATTCTTGTAATCAAACTGAAAGTCTTTCTGAAAAGAAACTTCTTTAGCTCTATAGTCAATCTTAGCATGGTAAATAGAGAGTCAATCCATACCCAAGATAACATCAAACTCTACTAGAGGTAGAACAATAAGGTTTGCAAGTAGGTTCTTTCCACAGATAAGGATAGGAAGATTCTTATAAATTCTTTTTTCCTCGACACTTCCCCCAGGTGTTTTTACCAAAAGTTCAGGAGTCATTTCTTGAGATGGTATTCCCATTTTACTAGAAAAGGATTCAGAGATGAAAGAATGTGTAGACCCCTAATCAAACAACACACTGGCATAATCTGAAAAAACAAAAAAAGTACCTGATACAACTTCATTTGATGGCCCGACATCTACTGAATTAGTTGCAAAGGATTTCACCACCCCTTTCTGCTTGTAGTCTAACTGCTTCCCATCACTCAAGCTCCTTGTCGGACACTCGTTTTCATAGTGAACCATCTCATTGCACTTATAACATTTCACTAACTGTAAATCAAATTTGTTCTTACCTTCACCTTGATCCTTTTCAGTGCAATCACGAGCCTTATTTCCCATCTTGCCACATCGGTAGCACTTTCCAGAATTCAGAAGACATTCCCCAGCATGCCTTTTGCCACATTTATCGCAAACTGGAAACTTAGTTCTCTTACCATCAGACTTTTTTGAAGAATTCTTAACTTTCTCCTGCCACCTTGGTCTCTTCTTCTGCTGGTTGTTATAGAACACTTGGTCATCGGCAAACTCCATTTCCACCTTCTCAGCACATCGAACAAGATTTTCATAATTTTTAAACTCACGATAAGATAATTCCCTTCGATACTTTGGCTTTAATCCTGAGTAAAAACTATTTATTTTACTATCAAGGTCCCGGATAAAATTTGGAGCATACCTTGCCAATCGAGTGAACCTTTCTTCATAGGCAGCCACTGAGTCATCCTCTTGCCTCAATTCCAAGAATTGATTTTCCATCCTAAGTCGAACAGCCTTAGGAAAATACTTCTCAAGAAACATACCTTTGAATTCATCCGAGTCAAAAGCATCAATCTCATCGGTGTCCCTGATATTTTTAACCATAGACCACCACTGATCTGCTTCACCCTCCAAATGGTAAATAGCAAGACTAACCTTTTGATTGTCTGAACACCCCATGACATCAAAAATCTTCTCCAGTGCTTTAATCCTCCCTTCAGCTAGAACAGGGTCAGATGATCCTCTGAATGATGGTGGATGTTGCCTCATGAAATGTTCCACCACTGACATGTTCCTCTGCGGTTGTTCTGGCTGATCACATGCATGGATACCACCGCCATTTATCGCTTGATTCAACTGAGCCATTACTGCAACAAACTGTTCAGTTCCAATTCCGACCATTTCTGGATGCTGATTTGGAAGGTTATTTCCTTCTGTATGCCTTCCTAGCACTGCTTCCCTATTTCCTCTGTGGAAAACCATTCTGAACAAACATGTCTTAGATGAAGCAACATGGTAATCTTTAAATGCTATATCATTTCGAAAAAAAAATTATTTTTGGATAAACATTTAATATAATTATAACTCATAAAGTTATCTAAACCGACCTTTGATACCAACTATAAGGCCCCAACCTTAAACCTTACTTTATCTTGAGTTATTACAAGATTACACATTGAAGATCTTTTCGGGTTTAGAGTTTTAGAGAATTAGATCATAAAACTTGCATTACATTCCACATATAAACAAAGTTGTTACACATAAATATTATTCTTCATTACCATCAATGAAAGCACATTTAAAATAAAACATGGATTATTTCTTGACACATCCTTGACTCTATCATCTTATCATGTACCTTTCCCTTGACCTGTGAAAAACATTTCAAAAACATGGGATGAGCATAAAAACTCAGTATGGGTTATAAAAAAAACATGGAAAGGAAACATGAGTTCATATATACATAAGAATGAAATCATACTTTACCCATAAAACATAGGCACTTTAACAAACCTCATAAAATCATGAATAAATCATAGAAATCATAAGTCATAAAGGTAACTTGAGGCATTCATAACATTCTTACGTAGGGAGTAACCCTCTAGGTTACGTTTGGAATACCCATCACAGTATATTCCCTAAATCTCTTCGGAGAAACCTTAACATTTCACTCCTTCGTGTTACCCAATGCATTGGAGAGCTATAACGGGCTCACCTGCCCTTAGTTTATCACGGAACCAACCGTCTTCATAATAATGCCCAAGAACCATAACATAATCATATCACATAAAACATGCATAAAGGAAACATAAAATTTCCACATTTCAATCACGAGATATCAATAAAACACATTGATATAAAAAAATTATGAAAAACATTTTCAATACTAAAATAAAAGAAAAGTAAAACATGGTATTTATTTTTCTTTTAAAAAGAAGGTATGGCTTGTAGAGGAAGCCGAAACTCAAATAACGGTCACGACGGCGGAGAAATCGTTGTCGCTGCATACGTATGACAAAAACATTCCCTTTTGTTGTTTAGTAAACGCTTCATATAAAAAATATTCCTTTTGAATAAACGTAAAAGTCAAAGGGGTTTATACACCGTATAAAAGAAAGTTGTGTATAAAATAAAATATGCCTCAACGAAAGGAGATTGAGACGAAGTCCCATACCTCGTATCCGACTTGACCCGACCGTTCTTTAATATCCTGAATAATAAACTTGAGTTAATCTCTACTTGCTTATGAATCTTTTTCAAGTTCATTATTCCTTTTATACCATGTTATGAACATCATGTAATCAGTTAAGTTAATAATGTTCATTTTGTCGGTATTTGGTTCTTAAGTCAAAAATAGACTTATTACACTTACATGTTGTTAATTTGGTCAAAGTTTAATTATATACAGAATGGTATTCATGATATAGATATCATATATGTCATATATATCCAGTACATACATGCATTTATAATATTACATAATCATTTAGAGGTAAGAAATGAAATGCACCGTTCATGGAGACGGTAAGCCGTACGTATGCATGAACGCTACTTTCATTTCTATTTCGTATTTTATAGAATGGAATCATAATTATATAAAGTTATATTATAATTCCAGTATAATATAATATATAATATCATAGTTCCATCCTTTATATGTCCCACATATGGAATTTAACGAATCAAATCACTTTTAGGGGGCGGTAGTCCGCACTTCCTAAAATGAAGATATCATGTTTACCCATAATGGAAACCATAAAGGTATGCCCAAAATAAAAAAACAGAAGCTTAAGGAAAAAATAAACATATTATATATCATATATAAAAATAGTGACATCATAATGGCCACCTTTGAAGGTGTTAAATGAGTATTGAACAATCATCGTTTCGGGAGGCAGAATTTCGCCATCCACGGAAACCGTATGTTCTTTAACCATTTGATGTAGTTGTGTGAGAGTGTAGCTCAAATAAATCTTATAACAACATCCTAGTATATTGAATATACTGGTTTTGTTACAAAATAAGTAAATAAAAAGAGTTTAGGGGGTTGGAGAAGCAAAATAAAACAAATGAACATGAGAGAAAGAATTACCATTAAAAGTGTAACTCCTTTTTATTTGAGCCTAAAGGCTTCCTTTGAAAGGATTCTGCCCAAAGGGAATCCTCTAAGATGAGGAGAGGGATGTGGAGAGAGTAAATGGGAAGGGGTTGGCCGAGCCAAAGGCTTGAGGAGTGTGTGAAATGAGGTAGAGGTGGGGGCCTTTTATAAGAGGAGAGGAGGGACACTTTTGGAATGTAAATAAATATTACTTTATTTGAAAATGTTTTTCGGTTTTAAAAGGTCCCACATTGATATAATCCGTGTATAAGGTGATAAGGGTTCAAAATCCACTCATCCAATTGGTTTTGGCCATGTGTAGTTTATAGATTTTACATTATCTTTCCATTTTATTTAAATCGTCAAATAATGATGTCATCGCTGCATCATTATTATGTCATAAATAATTTAATTTATTTAATGTCTAAAAATCATAAAAAAATACTATTATGTAGGAAATCGTTTTAGCTTTCCAATGACTATTTATAATCAAATATATGATCTTTATAACCCCATGTAAAAATTGTTTTCGTAAAACATATTATGTTTGTGTCATTTTTACTTTTACATTAAATAAAAAGTTATTTATGTCATTTCCCAACCAAAATGTCTCCATGGGGTCCCCAAGTTGACCCATGGCTTTTCTTGGTCGGCCATGACACAACAAATAAGGTTGGGACATGTGTCTTGGTCATTTCATATTATTGAAGCATTATTTATACCTTAAACTACACTAATTACCACTAATCGTGATTAAAAACTTAATAAGTTACTATTCACCAAAAAATTATTTTAATCTCATTGAACCACATTTTACTTCTTAATGACAACCATGTATGTAGGATTTTTGAAATTCAAAACACAATGATGGAAAAATTTTATTTAAACGGAAAATCAGTCTTTATAAGTACCACTTAGTGGTTTCACTATTCATCAAAAATTGGAGTTTTTCAGAAAATTACCAAAAATTCACCCTAAGCTATATTTGATATTCCGAATTCAAAAATGAAGTCTATTTTAAAAAATTCAATACATATAAGTCAAATTAATTAATTTAATAATTAATTCCCGCTGCCAGAGCAAATAGCGTGTTTTTACAAAACAATAAGTATCAAAAGATTGACATCAGTTTAAGTCTAATTTCAAAGTGAAATTGATTCCAATGACCACCATTGGATAAAATGGTAAAAATATATTCTAATTTCAATTCAAAACCAATTCAAAACATAATATAATCATATAAATAAATTAGATTAAAAAGCAGTTTTGATGTAAAATGCAGTATTTTTCACTATTCATTAAAAAAATGAACATTGTCAGAAAAATACCAAAAATTCATACAAGGTAAATTTTGATGTCCCAATCATAAAGAATAAGTTTATTTTGAAAAACATAGTCTATAAAAGTGTCAAAATATAGATTCAAAAATGGTTTTCCATCAAAAGGCACTAAAACAATCTTTTAAGAATATCAGTGTATTCCATGCATAAGATTGTATTTATTTTCATTTTAAGCCTCTATAACACTATCTTAATCATTAATAGACATAGATAAAAATATCTATTATTCATTACTTACTTGGGATGTTACAGAAATATATCACCCAAGTTCATTAGGTCGTTTGAGGTAGTGGAGAGGATGGGTCTAGTAGAATACCGATTAGATCTTATAGAGTGATAAAGTTCAATAGACTAAATGTTTCACATGTCAAAAACTCATAAATATCACCACGATCATTATCACATGATAAATATTCATGTTTTTTAGATTGATGTTGATGCACCCTTTGAGGAGTATATGATCTTTAATGCATATTGAGAAGAATATATGAGGAAACCTCATTACCCTAGTGTGAGTGTTGTGTAAAATTGTGTATGTTTATGATGATTCTTGGTAGAGGTATCCATATATGTAGGCACACTTGAATAACTTAATAACCAATATGTTTCGGTGATTTAAGGGAGCACTACTCGAGGATGTCCTATAATATGGTGGGGATATTGCAATATCCAACCCTTCTCCATGTACTTTATCAATTTATATTTCTTTTAAACTCTTTAAATTTTGTAAATAAGCCTAGTTACTAGTTTTAAAGGGTGTTAAAGTGATTTCTAGGGACATAGAGGAGTCAGTATAGATGTGGATAGTGGTGGTTTGTATCTTGGGAGATGTTGTTGTTCCACTAGCCAACAGGTGAACTATAGTGTATCTAACCATTATTATAGGAGGCCCAATAGCTAGATTGTGAGACCCATTGGACCTCGAGTGGAGACTTGGTATAATGGGTCTCCAAGAGGAGGAACACTTGCCAACTAGTGGGGTTTATGGATGCACTGTGGCTCTGGTTAAAACCACCATCAAACTGGTGGATTCTAGTGTCTAGCTAGTGGTATTCGGAATGACGACATAAGTGAGTGTAATAATCATATTTATTCTTAAAAAATCCTTTGTTTAAGTATATTAATCCATCTTCATACCTAATTTATCATATATATATTTTAAGGGTTAGACAAGGATTATTTGTATTCTTTAACACCTCTCCTTGATCACTTAACACATTCTTTGATATAAACATCTTTATTTAATTAAAATTTTCTCATCTTTGGAAATTTCCTCTTGTTTCCTCCTTATATTTTCTTATTCAAGTATAGATATTTTGGATCCACTACTATCCATAGGATAGTACAGTGTTTTTCATTGATCCATATACACAATCACAGGTCTCTTAATATCCACTATTGTGGTAGGTGGTCTGAAACATCTCCCAAGGTATACCATAATTTTTATAGTGTGTGTAACATATGTGATCATCACAAAATCTCATGTGTGTGTCTCTTTTATATTAGAAATCATTTTTATTGCTTGAATCCTTATTCCTAGGCCTCCCACAAATCACTTTAGGTTCTTTGGTAGTGATATTGGGACTTACAACCACCTAAGAGGGTTCTTTACTCATGACCACATTGAATGTATGAACATTTATCCCTATGCTATATGAAGAATAATTTATGGATTTAAATTGACATGTAAATTATTTTAATTATCATGATAAATAAACACTTTCATTTTATATGGGTAATTGGAATGAAAACTAATTTGGCATGATTAAGAGACAGAATATGGATATAATTGTGTGTGAATAGTAATTTGGATTAATTGATATGTAAATTTGAATTCTCAAAATTTTATCTGAATTATAAAACTAGTAATTTGAAATTGAGCATGGTGGATCAATAAATGGGTAACATGGAATAACTAATTTAATGGTATGATAATTTTTAATTTAGATAGAATAACTAATTTGAAATATACTAACATGTTTGGAATATTTGGTAAATTGGAATGCATGTGTATTGTTTCATTTTATTTTTGAAATGATAATTTGGATATAAAATGGAAATTTTTATAATGTCTAATTTACAACAAGATTATATGTGTCAGAATAATATGAATTTTCACTGGCTCCATTGATACTTTTTCCCTTGGTATGGTCTTCAACCTTGATACATAATATCTCTATGTAGCTCTAGCATTGGAATTCTCATAGAGTCCATTATTATATGGTTACTTGATGCTCGGGATAGAGATGAGTTCTACATGATTCTTGAGTGTGATATAAGCTATTATTTGATACATTGAATGGTTACTTAGTCCTTGTAATGAGAATACCTCTAGTATCTAATATGGTAAAATAGATATATTAGGTACCAAGAAAAGGTGGGTATTGGATAAACCTATATGTCAACCTGGATATTGAGACATTGAGTGTTATTTGATGTTATATATTAATTTTTGAATTAATTACCCTTTTATATCATAATATTGTATGCACGATTATTTCATACTAGATTTTTTTAGTGACCATGGTTGATAGACTATTGAGTATTACTCTCACCATATTGGGGTTCCTTTCACTAACTGAGAAAACATAATTGATGCATGTATGGACAAGGTAATGGGGGCCCTATGTTTTATTAGTTGTAATTCTATATGATATTGGAGCATGGAACTGGGACCGTACATGGTTTTAAGGTCTGATTTTAATTTATTTTCTTTATTTTTGGAGTATGAAATTAGATGGTTTCTTGTATTACTTACGACATGATATTTAGTTTGGTGTACTGAATTGAATGACATAGTTTATTATATTTGGATTGTTTGTTATTAATTTTTAATCTTCATTATTTGTATGTTTTCTTTGGTTTATTTTATTTATGTTGTGATTGATCCTCTATTTTGGAGGGTATAGTCTATCCATGATAATATATAGAACCTAGCAAGTAGTTGATATCCTCTATCATAAGGGAGGAATTCATAAGGTCACATAATGACCCATATTTGTCATGTGAGGGAGAGATAGGTCTCAAACATTACATCAAAAACAATAATTTTAAAAACCTATCTCAAAAATAATAATTAAATAATTCAAACACTTACTAAACTCATCATCAATATTACTTTTTCTACCATGATCACTCTGATGTGTGTGTGGAAATTTTAGTTTTGTAATATATTTACTCTACATTTTAATTATCAACATCTTATTAGTTAATACATCATCCGACTTAACCACGCATAATATATTATATATTATACCAATTACATTCACTAATCCAATTTTAATTCCAAAACTTTATAATGGAAACCTCATATAGTATATCGATTATCTTCTAGATTATTCATAGAATAAATAACATGAATCTTACAGAACTAATTCCAATATCTTGTTGAAATTAAACCTTTAATATCTAAATATTTCTTTTTAATAAAACATAATAATAATATACAATACCTAAAAGTTTTATCTCAATGATTCTAAACACCATTCTGGAAATATTCTTGAAAATTACTTACGGTTTTATATAATGAATGATTATATGGCCTAAACATGGTATTATTTGGGAATTATATTTTATATTAACAATTAATTAGAGAATTTGATATCTGTAATTCATGTATGATCAAAAAAATAATTAAGTAGCATATATCCTCTAAATATTAATTTATAATATAAAATAATTTCTAATTTTCTCTTGAATTGGATATTAATATAAATGTTCTGGTAATACATAATTATAAAAAATAGTTCTATGAGAATCGGTTCACCTAAAAATATTGAATTTATAATCATCTATAGTTAATATACTAGTCAGTTCCTATCAATAACTTTAAGACTCACCTTCTATATTTTAATATTTTAGATCTTTTTTAGTTTCTATATTTGGATAAAAATATGTAAATCATATATATTATTTAATACCTACTAATAAAATTAAATTCCACACATGAAATGATGAATATAAAAAAATTAAAATCTTTTTATACATTCTTATTGAATTCATTGTAGTTTCTATTAAAGTGAAATTTCTCACCACATGTGGTGTAGAAATCTTGTTTTTTAATTTATCTCCTTTTGAATCATTGGAATCTTTGATATGCACCATGGAACTCAAAATGAATTTAAACATTTAATTGGTTTTTTAACATTGTACCTAAATTTAGTAACCATAAGGGGTGAGGAACTATATTCCCACAAATCCCTATCAATGTGGAAAACCATAGTGAAATGATTCTCAATATACGTAAACATACTACTCATTCTATTGTTCTTAATTAATATATAGAATCTATGTGGTAAAAATGAGACTAAAAGATAATTTCTTATGCATAAGGAAACCTAATATCACTAGCTGATCAATATACATAAATATATTTAGCATGTTATCACTATATATGTATGAATATTTAATTTCACATTTATATAGAATTGTGGAAATATTTTTTTATTCAACCTCTCTTTCTTCTTTTCATGTTCTTGGAGATGGTTTATCATGATATATGCATCCATATACATATGTTGATTAATAAGATCTAGAAATACAACTGATTACATGATAAAATGAACATATGATGCATTCTTTATGTATCTTATGTAGACATATTTATCACTCTCACTCAATACCAAATGAAAATTATCAGGAATATAGGACTCCATCACATAAATCAAATATCTATATAGAAGTGAAATTCACAAGAATATGTAACACTATTAGATATTTGTTCTAGTGAGGAAATTGTCTTTTTCTATTACTGATAACATTTTTTATTTTGATTAAATTTTCATTTATATATTAAATTTTAATATATTTATAGTAGTTAATGTATATTAAAAATATATACATATTTAATGAATGAATTAATTAGTCTCCCACTGTATTTATCAAGTCCTTATAGCCCAATAATTTGATTTAAGATTATAATATCACTCATATAATTTATTGTAAATTATTTTTATTCCACATAAAATAACATAGAAAAGGTCTTATGGAAAATAGTCAGTGGTATTTTAGTAGGAGTTTACATTTTATTTCACTAACAATTATCTCCCTGATCAATTGAGTAAACCCCCTATTTTTAAGATATTGAAAATATATTTTCTCAACTCTTAACTCCATGTTACTCCAATTATTTCTATGTTGACTATCCTTTTATTAAAATAATTATTAAATCTACCCAATACATTCTTTACAATTCATTGATAAATAAACTAAACCTGAAGGGTCCTAGAACAATATTTTGATCAATGGTTTCATTCTAACTCATGTTATAAAAGTAGTTTTCTAACTTAATGTTTTTATTGAGGTTTTTTTATCTTATGGATAAATTTTCCTCTGTTTTATTCACTACCAGCTTGTTATTATTTAGTGGATCTAAAATAATTGATTAATTAGGCTCGATAAACTAATTTACGCATGAAAATTTTAATTTAATTTATTTGTATAATGTTTTCAAATTTAATGATTTTATGTGATATAATTTAATAATTAAAATAAAATACGTATAAAATAAATAATCTAATATATAAATATATATTAAATTATAAAATAAACATTTTATATGATCAAGAGTTTTTTTATATAGGTTGGTTTATCTAGTGGTGATAAAACAACCTTGACACTAGAGAAAATAACTTTATTAGACTACATGTGGCTCAAGATACAACATTTATTATCTCTACTATACATCTTATTCAATTGATTCACCATAGCTCGTGTCTCAAACCATCTATGCTTATTAAGAGATTCATCCTTTAAAAATTATTAATAACTCACAAGTGGGGTGTGATATGGGTTGATGTTTATAAAAAATAAACAATGGATAAGTTGGAAAACATATAAAAAAGAAGGTAGGGATAAATGATAGATCATCCCATTTAATTTAATATTTAATCATCACGTAAAACCATAAAATAAATAATGAAATTAAATTAATAAATCTATCACATACACAAGTTGATTAAGTTCACGATCAATTAAAAAATTAAAAGAAACTTGTATTGATTATTTATAGTATTTATTTAAATGCAATATAGTTAATATAAATTTATAAGAATTAATAAATTAGAAAGTTGATTAATTAATATTTTGAAGAATTAAATATTTATAAATTATTTAATTATTTATCATAACATTATATCATAATAGTAATTGGGATATAATAAAATTCCCACCATGTATTATATTATGTAAATTAAATAAATTTTTATTTTTATTTTTAATGTAATCAAGTACATTGTGTGTAATCTAGAAGAAACAAGACATATACCATCTGCATCATATTAAATAGATTTATGAAATTTAATACTTACATGGAATGGAATATAATTCTATCCTTATTATATAATGTGAATTTAGATGACATTCATAACAACATGACATGTCATGATATACACAACTTCTAGTTCTATGGGTCAAGCTGTATAGTTTGTGTGGTGTGTATGAATACTTGGAATGCATCATGGAACAATTGTAATTTAATTGTGATATATTTTATGTAAAGTGAACATAATATATAGTGTAGTTACAAAATTTATATAGTATTCATTATTATGTGTGTATACACACACAATGCACTGAAAAACACAAAGAGTATAACTAGGTTAGACTAAAAACTATCGCACAACATGTAAAAATAGATACATGCCATGTATTTTTCACCTCAATTAAATTATCTCACGTGTTGACCCATAAGACATGATAAAATATTAGATTGTATCCTACAAGGATTGGAATGTGCTTCATCATTTTTAAATGATCATTACATGCCATGTACTTAATGTTGGGCCATATCGCTTCTCTGGAAGTGAATACATGACATAAAATGATGCATCATTTGAACACATATTGTTTTAATTCCTGAAACGAAAAAAATAGTGGGTTACATGAAATTTACACTATCTACTTACTATTTTTTTCCTATAAAATTTAATTTCATGTTGGTTGTATACCAATGATGTGTAATTACTCTATATTTTGAATCACACGATGATACAAGATTTACATGGATCACACCTTATGTGAGAAGACAATGGGTACACCATGTGTAATTTAATGTTATGGAATGTGTATCCATGTCATGCATCCCACAACTTTGGTATCTTCAAATAGTATATTTGAGAATTATTTATATGTTTTTGACCTGTTATGGACATATTAAATAGGATTATTTTTTTATCTCAACTGTTAGATATTAGGAAAAAAATATAAAAATCAAAACTTATGAACAAATAATATAAATTAATCGATTGAATTATAAATATTTTTAAATTATAATTTTACCATTTTAAAATTCAAATATTTTTAGGTCTCATATTATTTAATTTCTCCGTTAAATATTTTTTTCGAGAAATGAATTTATTCGGTTGATTTCTAGGTGTTTTGGTGGGTTTCATGGGGCTATGGTGGACCCTTCAGGGTACATGGTTTTATCATGATTTTTCATAACCAAATTGATTCTTCAAGATACCATTAACCATGTGGTTGTATAACTTTGGGTGGTTCATGGTTATAGCCCACATTTTGAAAACCCGTTTGACCCTCAAAAAAACTATATACCAAGTGGCAGTAACACCTGAGGTGGAAAATAGGTAAGGTGAATGATTTGATAAATCATGCGACCCTATAAAATAGTCACACAACACTATCCACTTCCAATAATGTTATTGCAACATGATTTAAAAAACCATGTACTCAAACCATGTAGGTTCCTAAGAGAAGTAGATTTCCTAGCATGGTTGGCGTATAGTTTTTCTGACTATGCGCCAAACAATGTTCCCATGAATTTAATGATCCCAAAACACATTTATTATCTATTTTTGGTCTATTTTTATCCATTATTATATCTATAATAATACTTCTCAAACCTTGAGACTCCTCTATCCTTCCTTGATGATATTCATTCCTCAAAAGAAAGATTTTAATGGATTCGATGTTTGAGGGGGATTCATTGAGAAGAAAATGTAAGAATAGTAAAAACAAATTTGGAAATATATATTAAGATAATAATAAATAAAAACTATTTATTAATTCTAAGAAAATAAATACTCAATTTTTAGTAAAGTCATTTTATTCTTTAAAAATACAATTTATTAACAATAATATTTTAATTATTTTTGTGAGAAAATAATATAATTAATTTTTCAAATTTTAAAAAATATGTTTGATAGAATTAAATTAATTTTTGAAATTACCTTATGAAAATTATATTAGGATTAATATTTTTTAATAAAATGTATTATTTTTCAATTAAATGTTAAAAATACCACTTTTTATTGAAAACATTATTTTTTTCAAGAATGTAAAAAAGATTTATTTTGTTTTAAAATTTCATCATATAATGATATGTTTAATTATATTATATTATATATAATATTTTTATTTATAATGAATTTTAAAATTTAAATTGGTATAAAAACATTTTCATGATGAAAAAGGCCTAAAAAACAGTTTTTATCACAGTTTTTGGGTTTAATTTTAAATTAAATTCTAGAAGTTATGTGAATTAAATTTGGTAAAATTTATTAAAAATATGTAATCATAATAATTAATATTAGTTAATAAGGGACAGTTAATTTTTGGTCATAATGATTAGTAAAAACAATAAAAATCTGTTACCATGAAGAAGGTTAAAACAGGTTTATCAAGGGTTTAATCGAAAGTGATAGGGATCGAAATGACCTAAAACATTTTTATATTTATTTTAGATAGAAATATTCAGACCATATAACTCTTTAATTCTTAAATGGAAAATTTAGTATATTTATTGGGTAATAAATTAATATATATATATATCATTCAATTTAAAAATTCCATGTGTGTCCCCTCCCCCACTTATAAAAAGACAATACTCTCCTCTCCTCTGCACACTTAATGAGAATTTTAGTAAAGAAAATATAAAAAACAACCTTCCTTACATCCATTAACACATCCTATATTCCATTTTTTATCATAAAACCAACATTGTAAGGATTTAGGTGTAATCCTAAAGAGGTTGATCGAAGTAGTGGTATAATTCTTAACAACGTATTTTCATTGTATATCATCTTCGAATTCCATAAAATATTATTAAAAAAGGTAAAATTATTAAGAAATTCTCCTGCATATAATTATTTATTTTTATGTTAGTTTATAATTTATATCCATAACCTCTTACAACAAATAGGAAACAAACCATCATTCATGTGTATGGAGGACTACTGCCTCATTTATCAATGGAATTTGTTTTCCATCAATGAAAATCATGAATAGTAATAATAATGGATTTAATGTATGTATATGATGTTAATGTAACATTTATAATTATATGAAATTTATATATCTTATATTTTTTTATCTTTAAGTCCATTAAAAAAGATAACATCATTAGTGCGTTCATGTGGACTACCACCTCCATGAAGAAATGTGATTAATTTACCATGACCAAATCATATGGATGATATATATAAGTTTATTGAAAGAAAAACAAAACTCATTTATGATATAATTATAATTATAGAAATTCCAAAAAATACTTACCTTTTTTACATTATGATCATTGAAAAATGTAAATGTTACTCACGCTTACATACAACTTATCGTCTCCATGATTGTAACATAGTTAATTTTCATAAACATCTTTCATGGTTGGTTTTAAAAGAAAAATTGATGTATAAAAATGATAATTATTTCATGATTATCATTTTTATATGATGTAATAATGAAATTGTTTACCAAAATTACACTACCAATGTCATTTTGGACAAATGTACCGAATATCATCAAAATGTCTGATATGAACTTAATTGATTATGTAAATAAATATATAATTTCAATAAATAAAAAGTAAAATTTAAAATATTTATTAAAAAATAAAATTATTAACATAATTTTATTAGTTAGAAATATAGAGAATTTAATTGATTATTTGAACCCGAGGAGACATATTTTATATAAATTTTCACTCTATTGAGACATCTTTGGTATTATACCTAACATGTAGGGATAAATAAACAATTGTAGCTATTAGTGGTAAATAAAATTGGTTATGGGAATCCTACTTGTCAAAACTTTTTATGATCACATATAAATAATAATTTGTTCTTAATGACATAGTTTTTCTAAATGTTTCCTTTGTGTTTAGGAAGATGATGCCTAGAAGGAGACAGATGGGGCCACCAGATAACATGGATAATAATTATCCCACTATGGAGGATTCCACAATTATAATTTTCACTATATTGGAGGGTGAATCATATCACACACATGGACTTGATCTAGTTGAATACGTAGTGTGAAGACCATAGTTGAGATTCCTTCCACTTGTGTCTTCCTAGGGAAGAGGGATATCAAGGCCCTTGTTCAACTACACCCAATAATTCCATATCTAGTATCCATGAAATTTAATAGAAATGGGGGAAAACATGATGTAGATTAATTCTTAGATATCATAAGAGGGTGTTTTATACCTCATTAAAATACAAGGGGACAGTAATGGTAAGCTGGTGGAATTTTTACTATGTAAGTGCCTAGAGATGGTGGGGTTTGATTGGATTTACTGACAGATATAAGAGTATCACCATGTATCCATTCAACGACCTATTTTTTGGGGGATTATTTCTCAAAATTATAATGTTATATTGATCATAAAATTTTATATATCATTAGTAGACCACCTTGAAAATTTCATTATACTATGCACATTTTACCAAATGACTTCATTTTTCTCAACTCTTAGATATAAATGAGGAATATAGAGAAATACAATTCATGAATAGTCTTCATATTGATATAATATGGAATCTTCGTACCTTAAGACTAACAACATACCTGGGTGTTCTAGATAAGGCCTTTTATATTGAGAAGGGTATCAATGGGGATCACGAAATTGGACTTATTCTAACCTTTAGTACTAGGGAAGGTGGACCTCTCTCTACTACAATGGGTATCACTTTTGGTAGGAGGAAGAGAAATAATGAGGACATGCATCAGATTAGTGTAAATAATGTTTAGTATAGAATGTATTATTTATCCCCCCTTAGGAGGATTTTCATAGTGATTCAACCATGGGAAGGTTAAATATTATTGAATGTTTTGTACAATACCTTAGATAAAGTATTTATATTATAGTGAGATATGGTATCTCTAGTAGTTTTTCTAGTGTGATCTATGACCCAAGGATTTGGTCGGGGTCCTCATAAATAGTCTCAAATAGAGACGACTTGAATGAGTCTGGTACCTTAGCTTCAGGGCTATTGATATAAGTTAGGTTGAGTGTGTATTTTGGATAATACAACAATAGGTGGTGGTGAGGGGGCATCTATTGGTTAAGGTATGACCTTGATCAATTCTATATTTTCAAATTGATTTTTATATTGGTTCTTCATATCCCTTATATTGGCTTATACCAAGAGCTATTAATTTAAATGTTCCCAAATAATGTTGTAATGTTATTAATGAATTTCATGTTTTTAATCAATTATATTTCTAAAGAAACATTGAAAAGTTCATAAGTCCAGAAATTGTAATGCATAAAAAATAATATGAAGAAAATTTATTTATTGTTAATATCAAGTGACCATATAGTAATTATCGCATGAAAAAACTACCTACTGCATACAAATTATTTTCAAGTATAGTACTGATCATGCATTGAAGATAAAGTGAGCACATGTTTACTGAACATACCGCATGAACAAAAGAACATTATGCTTGAATTGATGTAATGACAGTATAATCAGAAGAAAATAACATGTGATCTTGTGAGGTGACCATGTGAATAAAACTTCTTTTTATGAGAATATAATTAAAATATCACCAAGTAATATACTGGCCACTTATGTTATTTTAGTGACCACTTGACGTTTCATGCCAACCATAAGAACAGGTAATGTTTCCATGAGAAGGAATGTACATACCATGAGAATAAAAGTAATAACAATGTGGATAAATATACCAACAACATTGAGAACAATATTGATCAGATAATGATATGTACAGACCACATGAAGTAAAAAAGATGTCGCTCTTAGTTTTCATGCCAACTGACTATGCTTAGTAACCATGACATATAGTAATTGTGCCTAAGTGAGGACCAACAATCCATTTCTAACATAATAATATGAGTACTTTTAAATCCACAATAGCTACCTTTTTAAGTATTAATTGAACATTCCATGAAATTAAAGATTAAATGAATACTCCCCAATGAAATATTTTATATGCAGTCCTTTTTATGTAGAATAACCAGTCATGTGAAAACGTAGATACTCTCATAGAGAATAACATTTTAATATACACACACAATTGTACTAAAAAGAGGAATTGTTCAGAACAATTTAAAAAACTATGTTTTCTTGCACTTCTATGAAAAATAAATTGATGATTTTCCAAGAGAAATTCAAAGAATTATTAAGAAAAAAATAATAATATTGATATGAAACTAATAATTACATCTCTCACTCTTTCAGTTCTTTTAGTTTAAGCATAGCCTTTATGCTGTATTATTTCTTTACTCTATTTATCTATAAACACATTATTCATTATTAAACTAGAGAGTCCTAGAAATTACATTTTAAATATTTTCACCTGAAATCCCATGTATTATTGTGAAGAGGTTGTGTGTGACTTGAACTCATTTATCTCCCATGTAGAACTATGATAGATTATTTTATAGATCTTTGAATTTATAACTGATTTTTTTAAAAACTCAATCTAGGTAGTGGATCAGTTTATTTTATAATAAATTTCTTCAAAGTTGGTGATTTTTAAGTGGAGTGGACTAGGTCTTGACTATAACTTATGACCATTCAAAAAATTTATTGTTCCTTATTTCAAGTATTGTTTTCTCTATTTTAAATAATAAACCATCATTTATTTTTAGAAATGTATAAAAAACATTAATATGATATTTGTCTTTAATAATTTTTTTATATATTATTTATAATTTAAGTAAATTATTTAAAAATGTTAAAATATGTAATAAATTACTTTAACTGATCAATTATTGATATAATAAAAAATGTTTCCAAATATAAAATTATATATTACTACTATTTTAGTTTAATAGGAATTTTTTATAAATTAGGGCATTTATGTTTTAAAAAAATTTTAATAGAAAGTTTTAATTGGAATCTCAACTGACCATATCTTGAGTCATCCACTAGGAGGAAAACATGGTATCAATAAAAATAAAAAATACCTTTTAATATGATTTTTTTTACCAAAATATGATTAATTTTAGTAGTTCTAAATTATTATCATTATGGATAATAAAAGACAATAAGAAACTAGCACTAACAGACCTCCTTACATTAATGTGACTAACTATACTCAATAGAATATTAAGATAAAAATTCATATTGAGATTATGGGATTTTATATTTGGACTATTATAATGGAAAAATACAAAAAAACCCAATGATTGTAGAGATGAGTGGAGTGATTCCACTAAGGCCTCTTATGATAGAAACTATAAAGATATAAAATCTTTATACTCTGATTTTGTAGAATATTAATTTAAAATAATATGCACCTATTCTATAGTTTTTGAAATTTTAGATACTTTAGTTATATTTCATGAGGGGACATTATAAATTAAAGAAACTTGTTTAAGTACTTATAATATTATATAGAATAAATTAAAAGTATATCATGGTGAATGTAGTTTCGATATTTACCTTAGGTTTAATGAGAAAATTCAACACCATACATTCACTTGGGAAAACAAATCTAACAAAGATAAATTATTGTGGCCTCTAATATGATTATTTGAATTATGTAGATAAACTTTTGTTTCCATCCAATAAATTGGTGACATCAGCATAATATCAGTGGAGGAACTCATTGGAATGATCAGGATGTATGAGTATGAACTTAAAGTAATTAATGAATAGTTATATGAAATCATGAATATATCAATACACTTAAATAAATTTGATTCTAATATAAAAAAAATCCTAGAACATAGTTCAATTGATGTTGAATCAACCCTAAATTGTGAGAAGAAAATGGCTCACCTAGTCAGATGAATCAAGAATTTCAATAAGAAAAATAAATTCTAGAAAAAGACTATCTATGGAAGAAAGTATGATTGAGAAGGAAATTTTTGAAATTAGTAGAATAAGGAAGTTTCCACAAATGAAGAAACATTATATGAGTTGAAATGGGATGTACACATCATAAATATTGTATCATGAAAAAATTTATAGAAAAATTTGAGAAAAAGCTAAATTGTATAAAAGGATATGCAACCCACATAAATCACCACAAAATATTGGTCAAGCGAATATGACTTGATCAGAGAATATACAACTGATAAAGCTAATATGTTCTTTATAAAAATCATCCTAGGCAATGAGTTCTTTTCTTGTATCTCATAATTATATTCCAAATCATTCATAGAATGGAAATAATGGAGAAAATATATTCAATGATGGTTTATTTGATTACTGTATTATACAAGTAGAAACTTTTAATGAACTTAGTGATAAATACAGAATTATAAAGATGAAACATAAATTATATTGTTCATTTAAAATATGTGTTTTATCTATAAAATTAATAAAAATAAAATGATAAAGGCAATAAATGAACATAAAATGTTCATTGAAAAATTTAAAAAGGATATAGAAAGATTTAATAATTATAGTAAAACCATGACTCTGATTCTTGGTAATGAAATTACTCCAAGAGATTCTACTATAATTGGTAACCAACCTAGATAATGGAAAATTTATAAGAACAAACATGTTCCTTGATTTAATTCTTCCATGTTTGTTGGTAGGTCTCTTTCTTCTGGGCCTACAAAATATTTTATTTATAAAGGATTAAAATTTGATTATAGAAAAATAATTAAATATATTTTGATTCATAAGGCTCTTATTACTAAAATTTCTAGACCTATTAAAATATGGGTACCAAAAATCATTTATTATTTATCATTTGTGGTAAAAAACATTCCTGGGGAGTACCTGTAAGTAATTATGGAATTTGGATAGTTAATTATCTATAAAAATGATTGTAGACTACTCATTTTCTATGAACTATATCAATTTTTATAGTGGACATTTCACTTTCTGTGAAAAAATCTAGAGGAAAAATAATTTGAGTCATTCAAATTGCTAACTCTAATACTATTTTAATTTCTAAAATTATATTTCAAGAAGGATTTAAATATAATCTACTTAGTATATCACCACTATGTGATGATGGTTTTCATGTTGAGTTTGAAAATAATTCCAATAAAATTTATGATTCCATGATTGTTTTATTTTTTTCTTCTTTGTGAAATTAAAATAGTTATTCAATATATATGAATTTATTTTTTTCTAAAAATATTTCTTGTTTAATTGACCTTCCCAAAAAATATTGGATTTGGAATAGAAGACTAGTCAATTGATACCTTCACTCTCTTATAATGGTTACTAAGAAAATATTAGCCAATGATCCACTTAAACTATAATTCCTAAAAGACAAAGTCTGTAACCCATGTCTCTATGGTAAATAATATAAAATATCATTCAATATAAAGAATGAAGTTTCAACTTTTCAACCTATAGAATTGGTTAAAGTATATTTATTTTTGGATATTCTATTGTTTCTATCCTAAATATAAGTAACTATACCTATATATTATTAGTTGAATTTTCCAGATAATCTTGGGTATTCTTTCTAGCTCACAAAAGTGAAACAAGTTTCTATTTTATCAAGTATAAAAAATCTATTGAAAACCATAGTGGAATTATAATTAAAAACATGATATGTGATCATGTTAATGATTTTGAAAATAGTGATTTTTAATCATTATACTCACAACATGGATATAATAAAAATGTTTCTACTCTTAGGACCCTATATCTAAATGGTGTAATTAAAATATTAAGCATTAACCTTTAAGTGATTTCCCTGACCATGCTCAATGAGTATTATTTACCTGTTTATTTTTTGGATGAGGATATAAATATAATTTTATATATTACTAATATAATTTTAATTAGACCACTTTTAAAGAATAACCCATTTTATTTATCGAATAGATGAAAATTAAAAGATAATTATTTTAGAATATTTGTTTGTAAATATTTAATAATTGACAGAAAATTGAATTTAAACATGTTTTTATCCAAAATTAATGAAAGAGTTTTCCTTATTTATTATACATCTATCAAATAATACATGGTATTTAATAATGTCGAAAAAACTGTAAAATAATATGTACATGTAAAATTAGATGAGACAGATCCACATAAACCAAATAATCATTCCAAAAACCTTAATAATGATGTTTCCAAAATAAATATAAATTCTCGCCATTTAATTATTCCTTAAAAAATGTTTTAGAAAAATCATCATGTTCTGTGGAATATTATAAACCCAAAATTGAAAAAGAAAATAAATTTTTAAATACTTAAACCACTTGAACTATTATAACTCAAATAGATCACATAGTACAATTTTTAAGAGACCTTGATATAAGAACAAAACATAGATCTTATCATATAAATTAAGTTGATCATTAGGCCTTATTATCATATCTTTAACCTATTCACATCACAAAACAAATTAATGATGAATTTAGGGTGTTGTAAATTCAATAAGAGCTAAATCAGTTCGAAATAAATAAATTATAAATGTAGGAAGAATTACCTAAGAGCAACCAAACTATTGGAATTAACTTGGTGTTTAGAAACAAGGTAGATGAGACAAGAAGTATAATTTAATATCAATGAAGATTAGTTTTAAAAGGATACAGTCAAGATTATGGTATTTAATATGAGGAAGAATTTACACCATTATCTATACATGAAGCCATCATATTTTTACATACATAGAAAAAACATTATAATTTAAAATTATATCAAATGGATGTCAATAATACATTCATAAATGGTTATATAATTGAGGATATTTTTATTTAATAAAACCTATATTTTAAAACATTCATTTTTCAAATCATGTATTTTAAAAAAATATTTATAAGGTTTAAAACTATATCATAGATCATGGTATGATAGGATAAAATCATTTTTCATTTCTAAAAGTTTTTTAAAATAAAATAGAAGATCATAATCTATTTTTTAAAATAATTTCATATGATTTTTTAGATGAAAAATTATTTATTGATGATATTTTAAATATATATTCAAGAAATTTTTGTGTAAATTTTTTTAAAAAATGATGAAAAATGAATTTGGAATGAGTTTAATGTGTGAAATAAATTCTTTTTCAATTTCTAAAATTTTCAAAATAAGAAATCATTTTAAATAAAAGACAATACACTAAATATAATCTAAAATTTCTTGGTTTAGAAAGTACTAAAGGTAGTGATACTCCCAGGAGTATAAAATGTAAACTAGATCATGATGAAACTAAGAAAATATTTGATCAAACCACATATAAAGGTATGATTGGATGTTTACTATAGTTAGCTACTAGATGACTTGATATCATGTTTAGAGTTTGTATGTATACTACTTTTTAATAAAATTCAACAGAATCACATTTTCATGCTGGGAAAATAATTTTCAAATAACTCAAAATGAAAACCAACACATGAATATTTTATTATAGAGGTTAGATATTTTATTTATAGATTTATTCCGATGCTAATTTTGGTGGTTCGAAGATAGATTGAAAAAACACCTCTGGAATATGTCACAATTTGGGAAGGAACATAGTCTTATGGTGTAGTATGAAACTGACCACTATTTCATTATCCACTACTGAAGAAGTGTACATATCTAAATTTAGTGGTTGTGAAAAAATTCTTTGGATGAAAATTACATTACTATGATATAGAGATTAATTTCAATATTTTCTTATAAACTATAAGAATAAAATTTTGATAAATATATCTATAGATATTGTATCACATTGATTGAAAAAATATATTGTTATAAGATATCATATTTTTAGTGATAATTTTCAAAAAGTTGGTATAACTCCTGAATTTATTAATAAAGAACATAACCATGATGATATAATTTTAAATTCATATAATATTGAGAGAATAAGACATATTAGACATGAACTAGGAATGAGTAATTATTTCTAAATCATATTCTTAGTATATAAATCTTCTGTTTGATTAACTATTACTTATATTTTATATGAATATATCTTCTTGAAGTAACCGTGAACTATATTTCACAAGGTTAGTAAAGTAACCATTTCTTCTTATTCATTCAGTCACTATACATACCATAACCAACTAATCATATAGCCACTATACCTATCATGAAAATTTACTCACACAATCACTACTTACAAACCATGAATGATTTATTGATTTGGATAGTATACCTACTATGCGGTCACTATCAGTATACCTACCATTATATTGTTTTTGAGGATCCACGGTTTTTATACCCACCATGAGGTCCTGGTCAATATAACTACGATACCTTTGTTTTAATGGATCCATTATTATTACACCTACCATGCCTATTTTTTAAATAGAATTTTTTATGAAGATGTTTTGGTAGGATTTCACTTATGTTTATTGTTATTTTATCCCAAAATGATTTAATTGTAAAATTTTAATTACTTTTTAAATCATCACACATCTCTTCCTAAAATCCCATTTATTTATTTTAATATCTCACATGCAACCTAAATTCTCCATCGTGAAACCTCTATTCAACCAGAACATTCTTATATGGAGCCTATCTCTCAAAAATGTGAACCCTCTAAGTTTGAATCTAAATGAAAAATAATAATTATGATGTTAACTATTTATGTTATTCCTCTTCTAAAATATCACCATTCAAATGTTTTTTTTAAATAAAATCTAGACCTATCACTGTTGATATGTTGATGAACCTACACATAGTCGATCATTAAGTTTTTTCTATGAATGAAATCAATTACGAATGGATTAAATCATGAAAATACCTAATGTAGAGAGTTATTTAGAATCAGGGATGGTTTTATTTTTTTAAGAAGAACTGTAAAACATTTTACCTAAGGATTATTAATGATTTTTATACTTATTTGGAGATTATCCTTTGAGTACAAATAGATATTTTTGAGACTATAATAAATGGGGATGTTTTGGTGTTTTAATTCAAGGTATTGAAAAAAGGTCTAGGTGTGTCACACAAGATAGATTTTGAAGACCAAAAGAGTTATTATCTAATAAATCAATATTTTTTATAATTCTAAAGTGTCATAGAATAGGTAACATGAAATGGAACCCCCATAAGGACAACTACATTTGATCTAAATAATTTATGGAGGCTATTAGTAATGTTTATACAACACGTGATCTATCCGAGAAAAAATGGAGTTAATATCAATAGGCACAAAAATCATTTATTTTTTATTTTGATGAATAATCAGATTAAGAAAAATTTAGAAAGGTATTTGATGAGGTATATAAGAACCTATGAAATTCATAAAAAATATAACATCATTTTATATGAAGATTAAAAACATTTATTAAACATATTCCCAAGGAAACTAGTATTTTTTTAGAGACAAGAAAAACAATATTCTTATTTCATGTATGATCATAAACATCTCCCATAAATATCTTCTCACACAGCACTTCTCTTTGCAATACCCTACCTAAACATTTCATTATAACCTGGGGAAGGAAATATTTGAATAGGTAAGATAATAGGATCAATAAATAAAAACACAATAGATATAAATATATGATCATATGAATGAATAACATAAGAATAAGGGTATGTGATCATGAACATAACTTATGAAGTTCATACCCAACCTATCACAGATCATAAACATGAATCAAGGGGTAAAAATTTATCATTTCATAAAGAATATACCATAAGAGCGAGAAATCATTATAAATCAATAATGAACCGTAAGATCATGTAATAAAAGTGTAAAATAATCATAAATATAGAAATTATTTTTGTATTTCATGGTTAACTACCAAGAAAATCAACATAGTGTATAAGAACTCATCAGTTGTTTCCCATTGTGGATTAGAATGGACATATTACCTAAAGTGGATCTGTTTTTTGTAATGACATTGACTCCAGTATCTAAGAGATGATGTATGATTTATTACATTAGGATAGATAAAAAAGGTCAAATAACATTGTAATTATTATTTAAGATTTTTTTGGAACCAGATAAATACATGATACCTATTTTACATTAAGAATAGAAAGTAAAACATAATACATAAGAAAATAAAATGAACTATATCCTTGAAAAATCATTCAAAGATATATTCTTCTTATCATGGGAAAAGGGAAAAAATAAGGGTGATCTAAAATTCTCAGTAAGGGTTAAGTACAATGTAATATATCATGACTCAATACGCATAATCAATGTGCAAAGCTAAATAACATAACAAGCATTTCATTTAATCAATAACCGTGAGTAAAATGCATATAGAAATAATATTATAGAGAACATATCATGGATAATAATAATAAATAAATTACCAATGAAGGAAATTATTAATTATTATAATTCATTTCTCAGCCACATGGTACCTCTATTAGAAATACCTTTCATAATACAATTTGAAACTACTGGGTAAAAACTCATTTAGTTTGTCCAATTGATTTAATACTACTGGGTATACAGTCATCCGGTTTGGCCAAGTAATTTGTCTATAGAGACCTATCGATTCATTGAGGTGATAGAAATATAACCAGACCCCCACCATTGTCTTAAATTCCATTTGATTACTCATATATCCAGTGATCAATTTAATTCATGAACAATATGCCTTATCAATAAATATTTGTACCGAGTTATTGATACAAATTTATCAGTTTCTCCCTATATAAAAAAATAAATTTTATGTAAAAATCGTATCTAAAAAATTTACACTATTTAGGGAATAATAATATGTATCATTAAAAAATATGGGTAACTAAGAGAAATTTAATGTCAAATTAAAATTGATTACATAAAAGTAATTGTTTCAAGACAAAGTTAATAATCACACAAGAATGTGAGATTGTACAATAACTTTTACCACTTGGTAATTTTCAAGTAAAATACCCTTGGGTGAAATGATTCAAAGTGAAGCATAAAATACCATGATTTATGAATGAATAATTATATTTCATAACAAAGTGGAATTAAATATTATATATAAAAGTGAATAGATTCATAAAAAATATAAGTCGCAATTGAAAGTAAATTGAGACAGAATCTATTACATTAGGATTTCTTTTTATAGAACATGATTTAACCTCATGTATAGTGGTTTTAAACATTTAATTAACTTAAAAGAAGTACATATTCATATTTATAACATAATATATTACTTGTTATCATTATCTTTTTTATAACCATTCATTATTTTCAATTATTTCGGTGTTAATAACCTTATTTTCTCATTTGATCATTATCATTAACATTCAGGTTCTTGTTCATATTATATAGTTTAATCTTATCTAGAATAATAATAAGGACATAATTATCATATTTATACATCAATTATAATTTCAACACTAATCATGAATTATGGATTGGATAAATTAAGTATGTTATGATCCTAGAGATGGTAAGTCGTGCAAACACATGAGTGGAATCTCAATTTGTCAATGATCCTTTTAGAAATAGGGTATGTAATATTTTACCTATCCATAATTAACATAATATCATATTTTTATTTAAATATACTTATAAATATCATCAACGTTTTTTGATGATTAAAGGAGTTCCACATCGCTTCTTGAAGGTGGTAGTCCACATGTACATGAACGATGTTATCATCTCTCAATGAGAGAAAAGTTATGAAAAAATTATACATTATCTTTTTAGAATGATAAAAATGTAATAAATATCGTAATTATGTAAATAATATCACATTTAATAATTAAATTTATCATTTTCTCCTTCCATTTAAGCATTAGTGAATGATTAATCACATCGCTTCATGAGGCGGTAGTTAACCACACACCTGAGCAGTGTTATCATATCCCCTATATGGAATGGAATGTAAAAAGGTATATTTGATATAATGAATCATGTCATATAATTATGTTATAAGTAATATATATATATATATACTTTATAATGATCATCATACAAATCTGTAAGATGTGGTAGTGAAAAAATGAATGACATCGGTCCGCGAGGTGGTATTTTTCCATACACACAAATGATGATTTCATAACCCATTTTATAGATGTGGGGATGGTTAAAGGTAAAAATAACAATATATAAGTTTATATAAGATAATTAGTTTATTATATCATCTTATTTTGGTAATAATTGAACAATGTGGTGGAATAAGTAAAATAAAAACCCTCATTGAAGAACGTTGCTCGTTCTTCAGGTAACCCCTTTTGTTTTCACCAAAGCATTCCAGAGATGGATTAATGCAAAAAATAGGTCATCTTAGATCAAGAGATTGAAGTTTATGAGTTATATTTTTTTCTATTTTCTGAACCAAAAGGGTTTGAATGTGTGAATAACAGTGGAGAGGGGGTGGCCTTTTATAATTGAGGTGAGTGGACCAGTTGAAATTATTTGAATGAAAATTGTGTTGTCACAATTTTCACACACCAAAAGGGCCCAAAACTTATTTTTATGATATACTGATTTAAAAAATGAAGTTAATTTTATGAATTAAATTTTCTAAAAGTGGTAAAAATTAATTTTATATTTTGTGCTCCAAGCGTGACTAAACCATCATTAACATGTACATGTGTAAACTATATATTTTTTCATAATTTAGTTATTACAATTCATTCCTTCCAATATAAAGACTAGGTTTTAATAGGAATATTTAAAAATATTTTAATAGAGTATCATGTTTCGTTTTAACCTAATGTTTTATGAATCACAATATAACTACAAAATTAAATTTATTATAAAACAATATATATTATGATGTCTGAGGGTGTTACATTCTTACATCCTTTGAAAATTAATCCTATAAATTTCATGGGTATTACCTTCTAAATAGATGAAGATAGTTCTTATTCATAACAACCTCTAGTTACCATATTACATCATCTATTTTTTGATTTCCCCAAAGTACCTTTACTATTCGAGTAATCTGATTCCCTAATACATACTTTCTAGTTTCAATAATTTGGATGGGTTGTTAATAGTAAGTTATATCAGGTTCTAGATATATTTAATCATATCTTATCACATGCATTGGTTCATTCATGTATTTCGTTGAAAATTATACGAGGAACACATCATATTCTTTGAGATATTTTGTAGAATTTTTAAATAATAAGAAACACCTCTAATTATATCAAGAATTTTAAAGGGTCTGATTTAGCGGGGACACAATTTCAATTTCATATAGATCCTTATAGCACCCTTTCATGAAGATACATTTATGAAAATGTGATTTCTTACATGGAATTCAAATTCATTCCTCTAATTATCTGTATAACTATTTTGATTACTTTGTGATTCTTTAATGTGAGTCTAATTTGTATTTACCATCTTTGTTTCTTCAATTAGTTATGGGCCAATGATTTTCCTTTCCCCAATATTATCCTAAAAAAATTTAGTATGAAATATCTTTGCGTATAATGATTCATACATCACTTTTTTAATACATGAATAGATACTATTCATATAAGAATACACTACCAAGGATAAATAGTAATTATAAATACCTTGAAAGTAAAGTATGCATAAAATTGACAAGTATTCTATTATATTAATATTTCTTTTAGATTGTCTGTTAGTTTTGAGGATGGTAGGAAGTTCCCAAATTAAGCTCAAAATCAAGAGTGTATGGAATAATTTTTTAGAATTTCAATGTAAAACATGGATCTTAATAAACCCAAATTGAAAGAGGTGCAACATGAATTCTTGAAACATCATTATTATAGAGAATTGTGAGGAAATCAAGCGGTAAATATAATATTTTATCATGGAAATGTGAATATTGGGCTAGGTGATCAATGATAACCCATATTTAATCATTATTTATTGGGGACATTGGTAGTATTGTAATGAAGTCCATAGTAATTTCATCTCATTTCTATACAAGAATAGGAGAAGTTTTCATGACCCCTCTATGATACTATCTCATAGCTTTGTCCTTTTGAAAAACTAAACATCTAGATACATAGTTAAATATTTTCCTTCTCATGTTACCCCACCAAAAATATTCTCTAAAATACCAATACATATTTTTTCTACTAGGGTGTATAGATAAATTTATGCTATGAGAATCATCCAATAATTACCTTTTTAGTGAAAATATAGATAGAACCCATAATATATTTTCAAATTTTATAACATCATCTTCAAAAATTAATTCTTCTAATTTCCTATCATTTATAACATCAATTTTTTTTAAAAAATTCTCATCATTTGATTAAGAATTTTATATATTTTATAATAAATATTATTTTTCAGTCATTTGAAAAACGAGTGATGTCTAACCTTACAAAATAATTCCCAAAACCATATTTACTAGATTCATGAATATATGAAATATCTCAATATTCTTTTAGGTCATAATTCCATGATATTTCCTACTCAATGAATCTAGTACCTTATTTTCCTTTCATTGGTGGTTGGGTATTGAAGAATCACAATCCTTGAGTCACTCATGTTATATACTTTGCTGCATGTTGGCCACTTTTTGTGAAAAGATATATTTTAGGCTCTTTTGGAATCTGTATACACCACATCTTTCAGCACAGTGATAATGTCTCCATATATTCAAACAAAATATTATAGATTCCCACTCAAGATCTTGATTTCGATAGTTTTTCACATGTATTCAATTATATTCCCATATATTAAATAATATTATGATTTTTCAATAGGGAACAACCATGTCTATTCTTTGATGGATTACTATATATCACAAAACCTCTATTTATAGTTAGTAGTCTAGAAGTCATATTATTGACCAATATCCTATTTAGTTCATCAAAAAATTATTCACATTACTTTTCCTAAAAAATATAAACCCCTTACATGTAATCTTTGTTAATGGGTTATCCAATTGGGAAAAATTCTGAATTAATAATTGATAAAAATATTCCATACCAATGAAACTATTTATATCATTTATGTTCATGAGTATAGGACATTATATGACATACTTAATCCTTTCTAGATCATATGAGATTCCATCCTTAGATATAATATGATCAAGAAAAGAAATTTCATGAAGTTAGAAATTAACCTTACTAAAATTACCATATAATATTTTTCTTCTAAGAGTATCAACAATGACCATCAAGTGATTCTTATAGTCCAAATAGATTTTATAATACAAAAAAATATCATTAATGAAAACCATAAAAAAACTTCAATATATTTCCCGAATACTATGTTCATTATATTAAAAAAATAGAGGGTGTATTACTGAATCTATGTGGAATTACATTAAACATGTAATGACCATAACGCATTGAAAAATATTTTAATTTAATTTATTAATTCTTTACTCGCAATTGATGACACCCATAATGAAGGCCAATATTTGAAAAATATTTTCCTTCATTAATTTTATTGAATATGTCATCAATAAAATGTATATGATACCTTTTCTTTATCAAAATAGGATTTGTTTTACAATTATCAATTCCCAACATCATGGATACATATTTCCACATAAAGAAGAGAAATGAGCTCCCCATGGTGAAATAATAGTCGTAATATATCCTTATCACCACACTCTTATATATGTTTCTTGAACTAAACATATTCTATAATATCCAATATAAAGACATTATTTGTTATTTTTCTTTTGTTAGAGAATAAATCATTGGAAAACTCAATTTCACGCTCTTTGGGATGTCCAGGTAATTCCTTAGGAAATACATCAATGGATTCCTATATAATAGTTATATCATTAATTTGAAGATAAACTTCTCCATTACTCAATTTTATTGGTTCTTATTCAATAATAATCTCATTTAGTATAGATAATGGTGGTGGATCTAGAAATGAATTAGATGATGAAGTATCTTCTTAAAAGATAAGGAATTCTACATCTTTTTAAAAAATAATAATTTCCTTTTTACAATAAAATTTTTCATCATACATTTAAATCCAATCCTTACCAAGGATTATATTTAGGTAGAACCATTTTATGATAATAATTTTAGCTAATAAATCAAATTTATGTGTAATAGTGGGGACCTACAGATACATCTTTTTTGTAGTGGGACTCCCCTTAGAAGTTTTGGTAGACAACTCCACTGTAAAATTAAAAATTAAATGTCTAATTTCCATTGAAAACTAAGTAGATATAAAAGAGTACAAGGATCGAGAATCAAATAAATCTTTTGATAAATTTTAAAATAGTATTAATGTCCTACCACCATATGATTGGGTACATCCATCTCAAATGTTGTGATTGAAAATGATTGGAATTATTCCCATAGCCTCTTTCGTTATGGATTCCCTAAATAGCAGGGGATTTGTTTTTCATATTATCCCATATCTCTAAAATTTATATAATTAATATTATTGTTTTATTTATTACCTTTTCATTCCTTATCATGGTTCCCCTTATCTATACATTTACAATAAACTCCCAATCCCATCAAGCATTTCCAATAAAGACTCTTTATAAAGATCTCATATGGTGGAAATTACTTCTTATCCTCTTATTCTTAGATGCACATCCTTTTTAATAGTTAAATGTTACCCCTTCTTCTCTTGATTTCCTTTTAATATGTAAGATCTATATAATTACATAATTTTTGATAAAACATAAAACTATTATATCATATGATGAAAACTTTTGAGAGGCGAGTTACCTTTATAGGCTTGGATTAAGACCTTAAAATAAATTGTCAATATTTCACTTTATGTTTCATGTGTAATAGAAAACATACCTAGTTAACAATATAAAGGTATATTTATACAGTACAACACTTTCTCTTTTCTTATTCCTTAATCTAAGTAACTTTATCTCCATTTTAGTTTTTTTAATGAGGTAAATATTTCTCCAATAATGTATCCTTAAATGATTTCCATTACATTAGTTCTATTTACTCTTCCTCCTTAGTATATTGGATCAAAGACCACCATTGATCAAAATTATCTTTGGGAAAATATGGTAAAAGTGTAACCATTTCCTTTTCAACATATCCCAAGGATAAAAATATATTCTCTAGGGACATAATCCATTAGTCAACTGCCATTAAACATGTCAACCCACTAAATTATAGGGTATTTTATCTCATAAAGAGATCCAACATAGGCGAATATCTCTATGGAATAGGCTTCTCCATATTGTGTAGGTTTTTAATAACTTGATTAGTATATCTTAATATAGCTATATTTTTGGTACATACAATAATAGCTAAATTGGCTCCCTCAATTGGGAAATTTCTACATTGAAAATGAATATTGATACCCTTATTCCTTTCAGAAACCATTTTAAAATAAATGTTATATAATTGAAGAACTCATAAAATTAATAATTTTAAATCATAATGTATAATTCTAAATATAGTGTAAGACTTAAAATAAATAAAAAATTATGCATTATTAATCTCATAATTATAAACATGGTTTCTTCAGGGATATATTTATTTTAAAATCACTCACAATGATTTATAAAGAAAATGTGAATTATACTAAAAATATACTCCGGCGGTGTCAATCCAAGTCCTCAATAAGGCCCGTTGTTGTGCACTAGGTGATGATCAAGTGAATCCAAATTTAGCCTTTTTAGAGTTATTACACTTAGGTAACCCTACTCCATAACCACATCAACTTGTAGTATCCAGTCATAGTTGAATTTCTAGAGAAAACCACATAATATATTTTTACCAAAACACTAGTCTGTTCTTATATACCAATCCACAAATTATATCATAGGTTTATATTCCCTAATACCTGTTTTCAATAATCTAGTTCTCATGTTTTATATTAAAATTTCTTTCATACCAGCTGTAATGACCCTAGTACCAATAGCCCGGATTGGGTATCTTCATTGTCACATTAACATAGATAAAAAAGGTTATGTACCAAAGGAATAATCAATTTAGATGTTTTGGAGAACCATATACAATCAGGATACCCATTTTACATTTGTCATAAACAATATACCATAAAACATAACAAAATAAAATAAACTATATCTATGAAAACACATTCAAAGATATCTTCATTATGTCCTACAGAAAGGAATCAAAATAAGGGTGTGTCAAAATGATTCATAAGGGTTACGTAGCATAGAAACTATCCTAAATAAATTATAATAATAAATATATAAAGGCATATAACTAAACAAACCTACCCTTAAATAAAAAAACTGGGAGTGAAATGCATCCTGGGATAATATCCTAGCGAAAATATCTTGGATAATAATAATAATAATTTATCAATGAAAAAATTCTTAATTATTGGATATATTTTCTTAGAAACATGAAACCTAAACCATAAAGTACTTTCATAGAATATTTTAATTATACTGGGTACAAATCTTCTAGTTTGGACAACTAGTCTAAAACTATTGGATACAAACTCATCTGGTTAGACCAACTGATATGTCTCATGAGACCGGTCAGTGCATTAATGGGATATCTATAACTTATTCTCACTCATTTATTCATGTAAAATAATTTATCATATGTCAAATTATTTATTTAATTCAAGAAGAATTTTTCCTATCATAAAATATCTATATTGAGTAAAGGGTAAGGAGATATCAATATTTTCTAAGATAAACAAATAATATTAAATATAAACACTATATTTAAAAATTAAATAAAGTTTAGAAATTAATCATATCCATAATGATAGAATATGGTTATTTTAGAGGCATTTATCTTACAATGAAAAATTATTATATGGAAGTGATTGTTTCGAGAGATAGTTAATAATCAAAAAAGTAAGTGAGATTGTACAATAACTTTTACCACGTGGAAATTTTCAATTAAAATACCCTTGGTTGATATGATTTAAAGTGAAACTAAAAATACCATGAAGTATCAATGAATAAAGATATTATATGTGAAATTGTTAGTATATAAACCACATAAAAGTGAATTGCTGCATAATAACAAATAAGACTAAATGAAATGTAAATTGAGACAAAATCCCTTACATCATGATTCATTTTGGTTGAACACGATTTAACCTCCTATAAAGTTATTTTAAACATATTATTAACTTAAATTTGGTACATATTAATATTTCTAATAGAAAATATGATCCTTTTATAAAATTTTATAAGCCCTTCATTAATAATATTTCATTAATTTCAGTACATCTTGTGTTAATTTCTATGTCTTCTCATTCATTATTTATCATCATGGTTCTTGTTCTTATGCATATTATATAGTTTCATAATATCCATAATAATAATCATGTAATCAAAATTATATATATTTATCAGTTGTATTTTTAATACCAATCATGAATGATGGTGTCGATACATGAAGTCAGTTACATTCAGGGGGAAGTATGTCATACATATGCATGAGTAACATTTGCATTTTTTAGCTATCATTTTTGAAATGTGGTAAGTAATATTTTAACTCTATATAAATATAAAAATATAATATAATATTTATATATATTCATAAATATCATCCATATTGTGTGGTGATAAAAAGAGATTGACTACGCTTCGTGAAGGGTGTAGTCTATACATACACAAATGTTGTTATCATATTTTAGTGAGTAAAAAAATAAAATGATATACTATCTTAAAATAAGGATAAATATGGAATAAACATAATAATTATGTAATTTATATAAAATAAAATGGTTAAAATTATCATTATCACCTTCTATTAAATGGGTCCGTGAAAGCTGAATCACATCACTTTGAGAGGTGGTAGTTTACCGTACACATGAGTGATTCTCTCATATCCCATGTGTTATGTAAAATAAATAAAACATTTATGATATGATGACTAAAGAAGTATTTTTATGTTTTAAATATCATATATATATATATACACTTTATATCCATCATCATACCTAACTTTGTGAGGTGGTAATGAAAAAATGAATGACACAGACTCGGAAGGCAGTAGTCCACCGTTCACAATAATGATGATTTTGTAAAACATTTTATGGAAGTTGGGATGGTTGAAGGTGAATGAAGTAACATAAAAAATTATTGTATTGATGATAATGATTATATTATATTATCATGTTTTAATAATAATTGAATGAGGTGGAGTATTAAATAAAATAAAAACACATGTTGAAAAATGTTATCTATTCATTGGGTAACCTCTTTATGATTTTCCAATGTCTTACAAGTATTAATTTATACACAAAATAAGAAATATAGTATAATGGGTGATAATTGGGAGAGTGACTTTGGTATATATTTTCTGACTCCAAATGGTTTGATGGTGTAGAGAATATTGGATTGGTGGTGAAATTATATAAGTGAGGAGTGGAACACTTATTATTTTTGGAAATAAAAAGATGTACCCACATTTTTTAAATTCCATAAGGGTCACAAGTTGATTATTCCAGATCCTTAGAAATGATATGGTCTATTTATATCCATAAAATATATTTTATACTATTTTTTCAATTTAACCCTTATCTTTCTAGTTTAACCCTCGATAAATCCATTTTTAGCTTCATTAAATTAAATAATTTTTACTATTTTCAGAATTTATTTTGGTCAAAAATTTTATTTTCATTGTCAGATAATATAAATTCTTATTTTTATTAAAAATATGGATTTTATTTTTAAAAATTCCATTCACATAATTGTAAATAGTTATTTGAAAACTAATCCCATATTCGCAATGAGAAAGGGAGTTTTTAAAGATAAATTTACAAATTCTCTCCAAAAACATATTTCAAGATTCAATATGAAAATGATTCTAATTACATTAATTGGATGGATAGGTATATTATTGTTCTAATTTAATTTAAAACAAAATGAAAATATAAATTAAATTTATAAATAATTTAAATGAAAATACATTTCTCCAATAAAATTTATTATTTTTCACTCTTTATTAAAAAATGAAATATTTCAGAAAAATATGAAAAATATTACCTAATTTCATTTTGATATGACGAGTTCAAAAATTATTATTTTTTGAAATAAATTTTCTGAAATTAGGAAAAATTAATTTTTTATTATGTGACTGAAGAGAGACTAAACCATCTTATAGAATTAATAAAGTTTCTTCATAAAACATTTCCTTTTCTTAAAAATGATTCTTATTTTTATTTAAAATAAATATTTAAAAAATATACATGTTTAAAGTATATTTTTTTATAATTAATTTATTCTTATTAACAACCACCAATTTAACAACTAGGTTATAATGGTCATATTTGAATAATATTTTAATATAGTACCGTGATTGGTTTATGCCCAGTGTTACGTGCATAACAAGCCATTGGAAAAATTAAATTTAATCTAAAGTAAATATGTTTTAAAGCCTTGTGGTGTTATAGGACTCACCTATTTCCCATATTTGAGAAATACCATCAAATTGTTTCTCATTGCTTTCTCATAAGATATAAAGCTTTACACAATTCATTAGAGGGTGTATATGTACCACCTATCTGATAAAGGAAAACATACTTATGTGTGACACAATATCATAAAACATTCATCATATCATCACATCATAATTTGTCTAAATAAAAAAAAAATTAAAAACATTTCATCGATTCATCATAGAATAACCCATTAAAATAATGGGGTTCATAAAAATTTCATCAACATTAAATTTAACCATCCATAGAAGGAATAAGTATGGTATCATTTAATATTTACCCTAATAAACCATATGTGACATCAACTGATATTTTCTTAGATTAAAAATTATTTTGAATTATCTCTTAGAAAATATCTTCAGAAAAATATAATTTCCTATTTAAAAAATATTTTTTAAAATAGAAAACATTTTAAAAATACTTTTACTTGAAAAAAACATTAAAACTTATAAAAAAATATTTAAAACAGTGAGTTGGGAATGATGGTAGAAAATACTATTCATTAAATACATGTTAAACCAAATATTCCTTTCACATTTACAGTAAATTCGAAATAGGATTTTTTTTAAAAAAAATAGAGATTCCATTTAAAACATTTATTAAATAAAGAAAAATATAGTTAATGTTTTTTAATAAATCCTTTAGAGAAAATAAAAAAACATGAAATTTTATTAGAAAACTTGGGTATGGGAACAAATATAGAAATAAAGTCAGTTTACATTAAAAAAATTCTTTTTGAATCTTGAGTACATAATGAGTGGAAAATGAATGGAAAATAAGTAATCTAAATTAATAATCAAAGATGATGAAAACTTATGCATTTTTTGAGATATGGATTATAATATTTCATTATCAGATGAAAAATATAAAAAATTGTGATAATTGATAAGATTACATCATAAAACCCTTACTAATTTGGTAATATTGAATCATAATCCACATAAAATAATAACATTAAATAAAACTTAAAATATCATGAGAATAAATAATTTCATAATATTAAATGTCAAAGGAGATGTATTTAGACCACAAAAATCGTACAAATGGATAACAAAAAAAGTATCAAAAAGGAACATTGATAACAAAATACCATACCTCAATTTTTGAATTCCATCTTATACGTTTAAACCTCATTTATAACAAATAGAAATTTTTTATAAATAAATTACATATCCATTATTTTATATATATATGTAATTCCATATAATATTTTATTATGACCTTTTATTACCTTTTTATTAACAATTACATGTTAAAGTCATATTTTTTGGGAAATAACTGCTTTGTTTTTCATCTACTGGTTGATTTTTTATTTTTGTTTCTCTTAATTTGATCAGGGATAAATAATATCAAGAATGTTAAACATGATATAAATATCATATATATTAATCATATATCTATATTTAGAGTAATCTATAAATGATAGAGATAAAAAACTGAAATACAACGGATTGTAGGTCGTATGTACACATGAAGACTATTTACATATTCTCTATGGATGAATTCAATGAATGATAAATGATAATTTATGAATGTTACCAATTTTTTAGGTATCCTATTTCAGTTTTTACAAAAATACTTCCTAGGTTGACTTTGTGACTAAAATAAATATTCTATTATAAGTGGTGGAAATTAATGAAGTTATTTGGAAATTTATTTTCCAAATTAATGGGTTTTAGAAAAAGGGATGGCTGATCTGCTCCATTCCCATGATGGTGTTCTAGCCGCTTGGTTGCGGGCTGAAAGACGATGTTGATGGCTGCACCCTATCCTCCCCTCTCTATAGGGTAGAGGCCGTCTCTGCCCCCTATTAAAGACAAATTCTTACCTTTCGTGGATCCTGACTCGCTTCTAGCTTTCCCGTGGATTAAACATTTCTCTAAGGTGCTGGATTTTTATAAAGGTCTACTGAAGCTTCCAATGTTGATTATGGTGTTCAACAAGCCCAATTCCCTCCCTAACCTGACTCTAGTATCTAGTTTTTTGAACTGGAATCCCCCGGTTGATGTTTATGATATATTGGTGTTCGAGCATTGGGATCTTAGGGACCGCCCCACTATTGGGTTGGTCAACTCGAATCACATTTTTATTCGGTTCTCATCAGAGGAATATATTATTCGGGCCTGGTCAACATCTCCTCATAGGTACAATTCCTCTCACTTTTCCCTCTTCTAGTGGAACTTTAAATTCCATCTAAATCGTGATTCCCCACTGATGGCAATATGGGTATGGTTTTTCTGAACTCCCCATACTCTTCCAAAACATGTCCATTATTACTATGGTATGAAATTTGGTTGGAAAGATTCTGTGTGTGGATAGTAGAACTAGGGTCCAGTGTCATCCTATTTCCCTGAGTGTTTGTGTTGAAATTGATGTCTTGAAGGATCCTGTTGACTTTGTATGGATTGAAAATGGTGAAGATCTCCAGTGGAGGAACCTGGTGGTGTTCGAATCATGTGGGGATCATTGTGTTTCTTGCATTACTATTGGTCATATAAAAAGGGAATGTAGATTTAGTGATGGTGTGGTGGTTGGGTTTGGAAACGAGGTTATTTCCCCGAAGTGGAGGTCAACAGGAGAGCCAGAGGTGAGGAATGATGACCTAAGGGACTCATTGCTGGATTCTGGGAGGGAATCCAGGGTGGAGGAAGGGGAACCATTCCCCCAGAAGGGTGCTGATGGGAAAGCCTCAGTAATGAAAATTTTCAAACAAATGAAGGGTGACTTGGGACTGGTGGGTGATGCCTCGCCTGAAGTGGGGGATGACACTCCTAGTGAAGCAGTGAACATGGTCTTATAGGATGACCCTATCAAGAATATGAGCATGACATTAAGACCAACTCTCCATGGGACAGAGATGGAGAATTTTTCAAGACCTCCAGCAGTTGTTCGTGGAAGTGGACATGAGCCGGTCTTAACCTCAAATTAGTTCATGGGCCTAGAGGACTCTATGAGAATTTAGGAAGGGTGTCTGGTGGGTTAGGAACTTTAGGATGTGGATGCTAATACTGATGAAGTCCAGGTTGAAGATCTGTCTTCCTTTCAGTATGGATCATGGCTCTTGGGAGCAAACCCCCCCCCCCCCCCCGCCCATTGTGTATTCGCTGGAGCAAGTGATGAATGATGCTGTTATGCCTGGAATTGGTCGGAGTGATGCCCCTCTACCAAAGAAGCAGTCTGATATCCCTAATGATGATAGGAGAATCATTGAGCAGCCAGATCTGAGTTTCGGTCTTGTTCTGTTCAAGAGGTTTCCCCCTGTGTTGAGATATATGACCAGATTATGTTGTACTGTTTAGAAATCTCTCTTGAGCAGCATATAAAAGACATCTTCCAAAAGCTAGATCTGTAACATGTGGTCTTTCTTGGTGATGACAAAGATGAACACATAAGGCTAGGAGAAATTTTGGGGACTTCAGCGACCAGATGTATGCCAGCATGGCTAGGATCAAGAGGGATCGGGATATGGTTGGTGTTTCTGGTTCCTCTAGCTGCAATTAGAAGAGAAAGTTGTGCTCTGTTCTTGAATGTGGTAGGCAGGGTTACATAGTCGTGATGGCTGATACAACTCACAGAAAGGCCAAGGTAACGAGTGACCCTCTGGTGAAACAGAGGGAAAAGAGGGATTATTCCACCCTTTCGAGGCCAATGGATACTAGAGCCTCCTCCAAGCCTATAAAAGGTAAAGGAGATTCCCATGGTAGGGAAGACTGGGCTGGAAATGTAACGCCGGACATGGAACTTAGTAAATATTGTACAACCTTCCACAAGAAATATAAATCATCTGAATGGGAGTTAGTAGACTCAGATGCTTCCTCGTGCTATGGTGTTGATGGATATCCTTATGGGGATAATGAATTTGGTCTGTAGTTGTCTCTCCTTTGGTCTTTTGGGTCTTTCGGACTTTGGTGTGTGGGGTTTCAGACTTTGGTGTTGGTCACCTAACCCACCCTCCCTGGATTTCTTGTCTTTTTTCTTTCTAAATATTTGGAGGGGTCAGGACTAGTCTATTCCCACACCTTCCATTCCTAATGGGTTATATATTTATGAATTGGAGAGGAGAGGGGATGGCCTTTTATAAGTGACTTGAGTGTCACAAAAGAAATATTTGGAAAGATAAAGGTTTACCGATGTTTTTTAAATTCCAAAGGTCTCCAAAAAGGCCCATTTTTTAACCTCAGAGGTGATAAGGTTAAAATATGGCCATCCAATGGGTGTTGGATGCGTTTTTAGGTCCCATTACACCTTATATTTTTTTTGTTTTATCCCATAGTAACTCATTTTCACCTTAACTATGGATATTAATTTGTATTGTTCTAACTATTCGTAATGGTCAAAAATTAACATCAAATTATTAGAAAATATAATTTATTATAATTTAATATATGAGATCAATTTTTTCAAATTAAATTTACCGAAGTGGAAATGTTTAATTTAAAATTTAATCCTTATAAATATTGACAAATAAATTTTCCAAATAAAAAAATCACATTTATAATATTTTAATATCCGAATTCAATATGGAATTGATTATAATAAAAAAAATAGGATTAATAAATATATAATTCTACTAATTTAACTATTTCAATTATATTAAAAAAAATATTGATGTTTTTAAATTATTTAAATGAAAATTAACTTCTTAATAAAAATCTATATTTCTAACTATTCATTTGAAAAATGTACCATTTTAGAAAATTATCAAAAACTCACTCTAAAATAATTATGAAATGAATATTTAAAAAAATGATGTTTATATTTTAAAATATATTTTTGAAAGTAGGTAATTTTTTTTAAAAACACAATTAATTAATGAATAAATCATTTTCATATTAATTAATATTAAATAGATAGTTATATCAATCATAAAAACATTAAGTAATTTTGTTTAAATAAGTAAATAGTTTTCACTAAACTATTTTTTTATAATGTTTTATGTAAAAGATAAATTTCTCAGTTTTAGAATTTTATTTTTAAAATATTAATAATATTTTCTAAATTATAATAAAAAAATTTATATATGGTGAAATGTTTGGTTTTTTTGGAAAATATTTATTTTTCAATGAATTGGAAAAAAATACAGTTTTTTTTGTAAAAATGTAACTTATCTTCTATAATTTATTCATTTTAAAATTGAGAATCTGTTTTTAATATAATATATATTCTAAAAATTATAATTTATTTATACTCAATCAAATTAATTACTTATGGATCTACATTATATTGGTTTTTAGTATATGCCTGTTTTTTGGTATAAAAACAATATTTTCTTAAAAACTATTTTTAAGTGCGTAATATTTATATATTTTAATTAATTAAGTTAATACCAAATGAGAAATATCTTAAATGAAAAATTTAGATTATATTATAAGAACCCAGATCTTTGTTTCTGGTGTCTTTTTCCTTTACTCGTCGTTTTTTAGGAAAATAGGAAAATCTCGAAATTTTCTAAGTACACGCCTTGTACTTTATAAGTACATGCCGTGTACTTTGATCTCGCGCAAGGCCGTGCACTGGCCATGTCCAGGCCACAAACACGGTGTGTAGGGGTGATGTAGAGACCGCTTAATGCAGTGTACGGAAAGGGCGAGTACACGCCATGTACTAAATAAGTACACACAGTGTACTTTTCTTTTTATTTCATTAAATGGACCGGGGTTGTGTCTAATCCCTATTTACATCTTCTTCTTCGCCTAATTAAATCTAGAGTGTTTGAGGAGGCCGAATCTTTTCCAAACCATAGATCTTTCACCAGTTATCTGAATCGAACACCGTCTGTTGCCATAGAATCGCAGCGGTGAGTTCTTAGTTCTTCCTTGGCCAAATATCCTGATTCGTTCTCTTAGGAGAGTTGTCTAAGGTTGAACGTTTTAGACATTTTTGAAGATCTTATCCATTCTAGGAAGATTCAAAATCCAAAGTTCAAGTATATCTATCTCCTAGGATTGAGGTAGGTGCTTTGTTTCCCTACGTTGAATATCTTTGAGTTTTTGTGCAATAAGTGCCGGATTACCATGTATTGGGTATCTCAGATTAGGGTTTTGAAGCTGTATTATCACCTGCCTTAGATATCATTTATGATTGAGGTTATTATATGATTAATGTATGCTTTTTTGCATGTTTGAGGATCACCCCATTGGTGTTTTCCTTGTTTTGGTTGTTTATCGCCGTTTAGCTTAGGTAGCCTGTGAGGCAGACCTTGTTGCATTGATTGTCTACCAGGATATAATTGACTGCATCTATTGTCTACTATTTATAAGTCGTTGATGCATTGTATCTATTAGCCAAGTAGTTGTTGAACTTACTTAGGGTTGCTGATAGTCGATTACGCACGACTAGACTGCTTAGGGCTATGTGAACCTGGTGCGGTAGACTAAAGAGGGAATTGACGATTAAGTGCTTCCCTAGAGAGTCTGTTATAAATTAGTATCATTCGCAGGAACTATAGGGATTGGACTTTGTGCTTATTCAGAGTGTCCTTAGTTAAGTATCGAGACTATAGGAGGAATTAGACATAAGTGCTTCTTCAGGGAGTCTGTACCTATCATTACAAGACCATAGGGGAATTGATGGTGAGGGCTTCCCAGGGTATCTGTGCCTTTTCATGATTACTTGACTATAGGGGTCTTCCAGTATGAGCCACCCAGAGAGTCAGTGTGAATATTGTTTGGTTGGTTGTGACGAGTCCACGAAGCCAAAGAACAAGCATGTGTTTTGTACTGCTTGTAGTTTAGGTTGTCTTGGAGATACCTATTAAGTTACTTTCTTTTCTTTGTGAATATAGAGTTGTTTCTAGATTACTTGGGTGATAATTAAATGACTAAATTAATATACCAAATAAATGTGAATAGTGATTTGTATGATTGTTTACTTAGTGTACTCCTATTTCTCTGCTTCATTTATTTCATTTACTTTTTCTACATTTCTCACTGATAGTAGGGCATAGATCTGGTGGTGATTGCCTTCTGGGATTAGTCTCACACCCTGTTTCAGTCCTGCTTTTTGGCCCAAACTGGTAATATAGATGCCAGTGTGGATAGGGATTTTATCCCTTTTACTTCAGGTACATGATTGCTGCTTGGACCTGGAGAGCATAAGACCGAGCCTAGGCTTGTGATGCTGCTGGAGTTGTTGTTTACATTAAGTAATTTGTTCAAAGTTTTATTTCAGTATGTTGTTCTATTTGGTTCTTTCCTTAGATACTTGTACCTGATGCATCATTTTCACCATTTTTATATTATACATTATTTCTTCTATTTATTTTCAGTTATTGTATGCTATTTACTGCTTCCCCTATTGAATGTAATTTCCTATTCTTTGTACACCATACAATATGAGGGAATATTTTCCCCAATGACTCACCAAGGCCCTCACTACTAGTCGGTAGCCTCTGGAGTTTGGGGAAATGCACTTGAGGTCATATGGAGAACTGGGTATGGGGAACAAGTTGAGTGGCTCTAGATTAGGATCGTTACAAAGTGGTATCAACAGAGTTTCTTTCCTTTTCAAATGAATTACTATTTAGAGACATTAGATAGGGATAGGACGGAATAGGTAAATGGTAAATAGCTATTCCCAGGAGTTATAGAACCCATTTACAAAGAAAAAGGCAGATTACCTCGAATGTTTCAATTTTAATGTTTTTCAAATGGTACAGTTTACTTGATTTCACCATTGGGTGGTGCTCTTGTTTTGTGCTGTTACTGTTTATATGGTTATGGTTTTATTTTGTCACAACCTGATGAGATTTGGGTTTGCCATCTCATGTATCATATAGGAACTTGTTAGAAAATCACATATCATGCATTTTTCCATTCCATCTAAGTTTCATTAGAGTTTGCATGCTGTTGTGAGAGAAATTGTGATAGAAGATGCATGTTGTTGTGATAGCTACTGTGATAGAATACCTGCCATGATTGATAGGGTATCATTTGTTTATAGCTTCTTTATCATGGGAACCAATCTTTGGTCTTAGAGGTTTTATGGGCCCTCGAGGATTATAATTTGGTGGGTCAGGATTTTGTTATACTTTTTTACTTGTTATATGCGTTGTTATGATGGAAAGATTGATTCGCAGGGAATATGGCCCCCACAGATCAGAATTTGGCACCTAAACGCTTGTTTTCTGTGTTTTCTGGGCTTCGGTGTATTTTTGAGGCTAATGTTTGAAAAAAACTAGAAAACATGGTGTGTACATCATGAATACATGCCATGTAGTTTTTTGTTATGTCACTGACTGTGTGGATAGGGACATGGGGTTGTGAACGTTCTTGTAGGAACATGCCGTGTACTAGTTTCCACACCGTGTAGTATGAATTGGGTATCCGGCCATGTCACAAACAACCTAGGCCGCGATTTCCTTCAAGTACATGCCGTGTCCGTCAGGAACACACCGTGTAGGGTTGGCCGTCTGTAAGGCCGTGTCGCGAACGACACGGGCCAGGTAAGGCATGTCTAGTACACGTCGTGTCATCCTTGAACACGCCTTGTAGTTTTATATTAGGAGAGTCGTGTGACCTCATCTTGTAGCTAAATATATGGGTTGGGAAAATCTTCGAGGAAACATGTTGTGTACTATGTTGACACGCAGTGTAGTAGTGGTCCGTGTACCAGTCCGTGTGACCAATGACATGGACTGGGGAAAAATCTTAAGGACACGCCGTGTAGTGAACAAACATGCCGTGTAGTTTCCTTCTGGGATAGACCATGTTCTTAGCAGTGTAGGAGTTATCGGGTAGGGAGAAAAAGGGTTCATACACACCATGTAGTTTGAGAACATGTTGTGTAGCCGGGTGGTTTATACAGCCATGTATGGCCAAGGTACACGCTTAGGGTAAAATTTCTGGAACACACGCCGTGCAGTGGTACTAACACGCCGTGTAGTCATGTCTTTAAGAATTTTAAAGATTTTACCTCCTATTCCATTTTACATTCTTATGTTACAACTGTGTTCATCATTAAAAAAGTGTGATTTTGACTTTTTAGAGCTATGGCACCAAGATGTCCTCCCGTTGCATGTCAGGAACCAGGCAGTAACCGCACGCCTGATACGGAAGACCAGAGACTACCCATAGTTCCACCTATCATTCCGGACATGGCACCTGTAGTGATTCCAGACACTGGTGCCAACGTACAGTTTATAGAGGGTTTTATGAGGTTCATGCAAACCTTTCAGGGAGCTCAGCATCTTGCCCCGTCTATGGCAGAGCTGATATGTGTTTTTCAGCAGCAGCATCCTCCCACGTTCACAGGGGAGGGAGGACCTCAGGCTGCAGGGTCATGGCTAGAATCCATGTTATCCATCTTCGAGCACATGGAGACGCCGCCAGAGATGAGTGTTAAGATAGCGACTTATATGCTGTGAGATTCCACCAAGAGATGGTGGGATGTGGTTTCGCAAGCAGGGCGCCAATAGGCTATGGCTTGGGACAAGTTCCAGCATATGTTTTATGACTACTTTTACCCGGCGATTTTGAGGGTTAAAAGATCCAGAGAGTTCATGAACTTGTAGTAGGTTACTCTCAGAGTTATGGAGTATTCCTCTCGCTTCATAGAGTTACGGAGTTTGAATCCTATTCTGGGGAATGAAGAGCTGTTTTTAGCGAGGAATATTGAGGATGGCCTCAAACCAGACATCATATCACATGTGAAAATCTTCCTTTTAACTTCTATCTCTCTGATAGTCAACCAAGCACTTATCACGGAGAGAAACCTAATGGATACTGGATCTGTGGACCATGGCGGTTCAGCATGTAGGGTTGAATATTTTCAGGTAGACGGCAAGAAGCACCACCAAGAGTCTACAAGAGATGACTCGGGAAAGCAAGGCATTCCTTCTGGTAGACATGATCATCCTTATAGCAACCAATTGTTGTGCTATCAGTGTGAAAAAATGGGCATAATAAGCCTCAGTGCCTGAGAGACCCAGTGGAGTGCTGATCATGCGGCAAGATGGGTCATCTGCCGCATTTCTGTATGGTTCATCTTCCAGCGGCTAGTGATGGAGGATCAATTTTGAATCCGCGTACAAGATCAGGATTACCAGTTCCATAGTATACTGGGGGATGGAGTTCCTTAGGTAGTTCAGGCCAGGGTAGAGGTTGTGGACGCATTGGATAGGATCACAGAGGGTCAAGTCAGGGATCTCAGGCTGCTACACAGGGCCGCAGTGCATGCCAGACTTTGGAAGTAGAGAAGATTTATCAGGAGCAGGATCCTGGACCTTCCACAGTTTGAGGTACGATTTTAGTAGCCTCAGTTTTATCCTTTGGATTTTTTAATATAGGAGCCTCTTATAGATTTATTTCTGTGCATACTGTGGAAAGCCATAGACTTACTGTTTATACTGCTGAGGATATGATGACGCTAGACACTCCCTTGGGAATTAGAACTGCTAGCGTGCGTCAATGCTTAGACTGCCCCCTTGAGGTTGGTGGGTGTTTTTTCTCATGGAGCCACTATGTTTTGGAAATGACAGGCTATGATGTCATTCTCGGGATGGAATGGTTAGTTCCCTTCCAAGCCTTTTCCGATTTCAATTGTCATAGGGTGAGTTTTACATCACCGGAGGGAAGATCTTTTCATCACAAGGGAGAATGGGATGTCCAGGCGAGCAGAGCTGGACCAGAGCATCATGGGTTGGGCGGTGTTATTGTCTATAATTCTATCTTATATCAGGATAAACATGGGACTTCTCAGATAGATTTTCCTCGAGTGGTTAATTGCTTTCCATATGTCTTTCCAGAAGACTTTTCAGGTTTGCCTCCAGAGTGAGAGGGAGACTTTTCTATCGAGCTTATTCTAGGAGCAACACTGGTGTACATTACTCCTTATAGGATGGCTACACCTGAGTTGTAGGAGCTCATGAAGCATTTGGAGGTGTTGCATGCAAGGGGTTTCATCCGACCTAGTAGTTCCCCCTGGTGTTTTCCTGTCATGTTTGCGAAGAAGGCAGACGACACCCTTAGTCTTTGTGTGGATTATCGAAAGATGAACCAGTTGATAGTTAAGAACCGATATCCATTGCCATGGATAGATGATCTATTTGTTCATCTTCAATGATCTAGATTGTTCTCGAAGATCAACTTGAGATCCATATATCATCTGTTGCGTGTCAGACCATCTGATATACCTCTTACAGTCCTATTGAGCAGGTATGGTGTCTATGAGTATTTGGTCATGCCGTTCGGTCTCTCGAACGCGCCATCAGTTTTCATAGCATTGATGAAATGGTTTTTCCATCATTACTGGAATTCATTCATGGTGGTTTTCATGAACGACATCTTTGTGTACTCTCACACTCGACACGACCATGCTACCCACCTTGAGGTCATTTCGATTAAACTGAGGGAGCATCACTTATATGTTATTCTCTCCAAGTGCCACTTTTGGATGGACAAGATTCACATCCTGGGTCATGTCATCTCAGAGACAAAATTATTAGTAGACCAAGAGATGGTGAGAGAAGTAGTTACCTGGGAGCAGTCGATGAATGTATTCAAGGTACAATGTTCCCTAGGGCTGGCTGGTTACTACATGTAGTTTATACAGGAATTCTCACACTTCGAAGTGCCACTTAAGAGATTGAATAAGAAGGGGGTGAATTATGTTTGTTCAGAAGCCTATGATTCATCCTTTAAAGAGCTGAATGAGAGATTTACTTCAGCACCGATTATAGTTTTTTCGGAGTCAGGAAATAGTTACATAGTTTTCTGTGATGCATCTGGCATCAGTATTGGAGCAGTGCTTATGCAGGAGGATCGTGTTGTTGCATATGGATCTCGACACTTAAGGCCACATGAGAGGAACTATCCTACACATGACCTGGAGTTGGCTGTAGTTGTTTATAATTTGCGTTGTTGGAGACATTATCTTCTGGGAGAGCATTTTGTGGTATATACTGACCAAAAGAGCCTCAAGTATATATTAACACAGCGTGACTTGAATCTGAGATAGCGGAGGTGGGTTGAGTAAATATAGTCTTTCGATTTCGAGCTTTCTTATACGCCCGGGAGAGGCAACACTATGGCGGCCGCTCTGAGTAGGAGGACACTAATACAAGTAGTTCAGGAGTCCAGCAGCAAGTGGAAGCTTATGGAATTGTTCTCTGAAATGTATTTGGAGGTGCACGCCAGACATGGTCCGACTATTCTTTCTTCTATAGCTGTTACCTCTACCCTTCCAGACTGAGCTCGAATGAGGAAACTATCACATTATGAAGTCCTAGTCCTACGGGAAAGCGTGTCAAGAGGTAACCCTCTTCCTAGATAGACCGTAGGTGAGGATGAGATCTTTCGTTTCTACGGACGTGTATGGGTGCTAGCAGATATCCAAGAGGAGCAGATGCGAGAATTCTATTCCTTAGTTTGGGCAGTTCATCCTAGTGTCACCATGATGTATCGTGATCTGCACCGCCAGTATTGGTGGCCAGGTATGAAGAGAGATATTGCGGGGTTTTTCATGAGATGTTCCACCTGTTAGCAGGTGATGGAAGAGCACCAACGACCAACATGGGTTTTATAGCAGCTACCCATTCTTGAGTGGAAGTGGAATGATGTCGCGATGAAATTTGTGACAGGGTTACCGAGATCACCTCAAGGGAATGATGCAGTATGGGTTATCATTGACCAGCTCACAAAGGAGGTTCACTTCATGCCGATTAAAGAGACCTTCAGTGTATGTTATCAGGGACGGTAATACATATGTCAGATTGTAAGCTTGCATGGGGTTATGAGAAATATCATTTTAGATAGGGACGCCCTCTTTACGTCTCATTTATGGAAAGGGCTATAGAGGTCTTTGGGTACATAGGTACTTCTGAGTACAGCTTACCATCCTCAAATAGATGGCCAATCAGATCGCACGATATAGGTGCTAGAGGACATGCTATGAGCATGAGTCCCTGATTTTGGAGTTTCTTGGGAGAAACATATACCTCTGGTGGAGTTTTCCTCCAATAATTGTTTTCAAGAAACTATTCAGATGGCACCTTATGAGGATTTTTATGGTAGGCCATATCGATCACCCTTGTGTTGGCCGGAGGTAGGAGAGGCAGCTATGCTGGGACCACGTATTGTTCAAGAGACCATAGAACATGTGGAGTTGATTCAGAGAAGGATGGAAATTGCATAGTATTGGCAGAAATCTTATGCTCGGTAATGGACATGGCCTTTGGAGTTCTAGGTTAGAGATCAGGTTTTCCTATGTGTTACCCCGAGGTTGGGACACAGGAGGATCAGGAAATAGGGTAAGCTTTCACTGAGATACGTCGATCCGTTTGAGATTCTAGATAGAGTCTGGTTGTTTTCTTATAAGTTGCATTTACCTCATATGTACCATTCTATGCAAGAAGTCTTCCATGTTTCTCAGATTCGACGTTATTTATCAGTCCCATCTCGTGTCTTTAAACCCGAGGAGGTTGAGATGGAGCAGGATGCATCGTTTGAGGAGCATCCTATCAGGATTGTTGATCGTAGTGCAAGGGAACTCTATGGACGATCTGTTCTTCTGGTAGGGGTGTTATGGAAACACGGCCGTGTGCAGGACGAGACTTAGGAGAGGGAGGCCGATATGAAATCATAGTGTCCATAGTTGTTTGAGGTTTCTTCTTCACCAGCTTGTTAGGGAAATTCAGGGATGAATTTCTTTAAGGGGGAAAGTTTGTAAGAACCTTGATATTTGTTTCAGGAATGTTTTTTCTTTTATGGTCATTTTTTAGTAAAAGAGGAAAATCTGGAAATTTTTTATGTACATGTCATTTACTTTATAAGTACACGTCTTGTACATTCACCCCGCGTGAGGCCGTGTGCTGGTCGTGTCTAAGCCACACACACAGTGTGTAGAGGTGATTTAGAGACCGCTTAATGCGGTGTATGGAAAAGGCAAGTACACGCCGGGTACTCAAGAATTACACGCCTTATACTTTTTTTTATTTCATTAAACGGAATGGGGTTGCGTCTAATACCTATTTATGTCTTCTTCTTCTCCTAATTACATCTAGAGAGTCCGAGGATGCCGAATCTTCTCTGAGCCACTGATCTGTCACCAGTTATCTGAATCGAACACCGTCAGTAGTAATAGAATTGCAGCAGTGAGTTCTTGGTTCTTCCATGGCCACGTTCTTGATTCTTTCTCTTATGAGAGTTATCTAAGGTTGAACGTTTTAGATTTTTTTGCAGATATTCTCTATTATAGGCCGATTCACAGGACAAGGTTCAAGTATATCAATCTCCTAGGATCGAGGTAGGTGGCTTGTTTCCCTACGTTGAATGTCATTCGGTTTTTGTGCAAAAAGTGTCGGATACCCATGTATCGGGTATCTCAGGTTAGGGTTTTGAACCTGTATTATCACCAGCCTTATATTGCTTTTATTCTTGAGCTTATTAGACGATTAATGTATTCTTGTTTTCATGTTTGAGGATTAACCCATGGGTGTTTGCATTGATTTGGCTATTTATCACCGTTTGGCATAGGTTTCTTGTGAGGCAGACCATGTTTCATTGATTGCCTACCTTGATATAATTGATTGCATGTATTTGCTAATATATATATATACTTTTGATGAATTGTATCTACTATCCAATTAGTTTTTGAACTTACATAGGGCTGCTGACAGTCGATTACGCACGACTAGACTGCTCAGGGCTGTGTAAACCTCGTGCGGTAGACTACAGAGGTAATTGATGATTAAGGGCTTCCCGAGAGAGTATTTTATAAATAAGTATCATTCATAGGACCTATATGGATTGGAATTTGTGCATCCATAGAGTTTCCTTAGGTACGTATCAATACTATAGGGGAATTGGACATAATTGATTCCTCAGAGAGTCTATAACTATCGTTGCAAGATTACAGGGGAATTGGCGGTGAGTGCTTCCCAGAGTGTCTGTGCCTTTGTATGATTACTTGACTATAGGGGTCTGCCAGTATGAGCCACCCAGAGAGACAATGTTAATATTGTTTAGTTGGTTTTGTTGAGTCCACCAAGCCAAAGAACAATCTTTGCATTGTACTGCTTGTAGTTTAGGTAGTCTGATGTGATACCTCTTGTGTTACTTTCTTTTCTTTGGGAATATAGACCTGTTTCTAGATTCCTTGGGTGATAATTAAATGAATGAATTAAATTACTAAATAAATGTGAATTGATATTTGTAGGATTGTTTACTTAGTGTACTCCATTTTCTTTGCTTCATTTATTTCATTTAATTTTTCTACATTGCTCACTGACAGTAGGACACATATCTTGTGTTGATTGATTACTGGGATTAGTCTCACACCCTGTTTGGGTCCTGCTTTTCACCCCAAATAGGTTATATGGTTGCAGGTATAGAAAGGGATTGTGGCCCTTCTACTTCAGGTACATGATTCCTGGTTGGAGCTGGAGAGCATAGGACCGAGCCTAGGCTTGCGATGCTGCAGGAGTTGCTATTTACTTGAAGTACTCTGTTCTCAGTTTTATTTCAGCACGTTGTTGTGTTTGCTACTTTACTTAGATACTTGCACTTGCTGCATCACTTTCATAATTTTTATATTATAAATTTTTTCTGCTGTTTAGCTTCAGTTATTGTATGCTTTTTACTGCTTCCACTATTGACTGTTATTTCCTGTTCTTTTTATACCTTACCAAATGAGGGCATAGTTTCCCCAATGACTCACCAAGGCCCTCACTGCTAGTTGGCAGCCTATGGAGTTTGGGAAAACATGCTTGAGGTCATGTGGAAAACTGGGTACGGGGCACAATTTGAGTGGCTCCGAATTTGGGTCGTTACATATATATTGATAAATTTTAATTTATATTCATAAAATTATTATTATTAGTCATATAGTTTATATTAAATCAAAATTTTCATGGAAAATTCACCTCTTTGAAACCCACCATTTTCATCACACATTCAAGTTTTGTTTTAAATTTAAATATTATACTTATATGATTTGAAATAGGTAAAATATATTAAATATTTTGAATATCTATAATTTATACTATCAAATAAGTTCCAATTATTTTTTTACCAAAATTAATAGTGAAATTAGTAAAAATTAATTACCATTGTTAAGGTAACATTGGATTTACCAGGGGTTAAACTAAAACAATAAGGGTTAAAATTACCTAAATACTTGTATAAAATATATTTTATGGATATAATTAGACCTTATCAAGTATGAGTGTCGATAATACCTAATTTTTTAACCCTTTTCTAATGTGAAAAAACACGGGTACATATTTTTCTTATAAAAAATTACATTGTGCCACTTACATCACTTATAAAAGGACACCCAATCTCCTCATAACACATTAAAATAAAATTTTCTCATATATTGAATTCCCAAATAACTTTTCTAATTACACAATCCCATCCTATACGCCTTATTATTATTACAAATCCAACCTAAGAAGCCTTGGAAACCAAAATAAGTCCCTCGAAGAAGAGGTAATGTTATTTAACAAGCATCTTTATTTTATTTCTTCCACCACCCCTTAAATTATTATTAAACTTATTTTATATAAAAAAATTACTATATTAAACATACTTATTTGTTACTATATTAATTTAATAACCTAAATTATTCTCATATTCAATCAAATGGGTTAAAAAATAATCAATTATGTGTTCGATGGACTACCGCCTTGTGAATCAATGTCATTAATTGTTTCCATTACAACATCTCAGAGTTGGTTATGATGATGGATATAAATTAAATATATGATATACATAACATAATTTTACCTTTATATTTATTATATCATATATTACATTTTTTAAATTCCATTACATAGGGGATATGATAACACCACTCATGTGTATTGTGGACAACCGACTCACGAAGCGATGTAATTCCTTTTACACTAACGCTTTACATGGAAGGTAATAAGGGTAAATATAATGAATATATGTGACATAATTGACATAATTACAATATTAATGATATATTAATCATTATGAAAATATAATATATCATTTTCTTTCTTAGATGTTTACTCACTAAAAAATTATAACGTTGTTCGTGAACTTGTGGGCTACTGTCTTCATGAAGCAATGTGATTATTTTTCATCAGCATATGACATGGATGATATATATAATTATATTTTAATAAATAATATGTTATATATGATAATATTATCATTATTTAATGATAAAATATTATAAATCTTTTTTTATAATGATTATTGAAAAATGGAAATTTCACTCTTAGAGACGTATGTATTACCATCTCCATGATTGTAACATACTTAATTTATCAAAACCATATTTCATAATTGGTATTAAAATTATAACTAATGTATAAATATGATAATTATTTCATTATTATTATTATTCTATAGGGGTTAAAATAATGGACTTTTTTAGTATAGTTAACCCACCCAATTCATTATTGACACATAATCCAAATATCCTCAAAAAATCTAACATAAGAGTAATTTAATAAGTAATAATATCTAACATGATAATGAGTAAAATATAAGGAATAATATAAAGGAAAAAAAATCATATTAATTTAAAAATGATACATAATTTTTTTATTCATGATATTTAAAAATGTACCTAACGATTCAGACTCAAAGTAAGGGACATCATCTCAATTTCCTTTAATTGAGAAATATTTGGATATTATGAACCTATAATAATTTATGAAGTTTATATAAATTTTTTTGACATGTTATATCATTAATTTAACTATACTCATGGTATTCAATTTTTTTAATGTTATTCCTTCATAGGTATTATGATTCAAAAAGTTCCAAGTTGATAAGAGACATTTATTTTAAAAAATCTATTTTAATGATTTCCTTCCAACTCATAATTTTTCATTTCCATGTTTTTAAAATGAATTTATAAATGTTTTTATGTGAATATAAAAGATTTTAAAAGTAAATTTTATACATATTTATTTATTTATTTATTTTCAAAATTTTTAAAATAAAACTTTTTACGTGTTTTATAAAGAAAATTTTGACAAATGATAAAAGGAATACTATTTTTTAACATGCAAAATGAAAATGAATTTTTTTCCCCATAGTGACCAATACATGATTTATATATTCCTTTGAAATCATTCATGTTTTATTCATTGAAAAATAAACTTTCCCATTTTTAGGTAATTTTTCATTGAATTTTTTTTTTAAAATGAAATTCGTATTTTGACGCCCAAAATTGATTTTAATTTTATTTTAAAAGAGTTTCTCAAAAGTTTTTTAATGAAAAATTAAAATAAGAAAATATATTATTCATGTGGTGGTTCATGGACATTATATACAATGGGTGTACCTAGATTATGTTGGTTGAGCCTATTATATCTTATAGGATAAGATCGCCTAGATATCATTCCAATGCATTGGGTGATGATTATGTTCTCGGAAGAAATATATTAGATGTTGGTCGTCTGGTTATTCTAATTTTTAAGGGTTCTGTAAGGGTTCTATGAGATGATTTCCCAAGGTACCAACATGAATATTTTATTATTTTTAATGATTTTTTATGGAAATCATTTATTTTCAAAAGGTAATATACATAATCTTTTTAAATCATTGATAATTTGGTTTTTGGGTGAATATTTATATTTTTAAGAAATGGGTTTTCATGTTTTTCACTAGACTAATAGTTTTATTATTTATATGTCTCTTTATGGTATGTTTTATCATCCCAAATTTTTAAATTGTTTTTCATTGGATTTAAGGACGTGTAAGTTATATAGAGAGGAAAAGATAAAATTAATGAAGAGTTTTTATAAAAATAAATCATGTTATTTTAAAATAATTATATAGTTGGAAAAATTGATACTGAATAGAAGTGTCCACTTTATAATATATAGTTTTACTATGTATGAGTTATGATCTAATTCCCTAAAACAATAAACTTGAAATGATCATAAAATGTAACATAATAAATTCTTTAATTAAAACAAAAGATTATTTTATGTTAAAGGATGGTTCCTTATAAATAGTGTTTTTTATTTATCCCCAAAATTCAATAAATAAATTTTCCAAAAAAATAGTATTTTTGAAACATATAACAATGTTTATAAAATATAAGTACTTTTTATTAAAAATTATTATTATTATAAAACCATTTTAATTAAAATTTTAAAATTAGTAATTATTATTCCTATCATTAAGTTTAATGGATAGGTTTTGGAAGTCATGTTTAAATAATATTATTAATAATTTTTCATAGTTTATTAAAACATCATGTCATGTGTAGTTCATGATAAACTCAATGTTGTGGGTATTTCAAGCTATCAAATAAATTTAATTTATTTTTTAAAAAATTAATATAAGCTCATGATATTAAATTCTACTCCCCTTTAAATAAATATCTCACTTGAAATTCATTAATATGGTAAAAATGGATTCATCTACCTCATCATTCACTTAGGTTCCCATATAGATTCTTGAAACTAGTGGTATCACCATAGAAATTTGACTGGGAGTGGTCTTGTTTCACATCACGTTCTCTCTACGATCAAGAATCATCACATTATATTCCTCGTAAGAAACATCCTACTCCAATGGCACAACTGCTGTGTTTATTACATGTGATGGATCCGGTATGTACTTCCTCAGGGAGATGCATTAAACACATCAAGATTTTGAGATATATTTGGTGCTAGGACCAAATTATAATCTAATTTTTATTATTAGGAAGAATTTCAAAAGTAAATATTTAACTAGGGAATAACATTACCTTATTTCCAAACCTCATAATATTCTACCATGGAGATATCCATTGGAATAATCTACACAAAATTGAAATTATAGATCACATCGATTGTTGTTAGCGTAGATTTTCTACCTAAACTGGGATTACTTGGAGTGTTGGTGAATTTATCTAACCTTTTATATCATTTATTGATCATTCCCAGGACCCAATAGCTTTATTTCTCCAACTTCATTCGAGAATGTTGGATTTATACTCACCTTTTTATATCTATATTAAAAGGGATCCATCTGAATGATCATGTGAAAGTAATTGTTATAAGAATACTCAACTAGTGTAAAGTGTTTATCCAAAACACAATTGAAATACATATAGTGATATCTCATTATATCATTTAGGGTTTTAGTTTTTCTCTTAGTCTGACTATATATCTTTGGATGATATGTAGTGGTGAAACATAACTCTATATCTGGAGCCTATTGAAAAATTTACTATAAAATTGAGGTAAAGCTTTGATCCTGATAATAAAAAATAGATTAAAACCACCATAATCTATATTCTAGAAATATGATCCAGGTAGAAGTATTCTCTAATAGCGATGAGGTGTGCTGACTTCATAAGGAGATCGACTACAACCCAAATAGAATTATGTCCTTTAGATGTTTTTTGGAGTTAGATAAAAACAAATTAATGGTGATTTTTCCTATTTCTATTATTATATGGGTTATGGTGTTAACATCACATTATAATATTTTCTCTCACCTTTAACTTATCGATATACCAAAAACATATATACAAAACCTGCAATATCTCTCTTCATTCCATCCCTCCAAAAAAAATATTTCAAATCTCTATACATCTTTGTCACTCATATTATTAATGGAAAATTAATTACTACAATATTTCTATAATATCCCCTTGCTTAAATTGGATACGGATAGAACACATATATGTTTCTAAAACCTTATAAATTCGCCAAAATCAATATTAAACTAAAGAACATTTCTCACCTTCTTTTTTAGCTTTATGTGGTCCTTGTGTGCTTATGTAATCTTCACGCGGATAGATGATTGAACATTAATTTGATAAATATAAGATTTCTACACTTAAATTATGATTTATTGAAGCCTCTTTTTCATGTAAATAAATATTAGATCTATTTTGATACTCATAATAGATATTCTAGCATGATCCTTTCAACTCAAAGTAGAATATGCCTTTTCTACTTTCCTAGGGTGGTAATGTATTGAATAGAAAAAATATGAAATCAAATCAAACCACATACTTTTGTTAGTGTTTAACTTCTATTGTTTGAATATATACTGTATAATTTATTGATTAGTATATATCTCACAATTTCCTATGGAATTTCAATTACTTGATATCTATAATTAAAAAATCACCATAGCTAACTCCAAATCATGGTTTGGGTATTTTTTACCATGAACCTTAAATTAGTGTCAAGCATAAGCTATCCCTAGTTAATTTTTCATGAGAACACATCCTAATCCCATTTTGATGTGTCCTTATATATTAAAATCCCATCTCATCTGCAAGGTCGTGTGAGGATAGGTTTACTAACCAACCTTCTCTTAATATTCATCGAATTATCCTTACATTCATCTATCCAAAATAGATTTCCTAATTTTAGAGTTAACATAGGGAGTGGATTACAAATATAAGAAAACATATCCCTAAATAATCAATAATATACTTCAAAATAAATATATATATAGATCTCAGTCATTATTTTTGTTCTAGTACAACATTAAATTATATCAATATTTGAATGATCCCTCAAAACTAATTCTCACGATATTATATGTCCCAATAATGAAACATCCCAGACCAGAAATTCACACTAGGAAAAATGTTCATACAACTTTTCCTTCCTCAGGGTCCTCATAACAATCCCCAATTGATCTTCTTACTCTTCTTTTCTCTTTGAGTATATAAGAATATCATCTATAAATACTACCACAAGATGACCATTGTAATCTTGAAAGACGCTATTCATTAAATCCGTAAAGATAGTTTTATAATTTGTATGACCAAATGACATCACTATAAATTTAGAGTTTCCATATATCATCTGGAATGTTTTCTTGCATATTTCATTATTTTGACCATCTACTGATAATACAAATATCAAATATCAATTTTGGAAATGTATTGTCCTCTACATAATTTATCCAAGAAATAATTGATATGGGTTAGATAAGACTTTTTATTTATATTGATCATGTTAAGATATATATAATTAATGAAAATATGTATTAGCCCATATTTTTTTTAAGAAAGAGAATATGTTCACCCCACTGTGACAAACCTGGGCGTGTAAATCCATTTTCATGCCTCTTATAAAGTTTCTTCTTCAATAATTGAATCTCAATTAGGGCCATTATATATGGATTCTTAGAAATATATGTAACCACATTTATGAGTTCTATTGTAAACAAAACATCATGACTATGAGTATGAGTAGAGAATTCCCTTGAAAAGATATCAAAAAAATTCCAAACAGTAGTCATTTCTTTGATAATGAGTTTCTACCCAACCATATGGGATAAGTTTCTATAATGGATAAGAATTTTAACAGAAAAGTCATATGTAATTTATTTTTTATGTTTATACTAAACATTAAAACTATAAATTATCATGGGTTCATTAAGTATATGAAATGATACTCTCCTTAATGGGAAATTAATATTTCTTCCATATAAATAATGAAAATCCATTCCTAGAATCACATAATATTCAAATAGATGTCAGATCACATGATTTATAGGAAATGATTTCCAAAAAACTCCAATCAGAGATGAACTATAAAATTATGATGTGACCAACATACCATTAGATGTTTTTATAGATAACTAACTATCTAACCACTGAGATAGTAATTAAATACCCTTTCCAAATTTATTAGATATAAAATAAAGGGTAGATCCAGAAAAAAATTATACATTATCTCTTCCAGAGTGGATGATAAGTTGTCCTTTCATTACATAATTATCATATCCCACATTTGTAGTCAATATCACATGAGACATTCTTTTTTCATTAGAAAGAGGAGGATGTTGATGCTGATCATAAAATACCATTGGATTTGGGAATTGGTTAGAATAATGTGCATACTCCTTTTATTTGACTTATTTAATCATGTGTGGTTAATTATTTTTCATACCATTCTCCTCCATTGTATTAACGGATCCATTAATAACATTTTGAAATTCACAGGCCTTATATCACACCTTTCCACATATAAAGCACCTCCCAGTTTCATTGAAGAAATCCCATTGATGATTCTTTCCACATTTCTAGAATGATTATGGCTCTAACTTTTTTCCTCTATGTTATTTATTCTAGTTTTCATGAGCCGTTATATTAATTTTCTTATCAAATCCTTGGGAATGGTGGGAATCTACTATTTCCATTTCTATATTGAGATCACAATGAAAAAATTCTTCATAGCTATTGAATTATATTATCTACATTTCCTTCCGAATAAATGGTTTCAAAACACTAATGAGTTGATCATTTTTTAATTCATTGATAACGATTAAACACAAATCATAAATTACTGTAACTGTAAAATCTTCCTCATAAGAACCTATATAATCATCATCCTTCTACTTAATCTCATGTAATTCTTTTGTTATCATGTTTAGTAGAATATGAAGGAATTAATTATAAAAATATATCCTCCTAAAAAAATCCCATTATAAGGATTCAATTTCATTATCATAACTAGTATACTTAATAAGGTTCCACCATTGATATACATCACCTTATAAATAAGAAATAAGTAAGAAAAACATTTCATTTTTTATGAACCAGAGAATAGAAAAAATATTTCAGCAGTGCTGAACCATTTCTCATCTACTAGTTCATTACAAGACCCATTAAAAGAAGTTTAATGTTGTCTTTTGAAGGATTAAATAGAATAATGTTCCCTACATTGATCATTTCGAAGCTCAATATGGTTCATATCTTGAGAATGTTTTTTGAGCATTGTAACAATGTTCTTTATCCTAGTTCACACAAAATTTTGTTTCTCTAGTGGAAAACCATTAAATTTTCTACCACATTCATTATTAACCCAGTTCTTTCAGGTTCCAATGATTGAGTGAAACCAAAAATCATACTGTGATCAACACTAATCATATTGGAAAACCACATTATCAGGAAAAATTACTTATAGTATGTTTAAATAACGAGACATTAGGATTAATATATGAAACATTTTGTTAATACTAGGCCATTAACATTCATCACCTATTTAAATACATTATAATGGATCATAAAGAAAATATTGATTAACCAAATCATACCCCCTAAAAGAGTCAAATATGGTGTTCTCCTAGGTCTTTTTTTGTACAATAGTGATGATAAATTCCAGATTAATGTTTCATTTTTGGAGTTATTATTCGTAGGAAACTATATTATAGAGTCACATACACTTATAGTATCCAGGAAGTGATTTATTGCTATGAAAACCAAATAATATCTTTCTTACCAAAACCAATCAATGTTATCCTATACCTATAATTATCCCCATGGTTTTCACTATTTATTTATAATCCTAATATACAAATATTTACTAAATATTTCCTCTAATACCAACTATAAGGAACTATTATTTTGATACACAAATATATAATCTTTTTAGATGAATATTCATTAAAGTTCATAAACACAAACCTAAAGACCATAATAGATTAGTGTTTTTAGAGGCCAGAAACACAATATTCTTATTTCATAAAATATCATCAATATCTCTCAAAAATATATTTTCATATTTTACTCCTCTAGTAATACCCAAGATAATCCACTCTTTATAACATGGGGAATGAAATATAAGAATGTTAGTGCTCAGATGATCGGTAAGAGTAAACATAAGAGTTATAAATCTATGATCCTATGAAAGCATTGTATAATAATAATTTTGTTTCATGAAAATAAATTAGGAAGTTCATAACCAAATTTTCATAGATCATAAACATGATTTATGTCATACAACTTTATAATTTCAGAAAACATGTCCCACAAGATTTGTAAATCATCATAAATCGATAATGAATCATAATCTCATTTAATAAAAGTGTGGTACCACATAAATATTTAAAACCATTTCAAATGTTATCATTATATATGAATACAATCAACATAAAGGATTTGAACTCATCACCTATTTCCAATCGTGTATTAGGACACACCTATTTCTTATAGAGGATTATGATTCACCAATCACCCAGAGTGGATCAACCCCATCAAATGGTTTCCCATTTTAATCTCATGAGATATAAATCTCTAAAAAATTCATTGGAGTTATATATAGGTCCACCCATATCATAGTGAAATACCTACTTATGTGTTCCACAATATTATAAAACATTCATCATATCATCACATCATAACCCATGTGACAAAAATAGATTCCAAAAACATTTCATCAGTTCTATGTATCATAACCAAAGGAAAATAAATGGGTCTCATAAAAATTTCATAAACATAAAAGGCTATCATCTTAGATATAAAATTAATTTGGAATATCTCTTTGAGAATTTATTTACAAAAATACACTTTACACTTTGAAAAACAATTTTTAAAATCTAAAATGTTTTCAAAATCCTTTTATTTGAAAATTAAATTTAAAACATATAATTGAATATTTAAAATAATGATTTCTTAATGATGATTGAAAATATCATTTATGTCGTACATGTTAAAACAAAATATTCCTCTCAAAATTTTAATAAAATTCAAAATAGCCTTATTTGTAAAATGAAATGGATATGCCATTTAATTTATTTAGAAAATTTAATCATTGGAAAATTTTATTTAATAAATACATTTAAAAAAGCTAAAATATTTTTGAAAGCATTTTTATAAAACATGGATGTAGAATAGAAGGGGTTTTTTGATCGAAGGGATAAATAATGTATGCTTGCTTTAATAAATTTTTTTTTAAAATATCGAGTATACAAAGAGACTAAAAATGAATGGAAAACATATATTCTTAGGTAATAACCATATTATATGAAAATTAAGGTGTTTCTAGAGATATAGAATATAATATTTCATCATTGGAAGAATAAATGTAATAAATCATAATAAAAATTGAAATTATGTCAAAAAACCATTATCAAATTGGTAACTTTGAATCATAAGAACCATAAATTAATAAACTTAAATTAAACATAAAATATCCTTATAAAAAATAATTTAATTATATTAAATGTAAAATTATTTGTATATACATCTCATAAAATAATATAGGTGCACAATACAACATATGTCTCATAGAATGAAAATTGAGACGAAAACCCCTTACCTTATGCCTCGAATTCCATCATACATGTTAAAACATATTTTATAATAAATATTGTATTATTATAAAAATATTATATATCCATAATTCTATATATATCACACCATATATAATCTAAAAATGTCTTTTTATTACCTGTTTATTAAAAATTCCATGTTAAAGTCATGTTTTGGGCAATAATGACTTTGTTTTTAATGTATTATTTGATTCGATATTTTTGGTAATATTACATTGATAATGTTACAATTTCCTCAAAAATATTAAAAATTATATAAATATAATATATATTCATTATATATGTATTTATACCAATCCATCAAATTTATAGAAAGAAAATGAAATACACCATTAATGGAGATGGCAGACCATATATACGCATGAATGCTACTTCCAATTTCTCGACATATGAAATTAAATAAAGTTAAAAAATATATTACTAATAAAAAATAAAATATCTTTCAAATATATCACATATATTCAATAAATTTACCCAAATTACCTCTCTTGAAAAGTGTTAGTGAAAAACAAAATATATCACTTTGTGAGGCGATAGTCCGCCGTACACGATAATGATGTTATCATATTATCTACGAAATAGAAATTGAGAAGGTATATATTCTATTATAATTATAGGAGTATAACTAAAAAATAATTTTCATATATAATCCTTAAATACTTTATTGTTTTAATATGCGGTAAGTGGTGTTGGAAAATAAATTATGTCGGTTCACGAGGTGGTAGTCCACCGTACACACGATCAATGATTTTATTTCCCATTAGAGGGAGAAGGAGATGTTTTTAAGTCATATAAACAAAATAACAACACATAATAATGTTAAATATATTTATATTTTTATATAATCTTATTTTATTAAAAATTAATGGAGTTTTATAAAGATCTAAAATAGAAACTCTTGTTGAAGAATGTTACCTCTTCTTTGGGTAACATCCTTCGGATTGCACCAAAACCCTTTCTAAGTTGGATTTATAAATAATAAAGGATTATATGATTAGGGAAGGGATTAAATAAAGTTATTTTTTAGGTTGTTTCTTGATCCCATTTGTTTTGGATGTTGGAAGAGGAGATCAAATTAGGTATCCTTTTATAAGTGAGGTGAGTGACATAGTTGTATTCTTTGAAAAGGGAAAGGTGTACACATAGTTATCACATCTTAAAAATCCCCCAAATGGTAAATTACTAAATATATTAGTATATAAAGTCAAAATATTTCCATAAAATGGAGTTTTAACAAGTTTATAGTTGATTTTACCATTTTCTTTTTAGTTTAAGTCATAGTAAGCCCATTTTCACCATAACCCTAATAATTAAGTTTTTATATTTTTAATATTCATAATGGTAAAAATTAAATTAAATATATGAAGAAAATATTAATTATTCTAATTAAAATATAGGATTGATTATTTTAATTAAATTTACATAAGTGGGAGAATTAAATTTAAAATTAATCTAGTAGACAGGATCAGAAAGTAGTTTTCCAAAAAGAAAATTCTCATAAGTATAGAACGATTTAATATTAAAATTCAATATATAATTTATTCCAATGAACTAAAATAGATTAATAAAATTATAAATTTAATTATTTTACTTTTAAAAACTTATTAAAACATGTTTTATGCTTTAAAAAATATATAGAAGTAAATAAAAATATTTATAAAGACCTATATTTTTCACTTTTCAATGAAAGATTTGTATTTTAAAAATCTTCTAAAAAATTTATTTGAAGATATTTTTTTCAAGTAAATATAAAAAAATAAAGTTTATATATTAAAATAAATTTTCTAAAATTGGTAGAAATTACATTTATTATTTTTTCAAAAAATGTAATAAAAACATTTTTTAGAAAATATTATTTTCAATACATTTAATGAATTTTCTAAAAAGTAAGTACTTTTTATCAATTTGTTTTCTTTATATAAATATTTTACAAAAAATATTTAAAATTACATATTACTATTAATACCTCTATGTTTAATGGCTAGGTTATAGCAGACATTTTTAATTTATAATATTAATATTATATTTTAGTTTGTTAAAACATGATTTTTCATGCAATGCAATCTAAACTCAATTTCACGTGAAAAAAAAACTGTCGAAAATATTTATTTTATTAAAAAATCCATAAAACATTGGGTATTACTGGGTACACAAATTTGTTTTTGTATTCCTTACTCTAAATTAAATTCCTTAACTTATCTAAAATTTATCTTAACCTCATTGGAATAAAATGGTGTAATACCTGGGGAGGTGGAAAAATAATATCCCTAGTTTGTTTGTTATTGTTTGAAAGGATCTATAGGCACATGAAAGTTAACTGAATCCCATGGAAAAGGGAGTGGGTAGAATACCGTATGAAACTATTTGAGAAGATTGATATATTTAGATATCATATTAGACTAGGGACTCTAGTGAATTCTAGTCTTGAACTAAATGAAATTTTTGAATATTTTGATGATGAAGTATATGTTGGTGTTGAAGAAGTAAAAGATGAGAGAATTTAGTTGAAAAGGAAGGGCATGAAAAAGAATAGAAGATGTTGGATCTTGATAAGGATACTAGTGTGAATAATGAGTATGATATGGGATCCTATCTTGTTATGTCTTTTGATTCTCCTTACTCTCTTTTACTCTTACCATCACATGAGGAAGAGTTTAAGTATAAGGATTTTGAGGATAATGAGGTATCTATCAGTTGTTATTAGAAACAATGGGATGAGTTTGTTGATTCTGATGAAGATGAAAATTCCTCAGATATATCTCTTCTTATTAGAATTACTCCCAGACATCCTACACTAGAAGCATATTTTATGGGTGAAAATTCCCTGTAACATACTATTTTGGGGCATACACTATCCAAATTATGATGAGGATGATGATGGAAGAAGTCCACAATGACATGGGTAACCTACCACCCCTTATACTCATAGAGTACTAGATGGTGATCTAATTTCTAAAATAGATTCTCAAGAAGGACATGAGGTATCTCCTTTGAGACTCTTATTTAACCAGACTATATAATATATATTTGGTCCTACAACTTCTATGGATAGTAAGGAAGGTGAGAAAGGCAGTTCTCATGGTGACAATGTTAAAGCTTCTAAACATGTAGATCCTAAAGACAATTTTGATTCGAATCACATTGAAAGAGCTAGATTAGTAGAGGATTTAACTATTTTCATTATTAGGAATCCGACTTATAATCCATATATTTATGTTCATTCTACATCATATATTAAAAATTATTAATATAATTTTTTCAAATCAAATTGAAATGAGATTTTCAAGGAAGTGTTTCTTTGTTTTAGAAATTATTTTTCGCCAATTAGATATGAAGATGTCAGAAAAACAATGATGTTTGTAATTTCACATATTCAACCAATATTTTATCACAAGATGAATATAATGAGAAACAATATTGATGATTTGAAAAATAATATAGGTACCCTGATAAAAGATTTATCCTATATGATGGTGCATCAAGACATGAGGTAAATAAGTTTAGTTTTCAAATATTCTACATCTACCAATATACCTTCTTCTTCTCCTATAAAACTCATTTTTAATGAATAGAGTATTACAAAAATCCTAATATATGATTTTAATATTATTTTGGATTAATTTAAGTAAACCAGGGAAGGTGTATTTGATAGTTTTCAAACACATAATACTAAAACCTCGTCACTATTAAGGTAATATGTTAAATAGGCTATTAAATAATGATAATTAATCAATAATTATATTGATTTGTACCATAGATTAAACTATAACAATGTTATATTTGAAGGTTATGTTTAGAACACTTTCGTTAGATATTAACATTCCAACATTATCCCACGATTTTAAGTCTCAAGTTGAGATTCTCAAGGTGTGGACCTTAGTTTATAATCCTTCAATGAAACTAGAGTTGACATTCTATAATATTTGGAGTATTATCCTTAGGTTGTAAGTGATTTAATCAGGATGATGGAACTATACCTTTACACTACTCATATAGCTGTTATAGATTAACCTACCATTCATATGTCCTTTGTTCCTAGCATCACCTCCTCTACCATAAAAACTTTTGGATTGACTCATTGCTAATAATTTCAGCACATTTGTACCATATACATGTGGGTACTCATTGGTGAACCTTCATACACCTATATACCTCATAATACCTTTTCTTCACATCTTTTTACTTCTAAGAGAAAGTATAATGTCGTTCGTTCACATTCTATATATTTTATAGATTTATGATTTTGATTATAATTCCTGATTGGGACTACTTGTAAACCTTTTTGTAATAAATTTTGAATTATTAATGGAATAGTCATAATTTTTTTGTTTCTACATTTCCTATTTTATATTTTTCGATCTCTATAATTATCTTTTTTATGAACCTATAAAGAGGATTAAATGTGAGAAATAAATTTAATTAATTATTTTTTTGATAACACTTTGAGATATAAAATATTTTTTTCTATTTGATGAAAATATATTTTTAACATGTTGAATTCATTTAATTTTAATTGTCATAATTTGTGATCATAAAAAACATTAGACTATTGTATTATACCATCACCTCATTATTGTAATGATCCAATTTTTTTTATAATATTACTAATGAATTAAATTTTTTCTTTTTCTAAATTATTGTTTTGGAGAAAATTGATGAAATGGATAATTATTGACCATACCATGTATACCTACTCTATGAAGACAATCTAATAACTATGAAGGTCATGTGACTGTGTAGAACTAGCAGCATTAATAAACTTCCAACTCTGTGACAACTCCATTTAATTCTAGTAGTGATTGTGTATTGAAGTTCAAGTGACTACTTTTTTATTGAACCTACTTCATGAACCCATGAACCTCTTGTGTGATTTTATGCTTCTTCTACATTAAAAAAGAAGATAATGTTCGATCCTGTTAAGTGACCACATGATGAGATCTAGTTTTATTGATAAGGTAGTTAGAATTATACAAATTAATGTACTAAAAACATGTGTAATTTTTTTGACCCCATGAAGAGTCATACCTAACACAAGAACAAGTAATGTATGTATGAGAAGGAATGTACCTACCATCCAAAGAAAATTAATTAATGGAAGAATAAATATACCAAATGCATGAAAAAGTGTACTAACCACCTGAAGAAATGTACCGATGGTATGAATGAATGATGTTTTTCTTCCTAGTTTCCTTGTAAACTAATCAAGCTAAGTAAACATGAGTCTATGTGACCTTTCCTATGTGATTACCCACCTACTATGTCTAAATTATGTAGTGGAGTATTTTAAAATCTCCAATGACTATATTTCAATGTATTAATTATAGATACATTGAAAACAAAGCTATAATGAAATATCTTAAATGGTTACATTGATATAGATTTATTTTCAAGATAAAGAACCATTTATATGAAATAGAGAGATACTTTAGTATATAATAATAGAGAAACATACATGTGAACCTTTTATACACAAATAAATTATTCATAACAATTTACGAGACATTGTTTTCATAAACTTTTGTTCAAACTCATTTGAATATTTTAATGGTGAAATTGAAATACCTATTAACATCCTATGATGATTAGATTGCGTTGAACCAAATCTTCAAATATCTCATTTCATTCTCCTTCTATTTAATATTGTCTTTTGAGAAGTGTTTTTACCTTACTCTGTTTATCTATAAATATTGTATCGTATACTGAAATTGAGAGTTCTCACCAATATCAATTATTTTACATAGTAATCCCATGTATAACATTTTAAGAGGTCTTGTGAAACCTGAAATCATTTTTCACCAATATCGAACTATGAAAGAGGATTTGTAGAGTCTATGATATCTTAGTAAAGATTTCTATAAAAAAACAATCTAGGTAATGGATTATTCTATTTTATAATAATTTTTTTGAAGAAGGTGATTTCCAAGTGGAGGGGATTAGGTCTTGAATTAATACTCATACCTTTATTTAAGATACACTGGTTCTTATTTCATATTTGTTTCTCTGTTTTAAATATTAAAATAGTATCTTTTTTTTATAAATTTTTAATTAAACATTACACTGATAGTTAAATTTATCAAGGATTTTATATACACTATTTGATTCCAGTACATTAGTTTCAAATGTTAAAGTATTTTATTAATTAATTTAACTATGTTATTATTTTAATTTTGAGAAACTTTTTGAAAGGTAAAATTATATATCTCTACTATATTTTTTAATTAGGATTACATTATAAATCCTGGGATTCAAGTTTTAAATCAGTTTAATAATAATTTGTAACTAGACACTCTATTCCACTCCCTATTGAGTTCTTCATTAGGACCAACATGTATATATATTCACAAGTTATTACTTGAATTGAGATACTAGAAAATTTATATTCTGGGATTATTTCCCTTGATAAACTATTGGTCATGAAATTAAACCATCTATGAGGATTCCAAGAGTTTCCTATAATCCTTTCGAATTGTGGAAAATTATAAAAATTAATGATTCTAGAGATGATAATATTAAATATGATTCTTTTCATGGATTGGATTACCATATTTCAATGACACAATGATTTTTATCAATGAAGATTATAACTTACAACACATTAGAGAAAGACGATCAAGATGGTCGATGTGTTGTATTTGGGAGTAGGTAGAGTGGGTCTTGACCTAATCCATAATGGGATGACGACGATGTATATTGAAGGATTGGATCTTTCTTTAGGATAAATTACATAGCCACCATCTTTTTATATTTTTTGAGATATCTATATGAAAATATTTCTATATTAATTCATAGGTATTCCCCTTGAAATAAGAGTTTAGATTGAGATAAAATACATGTTAGATTGACAACCCATTTCAATACCCCTTATCATATTGCACTGAAAATGTTGAAGGGACTTAAGGTACAACTCGAGGACTTAGAACTGGATGCTTTTATCAGACTAATTATATCACTATGGGGTGCACATATTCTATTCCCCAAGAAGTTATATGATAGACTTCAAATATTCATATATTATTGAAAACAAAATCAGGTGACTATGAAGAATAGATATCTTCTACTATGGATTGATGATATATTTGATCATTTATGAGGATCCTAGAGGATATCACAGATTTATCACTGACTAGGCTATCCTGGGTTAGATGGTAGAGAGGTGGACATTTCAATGATGGTGTTTAGGAGAGATCATGAGCTATACCAGTACTTTTTTATATTTTTTAGAATAAAAAATGTGATTATAGTGTGCATGGATTTTATGAAGAATATAATCCATCCATACCTTGACACATTCAACAAGGTGCTCATTAAATATATCCTCATTTACTCCTTGAACACATATCAAATTTGATATAATAATGAGTATAATTAGAGAAATTTTTTATTTTTTCCAAGTAGTCCAAGTTTCATGTTTGTATAAAGAAGGTGAAATTCTTAGGGAATGTTGTCTATGAGAGTGTAATATTAGTGTAACCTAATAATTTAGTGGTAGTTACTTCCCAGAACCCTCTATAGAAATTTATTAAGATCATGTAATTATAGGTTTAGTAGGATTACATCAACTTTTTATCCAAAAATTCACTTATTTATTAGAAACTATAACTGTATAGATGGAGAAAATTGTAAATTTTTAGTGGTTGAACCAATGTAAATAAGATTTTACAGAGATGAATGTGAGAATTAATTTAGCGCTAATCTTGATTCTTCATGAGCCTAGAATTTTATATAATATATATTTTTTTATGAATCAAGTGTTTTCTTATGGAAAATATTGATATACATGGGGGTATATAGTAGATTATGATTTACATAAGCTATTAATGTATTAGAAGAACTATCCTACCCATGACTTGGATATGGTATTAATGGTCTATAATATTAAGTGTTTAGAAACCTATCATTTTTATGAGATTTTTACTTTCTATAGATACCGTAAGATCCTTCACGGGTTCTTTTCAATGTGGGATATGAATTTTTGGAAGAGGTGCCAGGTAGTACACCTAAATAAATTCTATATTGAGATTAATTATGATCCAAGAAAAAGTAACATCATTGTAGATTCCCTTATCCATAAGATGTAGGTATCTCATGAGTTTGGTGTATGGATTTTAGAGGAATATTAGAGCCTGATGATATTGATGGATGATTTCAAAGGACTAGTGATTCATGACATGTTCCCCATTAGTAGTCACATATTCCATGGTATATTGGTTAAAGGTTGGTTAAGAATCTATTATCGAGTGTTATGTGATGTAATAAAACCATGGAAGTGGTGACACAATACTTTGGTAGTCATTGGATGATATCAATTTCATCATAGTATATGGTAGTGTTGTAGTCCCTGCTTCTATTAGGTAATATCTGATGAGATACTTCCATACCTTTATGTGGGGGGTGTATGTTTGAGTGGAAAAGATAAACCATGGATTTATGTTGTAGTTATTGTTCATATGGATGAATAAGTACATTTATAGATGCATTTCCCAATGGATTACCTACCAAAGGATAAAGTTTAGGATCCCATTCCCATAAAAAAGTTGGAGTACATTATCATGGAATTTGTGAAGAAGTTACCAAAGAATCCAAGGGTCTATGAATCTATTTGTGTGATTTTTTATTGAATTATGAATGTTTCTAATTTACCATTGATAAGTCAGACTCACTAAGTTGATGAACTAGAAAAATTATATTTCCATGAGATCTTACTCTTCCATGGAGTTCCTGTGATAATAATATTTATTAAATATTTTTTGTTTACAATGCAATTTTGTAATGTCTTTAAATTTTATTCAGGGACTCAATTGAGATTGAGAATAACATATTATCCCAGGTAGATACATATTAACAATAGATGATTTGAATGTTATAGGATATTACATATTGAATCCTAGACTTAGATAGAGCATGATATGATCACCTAGAATTAGGTTAGATAATTTAAAATAACAATTTTCATGATTTTATATAGATCGAACATTTTTAGGCTCTCTATGGAAGACTATGTCATTTAACACTATATTAACATGATGAAGGTGAGGCATCTATATTGGGGTAATAGAGTGCAGTTGATCCTAAAATAGTTTACCACCTCTCATAGTAGAAAAATATATTATTCTAACAATGGAAGGATAACTTTGGAATATTCTATAGGTGATCATGTATTTCTAAGTGTGACTATTAATTTAAGACATTGACATTTGTGGAAGAAAGGTAAGCTGGAGCTATGTTATATTAAACCCTTGATATTACTATGGTTAATGGAATAATGAAATTCTATTTGGATATTCTTTATCCCTGCCAAGTTATTCACAATTTGTTTGATGTGTTTAAACTCCATAGGTACATTCTTGATGCTACACATGGTATCAACTATGAGGATGTTGAGTCGAATACTGGCACGTCATATGTGGAACACCCAAAGAAAATTTTCAACTAAAGAGAAAATATTCTATATGGGATTATAATACCACATTTATTGATTCTATGGATACATTTATAGGTTGATAAAAAATGAGAATTTCTAAAAAAACTATTCACATTGTGGATGTAGTACCCAGAGTGGAACATAGTTAAGGTGCATGGTTTAACATACAATGCGGTTGTCCAAACCAACAGATTGACACCCGATGGTTCTTAAAACATTATATGAGAATGGTTTAAAAATATGTGTGTTGAAACAATGTATGTACCTTGATGAGTTAAAATTCCTCACAATTATGGGGAGTTATTTTAAAATCCTTGTGTCCAGATCATGTGCACATGATTTTAATGATCTGTGTTCCCATTTAATGGCTATTAATAGTCCATTTTGATAGGTTCTTTATTCTATAATTATCTCTACAAAACATTGAGACTCTGATGTATTTTTTATGATTTCTAATTATCCCAATAAATATTCATGCCGATCCAAGAGATATTTGTTGATTAGGAGATCAATTTTTTTGTCTAAAAACCTTCGATCTTTAGGTTATTTCTAGATCAACCACTTTCCAATTCTAATAAATCGTAGACATGGCAATCCATTTACCATTATACTTATTACTATCCCATATAATAATTAATTCATTTATTTTTTATAGAATATAGGTAGTTTTAAAATTGAAAATAGAATATTTTTAACACATTTATGATCCCTCGTGATTGGTGGATGTTTCAAGGTAAGATTCCATATATTGACAATTTTAAGACTCTATTATTCTCAAATATCATCGTGAATCTATTTTATGATGATATATTCATTATAAATTAATGATAATTTTCTAAACCTATTTTTATAGATGATAATTGATAGTGAATTCTTGATTTTTTCAAAAATCGAAAACCGATCTAGTGCATTTATGTCGTCTTCATTGACATATCTCAGAACTAGTTCCATTGGTGGACCTTTTGAGGTACATGATTCGAGAACCAAAATTATTGGCCTGCAATCTCCTTTTACATGTTTTATAAACCTCCTTCTTGATGGTATATAATCTTATTTTGGCTTGCTTAATCTGTGAACTAGTTATCCATGGATGTTTAACATGATTCTGGCATTGATACTTTGAAGAATATTAGAAAACATCATTAAAAAGCTTGATGTAGGAAGTTTCTAACCATTTGGCTCCCCTGTGAAACACCCCAATATTTTATATGAATTTTATTTGAAATGAAATTTCACGTGTTGAATATCTTTTCTTTCATAAAACCTCCAGTCTATGTGAATTGTGATATAATAATCCCTTAAAAACTCTTCATTGGATTGGTATGTATGAATAATAATTAAAAAATTTATGAAAATTATGTATAAATTATTCTATTAATTAAAATTTAATTATTAATATATAATAAATATGAACATAATATTATTTAATGTACTTTTATAATTCAGAAATATATTTTAGTCAAAAATGGGTATTATCGCATTTTTAAACAGAAACAATAAAACTAATATATACTATTTTTTTAAATTTTATTTGATGAAATGAATATATTTTTTAAAATTATAATTTCTATATTCTCTGAGGGTGATTTGTTTAGGTTCAATCTAAAAAAATATTTTTAATGAATAATGAGGAATATTGATTTTTGTAAAAATTATTCTTTATTTTGAAATAAATATCCAATTATCTTCTAAATTTTATATTAATGTAAAAAAATACTAATTATATTTTTTATAATTCAATTAATTATATAGTAATCATCATTATACCTGATTTTGGTATAGGTTACTTTTTTTATATTAAAAACACATTTTTAAAAAAATATTATAATGAGCACAAATTTTTTTATCCTAATAGAAAAATATAATATCTCATTACTAATGGTTTAAACAAATTATTTATATTTAATATTTAATATAATATTTTAACAAAAATTTGATGAATTATACAATGAAAATAATGGATGTAAATTATGTTTTATGCTTAAAAATTCATTTTAAAAAAAATGTATTTTCATCATGGTCTATATGCTTAATTAATATTAAAATTTTCAAATTATTGAAATTGATTATATTAATATTACTTACATAATGTGAATTAGAATAATTAATATAATTTAATAGGTTCACCTTTTATTTATAGTGGAATGTAAATAGAGTAAAATTTTGTTACCACTATTATAGTTAAAACAAGTTTACTGATGGGTTAAACGATGGGATACGGTTAATATTTACACAAAAACCTATAAAATTAATAATTTTTGAAGATATTTTATACTTATAGTATCAAAATTATAATTACTAGAAATGTTTATCCAGTTTCCCATTAATGTTACCTTAAATAATTGAAATATTTTTTAAAATTTCATATGTGTCCCTTCCATCACTTATGAAATGGAACACATAATCATCCCTTATTCCTACAGTTTTAACTTATATATCTAACAATACCTTATAAAAATCCTTTATATAATACATACCTTCATCATAGATCTTTTTTTTACTTATCTTAATACCAACCCTTCAAGGATTTAGGTGTAAGCCAAAGTGGGGTATATCAAAGAAGATATATAATCTTAACAAAGATGTTTCAATTTTGGTTCTTCTTTTAATTTTTATAATCTTATTATATCCATAAAAATGATTAATATAGTATAATAATTATAATGAGATATTATTATGATTATTTTATAATGATTTATCATCACTTCTTAATGAAACGGTCAATGAAGGTATCGTTAATGCGTACTTGTGGACTACCACCCCACATAGCGATACATCACATTTTCCACCAACATCATTCATGGTTGGTTTTTATGATATATTTTATATTTATATCTTATATTTATGGTACACAATTATTTTATTAAGGTAAATTAATAATTTTCATTCTTTCATTATATTAATAAAAATATGGAAACATCCCTCATGCCTATGTACAAACTACAAGTTATTCTAATTCATTTTTCATCATAATTTTATTTTTGAAGTAATAAATATGTATATAATGAGTATATATATATATATATGTATTATCATTATGTATATGAAGGAACCATTATCAATGTTAATGTAACATAACCGTTGAACCAAGACATACATGAAAGACGACGTAGTAAACACTCGAAACCATGACGATGTTGAATGATTGATAATGAATGTGTGAATAGATGTTATAAATAAAAAAATTATGTTATTATTGGAAATAATATGTTTCAGGTACAAAATTAAAAAAAATTGAAAATTATTTTATAGGAGGTTAGTGTTTTTATGATGCAATATGGACTTATGTTAATAGTTTTATGTTACAATTTCATTTTTACCAGGATTGTTATGCTTAAATAACCTAATGATGAAAATTTAGTGTATATATCTCCCATATATGATTTATTTTATTATAAAATTATTATTTCTATAGATATCATGGTTTACATTCATTTTCAACACTTTATGTACTCATGATTATGAAAGAATATTTTTAAGGAAAATGTACCTCATTTTTCCCTTAGACTAAGAATTTTTACATCCATGCCCACATTTTCTTTTAAATATTTTCAATTTTTTTTGATGTTATACAATTATTATTTAAATACATTTTTGAGAATATTAAACTTTAATTACAATGGTTTGATATTATCCTTAACATTTTTCAAAGAAGGTACTTTTGACCATTTTTGAAAATGTGAATAGACTTTTTGTTTTAACATACCCCACATGAACAGATTTCCCTGAAATCATGAATAATAATCTATTTAAAGATGAAATTATAATTATAATTTTTTAATTTAAAATAATTTTTTTAATTTATATTAAATTATTATATTCTAAATAACTGATTCAAATAAAAGTGTATTTTTTGTCCAAAAATCCTTCAAGGTAACATTTCATCATTTTTGGGTTGATTGTGTCTGTTGACAAAGTAGGTTTCCACAGAGAATTGTCAAGTTCCAGATATTTTTTTGACAATACATGTTGACAAAGAACCTTGACAAAGGAATGGAAGATATAGAGGTGGTACAAAAAGTACAAATACAAGGTGGTGTTGTTTCCAAGTGTTTTCCATAATTTTGGGGTCCAAAATTTCGAGTTTGGTGTGCATCGCAAAAATACTATTTACTATAAGATATAAATTTAATATGGAAAAGGCATCAGTTTCGCCAAGATAAGCCTGAGAATTTGGATTTCGCGAAGACCAGAAAAATGTTGATGGTGCATCTTCGTGATTACGATGAGCTTTGCGAACATAAGAGGTTGAAGCACATCACAATGGTGAAGGTCTTTGAAAGGTAGCTTTGAGTCAAAGGAGTAATGGAATTGACAAGATTCTTCATGATTATGATGAGCTCCGTGATCAGAAAATTTCGGTGGTGCATCATGCTTTTGAGAGAATTTTGGCGGGAACTTCGGAGCTTCACGATTCAAGATGACGTGGCATTGACTTCACATGAATGGTTTGAGGGTAATTGGAATTACCATTAAATAGAACTCGACCCCCTCGAGAGAATTAGAGAGAGTTTTTAGCGAAAATATTTTTCTCTTGGTTCGTAAAGGTGGTTCATGAAGGAAGTGTTCTTCGTGAAAGGAAAGAGTATGGTGGAGACTATTCTTCCTCTGCAAATGATGCAAGCTCCATGTGGGATCAGTGAGCTTTTCAAGGGAAGTCTCTCTGTGATGACAAGATCTTCATGAGAGTTATTTGTAACAGTGATTCACAAAAAGGAAGGAGCTTCCCGAAGGCTTATTTGATCTTCGCAAAATTAGGAGCCTCGCAAAGTAGGGTGCTTTGTGAAGGTAATTCCAAAGGTAGTTTACCAGTGTTCATAGGCAAAGTGGTATTCATATGTGGATGAAAGTTGGACTTCAATAGGTCATATATCCATAGTTTATGATGCAGGTATTCATGAAAATGAAGTGACCTATAGGTCTATAAACTGTGAGGGGATCCCTTCAAACTGTAGTGAGCAAAGGAAGAGGAAAAAGGTTTTCCTTTCTAACGGTAGTTATCCTAAGAGAGAGGAACAGGGAGTGACCCTTGGGAAAGAATTGAGTTGACACTAAATCATTGTAAAGGTAGTGAGCCTAGGCATAGAATTGATCCATCCCGAACATTATTGGCAGTGGGCATTAGAGGATTTGGTACAGGGGAACATCACTGTTGTATTCTCCTTGGACGTATCCTAGTGAGGGAGAACCAAGTAAAAATATTTGTGTCTTCCTGCTTGCTTCTCTACACTACATTAAAAGCATCATCATCAGTTAAAGAAGAAAATATTTGATCATAATAAACACACAAGTGCAAACAAAGTGACCCTTGTAATAAAGAGGTCATGGTCCAGTGGGGCGGGAAGAATTTTGAAAACGAATATCCATAACATGATTCACCCAGCCTCTTAGGGTATATATGCCCCTATTGTTCCAAATAGTATATTCCTAAAAATATCTATTGATATTTTGAAGGTATTTTTATCTATAAGGGAATCCTCTGTTCTTTATTATGATTTAGTAGGAATACTAAAAGTTTTTATCATATTATTTATTTATTTAGAAGGTTTATGATTAATATGATGTAATTTATAAAAAACTAGTATCCTTTCAATGATCTTTGATTTGATGACATGATAAATGTTTTATAATCTTGTGGAATATATATCTATATATTTCATTATGTGATGGGTAGAGCCAAAATTATATACCCTATAATGAATTGGTCACAAATAGATATCGAATGAGTTAATAAGGACCATAATAGGGAGTGACCTATTTTATTAATCTAATTTTCCCAACAAGATTGTTTTGGGAGTTAAAATTAACTATGGACATGATATAATAGGGAATAAAACCAATCTAGTATGATAGTTTTGGTAGTTATACTTGACTAAAGAAAGGATTTTATATTTTTAGGTTAAGGATACAAAATTATTTCATATACTTATGATATGTTTTCATATCTAATTAATAATTTTTGATGATTCAACACTCCTATGTCTCATGTATTTTTATTGATAAAACGTTAATCCATGTTTCATGATTATGATATATGATCTGGTGGGTTTGATTTTATGTTGTTTAGATCATGTAATCATACCCTTATAATTATATTATTCCCACTTATTATCACTTATTGGAATCTCTTAAATTTATACTTAATAATCATATGAGATCACCCTTTATTTTGTTTTGCCTTCCCATGGTTATGAAGAAAGGTTTTAGGTATGTTATATATTATATGGGTGTAGTTATTATAAAATAAATAGTAAAAAGATATATATATTTTATGTACTGGTGGTCTATAAATCCATGTTTACAAAGACTCTAAACCTCTATGGTCCTTAGGTGTGTAATAGAAAAATAAATTTTAATATCTAATTATATTTATAAATTGGATATTAAATTTACTTAAAAGTGAATGTTAGGTCCCTTATCATACCTGATAGACAATAATGGGTTCCTCTGAAATCTTATGTTGGACACAACATTATTATATACCAAGATTTCAAATAATAGTTATCTCCTAGTCGTTGTATTGTTGGGAATGAACATAAAAAACTATATTATGTTTACTAATGTTTATTAAATGTTTTAATATGTTTTTACTTTCTTCTATTAAATTTTAGAGGCTTAAAATGATAATAAATCCAATTTTAAGCATAAAATACGCTAGTGTTTTTAAAAGATAGTTTTACCTCCATTTGATGGAGAACCCTATTTGAATCTTGTTTTTGTTACCTTTATATCTTATATTTTACCAAATTAATTTCTTCCTTGGATGAAGTACATAAAAATTTACTTTGGTTAAAATTCTGGTATTTTTTTTTTGACAAAATTCATATTTTAATGAATAGTGAGAAATACTTCATTTTTGTTTAAAACTATATTTTCATCTATTTTATTTATATAGTTATGTTATTATTTTAATTGGGTTTAATGTGAAATTGAATTAATTTTTTATAATTTAATAAAATTTTTGTTATTGGAAGTAATTTCACATTTATATTGGATATAAAACATGTCAATCTTTTGGTGGTTTTATGTAAAAAACCAGTTTTCTTAATCCGTCAAGGGGATTAATTTTTAATTAATTTCTTCCAATTATGAGTTTTTAAATTAGAAAAATGGATCCAATATTTGTTATTAGAAGGTTCAAACTATGTAAATATGTCCATTTTATTTTTGGACTTTGTAAATAGTAACATTAGAAATATTTTTTATTTACCACAGTTAAAGGGTAAATCAGGAAAATAAGGGTAAAAATAATATTATAATAATATAAATCCACCCTAAAACTAGCCCTAATATGATTTTATGAGATATTTCTGACCAATAAAACCCTTGGGATGAAAATTTATACTTATTAATCCACTTTTGTGTGATAATGACATTTATAACTTTTTATTTAAAGTTAAGGGAAAATTATCATAAACATGACTCTTATTACTGAAACATTTTTAATATGGGGTTATATAAGTGATATCTTTGACTATAAATATAAATTTTAATGATAAATATTTACCTACTTCATTTTATTTTGTTTATAATTTTGAAAATTTAAATAAATACATTTAATTATGACAGAATGATGATGTAGTGATTACTTTTATAGTGAATGAATAAAATAAATAATATTGTAAATAATAAAATAAATATTATTTTGCATAATTTATGCCATAGGAAAATTGTCATCATGATTATAACATCTTATAAGTCTACTAAATAATATTTTTTCTATGTTATCTCTTTGATTTTATTCTATTTAACTTCTATGAAATGTATAGTGTAAAAATTGACATAATTAATATTTTATAAAAACAATAATTTATTAAAATTTTTAAAAATCTTAAAAAAAATTAAAATTCAAAAGTTTCTATGATATGGTATAAATTTTCATTATGTTTTAAATTAATGAAAATTTACCCCCTATAATTAAAATTTTTAGCCTCTTAATATTTAAAATTGTGTTATCACGATTAAAATTAAATGATAATGATTAAGGGTAAACTGAAAAAGATAAGCATTAAAATAAAATAAATACATGTCCAAAAAATATTAGATGAGATGATTTATAACTAAACTCATATTATATTGAACTTAACTCGTGTTTTAGTCATTTGGATTACAAAATTAATTCAGATTAATTTAAAATTTTAAGAGTTTCCAATGGTGCCCCTCCCCTCTCTTATAAAAAGGTACCCATTCTTCTCTAATAATTGCACGTTAATAACCCTTTGGTTCTAAGAATATATACCCAGATGAGCATACTAAAATATATCCCCACATTATTAAGGAGTTATTTTATGTAGAACACCCTTCTTAGTGGTGTTGATGTGTTCTTCAACAGTGATCAACCGAAGAAGAAGTATCGTTGTCTTAAAGTATCTATAGTTTATTTATTCTACCACATCCTTCAAGTATCTTCCAAAAATTATGAGATAATAACTCCAGTATCCTCCCTATACTGATATTTTATCAGGTTAATATCATCACCTAACTCAATATTCACCCCATAAAATGGGAAAGAAAGTAATCATTCATGCGTACGTATAAACTATCACCTCCAGAAACTGATCAAATTAGTCTTTCATAATCGTCTCTCATGAATGGTAATAAAAATAAATTTAATTTTCATATGTGATATTCATGACCAATTAATAATTTTATTATAACAATATATCAATTACAATACTAATTTCCTTGTGCGTAAAGAAACACAACGTCGTTCGTACGTACGTGTAAACTATACCCTCCACGAAGCAATGTGAATCATTTTTATTCATTGAATAACATTTATGATATATATATCTATATATATATGAATATTTAAATTATTAATATGATATTAATTATTTTATGATAATTCTAGAAAGATAAAATAATAATTAAAATATTTCTATAACGATAAATGGAAAAATGAATATGTTACAGATGTGTACGTATGGATTACCGTCTCCATGATTATAATGTTGTATATTTTTCATAAAAACTATTCATTATTTGATTTAAATGTAAACTTTGTGTTTAAACATGATAATAATGTGATTAATTTTTTTCTAGAGATGATAGAAAAATGACCACATGGACTAGTGACATCAAATCCATGTTCATTTTTTACTCAGGTATTGAATATCGAAAAAACATCTGATATGAACATAAATAATTATGTAAGTTTTATAACATGGTAACATGTGACATAAAATAAATAATAAACATTAAAAAAGTTCTCAATAAATTATATATCAATATATGTTTATTACTCAGGAATAACAAGGAACAGACGTGACAAACAGACTCACTATAAGGGACTTCATCTCAATCTCCTTTCACTGAGAAATATTTTGATAATATACACCAAATTATTTTATACGTATTATAATCAACCCCCTATGAATTTTAATTTCATTAATTTATTTTAAAAAATAATCTTTTTATATGAATCAGTTTAGGAATTTTTTTAACATATGCGGTGACAATGATCTTACCACCGTCATGACAATAATTTAGTATTTGGATTCCTATTCAAGATTTAATGTTTGTAAATGAAAAGTAAATACCATATTCCCTTTTGTGTATTTTGGTGTTAAAAATAGATCTGATAATGGGTTGATTATATCAATATCTTGATTTGATATCATATGATTCCAATGTGGAATTGATTTTTTTTATTTACACATATTTTATGTGTTATGATTAAGTTATGGTTCTTGGGAATTGCTTCTTTACACATGCAATTTTGTGATGAACCAATGGAGGGTGATCCCAAGATATATCTCTAATGCATTGCATAATGAGACAGGGTTAAATGATAAGATTAATCCAAAGAGATTTAGGAAATATAATGTGATTAGTATTCCAAATGTTACCATGAAGGTTATTCCTAATGTTTTTGTGAAACCTACAATGTTAGTATGATATGGATGCCAAATGTTGAATTTATGATTTATGATTTCTATGGTGTTTTTAGGATTCTTATGATTTCATGGGTTTATAAATATTCAAGTAATAATATATCCTTCCTTATTTTATATCCCTTACTATCAATTTTTTTTATCATACCTAGTTTATAAAATGTATTCACATGGTATAAGGAAGAGTAAGATAAATAAAGAAGACAAGAAAAATTTTTTCTTGAAAAATAAATCATCATTACTTATAAAAGATTTTTATTGTGGAATAAATTAATGTTGTAGTAGATGTATCTGATTTGTATAAGTTTGAGTTGTTATGTAAAATCTATGTCATAATTATCTAAAACTCTAAACCTAAAAATATCATCAATATGAATTCTTCACTTATCTCAAGATTATGTAATGTTTAAGGCTGGGGCATTATAGTTGGTATTTGAGGTTAGTTTAGGTAACTTTAAGGGTTAGGATATTTTTAGCATAATAAAATTATTTTTTACTTTATGGTAAAATTGTAATAATATTGAATTTCAAGATTACCATGTTTCTTAATTAAAGATATGTTTGTTCAGAATGGTTTTCCATAGAGGAAATAGGGGAGATGTGTCAGTACCACATCTAGAGGAAAATAACTTTCCAAATCAGCAACCTGTGATGGTCAGAATCCAAAATGAATAGATTATTGTAGTGATGACACTGTTGACTCAAGATAAAAATGGTGGTTGTATCTATAAATGAGATCATCCAGATCAACCACAGAGGAAAATGCTATTAGTGTAGTATTTAATAAGGAAAAATCCTTTATTATTATGAAGATCATCTGAACCTTCTCTAGTTGAAGTGTGGATTAAATCCCTAGAAAAGAGTTTTGATGTCATGGGGTGTTCAGACAATAAAAATTTTAGTCTTGTTGTTTTCTATTTGGAAGGTTAAGTCGATCGGTGTTGGTAGATAGTTAAGAATATCATAGATTGCGAGGATCTGGATGCTCTAGATTGGGTTTAATTCAATGGTATATTTCTTGAAAATTATTCTCCTAAGGCAGTTCAAATTATGATAGAAATACAATTCTTTGAATTGATGTAGGAGGTTGAATCAGTGTATACTTACGACGAAAAAATCACATGGATGGAAATGTATTTTTGAAATTTTATCTGGGATACTTATAGAAAAATAAATTGTTTTTACTCAGGTTTAAACCCAAAGTATCAAAGAGATATTGTCTTATCGTGACTTGAAATGTTTTAAAAAAAATACTCTATGTGTGAAGAAGGAGGAAATCGAGTTTACTTTTGATCATTATTTCATTGAAATCAAGAAGAATAGAAGGTCAAGATGGCAGACCAAGGGGAAATGTTTTTCAAAAAAGTCAGATGATAAGAAAATTAAGTTTACTATTTTTGAAAATTATATTACAAATAACACAAGGGAATGCTTTTTGAATTCTAGTAAGTGCTTTAAACATGGTAAAATGGGAATAAGGCTCATAACTACACTGAAAAAGATAATGGTAAGAAAAAATGATATTCAATTTATGAAATGTTTTAAATGTATTGAGATGGGTTATTATGAAAATGAGTTTCTGATGAAGAATTTGAATGATTGGTAGAAACCACACAATAACCAGCAAGGTGTGGTGAAATCCTTTGCAACTACTTCAGTACATATTGGGCCATAAAATGTATTAATATCAGGTACATTGTTTGTTTATTAGTATTATGACAATGTATTGTTTGATTCAGGGTCCACACATTCTTTCATATCGGAGAAATGTTTTAGTAAATTTGGAATTCCACTTTCAGAAATGAATCCATAACTTATGGTAAAAACACATGGGGGAAATTTTTGAGGCAAAAAAAATATATAACAATATTCATGTCCTTATCTCTGGAAAGAATCTATCTGCAATCCTTATTTTCATTCCTCTATTATAGTTTTGATTTTATTCTGGGAATGGATTGGATTTCTATTTTACATGAAAATATTGACTAGAAATCTAAATATGTTTCTTTTTAGAAAGACTTTTGGTTTATTTATAAGAATGAACCCTTACTATTGAAACATGTTAGGAAGACGAGAAACAATTAAAATATAGAAATGAATGTTACCTTTCACATATTTTTTAAAGTAAATGAATTGTTGAGATTAATGATCTGCTAAAAGTAAATGAGTATCTTGATGTTTTATTGATGAGTTTCAGAGCACTATACCTAATAGGGAAGTTGAATTTATAGTTTACATTGTTCCTAATGCTAATCCAATTTCAATACCCCCATATAAATGGATCAGACTGAACTTTTATAGTTAAGGATGAAACTGAATGGGTTGTTAGGTAACGGTTTAATTTGACCTATAACATCACCATCGAGTGCTCCTAACTTGTTTGTTAATAAGAAAAATGGTTCAATGAGACATTTCACTGATTATAGAGACTTAAATCTCATCACTATTAAGAATAACTATCTGTTGCCTCATATTGATGATTAATTTGACAATCTCCATAGAGCACAAAATCTTCCAACGGTGGACTTGAGTTCATGATACCTTTAGTTGAATATAAAGGAAGAAGACATTCTGAAGACCCAGTTTCGTTGTAGATATGACCATTAGGAATTTGTAGCTATTCCCTTTTGGTTAACTGATGCACTTACTGTATTTTTGGATCTTATGAATAAAAATTTCATTGAGATCTTGTATATGTTTTTGGTTGTGTTTATTGGTGATATTTTAGTATATTCTAAAAGTAAATAGGATCATGATAGTCATTTAAGGGTTGTCCTACAAACCATAAATGAAAATAAAATATATTGTAAATTCAACATGTTTGAGTTTTGGTTATAACAAATGTCATTCCTTGGTCACATTTTTTTATAAATATGGAATAAAAGTTGATCCTGCTAAAACAAAAGTTGTTGAATAATGGAAAAAACCCACTAATATAACTAAGATTCTTGGTTTTATTGGTTTAGATGGTCATTACTGAATGTTTGTTGAAACTTTTTCACGGTTATCTATTACACTAATGAAGTTAACTTGAAAAGGTGTTAACTTCATTTAGAAAAAATATGTGATGAATATTCTCAAAAATTGAAAATAATAATACAGAATGATCTAGTTTTGTCACTGCATTATAGAAAATGGTGAATTTCTTATCTACAGTTATGATTCATTGAAAATAGTTGGATTTGTACTAATGTAGAATGACTAGGTAATTTCTTATGCTTAACATAAGTTGAAAATTCATTAATTAAATTACACTACACATGATTTGGATTTATTAGCTATTGTTTTTTCTTTAAAATTTATTAGGAAGCATCATTAGGGAGTAAACTATGAAATATTTAATAACCAAAGAAGTTTTATTTATCAATTCACTCAGAAATAATTGAACAAGATATATAGAAGATGGTTGGAACTAATCAAGGTTTATAATTGCACGATTCATGATTATCCATGAAAAGAAAAAAATTTATGATGAATTAAGTCATAAAATTTACACTAGATTAACTAAGATAAATTTGGAACATGGCCCTTTGATTAATGATTGGATGAAATTTGGAATATTAGTTGTCGGTGAAAAAAATTCCTTTATATTGTTTCAGGATTCATTGGAATAATCTCCATCCAACAGAATTATGAAAGCGTTAAAGGAAGACCATGAATTGAAGAAAAAAGTTAAATTGGCTCGAAAGGGTTATTTGCCTAAATTTAACATTGATAAATATTGTTTTTTGAGATTTGGAAGTAGATTTTTTGTGCCATGTGATTCATAATTAAAGAATGATTTGTTATGTGAATCTCATAGTTCTCCATTTTCGGTTCGTCCTGGTTTTTCTAAGATGTACATAGATCCTTGGGAGTATTATTGGTGGGATGGAATAAAAATAGATATTTATGACTTTACTGTGATGTTTTTTACTAGTTAAAAGGTTAAATTAGAGTGGAAATTAGTAAAATGTATTCTTTCACCTTTTCTAGTACCATTGTAGAAATTGGAAAATATATACATGGATTTTGTAGTGGTATTACCAAATAAATCTTTAGGTAATAATGTGTTTTGGGTAATTGATGATATATTGACCAAATCTTCTCATATTATTCCTATTCGAGATACATTTTCTATAGATCAAATTTATTGGTTTTATATTAATGATATAGATAGTTTATATGGGGTTCACCACTCTATTTTATGTGATTTTGATCTTAAGTTCACATATAACTTTTAGAAAGGCCATTATAAGTCATTGTGAATTAAATTAAATTTCAGTACAAATTTTCATCCTCAAACAGATGGGAAGTCATAATGAACAATTCAGACATTGGTGGGCATGATATGTGCTTGTTCAATAGATTAACAGGGTAGTTGGGATAAATATATTTCTTGGGTTGAGTTTTCCTATAATAACAGTTTTCATTCTAGTATAAAAATGTCACCATTGGAGGAATTATATTGAAAGTAGTGTTGAACTCTATATTTTTAGGATGAAGTAGGTGAAAGGAAGTTGGTAGGACTATAATTGGTAGAAGATAAGACATATAAAGTTTAATTGGATCCAAAACACATGAGGATAGCCTAGAGCAGGCATAAAAGTTATTTAGATAACTAGAGGAAGGATCATACTTCTGAGGTAGGTGATCATGTCTTTCTCAAAGGTTCACTATGGAAAAGTGTGATGCATTTTGGTAAGTTGGAAAATTTGAGTCTGTGGTTCATTAGACCTTATGAAATCCAAAAGAAAATTGGGTCAGTTCCTATTGAGTAGATTTATATTAGATTTTATCCCAAGTAAAAAAATTTCTTCACGTTTCAATGATGAGAAAGTATACTCCAGATCTATATCATGTTATTATGTCCAGAATTATTTTAGTTGGAAAAGAATATTTCTTATGAGGAATACCTATTTCCAATTCGTGACCACATGGTGAAAGTATTTCAAAATAAGGTGATCCATCAGGGTAAGGTTTTATTGAAAAAACATATGTTTGAAGAGGAAACATGGTAATTTTTAAATTCTATGCGGGAGAAATACCCCCACTTATTTTATAAGTCAATTAAATTGAGAGGATTCAATTTCCAAAAAGTGAGGAAGGATGTAACATCCTAGTTAATTATAGAATAATAAATTTTTATATATATTAATATTTATGAATTAGATATTGATTTTACTCAAATTGGGATGCAATGTATGATAGCACACCTAATATGAAACAAAGGGTTACTTTGAAATCATATTTTGCACACTATATTTAGATATACTGAAAAATAATACATTATTATTATTATTTAAAATGGTAGTTACCTCTATAAAATTTTATTGGAGGGAATGGAAAAAACTAAATATATTATGTTTACAAATGTATTTAAATTTTTTAACTATGTTTTTACATTCTTATAATAAATTTTAGAGGCATAAAATAAGTATAAATCCAATTTTATGCATAAAATAATCTAATATTTTTAAAATGTAGTTTTACCAACATTTGATGGAAAACCCTTTTTAAACTAGTTTTTTTTTACTTTTTTATTTTATATTTGACACAATAAACTTTTTATTGGGATGTAGAACATAAAAATTTACTTGGGTTGATATTTTGGTATTTAATGATAAAATTCATATTTTAATGAATAGTCAAAAATATCTTATTTTATTTTAAAACTACTTATTCATCTGATTTATTTTTATATTTAAGTTATTATTTTATTTGGTTTTAATGTCTAATTGGATTATGTTTTTATAATTTAATACAATTTTGGTCACTTGAAGTCATTTCACCTTTAAATTTGATATGAAAAGATATCAATATTTTGATGGATTTACTTAAAAAACATGATTTCTTATTCCATGAACGTGATTAATTTTCAATTAGTTTCATCCAATTAAATGTTTTGAATTTAAAAAATGGATTCTATATTTTGAATAATATTGTACAAGTTATTTTTATAGGTCCCTTTTATTTTTTTCCATTATGAATTGTAACAATAATAATTATTTTTATTTACCACAGTTGAATGGAAAATCAGGTAAATAAACATGTGTACATGTGAACTATCTACTTCACGAATCGATGTGACTCATTTTTATTTGTTATATCACTTGTATGAAATATCTAAGTATATTTAAATGATTAATATCATATTAATTATGTTATGGTAATTATGGAAAGATAAAATAAAACTTAAATTATTTCCATAATGATGAATGAAAAAGGGATGTGTTACTCATGCATACATACATATTACCATCTCCATGAATATAATGTTGTTAATTTTTCATAACCACACTTCATTGTTTGATTTGAATGTATAATTTATGTACATATATGGTAATAATATCATTAATATTATTTTTTAGATGATAGAATTATGATCACATGGACTAGTGACATCAAAACCTTGATCATTTTCGACTCAAGTACCAAATATTGACAAAACATCTGATATGAACATAAATAATAATGTAATTTTTATAACAATGAAATAAGTGATATAAAATAAATAATAAAGTTGAAAGAGTATCTAAATAAATTATAAATTAATCTAAATTTTTATTTATGAATAACAAGAAACATACATGATTATTCAGACTCACGGTAAGGGACTTCATCTCAATCTCCTTTCATTGAGTAATATTTTGATAATATACTTAATTTTATTTTATACTGTTTATAATCAAACCCTTTGAATTTTAATTTAATTAAGTGGTTTTAAAAAATTAATCTTTTTTATCTGAATACGTTTACTATATGACAAATGAAAGGTTTTTCTAACATATGCGGAAATAATAACATTTCCACCGTTGTGACCATTATTTGTTATTTAGATTCCTCTATAAGAAAAAATGTTTTTAATATAAAAGAAAATACCATATTCCCTTTTTAGTATTTTGGTATTGAAAATGGTTTTGATAATGGATTGATTATTTTAGTATCTTGAAATGACATCTTATGATTTCAGTGTGGAAATGTTATTTTTCTTTTATGCATGCTTTATGTGTTATGATTATGTTATGGTTCTTATGAATTTCTTATGTATACTGGTGATTTCATGATAAATTGAGGGTGGGTGATCCTGTGATAGATCTTCAATGAATTGGGCAATGAGACAGAGATAAGAGATATGGTTTCTCATATGAGATTTATGTAATTTACCATGATGGGTATTCCAAATGTAACCATGAATGTTACACCCTACGTAGTTGTGAAAGCTAGAATGTAAGTATGATATGGATGACACAAGTTAACATTGTAATTAATGATTTCTATGACGTTTTTCAATATTTTTATGATTTCATGGGTTTATAAACATTACTGGACTAACATTTTATTTCCATTTTTATATCCCTTACTGATCTTTTTGTCCTCAACCCATGTTTTTAAAATGTTTTCAAACAGTATAAGTTTGGCTAAGAGAAAGGAAGAAGTCTTGAATATTTTTATCAATAAAAATATATCATGTACACTTTAAAAAGTTGTTTATTGTATCCTAAATGGATACTATTGTAGTTTTATCCACTTTGTAAAAGATTAAGTTGTTATTTAGTATCTATGTCAAAATTCTCTAAAACTATAAACCTGAAAATATCATCAATGTGAATTATAGATTTAACTCATTATAATTTAATATTTAAGACTCGGTCCTTATACAATAGTTGATATTATAGTCAATTTTTAGTGATGTTTGGATGCTGGGATGAGGAATATTTAGGGTGAACACTCAATATAAGCCTAATTATATGAGAACATCTCAATTTATTGCAAATATTGGGGTGTGGTTTCCATAGGAAAATAAACCACAATCTAGAAACCTGATGAGGATATAATTTTGGAACATATGAATCTCGGGGAGTTATCCCCCAAAAGAGTTATTCCAGAGTATCTCAAAAATCATTCTATTTCATGGTGAATATCACTTTACTATGCACCTATATTGACACTCCCCAAGGATATTCTTAAGTTAATTCACATTTTTATTAAAATCCATTATAGAAGATTTGAAAAGATAATAATCATGTATATAATAAGTCAATCCTAAGTATTCATAGATTGAAAATATGGTGTAACGATTTAGGTATCATATGAATGATGTTTCATGACTAATCACTTCAATTACATATTCTTGATGGTTATAAATTTTTTTTTGGATTTAGTAAGGGTTTGAAGGTATAATGATATAGTTGAGGTGGTTATATGTATGTATAAATATTAAAGTTCTATAATTGGGAATAGTTAAATGAATTCTCATATATTTGGAGAAGTTTCATGGAATGATAATTCATATCCCAAATAATTAGATGTTAACATAACTATAAAAACTACTAATGATATGACGATATAATCTCAAGTGTACAATTATTCCCAAATTGATGTTTGTGGGGATGTATAACCTCATAAACTTGATTATTTTTCACTTGGTTTAATTTGATGTGATTTTTGTCCTCAAATGGATTTATTTATGGAATTTTCATATCAATTTCCAACATAGGGAAGTCACATTTGATATTTCAAACTAACTATTGATTGTTTAAGATCAATAAGGTATTTATAAAAGTCCAATCACTACTAAAAATATGGCCTTTATCAGAGCTATAAAAGTGCATTAACAGTGCTAAAAAAGTGATGTTAATCAATGTGAAGATTAGGTGGGGGATCCCTTTTATTAGTTCTTAGAAAATCACTGATAAAAGGTGTCCTTTATCATTGCTTTTTTAGCCCTGATAAAGGACACCTTTTATCAGGGATCTTAAAAAGCCCTGATAAAAGTAGAAATAATAAAAAAATAATATATAATGTGTGTGGGGGGGGGAGCATTTAACTACGCTTAACCCCCCACCCCTTTATCACTATTAGGCAGACCCCCTCCCACTCCCGAGCACACTTCCCTTTCTCACATATCACCCAACATCCCTGCGTGCACCTCTTTTCTTCCTCCCAAACTCGAGCTCATGACCTCCACCCGTGCGGGCCTGCACCTTTACCCCTAATCCATTTCATTTTTTCTCAATTTAATGATATATCTATATATATAGAGTTATATTTATTCATATATTAAAATAGATTTATATTAATATAAATATATTTAGTCATATTAATACATATATATTTATTCATTTAATAATATATATATTTACTTGTATATTAATATATATATATAGTTATATTTATTCGTATATTAATATGGATTCATATTAATATAAATAAATTTAGTTATATTAATACATATATATTTATTCATATATTAATATATATATATATTTATTCATTTATTAATTTATATTTATATTTATTTTTATATATATTTTTTTAGTTATTATTTTTTATCTATACATTTATTTGTATATTAATATAGATTTATAAGATTAGTTTTAAATACAATCATAAAATATATTTTTTATGTGTGTTTATAAATAAATAAAGAAATAAATATAAACATATATACAACACTCACATAGAGAGAGAGAGAGACACATATATATATATATATTGACAAATAAATACATATATATGGGTATTTGAAAAGCCATAGAATGCTAAAATGATCATAAATTCTAATCTAGAAGTCCATTTCAACCCCATAATAAGTCAAATGAACGAAAATGAAACAATCTTCGATATGAGATGTGGTGCAGGCTTAGACGACATCCGGATCAAAAGTAATATCTGTTTGAATGTTAAAAAACGGGGTATCCTGATTAAAAACTCTATTTTGGAGGGATTATAAAAATTTTTGGGCCTTAAAACATGTGACCAAAGGTGACCTTTGGTCACTAGCATGTAGAGCCTGTTGCTATCATCGATTTGATATACTGTAGCACTCAAACAGACACCTAGATCAAATGTTATGGCCATTTCAAGTTTGAGTTACAATTTCTACTTATTTTAGATCTTTTATTCATTTTTTTATTTTTCATGTTATTATATTGTTAATAAATAATTAATAATCGATGATAATTAGAATTATTTTAATTAATAATATTTTCAAAATATTTTAAATCCATTTTCACAAAATTTCTTATATATTAAATGTTATTGTCTATTTATACTTATCTAAAACATATATAAAAAATATATATTATATTTATATCAATATAAATATACTTATATAAAAATATATTATTTTCCGTGATATTTTTTAAATATAAACTATATAAGTGCTATGAAAAAGAGTTGATAATTCCCCCCTATATCAATGCTACTAAAAAATTACAGATAAAGGGTAGTGCTTCCCTTACCCGTTTTTGTAGTAGTGAATGAAAATTAAATCCACTATATTAGTATTTATTCCTTATTAAAAATTTCTATTTACCTCATATGGTTGAGGGTGAACTCAAAATCGATGATATGCATATTATATAAGATTTCGATAATGTATTTCCCAAAGTGTTTCTTAGTATTTCTCTAAATCCTAAAGTTTTATTTTTAATCTAACTCATACATGGTTCTAAAACTATTTAAAAGACTCTACACAGAATGAACATGATTGATTTGTAGTAATTGAAGGAGAAAATCTAAGAGAATATTTATACGGGATTATGTTTTTCAAATGTATCACCATGGGGAAAACCTATAGTTTTTTGTTAAAAATATTCATGAATCAATGCATATCAATATTGATTATAGTGAAATTAATAAGATCACTATCATGAATAATTATCCTCTTCCATATATTTATGACTTGTTTGATGAATTACAAGGAGGTAACTATTTTTCCAAGTATATTATTGAAAATGGATTCTAGTATGTGAGGTTGAAAAGTGAATATATATACCATACATCATTCAATTTGATGTATTTATTCTATAAATTTGTAGTGATTCCATTTGGATTCACTAATAGCCCTCAATCATTATTAATTTAATGAATACAGTATTTAGACATTACCATGAATAGTCTTTGGTGGTGTTTTTATATGATATTATCATATATTCCAATATTAAGGAATAAAATGAATATCACTTCAGGATTGTAAAAAAGGCACTAAGAAATAATAACTTGCAGGAAAAATTTCCCAAGCCTGGATTTTGGATCCAAACTGTCTCATTTTTTTTCATAGAACCCCAAGTGATGGTATATCAGGAGATCCATGATAGGGATAAGTCATAAAAAATCATCATTGACTAACCATTATGACTAAAATCAATAGGTTTTCTTGATTGTTTTTATATTATAATTTTACTGTGAAGGATTTTTCATGAATATGTAATATACTCCCCACGTTAACTATGAAAGGAGTAACATTCCATTAGACTTTTGAGGGGACGTTCTATGACTACCCTATCATGGATAAGGGGTTGTGAGTTATAGTGATATATCAAATAAATTCATGTGATATACCATTACACATATTGATATGGTGATATATTTCTCCTCATATTAATTGATTGTTCCTGAGAAAAATTACATGTCTTGTGATTTGAAGTTATTAGTTATAAAATTTATATTAATGATATAGATGAATAATATTTATTTGGAATTTAGTGACATTTATAATGATCATAAAACTATAAAATATACATTCTATTATAAAGAGTTGAACTTTTATCAGAGAATATAGTTGAGTTGATTAATGATTATGACTAGTCAATACAACACCACCATGAGAAAGAGAATAATATGGATGGTTATTTTAGTTGAAATGGTCATTATAGCTTATATATATTGAGGATTACAAAAGATCCTATATTTAATAATTTTCAAAGGATGGTCCTTGAAATAATTATGGAAGGGGAAAATATTATCTTTCGGAAATGAATGTTACACATAAATCCTTATAATGATTATAGAGGAGTAAAAAAAGGATGTGTAGCTAAAAATAAAAGTTATAAATGGTCATAAGTTTATATTTGATTGTGAGGGAATGATAAGGCATAGGAACAAAGTATGTGTCTCATCGATTTCAGATGTGAATAAGGAACTATTGGAAGAAGATAATAGGTTATTATTCTCAACTGATAATGTAATAAAGAATATGTATAGATATATGATTGAGTATTTATAGTAGGAAAACATGAAGAGAGATATTAGAAAGTATGTATCATATTTTCAGGTATGGTAAGAATTTAGGTTTAAGAGACTGAAGTCTATGAATATTTTACAACCATTATCCATACCGTAATGGAAGTGGGAAAACATAACCATTTATTTTTTATCATAAAACAAGAAATGACTAAATGAAATAATTATATTTTTGTTGTAGTTGATTGACTGAAAATTTTAGTAAAATTAATTTATATTAAATAATATTTCTCACTTGAAAATATTTTCATGGTATGAATGTGGTAAGGTCTCAAAGAGTACCATATTATATTTTATATGATCATGATCTGAGATTTACCTAGATGTTATTGAGATTTTTTTAGTAAGATCGTGATATATTGTTTTGTTTAAATAATGTATATCATTCATAGAATTATGGCCATTCTAATAAGACTATTCAAACCATAAAGGATATTTTAATATCATTTTCACTATATTTCAAAGGATTACGGGGTAAAAAACTACCTGAAGTCAAGTTTCCTTACAACAATGGCTTCCAATCAAGAATTTATATGTCTTATTATGAAGTCCCCTATAGAAATAATTTCAAAACATAAATATACTAGGATGAATTGCGAGAAATAAATCTTTTGGGACATGAGATAACTATGAATATTATTAAGAAGGGTAAATAAAATAAGTAACATATAAAGGAATCACTTATTCAATCGAAGAGTTTTGATGATAATCATCATGGAGATCTAGAATTTGATGTTGGTGAGATGTTTTTCAATTAAATTTATTCATGGAATAAGGTGATGATATTTTGAACTATGGTAAATCTGATCCGTAGGTATATTTATCCCTTTTACATTCTTGATCGGGTAATGATTTCAATATATGACTTGGCACTCCTACTAGATCTCTCTCAAGCTTAGGATGTTTTCCATGTATCTCTCACAAGGAAGTATATACCTAATCCTTCAGATATACTAAACTTAGAGGTTATAAAAATATATTATGATATTTTGGTCAATAAAAATATCTATAAATCTTGGGTCTTAGATATAATGTTTTATGAAACAAGAACACTCAACTGGTTAATGTTTTTTAAGGAATTAGAAATTAGAGGAAGCTGCATGGGAACCCGATGATGTGATGAAGCAAAGATATACTCTTATTTTGTACCTGATTAATGGAATTTTGAGGGGTATAATTATGTTAATGGTTTTATAATGTAATGAAAAAATAAATTATATGTATTTCCTTTGAAATAAAATTTAATGTTTTAATAGCTTTCCATATATTCAACCACAAGTCAATATTGATTGTGATATAGTAAACCATTATAACCTAACTATTAAATTTGAATTTATAAATTATAATAAATAATTTATTAAAAAAATTATATTTATTTTTAATAATTATAATTTATTGATTAATATATTGTAAATATGTACTTAATTTTCATTAAAGTCATTTTATGCTTCAAAAATATGTTTTCTACACAAATGGTTTTTATTGAATTTTTAACATGAAATTTATAATATATTTTAAAAAATATAATATTTTTTTGAGGAAATTAATATCTTTTTTAAAATCATCATTTCAATTTTATCTTTGAGTTAATTTTTAGGATTTCTGTAAAGGGATTTAGTTTTCAGTGAATAGTGAAAATATCTATTTTTTTAAAAAAATCATTTATTTTTAATTAAATGTAAAATTATGTATTTGATATCATATTAAATAAAATTAAATATTATTTAATTATAAATAATATAATTAATTACATATAAATAATCATTATACTTGAATTTTGGTATAAAATAATTTTTTATCTTAAAAAACATATTTTCCTAATAAATTGTTTTCATGTATGAAATATGTTTTTATCATAATTAATTAATTTATTATCTATTAATTAATGATATTGATTAAATGATTGGAATATATATTTAATATATCATTTAGTGAATGATTTTATAGATTATATAAATAATGTAATTGATGTTATATTTTATGCAAAAAAATTCAGTTTTCAAAAATGGGGTTCCCTTATGAACTGTGTGTTGAATTAAAAATAAATTCTATCACTTATAAAAATTAAATAATTTAAAAGGTATTATATATTTTTAATTATCTGAATAAATGTGATTTAATTGGTTCAATGTAATTTTTTTTCATAGTTATTTGTAAAAGGAGTAAATATTTTTTTAACATGGTTAATGTTAAAACAGTTTTACCAGGGGTAGGGTCGGGTAACACCATGAGATAAGGGTTGGGATACCGAAAAAACATTTAAAATGATTGTTTTTAAATATATTTAAACCTTATAAAATCAGACCATCAAATATCTATCCATTTGTATATTATTTCACAAGAAAGTGACCATAAATGAATGAAATATTTTAAGAAACTCAAAGTGTGTCCCTCCCCTAACTTATAAAATGTAATATATCATCCTCCATTATTTACACAATTTTAGCCTTATATATCATATAATACATGATTAAATTACTTATAATAATAATTAAATTAATCTTAGATCTTCTTCACTTTTATTAAGACCAAATCTTCAATGCTTAAGGTGAAATTCAAAGGGGGTATCTCAAAGAAGATATATAAATCCTAGCAAAGATATTTCAGTTTTATTTACTCTTATAATTCCTATAAATTTTTTATATCCATAAAAAGTGATAAATATGGTTTAAAATATTTTCATATATGTTATTTTAGTATGTAAAAATTATTTAACACCTCTTATCAATCTAATGGGAGATTCATGTATCACTCATGCATATATGTGCACTACCACCTCCATGAAGCGATGCAACCCATTTTTCTATAAAATAATTTACTGATAGTAATTATGATATATTTAATGTTTTAATACTATATTTATGTTATAATAATTATTTTTTTGATATTTAATTAATATTTACCTTTCCTTCATTCTATCCAATGAAAAATGAAAATGTCCCTCATGCATACATACAGACTACCTTCTCTATATAGTGATGTAAATCATTTTTCTTCACCACATTATACAAATGACTATAAATATGTATATAATTAATATATATTATATTTATTTCATTATTAAAATTATTTAAATGAAGAAACAATGATTAAATTTTAAGGACCAATACCACTGGACCAAATCATACATGAACAAGGAAGGAGTTAACAATAAAAAAGATGATGAAAATGAAAAATTGTGAACGAATGGGAGACAAAAATTTAAAAGCCTAATATATATTGTATTATAGAAATTATTATTCTTATTTTATATAAATATAATAAATTTAAATTTTTTATAGATGAGTTTAGAGAACTTATGAACCAAGATGGAATTGTAGTAAGGGTTTATTGTTAAAATCTCATTGTTACAGGGATTTTTATACTTAAATAATTGAAATATATAATTGTATGATATTTATATCCAAAATTAAATTTATTTCATTCTACATTGGATATTTATGGATATTTAAATCTTTCAATTCATTTTTTTTATTTTAGTATTTTATATAATGAATGAATGTTTTTATGGAAACTGACCTTGTTTTTATCTTTGGTAATGAATAATTTCATACATGTCCATATCTTCTTAAAAATGTGTCAATAATGTTTTTAATATTATGAAATTATTATTTAAAATCATTTTTGAATATATTTAAATATACTTTCAATGGTTTTTAAGGATCCTTTTTATCATTTCCCAAAAATTTTACTTTTGACTTTTTACTGAAAATATTAATGAATGTTTTGTTTTAATATACACCACACGAATGACTCTGCACCACCATGAATCCTATTTTATAAAAAAAATTATAAATTTTTATTTCTATTTACAAATAAAATGTTTCATTTAAATTTTTATAAATTTTTAAATTCTAAATATGTGATAGTAAATAAAATGTGTTTATTCTTTAGAAAATTCTCTAGCAATATTTTAATAGTATTTGTATATATGACAACATGGTTTTTTGATTCTTATGATTTACTAGAGATATGTTCCATTGTTTCTATATCTATTATTTTCTTTTATGGTCTGTGATTATGATGATTAAAATTATATGAAACCTTTATCCTTTCCATGGGTTATGAATTGATGATATGAAAAGTTTTTGTGATATTGTGACACACATATTTATGGTATTCATTATGTGATGTGTGGGAAAAAAATTATATAACCCTACAATGAATTGGGAAAATATGGATATTTAATGAGATAATAAGAAAGTTAATGCGTAGTGAAATTAGTTTATTAAGGTACTTTTTCAAATAAGGTATTATTAAGAGTGGACCATGACTAAGGAAAATATAGAATATATAGTGAATAAAATTAACTATCATTATATTGGAGGAAATCTGTGACTAATGAAATTATTTTATGTGGTTATGTGTATGCCAAAAAATTATTTACTATCATGATGATATGTTTTCAGGGATCATGACTGATTATTAATGATTCCACATACTTGTATATTTTTTCTTTTGACTAATAATACTTTATTCCATGTTTTATGATAATGATTTATGAAATGGTTGGTATGATTTTATAAGGTTTAACTATTGTTATTGTACCCTTATTCTTATCTTATTCCCAATTATGATTATTTACTGTTATTTTTTTTGTTTAACCTTACTAAAAATATATGCTCAACATTTCCTATATTTACATTACCATAGTTATGGAAAAAGATCTTAATTTTGTTATATCTGATAAGAGTGCTATTAATGAAGAAATAAATGAGAAATTATATATATATATATATATATATACCTATTTTATAAAAATCTAAATTTATAATAAAACCAAACCAGAATGGTACTCATGCATTTTTATTGTGAAATTTATTAAATATTCATCTGAAATGATGATATATTTATGTATGAAATATGTGGGTATCTATAAATTATATACACTTGTTACCTTGATATTATTCTTGTGAAAGAATAACTTATTTTTTCCATTATTCATGTTGACTACATGTTGGTGTGTGTTACCTATGAGACCCATTATGGTGATTGACTCCATGAGTATGATTACTTATCATGATCTCATGTTAGATGTTGACCACATGTTTATGTTTTTTGATACTTAATTATCATAGTGACATGACTTTTGTTATCTTAAATTATTTTCCATATTTTATGTATTATAGTGAATTTGGGGGAATTTTTATTGTACATAAAACACTAGGACCATTGTGATATGATTATCTCATAGAGGGGGAGTGCACATGACATGCATAATTGTGATGTTGGACAGGTGGATTTATAGAGAAATTTTTACTCGATGCATTGTGGATGTCATGTAACATATTTTATTGATACCTTACATATGAAAATGAAAAGTTGTCTAAATTTCTTATGGATTCCAAGACACATGTTGACTAGTTTACTTTTGGATTCCATGTAACGTGTTTACTATTTTTGTGACCAGTTCTTGATCTATTCCAATATCTTTTTATTATCCTTTTAGCATGGATCCAGATAATGTATTAATGAGTATCATACTGCGATAGTTTTCAAATGGATCCTCAGTTTATGATTGGTTATAATTGATTGTGTATTTATTTATATCCTATAATACACCTGTTATACTTATGAACACATGTTAAGGACACATCTATGGTGTCATATTGGGTTTTCTTATTGAAACCCTAAACATAACTTTTTTGGTGTGTGTAGACTTCATGTATATGGATCCATATATGGGAAATTAGTTTATGCAAGTGGGATGATTAATTGAGGATGGATCATGAAAAAGTATGCAGATATACTTAGGGAGCATCCAAATTAGATATTTTTATTTACATTAACATTATAATATAGTATCGATTTCTTCACTAGGAGCTCAATTTATTAATTTTTATGACATTCATTGAATCTATTATTGCATAATTATACTTATTCTTCCACCTTGATTTCCTGATATATTTTATATTCTATCTAAGTTATTTCTGTATAGATATGATACTGAGGTTATAGTCGTTCCATTGACAGTGTTTAGACCCTGACAGCTAGTTGGAAGACACTTGTGTATGGGGATGCATGAATGTGGTCTTTGGATCTTAAGCTCTGACCCAATGGTTCATTTTTTGACCATTACTACACCTTTGATACCACAGTAAGGTTTTTTGGTTAGAGTGAGTAACTCAAGAGGGGGTGAATTGAGTTCCCAATAAAAATTTATATTAATGATTTAGTTCTAATAAAAACACCTTAATAAAAAACATTCCAATTAATAAAAATAGCATATTGATATAAGATCTATCATTTTAAAAGTTTCCTTGAAGAGTGATTAAGTATCAATTAAATTAATGTATAGAAATAACTTAACTTATGAAAGAAATTTAAAAATAATGAAACAAATATAAGATTAATTATCAAATTAGTTTTTTTATTGTTTTAAAAATAATCTAGGATATAACAACATAACAAAACATAATAAAAAACGATAGAACAAAATAAACAAGAGGTTTAGTATCAAGATGAGACTTAGTCCCATACATTTGGAAGTCACCTACTTCTAAAGGAGTTAATAATAACAATAATAATAATCCATAACCTAGATTAGGTATATTATTAATAGCTACAAGTAGTCCAGCCTAAAGAGCCTCTTCCATAGTTATACGTGGGTAGTAGAGACAATACAAGTCACACAAGGACCTCTTCCACAAACACTGATGGAAAATATATATAAAGAAAAGAGGTAATAACAAGTATTCTCTAGGTAGGTGTAATAGATAGTGTGTGTTTGACAAAAAAGTAACAAAATGATGATCAAAATAGATTCAATAAATAGTAATAATAATAAAGAATATAGAGAAGCTCAGTCTGGTAGGCTCAGAATGTTCAATGTCCTAAAATCGGTGTTGGTGAGAAGTTTGAGCTTTGTCTATGAAATTTTAGCAGAATAGAGGATCATAGAAAATCTGAAGGAATGTTTTAGTTATACTATGGGTCTTAATCAATCTTTGATTTTCATTCAGTGCTTCTATGTCATTGATATTCATAGAACATGAATTAGTGATCCCTTGGGAATTCACAGATTCAATCACACACTTTTTTGTAAAAATAGTAAATGTTTTATGTTTCATATGTATCATTTATATATATAGAGATTTTTTATTTTTCATATATAAAGCAGTAAAATTTTGAGTCGATCCACAATCCTCGGATCATATTTTACTAAGTCTTGAATACTTGGTCAAATTATCAAAGAACAAAAATAATCATTGATCAATTCACACCAATGCCCTTAGATAATAATGGTAGCAAGATGATAACTATGACCCAGAATATGGTGGTATCTTAAACTGTTGGTGATGGAGACTTAGGGTCGAGTGGTAGCTCATCCTATCGATAACTCCTCTAGTAGTAACAAGTTTGGTGGGGGCTCCACTAGTGGAGACTTGACTTTTTTGTAGATCATGTCTGATAGTAACTAGTCTTGGTGATGACTTCTCGCTAATGGTGGACCACCATATCACCAAGTAGAATGATCATAAAATAAACATACCATATTAAATGAAATAAAAAAACTTGTGAAACATTAGTTCTAAAAGAATCCTGGTGTGTGATCATTAAAATAGGAGAGTGTAATACATACTCCACATAAATAGATTCTAATATTCTACCACTTTTTGATTATCAAAAAATATGGAATTTTTAAAAAGAATGTACTAAATGAGTATTAATAAATCATCATTGATTTATTTATATTAATTATAATATTATTATCATCTTAAATGATATATGGGTGATATAAACAACTTAGTTAAAAATTTATAAATTTATACAGAATATTTCCCAAAATAATTAGAAATTATTCCCATTTTATCTCGCATTTGTGATTATCAAAAATAAAAATAATATCAAAATAAAATAAAAAACGAATGTAGAAGAATACATTGATATTTCATTTAAAAGGATCTAAAAAGAGGTTGAGTATAGAATGTAAATATTTAAAAGTACAAATATAGAATCCCTTTCAAAATGACTACATCTAAATAGATTCATTGGTTAGAGGTTGGTTCCTGATCAACTTTACCTTTTCCTAATTCCTTATCACTGTCCTGAGAGGAGATATTAGTTGTGAAAATTGAAGAATAGGTGGTAATGGAAGGTATTGTGGTATCAGGAAAAAGAGGTTCACAGACAAGAACTCGTCTAAGGAGACTGATTGAATCTTCTGGTGACAAACTCATTTGATAAAAGAGTGCAAGAAGTAGACTATATGACTATGTTATCACTATAGGTATGTATCATACTAGATATATGGTTTTGGTGGAAAGAACAGTGGTCTCATGAATGCCCACCCAAATGGCCCGAAGGCCTTATTTTTTATTTTATTATAGATAATCCCCCATTTAAGGGTTGAAGGGGAACCCGTACATAACCCTTAGGCCCAAGGCACAAGGCCCGACATGACCCGCAATACATGACCTGAATGCCCAGAGGCATACCATGCCCATTACGTGACTCGTAGGCCCAGCCCACTAGAACTGCCCCTCCCCAGCGTCTTGCATCAGTGATCGCCTTATCTCCCCACATTGCATTGCTGATCAGCTAGCATTGCCCCATACAAAGCTGCAAGGTGCCTGGTCCCGATGGCGGCTGCCATACCCTCTCAATCTTCCATTCTAGTTAGCTCTGCATCTGGTGGATGCTACTCTTATTGCTCTGATCCTCTTCTGGGGCCTGTTCTGTGTGAACTGGGCTACTCCATGGTCTACGTGACCCAAAGGCCATGTAGCCCGAAGGCCTTTGATGACCCGAAGGCCCTGGAGACCCGTAGGCCCAAATCGGTGGCCCGAAGGCCCAAATCAGGTGAATAGTTCCGGCTGCTATATTACCAAACAGTAACTGCTACAGTGTCTACTATAGTACCCCGAAAATTCACCTCCACCCGGTTTTGAACCTGGGTCTCTTGGATGCCAAGCAAGAGCTATACTACAGTCATATAGGAAGGTTCTAATAGCCTAGTTACTTATAAAATAATTTTTTTCTTTCAAGATTTAAATATTTAAATTCATTAAAAAAAATTATTGACATAATTGAAATTTATATATAATAAGGTATTTATACTAATGTAACAATAACATGACCATACGAATAGTATCATGACAATTTGAAATAGTAATTTGGCCAATATAATAGTAACCTCACCTATCAGAATATAACTAAAATTTAGGTATCATACATGTGTAATCATGGTATATTTATATCATGGAATAAGTAAATAAATGTTATGGAAATTTTAAATTATGTGTTTGTAGTTTTGTGTGTCATATATATTGAATTACAAATCTATAATTAATTTAATGATTTAAAAGAAAATATATTTTCATAAAATAGATTCATCAATTATTATTTTATTGTCTTATGGTTATAAGACAATTTTATGAGACCTTGATTAAATTCTCAAGGTGTTATAAAATCAATTACACTTTAAAATTTTTTATTTTTCAAATAAATTATTATATTACATAAAAATTAAATTTATCATATTTTTTAAATTATTTTCAAAAAACGGATCTCATTTTTGAATTTTAAATTTATTAATACGGTTTGGGTGATTTTTGGTAATTTTTTTTTGAAATACATAAATTATTGGGGAATAGTGAAAAATAATAATTTACGAAATAAACTAAATATATAAATTATTGAGTCATCTGTTATACTAAGGTAAGAACCCTTGGTTCGAACTCACATGAACTAATTTCTATTTTTGGTCACAAGAACCAACAAAATTTATTTTCCTGAGAAAAATAATAATATAATTACTAAAATAATGGAAAATCCTCCCCTCCTCTATTATAAATTTCAACCCACACCCCCTCTTCTCTTCAGATCTATCATGATTTGAGCCTTTCCCAATTTCTACCTAAATATTATTTCCAAGACTCTTCCCTACGTTCAATACCTACTGGAATCACCAAAATTCCATATCTAGGGGCCATAAAGAAGTTCTCAAGGAAGATAAATCAGAAGGAAAATAACATCATTCATTTTTATTTTATTTTCTTTTCAATTTTTTTTTTATTTTTCTGTATTCTCTACACCTATAATTATACAAGATGAATTAAAACACTATTATATTATATATAATTTATTTTTTCATTTTTATGGGAAAATTCATCACCATAGTTCTCCTCCCCTCCTTTTTATTCTAAAAATAGAAACATCATATGTGTGGTGTTGATTTACCAACATCACGGATGATGTGTTTTAAATTTCCATTACCACCTCAATGTATTCTAATAAAAAAAATTACTGATTGAAACAGGTTGAAAATTATATGTTTTAACCTTTTTTATGTTCTAGAATTAACATATATTTCAAATATTGAATTATATAAATAAACTAGTTTGTGATTAATGGTGAACCACCAAAATGATCTTAATGATTATTATTATTGTTTTATCTCATTATTAATCCTCATATATGTTAAAAAAATGATATAAAGTATAATTCAAAGTTATAGAAACATGTAAATACCATTTCATTCCACTTATGGTGTCTTTATTCCATTTGAAAATAAATTCCATTATGAACCCACCATTGAAACCTTGTAAAGAACACACTCAAAACAACATAAATAAAACAATATTACTTATAAATGGGTTGAAATATATTATGAGAATTTCCTATTTGGAATTATAAATATTAATATTGTGATTTAATATATTAATATCACTTTTTAAACCATTATATATGAGGTTTAAAAAAATTTAAGTAAGTCGAAACCAAGGAAAAAAATTCTAAACACAATTTCCATTCTTTGGGTTAACCTTTTACTTCATTAATTATGTGGTAATAATATTATTGTTGTAATTAATTATGTTTATATTACATTTTATTATGATTATTTGTAGTATATAAACATATTGCTTGTATTTTTTTAATTCTCACTTCAATTATATGATATTTTTATTAGGAAATCATTTCAAATTCATTTAAAAAGTTTCTTTAGAAATAAAAAAGATTGTTTTTTATACTGTATTAGAATTTTATACCATTTTAAAGATTATTTACAACTATAATGATTCTTTTATAAGTTTTTATAGTTTTTGTTGGACTATATGATTTTATTATTATGTGACCGGTTTTTTTTATTTTTTTAAAATGTGGTTTTTATAAAAATTTTATTTTGATATATGAATGTGTTTTTATCATGGGTTTAAATGAGTTATCAAGTGTTTTATTCATGATATGTTACATGGATATTGTTTATTTTGGGTTGATCCCATTAAATCTCAAGATATGATGGTTTGATCCCCATAATATCTCAAGATATGTCGGGTTGATCCCATGATAGCTCAACATACGATGTGTGTAACCCATTATAGAACGCCAATGCATTGGGTACTCCAGAGATGGAAGTTGACCGAGTGGTTATTCCATGTGTAAGGGTGAATGTAAGAGTGATATGTTAAATACTTTCCAAAGAATTTTCATGATGTTTCAATGCATTCTAATGAGTTTTTATTAAATGGGTTTTATTGGTTTTATGTTATCACTGGACCAACAATTTATTTTCTTGTTTCTATTTCTGAGATTTTTGTTCTCATACCATGTTTTCAAAAAAGAATTCATAGTTTATATAGATGTGTAAAATAAATAATGAAGTTAGGTTAAAGTTTTTGAAGATTTTTTCAAATAAAAAATGTTTTATTTTAAATGTTTTATAAATTGTATGAATCAGATACTATTTGAGTAATATCCACTCAGTATAAATATGGGGTGTAATGTATGAATTATGTTATAATTCTATAAATATCTAAACATAAATTGATCCTAAATGTGAAATAAAGTAATTTTTTTTACTAAAACACTATATTATGTATTGGTTAAAGGTTTTTTTCTTATAGTTGGTATAATAGGATGGTTTAGGTAAATTTAGAGGTAGGATGATATTAAATATAAATTATTTTGAATTTATGGTTAATTTAAAATGGTATAGAATATGAATATTACCAAGTTTATTTATCTAAGATATGTATTTTCATAATGGTTTTCTATAGAAGAAATAGTGATGTTGAAGGAGGATAGAACTGAGAGGCGGATATATGTCTGAATCTATATCCTGGAATGGTGGGAATTTTAAACAAGTAGTTTGTGGCAATAATGGATCTATTGGATCTCGCGATAAATGGTAGTGGTGTTCATGCTATAGAGGCAACTGATTTTCTATGAAAGAACATTACTTTTGAGAGAATTTCTTGAGGCAACATACACTATCATTCAGCGGATCATCTGATCTAGTGGTAGCTGATGGATAGATCAATAATATAGAAAAGATATTTTATGTAATGGGACATTTGGAAATGAAAAAAGGTAACCCAATAAATTTATCATTTTGAAGGTGAATCTGATTAATGATGGATTCTGGTTAAGAATTCTAGAGAAAAATATAAAATTTATAGCTTAGAATGGGATAATTTTAGGTCTTTTATGAAAAAATGTTTTCCAAAAAATGCTGGACTCAGAATGGATAAAACATTATTAGAACATAAGCATAAAAATGATGATTTTATAGAAATATATAAATTTTTTTTAAAAGACTATCAAGGCATGTAATAAATTTTACTCCATACTTTGATAGTAAAATTAACAGATTTTATCTTGTTTGAAACCATTTTTATGAATATATTTGTCTTTAAAAGAGTTTAAAAGCTATGTGAAACTTGTTCATTATGATGAAAAAGTTAAGATGGAGTTTATTAACACATATGTGACTCATGATAATAATAATAAGAAGTGATCAGGTTGAAAAGCATTGGGGAAGAATTCATCAAAGTAATCTTGAGGAATGAATGTAATTTTCCATTCATTTCGAAAGTGTGGTAGAATGAATCCTAGAGAATATATTATAAATTTTAGGAAGTGTTACCAATGTGGAATTTTTGGTCACATATATCATGATTTCAAGGAAAATGTTCCAAAATTTAACAAGAGGCCTATGTTGAGATGCATTAACTATAAGTAATTGGGTCATTTTATTAATTTGTTTCTAAATTTATTCACTGAAGGGGGAAGTCAACAAGATTAGAAGTAGAAGAGTGATGAAAAGTCCTTTGAAAATACTTTTGTAGATGTTAATCCATGGAAAAAAATTTATCATGTACATTTCCAGTTTATACTTAATATGAAATTGTTTTGTTTGATTTAGAATTTACAAATTCCTTCATTTATGAGAAATTTGATACTAAATTAGAAATTTCACCTCATGAAATAAATCTAGAACTCATGGTAAAAATTCCTGGAGGATATATTGATTAAAAAATAAAATATATGAATCTATATATATTTTTCTAGGGAACGTGTTTACCTAAAAACCTTGTTGTATTACCTCTAGTTTAGGTTTATGTTATTATGGGAATAGACTTTCTATTCGTTTATCATGTTAATATTGATTATAGAGATAAATAATTTGTTTTTAGAAATATTTTCAGTTTTTTCACAATAATTAACCCATACCATTGAAAACATATGAAGAATCTAAGAAACTGTTAAATGATGGAAATGAAATTTATCTTGAACATATTTTTGAAAACAAGGGAAATGTTCATATTAATGATGATCAAGTGGTAAATGACTATCTTGATGTTTTTCTTGATGATTTTACTCGTGTTGTTTTTGAATGAGATGTTGAGTTTACCATTGACTTTGTTCTTGATTTTAATATAATTTCCAAACAACCTTATTTAATGTCTCAAATGTAACTTTTAATGTTGAAAATGTAATTTCAGAAATTATTAGATAAAGGTTTTATTCGACCTAACACTTCACCATGGGGTGCTTCTATATTATTTGTTAAAAATAATTATAGTTCAATGAGAATTTTAATTGATTACAGATCTTTGAATGCAGTCACTATTATGAATAAGTACCCTTTCCCTCATATCGATGATTTATTTGATCAGATCCACACAGCACATTATTTTTTGAAGGTTTACCTGAGGTTAGGCTACCATCAAATTAATTTAAAAGAATTAGACATTCTGAAGACCTCATTTTGTACTATTTATGGGAATTATGAATTTAGAGTTATGTCATTTGGGTTAACTAATGAACTTGTTGTATTCATGGATCTTATAAATAGAATACTTCATGAGTTCTTGGATAAGTTTTTTGTTGATTTTATATAGGAAATTCTGGTATATTTAAAAAATAAATAGAAGCATAAAATACATTTAATTATTGTTTTGAAAATCATAAAACAAAATAATCCATAGGTCAAATTTAGAATGTGTAAATTTTGGTTGAAACCATTTATTTCCTTGGTCACATTGTTTCAAAAGATGTCATATCTGTTGATCCTACTAAAATAAAATTTGTTAATGAATGGGTAAGACCTAAAAATATAAATGAGATTTATATTTTCCTTGGTTTGGAAGGCTATTATCGGTGTTTTGTTGAAAACATTCCACAGTTATCTGGACCACTGAATAAGATAATTTGAAAAGGTGTTAAGTTTATCTGGACAAAATAATGTGATAACTTTTTTAGGAACTGAAATGATGATTGGTGAATTCTCTAGTTTTCCCCTTCCTTCCAGAGATAATAATTTTTTTATCTACAGTGATTCTTAATTGAAAGGAATTGGTTGGGTCCTAATGTAGAATAATTAAGTAATTTCTTATGATTAATGTTATTTGAAACATCATGAGTTAAATTACCCTACAAATGATTTTGAATTAGTTATCATATATTTTTCTATAATAATTTTAAGGCATCATTTGTATGGATTAAAATGTGAAATATATACAGACCATAGAAGTCGGATGTATATATTTACATAGATGGAATTAAACATGAGATAGATTACATCGTTTTAACTAATATATGATTATGATTGTGTTATTTATTACCAACCTGGAAAAGCAAACATAGTGGATAATTCTTTGATTCAAAAAAATTATACATTAACAATGATACATTAAGAACATCACCCAATGGTTATTGATTTGATGAATTTTTTCTAGGAACCTATTGGTGCCTGAAATTCCTCTATGATGTTTTAGGTGTTAGTGCATTTTTCTATGCTAGACAGAATAAAGCATGATCATATAGAAGACCGTGAGTTATAGAAAAAGGTATTATTGGTTAAAAAAGGCATGTTTTCTGAATTTAATGTTGATTTAAATCTGTTTTGACATTTGGAAAGAGATTATATGAGCCTTGTGATTCCCAAATGAAGAAAGAATTTTTTTATGAAGCTCATAGTTCACTATTTTCTATTTATCCTTGCAGCACAAATATGTAAAATGACCATTGATACCATTATTGGTGGGATGGAATAAAAAAATATATTATTGATTTTAACATGGAATGTTAGACTTTTCAACAAGTTAAAGAAGCGAAGTAGTTACCAAAAGTGATGCTTCACCCTTTTCTATTACCATATTGTTAATGGAAAAATATATCCTTGGAATTTTTGGTGAGAATACCAAAGAATTATCAAGGTAACAATATGAGTTGGGTTATTGTTGACCGACTGACTAAATCTACAAATTTTATTCCTATTCGAGAGACTATTTCATTGAATCAAATTTATCAGTTGTACCAAAAATATATTAACATGTTTCTTGGAGTTCTTATCACCGTTATTTATGATCGTGATCCATGATTCACTTATATATTTTGGAAATTCATTAATAATTCATTGGGATTAGAATTAAGTTTTACCATAACATTTAATCCTCAGTCTGATGGACATAATGAGTGAACAATTCAAACATTGGATGATATGATTTGAGTTTGTTTAATGAATTACCATGGAAGTTGGGATAAATATATTTCTTTAGTTTTGTTTTATAATAATAATATTTTTAATTCTCATTTACAAATGGAACCTTTTGAGGCATTATTTCGGAAATAGTGTCGAACTCCAACATTTTGGGATGAAGTCGGTGAAGGAAGTTGATGGGACTATTATTAGTATAGGAAGTGGCTGTGAATGTGAAAATAACCTAATAGTACATGAGGATTTCTCAAAGATAACATATAATTTATGTACATAATAGGATGAATGACCTTTCATTTGAGTTAGGTAATCGGGATTTCTTTAAAATCACTCCATGTACAATTTTTATGTGTTTTTGTAAGAAAGGAATGATTAGTCCCTGATTTAACAGACCTTTTCAAATCCTGGAAAAAATTGGACCAGTTTCCTACCAAGTATATTTTTCTCTGAGTTTATCTTAGGTACATAATGTTTTTCATGTTTCTATGTTGAGAAATTATGAGCCAGATCCATCATATTTTTTGAGATGAGAAGTAGTTCATCTTGATTACAACCTTTCTTAACTAGAGAAACCTATTCATATTCTTGGTCGTAGAGAGCATGTATTTTTAAATAAGGTAATATTCTAGGTTTTCTTTTGGTGGAAGAACCTAAAGCTCGAATAAGAGGTATGGGAATCTAATAATGTTATGAGGGAAAGGTATCCCCACCTATTTAATAAGTGATTAAAAATTCTATGGATGCAATTTTAGAAGGTGGTGAGAATATAACATACCAGGTACATATAAAATAATTTCTTCTCATTCTATAATTTTATATTTAAATTCATTATAAAATTATAAAGAAATAATTGATATTTATTGAAATAATGGAATTTAAACTGATGGAATAGTAACATGAACGTAGGAATAGTAACATGACCATTAGGAGTAGTAATTTAGCTAATATAAGAGTAACCTCGACTATGAGGATATAAATAAAAATTATGTATCATATAAGTGTAATCATGGTATATTTATATAATGGAATAAGAAAATATATGTTTTGGAAATTACAAAATAAGTGTTGGTATTTGTGTGATTCGTAAATATTTAATTACAATTTTATAATTAATTTAATGATTTAAAATAAAAATAAATATTCAATAAATATAATCATAAATTATTATTTCATTTTCTTACAGTTATAATATATATTTTTGAGACCCTGATTAATTTTTTCATGGTGTTATAAAATAAGTTTTTGTTTTAAAATTGTTATTTTTTAAGTAAATTTTAATTTTAATAAAAAATTATATTCATTATATTTAGAAAACTTTTTTCAAAAATGGATTCCATTTTTGAATTATACACATTGAAAAATGATTGGAGTGATTTTTTAGTGATTTTTCTAAAATACTTGAATAGTGAAATACAATAATTTTCAATATAAGCTAAATACTTGAATTATTGACTCATATATGATGTTCTGCTGAGGTATGCACCCTGGGATTGAAATTACATGCACTATTTACATTTTTGGTCACATGAACCAACAATATTTCTTGTATTTTGATGAATAATATAATAATGATTAAAATAATGGAAAACCCTCCCCTCCTCCACTATAACTACAAACCCACAACCCCTCTTCTATTCACACCTATAAATATTTGGTCCATGTGAAAATTCTAACCAAATATTATTCCCCAAATTCACCCCACATCTAGGAACTTTTGGTCTCACTAAACGGAAAAATAAAAGGGGCTTAAAGAGGTTCTCAACGAAGAGAATTCAAGAGGTAAAAATTGTCTTTCAATTTTCATTTTTTTCAATTATTTTATTTTATTATAATCTCTTCCCCTCCACTTATCCAAGAGGAATTAAAACTACAGTATCTTATATATACTATAATTTTTTCATTCTTATGTAAAAATTCATCATCATATATCTTCTTCTCACCCTTTTATTCTAAAAATAAAAACGTCATATGTGATGTGTCGATTTACCAACATCCTAAATGAATGTGTTTTGAACATCCATTATCGCATTCATATCTAGTCATAATCCATTTTAATGGTTAAAATAGGTTGTAAATAGTATGATATAACCTATTTTAGGTTCATTAATTAACATTTTTTATAATATTTAATTATATAAAGAAACTAGTTTGTGATGATCAAAGAAAAGTTAAATTGGTCTAAATGAATATCATTAATGTTTTTTGTAATGAATCATCCAAATAACTGGAAAATGATATATTGTATAATTTAATGCTTTAAAAACATTTAAATACCATTTCATTCCAGTTTTGGAGTTTTTTTCCATCTGACAAAAAATTCCATTACGAACCGACCAAGCAAAACATGTAAAAAACACATAAAAAAATGGAAATAACAATATATTACTTATAAATCAACTGAAATATGTTATGAGAATAAAATATATTTAATTTTAATATAAATATGGTTTTATAATATATTAATAACATTATTTAAATTATTATATAGGTTGTTTGAACACATTTTATGTAAGGAAAAAATGAGGTAAGGGCTTTCTAAACCCAATTAACATTCTTTGGATTAACCTTATACTTAATAATTTATTTGGTACAAATATTATTTTTTTAATGAATTTTGATTATATTTTTTTTATTATGTGTATTTATAGTGTATACACATATTCGTTTTTTTTGTTAATTCTCCAGTCAATTATATAATATCTCTATGGGACTTTCCCTTCAAAATCTTTTTAAATGTCTATTTAAAAAATTCAAAAGAATGATTAGTTTTTATATTTGGTATGATAGGGTTATCTCATTTTCATGATTAATTATAACTATATGTATTCCATTATATGTATTCATAGTTATTCTTTATGTATATGATTTTATTATTATGTGTGTGTTTTTTTATATTTTTTTAATATGTGATTTTTTCAAAAGGGTATTTTGATATGTCAATGTGTTTTGGTAATGGGATTAAATGAGTTAACAAGAGTTTTATTAATTATATATTCCTTGGGAATTGTTTAGGTTCAGTTGAGACCATTATATCTCATGATATTATGGGTTGAGTCCCATTAGATCCCAATATATGTTGGGTTGAGCCTATTATATATCATGTTGTGATGAGTGAGACCCCTTATATCCCTCTAATTTATTGGGTAATCCATAGATGGAAGTTGACTGAATGGTTATTCCATGTGTAATAGTGAATGTAAGAGTGACATGGAAAATATATTATATGTCAAATGCATGATGTTTCTATGTATTCTAATTAGTTTTTAGGAAATGGGTTTTATTGGGTTTATATGTTATCACTAGACTAACAATTTCATTTTTATATGCCTTACCGATATATTTGTGATCATCCCATGTTATTAGATGTTTTTCACAAGTTATATAGACATGTAAGAGAAATAATGAATTCAAGATAAATGTTTCAAAAAATTTCAAATAAATCAAGTTTTATTTTAAATGTTTTATATTTTTGGAGAAAAGGATAATGTTTAAGTAGTATTAACTCTATATAAATATTGGATGTTTTTTATGTATTATCTAGTAGTTCTATAGATCATTAAACCTAAAAAGATCCACATTCTCAATGAAAGTTATTTATTTATTAAAACACAAGATTATGTAATGTTTTAAGGTCAGTTTCTTATAAATGGTTTTATGAATTTGATAAAATACAATATAAAATTACCCCATATTTCCATATAAATAAATAAATTAGATTTGTCATCCATGAATATTTAGAGATCTAGTGTGAGAAACTTTAGTTGACACACCTGTTCATTGAATACTCTTGTCACTGGTGGATATATAAATTCTCTATGAAAAATTTTAAATTATCATATATCTCATTATTTTTATAAATCCCTGAGAAATAATACATGATCACTTTATTTATGATTTCCTTATCAGTCCTGAGTTCAGTTGAATATTATCTTATCATCAAATAGAGATGTTTTTCACGATGACACATCAGTCGAATTTGATCATCACGAGTGCTCACATCACCCCTAACATTTATAATATCATCCCTAATAACCTATTATATAATATATTTATATATTTTCAATGGAGAAGGAGTTGGTACAGATTATGTAGAGATAATAGTAGTCATTCTTTCCAATTTCTAAGAAATAGAAATCAGATGTTTTGAACAAGATGATGTCAGATCCTCTACTGATGTTTTTAAAATTTCTACCTCTACTTCCAATCTTATATTATATACGTAAATTTATTTAATATGAAATATAATTAGTTTTGTGTATATAAGATATAACCAATTCAACTAAATGTTGAGTTATTTCTTATTGAGTTAGGTAGTTGGTGATGGATGAGTTTTCATGAAAGTTGTAATTTCTGAAACTAAATTCCTTCCCAAGGATTACAAGTCAGAATGAACATTATTTTGAAAAGAATATAAATCATACTATTTTAATATATCAGGAGGTATAACAATTGGAGTAGAATTATGACTTTTTTTCTAATGAGGAACTTCCAACCCATCCTATCTATCTGTTTCCATGGGAGTAGAAGGCTAAAACTCCACATCTTGATCAATTAGGTCTACTAAAGAACCTTATCAACTGAAAATATTTTTAGGATCATCATCATAGTTAATATAAATCAAACCATGTTTAACAAATACTTTATATTTTTCCCATTCATAAAAATAACAAACATTAGGTCTAATAAAAGTAATGATTAGTTATTCATTGGGAACTTGATAGGATTGACCAATTCCGGTACAGAAGGGGTGTCTTAATTAAGATTGGTTTGTATGTAATTTGTTTGTAGTAATGGATCTAGTTGTTCTGAATAATCAATAAGAATGGGAGTATTCTCCCCCTCATATGAAACTTTTACAACTTCTTCATGAACATGATGAAAATCAGTCATCTAAGTGTCTTTACCATGGGTATAATTTTGAGTAGAACTCGATACCACTAGTGATGGAGGATATATTTGAATTATTTCGTGATCAATATATTTTTTATCATCTCTATTCTTTTCACTTTTATCATTATTATTATTTCTATGATGATATTCATTACGAGATACATTATCATTATCTTTATCATCATGATCCTAATTATCTTCACTATCCTTTCCATCAGAGTTTTCATGTTCATGATCATCATATTCTTCCTTAGACGAAATTTCATTACTTCCATTTCATTTTTTATCACTTGCTGCTTTAGAGGAAGACAACATAAATTGGTCATCTCCAGATAATTTAGATCATGAATCATTATTTTCAAATAAAATATATTCTTTGGTAGGTAGAGAGCCAAGTGAATTGAATCATTTATTAGAAACCTTAAGAAGACATTTAGGAATCTCAAGATCACTCCCCACTTCCATTGAAAAAGCCTATTATTTTTCTTACACTTATGGTTCAAATTTTTCATTATCTACATCAGAGTTCTCAACTAACTCATCATGATCGAGACCGGGATCTACCATGTCCTTAGGTCTTGATGGATGATCAATAGGCTTGAAATCAGCATATAATTTATCATTGTATTTTCCCATCATTTCTTCATTGTATTATATCTTACTTTCACCATTTTAAAATTGTATTTGATAAGAAAAAATGACCACACTTATCTTCAACTTCTTCTCCTTATTTGAAAAAACACTTTGCTTCTAAGATGGTAGATATCATATTCGGTTATATTAAAAAGTTTGATCGTGTGCTCTTCTTGCACATATCATACATATGAATCATCAAAAATCGGTATAGATGAATTGTGTAACTTTATTTCTTCATAAAAATAAACTATATATCCTGATGTTTCATGTTATTGAAATATATTTTCCTAAGACAAAAAACATGTTGTATAAACATTAATAAAAGCTTAGATTCACCCTTAGTTTTGGCATTGGTAGTTCTCGTTTGGGTACCATCTCCAGTAAACCATATGAAAGCCTCTTTTTATTTTAACATATCACTGTCACTTGGTATAACACATTGGAAATCCTTATATACTCCTTTATGAGGTACTTTTAAGAATCTTTCCCATTTCTTTGAAGATAAATAAATCTCTTTTACATTAATGTATCCTTTTATCACATCCATTTTCTATTCGAAAATAATCTTACCATTCTGGTAAATATCATAAACTAACCTCAGATATTAAACATAGTGATTCTATGTGAACTATTTCATCTATTTATTTTCTTCTATAACTTTAAATACTACCATATTTCAAGATGGAATCCACAAATCATTGGTTTCATTTTCTGCTTTAACAACCAATTTTTCTAGATGTGGGTTTTGGGAAACAATATCCAAACTAATGGATGATAATTTTCATTTACTGGTTTTCCTCATATATTCCTAATTTTATTCTACTAGTCACTTCACAAGGGCCATTCATATCAAATGATGTCTTAGGAGGAAGAATGTAGAAAGATGATCATTTTGAGAGAAGGAAAATGTTCTAGAGATCAAGGATTTTGGGGATGTGAATTGATTTGATTTATCACAATAGTTTTATCATTTAAGGATTATAAATAAACCATAATAAATTTAAAACAATAAAAAATTTAATTGGTAAAATTATAGAAATGGTACTAAAAAATAGTAACTTAATGTAATGGTGACTTGTTGAACAATGACATATAGATAGTGACTCATCAACGGTGACTCATTAATGGTGACTCATAAACGGTGATATATCAATAGTTACTCATCAATGGTGACTTTTCAGTAGTGAATCATCATGAATGACTCATCAATGGTGACTTATCAACAATGACTCATCAATGATGGCTCATCAATGGTAACTCTTCAAAAATGACCAATCAACAGTGACTTATCAAAAAAAAATTATCATTCATAATTCATGTTTTATATAGGTTAATCTCTCTGAATTCAATGGAATTGTTAAGATATCAGAAAGATGAGGTCTAGTTCTACAGAATTCTATATTTTATCAACTTTTTTATAATGATCATTCAAAAAATGATGTCTTAAATCAACATTGTTTGTTTGTGATGGAGATACTATTTTTTATAGTTTGTCACACATATGATATCACAATTTATAGGCACATGTCTAAATTGGTACCTAATTTCTAGTAAATTATATTTCATCGACAATATATTTTAATAGAAACCGCATTAGGCTATGTATTCTTATTTAGTAGTGGATGGTGAAATATAATTTTGTTTCTTAATACACCATGATAATAGATATTTTCCTAAAATATGACATATTCCTGATGTACTTTTTATCTAACTTATAACCACTGAAATGAGAATTTAAATAACATAATAAATCAATATAATTCCCTCAAATATAGAAAAATTCTAAATTGGTTGTATATTTAAAGTATTAAAAAATTTATTTAACTCCTAATAAATCTGAATCTTTTGGATTTTCTTAAATGAGAGAACACGTACACACACTAAATATAATATCATGATAACTAGTAGTTAAGTACAAAAGACTTCCATTCTTACTTCTATTACTAGTTTGATCTACTAATTTCTCAGTGTCATCAATATCTAGTTTACAGGTGGTTCTCTTGGGAGTATTAATTATTTTAGTGATATCTAATCCAAAATGTTTTAAAATGTATTTAGTATATTTAATTTGATTTAAGATAACTCATTCTTTATTTTGAAAAATCTAAAATCCAGGAAAGAATTTAATTTCACCCAATAAACTCATTTCAAATTCATTTTTTTTAGTTTTGAGAAATCAGTAAATAATGAATCTTTTTTAGATCCAAATATAATATCATCTACACATATTTATACTATTAAAACATATTTTTAAATAAATTTTATAAAAAGAGTTTCATCATCTATTCCTATTGAAATGATTTTTGAAATATTAAAAGATGTAACCATGTCATACCATCCTCTTTGAACTTATTTTAAACCATATAAATATTTTTTTAGTTTAAAAATATTCGTTGGAAAATGTAGATTTCAAAATCCAAGGGTTGTTAAAAAAGAAAATCCTCAACTATAAATCCATTTAAGAATGTACTTTTAACATCCTTTTGATATAATTTGAAATGAAAATTTTCTACAAGGTAAATACTTATCTTAATGGATTTATGTCTTGCTACAGGTGAGAAATTTTCATCATAATCAATACCTTCTTCTTGATTATAACCTTGTTCAAATATTCTTGATTTTTTTCTTACTATATTCCCTATCTCATCAACCTAGTTTCTATATACCCACTTAGTTCCAATAGTTAAAGAGTCTTTAGGTCTATCAAAAATTCTCCAAAAAATTTTTCTCAAAAATTTATTATGTTCTTCTTGCATATATATTACCTAGATTTCATCATTGATGGAATCATTAATCTTCCCAGCTTTAAGTTGTGACAAGAAGGCTTGGTGTTCAATTTGACTCAAAATAGAGTATCTAGTCTGAGACCTCTATATTGGTTTCCTATAACTTCCTCTAAAGGGTGGTTTCTATGAGTCCTAATTGGTCTTTGAAAAGAAGGGTTGGATGTCTCATAATATTCTTCAGTTCTGGGTTCAGAATGTTTTCTATGTTAAGTATCTTATTGTTTTTCATGACTTTTAGAAGGTTTAGAGTTGAGATTTAGAGTTTAAAAATCATCCTAAAGTTTTCTAATATAATCATAGGTTCATTGGGATTAGTTTCATAAAATATTATGTGAACAAATTCTTCCATTGTTTTTATCTTTTATTAAACACTCTATAATATTTACTAGAAGTCGAATACCAAAAGAAAATTCCTTCAGCACTTTTGGAATAAAATTTTTCCAATTTGTCTATCACACCCCGAAATTTAATATTATTTTTGTTTTTAATATTTATTGGCTTCTAATTCTCTTTTCAAGGTTCGAGTGAGATCCAGTCAAAAAAATAAATCGTTAATATTTTTACTGGGCTTCAGACCCATGCGCGGTCACCACACTAATGGCGGTAGACGTACAGTTAGACTAGGAGTCCAGAAATTGCTCATTTTTCTTACTATTATTATTATTGTATTTATTGTGTTATCATGATGATTATTATTATTATAACAATTATTATTATTTTTGTTATTAATTTTAATTATTGTTGTTTTTATTATTATCACATTTAGTATTATTATTTTTTGTTTTATTATAATAATAATATTATTATTATTATTAACGGAATGAAAAAATAGACCTAACCCTAGTGCTACCTTGCCCTACCCACTCTTCCTTCTTCCCCCATGGTGCAACACAACCCAGTGAACCAACCCCCTCGCCTCAGTACCCTTTCAACCCAGCAGCCACCTCGCTTTGGCCCTCTTCCACCAACCCTACTACACAAGAAGTTACACACCTGACCAGATCACTATCTCCATCCCTCTACGCTTTCCCCATCCGACCTCGCCAAGTCAGGATCCCCAGTCACCTCACTGCCTTCTTCCCATGACTTCTGCCTGACCACTGTTTGTGCTGGTTCAAGTGGTCCTCTCCCTATATTGTTAAAATGGATTTGACACAATTCTTCAACTATGGCCATGTATTGTTACATTTAGTATTTTTTATTTATATTCCTTTATGTGTCAATGCTGAATATTATTATTAAGGTACCAAATATTGTTTTGAGAATTTTTAAAATTTGAATCTCACTTCACAATTCACGCAATTAGTTTTTTGTGGTGTTTTCGCGATGGTTGAATTTATTAAAAGTAAGTCTTAATGATCTTGATATGTATTTTTTATGATTTAGGCACCTAGGTTATTCTTTATAATTGACAGTGTTTCTTTGAAACGAGATTAGGGGTTCTTATAAAATGCCAAGCACTCATGTTGTTGTGGAAATGATAATTTGGCTGTAAATTTGGTCTAGTGTGCATAGTTTTGAAATGGTGTGGTTTGTTAAATGTGTTAAAATGTTTGGAGAAAATTTTAACTATTCCCAAGGGGTTGGTTTTATGTTTCCTAAATAAGGTGGGTGGGTGGCCATGGTTCTTAATGAAATGGGTGTTTTTATAGAAATTATTTAAAGGGTATTATTTGTTTTTGGTGTATCACTGGATGTTGGTGTATCCATAGGTGCACAAGGTGCACAAAGGGATGTGTCAACAAATGAAGGTGATTCCTTATGTTGGGGTTGTCTTGAAGGTTCAATTATTGAAATGGTTCTTTTTTTTTCTAAATTAGGTTGGGTCTTTTTTGTGGGTTCTTAAAATGGATTCAAAAGGTGCTACTCAACTTTGGCCCATTTTCCCTTAAATCATGATTTGGTGTGAGTTAAAGGAGTAAATGTTCTTTGGCTCATGGTTTGAGTTTTGGTGAATGTTTTCTTATGGTCCCATTTGGTATTAGAAATATAAAAAATGGTGTTTAGTGTTGTTTTGGAAATGGTTCTTAAAAAATTTTGGTCTTGGAAACCATTTCCCAATTGGCATTTTACTCTTGTCGAGCTAAAGGCCCATTTAGATCTTTTAACCAAAGGGTAATATTTGTACTAACTTTTAAAGGATATTGTGTTTTGGTGAATGTGTATGCCCGATTGGAAACTTTGAACATTTTATAAAATGGTTTTATTGATTTCATGGAATGAAGACACAGATGGAACCTTTGATGATATGATGTATATGCCTCTTTGGAGAACCTATATAGGGGTATATATTTTTATGGGTTATCGTATAGAGTACCCATGATTGGGGTCAGGAAGTTAGTTGAGATGAGTCATGTGGACGAGGTCCTTCCTACTTACAATGTATTATTATAACCACCATGGGTTTTTGGGTGTCTTTTATATGATTGAGTGATAGTTGTTGATCAGCCATAATTAGACAGGTTGGTACCCCTTGGATTGGTTATTAGGTCAAGTGGGCTTTACCACTAGATTGGTCAGTAATATGGCGGCCAGTAGGTTATAGACTTAGGAGGTTCACCATATGCCAGTAGGTGGTTGAGGAATTGAGTACATCTAGAGGTCTTCCAGGGATGTTAAGGATCACTAATGGTTACTCGATTATTTACATTTTTTGTTTAATTTCTGTCATACTGATTATTTATAGCTTTCCTTGTTTACCTATATTATTTTAGCTTTATTTTCATTCATTTGTCTAAATTTTTTTATAAAATGAAAAATGACTTTATCGAAAAAGCATGTTGTGCATGGGGGATTTCTAAATAGAAAAGTCCTGTTGCTTATTTTAAAATTGTGAAAACCCTATTTTTATATTTTTTTTCATACATATGTCATTGGATTGTTTTGGGAAGTGAGATTGTTTGTTTGTGTGGCTTACCTTGGTATCCCTATTGAGAATTTTTAATGCTTACACCTTCTTTATCATTTTAGTTGCATGTTACCTTTACTCAGGTTTTTCTTGGCTGAGTTGCTCTTTATTAGATAAAGTTCGGTCTTTCGTAGTGAGGTGATATGGATGGTCACGTGAATGTACGTTGAGTTGTTCTATTTTTTTTTCTTTTGTCATTTCTCGAGTTCAATTTTATTATTGTGTTTATTCTTGTTTATTTATTTATCTTTGTGACCCAAAAAATTCCTAGTGATTAAATTTTGATGCCTGAAACCAGTTTTCAGATCATGGGGATCAGGAATGCACTTCGGGCCATACCAAGAACCGTCTCGAGTGACTCATTCAGGCTCGATCCTGGTTGGTTCGTGACATTTTTCTTTTATATTTAGAGTAAAAACATTGCAACCAAAATCATTAAAGTAATTATACTATGGATTTCTGTTTTTCCATAACTCTTAAGGAGTTATTTTTAATATAGTTCTAATTAATAATCTATTTATAGTATATCATGCTATATTAATAGCTTCATCCCAAAAATGGATATGTTGGTCATAACCATTCAGTATAGTTTGGTTTTTTTTCATGAGGAGTCTTATTTCTTCATTCTGTCACACAATTGTTTTGTGGTGTCCTAGGAGATTTTATTTATTATAATCATTTTGAGAATAAAATGATTCAACATCTTGATTTTCAATTTCATGAACATGATAACATATTACGGTCAAAACCTAAACCCGATATGGTTTTCTATGGAATTGGAATACTGAATATAGTAAGAACAAGATTCACTTCTGTGAGTTAGAATGAATAACAATGTGTATTTGGAAAATTCATCCATAAGGAAATAGAACTAATGTTTTACATTTAGACTAGAAAATATAGAATGTCCAAAGAGGTCCATATAAACTAAATCTAGAGGCTGATAGGTTGAAACATATTTCTTGAATTTAAAATAAATCTTATGAGGTTTCCATTTTTTGAATGGATAATAAACTATATCATTTGATAAATCATTATTTGGTAGATATCTAACTAGTCCTTTCATAGCTATCTTTCTAAGTGAAAAAATATTGCAAAGTCATAGTCTCCTATTCCAAACCCAATATTCCTTATAAAAGGAACATATAAAATAAATATTTTTTAGAAGATAAATAATTTAAATCAATAGAATAATTAATATCATTTCATAAAACAATAAAAAATAAAACATTTTCGACATAAAAACATGATAAATTGTTTTTTTCAAATTTTACAAAAGCTCCATCATCCCATAACTGATATATTCTAAGAAAATTATATTTCAAACCAACTATATGTAAAACATTTATAATTAATAATGAATTAAAATTACCTATTTGGACAAGGCTGATGATTTTCCCATTAGTATTGTCACCAAAAGTGACATGACCAACATCAAAATTGAACAAATTATTGATGTTTTAATACTCGATAGACATATGTTTAAAATATTCACTATCCTGATGTCATAGGATTTTTTTGGAGGTTTTCAGAGAGGATTCTTATAAATAAAAGTTTATACCAAAAATTATTTTGGTACCCAAGTCCTCTCTGTTCCAGTTATGTTAGTAATAAGAGATTTTGGTATCCATAAATTCCAAATAAGTTTTTTTATAAACATATAGTATGTTTATCTAAATAAATACATTATTAGGCCCAAATGAGTAAGTATTTGTAGTATAAGAATATTCAGGATATGTACATGATGTAAATATAGTTTTTGAAATTTTTCTTTTTCCTGGTTGGTAACCTATGATAATTATATACATGAGAGTAACTTTCTTTCCCAATATTTGAGTCAATATTTTTCTTATTATTAGTAAACCCTTCTATGTATTTCTTGAAATTATTATTTGATAATTTTAATCCATTTTTCTCATTCAATAGTTGATAATTTTTTTCTATTTCTATAATAATAATGGTTTTAAAATTAACTGAAAATGTGTTTTTTTAAGTGACTTATATTTATCTTTTAGCTCATGAAATGTATCTTCTAGCATGTTACCATAATAGTACTATTATTTAATGTTCATGATTTTCTTGTTATCATCATTTATTAATTTTTAGAAATGTTTGATATATTATTAGGATAAGAAGGAAGAATATTTTTTACCTCTGATGTTCTTTCCACAATGCAAATATTTGGCATGTTAGACTAATCTTCTTGATTTGTTCAAGAATCAATTGACATATCTTAAGAGGTAATCCATGTTTCTTTCATCACCCATTTATATCTTTTATCCTTATCCCCATAATTATTCTTATATTTCAACTTTTTATAGTCATCTTTAATGTGTCTTATCCTCTTATATTCATAGAAGGTTATTTCATTTTGAGTGCCATCCTTTTTTCCAATCCATTATCCACTTTCCTGTATTGTCATAATTTATACTAAAATTAGATTATTTTAAGAACATATTTTTTTCTTTAGAATTTATTGTATCTTTTAGTTGTGTGGGTCATCTCTTCATCATTATCATCAAAATATTCTTATTCACTTGTATATTTAGCTTGTAGTTTTTCTCTTTTTATGATGGTAGTAGTATTGAAGGATAATAATTGTATTGTTTGATCATCTTCATTAATCTCATTGTTGACATTATGAATTTCTTCACACATATTAAGATTTCCTAGCAATTATTTGACACTTAATTCACATACATCATAAGATTCTCTAATTGAAACAAATGTTCCTCTCTACCTGTCTCGTAATAATCTGAGAATTCTCATCACTTAATCTTTTTCTGTATCTTTTTTTCCATGTGAGTGAATAATATTAACTATTTCATTAAAACAAAGATAAATATTAGAAATATGTGCATTATATTTCATTTTAATAGTATCTTGCTTGATAGTGTATGTATTTAATCTCATTTATTTTACATTTGATGTTCCTTCATGTGAAACAGATGTGGTATCCCAAATTTGAAAAGAAAATTTTCAAGTAGATATTCTATTAAATTCGTCGTCAGCCAAGGCACAGAACAATAATTCCTAGCTTTATAATTATTATTGTAAGCATATTTTGTAGCCTATATCCAAGTATTTCTTACATTTTTTGGTATTTATATTGATATTCTATAGTAGTGAAAATGTCTATACCCATACTTTCTAAATGCATTATAATTTAGATTTTCCGTTGAGAATAATTTGTAACATTAAAATAAGGAGGCATCTTGGTAGAAGATCATTCATGTCTATTTTTCATAAGATCTAAAAATTTTAATTGATAGTAATTTAAGAACATTATAATTCAACTAAAATCATAGTTGAAATGTAATTTTTTTAAAAAATTCATTTGATACCAAATGTTGGTTGGAGTGAATAATTCAAGATGGGGGTGAATTGAGTTCATAATAAAAATTTCTATTAATAGTTATGCTCAAATAAAAACCCCTTAATAAAAAATTGTCCAATTAATCAAAATATAATATTTATACAAGATCAATATTTTTAAATGATTTTCCATAGTGTGATTAATTATCAATTAAAATAATGTTTTGAAATACATCAACTTTTTAAATAAATTTACTTAGACAAAAAAACCCATGTTAAGATTAATTATCAAATTAATAGTTTTGATTATAAAATTAAAAAATATATAGGATATAACAATAAAACAAAAAACAATAACACAATGACACAGTAGAATAAACAAAAGGTTTAATCACAATATGGGACTTAATACCCTCCACATGGAAATCACATACTTATAAGAATATTACAATAAAAATAAAATAAATCCAAAACCTATATTAGGTAAAAAAATCAACACCTACATGATTTCAAGCTAAATCTCCTCTTCCATAGTTATAAGCGGCGAGTAATTATAACACAACTCACACAAGGACCTCTTACATAAACTCTGTGGGAAATTAGATGTAAATATAGGATAGAAAAACAAGTAGTTGGGTATAGAAGACATTGTGTATTTGATAACAAAGTAACATCATGCTTCTAAAAAGAGAAACAATAAATAGTAAGAATAATAAAGAATATATAGATTCTCAGTTTAGTGGGATCAAAATTTTCAAAGTCTTGAAATCAGTGTTGGTGAGAAGGTTGATATTTGTTCATGAAAATTATTGCATAATATAGAATTGTAGAAAATGTGAAGTAATGTTTTAGTTGATCTATGTGCCTTAATGAATCTATTATTTGGATTATGTGATTCTATGTATTTCATCTTCCCAGAACACTAATCAGGGATCTTGTGAGGATTCAATAATTAAATCACACATTTTTTTCATAATAGAGTAAAAGATGTATCTTTCATATGTATTGAATATATATAGAGATATTTACTTCATGTAAATAAAGAATTAATAGTTACATGAGATCCAAAATCCTTTGATTTTCATTTACTAAGTATTAAGTCTAGGTCAAATTATCCAAGAATAGAAATAGTTGTTGATCCATTCATGCCAAAGTCTTCAGATATAAAAGGTAGAAATAAGCTTGAAGGGACTCAACATCTGGTAGTATCTCAAGATTTCCATTGTGGTGACTCATGGTCTAGCTACAACGCCTCCTATCAGCAACTCCTCTAGCGGTAATAAGTTGGGTGGTGAATCTATAGGTGGTGACTCACCTCAGAGGTAGCTATTGTTTGATGGTAACGAGTCATGGTGGTGACTCCTAACATATGGTGGATCTTCCTAATACATATGATAATTATCATACAATGGTATTAATGTATAAAATGCGATCATACAATATGAAAAGAATTAGTACTAAAATAATCATAGATTAGTATCATTAATATAAGAGAGTGTAAAACATATTTCACAATAGGAGACACCAACAAGGTTCTCAGGAATAACAAATGATTTGGGTGGGAATCTGAATTTTTGGATTAATGGGTTTAAATGGATAAATTAGAAGAATAAAATCAATGATAATTATGAATAAACTAGAGAGGTTCTTTCAAATTAATTTACAATTAATTTAAAAATAATAATTACCACAAAATTGGAAATCCTTTTGATTAATTTATATTACTTCTCTTTCCATTTCATTATTGATCTAGAGAATCAAACTGGGGATTCTTATAACCATACGTAACTATAATCTATGATTCTTTAATTAATAATAATGAATATATAGTTTAAAGTGTGATAGAGTTACATAATTTAAATAATTCACTATTGATGAAAAGAACAGATTAACTTATTCCCCATATGTTCTTGAGAGGGAGAGTAGATAATAAATATATAAATGGATTGATAAAATTCTTGAGATTCTATTATTTTAAATAGAAATTACAAATCTCTATAAAGTTATATAATAGGGGATTTACACTTTTGGTTAAACCAATTTGTATTTTTCACACAAGCCCTAATCAATATATTTAATATAAGTAATACCATAAGTAAAATAATAATGAAAGTGTTATTATTATATCACCTGAAAAGTGACAATTTAAATATGAGTTCATAAATAAATAATAAAAAATTTATTAAAATGATATTTAATATGATACATTATTTCAATCAGGCATGTAATTCCCCATGAATGGTTTTTACAACATAGGTGGGGGTGATTAAGCTATACTGCTTTTATAATTTATTCTCTATGAAATTAACTAATTCTACTTGTTAGTGTTTTATCCAATAAAATAATATTTCTCATACATAACTGAATGTGGAAGAAATTAAAATTATATAAGAAACATATTATTTTTATATGATTCACCCCTATAGTGGGTGATTATATCCTTATTGTGATCAGGTCAAGTACGATAACATATTTTCTACTATAATGAATAATTATTTCAATTGGTTCTGGGTAGGTATCATATTGTACCCCATAGGGTTTTACAATAATATGTGCCCTAAATGTAATTATAATCATTCCCACTAGTTAAATATATTAATCCACCAGCTCAGTGAAAAATAATTCTAGATGCATTTCATGATATCCAAACATCCTCATATAAGATATCATTCCCAGATTTACAAGACTTCAATGAGAATAATTAAATTAGAAGTAATATATTTAATTTAACTTACACTCAATATTATATAATTTTTAGTGCATTATTCTGAGAGTACACACATGGAAACACACACAATTGTCTTCCTCATCTCAGTAACCCCATATATAGAATAACAAAAAAGATCTCCTTACGTCAATATAGATTAATATCAAGAAGTATTTGGTTCCATTTAATCTCAATATCTATAACTCCTCCTTATTAAACTAAATATATTTATTTTCTCTCTCTTTCATGATTTATAATATAATCATAGATAGTACCAAAATGAAATGATATTGTAACATAAACCCTTTCCTCAAGTCACTTAATTCAACATACTTGTTTGAAACTCCCTGAAAATAAATTTATATTTATTAAAATTACATTTTTGAACTGTGATTGTAAATATAATACCATATATTATTTAATTATAAATTCTTATCACCCATTTATTATAATTTCTTATTAAAATCATTGTTTAGGTGATAACCCCTTCATTTTCAGGCATGTTTTAGTTTAAAAGTCCTAGTCCCTATACTTTGATCATGGTTAAATAGTGAGTATAATGTTAATAACATAATGAGTACAATATTTAATAATTATATAAAATTTTATAAAAATTAATATAATAAAGTGATGAAAAATGAATTACCCCACATCATGGAGACAATAGTGTATACATTCGCATATATGATGATTCCAACTTGTAATGGATAAGTAAAAGGAAAATTAAATTTTAATTAAATTTTGAAGTACTATAATAATATCGTATATACCATATACATAATTTAAATCCATAATTATCACCATAAATGTAAATAAATGAGGAAAAATGAAATGAATCGCTTCATGGAGGTGATGATCCACACGTATACACAAGTAATGTTTTCTTTTCACATAGGATGGAAAGGATATAAATAATGGTTTATTAATAACCAGAATAACAATTATTTATATATAATTGAGAACATTTAGTATTTTAGAAATGGGGCCATATATTTATAGGTATAAAGAAAAGAAATATAATTTTAAGAACATAGTTAAGAGTTATACCTCTTTGTTAAGAAACATACTTTGGATTACAACAATTAAAGGAATGTTTTTTTGGAAATAACAGAAGATATAATACATTATAAAGAATTATAGTATCATATTAGGTCAGGTAATTTCTAATCTAGAATGATTGAACTTTTAGAATAAGGGGGAATATGAAGTTCCCTTTTATAATTAAGGGGATGTGAGCCATTATAATTACCAGAATTATTCAATGAACACAAATTAATTTTCATTTTAATGTGGAAATAATTTATATATTTTAAATATATGATGAGTTTGAGTTGAAATATTGTCATCTATTAGAAGGAATATATTTTTGGTGATGTATTTAACCATATCACTTATTTTTAACCCTTGTTAACCCTTATTATGATTACCATGGTATGAAAGTTTATTATTATTTAGTGGTCATGCAATTTACTATAAAAAGGAAGAAACCATTAAGAGGGAAATTGTTTATATTATAGACTATATACCATTAAATTATAAATATACAATATTTTATTAATTTTGAATCAATTAATAAAATATTATTTAGAATAAGATATCATTTGTTTCATTTTCATGACAATTCAAACATTTTGACTTTAAAGATAATAAGATAAAAATGTAATTATAATATAAAAATTATAAAAATTACAAATTTTTATGTTTATCTATAAAAATATATAACACAATAATTCATTCAAATTGTATAACTTTTAAAATTTGTAACATTATTTAATTCATTTTCATATTACTTGAACAAGTACAGTGTCAACATTGTGTTATCATCTAAGATAATTGTTCCCTCATTAAAACATTAAAATATAAAACCTTGATAAAAAAATTCATTAGTCATTAATAATACCATTTATAATTTATCATAATGTTTTTTTAGCAATATAAAAATATTATATTTAATAAAAAATATTGTGATGTTTTGTATTGATTATAAATATAAAATAATACTAAGGTCATTATCAATATCAAGTTGCCATAAATTTCCAAAAAATATAATTCAATATTATTAAGACAAAATGGGACCTATCTACTGAAATACAGAATTTTATTGGATATTTCTAGGTCTTATCCAATTTCGTTAACCCGATTTTACCTATTTTACTCTTAACAAAGTGGAAAATATTTACTATATTTACTATTTCCAATGAAAAAATGGGAATATTTTCCTAATTTGAACAGATTTATTCTAAATATAGAATTCATTTTTCGACATTAAATTTAAATAATTTATTGAAATTCATTTTAGAATATTTCCACAAATCAAAATGAAATTTTTTTAAATGTGTTTTAAATATAAGACCAGATTTTTTATTATTAAATAGCTAGTAAGAAAGCCATTATATGAGTGTTTGAAAAATATGATTGAATATATAATCGATAGATTTCATTAAAAGAAAAAATCTATGGTGATAAATTTTATTTATTAAGATAAAAACACATTACATCCATAAAAAATGTTTAAAAAAACATATAGATGATTTTATCAATTGATAACCAATAATTCATTCTATTCATATATATACAACAATTTTTTCAAAATTTAATTCTTCCTATTAATATCGTCCAATAAAAATTCCTATAAATCATTATCAAATTATATTTTAATAAATCAATAGTATATCATGGTTCATTTAAACACATTGTTATATGAAAAGAAATATTTCAAGGGAATTAAATTTATTTAAAGGGGAATATATTTTAAAACCTTAAGGTGTTATAGGAAACCAACTTTTAACATTAACTATATTCAAATCACTTTTTACCTGATGATTAATGTAAAAACAACTAATATAAAACGGGTAATTTCCATTAGTAATTGAACCCTCAACATTATTTAGTTTTTTTTATTCAACAAACTTTCATTTGTTTTTCTTTCATAAAATATCATTTTCCACCTTATCATATAATTTCCTAAAATTACACAACTCCTCTTATATTTTCTCCTCTCATTTATAATACTTTAGGTGCATATCTCTTTTTATTATCCAATAAAATCATTTACTAAAATGTCCTAAGATAATAATAAAATCTTAAAGATGTTTTTTAAAATGAAAAGTGTTTTTTTGTTTTTGGAAAAAAGGCAAGGGTTACACATATTTGCTGATTGATTCATTATTTTGAGTAAGATATAAAAAAATTCTTAAAATTTTAAAGAGGGAATGTAGCCTCACTATTATTTATCCATTTATAATAGAAATACTTTTCCATTGAATTTGAATAGGGGTTAATGCTACCTTTGAAATTAAATTTATCCATAATGGTAGGTTTTTAACTGTGTCAAAGGCCTTGAAAAATGAGTGAAATTTTCTTTGAAATAGTTTCAAATGTGATCAAAACAAAATTATGTTCTCAATGGTAATGAGTTATATTTATTTTAATAAACATGCATGATACTTATTGGTTATTTTATTTATAAATACATATGTACAAATATGCATCCTTTCACACTTATTCCTATTCATAAGGCTATAAAAATATTTTAATTCTTATAATTTATATTTTCATGTTAAATTTTTTCATACCCTAATATGACCTATAATTAATCACATCTAGATGTAGACATTATTTACCATAAATTGTCGATAATGGAGATATACCCATATTTTTTATAAAGGAAATATAGTATAACCAAAAATAATATATAAAAAATTTACTTCAATCTATTTAGTTAGATCACAGTATTTTGTTATGAATGTTGTTATTTAATGTTTTAGATAATTCTACATTCCAACTTTTTAGTTAATGATAAGGGGTTTTTATATTTTATATTGATAAATATATTTAAAGACTTCCCTCAACTAGTGTTATTTTATGGGAGTAAGTAGATCACTAATTATAAAGAAATGGATACAAAAATGATAAAATTCAATCATATTATACACATTTTACACATTTGTCCTTATCTTATTAATTTTTTCCCTAGATTGAACCCATATATAAATATAATCCAAACATAAATGGATATATATATTATCAAAAAACTTCATGAAGTGGAAAATGAAATGAATTTCCCAAATATTAAAAACATCAACATCTAAAATTGAGGTCTGAGCCTTACATTTAATTATCCAACATTTTTAATCCATAGGAATTGATAACATGCTCTCAACGTTTCTATTTCATCTTTTTGGATATTAGGATTATTGAATAAAATTTATATTATCCTTTAAATTATTATGTTATACACATGCTGTCATTCTTTTGACAATGACTGAATAAATTATAAAATAATCATCACCTTGAGTGTGACCACACAACACATAAATTTTTTTTCTCTATGTTAATTGAATAAAAAATTGACATCCCAAAATTAATATATTGCATTGTATTAAAAACTATTCAATTATAAATAAATGAAATGATGGTAGGATGTTCTATTTGCAAAGAAATTTTAAATATCAAAATCCAATGGATGATATTTTAAATTAGTTTCAATGATTTTTTCAATAAGAAACTAATCATTAATATCAATTTCTTCCTCTTCATCCATATTCTTTTGTGTAACTGTTGAATAGCTGTTAACTTATACATTATGTGAGACATGATTATTTGTAATAAGGATAAAAAAATTCTCATAGAAAAATAACACATTAGATTATTAATGGATCAAAATACATTATTTTCAGTAAGTATATTCATGTGGAAAGATCTATATGGTTTACAACCATTGGCAACACTAAATATGATAAAACATATAAAAAGATAAAACCTTTTAAAATCGTTATTTATCCATGGTATGTTAATTTATAAGGTATTTGATTAAAATTTTTTATCCATAGTATGTTGGTAAAAACATATGATCAAACCATATCTAGAAAATTTCATCCATAGTGAAACAACTATAGTCACAAATGAGTTTTAAATTATTCTCACAATGGGTTATATCATGATTTGGGTATACAACCAATTTATTTCCAATGAAGTGAAGGAACCATTATGTTAAATATAAAAATTAATAAAAGTTTTATTTTATGATATGTTTATAAGTGGTTTATATATCATTGAAAAATATTTAATGGACTATTGGTTGAAACTCACTTGTCCAATAATGATTCACATCTTATTTTTTGTAGGAGGACCATGAAACATATGTATCACAATTTTTTTTGTAGTTCAACCTTTAAAGATGATGTGGGAATTTGGTTAATTAATTATGGGGAATTATCCACACATAATTTGGGTTCCAAATCAATGTTGTGAAGAAAAAACTCAAAAAGAACATACAATGAAAAAATATTCCATGAAAATTTCAAATTCCCCCAACATGTAAAATAAAATTTATATCCTTCACTATTGGGATATCATCAATGAATTACACATACCAATGGACATGTAATTATAGGAATGGTTTATATATATACATGTAATTTTTTTCAAGCTTCACTTGACCCACTTGTATTATTTTATAATAGGAAGGAACATATTGGAAAAATTTAAAAATTTATATACCCATCAACTTAATAATTTGATCCATCAAAGAGATTATAATTTCACCATTTCATATTAATACATTTAATTTATAGTAATCAATACACACTCTATATCCCATGAATATTCTCATTAATATCAATTCATTATCTTTATTTTTAGTCATGGTCAATACTCCCTCTTTAGAACAACATGAAGTGGGATGACACACAGACACTCTCTGAAATATTGAATTTAATACCCACAAAAAAAGTACATAAACTTTTTCCATATTCATAACCCCTTTAAGAATATATAAAATAAAAGAAAATTTGTGAAAGTATTATAAAAATATACAATACACAATGAACATAGATACCCATCATGGTGGTGAACTTAATTTTAAAATATACCATGTTTTTTTGTTTTATCACTTTAGTGAGTTAGATAGATTATGGTCTAATAAAAATTATATATACTCTTGTTTAGTAATAAAACAATATCACCCCAGCTTCAACCCATATTAATATTTATCACATCATAAGTGATCATAAATTTTTTTATTAGAATCGAGTTTTTATCTTGGAAATCTATCTTGTAACATCAATGGATCTACAAAACATAGTTAATACTAAAATAATTCCATAACTAAATGTGATTTTTTCCGATTATTTAAGGAATGAATAGTTCCCTATCCTCTTCCACATGTAATTGATGTTCTATATTCTATCCATAAAGGTTTCAAAGTGATGAAATATAATTTTTATTGGCCTCAATTTTATAATTTTTTATAGAATGTGATGGGAAGGTGTGGAGTTGTTAATCTAAATTCTATAATTTCTAAATGATCAAAAATATAGATATGAACTATGGTAAAAAAAATCTAATGATTTAAAAGATACCATTTCTATATAATATATATTTGGAATATTGAAGCCACTAACCTCGATGATGAAACCATTAATACTATTAGACACTCACAATAAACAATCAAATTACATTGATAAATAAATATATGTAAAGAATATAACTATGGAGCAAAAGGTATTTACCTAGTTAATATTATTTACAAATCTATAAGAAAAAATAATTTTCTAAAACTAGTAATCAGAAGATTACAACAAAAGAACATCCAAAGAACTAGCTAACAAAAGATGTGAATTAAATAAAACACACCTAGTCAAAATAAAATCAATAAAAATATAAATAATTTTTCCTCCCATAATACCACTTCCTCTACTAAAAAATACATGGGATTTATGCCACATAGGTTATAACTCTATTGGAATCCCCCCATATGATCAATGGAAATAATTACATCAACTAGTCTCTACCGATGAATAGTAGGTTCTTATAGATATCCAATGAATTGACTCTTACATTTAATTTAAATGAATATTATGAATCATGAGGTTTGAATTTCCTATAATGCCACTTTATGACTTATGTGTCAACTGATACATCATTTTCAACTTATTAAAATCATCCTATAGCTTTATAATCATAATATTTTAGCACTTGGATAACTGATTCGACTATTCGACTTCTATTTTAGAGAGAAATAAATCCCGAAATCTGGTATTTGTTTAAATTGGTGGAAGTTTCTTCATTTCAGTATCTTGAATAAATTGATATAAAAAGGATTCTCACATCATGGAAAATAATATTAAACTTTATAATTACATATCTTAGGATTGCTAAATAATTTCATTATATAACCAGTACTAATACCAAAAAAATCTATTCTTTAGTTCAATTATTTTTGTTTATCAGTGATTCTATGATCCAAAGACCTCTAAGTTATCCCATCCCACTAAATAACCCCATTGTATTATAATTTCTTGAGATATAAATTTATTTATTATTTCATTGAGATTCCAATTCCCTTCAACCTTTTATAGTTCTAGAACTCATTCCTCCACAATTTTTTGGATAATGGTACATTTTAATTGAATATTCATCTTTTGAGAGTGAAATTATTTAATATTGTATAACATAATTATCATAACCGAACACACCGGGACCCCTCCTCGAATGGTTGTTTGATTAGGGTGACACCCAAATCCCGCTTCAATTAGGATAGGGGATAGGGAAAGGATATGAGTGGGTGTTACACTAAAATGGGAGTCCTTATCCTAAATTATATATATTCACAAACAAAACTAGATCTATTAAAAATTGTAGATATATAATAAAATGATGAAACAAATAATGTGCAATAAATAAATGAACTACCTCTAAAAACATAAACATAAAGTATGGTAATAAAAAATATATAATTGGTAAAATACAAGACAAACTAGAAAAGAGTTCCCAACCTTAAAACTACATGAAAATTTAAAATGTGATGAGGGATCATTTCATAATATCACAGGCTTAATGATAAACATGGACATCACCTCTGTTTACCACAATTCTCCTTTAATATCGGGTATACCAAAGTTACCCAGGATCTTTCTATCATTTTTATAATAAATAGTATGTGTGGGAATAACTGATGAATTGGTGAGTGTATACATACCCGATAGGTAACCCCGAAATCCGTGATGAATGAAATAGAGTAATTAATGTAGCCCAATCCATAAATCATGGGGGTATAGTAACTGAACAACATATATAAACATAATAGTACCCAAATTAAGAGATAAAAGAGATTGAAATATACACATTCACCTATGTATAATGGGTATGCCAAAAAATCCCAAAGTCCCTTATTATATACAATCATCATTAATAACTAACCAAGGATGAGTATGGAGTACCCATGCCTCACCACTACATAGAAAAGATGAGGGGGAAATAACTCTAATGGAGGACTCAATTACTACCATTGTTTAATTATGGGGAGTGCCACTCTATTGATAGAGAACCCATGACCTATATAATGTTGGGGATTTCCATATTTAATTTTATATATGTTGTTGGGGACCCAACAATTATAGAGAGGGAAGTACTGACCCCATTAATACTCTAATGATCACACCTGATCACTGCCACAAAGTAAGATTCACTAATATAAATGTATCACTTAAATAACCTTGAATCATACCTCTAATTCCTAAAAAATCTCACTATAATATTTTAAATGTTAAAATAATTAAAATAATCATCTTAAGTGCACAAACATGAGTCCATGATAAAGAGAAACACTTGGTAAATGTTTTTTGATAAAGTACATGACATATATAAAGGGTCACATTGGATGGAATCCACTAGGAAACCTAGGAATTCCATCCCTAGGATACGGCATGGCCATCCATGTGGCCCTACATGGCTTGTACATATAGATATACATTGTGTATTTCACTTGAGGTCCTTGGATTTTACTCAAGGTCCATGGCTCGACTAGGCATTCTCATTTACATGACATGCCCCTCTTGGGAGATGATGTATTGGCTCACCCAAGACCCTAGGAGTTTTCCATGAAAATATCTATTGGATATCCTATAATAGTAACTCAAAATGTGTGAACTTAAACATGTTGTGTGATATCTAACATGTTCTGAAATGGTAGCCACTGTGAGAACCCATAATACATTGATTGTGTTCCTCTGAGATATGAAGAGTGCTGGTAGCACCAAATATTTAATTATAATAAGTTAAAATTATATTTCAATAAACTATAAAAAAAATTAATATTTCATGGAATGAAAATTATTTTTTAATTTAATGAATATTTACGTTTTCTATACTAGTTGAAAATAATCCTACAATGAATTTTATAAATTTTCCATTAGAAATAATATTTAATTGAATAATTAAAAATTTAGAGATTTCAATTAACTTATTTTATTTATAATAATTTATAAAAATACGTTTAAATAATAATATATAGACAATAAAATATATATTGATAAAGAAAAGATCATTTATAGGTAAATGGGATATTTTCTAGAATATAATTTTTTGAAAGGCAAAATATCTACATATTTTAATTATTTAAAATATTATTTCGTAATGATTGATCTAAATGAATTTTATAGATCATATTTCTCAATATATTAAATTAAATCCATATAATGATGATTAATTTTTATATACTTAATATAAAAACATCTTATGATTGATATATAAATTTCTTGAAAATTTGTTTTTCTACAACTTCTATGGGTTTATTTTTAAACGATATTTTTAAAATTCCATGAATTTAATTTTATAAAATGGATTAAATATTTGGAATAAAAATAATTATTATTATCAAATAAGTTTAACTTAATTCTCTTCATAATGAATAGTAAGAATAGAAAATTTTAATTACAGCAGTGACGGTTAAAATGAGTTTACCGGGGGTTCGAGTTAATCTAAATTAATATGGTTAGAATGACCTAAAATCATTATGAAACCCCATTGGTAGGTTTTATTTCAACATTAGCCTTATAAAATTGTAATATGATCCATTTTGGATCCATATTTTCAATAATGTTACATGACATTATTGAAAAATATATAAAAATTACCAGCGTGCTACACACAATCATTATAAGAGGGTACAATCTCCCCTCACATAACCACACCATTAAAAGCATTCAGATTGAACCAAACACACCCAAATATTTCCCTAAAATAATTATACACCTTCTATAGTTGTTTTTATTCCCAATATACAAACACTAGGGGCCTTAATAAAATATCTAAAGGAGGTTCTTCATATAGAAGGTAATTGTATTTATCAAGATATTACATTTTTACATCTAATTTTTACACCTTAAGTAATTAATAACTAGTTAAAATATAATTAAACTATTATATCCTAGATGAATAGGTGTTTTTAGTTAATGTAATAATAATTATCCGTCTCCTTTTCCATCATGATAAAAATAAGACCATGGAGTATGTGTATAGTGGACTACCGCCTCATGATCCGATGTGACTTGTTTCAACCACTAACTGACATGGATAGTCATAATTATTAAAATAATGAATATATAAGAAATTATGGAAATATATTTACTCTAAAAAATTAATATGTCATCCACATTTTTACCCTTTCACCTATTAATGAAATGATAATGTCACTCATGCGTACGTATGACCTACTATCTTCTTGAAGCGATGTGATTCATCTTCCAATCCCAAATTTCAGGAAAGATTATAAAAAAATATCAAATAAAAATTATTATATTTATAATATTAATATAATTTTGGATAATATGAACCTATATTTTATTTATAAAAAAATAAACTTCCATAAAAAATATGAATGAGAAGATGAAGCATTTATGACACAGATCAATGGTAACAATGAAATATTATTAACAAACGGGTGATAATATTTTATAAGTGGCCCATATACAATGTTATAAATAATAATATGGTCCTTTTAAAAAAATAATTACCTGTTTAAAATAATTATATAGGATTTTAAATCTTATCCAATTAAAGGATGTATGAAGCAAGGTATTTCGTCTCAATTCTCATTCTTTTGAGAAGTATTTTTTATTATGCACCAATTCACTTTTATGTTGTGTATATACTTTATCATTGATATATTTAACATTTAAAAAATATTTATTCATAATTATTAATGTTTCAATTTATATTTATTCTCTCAAGGGGTTACATTTTAAATGTTTCAAAAGCGGTATTAATTTATTTTACAATATTACTTTCTTTTGGGATTACTTTAATTTTTGTTGAAGGAATATTATCATTTATGTTTCCTTTTATCCAATATTTTTTATTCATATTGATATTTAATGATTTTACATATATTATTATAATATTTCCACTCCTTTAAACTTGAATCAATATATGAAATGTTTAAAAGAGAATTTGATTTTATTTCTCCTTTAATAAGATATATTTTTCTTCTTTGTCCGTATTTTTCAATTTTTTTAACAAAAGTATATTTTACTACTCAAATAATATTTTATGGACATTTAAATTGATCCATCACATTTTAAAAGTTATAAAATGGATTTTTCTATTTTCTTAAAGGTTCATTTTCAATTTTCATTACAAAAATTCCAAAGGAATTTTTATGCATTTACGGCTTAAAACACTTCTCTTATCTCATTACAATTTAAACAAAAAATATTACTATAAATGTTTTAAATTGGATTATAATGAAAACTCTTTAGTTAATATTATTTTAATATTTTACTTTAATTTTATTTATTTTTACTAAGTACATGATCATATTACAAAACCTATATTTTTGATGAATCGATGGGTGCAACTTTTCTGTTATAAATTTTATTGTTGTCATCTTCATTTGGAAATATGAAAAAAAAAATTGTTCATTAGAAATTATATTTGTTGTACATTTATATATTCATTGCGTCATTGATATTTTTTTCTAAATTTTATATCATTTTTCATTTGATGTTTTAATATGAATTGTATTTATTTATGTGAAAATATCTATAAAAATCGTATTCATTACTGAATACAGATATATATTGATAAGGTATATTTATTATGTATTTAAATGACAATAAAATTTATAAGGAATATATTAGAATGCAGTGAATGGTGGGGGATGTTTGTAGATATCCCATCAAGGCATCGATAAGTCTCATGACACAAATTTTGTGGACAAATTATATTAGTTTGGGTGTATACCTACCCATAGTGTTAAACTATATTGGAACAAGATCATAAATATATAGATATTATGATCTCAAAGATCATAAAACAACACATTAATCATTCTATTTATTGTAAAATCAGTTATAATTATCCATAATATTATTCCTTTGGTATTATCTATAGATTAATTTCATGCCCAAGTTACGGATTAAATGATTTTTTTTAGTTATTTTCTTTTCCATTCTGATTATGCATTACACTCTTGATAGATTCAACTAGATCTAACTTTTAATGATTATTTTATGTCATCCTTATTTTTTATCTTTCCCAAATATATAATGATTAATTCATTGAATGAGTTTCAAGGCTTTATAATGTTCCCATGAGTTCTGTTTTGTATTATATTCTCAATTTAATGTTTTTATCATCTATGTATTCTGATTTATAAGAATACCAAAATTATCTATCCACCATGATTAGTAATCTTGTATTTATACCTATGTAATAATGTATCCATTATATCTAAGTTACTAGAGTTAGGGTTATTACAAAAGGCATCAAATGAAAGTTTAGTAGAAACAATTAAACTATATTTAGGAAAATATAAATGATGGAACCTATCCATGTGGTAGACACTGAGGATAAGTCTAATTGTAGATTAACGTCCTAATGTTTTGTTAAGGTATTTACTGTCTGGGTTTTTCTAGTAATAAAATCATTTTTGTATATTATAAGTGTATTATGTTTAGGAAAATAATCATCTAGGGGTAATAACTTCGAAAAGAGTTGGTTTGAGTATATTTAAACAATTATACTATTTCATAGTGAGAGTTCCATTTCTACGAACCTTTTTTGAGACTCCCAAGGTATATTCATGCATTAATTCTTATTTTATTTATACAACATTATGAAATGTATGAAAATGATTTAAAGATATTCCAAAAGAAATAATTTTTTTGATTTTGATTTTAACAATGTATTAATTTCAAATTTATTTTATGTGTTACATTTTATTTTAATTCATATATTATTATTTAAAATTAATATTTTTATGATCTTATAGAGAATATAAATTTTTTTAGAAATGGATCTTAGAATAATTAATGGTATCAACACCCACGGTCAATGTTGAAATTTTCTTTCAGAGAATGCCAACATAGTTGGTGTCGGAGATGAGAAAATGATTGCTATATTTGGGCATGTAACCAAGGTTATGACTAATAAAATTGTACATATAGATAAATTTTATTTTCTAGACATGATACAACTTTATTAGATCATTTCATGAGATAAAATCCCAAACATTTTAGAAGAACTTATAATCTAGTGGTAGCTGAGAAATGGAATAAGTGGCTTTGAAAGATATTTATGGATTTCTAATGAGATTAAAAAAAATGTTATAATTTAATAATATTGTATCATGGATGATGTAGTTCAATGGTGGTTATTGATCTAGAATACTAGGGAGGAATATGAAACATAACTAATGGAATGAAAAGCATTTAAAGTAACATTGTTAAAAAAATATTCCCATATTTAGTAAATAACAAAAATAAATATAACGTTCATCTGCTTAATGAAACTTGAATATGAAATTATTATGGAGTATGAAGATACCTTTAAAGACTATCCATGTATGTTATAAATTATATAAAAATATGAAATGTTATATTGACCATTTCTTTTAGGGGATTAATCCATGTCTTCTAAGGGAACATGGTTCACAAAATTTTTCATTACATGATGAAATAGTTTTCTGTGTTATAAAAATAGAGATGTAATTTTCTAGATCCTATATATTTAAGGAGAATTAAAAGAAAAATAGGTATCCTGAACACCAAAAAATGGAAGACATCATATATTAATACAAGGAAATAATCTCCATCATGTGGAAATTGTGGAAAGAAAAATACTAGAAAATTCTCGAAGGCAATTAGAGTGTGTTATAAGGGCAGTGCAAAGGGTCATCTATATCATGAATATAACAGAATGGAATTGTCGAATAATATCTTGTTCTTCAACTATTATAAAAAGAGACATTATTCCAACTCATATCCTATGATTCAAGGTAATATACCATAAAGGAGTCCAAGTAAAGAAACCTAAGAATAGGATATCTTTACAGCTGAGGTTGAAGTTATCAAATATGTAGTTGAAGGTATATTAATTATACCCATAAATTAATCTAATTATTTATTTGATTTTGAATCCTCTAACTACTTTATATCTTCCACATTTTACATGAAATTAGATAGTTCCATAATACCTTATAAATAGAGTTTCTAGTTAAAACTACTAGAAGAAATATCAGTGCAATAAATATGTGTTAGGTAGTCTCCATTATGACACATAATTGTGGCATATTTAAGGAAATTTTTAATATAAAAATGATTTACTTTGATATAATCCTTTTTGTGGAATGAATTTTAAAATATGATGAAAAAATTATTTCAAAGATACAAAAATTATAAAATGTGATGAATATGTGGGATTCATTATCCTTATAGTGGGGGAATTCATTATCTGACCCATGTCTATAACCACCCCTAGTAGAATATATGAATGAGATTCTAGGGGTATATGAAAATAAATATACAGATCTAAATGTAAATATTCAAAATTAAGATAAAAATAATGTACAAAAACATTGATTTATTTCATGAGGAAGTACATGGACATCCATCAGAGTATAATGTCGAGTATTCCATTTACTTATTCCTAAAGAAAAAAATTATCAAATAAAAAATATAGATCAGACACTATTTAATAAATAGATTTTATGAAAAATCAAGATGATTTATTTGATAAGGGATTTATTTATACTTTTACATTACCTTACGGATCCCCTGATTTTTTTAGGAAGTAGAATAATAAATCCATGAGGTCATGTTTTGATTATAGGGAACCAATTAAATTATTAAAAAGAACATGTATCATCTAAATCTCATTGATTAATTTGTTGATAAACTTCACAAAGATCTACTATTACTCTAAGGATCATAAATTGTGAGTAAATACAGATGATATACAGAAGTAAACATTTTAAAAGAGGTATAGACATTATGATCTTATTGTAATTATACTGGGAAAGACTAATGAACCATAAATTTTTTGTATTTAATAAATACTGTATTCATGGAATATCATGATAATTTCATTATGGAATTCTTTGATTATATATTGATGTTTTCTGAAATCTATGAGGACCATGAGAATCTATTATGAATCATTTTTTACATTCTTGTAAGAAATGATTTATATAGTAAATATAGAAAGTTTTAATTATGGGTTTAGGATTTTTCTTTCCTTTGAAATATTGTCCCCATGTATGGAATCTCAGTTGATCATTTGAAGAAAAGGGTTTTCAAAGAATTTCATACACTAATAAAAATAAATGTGGTGTGTAGGTTCATGGGTTTGGTAGGTTACTATTAATGATTCATTCAAATTTTTTCCTAATTTTCAGACACATTATCTAATAATACATGTAAATGGGTGAAGTTAACATTGGAAATGGAATGGGAATATTGTTTTACAGAATTAATGATAAGATTATTCAATGTTCATATTTTGACTCTACTATCTGGAAATGATTGGTTTTTGATATATTGTTATGCATAGACGAAGGAAGTTGGTTGTATCCTTATACACAATGATAATGGTTTTTCCAATTCATCTAAGTAGTTAAAGACAGATAAACCAAACCATCCAACTAATAATATTGAGTTGGAATCTATAATCATTTCAATGAAGATATTTTAACTTTACATTATAGTCAAATATATCAAATATAAAAGGACAATATGGCCCTAAAATATACCTTATCATTGTAAAATATCAATATGAGGAAAAGGTGATCTCTCAATCTACTCATGGATTAGGATTTATAAATGAATTAACATATAGGGAAAGAAAACAAGTTATCATGTCATTGTATAGAAACAATCATGGAGGTTTGAGAAAAAAATTGAGATTGAAAGGTATGATATGTTCATTGATCTAGTAAACATTGTGAATATATTTATTATGTGTGGGGAAAGATCACCACTTTTAAAAATTACAATAAAAAATCTTTATTGAATATGATAAAAAGTTCCCAATATAATGATGGAAATTTTCAAATGATAATTAAATTCTTGAATGATTGGAATTTGGAAGAGTTCACATGTGAATATGAAATTATGAAATTTGGAATGATAATATGTTTTCCATATATAGAAAATCTAAAAATTGAATTTTTGGATGATCCTTATAGCTAACAATTCTCTATATACCATGGTAGCACCAAGTTGTTTTGATATTTTAAGGGAAAAAATTTGTGGGATAACATAAAGTGTGAAATTGATGATTATATATCAAAAGGAATTTTTTCCAATAGGTGAAGGATTTGAGAAAACAACCTATAGGGTTAATAAAACCACTACATATAATTATGTTTAAATGGGATAACATTACTATGGACTTTGTCATAATACTACCAAAGACTCCTATAAAGAATAATGAAGTATGAGTTATTAGTGATCACCTTACCAAATATGCACGTTTATATTCTATAAAATAAGATTTACCTATAGAGTTTCATGAATAGTTCTATTTTAATAATGTTTTAAGACTTCATCATTCACCTATTTAAATTGTTTTTTATTAGGATCCATGATTATAATAAAAATTATTGAAGAGTCATCAGAAGGCTCCTAATACTGAGCTTCATTTGAGCACCACCTGTAACACCTCAATGTTTTAAAAAAATAAATTGAAATTCCTGAAACATTTTTTTATGTATATCGATATAACGTTCCATTAAACACAATTTTTTATCATCTAGGATTTTAATTTTAAAAAATGGACATACACAGTTGGGATCAGTATGTTATTTGGAGTCTGATAAGACAAACTTAATTATTGGTGAATAGTAATCTACCCTTATGAATATTAACTTACCTTTATAAATAGTAATCTACCATTATGAATAGTAAATCTATTATTATTATGGTTATATGAAAATGAGATCTTGATTAAATATTTATGGTGGTATAAAATGAGTTATAGTTTTATAATAGTTACCTTTTGAATAAAGTATGTTTTTGTTTAAATATAATAATAATAATTAGAAAATTATATATATAAAAAATTTATTTCAGTTTTTAATTATACATATCATAAAATGGTTATGGTGAATTTTTGATATTTTTCTGAAATCCATGAATTTTTTATGAATAGTGAAATACTGTAAAATACAATATATATAAACAACAAGTTAAATGCAATATTATTAAAAGCATAGAATATTTAAGAGCACTTGGTTTGAACTCACATGATCTATTTAGTATTTTTCACATGAATCAATACTATTCACAGTCTTGTGAAAAAATATTAAACTAATAAATAAAATAATATCAAATCCATCTTCTCCTCCACTATAAATACAACCATCATCTCACAACTATCAAGCCTTGGGAATTTTCTATGTTATACAATATCATCTACCCATTTATCTTCCCCATGATCATGACCTATGTTTCTCACAAAAAGTCCAAAACCAAATGCCTTAAGGAGGATCTCATAGAGAAGAGATCAAGAGGCAAGAATACTCCTTAATTTTCATGTGTTTTCATTTCAATTCCTCTCTTTTCTTATAATATCATCCCCTTACCTTATCTAGGAGGAATAAAATATCTAGAATCATATATATTCTTTATGTTATCATTTTAATGAAAAAAATCATCATCATTACTCTTCTCCTCTTCCTTGTTTTTTTAAATAAAAAAAGTCCATGATGTACTGATATACCAAAATCAGGGATGATGTGTTTATAATTTCCATTAGTTACTTAAAAATAAGTTATAAAACCATTTAAATGATTGAAAAAGAATTTAAATTTTATTATATAACCACTTTCATGTTCTAGAGTTAACATATATACAAAATATTATGTTATACAATGAAACAAGTTCGTGATTATCAAAGAACTGCAAAATTGATCTAAAAAAATATTACTAAAAATTTATCTAATGATTAATACTCATAAAATATAACCAAAATGAGTTACAGAATAATTTTGATGTCATGGGAACATATTAATAGCAACTCATTTCACTTCCATCTGACAATAAAATCCATTACGAAGCAACCATGAAAACCTTGTAAAGAAAGCACCTGAAACAATTTAAATAACAAATTATTTTAATAAATGTCTCAAATGATATAGTGAAATGATAATATAAGGTTTTAAAAACATGAATATGTTTCCTTTAATATATTAACATCATTCTTTTAACCATTATACATGTGATTTAAAAAACATTTTAAGTAAGAAAAAACCCAGGTAAGGAAATTCTTAACCCAATTTCCAATCATTGGGTTAACCTTATACATTATTCAATATGTAATATTATGTTTAGTTGTGCCATAAATTTTTTTGTATTATGGTTTATTATGTGTATTTATAGTTAAACACATATCCATTCATTTCACTTAATTCTCACTCTAATTATATTTTTACGGTACTTTCCTTTAAAATACTTTTTACGGTTTCTTTAATAAAATTCAAAAAGGTTGTTTTTGGCATGAGTGTTTTATCTTGATTTAATGATACTTTACTACCATTTTATTTTCATTGGATATATGTTATGTTGGTTTCATACCATTATAGCTCAATATATTATTGGTTGAGCCGCATTATAGTTCTAGATATGCTGGGTTTAGCCCTTTGTAGCTCAATATATGACGGGTGATCCCCATTATATATTTCCAATGCATTGGGTACTCATGATATAAAATTTGATAAAATGGTTATCCCATGGGTAATATTTATTATAAGAGTGATATGGAAAATATTTCCAAAGGAAACTACATGATTTTCTCATTCTTGTTAGTGATTTTGTATGGAATGTGTTTAATTGATTTTTATGTTATCACTTAACAAACGATTACTTTCCTTATATACCTTACAGAGGTTTTTGTGTTCATCCAAAGTTTTAAATTGTTTTTCATAGGTTATAAGGATGTATAAGTGAAATAATTTTTAACATTTAAATGTCATGAATATTTCTCAAAAAATTATTTTTTATTTGAAATGTTATATATTTTGAAAAAAAGATATTGTTTTAATAGTAACCACATTTATGACAGTGAGATGTTTTTTATGTTTTATGTTCTAATTTCTAGAATTTATTTACATGAAAAGATACTAAATGTGTAATAATGTATTTTCTTGTCTAAAACTAAAGATTATGTAATGTATTAAGGATGGGTCCTTATAGTTTTTATCATAGGATGGTTTGGATAACATTAAGGTTTAGGATGGTGTTAAAAGAATACCAAAAATGACTTTTACTCTATGGTAATTTTAAATGTTATATAATGTAAAGATTAACATACTGATTCATCTAAAATTTTTATGTTTATAATGGTTTTACACATAAGAAACAAGTAAACTAACGTATGAAGGCGCCAAGAGGTTAATGTCTGCTCGAATATGCTTTCTCAAATGGTGGGAATCAGAATCGAGCAGCTTTTCGTAGAAATGGATCAGTGGAATCAAGAAATAAAAGGTTGTGGACTCCATAATAGAGAGGAACATAATCTAACACAATGAAACATTTCTTTTTTGGATCATTTTGTGTGGAAACATCCTCCATCATTTAGTGAAACCATGTATCCAGTGATATTCGAATGATGGATCAATGCTCTAGAAAAGATATGTTATGTCATGGGATGTTTAGAACATAAAATTGTAAAACTATGAATTTATCATTTTGAAGGTGATTCCGATCAATGTAGTTATCTGGTTATGAATATGAAAGAATTATATGATTTTTACAATCTAGAATTTGATGATTTTAAGAGTCTTTTTTCAGTAAAAATATTTCCATAAAACAGTTTGAATGAGAATGAAGAAACAACTTTTGGAACTGAAATAGAAAGATGATGATTCTATGGCAGTATATGAAACCAATTTTACTAGACTAGCCAGGTATGTACCTGATTTTACTAAGGGTTTTAATAGAAAAATTAATAGATTTTACTCTGGTTTGAAACCATTTTTATGAAGAGCTTTGGATTCATGAGAGTTTAAAATCTACGAGAAACTTGTTCGTTGTGATAAAAAAATTTATATAGAGTTTTGTAAAACATATTTGCCTTGTGATTAAAATATTAATAAGAGGTCAGGTTGTCAGTATTTGGGGAAAAATTCATCAAATAAAATTTGGAGGTAAGAAAATCAATTTCCATTCTTGTGAAAAGTGTGGTAAAAAGTAACCTAGTTAATGTCTTCTAAATTCTTGAAAATTATACTGATGTAGAATGTTTGGATACATGTATCACGAGGGCAACAAAATTGATCCAAAAATTAATGAGGATTCAATAGAGAGATGATTTAACAGTAAGTAATTGAGTCATTTTGTGAATGTTTTTCCAAAGCTGGTCAATCAGGATGGAAATCATCCAGATTGGAAGATGAAGGGTGAGGAATATACCTTGAGTTGACAACATCATGCATCATTAACCATAATAAGTTTTGAAAATTAACCCTTGATTAATGATTTTATGAAATTTGGATTTGTAGTTATTTGTTCAGGAAATTGGTCTGTTTTATTTCAGGTTTCAGTGTAGACGTCTCTATCAAATAGAATTAAGAAACTACAAAAAGAATAAGGCGAGTAATAAAAATGGTAAAATTGGTTAAAATTAGTATGTTTCCAGAATTTAATCCTGATAAAGATTGTGTTTTGAGTTTTGGGAAGAGATTATTTGTTCCTAGAGATTCTTAATTGAAGTAAGAATTGTTATGTGAAGCTCACAGTTCTCCATTTTCAGTGCATCCTAGTATCACACAGATTTATAGGGATCTTCATGTGTGTTACTGGTGGGATGAAATAACAAGTCATATTATTGATTTTACCATTAAATGTTTGACATGTCAACAAGTTAAAGTAAATTATAAGTTAATGAAGGGGATGTTTCAGCCTTTTCCACTGCCAGAGTATAAATTGGAAAATATATCCATGGACTTTATGGTGGGACTACCAAATACTTCTCATGGTTACAATGAAATATTGGTTATTATTGATTTACTGACAAAATTTTCTCTTTTAATTCCTATTCGAGATACCATGTATTTAGATCATATTTATCTACTGTAACTCAAAGAAATTTTTAGGTTACATGGAATTCCACTTTCCATTGTATCTTTTATTGATCCCAGGTTCACTTCTAACTCTTGTAAAGGACATTAAAAGTCGTTGGGAATATAATTAAATTTCATTACAGCTTTTTATACTTAATTATATGGTAGTTAGAATAGAAAATTTAGACTTTGGAGGATATGATTCCAGCATATTCAATTGACTAGAATGTAAGTTGGGATCAATATAAATGATTAGTGTATTTTCTTATAATAATAGTTTTCATTCTAATAGACAAATGGCATATTTTGAAGCATTATACGGGAAGTGGTGTCGAACTCCATATTTTTGGGATGAAGTCAGGGAAAGGATGTTGATGGGACTATAATTACTAGAGGAAGTGGCCAAGAATGTGATGATGATCTAGCTATAAATGAGGAAATCTTAGAGGAGACATAAAATCTATGTAGATAACATGAAGGAAGAATTTTCATTCGAGGATAGTGATCATGTTTTTCGAATATTCCCACCTTGGGAAAGTGTTATGCATTTTGGTAAGAGAGGAAAGATAAGTCCCTATTTCATTGAACCTTTTGACATCCTAGTGAATGTTGGACTACTCACATACCAAGTAGTTTATCCTCATAGTTAATCTTATGTACATAATTTTCTTTTCTTCAGGTTTCAATGTTTAGAAATTATGTTCCATATTCATCTCATGTCTTGAGCCCAGAAGTAGTTCTGTTGGAAGATAACTATTCTTATGAAGAGAAAACTAATCAGATTGTTGGTTAGAGATGAAAATTATTACGGAATAAGGTAACCCCCTAGGAAAAGGTTTTGTGAAGAAATCACATGGCTGAAGAAGCAACATTGGAATCTAAAAATGCTATGAATGGAAGGCACCCTCACTTATTTAAGAATTAAATAAAATTGTGAGGATAAAATTTCTAGAGGGTGGGGATAATGTTACACACCATGGTCTTAAAAGAATAAATTGAAATGCATGAAAAACTATTCTAATTAGGTAGTTATAACTATCCTATAAACATAATTTTTCTGGTTCTATGATTTGAATTTCGAAAATTGAACACACACGGTTGGGATCAATAAGTTATTTAGAGTATGATAAGACAAAATTATTTTTTGATGAATAATAACACACCATTATTAATAGTAACCTGCCTTATGAATAGTAATATACCCTTTTGTATAGTAATATGAACCTTATGAATATTAAATCAATTGTTATTATGGTTATAAGATAATGAGATCTGGATTAATTTTTCAATGTGGTATAAAATGACTTATAGTTTAAAAATTGATACCATTTGAATAAAATATGATTTTATATAAAAATTAAATTAACAATATTAAGAAAATTATTTTCAAGAAATTCAGTTCATTTTTAAATTCTACACATTGATAAATGGTTAGGGTTATTTTTTGGGATTTTTCTGAAAAACATGAATTTTTTATGAATAGTGAAATAGGGTGAAACATCGTATATAAGAATTATCAGTTCAATACATTATTTTTTACATCATGTATGATGTAATCACACATATTTCGAACTCACATGATCTCTTTACTTTTTTTCTCATGAATAATGACCTCATAGTCTTGAGAAAAAATATTAAACTAATGATTAAAATAATGTAAAATACATGCTCTCCTTCAATATAAATACCACACGTTTTTCCCTCTTCCTTTCCCACCTCTCAATCCTTGGACATTGTATATGTTCTAGAAAATACTTTCTCTGTGGATCTTCACCACATACATGACCTACAGGTATCACCAAAAGTCAAAAACTTAAGGCCTTGAATATGATCTCAATGAGAAGAGATCAAGAGGTGAGTATCCTCTTTCATTTTCATGTGTTTTCTTTTCAATCCCATTATTTTCCTATAAGCAATTCCCCTTACCTTATCCAAGTGTTATTAAATATATAGAATCATATATATTTTTTATGTTATCATGTTTATGTAACAAAATCATGATCATTCCTCCTCTCCAATTCCTCTTTTTCTAAAAACTAAAACATTGTCCTTGATGTGTCGATTTACCAAAATCGTGGCCGATGTGTTTACAAGTTATATCACATCAATAATAACTATTTAAAAAACCATTTTAATGATTGAAACCAAATTTAAATTTTATTATATATCCCCATTCATTCCCTGTATTTGACATATATACATAATATTAAGATATATAATGAATCTAGTTTTTGATTATCAAAGAACCAAAAAAATGATCTAAATGGATATCAATAAAGATTTATCTAATGATTTATCCTATTACCATATAACCAGAATGAGTTATGGAATCATTTAATGTTATGGAAAAATGTTAATATCTTCTCATTTCACTTTTATAGTTTCACTTCAATTCGACAATAAGATTCATTAGAAACCCACTATGAAGACCTTGAAATGAACTCACCCGAAACAATTTAAATAAAAAAAATATTATTAAGAAATGTGTTAGTTAATGCTATTGAATGATCATAAATGGTGTTATAAACATTAATATTTTACATTAAGAAAATAAAAACTATTTTTTTATGATTATAAAGGATTTTTAAACACATTTTATGTATGACGAACCCAAGGTAAGAGAATTCTTAACCAAATTTCCAATATTTGGGTTAACCTTGTACTTTATTCATTATGAGGTATTAAGATTATTAGTGGGATTAATTTTTGTTTATATTAAGATATATAATTATTATTAAGTTGAATACACACATCAATTGTTTTAAATTAATTCTCACTCCAATTATATTTGTAATGGATTTTCCTTTTAAAATAATTTTAAAAGTCTCTTAAATAAAATTTTGAAAGATTGTTTTGGGCATGAGTGGTTTCTCCTGATTTGATGATAAATTAATACCATGGTATGTTCCATTGTCATTTTTTATGTTTGTTTGAGCCCATTATAGATCAATATATTATGGTTTTATCCCCATTATAGCTCAAGATAAATTGGTTTGAGCCCATTATAGCTCAAGATATGACGAGTGATTCCCATTACAGCTCTCTAATGCATTGGGTACTCCAGAGATGGAATTTGACCAAATGGTTATTCTATATGTAAGGGTAATTGTAATAGTGAAATTATAGAGACATACCAAGGAAACTACATATTGTTTCCATGCATTTTAATGAGTTTTTATGAAATGGATTTTATTGGTTTTTATTTTATCACAAGACTAAAAATTTCTTTCCTTATATCCCTTACTGAGCTTTTTTGTGCTCATACAAAGTTTTTAAATGTTTTTAATAGGTTATATGTAAGTGTAAGAGAAATAAGGAATAAAATTTTAATATCATGAATATATTTCAATGAAATTATGTTATGCTTAAATTTTTTATATTTTGAATAAATAGATATTGTTTAAATAGTATCCCCATGTATGGTTGTGAGATGTTTTGTTTGTTTTTTGATCTAATTACCTAAGACTGTAAAACTGAAAGGATCCTCAATGTGTGAGAATGTATGTTCTTGTATAAAACTTGGTTATGTAATTTATTATGGTAGGATACTTATACCACCTTCCACCCTCAAATCAATAGATATTCATAAGGGACTATTCAAACATTATAATATTTTTTGAGTTAATAATCACATGACATTAAAGGTATGTGTGATCAGTATTTACCATTTATAGAGATATACTATAATGTAAATTCCATTAAATAATTAAAATATAGTCATATAAAAACTTATACGGGAATATATGTAAACCTCCAACTTGTTGCGATGAAGATGGTGAAAGGAACCATGTTGGACTAGAAATGTTTGACGACACAAAGATAAAGCTAAATTCTATTCAAATTAATACTAAAGTAGCTCAAAGAAGGAAACAGATTTATTCAAACAATTAGAGTAATTATTTTTTATTTGAACTGGAAAATAGTGTTTTCTAGAAAGTATCTCCATGGAAGGGTGTTATAGGGTTTGGTAAGAAATATAAATTTATCCCCATGTACATAGGATCTTTTGAAGTTTTAGAATGAATTTGATTTGTTGCTTACCATTTGGAAATTCCACTAATCCCATCTAAAGTTTACAATGTGTTCCTTTTATCATTGTTAAGGAAGTACATGTCAGATCCAATATATGTTCTCACATATGAAGAAATAGAATTGGAAAATGAAATATATTACTATGAAGATCCTATCCATATTCATGAAAATAGAGAAAAAAGATCAGGGAATTAGATGACTCAATTGGTAAAGTTTCTTTGGATAAATAATGAAATAGAAGAAGAAACATGGGAACCTGAGGATTTAATGAAGAAGATACACCCTCATTTGTTTAGAAATTGATAACAATAAATATTTTAAGAATGAATTTTTTATAAGATGGGATAATGTAAAACATGAGCTTAAATTAAAGAAAGTAAACATTTTATTTTAATAAAACAACAATATAATTCACATTTAAATATTTCATGAAATTTAAATTATAAATTGGAAGAATTATGTTTTATTTTGAACTTACTAGGGAAAAATATCTTAAAATTAAAATTATAAATTTTCATTTATAATCAAATATTTTGGAATAATTGAAAATTTAGTATTTAGTGTTTCTAAATTTTATTTATAATAATTTTTTATAATATTTGTAATTAAAAAGATATTGACTTTCATTTTGATGGAGATAAATATAAGATCATTTGGACGTAAAAAAGGGTTATTTTTTAGAAAATATGTATTTTAAATGGCCTAATGTATTTTCATTTAAATTAATTAGAACAAAATTTAATGATAAATGATTTAAACGAAATCAAAAAATTATATTCATAACTACATAAAGTTAATTCATATAATAATGTATGACTGAGATAAATTTAGTATAATATCATCTCATTCTTGAAAAAATCTTTTTTTATGAAATAATTTTCCACACGTTTTGTTGGTTTATTTTTAAATTAAATTATTCAACTTATTTCAATTGAATATAATAAAATCAAATTTGTATATTGAATCATTATAATTAATATTATATTATTAGTTCAACTTAATTTTTTCTCTTAATTAATATAAAATAATAAAAACTAATTGTCTCAGTTAAGGTTAAAGTGAATTTACCAGGGGTTAATAAACAAATGTAAGGGTAAAATGACATAAAAATTTGTTAAAACCTAATTCGATGGTTGTAATTCGACCATGTCCTTGTAACCATTATATTTTTTCCATTTTGGAATTATATACAGATAATGTGACATTACATAATTGAAAAACATTGAAACTGGATATGTGTGTCACTCAACTAAATCATAATAGTGCACCTACTACCCTACCATATTCACACCTATAAAGACAATTCGCTCAAAAAACCCTACCCAAATCTCTCCCAGACATAATTTTCCACATTATTTTGGTTCTTTTATTCCGTAAAGACCTACCCTGGGGTCATTAATAATATATCAAGAGGAGGTAATTATATGTGAAGGTAATTGTCACCCTAAAGCTCTTTATATTTTAGGTTTTCTTTTACAAATATAAATTATGTAAAAATATTTAGAAAGTGTCGAAAATATACTAATATTTTATTAGGTTTATTCCATAATATTTATCTATATACTTCTTAATAAATTGGAAACAAAACGAATCCCATATCTATGATGGACTACCACCTAACAAACGGATGTAATTTGTTTTCCATCATTGACTCGCATGGATAGTACTATTGATGAAAATAATTAATATATATGACAATTAAGAAATAAAATTGATTATGTAAAAATAATATATCATACACTTCCTTACCCTTTCACCCATTAAGAAAATTATAACATCACTCATACGTATGTTTGACCTACCTTCTCCACGATGTGATGTGATTCATTTTCCATGTCTAAATTTCACGAATAATTATAAAAATATGTATATTTAATAAATATAATATTTATAAAATTAGTATAATTCTTTATGTGATAAAACTATATCCTATTAAATAAACTATAACATCCATGAGAAAACCATTATGATAAAATAATGTAGTTAACAACCAAAACAAGGGTAATAATGAAAAATTGTCGAGAAATGGATAATAAGATATTATGTGAAGATAATATATGATATTATAAATATTAATATGGTAATAGAATAAATTAGTAATATGTTTTAAACAATTATTAATACTGTTATATAATGTCAATCTAAAGGTATGTGTGAGGTAACATATTTCATATCAAGTCCCATCCATTGAGCCATATTTTTTATTATGCACCTATTTAATTTTATAATTTGTATATACTAATCCATTTAAATATTTCACAGGAATAACTATTTATTACTAATGATATATGTTTAAATAAATGTTTATTATTTCATGTTCCTTTTAATTTTAAATTATCTAATGTGTTAAGAATTTATTTTACAATATCACTTTCTTTTGGGGTTTCTTTTTTTTTTTGTTGATGGAATATTATCATTTATCACTGATAAGATCCAATAATTTTCTTATCCCCTAGAAATTAAAGTATTTTAAATATTTTATTCTAACTTTTCCTCACTTTTTTACATGAATCATGAAAGTAATTTTTTTAAAAAAATTATTTCTCTTTTAATTAGAACTATTCTTCATTCATGTCTCTATTTTTTAAAAATTGTTCTAGAAACGTCCATTTTATTACTCAAATGATTTACTAAATAAATTTTTATTTATCCTGGAGATTTTAAATGATATCAAATGAATAATTAATTTTTTTATGTTTCACGTTTTATTTTCATTACATAAATCAAATGGAATGCTTTTTAACGTATTTATTATCAATAAACATCCCATCTATCGTAACCATTTTCCCACATTTTTATTATTCTACATATTTTCAATTTGTATATAAATAGTACTATTTAATGAAATATTATTTTAATATTTGACATAAAGATTCATTATTTTTCCAATGTAAATGATCTTATTACAAAACCTATAATTCTGATGTACCAATGATCATCTTTTATCCCTTATTAATTTTGTGGTTATTATCTTTATATTGAAACATTCACTTTCTTATTATCATTATATATAATTTTTTTCTTAAATATCGATATTCTCTACTACATGGATATGATTATTTCCCAAACCATATACAATTTTTATATATGATGTTTTATAATGAAATTTATTTTATTAATTGGGGTAAATCATGATAAATCCATATTTTTACCTAATAAAGATATTGATAAATTAGGAATATATTTTAAGAATTTAATTTATCATTAAATATATAAATATTTTATTAGACAGGAATGTATATGCGGGGACCATTTATAGATATACCTTGATTTGTTAATAGGTCTCATGAGACAAATAAACTATCCAAATTAAATGGGTTTTTGGTGTACAGCTACCCATTTTTTTTAAAATATCTTATCATAAGGTCTTGATATTATAGATATCATGATTTCTAATATCATATCATATAATATCAATCACTTCTATATTCAAAAATCTGTTATCATTATCCATGAGATTATTGTATCTACATTGTATATAGATTCATTTTGTTATCAAGTTATTGATAAAATGAAATTGGTTTCTATTATTTATCTTTCCATATTGATTACGCCATATTACTTCATGATAACAACCACTATATGTAACCAAATTGAGAATTTAATCTCAACATTATTTTTTTCCTCTCCAAAGGATATATAGATGCATTTTTTTAAGTTTCAAGGATATAAAATGTTCATTTTTTTATGTTTTGAATTATATTTCCAATATAAAATGAGTATCATGTACATATATAGATATAAAATACTACTAAACAGATCATTATTTTTGAGATTGCAACCCTTGTATGTATACCGATTTAATAAAGTTACCATCAATTCTTTGTTAGTGTATTTTGGGTTGTTACAATTTACAGCTGATGTTGATGTTTCAAAATATGGGGTTTCATGAATGTTAGTTATAGCCTCAAATTTAGATAATGTTTTATTTGAATCTATATTATCACATTCTTTTATATCTTCATATTTTTCAAGGAAATTAGATTTTTACCTAGAACCACAAGAAATGGTTTTTTAGATAAAAATCCTAGAGGAAATATCACTACAAAAAATATGTGTTAGGAATTTCCCATTATGTCGCATAATCTTTTTCATTTTAATTATTTATTACTATACATGTATTTTAAATTTTTGTAATCATTGGTATGGAAAGGGTTTCAAAAAATGATGAAACAATTTAATATAAAGAGATGGAATTTTTTATTTGTGATGAATATACAGAATTACTTATCTTTTGACCGAAGACTACATCATCTGAGTCATGTCTAGATCCACCCCCATGGAACTTATAAATTAGTTTCATACAGAATAAGGAAAAAGAAAATCTATGCATGGAAAAGGAAATCTTAAAATTGGGTATGTAACTCTTTTCTAGGAAGATATTAATGTATTTCATATGGAATTATTTAGACTTCTTGTAGATCAAGAAGTTAACTTTTATTTTGATTTAATCCTGAATTCATGATTGGTATAAAAGGCTCCTTATGTAATTTCCACTATAAAATTTTTCATGTTTAAGATACAACTATATGTGTTTAGTGATAAGGTATTTATGTACCATAGTGTTTCAACAAACGTATACCATTTTCTTTTCATTAAAAAGAAAGACAGATCAATGAGGTTGTTAATTGATTATTGGGAAATAAATTCTATTACAGTAATTAACAACTATACTTCTCTTCACATTGATGACTTATTTGATCATTTTTGAGGATCCATATATTTTTAAAATATTGAACATTAATTTGGGTATCATGAATTGTAATTTAATATAGAATATATTTGAAAGAAAAAATTTTAAAAGGGACATGGTAATTATGAGTTTATAGTAATCCCATTTTGTATAGATTAATGATCCATATATTTATATGGATCCAATTAATATCATTATAATATCATAGTGGTGATCATTTATGATATGTTGGTTTATTATAAAATCAATTAAGACCATAAGAATCACTTGAATATTATTCTTGATAGTTATATGGTAAATTTAAAAACCGTGAATTATAGATTCATGATGATTATTTTCATGGAATTTTTCTCTCTATGGATGTAATCTCAGCTGATCATATGAAGAAAAATTTAGTTATATAATGACCTACAACAATGAAAATATTTATGTATCTATTTTGATTGGTTTGACAGGTTACAATCATGTATTCATTCAGAAAAATTCCTAATTGGATAACCCATTAACCAAGATTACACATAAGGGTTTTATGATCACATGGAAAAATTAATGTTATCAATGTTTTGAATAATTGAAGATTATATTCTTTAATGCCCTAATTTTCAATTTTCTATCAACAAATTGTGAATTATATATATATTGATGCATCTAAGATGTTATGTGTTTGTGTCCGTATAAAAAATGATAATTTTATTGGTCCTGTATCAAAAGTTGTCAAATGAGCATGAATAGAACCATCCAAATCAGGATCTTGAGTTGGAGGTCATAATATTTCTTTGATTATATAGAGACATTATCTATCATAAAGGATCTGATATATACACAGAGCATAAGAGCTTAACATAAATATTTTCAAAGAAAGTGCTGGATATGAAGGAAAAGAAATGGATTGAGCTACTCAATGATTTTTTTTCTCAATACAATACTACCCATGCAAGAAAAATAAATTGGAAGATATAGTGAGGAGGAATGATCATGGAGTTGTGATCAAAATGGGGATTGACAAAGAACTTATGTTTATAGATCTTATATATATGGATATGGGAATTATTATGGAAGGGGATACATTTTAATTTTTTAAATTACATTCAAACAATATTTATTGGAAAATATATAATTTTCCCAATATAATGATGTCAATTTTTAAAAGAAAATTAATTCCATGAATTATGAGAACTTCGCAAAATTCTCGTGTGATGACAATGTAATAAAATTTGGAAGGATACAATGTGTTATAACTAAACCTGTGATAAAAAGGAAATTATAGGATGATTCTCAATACATAAATTTCTCTATACACTCTATTACATCCAATATATATAGGTGTTTTAGGGAACATTTTTTTGTGGGAAAGAGTGAAGTGAGAAATTGATGATAATGTATAAAGATTCCATATTTTTCAACAAGTGAATTCGAAGAGATAGTATATAAAGGGATTCTTGAAACCTCTACATATCCCTATGTTGATATGGGATAAAATTACTATTGAATTTCTCATATTACTACCAAATAATCCTAGTAAGAATTGTGAAATATAGGATATTGTTGATTTCCTTCCCAAATTTTGATATTTTCATGCATTAGTAGAATATTTTTCTCTTGATAACCATTAATGAATCTATGTTAATTAATTTTTATGAATTCATAGTGAACCTCATTTAATTATGGATAGAAATTATTCCATGATTTACATCAAAATTATGGAAAATATATAATAAGTCTAATTATATTGATATTGATTTGAGCACCACCTACCACCTTCATGTAAATGTATAGTTAGAAGTGAATATTCAACATTTTAAGAAATATTGAGTTCATTATCACTTGAATGTAAAGTTATGTGGGGTAATTATTTACCTTTGGTAGAGTTTTACTATAATAATAGATTTAATTCAACAATTCAAATATTTTCTTATGAAGCATTATATGACAAGAGATGTCATAATCCAACTTGTTTGGATGATGTTGGTGAAAGAAAACTTGAAGTCCCACAACATCTTATAGAAAAAATGAAAACATTAAATACTATTAATAAACATATTAAATGATTTCTAAGAAAGAAAACTTTTTATTCCAATAAAACTTTTAAGTATTTGAAATTTATTGTGAGAGATCACACTTTTTTGAAGGTTCCACCATGGAAGAGGGTTATAAGGTTCAGTAAAAAAAGGAAAATTGACCCCATGTAAATTAGAAATTTTGATATTTTGGAAAGAATTTATGCTTTGGTATGCCATTTCTAAATTCCACCAACACTTTGTAATCTACATCATGTGTTCTATATAGTAATTTTATGGAAGTACATTCCATAAAAAATGTTTGTGCTCACCAATTACTAAAAAGAACATGAACCTAATCTATCTTATGGTGAACATCCTATACAGATTATTGATAATATAGGGAATGTATTGGGTAATAATACAATTCACCGGGTAATTATACTTGGGATAAATCCAAAAAATTGATTAAACGACATATTTACTAAAGTATTTAATGAATTTAGTCAACCCTCATATGTTTAGAAAGTGATATCCATGAAAATATGAAACATGAAACTTTTATAGGTTGGAGGAATGTGACACCCGAGTTTCAATTATAGTAAGTGAAAATTTATTTTAATAAAAATATAATACAATTAGTTTTTTAATATTTCATGGTATTTAATATCTATTTTTTCATAATTAATATTGAATTTTTCTTGTTAAATCAAAATAAATGTTGATTGAATTACTGAATTTTCCCCTTAAAATAAAATATGACGAATAATTAAAAATATCACATTTAAATTTTAATCCTATTTTATAACAATTTTTTATAATATGTCTAATTAAAATTTTATTAAAATTTTTTATAGGGATAATGATAAGATAATATAGTGTTATAAAGGGATATTTTTCAGGAAACTATTTTTTAAAAGGGATAATGTATTCTCATTTTAATTAATTAACATAATCCTTAATTAATAATTATTAAAACAAAATATATGTATTATATATAACTATATGAAATTAAATCCAAATAATGATGGTTACTATTCATATAATTAATATAAGATCATATTATTCTTGAAAAATACATTTCATGAAAACCAATTTTTCAACATGTTTTGCGTATTTCATTTTAAATTAAATTCCACCAATTATATGAATTTTATATGATAAAATATATTTTATATTTTTAATTATAATAATTAATTTTAGTTAAAATGGTCAACTTAATTTTTTCCATAATGAATATTAAAAATAATAAAAATTAATTAATGTGGTTAAGGTTACAATAGTTTTCCCAGCGTTTTACTATAAAATGATATGGGTAGAATAACCAATTTTTTTATAAATTCAATTGGTTGGTTATATTTTTACCTTTTACTTTTTACTTCTAATATTATCCATTTATGGTCTATATTTTCACAAATTCACATGAAATTATTGAAAAACATTTAAAAATTACAAGTGTTCCACTCACCACAATTATAAATAAGAATATCAAAAATCACTAATTCACAATAAATTAATCTCAAAAAACCTATAAAGTATCTCCCAAAAATACTTATGTACATTATAGAGGTTATTTTATTAACCAAATACTAACCCTTGGGTCTTTAGTAAGAGATCCAAAGGAGGTAATTTTAGGAAAAGTTAATTTTCTTCTCTTTGATTTTTAATTAATTACTTCTTATTTTACCAACATAAATTATGTTTTAATAGTTAGAATATTATAAAAAAGTATATATCATAGAATTATATGTTATTATATTTATGACATAATAATTATCCATATCCTTCAGCATCAAATGATATGAAAACTCATCACTCATGTGTATGGAGAACTACCATCTCACGAATCAACGTAATTTATTATCCATCATCGAATCACATGGATTGTCATTATGATATAAGTAATTAATATATATGGTAATTATTAAAAGATATTTATTATGAAAAATTAATATATCATCCACTTCATTACCTTTTCACCCATTAAAGAAAAGATAGTGTTGCTTCTGAGTACGTACAAATTACTGTCTCCACGAAGCAATGTGATTCATTTTTCATGTCCAAATTTCATGAATGGTTATAAAAATGTATCTAATGTGTAAATAATATATTTATAAAATTTTTATAATTTTTAAGATGATAAAACTATATTCTGTAAAAATTCATAACTTCTATGATAAAACATGCATGAGAAAATGAAGTAGGTAATACTCGTAAAATGTTAATAATGAAATATTATGATAACCTGGTTGATAAGATGTTTTATGAAAATAATATATGATATTATAATATTAAATATGGTTTTAATATAAATTAATATCATGATTGGAACATGTATATAGGATTTTGAATCATGTTATACTAAAAGGAAACGTGTGGTAAGTGATTTGGTCTTAATTCCCATTCTATTGATTCATAGTTTTTATTATGCACTGATTCATTTTTATGCGGGGTATATACTCATTCTTTGATATAATTAACCATAATAACTATTTATTCAATATTATTAATTTTTAAATTAAAATTCATTCTTTTTTGGGGTTAAAATCCAAAAGTTTACCCAGTGGTAATAATTTATTTTACAATTTCACTTTCATTTTGGATTTCTTTTATTTTATTCGAAGGAATATTATCATTTATCCTTAAAAAGATATAATTATTTTATTATAAAATTATTATTATAGGAGTTTCTATATTTTATTCCAATATTTCTTATTATTTTATCTTTAATCAATAAATTGAAATTTTCAAATATGAAATTCTTTAATTTCTCTTTTAATCAGATATATTTTTATTCATTTTCCATATTTTTCAAATTTATTTTACAGATATCCTTTTTAAAAAATGGTTTATTAAGTATAATTTTTCTATTCCTTAAATTTTTAAAGGGTATAAATGGAAGATTTATAATGTTTTCTAAAACATTATCTTTCATCTTTCTTTAGAAGAAAGTCCAAAGGAATGTTTTTTAATGTATACATCATTAACAAACTTCCCCAAAACTCTAATAGTTTTACAAAATTTATCTCCATCCACTTGTTTTACTTATTTTATAAATAAAAATCATTAATGGATTGTTATTTTAAATGTTAACATCCATGTTAATTATGTTTATAATGGAAATTATCTTATAAAAAACCTATATTTTTTATATAGTTATTTAAATTAATTATAAATTATTAATTTTACAGTTATTAAATTTATATTGAAACATTGAATTTCTTGTGATCATTATACATTAAATTTAACATAAATAAAATTATTTTTATTTTCTTGTATATGATTATTTATTAAATTGTGTACCTTTTATACATATGGTGTTTCATTATGAAACCCATTAGAATGATTGGAGAAAATCCATTTAAATATGTATTCTATAATTAATATGTATATTTTTTGATAAATAATATTATCTATGAATATAATTGATCATTCAATATATATTTAAATATTGGCCATGTTGTGAAGGGTGGGGCCTAATTATAGGTTTCCCCTTGATACATTAATAAGTCAAATGAGACAAATCAAATGGACAAATTGATTGGGTTTTTTGGTGTATACCTACCCACAGTTTTAAACATTCTTGGTGGAAGGAATTAATGGTATAGATATAATGATTTCTTAGACAATTACAAAAAATTGTAATAATTTCCTTTATTTAAAATTTGGTTATTATTATCCATGAGATTATTTCATTGATATTGTTCATAGATGCATTTCATAAACAAGTTATAGATTAAACAGTATATGTTTTTAGTTATTTACCATTCTATATTGATTATTCATTACTTACTCATGATAGATTTTATTTTATATAAACCTTAGTATTCATTTGAAATCACCCTTATTTGGTATACTTTCACTAGTATATAAAGATTAATTCATTGACTGAGTTTTAAGGATATGGATATTATCATTTGTTATGTTTTATATTATAATCCCAAACTAAATTGGGTATAATCTAAATTTCTATCAGTCCAAGACTAATTAAAAAAAATTCAAGATTATAACCCCTTTATCTATTCTAATATAAAAGAGTTACAACCAAATCTAGGTTATTAGTGTAAGGTTTTTTATAGTGAAATTACATTTTTCAAAGACTATAAAGCTTTTCATTAAGTAAATTCCAAATATACCATTCTCACTACTACCACCACCAATTATCTTTCCTGAAATAGAGAAATTTTATGGTTTCCACCATTGTTCATTATTTCTTAGACTCCAGTGTCCATAAATTTATATTCGGGTTACCTAAGTGGTAATCACTATGCCTTACATCATCATTCATGGTCTTGATCCATGAAGCCATTACCTATATCCATAAAACATTGGTTTTTATGTAATTAGCATAAAGAAAATTATCTAAGGGTTCAATCATGCTATATTATGTCCTAATTTTTTTTAATCGTGACCCCATGGAACAATGATGTACAACACAAAGAACATTGGTTGAAAAAGAACTATAACTAAATGGAAACATCATTGGTCGATGATATGTGTACCTATTGTTGAATATTTCATAAAAAAGGATAACTCATTGGTGTTATATATAAGTAATTTGGTTCAAGAATACTAATTAATTCTATTTTCATATGAACATTAAAAATTACAAAAAATAAAAATCCATAAAACCCATTCATAAAAAATTAATCAAAGCGTGCAAATCTAAAAAATAATGATCAATACCTCTAGAAAAAATTGATCATTAATGATGAACATGTATACTAGTAAAGAAGGTGATGATTCCACAACATTCATCATATATCTGAGGATTATCCATGATCATTCATCAATGATCTGCATTCTTGAGTCTCCAACGCCAATAGATCTCTAGATTCATCCTTTGTAATCTCCCTTTTTTATATTTCTACCTCTAGGGATTTTTTATAATGCCATTTTTATTGAGGGATATTATGTTATAGGTATTTTTGTTAAATTAAATAAATAAATTATTTAATTAATAAATGCACCTTCCAAAGAGTTCCTTTTATAAAACAATTTATGTTAACTAAACTTATTTCATGCCTAGGGTAACCCCTATTTTGTAGAAACATTAAAAATGTCATATTTTCCATTTGAGGTCCCAATAAATATAAAAAGTCATTTATTCCAAAAATATGTACGAGTGTGTTCTTTTATATGTGTTAATTTTTTAATATATTATTTTTAGGGTTATGAGACACCCAAAACACATGGATAACTCTAATGAAAAATCTAGATATATATATATAAATATTAAAATGATATACAATAGAAATCCATAGTCATTATATTCTATCATAATTCATTTATTTCGTCCCTAAAAAGAACATGATACAAAAAATGGTGGGGGTATTGAACCCAAATATAACTCTAACTTCTCAAGGATGTCTCATGCATGCTCTAATTCCACCAAACCTCTCAAACTAGAGGAATGGTCCATCCATGTATGGTCCTATCACATCAGTCCTCATTAAACACTGGGTACCATGAAGATGTGGAAACATCTCAATATCTACCTCACTATTTTCCATAACATGAATTAGGTCATGAATTTATCCTATCATCGGTGAAACTTGGATGAATTATTGCACTCAGTAAAACAATGATGGAAATTCTAAACAATTAGCATAATCGCCAACACTCTATATAAAATGGAACAATCCAATGAACATTTGGAATAATTTTCTTACACAACCCAATCTCCACAACCCTTATCAAGAGATACTCTTAAGAAAACTTGGTCTCCCTAATAAAACTCAAAATTACTATAAATTTATTCTTCATAATAGTTTTGTTATGTCCGATCCATCCTCATACACTCCTAAATCACATTAAACTTTGCAGTCTTTCCAACACCAGTTAAGACCCAATAAGAGATACATTATCCACCTCAATCCAATATAAGGGTAACATATAGGGTCACTTATATAGTGCATATAAAGGGTACATACCAATAGTGTATTTATACATATTACAATAGGAAATATATTCTCTTGGTAGGTGATTATCTCTTCTCAGACTCATGTCCAACACACATACTCTCAATATATCCTCTTAAACCTTGATTGTCTAGTTAGTCTGGAAATATATATAGGGGTGAATGGTTTTTCTCATCGATAAATATGTCTTGAAGGCCTCCTAAAAAACCATACACTATTATGAAATGAACCAAGAATCATGGACTAAGAAAATTCTCATTGCACCCCATGGAGTCATATAATGTCATTCATATATAACTACCCCAAAACCATAACCGAACTATGTTCCCTAATGGAAATAATTATGAAGACTTGGTATGCCTATAAAAAATTACCCAAATATAGTCTTGGCCTATCACTATTCACATAATCCCCATTACAAAACCTGTCGATTTTTTATACCACATCCATTTTTGTATGTCAAAGGGTTGATTCAAACCTACTAGAACCTAGTGTTTATCCTTTACCTAATGACAAATGAGACATTGAGAAATAAACTATTCGAGATTAAACCTCATTCCAAACCAACAACACTATAACTAAATGTCTATATGCGTGTTTTATATAATCATTTTTACAACCAATGGTGAGGTATAAATCACCCTAGAAACCACCTCAAACAATTTGATTGAAACTAACCTCCCTCCTGGAAAAAGTATGATGTACTCCTCTCTTTCAGGGAATACATCTAGTGCATCTCTTGATGATATCTAGTCATTTTAAACCTAATAGTAAATATCACTCATCTAATTTTCTTAAACACTAGGAAGAAGTGGTGAGTCTACTTCCATTAATTAAATATAATTTTCACCCATCTCCTTCACTAGGATTAGCTTCAAAAAGCCAACTTCTATGACTCTTCCTCCACAATGCAAGCACAAGACGTCCTAATAAGGAAATTTGTGACTATGTTGTCAATTAATAGAGTGTAGAATATATAAAATTCATAGTTATAGAGTAACATTAAGTAATTCATTTCTCTCAAGATTAGATATCTCTAGGTGAATTTGTACCTAAGACAATGGGGAGGGTCTGAGTAAACAATGTAATTATGTTCTGGAAGATAACTCCACCTCATCTATAGGGAAGAGACTACCACTATTAATTCTAATTCATGGTTTGTAAAATTTTTCTAATGGGATATCAATTGACTCAACCCATAATACATCATCTCCTACCTCTATATCTAAACAAATTTGAGCCTTACTCTAGAGGAAATGAAAAGAATCATGTACACAATGAGAAACTCTAGTACTCTCAGCATATGGGCATTGGTCAACCTCTTCAAAGATCCACAATGTATCTGTGACACTACATAGTCTTGAAAAATGGTTGGCCTTTCCACATAGACGTAGTAAAATGGGATACTATACTTGAAAAGTCTCCCACAAACCGTTAGTAGTACCATACCAAATAGAGAAAAATATACACCTTTAACACACACTTGGGTGACTCAAAATCTTTATCTACATCATTCATCACCAAACACATTACTAATTATATATGGTAGATAAAATTCCCTTATAAATTTAACCACTCATATCCATGATTCAAAATTTACGAAATTACAATATATCTATTTCTCTCATTGTAAATCTAGGTCCATCATCCAATTTTTCATATGGTCCTTCTAAGATTTAGAGTATATGATCATTTTATTAACATCTAAAACTAAAAAATTGTCAATGTATGGATAGAATATATTATTTATATGTTCTATTAACATATATATATAATTTTTCACAGTGATTGGAATCCCTACGAACTTATAATTCCTAGAGTAAAATTGAAATGATATATCATAAATGTCATCCTCATGAACGTGAAAATTATTATAGACGTAACTACGATCTATCACTAAAAACAAACACATACATATAAACCCACTGAAAGGTCATAAATAATTGGAAAGAGGTAGTTTCTCTAGATCATTACCTAGTTTAGTCAAAGGTAATCAACACAAATCCTCAAGCTCTAATTATCCATTCTTGTAAACAAATAGGCTCCACCCAGTTGGACAAATTGATTCTAATAAAAGCATTCTCTCAAAGGTCTTCCAAATTAAACCTCATCTTCTAGAGATTTTTAGGGGAAATATAATATGTAATAGAAGATATAATGACATTACGGAGTGAAATTAAATGAAAATATATATATCTCTCATCGAATGAAGTCATCGAACATCTTCAGGAAAGAAATCATTATATGCTCCAACTATAATGGGAATCCAGATGCTTGAATGTCCCACTACATTAGGGAGGAAACATTCAAACTAATGATTAAAATGTTATAGTCACCTACTCATAATTCCCACTTGCTTAACTATAATATACATCTCATCCTTGAAGGAGAATATCATCATATATATACAATGCCAACTAAATCTAATGTGATGATTGTCTATGTGGGAAAAGGTGTATAATACCAATCCATAACTAGGATAGAATCATAAGGATTAATTGAAATGATAAAGAATTCACATGAGAAGCAGTCTACACTAAGAGATAACTCTATTAATTTTCTAAAAAAAGGGTAATAGTAAAATACATCAAAAGAATCATAAGCCTAAACAGTATGGATAAAACATATAATAAGGAATTGAAGGAAACAGACATAATAAATAAATCCATGTGATATCAACCACACATAATACCATAACTGTATCTATTATATTAGAATCCCATGTGGTATGACATCACAATACTGGTTGACGGGTCCGGGAGTCTTGAAAAATATGACCATTCTTATCATAGGATTATTATCAATCATGCCTATGATGTTTGGGTGATCTAAATTACCTTTGACATGAAGAAACTTCAAGATTAATGAGTCCACCATGTAATTATTATATTTAAGATCCCTACATTAGAGTTTGAGTATGATTATTAATTTTATATTGAGAGCCAGATGACTTACACCTGCTAGCTTATGTTAATGACTTAGCTCAATAATGTCCATCTCCTTCTCTAGATTATAAATTCTCCATTCAGAGAAATGTCTCCATATCCCAAGACTACATGATAACTAATATAACTAAATTGGGGGGTTGGTAGAGGGGTAATACTAATAGAGGAAGAGATCCTCAAACTTTTCACAAGAGAGTTTCTTCTCATCAAATTATAGGGTGGAAAAACCACACCAACTTCTCACTAACTTGTGAAAGTGTTAGGTTGTAAGAGTGACCATCGGTTCAGGTTGAATTCATATAAAATGGAAAACATTGAATATAGGCACTATAAATACCTCTAACACTTTAGGTTCTATCTTTCACCTAGATATTGGTGTCCCATGGTACTAAAACTACATAATCAGTCTTAGTCCATAGAAATCATCATCATTAATAGATAGAGCTAACAAATTATATATATTGTGTGAAACATTAAACTAACCCAATAGGGTTGGGTACTATCACTTCTCATCTTGTGTAAAATCTTATCACTATCCGACTAGTGAAATCACCTCAGGAACAGGATCCTAGACTAGAGACTTGGTACTGATATGGATATCACAACGACCCTGTACTATATTTTCTTCACATAATTTTCCATCATCTTGAACTTATAACAATATCTTAGATGGTTTTCACTATATAGGAATCCTAAAATTCAATAAGGCATACCATATATAGATGAGAATATCTGGGGAGGTAACTGAATAAGGATATGAAAGAAAAAATACATCATACTATATGATTCATGCACCATTGGTTTCCCTTCATTAGATGTCTTGTCAAGTCAAGATAACAGACATGCTATCAGAGTCTTAGTGTACGAATACATGGGCTGCTAGGCCATCCCTAGGTTCCCTGCCCTATGTGACCCACTTAAGACACACCAAAATAATATCATTATATTCCCAAAACAATCTTTATGACATGTCAAAATCCAAACACTGATCTGAGGAAAAAACACATTTGATACCTCTCTTTCATGACCTAATGAACTAGGACCCCTTATGGGGTGGAATTATGCTAATGATGCCCCCCAAGCCTACCTATAATAGGCTAGGGGATAGCGACAATTATTGAGTAGTGAAATCATTGAAATTTGAGGCATTACCCTACTATACCTAAACACATGCACAAAAATATCTCTATGAAATAGTACCATGATATTATAAAAGAGTGAAACATCTAGGATGTAATCAACGCATGCAAAAAAATATAGGAAAATCATTAATGTGTTGCATGGTAATATAAAATATATAAATGGGAAAAATAAACGGATATGTAAAATAAAGGATCAAAGATGAAAATTACTATGAAAAGGGAAAAAAGAAAGATATTTTTTCTCATAATCTATGATACTCACCATAAAACATGGACCACACCTCTATATACCACAATGCTTCTCTAATACCAGGTCTATTGAAGCCACCACTGATCTGTATTTCATCTACATAAGACACAACAAGCTGGGAATATCCCATGTATGGGTTAATATATATATATATATAAGGATTTCATAAAAAACATTAGTTAATAAATAGAATAAAATAGCTAGCTTGACCCATAAATCAAGAGGCTAGAGAAACCCAATATCAAATATGCTCACAAAGAAACCCAAATCAAGAGTGAAAGGGGATCTTAGTTACCACAATAATCTAATAACTAAAAAAATTCATACATCTTTAAAGGTCCAATCATACAACCACAAATCAATTGTATCTTCCAAAGAATGAGTATTGGGGGCCGCACCACCCCACTTCCTAGTGAAAGTGAGGGGCCACATACTCTAATAGAGGACCTACATACCGTGAGAGCTCAATAATGGGGAGTACCAATAAAAAGATAAAAAAATACATACACACTTTAATGTGATAATATTCTATGTCTACTTCTATAAAATATTCATGGGACCCACCACTATGATATACATTGGAGTATTGACCCTAGTAACACTTCTATTATCATATAGGTTCACTGCCATAGACTAAGCGTCGATGATAGAAGAATCCCACTAACATCATCTCATTTTGTACCTATGATACCAAAATGAATTCAACCATGACATCCTACGTGAAACAATACTCAGAATAAAAATATCATAGGCTAAAATAAGAGTACTATAGAAGTATATATGAATGTTTTATGTTTCTGTAAAACTATATGACATGTATATAGGGTTAGACAACATGTGACTCTTCCTAGATACTAGGGAGTGTCATCCCCTAGACATTGTAATGCCCCATAATTTTTAAATGATATTTGTTTCCTGAGGAAATATGTATTATGTTATATTATGTTATACACAAAAAACCATATCTCTTTAATAATGATCAATAGATTAGTCACAAACATAGGAAAATATGGATTTCCCCAAACTTCTAGAACCATCACTCCAACGGTGAAAACTATATAAATAAAACAAAATATTAGTAAACCAATCAACATCTTATGGAATTGAAAATATAACATTAAGATAAATTTTAGTGAATTTTGAGTGAAACGGTGAAGTGGAATTTATAGAGTATAAAGGGAAATGTGACCATAGAGATTCTGTCATTTTAGGAACGTTGGTCAATATGACTATAGGATAATTTGACCATGGGGAACTAAAACCATTGTTTATAGTTATAATGATATAATTATTTTTTATAAGTAGTAATGAAAAATGATAATTGATATATAAATGATAATTGATGGCCTAAACTAATAGATTTGTGTCGTTTGATGCCAATTTGTGAGAAAATTGGATGGAGGTATCGTCACTAGGGTTTTCCCTTGACGATGCACAAGTTGAGATTCAATAATTTATTCTTTAATGAAATCTCATATGGGAGAATTTAAAATTAGTGGATATTACCACTTGGTCAATGTTAGCCCTACCACCCAATGAAACTATCATCATCACACACCATATCATTATGGTGTATGTAGACATAATAAGGGGTTATTTCTCCAGACCATAGTATAAATTCCTTTGTATACGTAACATGTTTATTCCATCAATTCCATTTTAATAATAGATTTTCTTTAAAAAAAATATATATATAATTGAGATGAATTTGATCAATTGAATTTTGATTCAAATGAAACATAATAGTATTTTTTTAGAAAATATATACAATTTTATAAAAAACTCAATAATTCTAAATAATAATTTTTTAATAAAATATCCTTTTAGAATTTTCTCACATAAATATAATTGTTAGAACCATTTTATAATGTCCTTGTAGATTTCTTATAAGTGTTAGAAATTTTATTGTTCCTTAAAAACTGCTATTTTTAAATAAATAATGATTTTTATATTTAAAAAATAAAATTATAATATTTATATAATTATTCGAAGAAAAAAACATTATATTTGAAATTAGGATGTCGAAAATATGTAAGGGTAAATTTATGAGAATTTTCAAAAATACATTATCTTTTTATGAATAGTAAAAAAAATAAAGATTTAGGTTTTTGTCATATTTTATGACATCATATTAATGTTATAAAAACTTAATAATTAATTAAATAAAATCCAAGAAATAAAATATGTTATTTTATTAATATTATGTATTTTAATAGATTTTAATAAATTTACAAAACTATAAGTTACATTCCAAAGTCTAAATAGAAAACTTTTATTTATAAAAACTTTACTTTAATGAATCGTTACCCTTCCATGAAAAAAGAAGTATAGAAAAATTTCGGTTCTATTGGATTAAAATAACATAAAATGAGTCCAAAATTTCAAAAACCTTAACCAAAAACCAAGTTTATGACAATTGTTATTTATTTTGATTAACTTATATTTCCAAGACCTATATAAGGAAAATATTAAAAAATTACTCCACCTTTTCTATCAATACCCAACCACATATCCATTTCTATTCACTCCTAATACATATTACATGAATTTCTAGATATATTTCTTCACAATTAGTCCCCCCAATGTTTCCTCAATCTCCAAAGGATCGATTCTCAGGTTTTAGGAATAACTATTCCTGTTAAGGAAAATATTCACTTCTCTTTTCCATTCATGTTCCCCTTTCATGAGGTATTTCTTCTTATTTCAAAACTAATTTATCGTTTCCAATTTATATTCCCATTATATTAATAAGAGTATATTATTAATTGGATACCCTTTTACCCTATCATTTTACCTTTTTGTAAAACCATGTTTTCTACTCATCTTGTTGTAGAATTTACTTCTCAATTTTTCCTCTTTTCCAGGACATATTACCTTTTCCTTTTTATTTGAATACCCAAAACACTTTTATTTTCAATGGGTATTAATCTAGATTTAAAAATAAATTTTTTATTTGGGGATTAACATATTTTAAACCCACCATTTTATTTTGTGGGTAAAAAATGATGTAACGATCATGTTTTTAAGCTCTTCTGTATAAAATATATTTTGATAAGAACACCATTTTTTATTCTTAGTAGAGTATTAGTGAAATGGTTTATTTTAATCTATGTGGCTCACATTAAATTAATAAATATTAAGGGTTCACCCATATAACACTCCAATTCAATTATAATTTATTTAATATCTATAGATGACATGTTTTATGATACCTTGGTGAATATCCTTAGTAATTTTTACTAAATAAATCATAGTGATATACATATAAATGTCTCATTCAAATGTTATATCTACATTTCAATGTTATGATTCAAGTTTGTATTATTATTATAAGCCTATTTATCATGCCTAATTGTAATTAATCATGTTTTTATGCCCCATGATCAATTACTTTATTTATTATTCCATTATTGGGATTAATTTTTACCCCTTTTTTAGCTGTATGTCCCTAGGATATGAGATATATTAAAAGTAACATAGGTTTAATAGATGAATATGTGTTTAAAGTGTATTTAGAAGGATTTTTTTTGTTTTCAAGTATTTTTTACCTTTGTTCGATGAAACTAAACATTAAAAGGTCATCTTTTTGTACCATGTAATGAAAATTTCTGAAATTAAAAGAAGGATTACATAGTTCTTATCAATGTATGGCTTATTTATTTATGGAAATTAGGACATAAAAAACTATAAATAACCCTAGGGGAAGTCTAAATATAAGAAAACATCCTGTTATTTTGTAAAGTATTATGAAATTGGTTTCCAAAAAAGAAAATCTATGTTTTCATAATAAAAGTGGATGTTGATATAGCACATATATACATAGGGGTAACAATTGAAATGACCACTTTGATCTAGACTCAAATAATTACTGGTGCACAACAATTTTCCTTACTGTATACATGGTTTAACACTCATATGGGATTTGTTGGGTTAAGCACATGATTTTTTTGATCCCTTATTAAGGATATATATAAATTTTAATTTTTATTATAAGATAATAATAACAAATTTTGGCATTATATTTTAAGATATAAAATTCATTTAAAATTATAAGATTCTTAAAAGAAAAAAATTTATCATTATTGTTTTTTTCTTTTGTAAAAATGGTGGGAAATAAGAGGAACCATGTATATCATGAGTCCAATGGATGGTGCATTGAAGGTGTTCTGATGGAATATAGAATTGAAAACTTCATGAGGATAATGAATCAAATTCTTCAAGTTATGATCAAAAACATTAATCATGTCAAGAGACTGGATTCACGAAAAAATTGTGATTTAGTCCTTAATATGTCAACAAACACATTTTTTAGGGGATTTAACAACTCATTTATTTCTAAAAAATAAATAGTGTATAAAGAAAAGATCATTTCTATTATCCATTTTTTGGATCAAGAAAAACTAATCCTTGTAGTTTACTGCTTACAAGGAGAATCTAATCATTGGGGAAACTAATTATAACTATGAATACAAGAAGGGAGAATGATTCATTGGAGTAGGAAGAGTTCTAGGATTTTTATTTAATTAATATTTCCCCATTCTATGTGAATGAAAATTGGAAAGTAATTCCTTGAACTGAAATAGATGGAAAATGAATTAGTGGGATGCTATGAGATAAACATTACAATAGTTTCTCGATGCACCTATATCGTTGTTATGAATCATATGGGAATGGTTGATAGATTTTTTAGTAGAACTAGACCACATATATAGATGAATTTAGTAAATAGAGACTCATAAATCTATAAGGACATAGTGTGGAGTTCTATGAATGTGGAATTAGAGTTTGTAGAGATGTATTGGTCAAATAGGTTGAATAAGAATAAGAGTGAAATCAAGCCAAACATATGGAAGAACATGGATCATGGAATAGGAGAAAAAAATAAACCATGCAACACAGATCAAATTTGGGAAGACTAATTCCAAGAACTACTTAAATGTGAGTGGAAACTGCTAAAATTTTGAAATTGAGGGGAATATAGAGTGAAATTATAATGGTGAGGTGAAGCCTAAAATTCACCACACTAATAAAAAATGTAAGATGGTGCATTATCAACCATAATTGCAATTATTTATGTGTAGAAATATTGGGAAATTTTCCAATAAATGTCAAAATATGAATATAATATAGGGGAACTACCCTAATACTCAACATAGTCCAAAAGTGTAATGTCGAGCATTTGATATCACGATGGCTTAAGTGGAGGATCTAAATGATGTGGTGGTAGGTACACTCACTGTTCTCTCAAATATATCAAGTAATTTGTTTGATTTGGGCTTATGCATTCTTTTATTTCATCCATGTTTTCAAATAATATAGAATCAATCCTAAAAATACTATAAGTATATGTATCATTGAAGAATCTTCGAGGAATTATCCTAGTATTAATAGTGTCTAGAAGCTATATTAATAATTTAGGAGATTACAATATCATCACAAATATTGTAGTTATTCCCATTGTGGAATATCTCTCAAAGTATAATTCTAAGATCAAATACATAAGGTTGTTTTAGTAGTCTTATAGGCCAATGATTCAGTCATTTTCAAAGTAGAGATATCCAACCTTAATATTTGTCTAGAAGCACCTATGTAGCCTTCCTTATGGATATAATCAATGATAGGGGAGAAGGAAAAGAAATTATAAAGGTATAGAGTGTCCCCTTAATTCAAGAATACATTGATTTATTTCATGTAAAGTTACTTTGACCCTCCTATAAAGGAGAGGTAGATTTATCCAATAAACTCATAACTATATCCATACCGATATCAATGACACCATATAGAATGGAAAATTTTAGCTATTGGAATTAAAGAAACAACTTCAAGATCTTTTATATATGGGGTTTATCTAACCATGTGTGTCTCCTTGGGGAGAACCTAATCCTTTTATAAATAATAAGGATGGATCAATGCAGATATTTATTGATTACAGATAACATAACAGGATCATAGTGAAGAACACATACCCTCTTCCAATGATTTATTATTTATTTTACTTGCTTCATGGGGATCAATTTTTCTCCAAGATTGTTATTTGATATGGTTATCGTAAATCAAGGGTGATGAAAGAATATATTACAAAGACTCCGTTCCATTAAGGATAAGGGAATTATGAGTTTGTATTTATTCATTTCAGCTTGATTAATTATCCATCTATATTTATGTAATTTTTGAATAGAGTCTTGATGGATTATGCTAATTAATTTTTGGAAGTTTTTATTAATGATATTATGAAATATTAAAAAATTCATGTGGAGAATTTGGATCAGTGAACTATTATTTTGAGAATTCTATAAATGAAAATATTTTTCTAAAATTCTATAAATGTGAATTTTATTTAGAAAAATGTACAATTTTGGGGAAAATGGTAAACAATAATGGAATTTTAGTTTACGCTAATGAGAAAATGGATTTCGAGGATTGGATTCATCCTATAATAGTTATTGATATTTATAATTTAATTGGTCTATCATAATATTATAGGATTTTTGTGAAAACATTTTTCTGACTTTCTAATACACAAACTAATTGTACATGAAAATTAGCTTATTTTATCTAGTTAATGGATTTTGTACAATGTTTCCAAGTGCTAAAGAAGATATTGAGTATAGAAGATATGTTAACTCTGCCCTCTATCGTAGAATGATTCATTATTTATAAATTAGTATCGTTTAAATGGCATGGGTGCGTTCTCATAAATACTGAAAAGGTTATTGATTATTCTTCTTGACAGTTGATGTCTCCTGAGAAGTACTATCTTATGCATGACCTGGTGGTACCTATGGTTTTTTTATCTAAGAATATGAAGGTACTATCATAATGTGTGGAAATGTTATATATACACAGTGTAATATCCAAATATATAAGAATATGAAAATGAGATGGCACAACACAAGAGGGGGGGGTGGATAATTGGTTTAAAAGTTTTGTTTTTAAACTGTTAAGAAGGAACATAGTTTAAGATATCATGAACTAATACAATTCACAAAGCCTCTTACGAAACAAAACAAATGATTTGTATAACAACCATGCTCTTTATTAAATAATTAAACATGATTTATTACATAAAACTTTGACTACATACAACATAGAATATCTAGAGGTATCTTGTATTTGGGGCTTAGGAACATTACATAACAACTTAATAAATAGAACACAACATCTTACTGAAAACATATTTTACATGACCACTATATTCCCACACACTTAACATTTCATGGGATAACCTAAGGACAGGCATAAGAAAAGGGTGAGCTATAAAGCCCAGTAAGGAAGTAAACAAGGTATATCATGAAAAAATACATTAAATTTTAGGAAATTCCCATATAAATGAATAAAAAGGGAAACAAGAACATAAAGGAATGATATATCATGATAATCATATCATGGAAATGTGGAAGCAACACTTAACATGGAATTAGCATGAGACAAGGCTCATTGAACGTGGAGCATGAGTAAACCCTCTTTGCACATGAAGCATGAGTGAGACCTGTTTTCACATTATTGAAAATGATTCAACACCCACTGCACATGACGTATCATGATAATATACATTTTCCAATGCATTGGAGCGCTATCGGGGCGCACCCTTCATAAACATTTCATTTCATGCATAAGTGTGCCACATGGATCATAAAACATCTAATCATTCAACATCATCTATTACATGATAAAAGGATGTGGAATACATACATTAAGCTTTATAACCAATAATTAAATTTTCATAAAGGTGAATACCCTTGATAGAGAAATGGGCATGGTATTCACTACACAATGACATTGGCTGGGAAAATCGATCCAATTTTAGCAGTGTAACGACATGACATAAGAATTCATAAAAATGGTTTATGAGAAAGTGTGTGATGTATCATCATATATATATATGAAATGGATAGTAATTGGATCATAAGGATATATTTCCTAACATAACTAATGTAATTTGGATTCATAATACCAAATAATTTCTTGAATGTAAATGAGGAGAGAGAAATTCATTACGGAATTTCTACATGGTAACAGGCGTACATAGGTGGAATTAATGAAAGAAAAAAGGGATATTTCATTATTATAACATAAATAAGGCAGTACGGTGGAGGTGTGAAGTCATACACCAACATTTATAATTGAAAATAAAAGCATATAACCATATTATGAAACTTCGATAAAATTAGAAAGGAAGGAATCCAATACATGTATGTGTGATCCAAAATCCTGGGAGAGGCTTGAGAGAGGCTTCTTGGGATCTTGGGGCGCCTTGTGAGGATTTTAGAGAGAGGAGGGAAGATGTTGGACGAACTCTAAAGGCTTTGGGTGAAGAGGAAATGGGAGCTTGGGGTGGTTTATATAAGAAAGAAGAGGGAATTCTTTATTATTAAGGATTAGGACAACACACATTAATCTAATCAAAACCACAAACCAGACAAAGGTTTTTTCCATTTATTTTTTCAAAAGGGGAGAGGGAGAAATATTTAATTAGGACAATAACGAATCTTCTTAAAATAATAGGGTTTCTTATGTGGATGTGAGTCACTCTCTCTAGGAAAAAAATTTAAAAAGAAAAAATGTTTTATAACCCTTGAAGGGTCCACTAAAGCTTTGTAAAATAAATAAAATAACATAAAATAACTTTATTTTAATTGTAAAACATATATTTTCAGAAAATAATTTTTATTTTATTTTACTACATCACTACTGTGTCATTATGATGTCATAAGACACATAATATATTTAAAGAGTATTTAATTTTTACCCAAAAATTCAACTCTCAAAGAAAATTATGAAAATATAATCATTGGATAATTCAAATGCCCTGATTCTAAAAATAATATTCATTTTATCTAAATAAATTTCTAAATATGTGAATTTTTACTTTTAAAATAAAAACCAACATTTATCAGAAATTCATGGCTTTTGACAAAAACAACTTTCAAACCATAATAGACATTAAAATTGCATTCATTAAATTATACAATCATTTATAATTAATAAAATTTAATTTAATAATAATAATAATATTTTATTAAAATATTATTTAATTCCAAAATCCATTAATTCATCAAAATAGATTTCTTAGATGAATATTAAATAAAAAAAATATTTCCACTTACAATATAACAATAATAAAATAAATGTATATTATCCATAAAAGAATAATGTACATAATCATAGTACTAGGGTCTTGTTACATAATAATTTATAACACCTGTATAAGACTGAATGGTATGGTGTGTGATGGTGACAGACTCTTCTGGTGGCTTGGATAACATCACTCATGTGGTAATCTCTATCAACTTCCAGTTTTCCCGTAGGCAGTTCCATTTGAGCTTAACTTGTTAAATCTATGTTTTTTATTAGTCAAGAGAGAATCCAAATAATGTCACCACCTTTCCAATATCTGACAAATGGGATCCATATGGGGAAATTCTACTGGATGAGGCCATCACTTCTTTTGTCTGAGTAACATAGATTTGTTAAAGCACTATATTTATACTAATCATATGATTAATGTTCAACGACTATATTACCAATTATCACAATTATTAAATGTATTTTAAAATCCAAAAACATAAAACCAGTGAATTTAACATTTAATATATCCATTTTACATAATAATACTTTTAATTAGATCAATTGGAATTTTCATTAATGAAAGTTTCGGCCATTACAATATTCCCCTGTTAAGAAATTTCAGCCTAAAAATTTCATTTTCCTACACTAAAATATATGTGGTTAAATTTTATTCATCACTTCTTGCAATTCCCACATCGCCACTTCAAACATGTTGTTTCTCCACAAAACCTTGATGATGGTAAATGTCGTATTTCATAGAACTTTTTCCTGGTGATCTATGTTCTTTAATGGTTTCTCCTCATAAGAAATATCATACTCTAAATGTACTACCTAGGGAGAGAGTACAGGTGAAGGGTATGTTATGTACTTGTTTATGATGGATACATGAAAGACATCATGTACTTTAGACATGGTAGGTTTAACTGCTAGTCGATAGGCCACAGCCCCGACACGATGAAGAATCTCGAAGGTGCCGATGTACCTTTGACTTAACATTCATTTCATTCCAAACCTCACGACCTTATTACATAGAGATATTCATAGAAATAACATGTCCTCAACTTTGAACTCAAAGACTCATCGATAGTTATCTGCATAACTCTTCTGTCATCTTTGGCCTACCTTAATTGGTTACTGAATAGTTTCACCTTCTCCACTAATTCTTTCACCATTTTTGGTCCAAGAAGCATACGCTCAGTGACTTCATCCCAACATATTGGTGTTCTTCACCTATTCCCATACATGGCTTCATAAGGTGCCATTCATATGCTCGAGTTTAAACAGTTATTATAAGTGAACTCAACAGGAATAAGATGTTGATCCTATACACCCTTGAATTTCATTGATCATGCTCTCAACATGTCCTCATGTGTTTGGATAATTTTCTAGGATTGGCCTTCAATTTGAGGATGATAAGCCGTACTGAAGTTCAACTCAATATCCAGATCGTGTTGAAGACTCTTCCAAAAGAAATTGGTGAATCTTTGATCTCGATTAGACACAATCGATAGTGGTACCCCATGTGGCCTTACAAGATCTCTGATGTATATCTGTGCTAGTTGATTCTATGAGAAATCCTCACAAATTGTAATGAAGTGGGATGAATTTTTATGACAGTCCACAAAAACCAAGATTTAATTTTTTCCTATAGATGTCTTCAGAAGTCCGGTGAAAAATTCTATGGTGATGTTCTCCCATTTCCATTCTGGTATGGGAAATGGTTGCATCATCCCCTTAGACTTCTGCCTCTCTACCATCACTTTCTAACACACCAGGAACATGGATGTATACTCAGCGATCTCCTTATTTATATTATCCCACTAATAATTCTCTCAAAGATCTTGATACATCTATGTGTTTCCATGGTGAATAGAGACGTTTTAACTATGAACATCATCCAAAAGTTCCTCCTTCAGCTCTGGAATTAATGGAACACATAACCTTATCCAAAATCTCATAATTTATTCTTTATTAACATTGAACTCTGAGGATTTACCTTTTATGGTAGCTTCCACTTTCTTCTGAATTCCCAAATCATCCTTTTAATAATCCTTTAACATTTCCAAAAGAGACGGTTGAGAAATAATTTTTGAAAGGATTGATGATGTTCCATTCTTTATGATTCTTTTGTCCACATTCATCAAATCTAAGAAGATTAGATCCTTATCAGTTTTCATTAATGATAAAATCTCTAGGTCCTTTCTACTTAGAGAATATTTTTCCTTGTTCACTTTCCCAGCGTGCTAATTGATTTAGCAGTCATAGTCTTTGATCATCTCTAACCATATTCGTTGGTTCATGTTCAACTCATTATGTGGGAATATTTACTTGAGGGTTTTGTGGAATGTATATATTTCACACTTCTCCCCAAATAGATAAGGCTACCAAATTTTTAAAGTGGAGATCACTACAGCCAGCTCCAGATCATGTGTTGGATAATTCTGCTCATGAAATCTCAATTTCCTTGAATCATAGGTAATGACATTGTCATTTTTCATCAACATACATCCTAAGACATTCTTCAAAGCATCACTGAATAACACAAAAAGATCTCCTCTTTTTGGTAAAGTGATAAAGGGAACAGATATTATCCTCTTTTTCAACTCCTTGAAGCATTATTCACATTCATCACTCCAAGAAAACTTTACTCTGTTCTGAGTTAGCTTGGAAAGAGGGTTGGAAAATTGTGATATATTTCTCATAAATCATTGATAATATTCAGATAACCCTAAAAATCTATGGATATCCATTACCGATGTTGGACTCGAACATCCTTCTATTGTAGCTGTCTTAGAGGGATCCACAAATATCCCATTGATTGGGATGATGTGTCCCATGAATGAGACATCCTTAAATGAGAACTCACACTTTCTATACATTGCATAGAACTTCTCTTTTCTCAAGGTCTCTAGTATAGTTCCTAGAAGCTCCTTATGACCATCCTTGGTTTTAGAGTATATTAGAATATCATATATGAAGACTAACAGAAATTAGTCGAGGTAATATCTAAATACTCTATCCATTAGGTCCATAAAGACTGCTGGAGCATTACTAATCCCAAAAGGAATTACTATGAATTCATAGTTCATGTATCTGGTATGAAATGAATTCATGGGGATATCATCCTTCATCACCCTTACTGGATAATATCTCGACCGCAAATCCACCTTGGAGAAGAATTATGCTCCATGAAGATGATCTAACAAGTCATCTATTTTTGGGAGTGGATATTTGTTCTTTGTTATGATTTTTTTGAGTTCACAATAATCAAGGAAAAGGCACATTAACCCATCCTCCTTCTTGAAGAAGAGGACTGGAGCACCCCTTGGAGAAGCACATGGGCGTATAAACCCTTTATCCAGATTATCATGTAGTTGTTTCTTCAGTAGCTCAAGCTCCCCAATCTCTATTCTATATGGAGTCTTGGATATTTTCAACACCCCAGGTATAAGTTCAATTGATAATTAAACATTATTTCTAGGAGGAAGACCAGGAAATACCTTGGGAAACACATCAGCGAATTCCCTCACAGTAAGCTTGTCATCAAGGATGGTTGTTTCCATGGACTCAATCATATGAGCAAGATATGCGTGCTAATAGGGTAGTAATATCCATGCTTGAGATGATGTATCTAAAGAATATTCATCTTCATCCTCTCACTTGTATAGAATTGGGGGTCGATTCACCATATGGAAAGTGATTTCCCTCACACGACAATTTAAATTGGCTCTATATATGGAAAGAAAATGCATGACAATAATTTCATCAAATTGCCCCAGAGGGAGTATGATAGGGATCACTAGAAATTTTAATCCATAGATTGGGATTGGGGATGAGTTATATTCATTGTATGCAATGATTTCCCAATTTTTCATACTCACCAACATCTTTACTTCCATTCTTTTTGGTGGTGTTGGGATTTTTCTACTAAAATTTTTTGATATAAAAGAATGTGTAGATCTATAATCAAAAAGTATGTTCACTATTATTGAATAAATAACTATTTTACCTATCAACACTACATTGTTGAGGTTCACTTTGGAAGTAGTGATGGAAAAAGATCATCCTTACTGCGTTAGAGGTTGTTGGTTGACTCCGAAAACCTTCCGCTTTGGGAACTGATTTGAAAGTTTCCCTAGTTCATTGAAGTTGAAGTAATGAATAATGCATTGAGAGTCGAGAAGAGAATTCCTCCACTCTGTCAAAGCCGCTGGTTTTTATTTCCTATATTTAATAGTCAGGTGCCCTTCTCTTCAATATATAAATTATTTCCTCGTCCCCATCAGGCAATTTCCAGGGTGCTCCCTTCCGCATCTTTGGCAAGTGGGGTGCTGTATTTTCTTAAAACTATTAGATTTATCTATCAGACCTCCATAAATTAAGTCCAACATATTCTTCGTATCATAATGATACCCCTGAGATTCACCGATCACAATTTCGACCTTGAGGTCACATCAGAAAATTTCCTCATAGTTATCGAAGTCACATTTTTCCAGGGATTTCCGTAAGCTAGGTTTCATCCAACAAAACAAGTGTTTTACATTCCATTTAGTGGTAAAAAAAATGCTGGAGGTGTATCATGAAATATATTTGAAGTTTTACTCATTCTCCACAATAGATTCGTCATTTTTTACTTGAGGGAATGGATGTCCTTTTCCATCTTATGTCAAAGGGTGAACGGAAAATATTTACGAAAAACATCTTCCGAAAATCCTTCAATTCCAATGCCTTGATCTCCTCCTCAGGCTTTGTATTTTTTATAAATGTCCACCATTGATCAGCTTCACCCTTTATATGATAATCATCTAGGACAACCTTATCTTGTTTGGAACATTGAAGGATAGATAAGATATTTCCAATAGAGTTGATCCATTGTTCAGCGATTGATGGATTAGATGATCCATTAAAAGTACAAGGACTTTGTCTCCTGAGGCTCTCGATAGATACTTGTTCTTTCTTAGTGGGGTTGAACATTCCTCATGAACCATTATTCTATTCAAATTTTGAGTTAACTGAGAAAAAATCATGACAATGTTGGGGATTCCCACTCCCATCGGATTGGGAATCTCATTAGCACAATCATAACATTGATCCTCAGATCATTTGTTAGCCCAATTCCTACTATTACTATCAATTGGATGGAATAAAAGTAGAGTTAGGGGTAAAAAATAAGGGTAATAATATGACTTGTAAATTACTTTTATTCCTTGATTTATGAATCTATTGGATTTAATCTATTCTATTCATGATCTACATTCTAACATATATTGGTATGGGTATTTTTATTCCTTTAATAAGGGTTCATACAAAGCTTGTGAATTTTCCAAAGCATATCAACCGGGAGTTTGTTAACCAAGAGTGCAGAAAGGCCCATTGTCATGTACCAGGATACCCTGTGTCATGCCAGAAACTCCTTGTCAGAGTTTTCACTCCAGGGTATATCAGTGCCAGAGTCGCCTCTACTTTCTTGTATCCAGATAGGGATGTGTTTTCTTGATAAACAACTTAATCAATACTCACCAAAGATTATGAGTTTTTTATTATACATTGTCTTATTACTAATGCTTCACTAGTGTTTTCTAATCCTAACCCCAAAAATAACTAAACCTATCCTCTAATACCAATTATAAAAATCCTTCTCTTTATTACATACTTAAACATGATTTATTACAAAGAACCTTCACATTATACAACATAGAAAATCAAGAGGTATAGTGTATTTGGGGATTAAAAACATTACAAAACAACATAAAACATAGAAGACAACATCTTCTTGAAATCTTCTTTACATGATAACTACAGTCCCTTGTACTTGGAATTTCATGGGATAACCTAAAGCATGCATAAGAAAATGGTGAGATATAAAGCCTAATAAGAGAGTAAACATGGTATAACATGAATAATAAAATACATGTTTGGAAACAGGAATATCAATGGAGCACAAGGGAAACATGAAAATAAAGGCATGATATAGCATGATAATAAAAACATTGAAATGTGGCAACAACACATAACATGGAATTGGCATGATCCAAGGCTCATTGCACATGGAGCATGAGTAAACCCTCGTTGAAAATGAAGCATGTGTATACCCTCATTTCAATTGAATTAGAATGAGTAAACAATCATTGCACATGATGTATGATGATACCATAATTTACCAAATGCATTGGAGAGTTATCAGGGAGCACCCATCTTAATCATTTCATTTCATGCATATGTGTGCTACAAGGATCATATAACATGGAATCATTCATCATAATTTCTTCCATGATAAAGGGATGTGGAATAAATAAATGAATCATTATAATAAATAATTAAATGTGTATAAAGGTGAATATGGTTGATAGAAATATGGGAATGGTATTCACTACACAATGACATTGGCCTGGAAAATCGGTGCAATTTCGGCAGCGTAACGACGTTACATATGAATTCATAAAAAGTATTGATGAGAGGGAAAGTGGTGTCTTATCATATATACATGAAATTTAATGTAATGGGTCATATGGTTACATTTCCCAACATAAATAATGGAATTTGGATTCATAATGAAAAATAATTTATTGAATGTAAATGTAGAGAAAGAAAATCCTTACGGAATATCAGCATGGTAATGGGTGTACATGGGAGGAATTAATGAAAGAGGAAAGGGTTTTATAATCATTAAAACATAAATATGGAAGTATGGGGGACGTGTGAAATAATACCCCAAAATTTATAATTTAAAATGAAAAAGGAATAATAATATTAAGAAACATGGATAAAATGAAAAAGAAAGGAATCCATTACTTGGATGTGTGATACCAAAGGATTGGGAGAGGTTTGAGAGTGGCTTCATGGGAGCACGAGGAGCCTTGGGAGGATTATAGAGCTAAAAGGGAAGAGTTTGGAAAAACTCCAAAGGATTTTATTGAAGGTTAAGTGGGAACTTGGGTGGTATTATATAGGAAAGGAGAGTGAATTCACTATTATTTTGGATTGGGATAGCAAACATTAAACTAATGAAAACCACAAACCATACCTTGGTTTTTCCCATGTTTTTTCCAAAGTGGAGTGGAAAAAAGTATTATATATGTCCAATGTCTGAACTACATAAAATAATATGGTTGCTTATGTGGATATGAAAAACATTCTCAAGGAAAACAATTAAAAAAGACAAAATGTTTTATATGCCCCGAAGGGTCCACTAAAGTGTTGTAAAATAAATCAAACAAACCCAAAATCACATTATTTTAATTTTAAAACATGTATTCGATGAAAATAATGTTTAGAGTATTTTGTTACATCAATATTGGGTCATTATGATATCATAATACACATTATATATGTAAACGATATTTAATTTTTACCCAGAAAATCGGATGTCTCAGAAAATTTTAAAAAATTCAACATTAGATAATTCTGACATCCTGATTCTAAAAATAATATTAATTTTATCTAAATAATTTTCTAAATATTTTAATTATCACTTTTAAAATAAAAACATACCTTTATCGAAAATTCATTGGTTTTGACAAAAACATCTTTCAAACATTAATAAAAATTACAATTGCATTCATAAAATTATATGAAAATTTATATTTAATAAAAATTAATTTAATAATAATAATAATTTATTAAAATATTAGTTAATTCATAAATCTATTAATTTATCGGAAAATATTTCTTAGTTGAATGTTAACTAAAAATAATATTTTCACATTAAAAATTATTTACAATGTAACAATAATAAAATGATTGTATATTATATGTATATAAATAATGTAGATAATAGTTGTTCTATGGTCTTGTTACATAACCTCTTTTAACACCTTCATAAGACCTAATGGTAAGGTGTGTGATGGTGATAGAGAATTGGGGTGGCTCGGATAACATCACTCGGGTGGTAATCTCTATCAACTTCCACTTCTAGCATAGGCAGTTCCATTCGAGCAAAACATGTTGAAGCTCAGCTTGGGCTTGGTCAAGAGAGAAGCCCAATGATACCACCTTCTTTTCTATATTCAAAAAATGGGCTTCATACGGGGTATGTCATCTGGATGAGTCCATATCTTCCTTTTCTTGAGTAAAATTGATTTATTAATGACTTATATTTATACTAATCATGTGATTACTGTTCAACAACTATATTAGCAATGACCACAATTCAAAACTTTATTTTAAAATACAAAAACATAAAACCATTGAATTTCACAATTTATATAACCATTTTACCAAATAAGACATATAATTGGATCAAGGGGAGTTTTCATTAATGAATGTTTGGGTAGTTACAGTGGGACTGGCCATGGATCTGATAGACTTATTATGATACCAAATAATTTTTTAAGACAACTCTATATGGGTTTAATATAATGATCAGAGTATAAAAAATGTACATGATTCTAACATACAATGTATAGAATATTATAATACAATATGTAATGTAAATTAATGTATTTTAATTAAAATAATTAAAATAGAAAAAAATATGAATAGAAAGGGGAAGTAAAAGGATTATCTTTCTATTAAAAAAAGTAACAGAAAAGTAAAGGGTATGAAAATTCTATTATCACAAAGAGTAGGGTATCCTTTCACCTTAGAAAATATGTCTATCTTACCAACACCTAGGTAAGCCCTCAATACAATGATCGTCTTTTCTATCTCCCTATCCATGGAATCCCTCGATTAAGAAGGCAATTGAAACTTATTTATTTAAAGTACTTGAAAGCCCTCAAAACAATAATCAGCATCACCATCTTCCTATCCCCTGAAGCCCTCAATCATTATCAAAAATATCTGTCACAAAAACCAATACAAAACACTTCTTAAAATTCAAGAACTATGAACAAGCCATTCACGTAATTTATCATTGAGGCTTTTCTCACAAAGCAAGAGAGAGGTTACATCGTCTCTCTATAGAACTTAATTGACAATAGTGTGTCTTCTATGTTCAATAGTCCTGGTCTTGTTTTTTAGGTCAATATAACCACCTATTTAAAGGCCTCCTGTCCAATACTCATATTTGATTTCAACAATCACATTTCTCCAAAAAACAACTAGGAGGGACTTGGACACATGGCACTATAAGGGTAAAAAAAATGGAATACATGACATCGTTTTGATTAGTATATAACAAACACCATGAAATATTTTTTATTATAAAATAATAGGTAAATAAATTTGAAATAATGAGTATAATTAATATATAAATTATGAGTAAAAGTATAAAGTGAAACATGTATGTGGTATTAGAGTAAGACATGAATATAATACACTATATGAGTACGATGAATAACAAGGGTATGATGAATAACATGATTACGATTCATAACATTATTATAATGTATATCATGGGTAAGATAAATAACATGAGTATGATGAATAACATGGATATGATAAATTTAATGTGGTTACGATGAAAAACAATACATTTGGTTCTGATGAAAAACAATACATGCGGTTTCGATGAAAAACAATATATGGGGTTATGATGAAAAATAAAATATGTGGTTATGATGAAAGACAACATATCCTATTACAATTAAAAACAACATATGTGGTTACGATGAAAAGAAAAATATGTGGTTATGATGAAAAATAACATATGTGGTTACGATAAAAAACAACATATACAGTTGTGATGAAAAACAACATATACAGTTACGATGAAAAACAACATATGTGGTTAGGTTTAAAAAGAACATATGTAGTTAGGATTGAAAACAACATATGTGGTCAGGATGAGAAAAACATATTTGGTTACGATGAAAAAATGATATAATTTTTATTTACAAAAAATTGAATGAGAAGGTCGAATCACAACTTTTGACTCAACACACAGACCACCAAATTTTGATGTATATTTTCACACAAAAGGAATGTAATATGAGGAAAAGGATATGATTGCAAATTTTTAAAGACAATTAATATTCAATTAATTATCATCCCATAAGAAAAAAAAATACATTTATGCTTTAATTATGAAAGACGTAGTTGTGATGGAAATTACGGGGATTCAAAGAGATACATTGATTATGGAACAAGTAAAATTAGACATGGGAATTCTAAGGGAAGGTAAATCATCAAACCCTATCCAAAATAATTTCTCGGGAATCGTTATTAGATTAGATCAATATATCATTTAGAGAAGATCCTTTGTTATAAAAGATGATAGAGGATGTGAGGAATGAGAATTTTCTGGAGTTCAATATTGATAAAAGAAGGTGTACTAAAAATTTATACAAGAATATTAGTTGCATATATCCTAGAGATAAATAATGAGATGATGGATGAAGCTCATAGCTCTACATTCTCTATACATATTGGAAGTACTAAAATTTATAGGGAACTTCATGATCATCGTTGGTGGGAAAATATGAAAAGGTATATTCTGACTACCTGTAAAAGTTCTTGTTATTTCAATATTTGAGTTCAGAGCAACAATTTTTAAATGGATATTGAAACCACTACCCATGCCTACATGGAAGTGGAAAAATACCACTATGTAATTGATTACGTGTCTCCTAATAAAATCCAAATGAAACAAAGTGATATATCTTATATCAGATCATCTCACCAAGACAGCCCATTATGTCAATATTATAAAGTATTTCTCTCTTGAAAAACCTGATAATATATATGTAAAAAAATTGGTGAGGTTTCATGGGGATCCACATTCTATCATTCATAACTATGGCCAAATGTTCATGTTTAAATTAAAAATAAGTCTTCAACATACTGTGATTAATAAATTGAATTTTAATACAACATATCACCCCCAAACTGGAGGATAATCTAAACAGACTATTCAAACAGTTGAAGACATGCCGAGAACATGCTCAATGAAATTTAATGATGGATGGGATCAACCCCACCCATAATTTGAGATCTCACACCTCAATAAATTCCACTTTAGTATTCAAATGGCATGCTATAAATATATATATGGGAAGTGATGTGGAAGTCCAACATTTTGGGAAGAATTTGTGTGAGAACGCTACTTCGGAATGATCTATGAAAGAGATGACAGAAATAGTTCATTCCATCCAAGAACATATAAAACCTACTCAGAGACAACATAATATATGTGCAAAAAACCATCAAAGGAAATGGAGTTTTATGTTAGAGATAATGTTTTACTATGAATATCACCATGTAATAGATTCATGTAGTTCATGAATAAAGGTAAGTTAATCCCTATGTATATACCTCCTATGAAATCCTTGATCAAATTAGTGTGGTGGAATATCAGTGAGAAGATCCACCAAATCTAGCTCAAATTCATGATGTATTGTACATATCTTTCTTGAGTAAGTACATACATGATCCCTCACATGTACTGAATAGAGAGGTGAAACAATTGGAATATGACCTCTATTATGGGGAGCATCTAGTAGAGATAATAGACCATTATGAAAAGGTTATATGAAACAAGACTACCCACCCTATCAAATCATTGGGGACGAACTGTACGTTTGAAGAGGAAACATTAAAACAATAGGAACCAATGAAGTAGAAGTACCCTCACAATTTCTCAACAAATAATTTTAATTAAATTTTTAGGGATGAAATTTTTTAGGGGGGGGGTAGACAATGTAATGTCCCATACTTTTTAAATTTTATTTTTTTAATAAGAAAATTTGAGTTATATTTTATTATATTATACACAGTAGATGCATATATCTTTAATACTGATCAATACAATATTCAGAAAAATGAAAAAATATGGATCACCCAAGCCTTCATGAATCATATCATCCACAAAAAATGCAATAGAAATAAACCAAAATATTAGTAAACCAATCTATATATTATGAAAATGAAATTATAACCATAAGTTAAATTATAGTGAATTTTGATTGAAATAAAGAAGTGGTATTTATAGAGTATAAAGGGAAATTTGATCATTAAGATTCGACGTTTTTAGGACCATTGGTAAAATATGACCATTGTTCAATATAAACATTGGAGAATTAGACCATTGGGAACTATATCCACTAGTAATAATTCTAAATGTATAATAATTTTTTATATGTAATAATGAAAAGGGATAATTGATATAAAAAGGATAATCAATGGCCTCAACTAGTATAGTGACGTTGTTTGAAACCCATTTTTCAAACTTGGGATAGAGGTATCATCACTAGGGTTTTCACTTATCCAAGACCAACACGGGCATCAATATGTGAAGATTGAAAAAAAATCCTACTAGATATGTTCAAATTATTTTATATTACCCCTCAGTCAATGTTATCTGATCCTCCAAATGAAATTATAACCATCGAATACCTTACCTGTATGTGGTATGCGAGTGTTATAAAGGGTTACATGTACAAAACATATATTAATTTAAATTGTATAAATAAAATTTTCGTTCCATTAATTCCATTTTATCAATAGTTTTTCTTAATAAAATATATGTTTAATTGAGATAAATTTTATTAATCGATTTTTTGATGCAATTGAATCACAATTTTATTTTTCTGGAAAATATAAATAATTTTATAATAAAATCAAGTATTATTAAGAATATTTATCTTAATCAAATAGTAATTCAAAACACTCTCGCCTTAATATAAACAATAAAATAATTTTATAATGTCCTAGTTAATTTTTTATAAGTTTCATAAATTTGGCTATGCCTTAAAACTGCGATTTTAGAATAAATAAAAATTTTAATATTTAAAAGTTAAAATTATCTTATTTATATAATTATTGAAGAAAAATAAACATTATATTTGACATAATCACATTATTGTTAGGTTAGGGTGAATTTATTATAATTGTCTAAAAGACTTTATTTTTTCATGAATAGTAAAAAATGCAGTGTTACATTTTAAGTACATTTTATGCCATCATAATTATTTCATAATGATGTAATAATTAATTAAAACCAAAATTGGACCTAAAATATTATATATTATTAATATTATGTATTTAAAAATATTTCAATGACTTTTAAAAACAATAAGTTAGTTTCCAAAGTCTAAAAAAGTAAAAATGGATTTTTTTTAATACATGACTCTATGAAACCATTACACTTCGACGCAAAAATAAGTATTAAAAAATGGTGTTAGGTTATAATTGAATAAAATAACATAAAATTTTCTCCAAATATCGATAATCATGAGAAAAAACTTTTGAAAAGTTAATGCATTTTTATTTTCCACAACCTATTTTCTAAGACCTATATTCGGAGATTATTAAAACATTCTTCCATTTTTGATTTAAATACTCACACATTTCTCTTTTTAATTTAACTACTAATCCACCCCCAAACCATTTTAGAGATTTTTCTTATTAATAATTCCTTACAAGGTTTCCTCACACCCAAAAAGATCCATCCTCATGTATTAAGAATAACTCTTTCAAGTAAGGGAAATCCACATTTTTCCTTTCATGTCAAGTTCCCTTTTCATGTGGGTTGTATTCAAATTTATAAAATACTTTTTTAGTACAATAATATGTTTACATAACATTAATAATAGTATTTTCCAATGGTTTACCCTTTTACCCCCTCATTAAACAATTTTCTAAAACCATGTTTTCTACACATCATGTTTCCAAATATACATCTCAAATTTCAATCCTTAACATGAGAAATTTTATTTTCTGTTTTTTTTAGTACTCAATAATATTTTAATTTCAAGTGGTATTACAATAGATTTTAAAAGTAATTTTTCACTTGGTTATACACATATCTGAAACCCAAATTTATTTTGGGTTAAAAATTGTGTAATGATCATGTCTTTAATAAATTTTATATGTCAAGATTTTGTTAATAAAAACATATTTTATAATACATAGGATAGTAATGAATCTATATATTATGATCTATGTAGATCACATGATATTAATAAAAATTATGGGTGTATACTAATATTCCTCTAATTAATTATGTAAATAATTTAATCTCTAGATATGAAATGTTTTATGATACCTTTTAAAATATAATTGGTAATTATTATTTAAGAAATATTTGGGATAAAATTGGTGGAATGATTATAAATATGTCATTTAAATGTTGTAGCAAAATTTCCATATTATGATTCATGTTATTATTATTATGATATTCCTCTTTCTCATTCTTTATTATTATACCTCTAATTCTTTTTGATAGGTCTCATGATCACATGATATATGTCACTATTACTTATTCCCTTACTGGGCTTATGACCACCCCTTTCCTGTGATGTATGTCCCCCTGATATGAGATGAAGTAAAAGTTACTTAGGTTGAACCCATGAAGTTATTTTTAAAGGGTATTTTTAATTTTTTTTATGTTTTCATGTATTTTGTAACTTTTTTCCAAGAAATAAAACATTAAAATATCATATGTTTGTACCATGTATTGAAAAGTTATGTAATAAAAAGGCGGGATGTAATAGACACATCTTGTCATTCCATGTGTCCCCACATGATGTCTATTATAGGGACACAATGTGTAAGTTCACATGGGGTCCTGAATTTGCACTCTCGGTATACAGTTTGGCTAGACCTATACCTTCACATGGCATGTCCCTTCTAGTAGGTGATGTGTATACTCTTATGGTGTCTTGTTTATGTTCTATCTTTATATGGTTTTGTTTCCCATGTAGGGTCATAGGGTATGTGGGGATCGATATATGACATGTGATATTTCACTGATGCAAAAACCTTAACTTCCATGAGATCTTGTAATACAGAGTGTGTATTCTTCTAGGATACACTTCAGGTAGTCATGTTTTTTAATGATAGTAAAGCCTATATTAATGGAGAGATGATATCCACCATTCATACTGCTTACGCCATTGATTAAATCACCTAAAATAATACAGTCAAAAGGATACCACACCTTATCACTGATTCCTAGCCTCTGGTTTCCATAAATTTATATTATTTTTACTTGAGAGGTAACCATCAAAACTTGCATCACATTTCAGGGTCATGATCCTTGAATCCATCACACATACCCAAAAAATTCATTTCATTTTTTCATTTCTATATATGTCTTGAATCTCGGGGTTTTATCATCTTTGAATATGAAATAGTAATATTGAATAATGACTCTTTGGGACAATGTATAAAAGTGATAAAAATAGTGGTATGAATTAAAACATATAGAACTTCCCAAATCATTGGTTAGTGAAATCTTGAAAAACAACATTTCCAATTATGGAATGTGGGTGAATCTAGGGGATGTATATATAATATGTTAGTTTAAGAATAATAATTAAATCTAGTATCATAGAAAGAATATAAATCTAGGAATAATATATAGATATGAAATCCATTCTGGAAGAATAATTCAATGGGAGAATATCAAAAAAAAACCTAAACTCAAAAGAGTCTTGATCATTAGTGAATAAAACATACCCTAGTGAAGAAGGTGATGCCCACACTGTATTTTTCAACCACCTCACAATTATCCTTGAGTATTTATCATCAAACCACTTACCCAAGTTTCATATTCCAGTAAAACAATCACTTCATCCTCTCAAAATTATTTGGTTTTATGGATTACCTTGGAGATTTGTACTAATGATATATTTATATAGGGTTAATAGGTTATAACTCATTTATATAAATTAAACATTATAAGTTATTCAATTTTATTTTTCAGTTTTTGATGTATGAATTCTATTGAACATCTAACATAGTCCAACATTATGTCATGGATATTATAATTCAATGTTCCTAAAACAATTGAGGTATCATATTTTTCATCTGAGGTATTGATCAATAAGAAAACTATTTATTTAGAAAATATACATGCATCAACTTTAATATATATTTATGTTTTTAAAATATTAATTTCATGGTCCCGTGACACCCAAAACACAGTTCCAACTCCAATAAAATATCTAGATGTATATACACATATTAATAAGGTCAAACATGTAATATTGGAGGCATTACATGAATTGTGATTTATCTATCATTGTATAGTATGGTTATCTCTAAATTATTCATGATATCTTCTAGCAGAAAATTAACCTATAAAAACACATTTTATACATCTGTAATTTCAATATAATAAGATTGTGTGGATGATAGTAAAATTATCTATAGTGATTCTGAGAACCATATCATGGAGTTTCCTCAAAAACGTAAATAGAAAACCCATGGTTCTCTTCTATGAATTATTATATCTTCTAATGTCTATATCAGTAATCCATTGAAAGGTATTTTCTATTTTAAAATATATTTAATGTTCTTTTAGGTATTTGAGATATCATAATATCCACTTGAAATCCTCATAGAGTACCCTTCTTTGATTTTTCAGGAATCCTCTTACCACCACGTGAGAAATATAATGCCTTGTACAAACTATAGTGCACATAAAACAGCCTAAACATTTGTATATAAAAATTTTACAATGCACTTATCCTCATCATACATTCTATGAAAATTTATATTAAAAAGTAATAAATTATTATGCATGAGAGTAATCAATGACTTCCAATCATTCATCATGAATTTCATCATTAAATTCTAGATGTATAAGAATTAATAAATGTATTATTTTCTTGAAATATAGTCTATTCTGATCCCCATCGCTAACATCTACTTAAATCACCCAAAATCTTTCATCTGGAAACATATTGAAAATTCATAATTCAACACTTCCATCCATTCCATCGTAGATGTATATAAGAGTAAGTCATTAAACTAGAGAATAAAAATGATGAAACATATGTCCTCATATTCCATTTATTAACAATAATTATCTCCATTTCTCTAGATGAACATTTTGTCCATGATTTTGTTTTCAAACTTATGATTACACTACCTTGGTTATTTCATGATCTTATAAATAAATCACTAGAGGCCTTACAATAGGACTTCATTTTTTCTAGTATTAATCCATATGGTTTCTCTATATAGATTATATCCTAAAAATATATATCACGGAATATTTTCTTAACATAAAATAGTTCACGAAAAAATCATTCCTTGGAAACCTAGATGAGAAATATATGAATACTTGTGTATTTAATAACCAGATATAAATTTAAACCAAAATACACTAATTCTAGTTAATGGTGACACCTTAAAAGAATATATTATTCATATTATACTCTACCATTCGCTTTATACTTTATACAATAAGAATATTTTTTATAAAGTTCCCTCTCACCATCTAGAAGATACATGTATTGGATGAATATAGTGAATCCAATCCTTAATTCATTTCAAATTCACAGTAAAAAAATAACATATACTTAATAACTCACCTTGGTTTTTAGGTTCCCCATCATCTAGTATCATTAAAATGCACAAAAAGGAATGAAACCTCATAATTGGACTTCTTACCTTGGCAGTCCACCAAAAATCCAATGGTTTTTATCCCTCTAGATATAATGCATCTAAAAATTCACCATGAGGTTATCATGTCCTAAACCATTTAGGTATACCTGGAGTTGGTACATCCAAAACCAAATCAGTCCCCCAAAATCAAGAACATTGTTTTACCAGTTAGACTCCGCCTTCCATTATCCATAAACAACTCAACACCACTTGAACTCTACTCAGCTCAACCTCAACTTATACTATTGGTCCCTTATTCCCAATATAATCTTCCACCTAATATTTATCTTTCCACACTAAAGTGAATTTTATTTTATTTAATAACATTCTATTCACATTTATCCTCGAGTAAAAAAACTTTTTCTCCATAGAACATATGGAAACATGTCTTAGTCTTTTCTCCTGACGTGTCCCTTTCCTGATCATTTACATGGGAATGAATACTACAATAAACACCAGTAAGTAAAGTGAAACATATGATAAAAGTGGATTTTATTGATAATTATTTGTGATTAATGATTGAAAGGAATTTGATTAATAATATTATAACTATTTTGGCCCAAAATACATTTTAGATACTAGAGTATAACCACATAATCCAAGATATATCATGTAACATATGATTCATATATTATAAAACAACATTTTAATTTGGTGTTATTGGAACAATATTATACATTTAGATTATATTTATCTAATATAACACACAATAACATATTCTTCCTTCCTATCTTCTATTATAAAAAAATAATAAATTTATCTTCATTATGGTCTTTGTTTAAACCATGGATCTCTATCTAATGAAATTTCATAACCCCATAGACTTGTGTTTAAGTAAAATAACCCAACATTTCATTTGTAATTTTCATTGAATTTAGGGTAATATAGTAAAAACTCAGGAGTTCAAACTACTAATGGTGTCAATGTATCCATGTGAAAAAACTCAAGCGTTTAATTCGTTCAAATCCTTGCATCCAAATATAATGATACTTTCCAATAAATCCCTAGATTTAAAACCACAAATGCTCCATATTACATGTGATCAGTATTGATAAATTCATTATGAGCCAAGTATTTTATACCTTTTTCACTTTATAACCAAGACAATAAAGCCATAACTACACTATTTTGAGATTTTTTTATATTCCTTTACGATAATAGAGGCATATATTCTTAGTTTGAACACTCACTTATACTTTTATAACAAACTCAAGAAAATCCATCTCCACAAGGTGAACTTTTAAAATAATTTCATACATGTAATATCACATTCTGCCTCTTTAAGAAGTTTAATAGAATGATGATATAAAATCGAGGATTTGTGAATTTGTAAAACACATGACACATAAAACTTGAGTTCCTATCTAGCATTTAGCAATGGAATTTTTAGATGATCCAAAATCATAATTTCTAATGTCTAAATACCCATATTACAAATCATTATATAGGTTCCCCTTATTTATATAATGAAAACATACATTCACTTGGACCAAACGACTTTCAAAGACTCTTACATATATGATTTCCCCCTTTCTTCTGATAACTTCATCAAATAAATCCCCATGCATTCCATAATTTACACACAACTGGTACATCCTGAAACATCTTTTATAAAGATATATTTATTCAATATTTAATCAATATTTTCCTCAAATAATTAGTTTTCATGTATTATAATTACTCCTGGTAATCATCATCAAATCCCATGATTCCAGATGTACTTAATCATGAATCAATTCCAATACTACTTTAATGAACATCACTCTATTTGACTTTAGGTAACATTAAGTCATAATAATTTAATTAATATAACCCATCAATGACTATTATTTTGATATTAAAAAGAAAACCTTTACTAAAACATGATAAAAAATTTCATCATATAATTCATTACAGACATGTTTTCTAGTTTAGACATCAACCCTATAGTTTTCTTCTACTAAGAGATGTTAAAATCTACATTTTGATCGAACAACATCTATATGAAAACCCATTCATTCCTGTCAATTATTCCCCACTCTATAAATTCCTTTTCATCCATATTATGTCAAAAAAATTATTGAAATAATTTTCAAATTGGAAATCCTCCATCTATATAGTACAAAATATAATGTCTTATCAATCAAACTTATACATCCCTGTCATTACCTTTTCTAATTCCATTTTAAGGATATAAACCCCCCGATGAATTAAATATTGGTAAATAATAATAACCTCCAAATTTATGGAATTGACTATCTGAGGTACCCAATAATACTCTAAATCAATCGTTAATAACAATTGTTACATGAACATTTATACCTTCTAACTAACCCAAAATCCCTACCTCATGTGTGGAATATGGATACCAAAATTCCAGGAAGATATTGATACCCCAAAATTTATATCTTTTAATAGGAATCCATGTATCCTAACCATGTGACCTTTAATACATTCATTCACTCAGAAATGAATTTAAAAGATAAAAAATAAATAATTAGAAGTAATGAAAATAATCAAGGAACATATGGATATTAAATGGTTTAGTTGATGACATGATGCACCAGAAATGAAAAATTTTATTGAAAGAGTAATAAAGATATTAAAATTAAAATAAAATCCAAAACACAGGATAACATAAAATTCATCTTAAATCAATCAAATCGAGTAAATTGACCCCATAAAAAATATATAGTTTCTAATTCCCCTAATTTTAGTGTGACCACTAAGAAACATTCATGGAATGGATTTTACATCCATTTTATCCACATGGGTATCCATTAATATAGTTAAATAAAATTACTATATCACCTAGTTCTACTAGTGAACAGTGGGTTATTTGGGAGCCTCCAAGGATTGGATCTTATGTTTCCATCAGAACACTCTAACATAACATCTGGAGTCGACCTTGTATAATCCCATTCTAAAATAGTTACATTAGTTAAATATTATGAAAATGGTATTATAAATTTGATATTTACATCTTATGAAACATGAATATCTATTGCTACTTCGAGGATTCTAGTTTTGAGAGAACTTTTAAACCATTTCTTGTGGTATTATAATGTTATTGAAGTTACTCCATTTCAGTAACTTCAAAACCTAATTTGAAAATGGATTCTTATAGTAGTATAAGAATGAACTTAATACTATTTACATTATAAAATAAAAATATGAAAAAATTGTTTTTGGATGAAAGATAATAATAATATTTTGGGAAAACATTATATATTTTAGAGAAGATTGAAGAATGTGAATGAAAAAATGTTTCAAATTTATCAAAAATAATTTGATGATGGTATGATATAAGAAAAATAAATTTTATGATGAATTATTAAATAGGCTAAATGCAATTTTTAGTACCATTAAAGGATATATAAAAAGACTTGAAGACTATATTGTGGTAAATAAGCTCATGAGAATTTTTCCCTACATGTTTAATTGAATAATCAAATAGCGTTAGAAAAAATATATTAAGGACTTCACCCCTTATAAAAATGAAATTACTATAAATAATTTTAAAATAATAAAAGGATATTCTCTAATAAATATGGAAGGAGAAATAAATTAAATTTAAATCTTTCAAGAATTTATTTATTGAAGATGGGAATAACTATTATAATAAAGGGCATATTTTTGAAGATTTTTTTGTGACACTCGACCTAATTTAAAGACAAATTAGAATAGGAAAAGGTAAGTGTAAAGGGAAGATTATTTTTAAATGATATAACTATGTTAAATTAAGATATTTCCCTATAAGGTTTTATTTAATATCAGATTTGAATATGAATATGATGATTCTTCTTAGCCATTCTCTAATAGAATATATTCTCTATTGTGAAATCATTCACAACCAAATAGAATGAAGTAAATGTAAAAAATTTTCGTCAAAAAGATATTTATATAGTAAAGAAATAAATTGTGATAATTTATAATACTGTGATAATGAAAAAACTAATAAAGAGGATTCTTACAATGAAATTATAAATCCATAAGATGAAAAATAATTTGAATAATTATATGATGACTCACAAACCAATCGTGATTTTTATAATTAATATAGAGAATATTACATGTATAACACCATGGAATTTTAGATCAAAATGATCATAAATGATATTGGAAGAATAATAGTTAAAAATATAGATAAAAAATCTAATAGGGATGATGAAATATAAATTGAGAAATAAATATATAGTTAAAAAATTTGAATGTTTATAACTTTTGAATGATAATAAAATAATGATTATTGCAAAAAATAATTCCAACACCAGCCAAATGTTTGGGGAGTTTAATAAGTTAAAATTAGAAATTGTTAATGTTGAGAAACAAAAGAGAAAAATTTAATCAGGTGTACATGAGACCTATCATAAGAGTAGGTTAAGGGTATTGGGGATTAGTGAGTAAAAGAAATAGATAATGAATGTTCGAATTAGTACTCCATATATAAAAAATTTCATTTAATGAAATATATGTTGGATATGATAAATATAATCATATATATGTTATTATTCAAAATAACATCATTGTTTTAGAAGAATCTAATGGAAATTAGGAATTTGGATTAGGTGGGGAGAGTAATGTGAAGTAAAATAACCCATATCTATAAGGATATAAATTATTTAAATCCACAAACAATTACCCAATAAGATAACCAAAAACAGTTTTAGGGTATTTATCTAATTTGAGGTTTCAGAATGATATCGGATAACAACCCACGCAACCATTGAATTTCAATCAAAGAAGAGTTTTTCAAGGTTATTTTCAGTTTTGTGGTATGTTTTACCACAATTATTACCATTACATGTTCGAAATGTATTTAACTAGGATAGTAATGGAACATGGTTCAAGATGGAGACAACACTAGTATATAAAAACTAATTATAATCTATAACATCTTGAGAAAAATATTTTAATGAAAAATGGTTTTGAGAGTTTTGAAGATGTGTGTCGATGGTTTAATAAATAAGAGATCATCTCTAATGAAGGACCAAAACTCATAATAGCTCAATTGAATATTTATTATAAATATGAAGTTCCCTAGAATAAAAACATTTTCAAATAATTAGAAAATTTGGGTATAATTTCATTAATGTAATGAAAATAATATAATCCATTTATTATGGATATGGGTAACTCTTCTAACATGACTTCTAATATAAATTACCAGAAGAATAATGAAAGATATGAAGTAGGAGATTTTACAATTGTAAGATATATCTCATTAAAATTCAAAGGTTATGGAGTGGAAAAAAATGTGATATATATATATATAAATATATTAGATAAATCATAATCATGTCATATTATTTAGGTAGTTGAAGAATAATATGTTTACTGTATCCTAACATTGTCATTATAAAAATGATTATATTTTTTAGAGTTAATGAATTTTTTAGTGAAGATAATGAAATATGGAGTTGGGATAACAAGAGGAGTGAGAACCCAAGATATCCTATTTTAGCCTAGAGAAGAACAATAGATTTCTACATGAGTATGTAAGATGAGAATAATTTGTACCATAGAAAAAAAGGTTATCTTAGAAAAAATGGCATGGAGAAATTGGCCAAAGAAGATTTTATGAGATATATTACATTTTTTAGTGAATATGAAACAAATATTTTCCAAAAATATCAAAATGGGATGAATGTGAATAAATGCACAAGGTAGTTGAGATCAAAACTAGAATACTATTGGAGATTGTTCACTCTAAAATTTTAAGACCCATGACCATGATGCTAATAAACAGAGATAAGTATATCAACACATTATTTTATTTTTTCACAATTAAAACATTAATTCTGTTTATGTCTTAAAAATATCATGCAATGTGCATATTTAATTGTTTCATAAGACCAAAAAAACAAAATAGAAATATATTTAATATGATCGATACCAAAAAAAGGTAGTGAGTGTGCCAATAATTTTTTTAGAATATCCAGATAAATATATTATAAGAAAAGTGTTTGGTGTAATTAACGTTATAAAATAAAATTTTGTGGCTAAAAAGAAGAATAACATACATTTTGATATAAATATAAATATGAAAACTAAGCATGAAACATCCAAATATTTCTATTTTAATGTAATCAAAAATAATAATAAAAATTAAAGAATATGTTTTTTAGGATAGATTAAAATATGAATACTTAGGAAATGTGGTTGGAGGATAATTCAAATGTAAAAAACATTATTATATTTAAACGTCCATTTTTGATCATGAAGAAAGGAGGATGTGGTGGAATTTTTGGTGAGATGGGTGATGAAGGAATATTCCAGCTTTAAACTCCAAATGTAAGATCTTATCAGTGATATACCAAAAAATATTAGAATATAGTGGACTATAATTAAATTATAGGTTATTATAATGAAGAGAAGATTAAATATTTATTTTTTATTAATTAATAAATAATGTTGTCAATTATAACCCCTTTGAAGAGACTAAAGAAAATAAAAAATAATAGGATGGATATAATGATTTTGATTACTCTAGGAAAAATGTTGATGATCAGATGTTCGTAAGAAAAAATAAAATACTAAAGAAATATATTAATTAAAAGAATATATTTTTGGATCAACATTAATGGAAAAAAAACTAAGAAAATTCATATAAACTTGTAACAGTATCTTGTAATAAAATATCGAACCCAAAAATAATGATGATTCCTCGAGCACAAAAAATGGAATAAATATATGATTGAAGAGATCGATACAATTGAAAGAATTAAATAAGTTATGTCATACCTAGGTCAAAATAGAAAATTTTAATTGGTAAATAATGGGTTTTAAAGAATAAACATAAGTTAATGATGAAGTTGTGAGGAGTAATACTACACTTATGTGCAAGGGGTACTATAACATTCTGACCTTAAACATTTTCTTGGAAATATAAGAGGTCACATTAAACTTTTCAAGAATCCCCATGACACAAAAGGATATTAATAAATTGAAAATTATTACCTAATATTGGTGTATGATTTAAACGTTTAAAAATAACACATCAAGTCAAGAAAAAAACAACAAAACATAATATTTGATGTCTCGGGTATGAAAAATATTAATCAAATGAAAAAACAATAAAAGAAAAATAATATAGTATAATAAAAATGTATACTAGTTAAACTCAATAAAAATAATGTAAATATAAATTTAGATACAAAATTTTGGCATCAATCCAAAATTTCAATGAGTGAAAATATGAGCTCCAACATCATCATTAGAAAATAGAATCATGATGACACCATAGAGTAATATAAAACCATTACTTTACCTTTTTGTGGATTAAAGTTATCTAAACATGCTTGAAATTGCATGTGAAGGGGGAGAACAATCATATTTAATAAGCATTCCCAATGTGGCAAAACAACTAATTCCACTAGGAAATGAATTTTTTATATCGTTGTTTAAAATATATTTTTTAAAACAAAAAATAAAATCAAAATCGTTTTCTAATTTAATAAAATTTAAATTAAATGAAAACCAATTTATCCATCAATACCACTTAGATTATTCATAATAAATCCATCCATTCACACACATAAGAATTCCATATGATAATCCATATAATATTTATTGGCGATCTGTTCTTCACTAAGACGTCACATGATTATATAATTTCATGGTTCCATTTTATCACTGAGTTCCATTTTTGTACCATATAGTCTAAATAAAATGAAAATACGAACACTCATATCCCTTTTATGGTATGTTATATAAAAAAATTATTCCACACAAATTCCTTCTTTCCTTTAAAACATAAAATGGAACATTTTTCCAATATTAAATAAAAACCATATATAAAAACCATATTTCAAAAGGTATTTTCCAAATACAATTAAAATTTCCATAATTTTAAAACCAAAAACCAATATAAATTTTCTAATGAAATCATTTAATGTATCCATGTATATTCATGAGATAAATACAAAAAATATAAGCCTTTCTTCCATTGAAAAATTTTAGAAGAGAGAGAAGCATCTAACCTATAAAATAATTATCCTTGATTCTCAGGATCCAATGCACAAAGATCTATCACAATTGACTTCCAAAGAAAATTAAATTGACATGAATGATGAATAAGGTTGTGTAGTTTGAGATTGAAATATGAGAGATGAAAAAATGAGGGTATGGGGGTTAAAAAGTAGTTAAACTATAATATTTATATCATTAAATGCACTCACCATGGATAGACCTTAAGATTTGGGTAACTATGAACTAACCATTCACTTGTTAATGCATCTAAACTATCCCCAAATAAGATTAGTTCACAAGGTTTGAAATTTTCTATTCCTACCATAATTTTCCATCTTTATACCCTTATACGGTTTCTCTTAGGCACCCACTAGGTTTATGAAAATCACGTGAACCCTCATATAATCAAAATACTATCTCAAAGTCTTCTAGATAATAATTTATGTTTTCCTTTAAGTATTTTCAAACCATTAACACTTAGAAACACCCCAGCACCTGGGTTATCCTCCTCTAATCCCTATTATCATTACATCCCTACCTTGAGGATGATCTATATTTGACGTAGGAAGCTATGGAACCATTGATCATCATGAGTGATGGTAGGAGTGCTGAATTCAAGGAACACAACATCATAATTTCATCACTTTGTTGGGTGATATCAGAGGCACGTAACCAGGTACACCTGGGAACCAAGAGATCACACTTTTTCTTCAAATGCATCTGGAATATCTGATTGCTGACCTGGGTTTTCTTCTCTATGTGAACCAATTATCGGTGACCTCTTACAAATTTTTCAACAGATCATGCATGCATAGATGAATGGTGGGACACTGGGTTAAATGGGCCGCTCCAATTGATGTATTGAACCTAAATGTGGATGGGTATTTTAGGGTAGGGGTTATGAGACATGAAGGGGTGTTGCACGACCCATGGGACTCAGATCTCATGGGATTTAGTGCTCACTATGGGCCTGGTTCATCACTTGTAACGGAGGTAAGAGCTCTCTTGTCATGCATAACACTATGAAGGGATCACTGTTTCCCAAAGGTAGAGTTGGAGTCAGACTCTGATGTCTTATTGAGGGATATGTAGGGATTCCCTGAGGTGTCGTGGGATAGGATCTACATGGTACATAGATGCTCTAATGTTACACGTTATGGGTGGAAGGTCCAACACCCTTTTAGAGAAGCCAACTTTTCGGTATATTCACTTTCTTGTATGGGAAGTGAGGTAGAGGAAATTTCAAACTTCAAAATCTTACTGTCCCTTCCCTATAATTGTAGGGTTATCATTGAATAATATGACTAGGTTATTCATAACTTTCATCCTCCTTGAGGTTTTCCTTAACTCCCCTTCCAATGGTTTTTAATAAAAAAAAGAAATTGTGAGTAAATTTCTCATGTTCCCATGTTTTCTCCTATGTTTTTCTATGTTTCCCTATGACTCAATCTAATGGAATATATTTTCCCTAAAATAACATATCATTCCTATCCATGATATAAATAATTGCAGGAAAAAACGTAGTGTCTGGTTCAAGATCAACATGGTATCATATAATCACAGGGATAGAATTGACACGATAATTTATTTGTTGAGATACATGGAAAGAATTATGAACTAAAGAAATTTGTGGAGTTAAATCCCACTAAAAAGAAAGATAAAAAATTGATTCAAGTGTCCCAAAATTACCAACATACTGAGGAGACACATATTTGTTTTACCTATACAATGATGACATATACTTAGAGATACTACTAAGAACACATTATCATCCATTTAATAGGATAATAGGTATTGTTCATTATCTGAATACTATTTCTGATGGATTTGGGATTAATCCATCTATTTTTGAGTCATTTAAATTTTCTCAGACATCTCTTGAACATTACTTGGCCCCAACAGTGATGTTTCTCCAATGTCATCCCAAAAAAGTGTAGAGTGAAATGGATGACCATATAATTATCCTAATAGAGCCATCTATATCAAGTATTGATAGAAATTGTTATAAGAAAACTCCACTAATGAAAAATGAATCTTCCATGAGAAACCGAAATCCACTACATAAGCATAGATCATGTCATCCAGTGTTTGAATTGTTTATTTTGTCTTCCCATCCATTTTAGGATGATACATCAATCATATTGTCGATTAGATACCCAATGCATCTAGATGTCATCACAAAATGATAGAGGTGAAATGATACCATCATTTTCATATGTTCAAAACTGGTATTCCATGAATGTTTTTCAATTATAAACTGTATATATTTTAAAATTTGTCTACCATATTGAATTCATGAATCATAATAAACTGGGATGACCTTTTAATTAAATCAATTATCACAAAAAATGAATCCTGATTCTGAATTTTACATGGTAAACTTTTGAAATATTTCCTAGTGATCTACTCCCATTTCTTAATGAGTATAGTTAATGATTATATAATTATAGTTAGTCATTGTTTCTCACTATTGATCTAATTAAATGTTAGAGATTTGAAAACAAAATCAATTTCATTTCAATTAATAGTTTCCTACTAGATTTGGGTTATTAGTATAGTATACATATTTTGAATTTTTGGGTGAAATTCCCATTTAAATGGTGATAATAAGAAATTTGTTTTTCATCTCAAGATATTAGAATGAAAAATTGATCTCAAAATAGAAAAATTGAGTTCCCATGTTGTTTATAACCATTAATGGTCTCCCCACCCTTATGTTTTTATGTAGTTATAAGGAAAAAAGAATATAATCTTTGGGAATCCTTAACTTGTTAAACAAAGTTAGGAATATGAGTCACTAGATAGAAAATTAAAAATAAATTTTACTCAATGAAATCCCAATACATATATTATATAATACCCATAATATTATAGTGGTCATGAGATTATCTAGTTAATTGATTGAACATATTTTGGATTAAGGAATCATGAATAGAATACAATTTTCCAGGTGTGTCAAACAAGTTAAAGTCAAATATTTAGATATATTACACCTATCATATTTATATAAGGTTCACATAAATTTTTAAAAAGATTTTTCTAAACCTTTTATTGTTTTTGAGCACTATAAATTTCTCTGAAATAGATAATGATTCCATGTTTTCAGAGAATAAAATAACAAAATAAATTCCAAATCATGAGTTGTAAAATTATTTTAATTAATTCAAAATTATTGTGATATATATACAATCACATGATATCCTTATATGAGAACCCAAATAATTCCAAATGTAGATGCTTCATGATATAACACTAAACCCATTCGAGGTTATGGAAAAATAATAATTAGAAATGAATTGATTCTATACATGTGATCTAAAATTGATAGTTGTTAATACGTACTCCAATTGAATGGATTTCAATTTCCCATGTGTACTTTCATAGTATATGTGATATGAGAGAACTCTTCAACAACGTAATGATAATATCTTATTATACTAAAAAAATTTGTATCTCAAGGTCATTTTCAAAATATTTTGAAGATAAAATATTTTATATCCTTATATGTTCAAATAATAATCCATTATTAGAAGTGGTAAGGCTAGTGAAACAATATTATTATGTAATGAAATCACATTTAGAGAATTTTCATGTATCCTATGCTCTCAGAAAATGTAAAACCACAATAAATATTTTTCATGTTCCTTATGTGATTAAGAATACACCACAATTACATCCATTGATATCATAAAAAATTTAAGGTACCTCTGAAAGATATGAATCATAAATAACTTGAAATTAGAAGTTGTATTTTTAATAAAAAAGTGAATGCCCAAAAAATCATAAGGACTATCAAGAATCCAAAAATTTGAATTTGGAATATCCTATTTGATAATATAGAATAGTCGATACCCTGATCATCGATCAATTCTGGAGAACCATTGGGCTCTCTTAATTTTTTAAAAAATTTCATTCATCCATGTTATTGGATATCTATTTTTTATCATAACATGATAAATCATACAATAATTAACACTGGGTCATAATGAAGAATATGACTTCTAGAAAAAATTAACTGGAGAAGTCTAAAGAGATATACATAATATTATGAACCCACTTACATTCTAATTATTTAATCAGATATTCAAATACATTAATTTCATTGGTTCAATTCTATATATTGGAATTGGAATGAGATTTTACCCTTAAAGGAGATTAATAAAAAAAACCCACTTTCCTTTTCGGTGGAAAACTAGTGAAATATTTAGAAAACATGTCGGTATATAAATCCAAAACAGAAGGAAAATTTCTAGCCTCAATTTTCTTACTAGTATCTAATGTGAAAACTGTTAATTTATAAAAAAATATTTCCTAACATTTGTGCTAATGGTCATACTCTTTTGGAATTCACATCCTAATATCTATTAAAATGGTCCACTACCCCATTAGGAGATATACAAATTTCTTGTCAGGAATAAAAATAGAAAAGGGAATCAAAATTAGATAACCATTAAATACCCATAATCATATTAAAGACATCCATGTTCGGAATAAAAAATTCCCAAACAAACTAGACTCGATTGATTGTTATAGATAAAGTTACACATTTTAATCCGTTATATTATCACTGATCAAGAGGTATTTGGATAATAATCCTATGTGGTATAATTTTGATATGAAACCCCATTTATTAATGTTAGACGATGAAATTAAATAATGGGACACACCGGTTGGATGTAGAAATTTCGTTAGGGTTTAGTTAATAAAAATGGTTCCTTATATAGTCAAAGGACCTGATTGGTCTTTCATGATCATTTTCTAAAACCCATACAACTACTAACTTGCTAAATCTTATTCCTAACATCCCTACTAAGGTTGAATTGTTTTAATAGTTGGTGTGTGTTTAGAAATGCCATGGATGGAATCTTTCTAAGTATGAGATCCTTTGTGACATGATCATCTAGTTGAAGAAAATGATTTTTGAGGAAAATGAGTTATTATGCATTCAAAATACATTTTAGTGATATAGAAATAATGCGGGATATGTCCCATATTAATAAAGTTGTGACATTATCAAGGTGATTATATATAATATTGATTCTTATGATTGAAAAAACCACATTAGAAACATCCAATCTTGATACTATAGTGTAGAAAAAATTCAATCGATTTTCTGGTTAGATTATGAGATGCTTTATCACCATGGATGTAGGTTTCCCTCTTCTAATTATTCCTATAATTAGAGTTCATACCTATTCACATAGAGATAAACATAGTTCTACTAGTTATATTACATGTAATATTAATTTCCACCAATATCTCAATATTATTCATCTTTAAATGATCAATAATATAGAGGAAAAATATCTTATAACAAATATTCATTCATATTCTTGACTCAATGATGTGTGACATCAATGAATCATAAGAAACTAATCCTGGGAAAAAATAACAATGTTCATAAATGTATAATCATATTTTACTATTGATATATTTTCTTACAATATGATAAATAAATCAATCATTTTGTCTATATTGATGTTGTGTGAGTATAATTATTTGTTAAAAAATTATTTAAATCAATTGGATGCAAGGAATTGGTTGAATTTATCATACACCATTAAATGCCACAATTTGTATAAATGGTCTTCTAGTATTGATACTGCTAAAATCACCTCTAGACCGACCTTTTTTCCATGGATATCAAAAATTCAGTTTATTTTGTAAAGCCATGCCTCTACTTTTCAGGTTTCAATTCATCACAATAGATTGGAGAATTTTTTTCTAATATTGGATAGAAAAATATTTCTCTCATGGTTCGTAATTTTTATTTCCCTTATCAAAAACTTACAAAATTTTAGCAATGCTTTGTATAAGCTACTGATTTAACTATGGATCTAGTGAAACCATTTTTTGCAAAAACTTTTTCCACCTTCTACATCTTCTAAGTGATGAAAATTCAATATAGTCATAAATAAATTATACATATTCATCACTATCTATTAAAATGAGGTGTTATAATATTCCAAATCATCCAAATAAACAATCATTATAACATATTTCAAAGATTTATCAATTTTAATAAAAGTAATTCAATTTTTTTGGGGAAGCCTGAGTACTATTCTTTGATATGATACACTCATCAACCTAACCCATATTTATTTGATGATAGTGCATCAATATGTGTGTATACTATGGTTAAAACCATTGGATACCAAAGTATTTCAATAAATTCTAATGTATTACCTATCTATGGGGGCTAATTTTCCCATTTTAAATAACACTACCTATAGATACAAAATAAAAATCACCAAACCATTTATATAATTAATGAAAAATTCATAATACAACTCAAATGAGAAAACAAAAAAAAACAATCTTATAGTATAAGGGACAATGTATAGTAAAAAAACCCAACAAAGATAAAGGAAATCCCAATGTATAAATACTAATATGGAATCATCCCAACCAATTCATTATAAAAACACATGGCTCTTACACCATGTTGAGAAAATAAAATCATGATTCTCCACTAGAGAAATATGAGGCCATTACTTTACTTGTGTCAAAAATTAAAATTTCTTTATATAAATCAATGTATATATGTAGGGGATGATTAATCATACCTTGAAATAATTCTACAAGATACTTTCCAACTCACAGAACAATGATAAGTACATGCTATCCCATAGAATAAAATATAATACATTATAATGAGTGGAACATAAATATAGTTTTCTTATGTTAGGAAATTAAAATTTAAATTTGAGTAATTCATAAATAAAAACAACATGGAATTCATAAATGACATCAATTTATTCAAACACGCATGATTATCTAATGACAATCCTAACACTAATGATTGGAGAACCTTCCTTTACTATGTAATAAAATAATGATATACATTAGTTCCTCTAGTCTAGAACCAAGGTCCATGCCTGTATGGACATGGCCCCATGCAATAAAAATATAAACATATTTCACCGATGAATTCCATGTGCTCATATAAATTAATTCTACACAAACTCATTCTTTATTTTAAAACATTAAATTGAAAATATTCTTAATATAAAACAAAAACCATAATTTTAAACCATATTTAAAATATGATTTTCCAAAGAATTATCAAATAACCATGATTTCAAAAACAATTAACTAAGATGTTTTTCCTTTACCAAATAATAAAAAATTTCCTATAAAAATAAAAATAAATAAATAAATCTAATACATAACGTTCTAGGAAATTTGGAGAAGAGTGGGAATCCACCAGCCACTCAATAAGAGATGAAAATGAATAATTTCATAATGAAACTTTTAGATCCCGGAAAAAAAATCAACTGCTCAAATTCATCGAGTCATGATCTCATAAAAATTATATATCATGGATCTATACAATATATAATATATCTAATACTCCATGTGAGTGGAGAAAAATATATCTTAGGTAAAAGTGGCAATAAATAGACTTGTCGTTGATTTCGGAGATCTAGCACACCAATATCGATTTATACTAGTTTACAGATCAAATAGAATCACAAATAATTCTTGTTATAGGAGGTGAGTTTGAGTGACGTATACGAGAGGAGAAAAATGGGGGGTTTTCTATAGATTAAGCTGAGTAAAACTCAAATTTTATGATCATTAAGTGAATGTAGAATTATCAGTCTGCATGGGTTGGGAAAGCATTTGTTAACTATGTGTATACTACTACCTCCAAAGAATACCCTCACATGTTTGTTCTTAACGGTTTGAAAAACCTTATTCCAAACATGATTTCCCCAATATGTACCCTTTCACGGTTTCTCTTGGTAAACCTCATGGTTTTGAAAAACTGTGCACATCCTCTTGTCCTCCTAAACTTGTCACATTTTATCCTAGAGAAAACTACATGGTTTTCCATAACTTCTCTCAAAACATTAACCCTTATAAACACTTCCAAAACACATCAAAACTAATATAAAACTACAAATACTCAACCCAACTATTATATAACATCAAATTACATAATAAAATATTAATTTACCTTAAACTAATGGTGTTATAAGTACTCATGACTTAAAGGAAATTATTTTGAAAAAAAAATTATCCTTTTTTCTCTGAATGATACTATTTGATATTTTCTCTAAATTATATAGCTCAATAATTCTTTATATTCATCAAAATATAAATAATATATTCATTTTGTAATGGATAACTAAATAAATATGTTTATATACAAAAACGGAACAGTTTTATGATTAAAATGTATGGAATAATTGTATTCAAATTAAACATGTATTTTATAGGTTACGGAGTGGCACCAATAATTTTGTTTTTCAGTTATGATGTTTACTGGAGAAGTATGAATTTTAGAAAATGGTAAGTGGGTAAAAACCTATATGTAAATTAGAACAATACAAGATCACTTATTGTGTTTCCTCATACACATTATATCTTTATTTCTATAAATGTGGATACATCAGTAGAAAAATTTATCATATAAATGAATTAGATACTTGGGATTTCATTTTTTGTAGAGTTGAAATTTTTATTGGGATTGAAAATTACTCATGTTTCTTATAAAATATTAATTTATCTAGGAAAATATTATTAGAAGTATTTAATATTTTCGGCATTGATGAACCCATATGGTGTCTACACAAATACTTATTAGAATAAAAATTATTAAAGAAGATTATGATAAGCCTATTAATGAAAAATAATTTAGAATGTTTATTGGTACTCATTAATACATGATTTATTAGATACCATGTATTGTGTTCTTTATCACCGTATATTATAGGTATAAATGAATTCGAAAATTTTCAAATTTCGAGAGACAATAGAATTTGGTGGTATGTATAAAATAATTCAAAATATGAAATTTTTTGTGAGAATAAATATTAGATGGACTTAAAGGGTTGCATAGTTCTCATTAGTCAAATCATATAGATACAAAAAACACTACATTATTATGATTATTCTTTATTATATGATTGTGTGTATCACTGAATTCTAATAAGAAACTATTATTCACTTTCAGATCCACTTCTGCACATTATATTGCTACATCACATGAAACTATAATAATGATATGGATAAAAAATCAACATGAGGTAATGAGTATTGATTATTAATAAACGATGATAATTGGTTGTTTAAACCAAAGTGATATAAAGATTTTTAATAAACTAATACTATATTAATGATAAAATTCTAGTGATATTGAGTATCATTTCCCAACGGGAAGGGTGGTGAATGGCATAATGAATATGTTATTTGTTCCAAAAAAGGAATTCCTTATTAATATTGTTACAATGCCTCTTCCAAATAATTTTTTAATAATTTGATGATATAAATGGGAGTGAATAAGATTTCACAAAAAAAGTTATATTTTTTCCAGTATCATCCCAATTTTTAATTGTTTTTTTATAATAGTGTTAATTAAACTACAGGGCATGAAATTTTTTTTAATATCTAATATATTTATCTTTTTATTGAGTGGTGTGACATTATTATGGAATATATATTTTGGATTTTTTGACAAAATATTCTAAGGTGATATCATTGTCTACTGTTCTTGTGGAAATCTTTGGTGTTTGGATTAATAACTATTGTTGTCTAAACTCAGTTATCTCACATATATTTTGATTTTGATGACATAGTACTCAGAATATCGAATATATTGTTTTCACCTCTATTACAATTTTTTTTATTATAAATAAGGAGGATAAAAGGTTTATATTGGTTTTTAGGGGATGTTGAACCTCTTAGATGGATGGATTAAATATAATCTATTGATAAAATGTCTAAATGGGATATTTTTCAACCCATTGAGAACTATGATTTATTTATAGTCAACACATGGTATTGATAATTTCTAGTGGTTAGGAATTTTTTAAGAAGATTAAAATAATATAGTGATATGTTATGGAATCTTGGTGTTTTATGATTTCAATGTTATAAGATATTTAAATTTTATAAAACTTGTCTATAAATAAGAGTCAAATTGATTTTAGATTTCATAGTTAAATGGTTTATCCTAATTTAGAAAATTGTATAGAAGAGTCACACTAAATATGATATCGATAAATAATTGTTACTCTAAAATAAAGAAGAATATGCATGAATAATTTAATCATACATTAGACTCATTATAAATTATAGATTGATAATTTGGTAAATAATTTATTTACACAAAATACATAGGACTATATCTAAAATTAATCTTAAAATATAAGAGTTTCATGAATTTTCTTGTATGTATTTATCGGTACAAAACTTGAACTTATGGGTAAAATAGAAGCATATAAGGGTATATATAAGAGACATGTGACTTTTAATGAATATGTATAAGGTGGAACAACTCAAATATAATCATAAAAACAAATAAATTAGGGTATATGTAAGTGTGACATTAATTATGAAATAGATATGTATGTGTATACAACATGAACATAAAGGTAAATAACTATTAAATATGTTTTGATCTGATTTTCAAGATGATTAGTAAGAGTGAATTCCATATGAAAAGATATATTTATTAGTAAATGGGAGATTCAACTTGTTATATAATGTTATCTCACAAAATATGGTGTATCTAAGATTATATCATGATTTATGATGTCTATATATGAGTTAATAGGATGTTTTGGTAGATTAACATGAGTATTTTAGTGGGTATGTAAGATTCCATTTGTTGATCTGTGAATATTAAAATGAATCTCTTATTTAAAACATAAGAATTTATTTATAATATGTTGAGTTTTAATTCAAGTCATAAAAATCATAATATATAATGATTTAACTATGATTGAATCTAAGAATTAGATGAAAATTTTGGAAGAAAATTGTGTCTGATGAGGGTATCCACATATATTATGTTCTTGTATGTCTTTATGTAAAAATGAGGAATTTTTTTTTTGTTAAAATTCCTCTCTAATAATTATAATTTCCCTAAGAGAGTGGGGGTGAATCATTATCACATAGATTATAACCATTTAATCTATTGATCTTGATCTTTTTCTACCAATACGAGAAACACTTCTTTTCTCTCCCTTTATCATGAAAGGAGATGAATGAAATAAATAGAACATAGATAATTTTATATGGTTCACCTCAATCGATCTAGTTAAAGGAGAATTCAATATATTATGTGTTGATGCACCAAAAAACATTAAGGAACACTATATTACTTGGTACACACAATTGATAGGTCTCGTAGACCCTCTAAACGTAGTACTCTAATAAGATGAGAATGTCCACCACCACTAGACAAAGTGATGAAATCATTATTCTCTTTGTGTCCCTCTTGAACTTCTTTACAAGTATAGGATTTCTATGACACACATAACATAGAATTTCTATTTGACACCATCTAATCATTTTCTAGTAAGATTATACACCTAGAAATACATATTTATTTTCTTCTATAAATCTTTCATCATCATAATCATCATCATTGTTATATATTTATGCATGAGATAAAATAAAGGAGACCGTATGATAAGAGTAGAAGAAGCACCAGGCCTAGGGTGGTCGAAAGTTATGGAGAGGTAGGCTATCTACGTGAATCAATTTCACCCCCTTAGGCTTCAAGGAGGTGTAATTGGAGAGGAATGTGACATTGGATCAAGGGATGGAAAGAGAATCAAGGTAATTTGTGACTTTATTCCACTCTCTCCACGTATATGTAACTTGAATACTGCTCTTTAGGTGATCCTTACATCTTCTAATAGTGTACATGACTGACCAGGGGATGAATCCTATGTCCAGTAGTTAGTCATGGATGATCATCAAGTCATTTTCTGCAAGGGATATGTCCTTATTTTTCTGATTACACAAGTTGAGCTCAGTGAGAAGTGCCTTGGCCTCCACCCGAAGTGCGCTTCCAGTACCAAAGTGATCCGTGAATTCAAGGAGCACACCACCTCCCATGTTACAAACCACTCCTCCTCCTATAATGATTCATTAGTTTCATGATCCATTAGTGTGGAGCATTAAACCTTTTGATTGGGGGCTCCATCTTACCCACTACCACTGCATACCAACCATGGGAGCAGCCAGATCGGGGCAAGCCTTCAATTTTAAAAGGGAGGGAGCTTCCGACTAGCCCTTGAGAAGGGTGACCATATCCATAAGCAAGCATTTGGTTCGCACTATGATGGACCATACTGATGATTTCCACCCCTCGTATTTAGATTTATTCTATGCCTTCTATATACACCAACATCCATCACTGAGTACTACCGAATCTGCCAACCGCTCCGAGCCTTTATCTGGTATTCCCTGGAACCCTCTCTCAATGAACATTGGACCTCAGATCTCATTAGAGTAGACTAATATAGAGACACCAATGAACTACAAAATGGCATTAGAACATTATACTTTGAACAATATATGGTTGGTAGTCTCCTTGCTTTTTTTGCAACAGTACTTGAACCAGGAGGCTAGACTGATTCGCATTTTCCAAATTCCCTCGTCTGAAGGGATTTCTGAGTTCCTCACTATCCAGACAAGAGAGTTGTATTTGGATTTTCTGGCACCATGTTAGCTAGAACCATTTATCATGTTGTTCTTGGGGGAAGGAAATCCTACGAATGTCCGTTTCTATGAACTTCCAAGAATGAGACAGTGTAAACACGCACTTTTCTGACTTTGAGATAAAGGAGATATAATTGAAAATGAATTTATGTTCCTAGTCCAATACCGCATTAATTAAATTCAAATGTGGGATCTCCTCCTTGAAGGTAATAGTGGGGATAGGACACCTCGAGAAGAAAGCATGAAGCCCACCTAGTTACTAATCTGGAATAGGATGCTGCCATCTCCCACGAGCCAGCGGGAATGCTGATGAACGCTATAAACCAATGGACAAATCATATTCTAAATGGTGGAGCCCTAGACTCATTCAGTTTCGATAAAACTAGTATAGTTGTGTTGCATGATCTTCTACTCGAAGGTCTGATTCACCACAATCTCCCAAGCCAACATGGAATGCATGCACTGCACCATTCCCTCGACACTAATTACATTAATCTATCCCCCCCTTATTTTTTGGCTACGCCATTCTTCTGAAGATTTCCTCTTATTTTAATTTTTTCGTCACTTTTATTTGGAATCAAATTGTTAGGTTTGAACCAAATTTTTATAGTATTGTTTAGAGTTTTTTTATTATAATTAATGGGAACATTACAAGACATTAAAAATTCCAAATAACACATGGTTTTTTACACTACTGGGAAAATAAACTATACCAACGGTTTGGAACCATTGGTATAGGCCTCTAAACCGTTGGTATAGCCTATACTAACGGTTTGGAGAACCGTAGGCAAGTAAGCCATTGGAATATGTCAATATCAACGGTTTTTGGTAAACTGTTGGTATATACCTATACCAACGGTTTTGAAAACCGTTGGTATAAGTAATATGAAAATCTATACCAACGGTTTCTTAAAATTGTTGGTATATGTATTTCCAAAAAAAACATTCGCTTGGATTTGATCCCAAGACCTGCAGTCTATCATTGAACGACCTAACCACTAACCTAACATGATGTTTGTGAACATAATTTCCTAAATATATATATGTATCGTCATAATTATTTTAAATTTTGATATATAGAATGTTCTGGTTAAGAGGATCTGATAAAAAATCAAAGGACCTATACCAACGGTTGTCAAAACCGTTGGTATAGGTCCATAGAATCTAGGAAGAGATGTTGAAATATTGGGGACCTTTCCCAACAGTTTTGCCAAACCGTTGGGAAAGGGTAGGCTTTCCCAAGGGTTTGGCCAAACCGTTGGGAAAATTGGCCACAAATTGGACCTTTCCCAACGGTTTCGGCCAAACCGTTGGGAAAGGGTAGGTTTTCCCAATGGTTTGGCCAAAACCATTGGGAATAGTGGCCAAAAATTGTACCTTTCCCAACGGTTTGGCAAAACTGTTGGGAAAAGTGGCCACAAAGTGGACTTTTCCCAACAGTTTGGCCAAACCGTTGGGAAAGCCTACCCTTTCCCAACGGTTTTGGAAAACTGTTGGGAAAAGTGGCCACAAAGTGGGATTTCCCAACGGTTTGGCCAAACTGTTGGGATAGGTGGTATAGAAGTGTTTGGAAAAGTCACATTTCCAGTAGTGTAATGAAATATATCCTTCATTCACTTTTTGGGAAAAATGTTCACAAACTAAAAAGTCTTAGCAACTACATGGCATGATGCGCCAAAACATAACATTATTCTTTTTTCATATACTACAATGTGGCAATCATCACTAAAATGATGCCTATTTTCTCAAGTTTCACAATTTCATGGTATATAAAACAATAGTGTGGCCAACTATAGTTGTCCAGATCCACAAAACTCGTTCATTAACAATTCCATTGCTCCTTGTTATCCCACCATCTAATTGATTAACTCACAAAAAATTGCCACACCTTGTTGAACTCACTATGGAATGATATCCTATATGATAATAAATCCACCAAATACTTGATTTTATTAAAATAGAACCCTATATGACACAAATTCTATCTAAAACATGTACATACTATCTTCAAAAAGGGATGTGACATAGCCATTTTTCACACCATTTTTTACCATGAATTTTCTAGTGGTCCTGAAATAATATAAGACATCCCATTTAGACCATCTATTCTTTTTTTATCTTACATTGGAAATTTAGTGACTGTTATGATTCAAACATAAAAATTTCTCTTATAAATCAGGTTCTATATAAGCATAGATGTCTCTTAGTTTCTCAATCAAGTATTAGTGGATCTCTTGTTCACATACGACCTCATCTGCGTCCCTATATGGATAGGATAATAAAATCCTCTCATGAATTCATATACATCATTTCCAACCCTCCCAAGCACACCCCTAAAATCTATCACAACTAAATAGTTCCATAGGTCAGCCACCAATTTATTTGGAGGCTACTCAGGTACTGTATTTGAGTTTTCTTTTCCATATTTTTTCATCCTTACAAGAAACATTATGGAATAACCTTAATGAATATAGAGTAGTCAACATGTTAAATTATTATCCATCATCTATTATATGGAATTTCTAGATGCACTATGACATATTTTTCTCAAATAATAATTATTCTACATTATGAAGATGGGTTTTTGAAGTAAGGTATGTCTTCTTGGAATAGGTATTTACCAATAGAATCAAAACTTTCTAAGCATAACTTTTTTATCCATCTAAAAAATTTCATCAAACACAATATTCAAAACCTATAATTTGTTTTTGGAAAATAGGAAAGCTTGTAATGAAATTTTGTGGAAAATAATGATATTGACAGGAATATGAAGATTTATGTTTAAATGTAATCACAAATATTATTTGCCACTATAAAGAAGTATTTAAAATATAATTGGTTGAGAATCAATGTGATTATCATGGGTGCATCACGTTAAATTTTATAATTATTTAATATTAGAGAATTGTTTTGAAACATTTATAAAGATTATAACATATATACTTATTAAAAATTAGTTGAGGATTTTTGGAGATAATCTCATAAGATCAGTTTTGGAATAATAATCATGAGAGAATAAAAATGTTGTTCTATTGTGGAATTTAAAATTGTGTAATTATAATTTTATTACTTTAATTAGAATTTATATTGTTTAATTACGATAATTTATTGTGGTATCATGATGATAATATATAAAAACTGATTAAGGTATAAGTTTTTATAAAGCTTTTAAAGAAACTATGATAGAATATAACAGACTATGGGATTATTATACAAGGAGAAGAGGATGGATATCAACATCCAAAAAAACCAATGGTGGAATGTTCATTCACAAGTTATTTTCCCTTTATAAGTTTTTTATATTTCATTTAGTAACAATTTAGTTATTTTTTTCTTAATTAATTGGTTCTATGTATTTTAATAGTTTTAAGGATATAATATTTTTTATAGATTCAACTTGATAATAATTTTTTTGTTTGTATCATGGAAAAATATTATACATCATATATATAATCATCCTTCTTGGAGGTAAGCCTCATTAACTAATATTCTATGTTCCTTTTGTTTTTTTCATTATGATATGTCAGAGGGACCAATATTTAACAAGTAAGGTGATTTTGATATGGTAGGAAAGAAGTTCTAACAATTATTCACCCCCTCATAGTGTTTAAAAAATCCCAAGTGATCTTAATTGTGGTTGAAGACATGATTTTCTTATTTTTTAAAATAAATACTTATGTTTAAAAATTATTTTTATAATTCCCTTGATATTGGAAATAACTTGATCCATTGTTTGTTTCTTATTAATTATAATTTTTTAGATTTTTTAATCTTTCATATATAAAAAATCATTAATATTAATAAGCAGTGTAAACTTTTCTCTTGAGGATGAATACCATTGTGTTTTTAAAAGAATATTAACCTAAAGCGTTTTAGTATTGATAATTAAAAGGAAAAAATATTGGTAAAATTCCTTCAATAATTTTCAATTTCACCACATATTTTCATATTATTTTGCATTCTATAATTTTTTTCTCTTATATTTTATACCTTATCCTCTATATGTGTCACCATTGTTTACTCATTACCATTATATGAAAATAATACACAATGAATTATCCAAAACATTTTCCCTAACACTGTGATTTTAAATTTTTTATTGTATAGCATATGATTATTTTATCTTTTTTCATTGAAAACCATTTTTATTCAGTATATGAAAACAACTTTAATAGGGTAAATTTAAAAAAGAAATTATCATTATAAAAACAATAGTGTTTAATTTTTTACATAAAATTTGGTAAATTGATTTTGTGGAAGAAATATTTTCATATAAGATTCTATGGTTATTGGGATTTGTTTTATTCAACAAGAACAAGTTTTGAATTTTATCATGAGTGAAAAAAGTGGAATAGAAGAAGGGTTACGAAACTTACAATAGTTATGATTACTCTTACTAATGGTCCTCCATATGCCATATATTTTGAATAAATGATCATAAAGTTTTTTAGATATTTAAAATATTCTAAGTAATAGTTTCATTAACTGTGTATTCATGAGATTGATCCTTTTTTTAAGACCATGAATTAACTATAAACTAGAGTATGGGAAATAGAAAAGTCTACTGGAATATAAAATTATACATTTTTAATGTGAACCTATTTTTTGATTAAAATTTATAATAGAGATTAAATTTTGTGATATAATAAAAAATATGAAGAAAAATTACTCTATAGAATATTAATTTTCAATATTCAAACATTTAATGTTCCAAATATTCATATACATTCAAAGGATAAAATATGATTGAAAAACATCAGCACTCAATATTATAAATATTTACCATTACATTATTTCAAGGGGTTAACCATTAAAAAAATATAAATGGGTTCTCTTTTAATATTATACATTTTAAATATATATTACATTTTATTTCTCTCCCTCTCTTCTTCTTCTTTTTCTATTTTGTACTTATACCCTTATTACATTCTCATCTCAATCATTGATAGAGAGATAATATTTCCACTTGTTTAATGGAGGGGGAGATATTTATTTGAGGTAATTATTGAATAATTTTTTCTATTTATATTATTCTATGATTTTAATAGTGGTTAACATGATTAGGTTATAGAATAAGTCTCTTTTATCTACCATCATCTTCCATTTCTTGTTTATAATTTATACTATACTTTATAATTATAAAAATTATTATAGTTGAGTATCATTGTATTGATGAAGTGAGTGATAATATTCAATATGAATACATATTGGTGTTGGATAATAAAAATTTTAATATGAGTATGTTGATAAAAAGGTGTTGGTAAATATATTTAATATAATACTGAGATTAAATTATATTTAAAATAATAATGACAACCTCATTATAAACTTATAATGACTACATCTTATTTTCTTGATTATTATATTATGTTACCTATATTTTTTCATTATTTTTAATTCATATATATATATATATATTAAACCCCAGATTGCAATATTATTCCTTTAAAATAAAAATATTTTAAATAAATAGTGATACATAATTTAAATTGTTCAGTGACTGGCCTCCCCAAGATATCAAACTTTGGTACACCACTACAGTGAATTTATGGTTCAAATTTATTGAATTTGAATCTTGAAAAATAACTCTTTCCCTTTGATTCCATATTTTATGTGGCAAAACACTTGAATAAATTTTTTTATAAATACACATAAAAAATATAAAATTAAAAAACTAAAAAATAAAGATTTATTTAATATTGTTTTATGAGATCTAGAAATAAAGTATTTTTAAAATTAAAATCCATGATATATGTGCTCATGTTTGAAAAATTTTAACGAGAACATGATATATGATTTTAAAAAATTAAGACACATAAAATTGTAGAAATAGTAGAAAATGAGGAGAAATCACATTTGTTTATTCATATCCTTTAAAACACACCTATATTAAAATTGGTGTTAAAACACTATGATCCTATAGTTTTTTATAGTAAAAAAATAAAGCACCCCATGGTGGGTTAATCTCAATATCAAATTTCCTTTTCTTATATTAAGTTTTTTATTAGTTTAGTTTTAATTTTAAAGACAATTATTTCCTATTATTATAATATTAAAGGGTTTGACAACTAATATATAAACTAAAGGATTAATTAGATAAATAGATTCATGATTAATGTCACATTATCTAAATTTTAACTACCCAATTTTTTAAACTATATGAGTTGAAATACGGGGTAGTTTAATATATGTGTCAGGGAGTGTCAACTAGATCAGGATTTTTTTTATTTTTTAGGAATATCAATATTAAATGAATATTAATTATCATTTTTAATTATGGAATTAATTTTTAGAGATTTAACTTGACATTTTAAATAAGTTATTTTATATAATTGTTGATAAGATTTTTTTGGAATTCTATTTTGAAATAATATTTTCTGTTTTACCAATTTCTTAAACAATTACCCTTCAAACACTATCCCAAAATATTTTACCCATATTATGAGGTATTCTATGAACTTTTAGATATATTTCGTATAATTCCCACACTTTATTGATAGATATACTTATTCCATGTTAATATTAGAACTTTTAATGTGTTTTATTTTTATGGTTTGGAGTTTTGGAGAATTATTTGTTATAAATAAAGAATATCTATAGCTATCGAAATTTATAATTTGAGACCTACCATTTACTTTAATTTTTTTTTTGTCCTTTAGAATACATGATTTACCATAGTGGTTTAATCTGTATTATGTTTTTATGTTTCCATACCAACCTTTAATTATAATATTTTTTATGGATTTATTAGGTTTGAGTATGGGGGAAGATCCTATAATGTATATTGTTTATGAAGAAATTCATTTAATTGTGGTATATGTTGTTTATTTCAATTCTAGGTAGTGGGAAGAGAGAAGTGGAAATGGTTCATTTTTCCATATACTTTATTCATGTCATCCTTTTCCAAAAATAAGTAAAAAATAAATAAATAATAGATATGAGATTGAATTCTTTATTGTGCTTACTTTTAATATTTTTTTTCATTCTCTATGATTATCTTCCAAATAAACTTCCATGAATATAATTAAAAAATAATAAAGGAGCCGAATTATAATGAAATACCACATTACATTCATTATGTATTAAATAATCACTAACATTCAAAAACTGGGTGTTGTGTTTCACATTTGTAAGGAGAATTGAGTGAGGTTTTTTTCTTGTGTTTTTACATGAATATTCATTGGATATTATTTAAGAGTTTTTCGTACTATATTTTTCTTTTTAGTTTTAAAATTCTTTTACAAACCAATCCTTAGTAACCAAATCACATTGAAAATATCTCATGATTGAAGACATTTTTTCATTTTTTGTGATTTTTAATGATGATAGTTTTTAAAAGAATATAGTGATACATGAATTTTACAGGTATGAGAATAACTCTAGATTAAATTTCCCTTATGTGAACATTACCATGAACATCTATGTGACAAACATTTTGATTTAGTCATGGATGAAATTTTGAGGTTTGAAAAAATTTAATTTTAAGTGAAGAAGAAGAAAGTGAATTGTTTTTCATAGATGATAGTGGACAGATTATATATTTAAAATTTTCTTTTAAATTATATGATTTTTTATATCTCTATTAATTTTATATGGATATTAATTTGTTATTTACCTAGAAGTGCAAATGATTAGGTGTAAGGTTCTGATCATGAAGTGAAAAATTCTTTATTTTATCCCTTAAACATAGATCTTATTTTTTGGTGTTATGTATCGTATTATTTGATCATTTTTTATTTAACCATGATTTTTCATTAATTATATAATAATAAATTAAAAGGATAACTTTTACCTTTTTTATTTTCCTAAAAAAACAATAGTTTTGTATTTTTTTCATAACATTCAATATAATAAAAAAATGAAAATTTCATTTCTTAAGATTCTGTGGTTATTGGGATCCATTTCATTCAATTAAAACTATTATTGAAGCCAACCAATGGAGGCCATAATTATGTATAAAAGTTATTTTATGAAATACACCAACAATTTTGATGAATTTTATGGTTTGTCCTATATCTCATAAATTTTTAGTCCAAATGAACCAAATTATATGGTGATATATCATTTTTTGGAAAATAAATTCCTTAACTATGAATTTTATATATTGAACAATTTTCATAGACATAAATTCATGGAAAACCATACGATGAGAATTACAAGAGTCTTTGAGGCAAGAAAATTTGAATTTATTAATGTTTCCCTAAAGATTTATATATGGTTTCAATGTTGCTAATATTTTGTTTTATAATATTTAATATATAAATAAAAAACATCATAGATCATATATTTTCATTATTTATACATATAATAAGAATAACATTCATAAAAATTTGATGGATTGAATTAGAGAAAAAACATGTCACTTATCTAGATTATAATGGTATATCTCCACTTATTTTCCAAGATTTATCCATTTTCAAAAAATATCGATGTGTTTTTTTGTAATATTATAATTTTTACCATATATTTGTATCTCTTTCCCTATCTCTATTATAACAAAAATTTTAATCAATTTTATGCTTCTCCCATTATTACTTTCTCATCTCTATCAATGATGTAGAGTTAACCTCTATTCTTGTTTGAGAGATGATGAAGTGATGCTATTAGTTACATTTCCAATAATATTTTAATGTAATTTTATTCGTATAATTTATTAGTAGTGAATTTGATTAAGGTTTGTGATCATTCCCTTTTCCTACAATTTATCTCTTTTTCATATTCAATATTTCTAATCTCCACTTTCGTTACAAAGTTGTATACGGGGAGTATATTTATGGTGATGAAATGATGGATATTTCCATACATATAGATGTTTTTTGTAGGATAATTATAATTTTAAAAGAAGGGTGTGGAGTTATCTTTATCTGTCTCTACATTTAGAGTAATAATGTTATAAAATCCTTTTAAATATAATAATAATTACATAACTATATACTCATAAGAAATCTAAATTTCTCTCTTTATAACCCTATTATGTGTTTTATTCCTTATAATTCATATTCATATATATATATATATATATATTGATTATAAAAAACAAATATTATATTTGTATTCAATTTAATTTATATGATTTAATGATAAATTTTTACAATTAAAGAATAATGTATTGTCAGTGGCCTCATCGATAGGTCATCTTTGGGGACATAATTATGGTTCAATTTTCAATTAAAATTATTAAATGGAATATATTGAAAATTGTTATTTTATAAACACCTACTTGGTTACCAATATTTCTTTTGGGAAAATAGATTGGTATTTCTCAAATTGATTATCATTCATGAAAACATTCTAAATATATGAGGTGACTTATTCATCAGCAACTCTGAATTATAGTATTCCTTGATTCATTATTCAATGAAATCTACAGGACTATGAATAATAATGAGATATCACAAAACCCATTCACCCAGACCTAATACTATAAAAATAATATTAAAATACTAAACTTGATTAAAACAGAAGTGAAAAAACATTAACCATACATAATTACAATATCAATAACCAACATAGAGTCATATACATACACAATAAATTTTAGGTTTTTGGTTTTATATATTTAATATAAACCATGTATGTAACAAAACCTTGTCTTTATCATCATAGGTAAATTTTACCATTAAACAAAAATTTATTGTTCAATAAGAATACATAAAAATATCTCTTAAAATTATCCACAGATGATACCCTATTAGATATATCTTACATCGTATAATTATTCATAACCTTGGGAAATAGAAACATAAGAGAGTTTCATCTCATATAATCAGTAGGGTAGTCATGTACAATATCAATCAATGATTGTATGGAATCATAATATATGGAAAAGGCTATCAGAGAATGATCATAGCTTAATAAAGTCATACCTGATCATTTGTCGATAAAATTTATTATTTATGGAATGAATATATTTATAATAGGAGACATGATTTATAAGAGTATGTTATCATCAATAATCAATAATGAGCTATGAGATCATATCATAAGAATAGGATGTAAGGCTAATGAATAAAAACAATTATATAAAATTATTTCTTTTTTAAAGGATCATTTATAATACTATCACTGTGGAAAAATTACCAATGTGGACTAGGATCACTCCCCGTTCTAATAATTTCTGTAGTCATGGCTCACTTCCATGATTATCATGGTGGGAAAAGATCAGTAATGGAATTGGTTCACTCCCCATATTAGTTCATATTATCTCATGAGATATCATTCATTAACCAATACCTTAGAGGGACATAAACTTTTGGGCCAAAAAATAACTTATTTAAAACCATATATCAGTTGTCCATAATACCATAAAAACATTTATCCAAACATAACCTATGGATATGACATAAGTTTCATAAATATTTCATCAGAACTGAATTAACCCATTGAAACGTAATGGTTTTAAAAGAACAATACATAAAATATCATCATAATTGTCAATATGGGGAAAGAAATTGGATTGTATCATAATATTATAATCCTAGTGGAGGATAATAAACATTTAATAATGATCACATAATATAAATTTTTTATTAAATGGTCCTTTAAACATTTCATTTAAAACCAGGAGATTATCCTTTTTATTCATTATCATTAAACAATTAAAAAATATAGTGAAAATGATTCTATTTTAATGTAATAATGTCTACCTATAAAGTCATATTCAAATAAATGAATGGTGATTCCATTTAGAAGAACCATTCACTCCGTATTTATTAAAAGGGAACAATCTTTTCAGAATTGTGTAAAATGCAAAAAATAGATTATTCAGAAAATATTTAAAAATTTATTTTTAAACCATAGTAAATAAATGAAAACATAGTTAAAACAAACATAATAAAATATTTCATGTATATTTAAAAACTTCCACAAAACAATTTCAAGAAAATTTAGATGTAATGAAAATATTACTAATGAGAAAAAGAAGAAATAAGGCTTGTTTTTAATAAAATCATTTTCTATATGATTTTAAATACTAAATAGAGTAAAATATATGAAAAACATGAAAACCAAAAAAAATAAAACATTATAAGAAAACATATGTGATTTAAATGATTACAATTATATAATTTCTATCAATGTTAAATTAACATTGACAATAAAAAAAATAAAATTTATTGTAACATAAACCCTTAACTAAAGTCATGAATTACTTCATATGATTTCAAACCTCTTAAAAAATTTATATAGATTTATTATAAATATTTTTCAGTACCATTTTAATATAAAAACTAATATATACATATTACTATATATCATTCCATTATAATTTACAATTACCTATATATTAATAGTTATTCATATAAATCTTTATTCAGTTTAAAATTGGGTTTACCATAAGAAAAACATGTCCACGATGGAAAAATAGGAGAATAAAGATTCTGAAATAATGTTTGGGAAACTAAAAAGGGTGTTTGAAACCAAATCACGAATAATGAATAATAGGAAGATAAATAAATATCTATATTGAATAAAATGATTCTATAAACACCCTTAAAAATAATTTTTAGAAAAATAGAGTCCTTACACTTCATTTATCCTTGTGAATGATCTAATATATAATGATAGGGTGGAGTAAATTCAAAGGTAGATTATCAAATTTCTCTAGAATATTGAAATTAACATTGCATTACTTGAATATTTCATGGAATTTCCCATATAATCTATGTTCCTCAATGAACATGGAACCCAAAAAGGATAATTCAATGGAATTAGAGAGTATACATAAGAAGAAGTGTTTTATATGTTATTACATCACAACTTATAATAAAAATTCAATACATAAGATAAATTTATATCCATTGTATCAATTTTTTCATTTATTTTTAATGATGCATTATGTGATATTGGAGACATAATAATTATAATTCCACATTACATTTTTTATTCATTTTTAGATGATAGTGGTGATGCACATTAGAGTGTTTTTTAAAATATTAAATAGATCCACTAAATTTCCATTCAATTTAATAGAAATATATTGTAGTTTGATTATAGAATATAAAATTCCCATATAACTTATATGTTATGAAAATAGAGAAACACAGGACCCCAATACATTCACTCATTATCTTGGACTGACCCTTTTATGAAGACAATAAATATCATAACTAATATACATGAAGGAACTCTAACACTGAAGCTTTCTAATATCCCTATCCACTTTAACATTTTTGGTTCCATGAAGTAACCATATGAGAATAATTTACTCTTCACACTATCACCAAATCAAAAACTCTATAACTCTAAATGAACTAGTATACTACAAGAAATTTTATGTTTTGGTAATCTGATATGATTTTAAAATTATGTGAATGAAAAATAAGGGGAAATGGAAAATCATATGAAACCATTTAATGATGATATGAATGATGATTTATGTTATTAATTTTTATTATTTATTTAAGGAATAATTATCTTATTTTTCAATTTCAATGTTTGAAACCAATGTTGTAGAGGTAAATAAACCAAAATTCACTTTATCATTTGTTTATCCTCAAAACCTAGATTTAAAACACATTTTAAATAAACTAAAATATTTTTTTCAAATAGAAGGAAAAAATATATTGTTCATTTCTAGTAACTTCAATCCTATCCATATATAAAAACATATATTGATTTTGAGAGAGAATGTGGAATCAATAGGTTGAGATTTAGGAGATATAACTTGGATTAATCCAAAAATCTATATGCACTATATTTTCTTGGAAGAAGATTGAAAACCTACTATATATCCATATATATGAATTATCCAAATAAGGATCAAGTTATTTAATATAATTATAAATGAATTATTAGGATTACATATAGTCTACTCTATTTTTGACACTCAATGGGTGAGTCTCATTCATATGGTCATAAAATACCTGGGATGGACATAAGAAAGAATGATCATAATGAACAAGCCATTATGAGGGTAAATAATAATTGAACAGTCTATATATACTATAGGATGCTAAAGTTGGTTATAAGAAAATTCCATTTTCTTATCCCATTTATTGACCAAATGTTTGATTATCAAGACAAACTCATTAATTGTTGACAGATTGATTCTCATGATACTTTTTGGGGCTCATTACACTTGAGGAATAATAGAAAAAAAATTTATCATGTTCTTTTGTTACCTTTTCCACTATGGTAATTGAAAAATGCCTACTACAAGGCTTGGGAAAAAAAATTTATTTTCCCTGTGTAGCATAGTGGCTGACCAAGTTCATCTCACTTGAACTGAATTTATATTAGATTCACCTACTTATTATATATCACCTAAGATACTTTTTTGGTGTTTTGTAATTAAAAGAAGTAAATGAAGATTTTTTTTGTGTTTTTGATTATTTTAATCAATGAAATTAAAAATAAATATTTAAACTAAAATGTGAAACTAAAAATAATGAAGGAGACAAATACATGGTCTTGGGATCATCCTTGGAATCAATAATTATTCTCCGTTAACTGTTTGATTTTTGATTAATAATAAAAAATTTAAATATAATGTTTGAATTATTATTTTTTATTTAAATATATGAAATCATTGTTAGCCTAAGAAATATTAATTCCACCTCCTCCAATAATTAGGGTTGATGACTCACCGTGGTCTAAGGTGTTCCATCTTTCAGGAACTAGATCTATAGATGTTATTTCTTCCATTGATTATATCAAATCCTTTATATGAAGTGTTAACCAATATACAGAGGGAAAAAATTGAGAAAAAGAAGAGAATATACTGAGTTTAATGTCATTAGTGGGTAGTCACCAAATCAATGATGTTCATCTCACCATTCATGATACACAAATCTAATACAATATTTAAAATAAACTTCATAGAAAATTTAAGAAAAAATTGTCCTTATTTCAAGACAATCCTAAGGGTCAACCACTAATTTTTGCGAGTAAGATATCATAATGGTGGAAATGTAAATAATAGAAGAAGAAGAGAAATAGAATAAATGAATGGAATAAATTTAAAAATAATGGGATGATAATATAAAAGCATAAAAGAAATTATAATTTTCATGTGTAAGAGAGAGATAGATAAAAAAAAGAAATTAATAAAGGAAAGTTATGTAATTAATAATGAATTCTAAAATAATAACAATATCGACAATTATTATTATTATTAAGATGGTTTTTTTGTGAAAAAAACTATAAGGTAAGGTGATTAAAATTAAAATTGTGAAAATGATAATAATAATAATAATAATATTTTTAATGTTAAATATTGTTATTATTATTATTGAAGAAAAATAATTAAAATATTAAAAGAAGAATAAGATCATGGTAGAAAAATTTGAATTAACAATGCATGGTTTTTATTTTAACAAAACTAAAAATGAATTACATTTAAATAAAAAAAAATTAAAGAAGATAATAAAATAAAAATATAAGAAAAAAGGGAATGGAATTCAGGGAATCCTCGACCTTTGGAGAAATCCCTATGTAAGGTGTCAGATGTCTTTGAGACTGGGGGTCCTGAACCCTTTTATAGGCATTGAGAGAGGGTCAGTCTCTCATTATCCTTCAAGGATCCCACGATAATGGGGGTTTTCATATTTGAAATCACACATGTCCAACCCACGTGTGTAAAATTCCACAGGTAAGGAGTCCATGTGGTTCACTAATTGCAGCCAGCTTCAATGCAACTTGGAAGCTGCTATAGAAGTGGTATTGATAGTAATTGGGATGGTAGTTTCCTGGTGAGTTAGTGGGTGGCCAGTGATGCCTTGCAGTGAAGCTGCGACTGAAGCATGGTGAAGCCAGTTGGACAGAACTATTTACAGTCACGAGATGTTGCGGTGACGAATGTTCTTCCTTCCTCCAACCTTCATAATGGTTAAAGGAGCTCTGGTTGTTCTTTTGTGGTTCATCTGAGGAGCAGAAATGGTATAGAAGTGGAAGTGGGGGAAATCCATGCAAAGATGATACTAGAGAAGTGGTGGTCTAGTGATCTGGCGCAGTTCTCAGGTGATTAGTGGGGAGATTAGTCTTTGTAACTATGTTGATGGTGTTTCTAAAGGAGTCCTCTGATGGTAGTAGGTAGTTTTGGGAATCATCCAGAGAAGCAAAGAGTGAATACGGAGTAGTAGAGTCGAGAAGAGGTTAGAGGACCGGTGGTGGAGCACATCAGAGATATGGCAAAGTACGGTGGTGCTCGTGTACCACATAAAGACATGGTAGTGGGGTGAACTCCCATATAAAGCTCAATGTGGCTTCGATCGGCCTGAATTATACAACGGGGTGGGCTCCCAAACTCACTACACGCACGATCATGCTGGCCACACATACACACAACCTGTGTTTAAGCCTTCAAAGTCTCTAAAACCTCACGATGCTTGATGATCGACAGGGCTGCGCATAGCCCTGACTCCTTATTATCTAACAGTTCTTACAGGCCCTCCCAGGACTAGTCAAGCCATCCATCCCACCATTTTTGTGTGGGATAAGTGGCAGGATGACCTAGGTTTAAGGGTTACTTGTTCCATTCCTTATTATTAAATAAATTATTAAAAAATATTTAGATAAATTTTCAAATCTAAAAAATATTCATTATGAATTCTAAAAATGAGGTTTAAATATATGATCAACGACTTTTATAATTTCAAAATAATTCCACATCCTTACAATATAAACTCCCACATTCCACTAAAACATTTAAATTGAAGGGTTTTATCATCAAAAAATACTAAACAATTATTGAAATTTAATAAAAATATGCACAAAATATTGGTTTGTTAAATACCCTTACACTTAAACCATGCTTGTCCTCATGCATTAAATTTCAACATTTAGTTTAATAGGAAACCGATGTTATCTATATTACAATTTTAAAATAATAAAATCAAATGATTATAAATTTTAAATCAAAATTTCAAAATTCACGTAAAATAAAAAATTTCACTTATGAAATTTTAAAGAAATAATCAATTATAGTATTTCACTTTTTCTCCCTTAAAAAATGATGTAAACTCCCTTCTCATTCATTCATGTTCTTCAAATAATTATTATTAAAAATTGCAATTTTTGATCTACCAAACAATGGATTCTTTTCTCTCATCACTAATGATAAATCTTAAGTAGAGTTATTCTCATATAATTAATAAATGATCCTTATCCATGGGCTTGAAAAGGAACTAATTTCTCCACAAGGTAAAGAAAAAAGGAATATAAAATTAGGCGGACATACAATAATGGATCAAATGAATTTGAGTTATATGTTTGGTAAGATTCGATGCTTTTAAAAATTAAGGCTCAAGGATGAGGTTTGTCTTTTAATAATGAATTATATTAAAACTAAATGTGTCATGAAATTATCCCCTTTATTTTATAAAACCACCCAAATTTCCTAAAACTACATGAAAATATCATGATCAATTTAAGCATAATGAATTATTTATACACCCTCTAGAAATATATACTATTTTTATCATTTTCAAATAACATTTTCATTTTTTTCATCTTAGAATGTAATTCATAAATTCAAATTAACATCCACCACTAATCATCATATGATATAAATCATAGAACCAGTAATATATATTGTTGTTTTTCCTAATCCTAACCCATTTTTCTCAATTTTTGGTCATTTTTGTAATTTTATTTTTTTTATTCAGGAGGGGAAAACAATGTAGTATCATAAATGAATTAGAAACCTTTAGTTATTCTCTCAATAAGCCCCCCAATATTTTTTCCTTATAATGTAAATCAACCCTTCCACCATGATTCCCTTTACCCCCAAACATCAACATTAAAATATCTTGGAAATACTAAGATTATGGCAGGAATGGATAAAAATTCCTTGAAAAATGGCCCATCCCTATAATGTTCCTTCATGGTCTCTATGGGATAATTTATGTATTTAAATGTGATATTTTAAGGATAAGAGGGTTATCCAAATAATCCTTAATCATTATAAATATTTTTTTTGTACATTCATCGAATTAGAAAGTTCAAATTCATGTTCTTCTAAGTTATATGTCCCAACATAACTAAAGAAATATACTCAAGAATAAATAAGAAGTACATGGTATAGAAATACTTTATAGAATAGTAATTATAATTTTGGGAAATTACTCAAGGAAGTATTAATTAAAATAAACCAATTCTGATAAATTTTAGAAATTTGAATCATGTGAAATGGTTGTGAAATTTCATTTACAAGAATCAAATAATTCAAACAAATCATGAGTCCTAATTTTATTTATTTAACATTTTTTCTATTAATATTCATTCAATATTATTGAAATTGAAATATAAAACATGGAATCACAATAATCTTAAAAAAACACTTTTGACCTACATAATTCATGTTAAATATGAATTCATATATGGGTATGCTATTTTACATTAAATCTAAAAACATGTTAGGGAAAAAAATAGGGAGCTTAAAAGATAAACACTAAAAATGAACTACCTTTCCCATGAATCATGGACCTTCCCATTCATTATTTGAGACATCCTTCTTCCATTATGAACATAAAAAATAGATTTACTCAATTAAGCACAAGGATCATGTCATTAATGCTTAAAAATATTGGAGAGAGTGAGTTGCATATTGTAGTACGTCTAAGTAAAGAAATTGAAATCTAAATTCCATGAAATCAAATAGATGGGTATAAGTCTGGGTATGATCCCCCAAGTGGGCCCAGAATTTTTACTACCTCTAGAGGGAAGTATTGGATGTTATTAAAATTTTGATGGTGGATGAATATTATTCAATTGGAACCACCACATGTGGATTTTCCTAGCTTGGGATTCATCATTCAAGGTAAGTATTTATCCATGGATAGTGAATACTAAATCCCCCCATCAAAATTTAGTATAACTTTAATAGTGGGGTATGATAAAGTATGAATCATCGAATTCTTTGGTTGATACTTGGGAAAAATCCTCTTTCTCTTCCAGTGTTGGCCTCTCATAGACTACATGAATTGAATAATAAATGTTAAAGTAATCATGTATTTCTACTTGAATTATTTTAATTTTTAATAATAAATTTTCCTATATTAATTTGAGTATTCTCTTTTCTGATTTCCTTAGGCTCAACTTCTTTAGTTTCGTGATGGGGCTCATCAAATGAATGTTAATTGAAATAATGGAGCTCCATGTGTTCCTCAGTAGTTGCATTTCCAATTTCTTTATCCTTCTCTAAGGAATAGTATTTTTTTCTAAATATGAATAATAAAAATTGTAGGGAGTGATTCACATTTCTGTTTGAATAAAATATAACGAAATACAGTATTAGAAAATATAAACTCCCTTATTTGGTTTTGATACAGAATATTATTCAATGGAAAGTTCCACTTGATGTATATTCTTAGTGGATAGATATAGGTAGTCAGACTCCTCCATCATTACTTCAAAATATTGTACATGGGTGGTGTTTTTATTCAATGGTGTTGGAACTTAATCTTTTAAAAGAATTGGTAGATCAATAAGTTCCCCACATTCGTTCCATAATTCATCCAGATCACGTTGATCTCTCATATGTATATTAGTAGGCACATATTTATCATTAGCCACTTATCATAAGTCAAATGACTCATCTTCTGGTTATGTTTTAGTTTCAGGTTAAGGTTTGTTTTATAGTTCTTATAAATATGTATATATCTAATCTGTTTGGCCTGGAATATCCATCAACACGCCTCCAAAAACATGATTTTCATATTTAGGTTTTTTTTACACATTCTCCTGTAAATATTTGTGGGGACATCTTTAAAAGAATTGGGAGGAAATAATGGGAAATCTTCTTGTATCTTGGCCACATATTGATTAAATTCTAGGATGTACTCCTAGAGTTCAGTGAGCTCTCTAGAAAATACTTTATCCACTAGTTTCTCTAGTGTCTTCTTGTGCTCCTAGATATGGTCATTTAATTCATCCACATTGGAAATTTGTCATTGGGCCCCCTGATTTCCCTAGTCCACATGGAAACACTATCTTTAATAGATCAGGGGGATTCAAATATTGGTTCATGAACCTATGTGTAGTTTTTTCATACAGAATATTAATCATTTGACTTCATCATCGATTATTTTTCATTTTTATTCTTATAAATGAAATAAAATCTATCTAAAATGTGAGAATAAAAAAGGAAAATGAACTAATGAATGGCTCCCATGCAACAACTCCTGTTTTGAATCTCACCTAGCACGAGGCATAAAGAAAGAATATTATTTTCCTAGTTTAGAATAGTGACTAACCAGGGTCATCTCACTTGTGGGGAATTTTACATGGGTTCACCAACTTATTCTATATCACCTAAACTACATATTTTTTGTGTATTTTAATTTAATGGACAGAATAGATATTCTTTGGGTATTTTGATTACATAAATCAATGACATGAAAAACAATAATTTAAATTAACATGTGAATCGATACATAATGTTGTAAGGAAAAAATCATTGGTCTAGGGTTTAGACTTGTATTCAATCATTATTATCCTTTAATTGTTTTATTTTTTATAATCCAAACATTAAATCTCATGTTTGAATTACCTTTCTATGTTTATAAAGATTAAAATCATTGAGGTCCAAAGCAATACTAATTCCAAATCCTCCTATAACTAGGGTGGATGACCCACCATAGTTTAGGGTGTGTCATCTTCTAGGACTGTTCTCTATCGGTTACCTTTTATCAATTTATCAGCTCACCTTATTTGTTTGAAGGGTTGACCAATGGATAGAGGGAAAAACGTTAATCAAAATAATAGAAATAGATTTAGTTGCATGTCATTGGTGGGTTGTCACCAAATCAATGATGTTTGTCTCACCATGTATGCTAGTCATATATATTAAAAACAATAAAAATATAATTTAAGGAAAATTTATGAACACATTTTCTTCTTCCTAGGCCAATCCCCTGGGTTAGCCTCTCATTTTTTAGAGTAAGAGATCTCAATGGTGGAAATAGTAAGAAGAGAGGAATATGTGAAATAGAATAAAAAAATTAAAAATAATGAATGTGAAAATAGAATAATGGAATAAAATATAATTTTTATTATAGAGAGAGATAAATAAAAAATAAGAAATGGATAAAGGAAATTTATATATTTTATAAATAATGCTAAAATAATAATAATAATAATTATTATTATTATCATTAAGAGGAGAATTTTAAAAAAAGAGGAAACAATTAAAATTAAAAATGTTAAAATGATAATAATAATAATTTTAATAGTTTTAATTTTAATTATTATTAGTATAATTGAAGAAGAATAATTAAACAAATAAAAAATATGAAAGAAAAAAAATATTTAAAAATGCATGGATTTTATTTTAGTGAAACTAAAATTAAAATTACATTTAAAATAAACTAAAAATAATAATTAAAATAAGAAAACCAAAATATAAGAAACAGGGGAAGAGAATGAATGGAATCCTTGACCTTGTTGGCTATACAAGCCAAGAAATATCAGAGAAAGAAAATTGGCACACAATACAAAGGATCTTTCAAGATTTTTATTTCGTATATTTTTTGGACTAAAATTTCCAATAGTTTATAGTAATTTAAAAAAAATGAAATATCCAAATTAAATGCACACATTAATGAAATAAAACAGCCACATTAAATGGACCCGTGGGGAGAAAAAATTTGGGGGGAGATGTGCTTAATTAATACACGCTCTATGAAAAAAATGCAGGGAAAATAAATACTTCTTGACGTGTGGGTTTTGTTTTCATTTCTAACACTCCCTCCAAAAAAAACCGGATTCAACCCAAGCACCATTTTGAGTTTTTTGAATGCATATCTTAGTAATTCCTTTGTGAAAATACCAGCCACCAATTCCTTAGTATGCCAATATTCCAATTTTATCATTTTTTGTTTCACATGATCCTTGAAAAAATAAAAATGAGTATCAATGTGTTTTCTTCTTCCAGGCTGTACTAGATTTTTGGAAAGTTAAATTGCTGACTTGTTATCCATATATATCATTATGGACCAGTCATGCAGATGTTTCATCTGCTTCAATAGATTTCTCAAGTAGATTCCTTCACAAATAGTGGATGATGTTTCCATGTACTCTGCTTCACATGTGGACAAAGGGACCACAATTTTCATCCTTAATTTATATGTGAAAGTATTCAATCAAGAAAAAATACATACTAGTGGTGATTTTTCTTTAATCTTGGTTGCCTCCACAGTCACTGCCTTTGTATCCCTGAAGATTCGCTTCTTTATTGTATGTATAAAGAAGACCAAAATCCATCATTATTTTAACTTACCTGAGGATACGTTAATCCTCTAGCCAGTGTGACTCTTTCTAAGCTTCCATATACCTAATTAGATGCCCAACACGATAAGAAATATTAGGCCTTGTGACTGTAAGATACCTCAATCTTTGAATTACACTCTTGAACAGAGTCGAGTCAATACTTATTCCTTCCCCATCTTTTGTCATTTTTAAGATCATTTCCACAGGTGTGTTTACAGCATTGCCATTTTCCATCTTTAATTTTTCAAGAAATTCTTTTGCATACCTCTTCTAAGAAATATAGATGCCACCATGTTGTTTCTTTACCTCTATACCGTGAAAGAAGGAAATGAGACTTCTGTTGGTCATCTCAAACTCCTTCAACATGGACTCCTTGAAATCATCTATCATCTGTCGAATATTCCCTATAAATAGAAAATCATCAAAATACAACCATTCAATAAGTATATCACCATGATCATTCTTCTCAATGTAAATTTCATGCTCAAATGGAAAATGGGAGAAGCTATTCTATCAATTATAGCTATCAATGTTCGCATTTCAAGCATGAAGAGCCTACTTCAACCCATAAAGAGATTTCTTTAGTCGATACAATTTGTCTTCCTCCTCTTGCATAAAAAATCCTTCAGGCTTGTCAACATAGACCTCTTCCACTATAATTCCATTTAGGAATTCGTACTTCACATCTAGCCGGTAGATCATCAAAATGTGATGAACAACAAGAGAGATAATCATCCTCATAGTGTCAGGGTGAGCAACAGGAGGGAAGAATTCTTAATAATTCACCTCATACTTCCGTTTGTACCCTTTTGCTATGATCCTTTCCTTGTAGCGATCGATTTCACCATTATCAATTTTTCTTGATCTTGTACACCCATTTGACACCAATGGTTTTATGGCTATTAGGAAGCATGGTCTACGCCCATCTATAGTTTTTCTCTATGGTACAAATTTCTTCTTCCATATACATTCTCCAACATTCTTCCCTTACGGCTTCCTAAAATGTTAGAGGATCTTGAACTACATATTGGGAAAAAATATTTACCACTTCATTTTTCTCATAAATTCCACATATGTTTTTCATTTTTATGGGTTCCATGGGTGAGGATGATCCCAAAAAAGTTTGACTTGATGGAGTCCTTTCAGGAGTGAAAGAATGTCCCCATGGACTCTTGTGCACTATCGATGGAGTTATTATTAGATATATCATTATTTTTATAAATCCTTGAGAAATAATACATGAAAACTTCATTTATGATATCTTTATTAGTCCTGAGGTCAATGGAATATTTTATTATCATCAAATAGAGATTTAATCCATGCTGATGTATTTCCTGAATTTGTTCCTCGTGAGTGGTCACATCACCCATAAAATTTATAATATCATCCCTGATAACCTATAAGATAATATATTTATAAAATTTCATTGGATAAGGTATTGGCGCAGATGAAGTGGAGACATCAGTAGTCATGCTTTCCAATTTATGAGAAATAGAATTTAGTTCTTCTGAATGAGTTGTGCTAGGTCCACTACTAATGTTATTAAAATTTCTACCTCTACATCCAATATTCTCTTATATACTTCAATTTATTTAATATGAAATATAGTTTAATTTTCTATATGATATATAACATATTCAACCAAATGTCGAGTTCTTTCTTATTGGGTTGGGTAGTAGGTGATGGTTAAGAGTTAAATAAAGTTGTAACATCTGAAACTAAATTCCTTCCAAAGGATTACATGTAAGAATGAAAATTATTTTAAAAAGACTCTATAACATATTATGTACATAAATTAGGAGGTATAACAGTTTGAGTAGAAGTATGACTTCTTTTTCATGAGGAACTTCAACCCCAACCTATCTATCCATTTCTATGGGAGTAGAAGTCTATAACTCCACATCATGATAAATTTGTTCCACTAAGGGTCTTTATCTACTAAAAATATTTTCAGGCTCACCATCATAATCAATATAATGCAAACCATGTCTAACAAATACTTTATACTTTTCCCTTTCATCAAAATAACAAACATTAGGTCTAATAAAAGTAATGATTGGTGAATCTTTTGGAACATGAGAGGAGTGACTAATTTAGGTACATAAGGGTTAGCTTCTCTAAGGTTGGTTTGTATGTCATTTGTTTGTGGTAATGGATATAGTTGTTCTAGTAAATCAATAAGATTGGGAGTATTCTCCCCCTCACATGAAACTTCCACAACATCTTCATGAACAAGATAAAAATCAGTCATCTTAGTATCTTTACTATGGGTATCATTTTGAGTAGAACTCGATACCACTGGTGATGGAGGATATATTTGAACTATTTCCTGATCAAGATAATTATGATAATCTCTATTCTTATCACTGTTATCATTATTATTAATTCCATAATGATCTTCATGACCATATACATTATCATTATCTCTATCACTATGATCCTCATTATCTTCACTGTCATTTCCATTATATTTTTCATGATAATGATCACCATTTGCTTCCTTAGAATAATTTTCATTACTTCCATTTCAATTTCTATCACTTGATATTTTATAGAATGATAACAAAAAATTATACTCTCGAGATAATTTAGATTATGAATCATAATTGTCAAATAAAATAGATTCTACGGTAGGAAAAGATATAAGTGAATTGAAACATTTATTAAAAACATTAGGAGGAGATTTAGGAATCTCCAGATAACTACCCAATTCCATTGAAAAAGATTATTCTTCTTCTTCCACTTATGGTTCAACTTTTTCATTATCTATATCAGAGTACTCAACTAACTCATTAGGATAGAGACCAGAATCTATCATGTCCTTAGGTCTTGATAGATGATCAATACGATTGAAATAAGCATAAAATTTCTCATTTGATTTTACCCATCACATCTTCTATGTATTACATCTTACATTAACTCTTTTAAAATGGTCTTTGATAAGAAACAATTATCAAACTTATCTGCAACTTCTTCCCATTCTTAGAAAATTACCTTTGCATCTTATATCGTAGATATCATCCTTGATTATATTAAAAAGATCGATATTTTTCTCTTCTTGCACATCTCATACATATAAATCATCAAAAAACTGTATAGATTAATTATTTAAATTTATTTCATCATAAAAAAGAATGTGAACATCCTGATATTTCATGGTATTGAAATATCCTTTACTAAGACACAATACATGTTCTATAAACATTAATTATAGCTTACATTCCCCTTTAGTTTTTTCATCGATTGTTCTTGTTAGGGTATCATCTCTCGTCAACCATAAGAGAGCCTCTTTGTATTTTAACATCTAACTTTCACTTGGTATACTACATTGAAAATCCTTATATACTTCTTTATGAGGTACTTTTAAGCATAGTTCCCATTTATTTGAAGATAAAGAAATATCTTCAATATTAATGTGAATTTTTATCACATCCATATTCTTTCTGAAAATAAACACAGCATTCTGGTAGAAATCATAGGCTAACCTTAGATACTAAACTCAGGGATTTGTTGTGAACTAGTTCATCTGTTTCTTTTCTTCTATAACTTTCAATACAAGCATATTTCTAGATGGAATCCATTGAGAATTGGTTTCATTTTCTGCTTTAACAATCAAATTTTCTAGATGTGGGTTCTATGAAACAATATCCAAAATAATGGTAGATAATTTTCACTTATTGGTTTGCCTCATCCATTCTGTATTTCATTCTACTAGTCACTTCACAAGGCCCATTCATATCAAATGATGTCTTAGGTGGAACAATGGAGAAATATGATCATTTTGAGAGAAGGAAAATGTTCTGGAGATCAAGTATTTTTGGGGAAGTGAATTGATTTAATTTATCACAATAGTTTTATCATTTAAGGATTATAAATAAACAATAATAAATTTAAAAAAAATACAAATTTAATTGGTAAAATAATAGAAATTGTACTAAAACAATGGTAACTAAAAGGAATGGTGACTTTTTGAACAATGAAATATTGATAGTGACTCATCAACAGTGACTCATTAATGTTGACTCATAAATGGTGACATATCAATAGTGACTCATCAATGGTGACTAATCAATGGTGACCCATCAATGTGGACTTATTAATGGTAACTCATCAAGGGTGAATTATCAATAGTGACTCTTCAATGATGACTCATCAATGGTAACTCATCAAAAATGACTAATCAATACTGACTTATCAACAAAAATATGTCATTAATAATTAATGGTTGATGTAGGTTAATCTCTCTGAATTTAATGGATTTGTGAATATATCAGCAATATCATGTCCAGTTATAATGAATTCTAAATTTTTATCACCTTTTTTAGAATGATCAGTAAAAAAATGATTTCTTAAAACAATGTGTTTTGTTCATGATTGAGATTCAGTATTTTTTGAAATGTTTGTCACACTTATTTTATCACAATTTATAGGCACATGTCTACATTTCTATCCAATGTCTAGTAAATTATGTTTCATCCACAATATATTTTCAAAGTAACTTCCTTTGTCTATGTATTATTTTTTAGTAGTGGATAGTGAAATATAATTTTTCTTCTTAATAAAAAAAGATAATAGAGATTTTCCTAAAATATGACTTGTTCCTGATGTACTTTTTTATCTAACTTATAACCACATAGATGAGAATCTAAATAACGTACTAAATCAAAATAATTTCCACAAAGATAGAAAAATATTTAATTGGTTATTCATTTCATGTATCAAAAAATTCTTTTAACTGCTAATAAATGTGAATCATGTGGATTTTCATGAAAGAGATCACACATACACACACTAAACATAATAACAGGATAACTAGTAGTTAAGTACAAAATATTTCCAATCATTCCTATGACACTATATTGATCTACTAATTTATCAATGTCATCAATATCTAGTTTATAAGTGGTTCTCATGGGAGTATTACTACTTTTATTGATATCTAATCCAAAATGTTTTAAAAGGTCTTTAGTATATTTAATATGATTTAAGATAATTCCTTCTTTATTTTGAAAAAATCTAAAATCCAGGAAATAATTTAATTTCACCCATTAAACTCATTTTGAATTCATTTTCAATTTGTTTTGAGAAATTAGTACAAAATGAATCTTTAGCAGATCCAAAAATAATAGCATCTACACATGTTTATACTATTAAAACTTATTTTGAAATCAATTTTATAAAAAGACTTGCATTAGCATTACCTATTGAATATCCTTTTGAAATATGAAATGTGTTAAGCCTGTCATACCATGCTGTTTGAGCTTATTTTAAAACATATAAATATTTTGTTAGATTAAAATTATGAGTTGGAAAATTCAGATTCCGAAATACAGGGGTTGTTAAACAACAAAATACTCAAATATACATCAATTTAAGAATGTAATTTTAACATCCATTTGATATAATTTGAAACGAAAATTTTCTACATAGTAAAGAAGTATCTTAATGGCTTTAAGTCTTGCTATAGGTGAAACAATTTCTTCATAATAAATACCTTCTTCTTGATGATAACCTTGTTCAAAGAGTCAAGATTCTTTTTTTACTCTAGTCCATGTCTTATCAACCTAGTTTATATATACCGACTTAGATCCAATATTTAAGGTGTCTCTAGGTCTAACAATAAGTCTTCAAATAGTGTTTTTTTAAAAAATTGATTTTGTTCTTCTTGCATATATATTTCCTAGAATTCATCATTAATGGAATCATTAATCTTATTAGCTTTATGTTGTGACAAGAAGGCTTGGTGTTCAATTTGATTCCCAATAGAATATCTAGTCTGATTACCTCTATATAGGTTTCCTATAACTGCATCTAAATGGTGGCTTCTATGTGTTCTAATAAGTCTTTGAAAATAAGGGTTCGAGGTCTCATGATATTCTTCTGGTATGGGTTCTGAAAGTTTACTATATGGACTATCTTATTGTTTCACATGACTTACAGAAGGTTTAGAGTTAAGAGATAGAGTTGAAAAATCATTCTAATAGATTTCTATGATAATCATTGGTTCATTGGGATTAGTTTTATAAAATTTTATGTGAGTATATTCTTCCATTGTTCTATATCTTTTATTTAACACTCTATAATATTTAAAAGAATTTAAATATCAACGGAAATTCCTTCATTACTTTTGGAAAAAAATTTGTCCAATTTTTCTATCACACTCTGAATTTTAAGATTATTTTTATTTTTAATATTTCGTGTCTTCGGATTCCCTTATCGAGGTTCAAGTGAGATCATGTAAAAAAACGATCACTAATATATTTACTGGGCATCAGACTGACACGCGGTCACCACGCAGTTGGTGGTAGCCGCACAGTCAGACTAGGAGTCGAGAAATTGCTCATTTTTCTTATTATTATTATTATTATTGTATTCATCATATTATTATTATTATTATTACTATTATTATTATTATTTTGTTATTATTAATTTAAATTATTGTTGTTTTTATTATTGTCACATATAGTATTATTATTTTTGGTTTTATTATTATAATCATTATTATTATTATTTGAATTATTATTATGATTACTATTAGAATTATTATTGTAATATTATTATTATTAACGGAATGAAAAAAGAGTCCAAATCATAGTATTACCTAGCCCTACCCACTCTTCCTTATTTCCCCCACAACGCGGCACAACCCAGCGCACCAGCCCCCTCGCCTCGCTACCCTTTCACCCCAGCAGCTGCCTCGCTTCATCCCTCTTCATCTAATCCTACCACACCAGTATTTCCACACCCGACCTGATCACCAGCTCTATCCCTCCATGTTTTCCCCATTTATCCTCGCCAAGTGGGTCATCCTAGTCGCCTCACATCCTTCGTCCCACATCTCTAGCCTACCCACGCCTTATGCAAGTTCCAGTGGACCTCTACCTCACCCAACCTCACACCGACCTCTACCATCATCCCACGACCAATCATTCAGCCTCTGGCCTCCCGGTTTCCCCTAAAGTGTCCTCTGCCCTCGTTATATGGCCGCCCTCTCCTCACGCTCCTCAACCTCTTCCAACCAGGCCATTCCTATCGTCCCAGTCCCCCACCCCAGCACCAGCAAGGTCGCCTCTAGCTATCGACACCTAACCATCAACACCCTACCTCTCCCTCTGATCCTGACCCTGCCTTCACTCTCTTCCCCTCATTTTCAGTGGTCTATGAAACGCGACCCGACAATGACCTCCCAATCCCTCTCCATCCAACCACTAGTTCTCCAGTCTAAAGACCTCACATGTGGTAGTTTTCTACTCTTTTTGAGTGCTTTTATTTAAGTGGACAGACCCAAACATCACAATTTTTATTGGTGCACTTTTCTAGTTGTTTAGTTGTGTGGTTATTCTGTGGGGAATATTTATTCCTCCCACTGAAGTGTCATTGCGTCCACTCTTGATTTGATGTAGTAAAATCCATAAATCTTACTTTCCAATGAATTCCATTGGAGCTTGGTTCTACCAATTATTATTATTTTATTAAATTATATGATTTTCATCATCAAAATATATCTAATTTTTCTATTATGTATTAATAAGTTTATTGGATTCTTTTAAAAATGGATTTAACAAAATTCTTCATCTATGTCCTAGTATTGTTACATTTAGTATGTTTGATTTAAATACTAATATGTATCCATGCAGAATTTTTTTATTAAGGTATTGAATATTGTTTGGAAAATTATTAAAATATGATTCACACCTTCACAATGATTAGCACTCACGTTGTTGTGGAAATGTTTATTTGGCTCTAAATTTTTCCTAGAGTGCATATTATTGAAATTGTGTGGTTTTATAAATGTGTAAAAATGTTTGGGGAAAAGTTTAATGATTCCTAAGGGGTTGGTTTTATTTTTTCTAAATAAGGTGGGTGGTTCGACATGGTTCTTAATGAAATGGTTGTTTTTATGGAAATGGTTTAAAGGGTCTTATTTCTTGTTGGTGTATCACCGGATGTTGGTGTATCCATAAGTTCATAGGGTGAACATAGGGATGTGTCATCAAATTAAGGTGATTTCTTAAGTTGAGGTTTTCTTGAAGGTTCAGTTCTAGAAATGGTTCTTAATTTTTCATAAATGATGTTGGGTCTTTTTTGTGGGTTCTTAAAATGGATTTTAATGGTGCTACATAACATTGGCCTATTTGGATTTATAATATGATTTGGTGTGAGTTAAAATAGTAAATGTTCTTTGCCTCTTGTTTTGAGTTTTGGTGGATGTTTTTGTAGGGGCCCATTTGGTATTAAAATAGAAAAAATGGTGTTTAGTTTTGTTTTGTAAATGGTTCATAAACGTTTTTGGTCTTGAAAACCATTTCCCAATTGGCATTTTACACCAGTCGAGCTAAAGGCCCATTTGGAAATTTTATCCAAAGGGTAATGTTTGTACTAACTTTTAAAGGAGATTGTGTTTTTGCGAAAGTGTTTTCCTGATTGGAAACTATAAACATTTTATAAAATGGTTTTATTGATTTTATGGCATGACGTTCAGTTTGGATCCTTTGATGATAGGATTTATATGCATTTTTGGGGAACCTCTATAGGGGTATATACCTTTATGGGTTCTCATATAGAGTTTCCATTCTTGGGGTAGGAAGGTGTGGTGAGATGAGTCCCACATTTGAGGGCCTTCCTACATACACAATATTTTTATGGCCACCATGGGCATATGGGTTTCTTTTAAATGATTGAGTGATAGTTTTTGATCAAGCTTGATTAGAGAGGTTGGTACCCCCTAGATTGGTTGTTAGGTCGGGCAGGCTTTGCCACTGGATTAGTAAGTTATAGGGTGGCCAGTTTATTATAGGATTAAGAGCTTCACCATACGCCAGAAGGAGGTTCTGAAACTGAGTATGTTTAGGGTTCTTCTAGGGATGTTAAAGATCAACCCCAGTTACTTGATTATTTGCATTTTTGTTTACTTATTTTCGTACTGATTATTTCAATCTAACCTTGTTTACCGGTATTATTTTATCATTCTTTTGTTTCTTTTTTCATGGGTTTTGTTTAAAAAAAGAAAAATGGTTTTATTGAAATAGTATGTAGTGCCTGGTGTATTTCTAAATGGAAAAGGCTTGTTGCTTATTTTAAAATGTGGAAACCCTTTTTTTATAAATTTTTTTTAATCTTATGTCATTGGATTGTTTTGGGATGTGATATTCATTAGTTTTGTGGCTTACCTTGGTAGCCCTGCTGAAACGTTTTAATGCTTACAACTACTTTATCATTTCAGTTGTAGGTTTCCATTGCTCAGGATTTTCTTGGATGAGTTTCTAATTATGGGATAAAGATCATTCATTGGTTTTGAGGTGTCCTAGAAGTTCACGTCGAGGTATGTTGAGATGTTATGTTTCTTTTCATTTTTCGCTGCTCGAGATCAATTTTATTATTTTGTTTATTTATTTATCATTAGGGACCAAATCATTCCCAATGATTGTATTTTGATTCTTGAAACCAGTTTTTAGAGCATGGGGATCAGGAACACCCTTCAGGCAATACTAAGGACCGGCTCGGGTGACTGCTTCAGGGTCGACCCGGGGTGGTTCATGACATTGTACATTATATTTAGAATAAAAACTATTCAACCAAAAACAATAAAATAATTAAACTTTAGATTTCTTTTTTTCCCTAACTCATAAGGTGTTCTTTTTAATATAGGTCTAATTAATATTCTATTTATAGTATATCATTTTATATTAATAGCTTCATCCCAAAAATGGATATGTAGGTCGTACTCGTTCAGTATAGTTCGGGTTTTTTTCTTAAAGAGTCTTATTTCATCTTTCAACCAATCAATTTTTTGTGGTGTCCTAGGAGCATTTTATTATTATAATATTTTTGATAATAAAATGATTCAACATCTTGATTTTCAAATTCTTGAACATGATAACATATTAAGGTCATAATCCTAAGTCCTCTAAGGTTTTCTATGGATTTGGCATACTGAATAATGTAATAACATGCTTCACTTTTGTGAGTAAGAATGAATAACAAAGTGTATCTAGAAAATTCAACCTTAAGGACATAGAAATAATGTTTTAAATTTAGACTCGAAATTATATAAGGCCCAAATAGGTCAATATGAACTAACTCCAGAGGCTAAAAGGATGAAACTTATTTCTTGAATTTAAAATAAATCTTATGAGGTTTCCATTTTTAGTATAGATCATAAACCCTATCATTTGATAATTCATTATTTGGTAGATATCTAACTAATCATTTAATAGTTAGCATTCCAAGTGAAAAAATATTTCAAAGTCCTAGTCTCCTATTCCAACCCCAATATTATTTATAAAATGAACTTAAGAAATAAATATTATTTAGAAGATAAAGAATTTAAATCAATAGAATAATTATTATCATTTCTTGAAGCAATAAAAATTAAAACTTTTTTGTAATAAAAAATCTAATAAACAATTTTTTTAATTTTAAATAAGATCCATCATCCCATAACTGATATATTCTAAGAAGATTATATTTTGAACCATCTACATGTAAAAAATTTCAAATTAATATTGAATTAGAATTAACAATTTTAACAAGGACGATGATTTTCCATTTATCATTTTCACAAATAGTGACATGACCACCATCAAAATTTATGAAATTGTTGAAGTTTGAATACTCTCTAGACATATGTCTATAATATTCAATATCCATATATCATAGGCTTTTGTTGGAGTTTTTCAAATAGATTTCCTATAATTAAAAGTTTATACCAAAAATGATTTTTGAACCAAAATCCTTTCTCTTCCAATTATGTTAGTAATAAGAGATTTTTGTATCCATAAATTCCAAATGGGTTTTTTATAAACATAGTGTATGTTTAAGGAAATAAATAAATAATTTGGCCCATATGAGTAGGTATTGGTAGTATAATAATTTTTAGGATATGCAGTTGATGTAAATTTAGTTTTTGAAATTTTTCTTTGTCCCAGTTGGTAACCTATTCCAATTATATACTTGGGAGTAACATTCTTTTCCAATATTTGATTTAAAGTTTTTCATATATTGGTAAACCATTCTCTGTATTTTTTTAAATGAATATTTGATAATTTTAATTCATTCTTCTATTTCAATAGTTGATATTTTTTGAAATATTAATATTGGTTTTAACATTAACTGAAAAATCTTGTTTTTTGATAAGTGACTTATATTTATCTTTCAACTCATCAAATGTATCTTATATCATGTTAGCATAATCATATAGTTCTTTACTGGTCATGTTTTTATTATTATAATTATTTTTTAATTTTTATAGCTTTTTGAAATAACATTAAGAGAAGAAGGAAGAATAATTTGTACCTCTGTTGTGATTTCGAGAAAGAAAATATTTGGCATGTTAGACTAATATTCTTGATTAGTTCCTAAATAAATTGATATATCTTAAGAGGTACTTTGTGTTTCTTTCATCACTATTTTATATCTTTTTTCCTTATCCTCATACTTATTCTTATATTTTAATTTTGTATAGTCAGTTTTAATGTTTCCTTTCCTCTTATATTCATAGAATGATATTTCATTTTGAGTGTCATCCTTTTACCAATCTATTATCTATTTTCCATTATTGTCATAATTTATAATAAAATTAGATTCTTTGAATAAATAATTTTTTTCTATAAAATTATTGAATATTCTAGCCATGTGGGCCATCACTTCATCATTTCCATCCAAAGATTATTCTTCACTGGTATATTTAGCTTGTATTTTTTCTCTTTTTTTGGAGGTAGTAGTATTGAAGGCTAATAATTTTCTTATTGGAACATCATCTTTAATCACTATAGGGTCCTAAAAATTCATAAAGTGGGAAATCCAATTACCCCAAAACTTGGAAATGGATAGGACTGGTCCGCGTACTGGCTCCAAGAAACAGTACGCAGACCGCCCTCTCGTAGATGCTCTCGTTCGCGAAATGGGGGCAGAGCTCCTATGCGAGCGCAAACCAGGAAGACCGCCGTTGATGCCAGCCCGTTCCACCACTGCGAACCTCGTCATTCATGGAACATAAACAGAGAGGTATGCGATCGCGGATCAATTCCAAGAAACTCGATTCCATAAATATCGATTGATCGAGTCATCCATGGGTGGGGATTCCTTCATAGGCTTCCACAGAAAGTGTTGTGTGCCATATTCATATTGCCTCTTCTCTACTCTATAAATAGACCTCGAGAGGGTTCAAAAAATGCAGGGAGAAAAGGATGTGTGAAAACCCATGGAGAGACGCTAGAGATATCGCTCCTAGCGGTAAAGTTCTACGACCATCTGAGGATCCAATATCGTCCGTGGATGAACTCTTCTTCATAGAGGAGAAACCAAATCTGAAAACCACATGTTTCCATATTTTCCATGGGAACCCCTTCGCGGCCAGCACCTACGCGGTCTGCTTCCTCGCGAGCATCCTTTCGCGGGAATCCTTTCACGACCATCTCCTCCGCGGGCACCCCTTTGCGGCATGCACCTACACGGCCTGCTCCCTAACGGCCAGCTTCTACGTGGCCCGCCTCATCCGCGGCTAGCTCATCCGTAGACACCCTTTGCGGGCAACCAAACCGCGAACCACATGTGGCCTGCTCCTCCACGGATACCCCATGTTTCCATCTCCAATGCGGCAAACTCCTACGTGGCCCACCCCTTATGAAAACCCCCATACAGTCGCTGGTCCATACTACGGGGGATGCGCCCCTGCACCCCCGCTCAGGTTTCATGTCGGTCTGTGGTCCCGACCATCTGGGCTGGTCCCTTCGCTATCGTCACGGACCCCCATGAAAAATGGAGAGTCGCACCAAGAACTTTTCGGGCCACGATGTCGGGATTTTCCAATGCGCCCTTACATGCACCCACCTTCCACCATTGGAATACCATGATTTGAGATACTCCACCATACACCATGAAACACCTTTAGTCTACATATTCCTCTTGGTTTCATTCCCATGTTGTGAGTTGATATTCTCATAATCAATTCCCCAAGAACCTTGAGTTGAACCATTCCTCAGGAAACTCCTCCAAACCCCAATCACATGGCTACTATGCCAGGCTGAACCATAAAGGGCTGCCCTCACGTAAGACCCAACACCATCCATTCCTAGGTGCCTTATGCCTAACAGTCCTCTCTAAATGGCTATAAACTATAGTACACTCTATGTTCCAATAATAGGATGCCTCTTGGTCCAAATGAGAGATGCCTTATGCTCCACGCTTGAGATTGCAATAGTCTTATCAACATGACAATAAACTGTAGCTTTCCTTATCATTCAATAATAGGATGCCTCTTGTTCCATGTAATAGGTGCATTATGTCACAAGAATTACATGCCTAATTCCATTATTACAGTGGTGTAATTTCAAGGGAATTGGAATCTGTTCAAACATTCCATCACTCCACCTCACACTTTTTGTGTCCTTCATTTGGATCTCCATACCCTTTCATGTCTGAAGGGACCCCGTAACGGCATGGCCCCATGCTGCATCGGCTCACCTATCATCCAGAACCAACGCCCTGGATGACATTGGACAACACTTCAAGTGTGGTCCTGTGTTTTGAATATGGTCAGCAGTCGACCCTCATTTGTTTGTCCCCATTTCAGGCCAATGCGATATGGATGAAGTGTTTCGAACACGATCAATAGTTATCATCCATCACCACTCCACCCTCACCGCATTCCGAATGTTGGGCATGTGATTCACACTTTTCATCTCTCTTTTTTTGGATTGATTCTTTCACCCTTGGTGTTATCCCTCTTGTGCACTAGCGCATATGTATAGAATTGTATACATCAACCCACCAGTGAGTTGGGATTCCCTCATGTCCAGACATGAGGAAGAAATTATGGGAATCCCCCCTAGAGTAAGCCCCACACCATCCTCGCCACAAGCCAATGGCCCTTCCCCTTTCATCACAGAAGGTTCGTCTTTTTGCTGCGCAACTTCTACCATCCTCGATGTCACGACCCGCCCTCGGGGTCCGTGTCGTGACTACCCCAAGCCCGCCTTCCATAGGCCAGGGGCTGGCGACTAGCACCAAGGCGTAAATCCCGGTAAAAAGGGAAGGCATTGCCTTTGAAAAGTAAACAAACACCACAGAGTAAGCATGCAAAAAGTAAACACTAAACAAAAGCAGAGTACAACAGAAACTGCGGAAAAGTAAATGGGCCAGTATACAAACCCAAACTGAAAGTAAAGTACAACTCAAAAGGGAAAACAGCAACTGAAAAGTAAAAGCCGCTACACCGAGCTGTCCACTGGAAATCCCACCTGAAGGGTGGGTACAGATAGCTCCTCTGCTCCACGGGTCCCGCCGTCCGCTCCGAGCACGTCCCGCCCAGTGGTCCACCTCCGGGTACCGTCCCGCTCTGCAAGCCTCAGCTAAGGTCAACGCTGTCCGTCGTCTGCAACCAACACAACGTAGTGCGGGCAAAGCCCGTGCAGGGGTGAGTAAAATCTACTCAGTAGGGACCCCGAGACCCCTGAAGGTCTCTCAAATCCACAAAGGATATACCACGAAGAAAGGAACAATCACGAAGTAATAACCGACACTGCTTAGGTATATGCCCATACATATACCTAAGTCATCAATTCAAATACGCTCCAACCTCCGAGCCCAAGTACAACTTAGTCCACACAGGAAAGTAAACGTATTCCACACAGGAAAGCAAAACGTAATCCACACAGGATTGCACAACACAATCCACACAGGAAAGCAACAGAATCAGCTCACACAGGTATACATCTTCAAAGGACGATAAAGATGATCTCTGATCCATCTAAGTCGTCGGACCCACGAAGGATCGATAGGTAACTAACCCCCGCAAAAGACCCACACAGGATCGGGCCCACACAGGACCTGTAGGCGCTGGTTCACACAGGACCGATGAGCGCAAGGACCCACACAGGATCGGACCCACACAGGATCGTGCCCACACATGACCTGTAGCACTGACCCACGTAGGATCGCTGAGTGTTGTAGTCGTCGTCGTCGAATCCACACAGGATCTCTGTACTGTCGTCGTCGCAGTCACAGTAGCAGTAGTAGCAGTAGTAGCAGTAGTAGCAGTAGTAGCAGTCGCAGCCAGCACTAGGGTTCCCGCACACAGCAAGCTCGTTCGGAGGGTCCGCTCCACGAGCCGAGAGGCTGATACATCAACTGTCACAAATTCCAGAGTTGATGTATCCAAAAGTTCCGTATCGTCAACAGGAACTCAACGCAACAGATGGCGCGTCGATCGGACGCCCGGTCTGAGAGTTATTGGCATTTTCGTCCCCGGGGCCCGGTTGGTTTTTAAGGAAAAACCAACCCGACCATACTCCACCTGCGTCCAAACCTCGGGCGGAGTATGCCAAAAGATCCGTCTCACTAAGAGGAACACAACACAGCTGACGGTACGTCAATCAGACGTCCGTAGCTCAACATATGAGCGTTTCCGCTCCGAAGGCCCGGTTGGTTTCGTGAACGAACCAACCCGGCCGAACTCAAAGTAATCTGAAACCTTGAGTGTGATATACCAAAACGACCGTCTCGATCCACGGATCGCGTTGCCATAGACGGTTCGTCAATCGGAGGTCCGAGGCTCAAGTTATAGCCAAAAGACCGAAACTGCTTCGAAACGGGGGGTCCGGGTCCGGGGCGACCCGGCCCGACCCCACCTGGGTCCGCCCGAACCGGGTCGACCCGAACCGGGTCGACCCGACCCGGGTCCGACCCGGCCCGGCCGGCGGCGCGGCGGCCGCGGCGGCCTGGCGCCGCACAGAGGCAGCGCGGGGGGAATCATTTCCCCCGCTGATTTGAAGGGGCGGCGCGGCGAATTGTCGCGCCCTTTGCAAAAACAACGGCCCCCACGTGGGGGCCGGCTTGGAGAAAAACCGGGGGGCTGCTGCCCCCCTCCCCCCCCCCCCCCTTTCATGGAAACCGCCCCCCTCTTAAAGAGGGGGGTTTTGTGCGCTAGCCGGGGGATTAATTTCCCCTGGTTTATTACCATCCGGCCGGCCAGCTGGCCGGCCGGTTTTCTACAACGGGGCCGGAAAATCCGGTCCCCTCTTCTGCTTCCGACGCCGGCGGCCCGGCCGCCGGTCTTCTCAAATCGCCGCGGCCCGGAACCGGACGCGGTGCGACGGCACTGCGCCCCTCCGCCGCACCTTGATTTCTTTCAACGCGGCGCGACGGCGTCGCGTTCTTGATGTTTCTTCCATGGTGCGTGCGCGACGGCATCGCGTATCAAGATTGGGCGAATATCTGCGTGGTGCGACGGCACCACGCCACCTTGATTCATCCACAAATTTAAACACCAAGAACGAAGGAGGTGGTTCGGCCGTGTTCATGCGGTCCGGCCCCCTCACGTTAAAACACAACTTAAAATATTCAAAAGCCACATGTTAGACATGCTAGATCCACGATCAAGAATGAAATAATTAAAAAATAAATCAACAACCCCTACCTCGGGTAAAAGTTCGAAGATTTGACAATGTCCGCGGAAGACAACGTCGCGGAGGTCGGGCGTCGCGGTCGTCGTTCGTCAAATCCGTTGACGAAGAGATACGCCCGAAGAGATACGTCGTTGGCGAATCTTCGTATGCCGACGAAGAAGGTCTGAGGAGGAAGCGGCGTTCCCTCTCGTTGACACGGAAGACGAAGAAGAGAGGCGGCGTTCTTCGTCGGAGCTTGAGCGTTCTTCATCGGAGCTTGAGCGTTCTTCATGTTCATCGTCAGAGCTTGAAGAAGAAGAAGAAGCTCTCAAAAGCTCTCAAGTTGGCTAAGAGTTCTAACCCAACAAAAAGAGAGAAGAGCTTAATTTAATCAAAAACTTAACACAAGAATTTCAAAGGTTTGAAATTCAAAAATATTAACTCCAAAATTAAATAACCCATGTCATTTAATGAGGGGTTAAGGAAGTTTGAGGGAAGATGTAAAGTTAGGGTTCGTGTGGGCCCCACCACACTTAATCCTCTCAAGGGAGGTCAAGTGGGTGTGGGTCCCACCCCTAAATTCCTTTGAGAGAAGTTAACTAATAAGTTTAAATAAAAATATGTAAACACAATTTTTATTTAACTTATTCTAATCTCCCAAAAACTAACTCTAAACCCGAAACAAACGCAACTCTCGAAAAGGACTCTTTAAGCGAATATCGGCGCTGCGAGTTCATCGGTGCCCTCGGATTTCAATTCCGAGCACCGGATCAAAAGTTAGAAATTCCCACTCGTTCGTTCACTGAACGTACCCGAGCCAAACTTCGGAAATTGATTCCGGGCACTCCGGGCCTCGGAATCAGGTGCCGTCTGAAACCGCGCTCTTGTAAAATTCTAAAGAAAATTAAGAAAAAAATTCCCTTGAATTTTACGGGTCTTTACATTACTCCCACCTCATGGATTTACGTCCCCATAAAGATACATCAAAAACTAGGGAAACAAATGAGGGTACTGAGCACGCATCTGAGCCTCCCGCTCCCATGTGCTCTCCTGGAGATTCCCGTGCTGCCATCTGATGCGCACAAGAGGAATCGATCGCCCACGCAGGACCCGCTCCTGTCGATCCTCTATCTCCACCGGGACCTCCGTAAAAGTTGCCCCATCGTCAACGTCAAGCTCCCCATGGTCAATGATGTGTGTCGGGTCGTGCACGTATCTCCTCAGCTGAGACACGTGGAAGACGTCGTGCACCCGGTACAACTGAGGTGGTAGAGCCAAGCGATAATCCACCTCACCAATCCTGCTGAGAATCTGGAAGGGTCCGATGAAGCATGGAGATAACTTGCCGCCTCGGCCAAATCTCCGAATACCACGTCGAGGTGAGACCCGCAAGAAGACGTGGTAGCCATCCTCGAACTCTAGTGGCCTCCGCCTCCTGTCAGCATATGACTTCTGCCGGCTCTGAGATGTCCTCATCCGCTCCTGGATGACGTGGACCTTCTCTGTCGTGGCCTGGACCATCTCCGGTCCCACAAGTGCTGACTCATCAGGGTCTGTCCAGCACAAAGGAGATCTACAAGGTCGGCCGTACAACGCCTCGTACGGTGCCATCCCGATGGTGGAGTGGTAGCTGTTGTTGTACGCAAACTCCACCAAGGGTAGGTGGTCCTCCCAGCTACGACCAAAGTCGAGGACACATGCGCGGAGCATGTCCTCGAGAGTCTGAATGGTCCTCTCCGTCTGACCATCCGTCTGAGGGTGAAAGGCTGTGCTCAGACGTAGCTGCGTCCCGAACGCCTCCTGTAACCCCTTCCAATGCCGGGAAGTAAAGCGAGCATCTCGATCGGAGACGATAGATGATGGCACGCCGTGGAGCCGCACAATCTCCTGAACGTAGAGACGTCCCAAGCTCTCTACTGAGCCCTGCTCTCTGATGGGTAAGAAATGTGCCGACTTGGTGAGTCGGTCAACAATCACACAGATGGAGTCGTGACCTCTGGAAGTACGTGGAAGTCCAGTCACGAAGTCCATAGATATGTCGTCCCACTTCCACTCCGGAACCTCCAAGGGCTATACCAAGCCTGCTGGTACCTGATGCTCTGCCTTCACCTGCTGGCAGGTGAGGCATCGAGAAACGAACTCTGCTACTGCCTTCTTCATGCCCGGCCACCAGTGCTGTCGTCTGAGGTCCTGGTACATCTTCGCCACTCCAGGATGCACCGCCAAAGGAGAATTGTGAAACTCCCTCAGCACTTCCTCTCGCAAAGCGACTGGTACCATGGTACGTCCTCTGAAAAGGATGCCGTGCTCTGCTCCAAGGGAGAAACCATCAGGTGCCTGTCCCGAGGATATCTGTGTACGTCGTGCCTCACTTTCAGCGTCCTCACGCTGTGCCTCCCTGACCCGCTGCAGTAGTGGAGGGGTGACTGTGAGAGACTGGAGGAAGGCTTCTCCATCTCTATCCACGAAGGATATCTGCAAAGAGGCTAGCTGCTCCGTCGCCTCCTCAAGTAGCTGAATGCCCGTCCTCCTGCTAAGGGCATCGGCTACTACGTTCCCCTTCCCAGGAGTATAGACTATCTCAAAGTCATAGTCCTTGAGGAACTCGATCCATCGCCGTTGTCTCAGGTTTAGGTCCTTCTGAGAGAAGATATACCTGAGACTCTTATGATCAGAAAAGACTGTAAAGCACTCGCCCATCAGATAGTGTCGCCATGTCTTCAGAGCGAAGACCACTGCTGCTAACTCCAAGTCTTGGGTAGCGTAGTTCTGCTCATGCGGCCTCAACTGACGTGATCCATAGGCGATCACTGCCCACTCCTGCATCAGAACACATCCGAGTCCGGTCCCTGATGCATCGCAGTAGACTACGTACCCTACTCCCTCCTCAGGCAACCTCAAGATAGGTGTGCAGGTCAATCTCTGTCTCAGCTCCTGGAAGCTCTGCTGAAATCTGTCTGACCATACGAAGGGTTTCCCCTTCTTCATCAAAGCTGTGAGTGATGCCGCAACTCTAGAGAAGTCTGGTACGAATCTCAGATAGTATCCAGCTAGTCCCAAGAAACTCCGAACCTCAGTCACGCTCCTGGGTGGCTCCCATGCTAACACAGCCTCAATCTTCGCGGAATCCACTGCATCTCCCACCTCAGAGATAACGTGTCCCAAGAAGTGGACCTCACGTATCCAGAACTGGCACTTCGAGAGCTTACCATAAAGCTGGTTCTCTCGGAGTGTGTCTAGTACAACTCGCAAGTGATAGGCATGCTCCTCCTCTGTCGTAGAGTAAATCAGAATGTCGTCGATGAAGACCACGACAAACCGATCGAGGTATGGTTGAAAGATCCTGTTCATGAGAGCCATGAACACTGCTGGAGCATTGGTTACACCGAATGTCATAACCAAGAACTCATAGTGGCCATACCGACATCTGAAGGCTGTCTTCTGCACATCCTCGTCTCTGACTCTGAGCTGATGGTAGCCTGACCTGAGGTCTATCTTCGAGAACCACCGTGCTCCCTTGAGCTGATCAAAGAGGTCATCAATCCTCGGTAGCGGATACTTGTTCCTCACTGTCACCTGGTTCAGGCGACGATAGTCAACACAAAGTCGCAAGCTCCCATCCGCCTTCTTGGTGAACAAAATCGGGGAAGCCCAGGGTGAAACACTGGGTCGAATGAACCCCTTGCCCTGCAAGTCCTCCAACTGTACCCGTAGCTCTCAAAGCTCGGAAGGGGCCATCCGATATGCTGGAGTGGATATCGGGGCTGCCCCGGGGTACAAGTCAATATAAAAGTCTACCTCTCTGCGAGGAGGTAGCCCTGGAATGTCATCGGGAAAAACGTCCGCAAACTGATCCACCACTGCAGGAAAACCAGGACTCCGCACGTCAACTGCTCCAAGGATAAGGCTAGCCAACTGACGGGTGATGGGCTGTCCTCTCCTCCGCGGAAGTCCATCCTGTGCTGCTAAGGCTCCCTTCTCGCCGGTGAAGGTGAACCTGCTCCCGTCGGTGCGTACACATCGCACCTTGCGCCTAAAACAGTCAATCTGTGCATGGACCGTAGATAGCCAATCCATGCCCAAGATGACGTCGTAAGGCCTCGACACTGCTACAAGAAGATCCCAGCCGAAGATCTCGCCTCCTAGAGTAAGCTCACACTGCCGGCACCAGTGCGTAATCGTCGAGTCTGCTCCCGTAGGAGTCTCTAGCCGTAAGGATCGAGCCAACGGCTCTGTTGGAATCTCCGAGCTCCGAACAAGGGCAGCGGCTATGAAAGAGTGACTCACTCCTGTGTCTATAAAAACTGCAGCAAGGGTGGAATAGACACAGATAGTACCTCGAATCATCTCGGGTGCGCCGTGGTCGTAGGCCTCTGCTGCATGGAGCTGTGCCTGTCTCTGCCCGCCAGCTCCCTGTGGTCGGGGTGGACCTCCTTGTGGTGGTGGTGGCAGAGCCTCAAAGCGTCGCCCACCACCGGCTTCTCGTCCAGCTCCTCTGCCTCGTCCGCCTCCTCCCTGCGGACTGCCACGGTCGACCCTCTGCCTCTGCCTCGGTGGTCCATCAACTGACTGCTGCTCCTCGGCACGGCGGCTCGGGCAGTCACGAGCCATGTGGCCCTTCCCGCCGCACGAGTAGCACTGTCTGCCTCTCAAAAGACTGGCTCCTCGTTGTGTTCCCCGCACTGCTGAGCCAGTGCCCTGAGATCGTCTGCTCGAAGGTCTGGTCTGTCTGGACCCCTGAGTCATCCTTCGACTGCCTGCTGCAGATGAATCTGCCACGTGCCGCCCTGCGGTGGGTCTCTGTGCTGGTGTAGACTCAGCAAGGAAGCTCTCGATCAGAAGGGCCCGCTCCAGTACTCCTGTCTGAGTCGGTATGCTGAGGGAGATCAGCGATGCCCTGATCTCGTGTCTCAAACCATGCTCGAAGGTCCGGGCCCGGAAGAATGGGTCCCGTACCATGTCGGTCGAGTAGCGCGAGAGATCGGTAAATCTCGCCGAGTACTGAGCGACCGTCATGCTGCCCTGCCGCAGCTGTAGAAGCTCCTGGATACGCACCGCACGAAGGGTGGCTAGGACGAACTCCGAGCGGAAGAGGCTCTCAAAGTCCGTCCAAATTAGAGATGCCTCATCGTGCACCTGGAGCATCAAGTTCCACCATCGTCCTGCTACTGCGTGTAGTAGGCTCGCAGTGAGGATCACCATAAGGTCTGCTGGTGTCCTCACTAGCCTAAACACTCGTACCACTGCCTCCAGCCAGTGCTCTGCTGCCTGGGGATCCGTCTCCCCGCGAAACCTGGGCGGTCGCTGGCGCTGAAACTCATGTAGTGCGCTGAGGCGACGTGCATCGTCAGCGGCTGTTGCTGGAAGCATCGGGGGCTCGGCGGGTAGAGCTACCGCCGGTGCCACTGCTGACAAAGGGCCATGCACCGAGGCCTCGTCGCTCGGTGGGCTTTCGTCACGCTCAACTCTCGGAACCCTAGCTGGCTGCCGTCGTGGGGCCATCCTAAAAAGGAAACAGGTGCGCCATGGTCAGAACAGTATACCTGGTGAGCTGATATAAGTAATCACAAAGAAAACATTGAAACACACACGCAATCAATATTTTCGTGCATTAAGTCGGAAATCAGAAGTCAGGGTCCTGGTGTACGGATACGTCGGCCTCCGCACCAACACTGGACTCCCTGGACTGATAACCACACTCAATACAGTAAACATTATTGCTTCACATAGAAAAGATCAGAGTTCGCGGTAGAACCGAACTCCTCTAATACCAATTTGTCACGAACCTCCCTCGGGGTCCGTGCCGTGACTACCCCAAGCCCGCCTTCCATAGGCCAGGGGCTGGCGACTAGCACCAAGGCGTAAATCCCGGTAAAAAGGGAAGGCATTGCCTTTGAAAAGTAAACAAACACCACAGAGTAAGCAAGCAGAAAGTAAACACTAAACAAAAGCAGAGTACAACTGAAAGTGCGGAAAAGTAAATGGGCCAGTATACAAACCCAAACTGAAAGTAAAGTACAACTCAAAAGGGAAAAAAGCTACTGAAAAGTAAAAGCCGCTACACCGAGCTGTCCACTGGAAATCCCACCTGAAGGGTGGGTACAGATAGCTCCTCTGCTCCACGGGTCCCGCCGTCCGCTCCGAGCACGTCCCGCCCAGTGGTCCACCTCCGGGTACCGTCCCGCTCTGCAAGCCTCAGCTAAGGTCAACGCTGTCCGTCGTCTGCAACCAACACAACGTAGTGCGGACAAAGCCCGTGCAGGGGTGAGTAAAAGCTACTCAGTAGGGACCCCGAGACCCCTGAAGGTCTCTCAAATCCACAAAGGATAAACCAACAAGAAAGGAACAATCACGAAGTAATAACCGACACTGCTTAGGTATATGCCCATACATATACCTAAGTAATCAATTCAAATACGCTCCAACCTCCGAGCCCAAGTACAACTCAGTCCACACAGGAAAGTAAACGTATTCCACACAGGAAAGCAAAACTTAATCCACACAGGATTGCACAACACAATCCACACAGGAAAGCAATAGAATCAGCTCACACAGGTATACATCTTTAAAGGACGATAAAGATGATCTCTGATCCACCTAAGTCGTCGGACCCACGAAGGATCGATAGGTAACTAACCCCCGCAAAAGACCCACACAGGATCGGTCCCACACAGGACCTGTAGGCGCTGGTTCACACAGGACCGCTGAGCGCAAGGACCCACACAGGATCGGGCCCACACAGGACCTGTAGCACTGACCCACGTAGGATCGCTGAGTGTTGTAGTCGTCGTTGTCGAATCCACACAGGATCTCTGTACTGTCGTCGTCGCAGTCACAGTAGCAGTAGTAGCAGTAGTAGCAGTAGTAGCAGTAGTAGCAGTCGCAGCCAGCACTAGGGTTCCCGCACACAGCAAGCTCGTTCGGAGGGTCCGCTCCACGAGCCGAGAGGCTGATACATCAACTGTCACAAAGTCCAGAGTTGATGTATCCAAAAGTTCCGTATCGTCAACAGGAACTCAACGCAACAGACGGCGCGTCGATCGGACGCCCGGTCTGAGAGTTATTGGCATTTTCGTCCCCGGGGCCCGGTTGGTTTTTAAGGCAAAACCAACCCGACCATACTCCACCTGCGTCCAAACCTCGGGCGGAGTATGCCAAAAGATCCTTCTCACTAAGAGGAACACAACACAGCTGACGGCACGTCAATCGGACGTCTGTAGCTCAAGATATGAGCGTTTCCGCTCCGAAGGCCTGGTTGGTTTCGTGAACGAACCAACTCGGCCGAACTCAAAGTAATCCGAAACCTTGAGTGCGATATACCGAAACGACCGTCTCGATCCAAGGATCATGTTGCCGCAGACCATTCGTCAATCGGAGGTACGAGGCTCATGTTATGGCCAAAAGACCGAAACTGCTTCGAAACGGGGGGTCCGGGTCCGGGGCGACCCGGCCCGACCCCCCCTGGGTCGGCCCGAACCGGGTCGACCCGGCCCGGCCGGCCGGCCTGCGCGGCGGCGCGGCGGCGCGGCGGCCGCGGCGGTCTGGCGTCGCACAGAGGCAGCGCGGGGGGAATCATTTCCCCCGCTGATTGGAAGGGGCGGCGCGGCTAATTGCCGCGCCCTTTGCAAAAAAACGGCCCCCACGTGGGGCCGGGTTGGAGAAAAACCGGGGGGCTGCTGCCCCCCCCCCCCCTTCATGGAAACTGCCCCCCTCTTAAAGAGGGGGGTTTTGTGCGCTGGCTGAGGGATTAATTTCCACCGGTTTATTACCATCCGGCCGGCTAGCTGGCCGGCCGGTTTTCTACAACGGGACCAGAAAATCCGGTCCCCTCTTCTGCTTCCGACGTCGGCGGCCCGGCCGCCGGTCTTCTCAAATCGCTGCGGCCCGGAACCGGCCGCGGTGTTCGTCGTCCGGCGCGGTGCGACGACACCGTGCCCCTCCGCCGCACCTTGATTTCTTTCAACGCGGCGCGACGGCGTCGCGTTCTTGATGTTTCTTCCATGGTGCGCGCGCAACGGCATCGTGTATCAAGATTGGGTGAATATCTGCGTGGTGCGACGGCACCACGCCACCTTGATTCATCCACAAATTTAAACACCAAGAACGAAGGAGGGGGTTCGGCCGTGTTCATGCGGTCCGACCCCCTCACGTTAAAACACAACTTAAAATATTCAAAAGCCACACGTTAGACTTGCTAGATCCACGATCAAGAATGAAATAATTAAAAAATAAGTCAACAACCCCTACCTCAGGTAAAAGTTCGAAGATTTGACAACGTCCGCGGAAGACAAAGTCGCGGAGGTCGGGCGTCGCGGTCGTCGTTCGTCAAATCCGTTGACGAAGAGATACGCCCGAAGAGATACGTCATTGGCGAATCTTCGTATGCCGACGAAGAAGGTCCGAGGAGGAAGCGGCGTTCCCTCTCGTTGACACGGAAGACGAAGAAGAGAGGCGGCGATCTTCGTCGGAGCTTGAGCGTTCTTCGTCGGAGCTTGAGCGTTCTTCGTGTTCTTCATCAGAGCGTGAAGAAGAAGAAGAATCTCTCAAAATCTCTCAAGTTGGCTAAGAGTTCTAACCCAAAAAAAAGAGAGAAGAGCTTAATTTAATCTAAAACTTAACACAAGAATTTCAAAGGTTTGAAATTCAAAAAGATTAACTCCAAAATTAAATAACCCATGTCATTTAATGAGGGGTTAAGGAAGTTTGAGGGAAGATGTAAAGATAGGGGTTCGTGTGGGCCCCACCACACTTAATCCTCTCAAGGGAGGTTATGTGGGTGTGGGTCCCACCCCTAACTTCCTTTGAGAGAAGTTAACTAATAAGTTTAAATAAAAATATGTAAACACAATTTTTATTTAACTTATTCTAATCTCCCGAAAACTAACTCTCAACCCGAAACAAACGCAACTCCCGAAAAGGTCTCTTTAAGCGAATATCGGCGCTGCGAGTTCATCGGTGCCCTCGGATTTCAATTCCGAGCACCGGATCAAAAGTTAGAAATTCCCGCTCGTTCGTTCACTGAACGTACCCGAGACAAACATCGGAAATTGATTCCGGGCACTCCGGGCCTCGGAATCAGGTGCCGTCTGAAACCGCGCTCTTGTAAAATTCTAAAGAAAATTAAGAAAAAAATTCCCTTGAATTTTACAAGTCTTTACACTCGAACATCAGGGGGAAGGAGAGTATAGCGATCCTGGACTTTTCCTCTGCTCATAATATTTCTCCCCTTCCATCGGTGGGAAGAATGTGTGAGGCTTTCCAAGTCTGTTAAATTCTCTTTTTTCTCACATCGATCATGACTCACATGGACTTAGGGATTTGTAATGGCCATGGTGCCCACACAATGACGGTTCCAGAACGAACTATGTGGATTTTGATCCCTGTCTCCTAAGCTGGGTACGTAGGACACCTCCTCAAGGTTCAATCCCAATTCGGGCCACTATCCATGTATAAGTACCAATCATGCCCCTCAGAACAAACTACATGGGTTTTTATCCCTATATCCTAAGCAGGGTACGTAGGACGCCTCTTTGTGGTTCAATCCCAACAACAGGAAACTCTCATGTGTAAGCCCTAATCTTCCAAGAACTACGTGGAATTTGATTCTTGACCGACCGAGATATGTAGGAAACCTCCCCACGGTGCAAGCCTGATATCTAAGTCTAATGCACATCCGTCTCTATTAGTCCATGTCCTTATACTCCAGCAGGATCATCTTTGAACCTAGGAAATCACTTCCCTTGGGTCTTCCGGGCTTCTTCGGTGTAAGTCCCACACTGACTTTGACCGGGCATCTCTCTCCTGGATTTTCTTTCCAGAGGACATTAAACTATACGGTTGGGTCATCGTCACATGACCTTAAAAGGTGATGTGTCCCGTCATGTGGCACCGAACTACATGGATTCTGATTCTTATCACGAGGATACGTAAGAAGCCCATATCACGGGTTCGATCCTAACGCACAAGTCGTTATCTGTCCCCCCCCGGATGACAATAAACTCCTGAGTTCCCAGTTGTAAGGCTTCAAGTCAGTGCCGTATCAATGAGTCCAAACTCCTCAGATTCATTAATTCAATGAGGTATGGTAAACCTCAGGCCTAAATGATTCTGAATTCCTACGTTCCACTGACCATTTCCAACTAGGAGTAATCCATGGATACTATGGTTGGGTATAAACCAAAGATTCGAGAACATATGAACACGTCTTAAATCTATAATAGATTCCCAGAACATGTAATAATTCCCCCTAAAAGGGTGCGATGAGCTGAACATCCCATCCTCTAGACCAGTATGAGTTCTTAAGCATCGCTGGCTGAACGGCTCAGTGAACGCCTGCCTTTGGAAAGGAGGTCTACCGATCGCGGGATATGGAACCATTGGGAATTTCGAAATGAAGACTGATATACCCGACCTTATCAGTTGATGAGAGCTCAGACCTCCATGAGATCAACCTTTGGGTGCATCAGTCCCATCCCACATATAAACGGTTCGAAGCAAAAAAATGGTGAACCCGATAGGAATATTTAACCAAGCATGATGGATTTAACCTAATCTCACTCGGTGCCCACTTAAACCCACTAGGAGGGCCAAGCATGGTCATTAATTATGCATGAGATCATGAGATGATACTTTGACGGGTTTGTTGTTTGTATTTGTTAAAATATTTTTAAGAGGTACCATTGAGAACTCCCTTCGATCCAATCGCATCATGGAGGAAATCACAGGTGCGTGCCTCAAGCTACGCAATAAACAGATTTCCTCACCAACGAAGGACCTCGTCACCGACTCAGCATCTTCAATGATGGGTTCCAGATGTGTTGATCTGAGAGTACCACTTAATGGGTACTCACCTGATAGTGGAGGTGGCCATGCACACCCTCTAATCCATCAGGACCCACCAGTCGCCTGCCCACCAGCGGCCGTGAAAGCTGAACAAGACGGCTCCTGTTGCCGTCTCAAACCATTTTGGGAGTCTATCCTTGGAATGAGACAACACATACCTCGCTTATCTTAGGGAGGATGATGAGGTCGACACTGAGGAATTTATCCCCGCTAAACGGGGGTTTCGCTCTAAGGCCCCCGCTAGAAGATGTCATTGCGGTTACACCACGACTCAATATCCTCATGCTAAGGAGGACATCACCCCGAGGATCTAGGCCCATGATCCACGAGCTCCGGCCCATCAAACCTCTTGAAGAGGGTGGAAAATGTACAACCAAGGACAGGTTATCACCCTTGTCCCTAAGGAGGATCTCTGTTTCCCAGTAACGGAGACATATTGCGAGCAGGAACATACACATGTCCGCTCCTCCAAAGCCCTCCATCCATACATGATAGCACCATACGAGCAGGCGTGCATCCCTGCTTAGCTCCATCAAGCCCATCACTCACACAAGACAACATCAACCAAGCAGGCACCTCTCCCTGCCCAAGGTCATGAAGCCCACTAACCAGACATGGTGACAACCCAGTGCCTACAGAACCAGCTCCTGGAAGATTCTCCTGACGCCTACTATCCCAATATGGTGGTGATCAACAAAGCCCGCCATCCAGATGTAGCGGCAATTAATAGGCGGGCACCTCTCCCTGCCAGCAAAGGCCACCGACTCGATATAGTGGGCAACCAAAATATGAAGGTCCAGCTCCCTACGAATGCAATTAAAGTCCTCCATCCCAATGTGGCAGCAAACAGAGAGATAAACCTGCATATCCTGGCACAAGGGAAGATTCGTTCACCTTCCCCGATAGAGGAGAATTGTTAGTACCCACTAACCACCAGAGGACCAAAGAAGGATATTCCTACTCTGATACCTGAATGGGCCTTCATAGTTGTTCCAGCCAAAGATGTCTCTCTGCATATCGTGGAAATGTTGGAGGAGCATGTATCGATCCCAGATCATATCTTGATAACTTGTCAGAATGTCATTGCATCAGCAGAAACAGAAATGACTCAGGCCTGTGAGCCCTTATCTCTAATTGAGGCAACTCATCTAAGAGACATGATAGCTGCCTCGGAGAAGATCTGCATCCCTGCTTCCGCAGAGGAGGGTCGTCATCCATATTCCGTGATACAAGGGCAACCGGATCAAGCAGCTTCACTCATTCCAACTAGGGGACACCCGTCCATCATGGTTAATGCTCTAGAGCAGGCATATATCCCTGCTAAAAGTAATGATATTCATCGGAATATCCAGGAAGTATAACGAGGCCCAATTAGAAAGGGACCCAAAGGTGAAGGTCGTTATCAACAGCAGATGGTTCCCGCTGCCCGCAAGAAAGCACCCCGAATGTTCTGAAGGCAGCCGGAAAATAAAGAGCGGTTTCATGACTCCGCTCTGCTGGAAGCTGGGGTGCCCAATACCTCTAACAACTTATCAAAGGCTCATAACCCTGCTCACCCATTACCATATTATGGGAGTGGTAGTAGCAGTTGCGAGGGTCCTCCCCGCAATGTCGCTACCAGCAGCTCTAAAGGTCCTCCCCAGAGAACCCGCATGGGCCTCCCCCATGGGAATATTATGATTGTTCACAAGAGCTTCTCTTTTGAACCGAGTCACAGAATCCATCCACATGACCAGAAGATCGAGCTATAATAAGGCCCTCCACTTTTTGCGGTCCACCCTGAAGTTCCTCCCCAGGGTATACAATGCAAACACTCTCCATGCAGTGAGACCACAAATTATGATAGTAGTCCTCGCTATCGTAGTCACAACAGCAGAGGCCCTCCCCGCAGAGACGTCTTGTCCCGACGAGAAGGCCCTCCCCTTTCTGTGGCCTGCCCTGAAGGTCCTACCTAGGGGTTACGTTGTAACGACACTCCGTTCATCTAGGCATCAGATCACGGTGTTATTCCTCACCACTCTGATAACAGAGGTCCTCCCTATAGATACGTCAAGCAACGAGAAGGCCCTCCCCTCATTGCGGTACATTCTGAAGTCCCTTCCCAGGGTCTACCCCATTGACATTCTCCCTATGGTAGCTATGATGGTATTCCTTGCCATTGTGGCAGCTGTGATGGTAGTCCTCACCACCACGATCTCCATTACAAAGGTCCTCCCCGCAATAGCCCCAAGCAACAAGAAGATCCTCCCCTTTTAGCAGTGTGTCTTGAAGGTCCTCCTCAGGATACACATCGAACGTCCACCCATGATGGTCATCCTCACCAAGATGTCAGTTATTGTGATGGTCCTCCCTACAGTGACATATCATATCGACAGGAAGGTCCTCCCCCTGCCAAATTAAGCACAAAAAAGCCCTCATATGCTGAGGCACTCAGAAGGACGAGATCAAGAATGTCAAATTCCCAGCTAGTCTACAACAACACCCTTCTTCAATCAAGAGATGGTACGGGGCCACGTTTAACTTCTGAACCACCTCGGAAACTCCCACATGATAATTCAACACCTACTGGCCCCACTTCTTCCGACCACACTATCGGTGAGCGCCTCAGTTTGGCTGACAAGGTAGAGGAATCACTAGTGGAGGAGTATTCCAACATGTTGCACCTGAGGAAATGACTAGACAAAGAAGATATACCAATTATGATTTGTCCTGTAGCCACCTCTCAATTAGACATACCTAGATAGTTGTCAGTAGAATGTGCGCACGACATCAGCTTCAATATATGGAAAACCCTCCGCCGGCTGAAATCAAGATTCCTACCCAACGATCAGTATGTAGACCATTGAGTTAGCCTGCCTCCATGAACTGCACCAATTGCACCGCTTCATTGGTGACGCTCTGACGGGAGTCCATATCATGGGATTGGGAGAACATGGAGCGCTACATTTTACTCCTCTCCCCACCTAGAAGAACCCATTAGGTGTAATATCTTGCAATTCCATCACGTCAAGACGATGATCGAGTGGTCTCCCTGTTCGTGAAAAACAGCAAACCGAACAATGATAGGCCTTAAGTAAGTCCCAGAAGCGTCAGGCCCGATGGGATCATGCCATTCACGAACTCCTAAATTAGGACACCGAAAGCATACAATAGGCCTCCCTCCTGAGAGAGGTCAATCAGCAATCATTGCTTGCCTCCCCAGAAGGGGTTTATTCACAGGTGAAATCGACATCAGATCAAGTTCAACCCCGAATTGGGGAACGCAAGATTAGGCAAGTAGCGATAGCAGCAGCCGCTGCCGCAATTCAGGGTCAACCCGAGCCTGCAGGGCTGGGACATTTTTAACAACAAATGCCCCCATAAGACCATTAAAAACATGAAGAGACTCAACATCTCGTGAATGGATCCAACCCCATCCCTCATGGATGGGGGCATTTTTACCACCTTAACAACAACCTCCCCCACGAGAATAAGCATTTTCTCATCTAGAGAGGATAGTCAGAAGAGGATGTACCTTCCCTATCCCGTCATTTGAATAACCTTCCCCTTCAAGAGGGAGGCATACTATGAAGTCGCATCACGGGACTCTCTGCATCACCCTTCATCAAGGAGTCTGAAAGAAATCTCGGGACAGGAAGTGGAGGACCTGTAAAAGGTGCGGGAGATATTATTCCTATTTGGAAGATGACATCTCCTCCACCCCGCAATATACATCCATCAACGCCATAGAGGCGAACCCCATGGGTGAAACCAGAGATGATGCAAATCCATATGGATAGGGAGACGATGATTCCAGTCAGGCTGTGAGTCACAATGAACCACCAGGTGTGCACACCCGAAACTGGAGGGCCGCCCTTCTAGCTAACCCTCCTCCGCTTACCCTGCGATCTTCTAATACAGATAAAGAAAATGGACCAGTTACCCATAACCTGACTTCTCCTCTTGATAAAAACGATCCACTTACGCTCTAAGAGAGATTCACTCGATAGGAAGAGGAAATGAAAGAATTACTATGGCTTAATGTCGAGCTACTCCAAAGGAATCGTCTTATTGAAAGTGATTCCCATGATGATTCACACATTTCACTCCCAGAAATTGCACCATAAATCATAGGTTTTCCCCTCCTAATGAGGTGCTGAGTCCATCCAACTACCTGAACATGGATTTGGGTGAATACCAAGACTTCCCTCCACTCAGGAAGCAACTAGAGTGAGTACGTCTGAACCCTCCAAAGGTGTCAGAAACAACATATGCACCCCAGTTTTTGGTCGAGATGGATCCTCAAGAAAAGCCTTGGGATACACCTTCCCAAGACCAGAACCAACAGGATGTATACTAGGGACTCGCCACCACCATCGAGGCACTGACTGCTCAGTTGGAAGCAATAGAAGGTCGACATGATCTAATACAGCAAGAGCGAAAGCCCTACCCAGATTGGGTGAGGAACACGCCTCCTCCACCCAATTTTGGGCGCCCTGTATTCCGTATCTTCAATGGATTAGGCGATCTGGAATAACACATGATGCACTACTTGTCTTATTGCGACCATATGATGGGAACTCCAGAACAAAAAGAAGCAGTGAAACTCTGATTCTTCGTGTGGACCATGCAAGGATCTTCCTTCATCTGGTATACGAATCTACCAGCTCAGTCAATAAAGAGCTGGGAAGACCTTCAGCAGCAGTTCTTGCTCCACTTTAGCTCGATGTTGACTAAAACAACGATCAATGACCTCATGTATTGAAAACAGAGGGAGAACAAGAGGGTCTCAGATTTCATCACTAGATGGAAGGGACTGACCTACTCTCGGAATAGGAAAATTCCCCAAGATGAGATGCTGGCCATATTCATCTAAACCTTCGAGACGAGATGCGAACCCCACTCATACCAGTGGAGTGTACCACTGGCTTCTGAAATCTCTTTTCCATTGCCCAGAGAATTGAAGACTCCCTGCATTAGACCAATCCTCAGTCCCAAATAGCCTCAAAGGCTCCTACAAAGAGAAATGTTAGAGCTAAAGCGTCCTATGTCACGCTCATGCCAGCCCCTATGCATGCTCCACTGCCTTGGTCTCTACCAAATCATCAAGTCCCCCCAGTATATTAGCGGCTGCCTCTGCCCAAGCGGGACGATCAGAGAGGATCTAAGAGGAACCGGTTCATGGAACGGAGACAGAAAGTATACTCATTCCAAGAGGACCAACTCCGTGGCTACTTCATAGTCGCCATGAAATGCAACATGCACCACCTCTCGGAGCAAGGAAGCCTGAAGAATTCGGCTGCAATGACAGTACAAATTACTATCCCAAGCATCAAATTATATTTGACGTATATTTCTACCACCGACTCCGACAAATGGGAGTGGTGGCAAGAAGTCACCAGCAAGAAGGAGATGAAATTTGATGATTGGATGACTCGGAAGACTATCAACCAAGCTCAGGGCATTCTCTGAGCTCAAGTACAGCAGCCGGTGTTGCCACCAACAAACCCTAATGCTGCACGGCTGACAATATCAACCTCACAACCCCCCCCCCCCCAAGAGCTGGTTATCCAGGCATAATCGAGAAGGGGGGAGACAAGCTCAAGAGGAGCAGTTCGCAATGAGGCCAGAGTTAGCCCCGAAATGGTCGGATTTTCTGCCCCCAAACATGGCGCCACGGGCACCGACCCGCCAAACGACACCATCAGGGACAACCGACCAGGTTGACCTGTCACGGGATGAGGAGATAATCTTTGGTTCCATCAAAGTCATCCATCTAATGGAATCATTCCCTGATGAAGGGGGTGTCTACAAACCCAAGTTCCCAATGCAAGGGGCCAGGGGGAGGAATCTCAAAAGTAGGGGATACCATGGGAGGCACATCCACGACCGAAACAACCCCTATGGTTTTACCACGGCTCAAACCATTAATATCGTGAAAACCCATGGGAGGTCCCTTAAACAAACATAACAGGAGAAAGTATATCCCTCCACCTCCACATGTGACCACTATGGATCTGTCATTCTATGGTACCAATCAATGGAGGAACAAGTGTCTAACCACCTAGTGTGCACAAACAGAACGGTCGGGCCGAGTCCCTAGAACATGGGAACACCGTCGACATCACACTTTGTAGCCGGTCCCTCCTCGTCACATACTCCATCCCCCAAAATGCCTACTAAAAATCTCCCACCAACAGAGATGCTTCGGCCACTGGTGCAAAAATATGATATCCTTAAGTAGTTGGAGTTAGTACCAGCCATACTGTCAATTCTGGATTTCCAGAGTTTGTTAGCATATCTCAGGGAGGCACTGATAGAACCTTGCTCAGCCCCAAGAAGTTTCAAGCCGAGGTAGTTGCCGTCGATATTTACCGGACAGAGACTAGCCTGACTGAATGTAGTGCGCTGATTTCCTTCACCAATAAGGATGAATAAGCCATCATGCAAAGACATATCAAACCACTATATGTATCTGGTGCACTAAATGATGTTGAGATCCGCAAATTCTTCATTGAAAACGACAATAGAGTTAATCTCCTTCCCCTACAGACACTCCGCAAGTTGGGCTATAGTGAGGATGACATAGTACCTTTATCCACAACTCAGTTGGGTTACGAAAAGAGTGAAAAAAGCCAATCGGACGTATGAAGATGAAAACCCATTTTGGCGACCTTGTGGCCTACTCGGAATTCTTGGTGGTTTGGCAGAACATAGCATTCAATGCCCTGCTTAGAAGGTTGTGGCTCCATAAGCACATGGCCATTCATTCATCCAACCACTAGTGTATCAAGTATTGCGTCAATGGAAAAAGTGGGAAATCGCACACTAGAAAGGCCCCTTTTGAGATCTCCGAGTCACACTACATTGACGTTAGGTTTTATGAGCAAAAGAAAAAGAAGCCTTCGCTCGATGTTATTGACTGGATCCCCACTCCAAATGGTATGGAAATGTTTCCGGATGACCCCCTCATGCAGCTTGGCAGAGACTACGTACTACCCATCAACCATGTTGAAATTATAAATTCAATCCTGGACACACACTCAACTATCCTCATGACATCAACTATTATGGATGAGCGTGACAATACAGAAATGACAGCTAACCCTGAATTTGGGGACGAATATTTGAGTAGGGATTCCCACGATGCCTCGCCTCCAGACCCCCAAGATCCCATGTCAGGAACACTCTTCCCGTCAGATCAAGAAGGTTAGAATGTGGGGGAAGAGGAGGAGGAATATCTCAGGGATGCACCTCCCGTAATTGAGGAAGGTATCTCCAGTACTGTGGAAGTGCTCATAGAAATAAACCTGGGTACCGAGGAAGACCCGAGGCCCACTCTCATTAGTATTTCCATGTCTCCCATGGAGCACGAGGTATATACCTTTTTCTTAAGGCAACACCGGGATGTTTTTGAACGGATTTACATGGAAATCTCGAGACTCAATCCCGAAGTGGAAATGCACCACTTAGGTATGACATAAGGCCACCATGGATATAAACAAGCCACCAGAAGAACACGTCCATCACATGATGCCAAAATAGAGGCTGAAGTTGATAATATTATTAATGCAGGCTTCAGTCGGGAGGTCCAATACTCAATCTGGTAGGCCAAAATTGTCCCCGTCAAAAAAAAGAACGGACAAATCTGCATCTGCATCAATTTTAGATATCTCAATCGGCATTTTCTAAAAGAATATTTCTCTGTCCCGATTACCGAGTTTTTAATTGAGGCAACAGACGGGTATGAGGTTCTCTCCTTCATGGATAGTTATTCTGGGTATAATCAAATCTGGATGGCCCAAGAAGACAAAGAAGCCACCACCTTCAGAGCCCCTCAAGTAATATTCTGCTACAGGGTCATGCCCTTTGGTCTCGAGAATGCGGGCACCACATATCAACACACCATGCATCAAATATTTAAACCATTCCTTGGTAGATTCGTCCAATGGTACGTGGATGACTTGGTGTTCAAACAAAGATAGGGCTCAGATCACCTATTAGACTGTGAAACCATCTTCAACAAACATCAACAACATAGCCTAAATATGAATCCCTTGAAATGATCCTTCGGGGTTACCTCAGGGAAAATCTTTGTCTTTGTCATATGCCATCGTGGCGTCGAAGTCGACCTTGAAAAGACAAAGGCTATCCTTGGCCTGCCACCTCCCTATAATCTCACCGAGTTGAGAGGATTCCATGGACACCTGGGCTACATTAGGAAGTTCATAGCCATCCTCGAAGGAAATTTTTTTCCCTTTACTAGGTTAATAAAAAATGGGTTTATGTACCAATGGAAAGATGGGTGATAAGAGTCAATTCGACAGCCTAAAAAAGTACCTCTTAATCCCGCCGGTGCTCATTCCCTCGGTTGAAGGAATACCTCTTATCTTATACGTGACTGCCCAGGAGTGGTCACTGGGAGCCTTTCTCGCACAGAAAAATGATGTCGATAGTAAAAACAGTCTCTATTACCTCAGCCGAACCATCATCGATGCTAAAACTCGATAATCAAACATAGATAAGAGTTGTTCGACCTTGTCCATCATAGTTCAAAAATTGCAACATTATCTGCAGCATCTTGAAATCCATTTGGTCTCGTGTAGTAACCTGCTCAAGTACATCCTCAGCTACCCAATGCTTACTGGGCACATATCCCGATGGGCAGTCATCCTACAACAGTTTGACATCTGGTTTGGGCCTCATAAAGAAATCAAAGTCCATGCGTTAGTAGATTTTCTGGAAGATCACCCCTCGATAGGGACCACCGCACCGGACTACGAGTTACCTAGTGAAGAAATATTCTTGGTTCAAGAGGAGTTCCCGACATGGGAAATGTAATTTGATGGCACATCCTGAATCCCAACAGGGAAAAGAATGGAGGATCCCATATTAAACAAGGTGGGTTTGGGGATAATACTCATGTCCCCAGAAAGGTCAATCTTGCCATATTCATTCCACCTATCAGAAGGATGTATGAAAAATGAGGCAGAGTATCAAGCTTTCATTGGAGGATTGGAGATCGTGCTCGAGGTATAAGTACAACACCATAAGTAAAAAGGTGACTCAAAACTGGTCATCAAGAAAGTCAATGGTGAATATGCTATTAAAAAGGAGGAGCGGATTCCCCTATTTGACCATGTATGAGGGTTAATGGCAGAATTCTCCACATAACCAACGTTGACCTATATTCCCCAGTCTCAAAATGCCCAGGCCAATGCATTAGCTATTGTGGCCACAGCCTTAGCTAACCCAGACCGGGATGAAAAAATTATTTGTATTTCTCATCGTCAAATGGTCATGCCGTTTGTTCGAACTAAGATGGAGGAAATCAACGAAGTCAGTCCTGTCCCTGAGCCATATTCTCCTACCACTGGCTAGATGACCCCTATTGCAAACTACCTTCAAACGGGGAACTTCCATCAGATAGGGTTGAATGAGAGAAAATACGAAGAAGGGAAATCAACATTTTCCTATACGGTGGAACATGTCAAGAAGAGGTCCTCTACAAACGGGGCCTCGACGGAGTCCTCCTCAGATGCATTTATGGAGAAGAAAATGTTGTCGTCATGACTGAATTTCATGCCAGAGTATGTGGGGCACACCAGTCAGGGTCTTTGCATTCCCATCAGTTTCTAAGGCTTGGGTACTATTGTCCCACCATGACACGAGATTGCGATCACTTTACCAAAAAATTACATTCATTACAAATTCATGCCAACTTCATACACCAACCCTAAGAGTTACATCATCAGGATAAGTGATCCTGGCCATTCTCCATTCGGGGAATGGATATTATGGGACCATAACCTCCAACCATGGCCAGATAATTCAAGTATATCTTCACAACAACCGACTTCTTTTCCAAATGGGCAGAAGTTGTACCCCTTAAGGAAGTCGGGGCAAAATATGTTGTCAGCTTTTTGAATACCAATATTATAACCCGATTTGGCGTTCCTCATACCATATTGACGGATAACGACACTAACATCTACTTTGCTGAATTGGAGAAACTGTACCAAGAATATGGTATCTAGGCTAACCACTCATCCTGCTACCATGAAGCGGCCAACGGATATATAGAGGCTTTCAACAAGACCTTTTCCAACATTCTCCATAAAATAGTGAACAAAGATAATAAATCATGGCCGGATAAACTTCTTCATGCATTGTGGTCTTATCGAACCACAATCTGCACTGCTACTCTGGCTACACCGTACACATTTGTGTATGGAACAGAAGTGGTCATGCCCATTGAGCTCCAATTTCCCTCGCTCCGTGTTGACATTTGTGGTCAGTTATCCAATGAGGACCAATCAAAAAAAGGGCTAGGTGAATTAGAAGAGCTAGAAGAAAAGTGTTTGTACACTTTGCACCATCTAGAGGTATATCAGAACTGAATTGCCATATCCTTCAATAAAAAGGTTCCTCTTCAGTCTTTCTTGGAATGAGTATTGGTATTGGTCCTTCGGACCCCAATGATACCTGGAAATAAGCCTACATAGAAGGATCCCAAGTGGGAGGGACCATATGTTATACACAAGGTCTACTCCAATGGAGCATATACCCTGATCTCCATGGATGTGAATTTCACTACCTCTCCTACATATGTGAGATTTTTGAAGAAGTATTTTTTCATAACCAAAAGTAGTTATCGTCCAACCTGTATGATGTTAAACTGCCAAGCCCCAACCATTCAAACTCAATGACCCAAAGCTTTGAGTATTTAATCCTCACCGCTTGACGTTAAACTACATGGATTTCAGAGAAATATGTACGGCTTGATTCCTTCCTTCGCTGGATACGTAGCGACGCCAGGGTCCCCCATCTGGGGCCAGCCACCCCCGAATGAAAAAATAATATATGCCCTCTTCCCCCGTGTATGAACCAGCCCTGCACTAGGTGTATCCCTTCCTGAGAACTACGTATGGATTAATTATTACATTCGAAGGATACATAGCGACGCCAGGGTCCCCTATACTGGCCCAGCCACCCCCGAATGAAGATTAAAAATTCCCTCTTCCCCCGTGTATAGACCAGACCTGCATGAGGTGTATTATCGTCTAGAGAAATACGTACGGCTTGATTCCTGCATTCACAGGATATGTAGAAACACTAGGATTTTGTATCTTGGCCCAGCCACCCCCAAATAAAGTTAAAAATTCCATTTTCCCCCATGTACGGACCACCCCTGCACGGGGTGTATTCCATGTCCTTACCACATGACATTAAACTACAGGGATAAGAAGGATTCAAAATTCTCTTTCCCCCATGTAAGGACCAGACCTGTATGGGGTGTATTATCTTCTGAAGAACTATGTACAGCTTTATTCCTTCCCTCGCAGGATACGTAGTGATGCCATAATTCCACATCCTGGCCTAGCCACCCAAAATAAAGCTAAAAATATCTCCTTTCCCACATACGGATTAGACCCGCACGAGGTGTATTCCACAAAAGAACTATGTGAGGATTGATTCCTACCCTCGTTGAATACGTAGTGATTCCAGGATCTTACCTCCCAGCCCAGCCACCGATAAAAGAAAACACAAGTATATATACCCCTCGTCCTTTCTGCATGACGTTAAACTGCACAAAATTTCCTTTTCACATCAGTTCACCTTTGTCCTCACTACATGACGTTAAACTGCACAGAATTCTTCGCGACCCACCCAAGATACACGAAAAAACGAGATGGGTATACTCCTTGTGCATTTGGCTATATCCTCTCCATGAATCAGACTCCACGACCTAGATAATTGCGGATCTTCATAACCATTCATGGATATCAGAAGTGGAACATTATCGACAAGTGGACACCTTTGAATGACTATTCATACCATGCCCTCAGTGGCTCTTCATATTGATATCCCCTGGCCCGTCTACCAAAGTAAATATTTCCTCAAGTGGTACTCTTCATATCTTCGTACGCTTACAGGCCTCAGGGCCCCCATATCATAATCGCCAGATCCAAAAATTTATAGAGCAGTGGTTTACATGTTTGCCGCCCTCTTGCATCCAAACGTTGCTTGGTTATCCCTACCTGGTTAGCCTATGTATCCACCTATGGTTAACATGACGATCTACATCTAAAAATATCAAGTCAGGGCTAAACTACTTTGACTCGATGTGCAATTTTGGTGAATATTTTTCTTGTATTCTTGAACACCATTATCGCTATATGATGAACTCTGTACTATGAGAAATCTTGAATTTTCACAATCTTCCATGGCCATCGTAAGTGGAAAGTTATCGACCCACGGACACCGTTGCATGACAATGCATACCATGCCCTCATCGGCTCTGCATATTGATATCCCCTAGCTAGTCTACCAAAGGAAAGATTTTCTTTGGGTGATACTCTTCATTCCCCCATACGCTTACTGGCCTAAGAGCCCCATACTATAGCTCCTGATCCAGGAAACCCCAGAGTAACAGTTTACACCCTCATTCCCTCACACTTTTTCAAAGCATACCAGAACCTCCTAACTCAGTTGTCTTTTGGGTAATCGTAGCAATAGTCACCCAATGGTCTGAACTCTATGACCATTAAACTAAGAGTACTTCATCCTCACTACACGATGTTAAACTGCCTGGAGTAAAGGTGAACCCCATGAGAAAGATAAATCAGTGTGGTGAACTCTTCGAGTTTTAGCAGAAACCAGGGATAAGCATCCCCGACATGTCTAGATATTTCCTTACCAAATGACAAACTTTGTGGCCCAGACAATAACGGATCCTCATAATCCTTCATGGCCATCGGAAGTGGAAATTTATCAAACTATGGACACCTTTTCATGACTACGCATACCGTTCCCTTAGTGGATCTGTATATAGATAGCCCCTGGCCTGTCTGCCAATGGCACAATTTCCTCCGGCGATACTCTTCCTAGCACCGTATGCTTACCGGCCTCAGATCCCCCATACCATTTCTACTGATCCAAGAGTCCTTGGGACTATGATTTACACCATCAATACCTCTCCACGTCTTGTACATGCCGATATATTCGAGCCCAGTTACATTCTAATCAAGAGTGGCCTTTGCAACTATGTCCTTATCGCATGATGAGTAAAACTGCATGGAACATGTCTTGGCCACTTGGCGTGAACTGCAGTGACCAAGCATTAAACATCCAGGGAAATGCCTCCAACAACTAGAATTTTCACATGTTTAAAAATTCCCCCTGTCCTCACTGCATGATGTTAAACTACACAACATCATTGTCCTCTCCGCACGACGTTAAACTCCATATCGTCTTAAAAAATTCTTCACATCCTCATCGCATGACGTTAAACTGAACGGAATTTAAAATTCCCTCCATCCATGCTGCATGATGTTAAACTGCATGGTCGAAATTGTCATGGGTTCAGTCGGGAATGGAGGCTTTCCTCTATCCCTTAGTGCACGGGCTAGACCTGCACAAACCACCGTCTCAAACCAGCTTAAGAAGGGATGACTTCACCCATTCCCGAGAAATTTAGCCCAGATTTTTCTCCCATATCCAGTCACTATCTCCTCATAATCCATACTCTGTACTCAGAAGGAGCCAAACCCTTGTAAGGCACCCCTGGTGGTCAAAAATCTCAACTTCCCTGAAGTTTCCCGGATATCGGGAGAATTCAATCATTGACCTAGGGACACATTTTCATTATTATTCATATCATTCCCTCTTGGATCTGCATATTGATCTCCCCTGGCACGTCTACCAAATGAAAGATTTCTTTAGGAAATGCTTCTCTCCGTATGCCTCTTGGCCTCTGAGCCCCCATATCCATCCTAGGATTTGGAAACCCCCTGAGATGAAGTTTACCAACCTATTTCACAACCCTGCCTAAATACGCTGGAACGTCTCTGACGAGATTATCAAGAACCAGGAGAAGTCATTCCATTTTAAAGAATGTCCCAGCTGCATGACTTTAAACTGCGCCAAGCTCCAAAAATCATCTACGCTAACTAAATGCATATGACAGGGACCCTACATCCACACTCCTGATTAATACAGATGTTCCCAAACCCTTTAAGATATCACACACCCTTTCCGAGCCACCCCTGGAGGTTTTCATTTTCTCTAAGCCACCGGTGGTGGTTTCCATAAGCTGGACTTCCATGAAGTCCTCAGGCCATCAGAAATGGAAAGTCATTGACTTAAGGATTCCTTTGCACAACTATATATACCATTCCCTCAGCGGCTCTTCATATTGATCACCCCTGTCCCATCTAACAAAGGTAATTCCTCCTTATTTGATTCTTTTCCTACCTCTCCACGCTGATACGACTCCCATGCATTGAGACATGCATTGTATGTCATTCAAATCTAAACAAGTTCCCCCCATGTGCATCTGAAGGGTATTGAGACATCTTTTAATCAACCAACCCGCATTGGGGTTCTCACCCCCACCATATCTATTCAAAGAAGTTTGACCTAAAACATCATTAATTATAGTCTTGTCAGTGGGACTTTAAACCACTCACAAAAAGAGGCGCAAAGACCGTTAGGCCGAAAACCCAAAAAGGGCAAGCTATGCAAAAGTCGAGTCGTGCTTGCTGGGTCCACACCAAATGGGCCCAGAATAAATTATGTTTTTTAGGGAAAAGACATAAATTTTGTGGGGTTTTTCTACAAAACCCTAGCAATAGTAAAACTATGCTCTTTGGATCCCATGGTCCAAGAAAACAATTAGATCTCGTTTCTATTTTATCATTTTTCTGAATTATGATTAATTCTAATTTAGTGAGTTGTTATTTATGCAACATTTGTTCCATCAACAATCAAATTTTATAGTAAGGGGAGATCTTCAGCATATTGTATTCTATTGGGACAAAAAAAGAGGACGTCCACAAGACGGAGTCTCTCCTTTGCCGCAACAAAAGAGTTAAACATAAGTTACAAAATATAGCTCCAACGATCACAAATGTGCCTGGATCGCTCTCTCCATCAGAACAGAAACCGTGCGGCAAAGGTTATTAAATTTTTTTTGTAGCCCGATCTTCTCTCTGGCTTCAACTTCAGCCACCGAACTAGTATGCCTCACCATCATTTGGAGATCATTGAACCCTTTCCTGGTAGCTTCAAGGTTACCAGTCATAGATGAAAACTGATCCCTCAGCATTGCTACTCTAGATTTGCATTCGTTCAGCTCAATAGATTGCGTGGTTGCATGATCTGAGAGCTCACCTCTAGTACTAACAGCTGATGGAGCTTCATCATTGCTTCCTCAAGGTCTCGGGTCCCGCAATGAGAAGCAACGATGTGATCAAGTTTGTGTTCACTAGCCGCAACCTCCCTACGGGCAATGACGACCTGCCAGGTGAGAAAATGAAGTTATCGATAGTCAAACCCAACTGACCCCATGCCTAAGAAGTGTTTCCGAAGGGCTTTAGTTTTAGTCAACATTTCAATCAGATGAGTTTCGGCAACAATCTCACAGATCCAGGGCCAGGCCCACCTTCGCACTACTCGGTTTTCTGGTATGACACGAGGGTCTTTTGTTTCATCGCTAGATAGCATACGAATGTAGGTTGGAATTGTTGCTAGTGCAGACATGTGCGCACTAGAATATGGTTCCAGGACTAGAGGGTCTAAAGACATTAGCCCTGGTTCGAGCATGGGAGTTTATCTGGTAACTCCAGTATTGGCCGGTGGAGCTTCGGGAATTACATCATGGGGACCCAAATTCACTGGGTCATCCTCATTTACATCCAGAAGGATTGGATATGTCTGAACATTGGCCATATAGGGGATAAAAGAGGAAGATTCCCTGAGCCGCTGTGAGCCATTAGTCGGTCCTCCCTCAATGTCGACGAGGAATGTGCGGTAAGCGCAACAGCCTCAATAACCCCCGATTTGTGAACTTCCCGGATAGCCTTCTCTAAGATCCCATCTGGATAATTCTTTAACCACATTCTCGCATATTACGAGGATAGGATGGTAGCCAATTCAATGATTGGAAAGGGAATTCTTGTGTATGATCCCTCCCACATCAACATCAACCACCATTGATAGAGAGTGGCTGGATTCTTTCCTTGGGCCCGAGGATGGGGAAGGGAAACCTTGAGTTTCATACCTCCAAACTGGTTAGAAAAACAATATGGGGAGTATAACTCACCATGAAAAACCCCGTCAATCCACGCGGACAAAAACCCATCCTGCAGAAAAATCATGAAAAAACACTTTTCTATGCTCCCCATGTGGTCTTCATCCATGACACTGGAAGGAGATGGATAGGGAGTGAAAGTGAACTGGGAACAGTCACTCAGAATCGTGATAAATTCATCAAATCAGAGTGACATCAGACTAACTATAGCTATATCATGCGGGGTAGGCCGAAGGGTAGGAAGAGGGATGACTATGTTATGACGATACTCATAACAGTGGCAATGATCTGCTACACAGCCACATAAGAATTGAAATGGACCACTCAGACGATAGGGTGACCCACCCTCCTGTATGTGGCTCAGTAATTGGTAAATATGAGCCAAAGTGGGCATGACCAGATTCACCGGGCGGCCTCCCACACGCTCAGCTGCCATCATCAGGGTGTAAGCTCTGACACCTGGGTTGATATCCCAAAATTAGAATATCCACCCTCTCAAAAACATGGTAAAAAGACCTGCCAGCCTCAACATAGGAAGAACACTAGGGTGCACCTCATATCCCCATGAAAGGTTGTTGCCCTCCTCTAGAACCACCTAGGAGGAACATGAGATAGTTTGTGATTATTGAGAATGATGAGTCCTGGGGCGCCTGATCTTCGACACATGACCAATGGTTTTTAGAGATAACCCTATCCAGGTGCTTTAGGGAATAAGAAAGCGGGCACGCAGAGGCTGACCCAGTGACCCCTCCGCCATAACCAGTAGATCCCTCGCCAATGAACGCACCAATTCGGCGTCGTCCCATGCGTCAAGGGTGGGAAAAAAGTCATCATACATCTCACCAATTATCAAAAGCCCTCCAATATGGTAGATGTAACATAAACTAATACCAACTTCACCATGAGAAAGTTGGAAAGTATTAGTGCTTGAACACCAGCGACTGAGCATGTCAGGCAGGATCGAAGATGGTGGGTAAACGACATACTGGGAAGCCCATACTATGGAGTACAGATTCACTGCTTCTAGTGACTCGAGAAATTCCCAGTAATGACAATGGAACCAGATGGCCCAGGCCCAGTCATTGGAGAAAATCCCACCAGACCGAAGATCCCACCTGGAAATCCATCCTACATCAGGATCCACTCGAGCAAGGTTGATCAAGGAGGGGTAACTCTTGAGGACAATTTCTTGGGAGAAGTCCTTAGTATAACGATCACTTTGATTCCAAATTGAGCCTCTCAAAATAAAAGTGTCTTTTGGATCAGAATCAGAGATCATCTATCCTAACTGGGAAAAGTTTTCTTGAGTGCACTTCAGCAACACTTCCAAGCAAGGGGACAGAAGACCTGAGAAGATAGGGGATATTGGGACGTCATCATAAAGGTCGAAACTATAAAGCGGAAGACGATTTGATAGCGGATAGCCCAGAAGTCTGGGGGAGAGTATGTCCTTAAAAACACCATCGTCGGGAATTATTGGATGGATCGGGTCCTCATTGATGCCCCCAACTCTATGAATCATAGATAAACGTCTCCCAGGATCAATTAGAAGAGGCTCGACAGCAGGCCTGGGTGCCGGTCGAGGAGGAACCATATTTTCTCCCTGCATTACAAAAAACTAGAAAAATGGTTAGTCGTGAATAATAAAATCTAGACAAAAATACCAAGTATATGGAAAATGACTCCATCAAGTAGCCTTCATGACGAGGTCCTCGAGAAGGCCTCAAAAGGTGGTTCGCGACGGCTGCATCCCACAAACTAACCCTAAGTGGAAGAAGTTCGCGGTACTCTGGCCCGTGGAGCATTGGAAAAAAAACTGTGAACACAGATGCTCTACAGAATCTCAATCCCAGATTTAAATGTTTATGTTCGGAAGACTTAAGAAATTTTCAATGTTTGGAAGATTTGAGTTCGTGGACCATAAAAACTGCATGGTGAGTTCCTACGCGGCCCGTTGTAACATAATTTTTAATTGATTAAAAGTGTTAGATTGCAGCTGGGAGATTGGTTAGCGTGTGGAGGCTGGTGCGAACGAGTAATGCTTCATGGAAATGGATGTTGGTTCGCAGACAAGGAGTTTCACGAAGGAGCAATCACGTGGAGACGAAAAGCAAGATCTACGTGTTTATGAGGAATCCGGTAAAAGACAATGGAACGGACCGCCGTATTTGTAGCTGTGGTCCCCTACTAGGTCCACCCCTCTACCGCAAACTATCCACATTTTAGGACCAATCTACATCAATATAGTCTCCTCTGTGTTCTGATCGGACCCCATTTCAATAGGGGGCATTTAAGGGTCCTAAAAAATCCTCAAAGGAGAATGAGAATCTCCTTAATTCAAGAGAGGATTCTACCCAATTTCCCACAAGGAATTGGTAAAAATGTGTATAATATTAAAAGGATGGAAAATTAAGAAATGGTCCATGTACCGGTCCAATGTTGATGGTACATGGCTGGATCAGCAAGACACCACCTCCTCGGACCGATGTCATTCATGTAACAAAGGCGGGGACCCTCCGCGGGCGCGAAGCAGGACGGACGCCAGCCAGTCCACTGTCACAAACCACCCCAGCCGCGAACCATGTCAATAGTCCTAGACCACATATTATGTCCTTCACGGAACAGAGGCGAAGCCCTGCACGGCCGCAAAGCACTCCCTGAACTAGTTTGGTTCGCGGGGAAGGTGCATTCAATGCCCCCCGTGAGTTTTGGATTGACCAAGTCATCTATAAACCGCATTTCTGGTCATGGGATTCTGCAAAAGTTGCTGTATGACCACAGATATGTCTCTTTCCCCACTCTATAAAAGGATATCTAGGGGGAGAAGAGAGGGATCGATCAGATTTGGGTGGAAGGATTTTGAAGGAAGGAGCTTAGGATTTCGCAAACAGTGAAGTTCCAATTTGCAGACTATAACAATTATGAAACTGGAAATGAATTAATAAAGATCCTAAAATGCATAACAAATTGGTGAACTGTGAACTTAAAATAAAATGAAAAAGAAGACCATGAGCCATGACCCCTATGCTGATGTACTTCCCACAGACCAGGGAGTCTATTCCCCTTTTTCGATCTGACGTACCGTGCAGCACCCTCCTACGCGGGTGAAGCCCTGACCAACGATCCCCCGACCAACGTCGGCCCTTGCCTCCATTACTCGCATGGACTCTATGACGTTCCAACCTGGTACGTGGGCCAAACCTGAACCTGCGTACTACTCTGGTATGCGGGATGCCTATTAGTCTGCGCACCACTCTGGTATGCAGACGACTTATCCAGCCACATAGCACCCCCCTACGTGAAGGGTGCCACTCCTCATACATCCATGTGGCCCCCCAACTCCTTTAGTGTTCCCATTACCCGAGTTAGATAAAATCCTTCCAATCCAGCATGCTCTGTCGCAATCCCTTCAGTGGTCTATTCATCGGCCCCGAACCAAGGCCTCTACCGAAGCCAACAGATCCATATGATGCAATATCCATGTGCATCAGCACGCTACTTTGATTTCACATACCCATGGTAGGCAAGAGAAAAGAGGTTTCTATATCCCTTGAGTGGGTTCCCAAAACACTCTTGGGCTCACATACACATGGTAGTGCAGGGTCGGAGCCTGGGAGTTGCCTTTCTGCCTCTCCAGTGTTCCGGAGTGGGTGACCTTGATTGATTTTCCGTTCGACGCTAGTGGTGATTAATTCTCCCCTCTTCAGAGAGTGATAGGTCAGCCTCCTTGGTGTAATACCCTAGCCTTTCTTACATGAGGTAGTACCCATGCACCTCCATACTTTCGTGGTCCCAAGGACCAAGAGGGGAGATCGAAAAATTGGTTTTCATTATCCTTTCCCTCTCTGGCTGGGCTTTGTCACCATCGGTTCTCCATCCTAGAGTAAGTCCCAATCTCCATTTCTTTGGACCGCTCCATGCATAAGCCCCACTCCACTTCCCATGGACGCACCTTTTGCGACGTGATAGTCAGGTCTCTGCTGCCTCTTGTCTCTCACACTGTGCATGACTCACGTGGGCTTAGAGTAAGCACAAACCCTGACCCCAACCTCCTGTGAACTATGAAGACTTTGATCCATGTCAAGGCATTGTATGTAGGAAGCCTCCACGAGGTTCAAGCCCACCACCCGGTCATTCCGACCCCTTCACATCGATTCACCAACTCTATGGGCTACCTCAGAGTGTAAGCCCCATCAACCATCTCATTTGGCTACCTTAGAGTGCAAACCCCGATCCTTCGTCCCACATGATGTTAAACTGCATTACCGAACTACATGGATTCTGATTCTCTCATGAGGATATGTAGGAAGCCTATATCATGGGTTCGATTCAAATGCTCAAGTCTTTATCTATCCCCCCTGGATGATAATCAATCCAAGGGCGCCCAGTTATGAGGCTTCAAACCAATTCCATCTCAATGAGTCCAAACTCCTCGGAGTCATTAATCCAATGAGGGATGATAAACCACTGGCCTAAAAAATTCCAAATCCCTGTGTTCCACTGACCATTGCCAACCAAGAGTCATCCGTGGATACTATGATTGGGTATAAACTAAAGATTCGTGAACATATGAATACGTCTTAAATCTATAAGAGAGTCCTGGAACAGGAAATAATTCCCCTCCTAAAAGGGTGTGATGAGCCCGACTTCCCATCCTCTCAACCAATGTGAGTTCTTAAGCATCACTGGAAAAATCCCCCAGCGAATGCCTACCTTTAGAAAGTAGATCCACATAACGTTGGATATGGGACCGCTGGGCGTTTCGAAATGAAAATCGATATACCTGACCCTAGCGATTGAGTGGAGCTCAGCCCTCCGTGAGATCGACAGTTGGGCGCGTCGGTCCACTCCATCCGATTCGTTACGAAACAATTTCATTGTGGATATTATGCTTTTCTTAAAACATATTCATTTTTTCAATCAATTCTTTTACATGTTGATCACATACATCATAAGATTCCCTAATTGACACAAATGTTCCTCTCCATATATCTGGTAATAATATGAGAAATTTCATCACTTAATCTTTTTATGTAACTTTTTTTCCTAGTGAGTGAATAATATTCACTATTTCATAAAAACTATGATAAATATTAGAAATATGTTCATCATATTTCATTTTAATAATATGTTACATGATTGTGTATGTATTTAATCTCATTTATTCGACATTTTATGTTCCTTCATGTGAAACAAATGAGGTATCCCATATATGAAAAGAAAATTTTCAAGTAGATATTTTCTTAAATTCATCATCACCCATGGAACAAAACAATCCTTCATAGCTTTAAAAATATTATTTTAAGAATCTTTTGTATCATCTATCCAAAAAATTCTTATAGTTTTTGGTATTCATATTGATCCTCTATAACAGTGTAAATGTCTAAAGCCATATTTCTAAATTCATTTTTATTTTGATTTTCCATTGAAAATAATTTTTACCATTAAAATAAGGAGGCATGTTGGTAGAAGATCATTCATGTCAATATTCCCTAAAGAACTAAAATTTACAATTAATAGAAATTTGAGATCATTATAATACCACTAAAATCACATTGAAATGTAAATTTTCTAAAAAATTTCATTTGATAACAAATGTTGGTCGGAGTGAGTAACTCAAGATGGGGGTGAATTGAGTTCCTAATAAAAATATAAATTAAAGATTAAGCTCAAATAAATACCCCTTAATGAAACATACTAGCCAATTAATGAAAATATAATATTGATACAAGATTTATATTTTTAATTGATTCCTCATAGAGTGATTAATTATCAGTTAAAATAATGATTAGAAATACCATAAATTTTTTAAAAAATTTACATAGGAAAATAAAATAAAAACCTAAGATTGAGAATAATTATCAATTTAATAGTTTTGGTTATAAACATAATAAGAATATAGGATATAACAATAAAAAAACACAATAACTCAATGACATGGTAGAATAAACAAAAGGTTTTGTCTCAATATGGGATATAATACCCTATACATGGAAATAGAATAGTTATATGAATATTATAAAAATAATCAAATAAATAAACAACCTATATTAGGTTAAAAAATCAACAGTAACAGGTTATGCAAGCTAAATCTCATTTTCCATAGTTATAAGTGGGTATTAAAGATTACACTACTCACACAACGGCCTCTTCCACAAACACTGTTGGTAAATAGATGTAAATAAAGGATATAAAAACAAGTGGTTGGGTGTAGGAGAAATTGTGTGTTTGATAAAAAAGTATCATCGTTCTTCTCAAAAGAGTAATAATAAATAGTAAGAATAATAAAGAATATAGAGATTATCAGTCTAGTTGGCTCAGAATTTTCAAATTCTTGAAATCAGTGTTGGTGAGAAGGTTGATATTTGTTCACGAAAATTGTTGCAAAAGAGAGGATTGTAGAAAATATGAAGGAATTTTTCAGTTGATCTATATGCCTCAATGAATAAATTATTTGGATTATGTCATTCAATGTCATTCATCTTCCCAGAACACTAATCAGTGAGCTTGTGAGGATAAAAAAATTAAATCACAAACTTTTTCATAAAAGAGTAAAAGATGTATGTGTCATTTGTATTGAATATATATGGAGATATTTACTTCATGTATATAATGAAGTAATAGTTGCAAGAGATCCACAGTCCTAGGATTGTCTTTTAATAAGTCTTAAATCTTGGTCAAATTATCAAAGAATAGAAATAGTGGTTTATCCATTCATTCCAAAGTCCTCCGATAGAAAAGGTAGAAATATACTTGCAGTGAATCAACATCTGGAAGTATCTCAAACTGTCCATGGTGGAGACTCATGGTCTGGCCATAGCTCTTCCTGATAGTAACTCCTCTTGGGGTAATAAGTCATGTGGTGACTCTGTCGGTGGTAACTCACCTTGGATGTATCTCTCGTATGATGGTAACATGTCATGGTGGTGACTCCTAAATATTGGTGGATCTCTATAATACTAATCATAAATATTACAAAAAATTGTATTAATGTATAAAATGATATCATACAACATGTAAAGCATTAGTACAAAAAGAATCATGGATTCTGATCATTAAAATAATAGAGTGTAAAACATACTTCACAAAAGGAGATACCAACAAGGTTCTTGGGAATAACAAAAGTTTTTGGTGGGAATCTGATTTTTTGGTTTAATAGTTTTAAATGGATAAACTAGAAGATAAAAATCAATGAAAATAATGAATAAACTAGAGAGGTTATATCAAATTAATTTACAATTAATTTATATAATTATTACTAAGAACTCGAAAATCCTTTTGATTAATTTATATTACTTCTCCTTCCATGTCATTGTTGCCCTGGAGAATCAAACTAGGGATTCTTATAAGCATATCCAAATGTACTCTATGAGTCTTTATACAATGATAATTAACCTATACTTTCAAGTGTGACAGAGTTACATAATTTAAATAATTCATTGTTTATGAAATAAATAGATTATCTTATTCCCCCTATGTTCATGAGAGGGAGGGTAGACGATAAATATATAAATGGATTGATAGAATTCTTAAGATTATATTATTGAACATAAAAATTCCAATTCCTTATAAAGTTAAATAATATGGGATTTATACTTTGGGTTAAACCTATTTGTATTATTCACACAATCCCTAATCAGTATATTAAATATAAGTAATACCACACATAAAATAATAATGAAAATGTTATTATTATATTACATAAAAAGTGACTATTGACCTATTTGTTCATAAATAAATAATCAAAATTTATTAAAATTATATTTAATATGATACATTATTTATATTAGGCATGCAATTCCCCATGAATGGTTTTTACAACATAGGTGAGGGTGATTTAGCTATACTGCTTTTATAATTTATACTCTATGAAATATACTAATGCTACTTGATAGAGTTTTATTCAATCAAATATTATTTATTATATATATCTGAACGTGGAAGGAATAAAAATAATAGAGGGAATGTATTATTATTATGTGGTTCACCCCCTTGGAGGTTGATTATATCCTTATTGTGAGCAGGTCATGTACGATCACATATTTTCTACTATAATGAATAATTATTTCAATTGGTTCTTGGTAGGTGTCATCTTGTGACCCTTATGGTTTTATAATACTAAGTTCCCAAAATGTAATTATAATAATTCCAACTACTTAAATATATTAATCCACTAGCTTTGTAAAAAATAATTCAAGATGCATTTCAAGATATCAAAACATCCTCACATAAGATATCCTTCCTAGGTTTACAGGAATTGAATTAGAATAATTAAATCAGAAGTAATATATTAAATTTAACTTATCCTCAATATTTTATAATGTTTAGTGCTTTATTGTGAGAGTACACACATGAAAAGACACACAATTGTCTTCCTCATCTCAAGAACTCCTTATATAGAATAACAAGAAATATCACCTTAAGTCAACATTGATTAATATCATGAAGTATTAGGTTCCATTTAATCTCAATATCTCTTAATCCTCCTTATTATGCTATATATATTTATTTTCTCTCTCTTTAATACTTTGGAATTTTATCACAGACAGTCCCAAAAAGAAATGATATTGTAACATAAACCCTAACCTCAAGTCACTTAATTCATCATACGTATTTAAAACTGATTTGAAATAAATTTATATTGATTAAAATTATATTTTAGATCCCTGATCATTTATAAAATACCACATATTATTTACTTATAACATCTTATCACCAATTTATTAGCAATTATTTATTATAATCATTGTTCATGTGATAACCCCTTCATTTTTCATTGATATTTTAGTTTAAAATTCTTAGTCTCTATACTTTAATCATGGTTAAATTTTGTATATAATGTTAATAACATAATGACTAAAATATTTATTCATTATATAAACTTTTATAACAATTCATATAATGAAGTGATGAAAAATGAATTACACTACATCATGGAGACAATAGTCCATACATACGCATAAGTGATGATTACAATTGGTAATAGATGGGACAAAAGAAAATTAAATTCTAATTAACATTTAAAGAAATATAATAATATCATATATATTATATACATAATGTAAATCCATTACTTTCACCATAAATGTAAATTAGTAAGGAAAACTGAAATGAATCTCTTCGTGGAGGTGATGATCCACACGTATACACAAGTGATGTTTTATTTTCCCGTAGGATAGAAAGGATATGAATAATTGTTTCTCAATAACCACAATAACAATTTAATATATATAATAAAAAATTCAGTATTTAAGAATTGATGCCATAGATTTATAGGTATTTAGAGATGAAATATAATCAGAAGTACTTAGTTAAGAGTTATACCTCTTTGTTAAGAAACATTATTTGGATTACAACAATGAAAGGAATGTGTTTTGGAAATATCAGAAGATATAATACATTATAAAAGAGTCTAGGATCTTATTAGGTTAAGTATTTTCTGATCTAGAATGATTAAACGTTATTGAATAAGGGGGGATATGAAGTTACCTTTTATAATTGAGGGGAGGGGAACCATTAGAATTACTAAAATTATTCAATTAGCATTAATTAATTTTCATTTTAATGTTGAAGAAAATTTATATATTTTAAATATATGATGACGTATAGTTGAAATATTGTCATATATTAAATGGAATATATTTTTGGTGATGTATTTATCCATATCACCTATTTTTAACCCTTATTAACCCTTATGATGATTACCATGGTATGAAGGTTTATTATTATTTAGTGCTATTGAAATTAAAATAAAGAGGAAGAAACCATTGAGTGGGAAATTGTTTATATAATAGACTATATTAAATTAACTTATAAAAATATAATACATTCAGAATTTTAAATCAATTAATAAAATATTCTTTAGCATAAGATAACATTTATGTCATTTTCATGACAATTAAAAATATTTGACTTTAAATACAACAAGATAAAAATGGAATTAGAATATAAATATTATAAAAAATACTAATTTTTATATTTATCTATTAAAATTTATATAACAAAATAATTCATTAAAATTGTATTACTTTTAAAATTTGTAACATTATTTAATTAATTTTTCTATTACATGAACAAGTACAGTTTTAACATTGTGTTGTCATCTAAGATAATTATTCCCTCATTAAAACATATAAATAAACTACCATGATAAAAAATACATTAATCATTAATAATACCATTTATAATTAATCATAACGTTATTTTATCCATATAATAATTATTATATATAATAAAAAATATTGTGATGGTTTTTATTTATTATAAATATAAAATAATACTAAGGTCATTATAAATGAAAACTGGTATGAAATTTCCAAAAATTATAATTGAATATTCGTAAGATTAAATGTGAAAATATATTGAAATAAAGAATTTTTTTTGGAGATTTATAGGTCTTATCCAATTTCATTAACCATGTTTTACCTATTTTACCCTTACCAAAGTGGAAAATATTTACTATATTTAGTATTGCATAGGAAAAAATGCGAAAATATTCCTAATTTGAATATGTTTATTCTAAATATGGAATCCATTTTTTGATATTAAATTTAAATAATTTATAGCAATTCATTTTAGAATATTTTAATAAAACAAAAAAAATATTTAAAAAAAAATTGTTTAAGCATAAGACCATATTTATTATTATTCAATGCCTAGTAAAAAATCCATTATATGAGAATTACAAAATTTTATGGAATATATAATATATATATTTCATTAAAAAAACATTAATAGTGATTATTTTTATTTATTAAGATAAAAACACAATAAAGATGATTAATGTTTAAATTAATGTTTATTATTTCATGTTTTGTTTAATATAATATTTTCCAATGAGGTAAGAATTTATTTTTCAATATCACTTTCTTGTAGGGTTTCTTTTATTTTTGTTGAAGGAATATTATCATCTATCATTGATAAGATCCAATAATTTTCTTATCCCCTATAAATTTAAGTATTTTAAAAATTTTCTTCTAAATTTTATTCTCTTATTAAATTGAATAGAGAAAATAAATTTTTTTAAAACCAATTTTATTTATCTTTTAATTAGAACTATTTTTCATTCATATCTGTATTTTTCAAAATTGTTTTTTGAAAAGTCTATTTTATTACTCAAATGATTTATTAATGAAATTTTAACCTATCCTTGAGCTTTTAAATGGTATCAAATGAATTATTAATTTTTTTATGTTTCACTTTATATTTTCTTTACAAAAATACAATGGAATGTTTTTTAACATATATAACATCAATAAAAATCCCATATATCAACACCATTTTTCCACATTTTTATTATTATATATATTTTCAATTTGTACAGAAATAGTACTATTTAATGAAATATTATTTTAATATTGGACCTAAATTTTCATTATTTTTCAAATGTAAATGAACTTACTACAAGACCTGTAATTTTGATGTACCAATGATCATATTTTATCCCTTGTTAATTTTTTGGTTATTAATGTTATTTGAAACATTCACTTTCTCATTATCATTATATAAAAAAAATTTCTTAAATATCCATATTCTCTACTGCATGGATATGATTATTTCCAAAACCATATACCATTTTTACATATGGTGTTTTATTATGAAATTTATTTGATTTAGTGGGGTAAATCATGATAAATCGATATTATTTACCTAATAATAATATTGAAAAATTAAGAATATAGTTTAAGAATTTAATTTATCATTCAATATATAAGGAATTTATTCCACATGCATGTATAGGTGGGGACCATTTATAGATATACCTCGATGCATCAATTGGTCTCATGATATATATCAAATAGCCAAATTAAATCGTTTTTTGGTTTTTATCTACCCATTGTTTTAAAATATCTTATTATAAGGTCTTGATTTTACAAATATCATGATTTCGGATATCATATCATATAATATTAAACATTTCATTTTCAAAAATTCAATTATTGTTATCCATGAGATTTTTGTATCTACATTATACATAGATTCATTTTGTTAACAAGTTATTGATAAAATGAAAATGCATTATGTTATTTATGTTTCCATATTAATTATGTCTTATTTCCTTATGATAACATCCACTCTATATAACCCAATTGTGAATTTGATCTCAAATATACTTCATTTCCATTCTAAAGGATATGTAGATGAATTTTTTGAATAAGATTCACGAATACATAATGTTAATTTTTTATGTTTTGAATTATCTTTCTAATAAAAAATGGGAATCATGAACATATATAGTTATAAAATACTACTAAACAGATCAATATTTTTGAGATTGTAACCCTTCTATGTATACCGATTTAATAAAGTACAATCAATTCTTTGTTTGTGTAGTTTGGGTTTCTAAAATTTACATCAAAGGGTGGTTAGTAGAAACCTTGGGAACTAGATTTGGGAAAGACATAGAATACGGATAATAACACTGTGATATAAATTTACGATATATATAATTGTGTAATAATATCCTAATGTTTTGGTATGGTAGAGAATAGGTTTTTTCCCTAGAATTGCATCCCTTCTTGATACCACAAGTGGATATAGTTTTGGAAAAGATGTATCTTGTGGAAATAACCCCAAAAAAATTGTTTTAAGAATATATCATATATAATTACTTTACACATTGGGTGAAACATTACTGAGAACCTCATTTGACACTCCTAGAGGATATTATTGGCTTAATTCAACTTTTATTGACAAACCCATATAAAATATTTAAAAATATTTTAAATATATCACTATAGAAACCATGTTTATGATTCTATTATTAACAATGCATATTTTTTCAAATAAGATTTATTAATACATCAAATTTAAATTTAGGTATTATGATTTAAAATTAATAACTTTTTGAGTTATTCGATAATATCATATTTTTTAAAAATGACGCATGGAATTATTAATGATATGAAAAATCATGTTCATCATAGAAATTTCCCTACTATAAAATCCAACAGAGCTAGTGTTGTATATAAGTAGTTCGTATCTATATTAGGGTAGCTGACCCAGGTTATAACCAATTACTATGAACATATGTAGTAATATTATGTTCGATTGAATGATACACATAAATTTTATTTTTCATCTGAAAAAATTCTCCCACTGTTTTGGGGAACTACTAATCTAGTGCTATCTAAGATATGGATTAAGTCCCTTGAAAAGATATTTCTTCTCAATGGATCTGATCAAAAGGAATCGTTTATACTAGATGTACATTATATCAAGGTCTTTGCTAATTAATGGTGGCCATTTATCTAAAATATAAGGGATAAATATGAAATAGAATACATGTAATGGAGGGATATTAAAGTAACATTATTTGATAAATATTTTCATTGTAATAAATGAACATAAATAATGAAAATTATTATCATTTTGAATAAAAAGGAAGAATATTTTTTTTTGAATTATAAAGATTACATGACAATAGTAGCTTATTATGATAATGAGTACATAAGAAATATGAAATTCAATAATGACCATTTCAATGAAGGGATAAATTAATGCCTTTGAAGGAAAATATTTTCTATAAATTTTTCATCATATAATGAAATATTATTATGCACCATCAAATCAAGGAATGAATTGTTTAGATCTTATATATTCATGTTGGATTAAGGGAATAACATGTCATCTGAACACTATGAAAATGGGAACATATCGAGGAAAATGAATAAAATTAATCAAATTCAATCATGTAAAAATATGGAAATGAAATATCCTAGAATATTCCGGAATACAGTACGAGTTTTTTATAAGTTTGGATATAAGGATCATCTAGATCATGAATGTAAGGGAAGGAAAGATACCAATACTATATAGTTCATCAAATATAACGAGATGTTTCATTATTCAAACCAATATCCCAATCATCAAGGGAATCTATCACACAAGAGGACAAAGAGATAAGGTTAACATTATAAAAACACTATAGTTGATGTTGAAGTTTCAAAATATGTGGTTTCATGTATATTAGTTATAGCCTCAAATTTAGATAATTATTTATTTGATTCTAGATCCTCACACTCTTTTATATCTTCATAATTTGCATGAAAATTAGATATTTACCTATAACCACAAGAAGGGAGTTTTTAGTCAAAAATCATAGTGGAAATATCACTAAAAAATTATGTGTTAAGAAGATCCCATTATGTCACATAAACATTTTGTTTTTTATTATTTATTATTAAACATTTTATTAACCATTTTATAATCCTTGGTATGGAAAGGGTTTCAAAAAATGAGAAAAAAAATTTAATACCAAGTGAAGGAAATTTTTATTTATGGTGAAGATATGGAATTACTTATCTTTAAACCGAAGACTTCATTATCTGAGTCATGTTTAGATCCACCCCCATAGAAAATATAAATTAGATTCATGAAAAATAATGAAAAAAAAAATCTATAGATGTAAAAATAAATCTTAAAATTGGGGATGTAGCTCTTTTCTAGGAAGATTTTAATGTATTTCATATGAAATTATTTAGACTCCAATATATCAAAAAGTCATGTTTTTTATTGATTTAATCCCCATTGAATGATTGATATAAAATGATACTTATGTAATTTGTACAATAATCTTTTTGGAGTTTAAGATACCAATATAGGTGTTTTGTGTTAATGGATTTATTTACCCTAGTGTTTCTCGAAACGTATCCCATTTTCTTTTCATTAAAAAAGAAATATGGATCAATGAGTTTGTTAATTGATTATTGGGAAATAAATTCTATGACAATAATGAATAACTGTACTTTTCCTCACAATAATGACTTATTTGATAATTTTCATGGAGCCAAATATTTTTAAAATATTGAACTTTAATCTAGGAATCATAAATTGTAATTGAATATGGAGTGTATTACAAATAAAACATTTTAAAAGTGGCATGGTTGTTATGATTTTAAAATAATACAATTTTGTATTTATTAATGATCCATCTGTTTATATGGATCCTATAAATATGGAACTCAATTAATATCATTAAAATTTCATAGTGGTGATCATTTATGAGATCTTGGTTTATTATAAAATCAATTATGACCCTGAGAATCACTTGAATATTATTCATGATAGTTGTATGGTAAATTTAGAAAATAGGGAATTATGGATTCAAGATGATTATTTTCATGGACATTTTATATCTATGGACGGTATCTCGGTTGATCATATGAAGATAAATACAGTCAAATAATGACCTAAAATAAAGAAAAAATTATGTATGTAATTTCCTTGGATTGACAGGTTACATTCAGATATTCATTAAAAAAATTTCTCGATTGGGTAACCCATTAACCATGATTACACATAAAGATTTTATGTTTAAATGGACAAAGTAATGTTAAAAATGATTTGAATACTTGATGTGTATATTTTTCAATGCCCTAATTTTCTATTTTATATAAAAAAAATTATGGGTTTTTCATATATATTAATGAATTTAAGAAGGTATGTGGTTGTGTCCTTATAAAAAATGAAAAAGATATATGGTATGTATAAATTAAGTCAAAGGATCAGGAATAGAACCATCCAAATAATGATCTTGAGTTGGAAGTAATTATATTTTCTTGTATAATATAGAGACATTATCTAACATGAAGGATCTGATATATACAAAGAGTGTAAGAGCCTAAAATAAATATTTTCATGGAAAATGATGGATATGAGGGAAAATAGATGGATTGAGCAACTCAATGATTTTTGTTTCTCAATACAATACTACCAATGTAAAGAAAATAAGATTGTAGATATAGTGAGCAGGAATGATCATTGAGTTTTGATCAAAATGAGGGTTAAAAAGGAACCTATGATCATAGATCTTATAAATATGGATGTGGGAATTATTATGGAAGGTGATATATTTTCATTGTTTAAATTACATTCAAACCATATTTATTTGAAAAAATATATAATTTTACCTATCTAATGAGGCAAGTTTTTATAAGAAAATTAATTCCATAAATTTTGAGAACATCAAAAAATTATCTTACGATTATAGTGTTATAAAATATGGAAGGATAAAATGTGTTATAAATAATCCTGAGCTAAAAAGGATATTTTTGGATGATTCTCAATACATAAATTTCTCTATACACCATATTACAACCAATATATTTATGCGTTTTAGGGAACATTTTTTGTTGGATAACAAGAAGTGGGAAATTGATGATAATGTATAAAGATTCCTTATTTTTCCATAAGTGAATGCCAAAAATAGCATATAAATGGATTCATGAAACCTATACCTATCTCTATGTTGAGATGGGATTATATTACTATTGAATTTTTAATATTACTACCAAATAATCCTAGAACAAATTGTGAAATATGGGATATTGTTGATTTCCATCCCAAATGTTGACATTTTCTTACATTAATAGAATATTTTCCTCTTCATAACCATTAATGACTCTATGTTAATGATGTTTTAAGAATTCATAGTGAACCTCATTTAATTAAGGATAGAAATTATTCCATGATTTACATAAAAAATATGGAATATACTTAATAAGTCTAATTATATGGATCTTCATTTGAGCACAACCTACCACCCTCAAACAAATGGACAGTTAGAAATTATTATTCAACATTTGATGAAATATTGAGTTCATTATCACCAGAATTTAATGGAATGTGGGGTAATTATTTACCTTGGGTAGATTTTTACTATAATAATAGATTTAATTCAAGTATTCAAATAGCGTTGTATAAATCATTTTATGAAAAGAGATGTCATAATCCATATTGTTTGGATATAGTTGGTGATAGAAAACTTGTAGTCTCACAACATGTTGAAGAAAAAATTAAAATTTTAAATACTATTAATACTCATATTAAATAATTTAAAATAGAGAAAACAAATTATTCCAACAAAACATTTATTTATTTAAAATTTATTTTGGGAGATCACGCTTTTTTGAATGTTTCTCCATAGAAGGGAGTTATAAGGTTCAGTAAAAAAAGGGAACTAGACCCCATATAAATTAGAAATTTTGAAATTTTGGAAATAATTCATGATGTGGAATACCATTTCTAAATTTCACCAAGACTCTATAAAGTACATTATGTGTTCTATATATCAATGTTATGGAAGTAAATTTCATAAAAATGCTTGTTCTCTCCAATGAATAAACCGAACAAGAACCTAATCTATCTTATGCTGAATATCTTATCTGGATTCATGACATTATAGAGAATGTATTTCAGAATAATACAATTCACCAGGAAATTATACTTTGGATAAATCCAAAAAATAGATTAAACAACATATTTACACGAGTATGTAATGAATTTAGTTAACCTTAATATGTTTAGAAAGTGATATCCATGATAATTTGAAACATGAAATTTTTATAGGAGAGAAGAATGTTACACCCGAGCATCAATTATAGTAAGTGAAAATCTATTTTAATAAAAATATAATAAAATTAATTTTTTAATATTTCATGGTATTTAAATTTTAATATATCATAAATAATATCGATTTGGATCTCATTAAGTGAAAATAATCCAAGAATGAATTATTGAATTTTCCCTTTAAAATAAAATTTCATGAATAATTAAAAATATCGCATTTAAATTTTAATACTATTTTATAATTTTTTTATATAATATGTGTAATTAAAAATATATTAACAATATTTTTTGCATGGATAATGATAAGATCATCTAGTGTTATAAAGGGATATTTTTCGAGAAACTATTTTTTAAAAGGCATAATGTATTCTAATTTTAATTAATTAACATAATACTTTATTAATAATTATTAAAATAAAATATATGTATTATTTCTAACTATATGAAATTAAATCCATAAAATTATTTTTAATATTCATATAATTAATATAAGATCATATTATGCTTGAAAAATACATTTCATGAAAACCAGTTTTTCCACATGTTTTATGTATTTAATTTTAAATTAAATTCCACCACTTATATGAATTTTATATGATAAAATATATTTTATATTTTTAATTAGAATAATTAATTTTAGGTAATATAGTCAACTTAATTTTTTTTCATAATTAAAATTAATAATAATAAAAATTAATTAAAGTGGTTGAGGTTAAAACAGATTTCCTAGGGTGTTAATCTAAAAATATATGGGTAGAATGACCAATTGTTTTGGAAAATGAATTGGTTGGTTATATTTTCACCTTATACTTTGTACATCCAATATTATCCATTTATGGTCTAAATTTTTCATGAAATTGACATGACATTATTGAACAACTTGTAAAAATTACAAGTGTTCCACTCACCAAAATTATAAATAAGAACCTCCAAACTAGCTTATTCACAAGAAATTAAACTAAAAAAACCGTAAAAACTATCCCCAAAAAATACTTAGTTACATTCTAGAGGTTATTCTATTAACAAAATACCATCCCTAGGGTCTTTAGTAAGAGATATAAATAAGTTACATTTAGGTGAAGTTAATTTTATTCAGTAATATTTTTCATTAAATAGTTCTTATTTACCACCATAAAATATGTTTTAATAGATAAAATAATATAATAAAAGTATATATCATATAATGATGTGATATTATGTTTATGAAATAATATTTATCTATATCCTTCACCATCAAATGAGATACAAAACCATCACTCGTGTGTATAGAGAACTGCCATCTCACGAATCAATGTTATTTATTATCCATCATTGAATCACGAGGATTATCATAATGATATAAGTAGTTAATATATATAGTAATTATTAAGGTATATTTATTATGAAAAATTAATATATCATCCACTTCCTTACCCTTTCAACCATTAAAGAAATGACAATTTTTCTTGTGAGTACGTACAAATTACCATCTCCATGAAGCTATGGGATTCATTTTTCATGTCCAAATTTCATTTATGGTTATAAAAATGTATATAATGAGTAAAAAAGATATTTATAAAATTAATATAATTTATAAGATGATAAAAATATATATTTTTAATAAAATAAAAATTTCCATGACAAAACATGCATGAGAAAATAAAGCAGGTGACACTCGTAAAATGGTAAAAATAAATTATTATGATAACCTGGTTGATAAGATGTTATATGAGGATAATATATGATATTAAAAATATGAATATGATTTTATTATAAATTAATAACAATTTTGAAACAATTATATTGGATTTTAAATCATGTTTCACTAAAGGGAAATGCGGGGTAAGTAATTTTGTCTTAATTCCCATTCCATTGAGACATAGTTGTTATTTTTCACCGATTCATTTTTATGTGGGGTATATACTCTATATTTTAAATAATTAACCTGAATAACAATAATTGAATATTTTTAATGTTTAAATTAAAATTCATTTTTTTGGGATACAATCCAAATGTTCACAATATGGTAAGAATTTATTTTACAATCCCACTTTCATTTGGGATTGCATTTATTTTATTTGAAGGAATATTATCATTTATCCATAAATAGATACAATAATTTTATTATACTATTAAAATTTAATTATTTTCAATATTTTATTCCAAATTTTCTATCTTTTTATCTTTAATCAATAAATGAAAATTTTTATATAAAAAATTCTTGTATTTCGCTTTTAATCAGATATATTTTAATTCTTTGTCCATATTTTTCAAATTTATTTTAAAGAAGTCCTTTTTTACTCAAATTCTTTTTTAAGTATAATTTATGTCAACCTTGTGTTTTTAAAGGGTATAAATAGAATATTTATATGTTTTCTAAAAGATTCTCTTTCAACTTTCATTAGAAGAAAGTCTAAAGGAATGTTTCTTTAATGTATACATCGTTAACAATCATCCCCACAACTGTAACTGTTTCACAAAATTTATCTTCATCCACATGTTTCAATTATTTTATAATGAAAAATAATTAATGGATCAATTTTTTAAATTTTATCTTCAATTTTAATTATTTTTACAGTGGAAATTTTCTTTTCAAAAAACCAATATTTTTTATAAAGAGATGTAAATTTATTTTTAATTATTAATTTTGCAGTTATTAAATTTCTATTGAAAAATTGAATTTCTTATGATCATTATACATTAAATATAACTTAAATAACATTTTTATTAATTTTATGTATTTATTTATTTCTTAAACCATGTACCTTTTTTACATACAGGGTTTCATTATGAAAGCCATTAGATTAATTGCGGAAAATCTGGATAAATATGTATTCTACAATTAATATGTATATTTTTTGATAAATTATATTTTATTTACTAAAATTGGTCATTCAATATATATTTAATTAATTATACATGTCATGAAGGGTGGGGCCTAGATATATGTTTTTCCTTGATGAATAAATATGTCTAATTAGACAAAAAAATTGGCCAAATTGATTGCGTTTATTGATGTATACCTACATATAGTTTTAAACATTCTTGGTGGTAGGAATTAATGGTATATATATATTGATTTCTTAGTCAATTACTTACAATTTTAATAATTTACTTTATTTATAATTTAGTTATTTATATTGATGAGATTATTTAATTGATATTATTAACGGATTCATTTCATACTCCAGTTATATATTAAACAATATATGTTTTCAGTTATTTACCATTCTGTATTGATTATTCATTACTGACTGATGATATATTATAATTTATATAAACCTTACTATTTATTTTAAATCACCCTTATTTTTTATCCATTCACTGGTATATAATGATGAATTCATTGAATGAGTTTCAAGGATATGAAAATTCTCATATGTTATGTTTTATAATATAATCCCAAACTAAAGTGGGTTTAATTTAAATATATATCACTCAAAGAATAATTAAAAAATCGGTTTTTTAATATTATAAGCCCTTTATCTATGATAATATAATAGAGTTATAACTAACTCTAGTTTATTAGAGTAATGTTTGTTTTAGTGAAATTACATTTTTCATAGACTATGAAGATTTTTATTTAATAGATAGAAAATATACCATTCTCGCTACATCCACCACCAATTATCTTACCTGAAATAGAGTAATTCTAAGGTTTCCATCTATTTTCATTATTTCCTAGATTCAAGTGTCCATAAAATTATATTATGGTTACCTAAGTGGTAATCATTGTGCCTCACATCATCGTTCATGGTCCCGATCCTTGAAGCTATTACCTGTATCCATAAAACATTGATCCTAATGTCATTATCATAACCAAAATAAACTGAGGTTTCAATCATTCTATATTATGTCCTAAAAATTATGAATTGTGACACCATGGGATAATGACAAAGAACACAAAGAACATTGGTTGGAAAAGAACAATAACAAAGTGAAAACGTCATTGGTCAATGATATCTGGACCTATGATGGAATATTTCATACACAATGAAAACTCATGGGTGTTATAGATATAAGTAATTTGGTTCAAGAATACAAATTTAATATATTTTCATATGTACATTAAAAATCGCTAAAAAAATAATCATCCATAAAATCCATTCGAATAAAATATTTCAAATCATGGAGATCTAAAAACATATGATCACTACCTCAAGTAAAAATTTATGATTATTGATGAACATGTCTACTAGTAAAGAAGGTGATGATCCCACAAAATTTATCATATATCTCAATATTATTCTTGATCATTCATCAATGTTCCACATTTGTGAGTCTCCAACTCCAATAGATCTCTAGTTTCCTCCTCTATAATCTACCTTTTTTATGTTGATAACTCTAGGTATTTTTCATAATGACATATTTATAGAGTGATATTAGGTTATAGGGATTTTAGGAAAATTAAATAATTAAATTATTTAATTATTCAATCCACATTCCAATGTTTTCCTTTAATAATAAATTTTATGTTAACCAAACTTATGTCCTGCCTGGGGTAACCTCTATTTTCCCAAAATAAAAAAATCTCATATTTTTCATTTGAGGTCTCAATCAATGGAAAAAATAATTATTCCAAAAATATGATTTATTGTGTTATTTAATATGTGTTAATTTTTTAATATATCAATTTTTGGGTCATGCGACACCCAAAAAACATGGAGAACTCTGATGAAAAATCCAGATATATATATAGAAATATTAAAATGATAAAAAACACCAATCCATAGTCGTTACATTATATCATTATTCATTTATTTTTTCCTTATAACAACAAGATACAAACAATTATGGGGGTGTTGAACCCGCATATGAATCTTACATCTCAAGGATATCTCATGCATTCTTGAATTCCACCATACCTCTCAAAACAGAAGAATGGTCCATCCACATAGGGTCCTATCACATTGGTCCTCAATCAACACTAGGTAATATGAAGAGGTGGCTACATATCGATATCTAGCTCACTATTTTCCATAACGTGAATTAGGTCAGGAATTTATTCTCTAATTAGTGAAACTTGGACAAAGTCATATACTTAGTCTAACTATGATGGAAATTCTAAACAATAAGCATAATCACCAACACTCTGTAGAATATGGATCAATCCAATGAACCTTGGGAATAATTTTCTTACACAACCCAATCTCCACAACCCTCATCAAGGGAGACTCTTTGAAAAATTTTCTATCACATATTCAACTCAAAATTACTATAAAGTTATTCTTTATAATATTTTTTATGTCTGATCCATCCTCATACATTGTTAAATCACATTATGCTTTGCAGTCATTTCCTACGCTAGCTCAGACCCAATCAGAGATGCATCATCCACATAAATCCAATATAATGGTAACATGTAAGGTCACCTATATAGTGCCTATAATGGTTACATACTGATAGTGGATTTATACATATAATAATAGGAAATTTATGCTCATGTTAGGTGATCATCCCTTCTCTGACTCAAGTCCAAGACACATTCTCTCGGTATATCCTATAAAATATTGATTTTCAAAATAGTCTGAAAATATATATAGGGGTGAATGGTTTTTCTCACCCATAAATAGGTCTTGAAGGCCTCCTAAAAAACCATACACAATTTTGAAGTGAACCAAGAATCATGGATTGAAAAAATTCTCATGTCACCTCATGGACATAGACAATTTCATTAAAATATAACCTCCCCAAAACATTAACCGAACTGTGTACCCTATGGAAGTAATTATGAAGACTTGGTATTCCTATCAACAATCACCCAAATATATTCATTGTATCTCACTATTCACATAATCCCCATTATAAAACCAATCTATTTTTTATACCACTTCCATTTTTGTATCTCAAGGGGTTGATTCAATCCTACAAGAACCTCCTTTAACTAATGAAAAATGAGACATCGAGAAATAAACTATTCGAGATTAAACCTCATTCCAAACCACCTAAACTATAAATAAATGTTTGTATGCGTGTTTTATATAATTATTTCTACAACCAATGGGGAGGTATAAATCACCCTAAACACCACCTCAAACATTTTGATTGAAACTGGCTTACCTCCTGGAAAAAGGATGATGTACTCTTCTCCTTCAGGGAATAAATCTAGTGTATCTCTTGATGATATATGTTCATGAAAAACCTCATAGTAAATATCACTCATCTTATATTCTCATAGATGATGAAGAAGTGGTGATTCTACTTCCTTTAATTAATGATAATTTTAATCCATCTCATTCACTAGGCTTAGGTACAAAATGCCAACTTCTATGACTCTTCCTCCACCAAGCGGGAACAAAATTTCCTAATAAGGCAATTTGCGACTATGTTACCAAATACTAGAGTGTAGACTATATAAAATTACTAGTTCTATAGTAACATGAAATAATTCATCGGTCTCAAGATGAGATATCTCTAGTTGAATTTGTACATGAAACTATATGGTTCTGAGTAAACAATGAAATTTTGTCTTAGAAGATAACTCCACCACATCTATAGGGAAGAGACTACCCCTATTAACTATTGTTCATGGTTTGTATAATTTTTCTAATGGGATATCAACTTTTTCAACCCATAATATATCATCTCCTTCCTCAACATAAAAAACAATTTGTGATTTACTCTAGAGGCGATGGAAAGCATCATGTACACAATGAGAACCTCTAGTAGTCTTAGTACATTTGCACTGTTCAACCTCTACCATACTCCTTGAAGTGTCTCTGACAATAGTTAGTCTAGAAAAATGGTTGGACTTTCCACATCGACATTGTAAAATGGGATACTATACTTGAAAAATATCCCACAAACCGTTAGTAGTACCCTGCCTAATAGAGAAAACTCCACACCTTTGATAGACACTTGGGTGGCTCCAAATCAATAACTACAACATTCATCACCAGATACATATCTAATTACAGATCATAGATGAAATTAATTTATAAATTGAACCTCTCATATCCAAGATTAAAATTTTATGAAATTACCATATATCTAGTGCTCTCATAGTAAGTCTAGGTTCATCATCGAATTATTTACATGCTCCTCCTTATATGTAGAGTATAAGATCATTTTATTAGTATTGAAAACTAAAAAATGGTCAAAGTATTGATAGAATATATTATTTATATGTTCTATGAACATAGATGTAGAATTATTCCCATTGAATGGCATCACTAAGAACTCATGATTCCTGGAGTGAAATCGAAATGATATATCAGAAATGGAATCCTTATGAATGCGAAAATGATTATAGACATAACTATGATATATCACTAAAAAGAAACTCTCACATTAAAACCAATCAAAAATCTCATCATTATTTGGAATGGAATGGTTTTTCTAGATCCTTACCTATTTTAGTTGATGGTAATCAACAAAAATCCTCAAGCTCCAATTATCCATTCTCATAAAAACAAAGGTTCCACCCATTTGGACAAGTTGATTTTCATAAAAGATTTCCCTCAAAGGTCTTCCAAATTCACCCTCATATTCTAATTCTTTTTAGGAAAAATATAATATGTAATAAAAGATATAAAAACATTCATGAGTGAAATGAAAGGAAAAATTATATATATCTCTTCGAATGAAGTCATGGAAAATCATCGGGAAAGAAATCGTTATATTCTCCAACTATCATGGGAATCCAAATGCCTGAATACCCCACTACATTAGGTGGAAAACATTCCAAATGATAATTGAAATATTATAGTCATCTAATTATAATTCCCACTAGCTCAGCTATAATACCCATCTCATCCATGAAAGATAATATCATCTTATATATATAAAGTCAACTAAATCTTCTGTGATGATAGTCTATGGGGGAAAAAGCGTATAATACAAATCCATACCTTGGATGGAATCATAAGGCTTAATTGAAGTGATAAATAGGACCCATGAGAAGCTCTCTACACTAAGAGATATCTCCCATAATTTTCTAAAAAAATAGTAATAGTGAAATACTTGAAAAGAAACATAATCCTAAATACAGTGGATAAAACATAGAATATGAAATTGAAGAAAACTAACTAAATGAAAAGGGAAAGTGATATAGACAGCACATCGTACCATAACTATATCCATTATATTAAAATCCCATGTGGTATGACATCCCAGTACTGCTTGAGGGGTTTGGGAGTCTTGAAGAAAATTACCTTTCATATCATTGGTTTATTATCAATCATGTATAGGATGTTTGGGTCTTCTAAAATAACATTGACATGAGAAACCTTCATGATTAATGATTCCACCTTGTAATTATTGTGTTTAAGTTCCCCACATTAGAGTTTGAGAATGATTATTAATTTTATATTGAAAATAAGATGACTTACACCTGCTAGATTATGTAGATGACTTAGCTCAATAATGTTGATCCCCAGCTCTAGATTATAAATTCTCCCTTCAAAAAAATCTCTCCATATCCCAAGTCTACATTAGAATCATCTATACCTAAATTGGGGGGTTGTAAGAAGGGTAAAAATCATAGGGGAAAAGTTTCTCAGAATTTTCACAAGAGAGTTTCTTCTCATCAAATTCATGGGTGGCCAAACCACACCAACATCCCACTACCTTGTGAATGTGGTAAGTTGTAAGAGTGACCATCCATTAAGGTTGAATTTATATAAAATGGAAAAAATTGAATATAGCCTCTATCACAACCTCTAACACTTTAGGTTCTATCTCTCACCCGAATATAGGAGTCCAATGATACTGAAACAACATAATCATTCCTAGTCTACAAAAATAATTTTTTTTAACATCAAGAAAAAACAACTTCTATATATTATTGTAAGCATTAAACTAACCAAATAAGGGTGGGTCCTCTCACTTCTCATCTAGTGTAAAATCTACTCACTATACAATTAGTAGAATCACCTCATGAACTGGATACTAGACTAGAGGCTTGGTACTGGTATGTATAACACAATGACCCAGTACATGATTTTCCCACATAATTTTTCCTCATCATGACCTTATAACGATTTCTTAGATGGTTTTCAAAATAGATGAGTCCTAAAATTCAATAGGTCATACCATAGTTAGATGAGAATATCTGGGGGTGACTCAATAAGGATATGAATGAAAAGATAAATGATACTATATTATTCATGTACCATTGGTTTCCCATCATTAGATGTCAAGTAAAGTCAAGATAACAAATAGGCTATCATAGTCTAAGTATATGAATACACCGGATGATATTCCATCCCTAGCTTTACTACCGTTAGTGACACACTTAAGACACACCAAAATAATTGTTTTATGTTCCCATATTAATTGTCATGACATGTCAAACTCTAAACATTGATCTGAGGAAAAAACACCTTTGATACCTCTCTTTCATGACCTAATGAACCAAGACCCCTTCTGGGGTGGAAGTATGCTGATAATAACACCCAAATCCTACCTATAATAGGAAAGGGGATTGTGAAAATTATTCAGTGGGGAAATAATTGATATTCGAGACATTATCCTAGTATACCTTAACACACGTACAAACATATCCCTATAAAACAGTACCAAGATATTATAAAAGATTGAATCGTCAAGGATGTAATCAATGCATGCAAAAAACTATAAAAAATCATTAATGTGTGGCATGGTAATACAAAATATATAAATTGAAAAAATAAATTAAAAGGTAAAATAAAGGCTCCAAGATGAAAAATACTATGAAAAGGGAAAACTAAAGATATTTTTTCTCGTAATCTATTATACTCACCACAAAACAAAGACAAAACCTCTATATACCACTATGTTTCTCTAATACCATGTCTATTGAAGCCACCACCGATCTTCATTTCATCTGCATAAGACACAACATGTAGAGAATATCCCATGTATGGCTTATTATGTAAAAAAAGATAAAATTTCATGAAAAAATTTGTGAATAAATTGAATAAAATATCTAGCTCGGCCCATAAATCAAGAGGCTAGAGAAACCCAATATCAACTATGCTCACAAAGAAACCAAAATCTAGAGAGAAAAGGATCTTAGTCACCACAATAATCCAATAACTACAAGCCTTAATACATCTCCAAAGGTCCATTATTACAACCAAGAATCACCTGTATCCCCCAATGAATGAGTATTGGGGCCTATGCCACCCCACTTTCTGGTGCAACTGAGCGGCCACATACTCTAATGGTGGACCTACTTACCGTGAGAGCTCAATGATGGGGAGTACTAATCCAAAGATAAAAAACTAATTCCCTCTATAATGTGGGAATATTTTTTCTCGGATTCTATAAAAGATTTATGGGACCCACCATTAGGATATACATTAGAGTATCGACCCTTGTAACACTTCGTTGATCATACCAGATCACTGCCATTAGCTAAACATTGCTGATAGAGGAATCCCACTAACATCTTCTCATTTCATACATACAATACCAAAATTAATTCCACCATCACATCATTTGTGAAAAAAATATTTATAATAGGAATCACATAGGCTAAAATAAGAGTCCCAAAGAAGTAGATAGGAGAGTTTGATGTTTCTGTAAAAATATATGACACGTATATAGGGTAACAGGGCATGTGAATCTACCTGGAGAGTAGGGAATGTCATCCCCTAGAGATTTTAATGACTTATTATTTTTAAATTATATTTTTTACCTGAGAAAATATGTATTATAATATATTATATTATACACAAAAACCATATCTCTTTAATAATCAACAATATATTAGTCACCAACATGGGAAAATATGGATTTCCCCAATCTGCAAGAATCATCCCTCCAATAGTGAAATCTATATAAATAAAACAAAATATTAGTAAACTAATCAACATCTTATGGAGATTAAAATATAACCTTATGATAAATTTTAGTGAATCTTGAGTGAAATAATGAAGTGGCATTTTAAGAGTATAAAGGGAAATGGGACCATCGATATTCGGTCGTTTTAGAACCGTTGGTCAATATAACCGTCGGAAAATTTGACCATGGGAACTAAAACCGTTGGTTATAATTATAATGATATAATTATTTCTTATAATAAGTAATGAAAAGGGATAATAGATATAGAATGGATAATAAATGGCCTAAACTAATATATTTGTGTCGTTTGAAGCCCATTTGTCAGAAAATTGGAGGGAGGTATTGTCACTAAGGTTTTCCTTTGTCCAAGCACAAGACGAGCTTCCATAAGTGATTATTTAACGAAATCTCATAGGGGAGAATTTAAAATTAGTGGATATTACAACTTGGTCAATGTTAGTGCTACCACGCTTTGAAACAATCACCATCACACACCATACCCTTAGGGTGTGTGTATAAGTAATAAAGAGTTATGTCTGTAAAATATAGTGTATATTCCATTGTATAAGTAACATGTTTATTCTATAATTTCCATTTTAATAATAGATTTTTTTTAAAAAAATATATGTTTAATTGAGAAGAATTTGATAAATTGACTTTTGATGCAAATGATACATAATTATATTTCTCAATAAAATATATGCAATTTTATATTAAACTAAATAATTATAAATATTATTTTTTAATCAAATAGTCTTTTAAAAAGATCTCACCTAAATATAATTGTTAAAACCATTTTATAATGTCCTTAGAGATTTTTTATACGTGTCAGAAATTTTATTGTTCTTTAAAAAATTCTATTTTTAAAGAAATAATTATTTTTATATTTACAATTTAAAATTATAATATTTATATAATTATTCGAAAAAAATAATCATTATACTTGAAATTAGGATGTCAAAAATAGGTTAGGGTTAATTTTTGAGAATTTTCTAAAATAATTTATTTTTTTATAAATAGTAAAAAATATAGATTTAGGTTTTAGTTATTTTTTATGACATCATATTTATGTTATAAATATGTAATAATTAATTAAATAAAATTGAAGACCTAAAATTTAGTATTTTATTAATATTATGTATTTTAATAGATTTTAATCAATTTAAAAAACTATAAGTCACTTTCCAAAGTCTAAAAAAGAAAATTTTATTTCTTAAAACACTACTTTAAGAAATCATTACTCTTCCATGAAAAAAGAAGTATAAAAAATATAGGTTAAATTGGATTAAAATAACATAAAATGAGACCCAAATTTATAAAACCCTAAAAAACCTTCTGTAATCCATTTTTTTTTATTTTCAACAACATCGATTTCCAAGACCTATATTTGGAAAATATTAAAAAATTACGCCACCTTTTCTATAAATACCCAACCACATATCAATTTAAATTCACTCCTAATACATATTCCATGAATTCATACTTATATTTCCTCCCAATTAGTCCCCCCAATGTTTCCTCAATCCCCAAAGGATCAGTCCCCCTGTTTTAGGAACAACTCTTCCTTGTAAGGGAAATATTCACTTCTCTTCTCCATTCATGTTCCCCTTTCATAAAGTATTTCATTTTATTTCAAAACTAAGTTATTTTTTCCAATTTATATTACCATTATTGTAAAAATAGTCTATTATTAATGGGATACCCTTTTACCCTCTCATTTTACCATTTTGTAAAACCATGTTTTTTAATCATCGTGCTGCAAAATTTAATTCTCAAATTTCTCTCTTTTCCATGATAAATTATCTTCTCCTTTTTATTTGAATACGCAAAAATCTTTTAATTTCAATGGTTATTAGTATAGATTTAAAAACAACATTTTTATTTGGGGAATAACATATATGAAACCCACCATTTCATTTTGTGGGTTAAAAATGATATAACGATCATGTTTTTAATCTCTTTTGGATGAAATTATTTTGACAAGAGCCCCATTTTTTATTCTTAATAGTTTATCAGTGAAATGATTTATTTTTAACTATGTCGATCATATGAAATTAATACATATTAAGAGTTCACCCATATAACACTCCAATCTATTTATAATTAATTTAATCATTGTAGATGTCATGTTTCATAATACCTTGTTGAATATCCTTCGTAATTTTTACTAAATAAATCTTAGAGATATACATATAAATGACTTATTTAAATGTTATATCAACATTTCCATGTTATGATTCAAGTTCGTATTATTATTATAAGCCTCATTATCATTCCTAATTTTTATGAATCTTATTTTTATGTTCCATGATCAATGAATTTATTTATTATTCCCTTATTAGGGTTCTTTTTCACCCATTTTATTTGATGTATGTCCCTAGTATATGAGATATTTTGAATGTAACAAAGGTTTAACAGATGAATTTGAGTTTAAAGTTTATTTAGAAGTATGTTTTCTATTTTCATGTATTTTGTACCTTTTTTCCAAGAAACTAAACTTTAAAATATCCTATGTTTGTACCATGTACTGAAAATATATGAAATTAAAACATGTATTACATATTTCTTATCAATGGATGGATTAGTTATTAGTGAAATTATGACTTTAAACATTATAAATAACCCAAGGGGAAGTCTAAATATAAGAAAACCTCCCGTTATTTTGTAAATTATTATGGAATTGGTTTCCAAAAATGTAAATCTATGTTTGCATACTACAAGTGGAGGAGGCTCTTGTACATATAAAAATAAGGGTAACACTTGAAAAATCCACTTTGAGCTAGAATCAAATAATTACTGGTGCACATCAATTGGCCTTACTGTACACATGGTTTGACTCTCATGTGAGATTTTTTTGGTTAAGAAAATGATTTTTATGATCATTTATGAAGAATATATAGAAAATTTAATTGTTTTTATAAGATATTCATAACCTATTTGGAAATATGTTTTAAGATATAAAATCCATTTAAAATTATAAGATTCTTAAAAGTAACAAATTTCTCACTATGGTTTTATTATTTTATAAAAATGGAAGAAAATTGGTTTAACCATGTATATAATGAGTGCAGTGGATGATGCACTGATGGTGTTCTGATTGAATATGGAATTGAAAACATTATGAGGATGATGAATCAAATTCTTCAAGTTATGATCAATAACTTGAATCAAGTAAATAGGCTGGATTCACCACAAAGGGAACAACATATTATTTAGTCTTTAATGTGTCAACTACCACATTCTTTTAGGGGATTTACCAGCTCACTAATTTCTAAACAATAAATAATATATATAGAAAATATCTTTTCTATATTCTACTGTTTGGATGAAGAGAATGTAACCCTTGTAGAATACATCTTATATGGAGAATCTAATAATTGGGGGAAACTAATTATAAATATGAATACAAGAAGGGAGAATGATACTTTGGAGTGGGAAGAGTTCTCGGTATTTTTTTAATAAATATTTCCCCAATTAGATGTGAATGAAAATGGATAGGTAATTCCTTGAACTGAAACAGATGGAAAACTAATTAGTTGTATGTTATGAGTTGATCTTTAGAAGAGTCTCTCGATGCGCCTATTTCACTATTATAAATCCTATGGGAAAGGTTGATAGATTTTTCCACAGAATGAGACCCCGTATATAGATAAATTTAGTTAATCGAGACTCATAAATCAATAAGGAGATAATGTTGAGTTCTATTAATGTTGAATTAGAGTTTTGAGATATGTATTGGTCATATAGGTTGAATGAGAATAAGATAGAAATCAAGCCAAACATATGGAACAACGTTGATTAAGGAAGAGGAGTAAAAAAATAAAACATGCCACATAGATCAAATGTAGGATGAATACTTCCAAGAACTAATTACTTGTGAGTGGAAATTGCTTAAATTTTGAAATAGAGGGGAATATATTGTGAAATTATCATGGTGGGGTGAATCCTTAAATTCTCAACACTATTGAGAAAGGAAAGATGGTGCATCCTCAACCGAAATTTCAATACATTATATGTGGAATTATTGGGAAATTTTCCAATCAAAGTCAAAATATAATGATAATAGATGGGAACTACCCTAATCCACAATATATTCCAAAAGAGTAAGGCCAAGAATTTGTTATCACGATGGATGAAGTGAAGGATTCAATGATATGGTGGTTGGTACACTCACTATTCTCTCAAATCTAGCATGTAATTTGTTTGATTCAGGTTTATTCATTCCTTTATTTCATCCATGTTTTCAAATAATATAGAATCAATCCCTAAAATACTATAAGTAGTGTTATCATTGAAGACTCTTGGATGACTTATCCTTGTTTTAATAGTGTATTGAAACTCTAGTAATAATTTTGTAGGGTAAAATATAATCACAAGTATTGTAGTTATTCCCATAGTGGAATATCTCCCAAAGTATAATTCAAAGATAAAATACATGAGGAAATTTTAGTAGCCTTTTATGCCCAAGCTACAGTAATTTTCAATTTAGAGATATCCCACCTTAATATTTGTCTAGAAGCACCTCCATAGCCTTTTGTATGGAGATAATCAATGACAGGGGACAAGGAAAAGAAATTATAATGGTATTGAATGTCCCCATCATTTAGGAAGAAATTGATTTATTTCATGAAGTGTTACTTTGACCTCCCTAATAAAGAGAGGTTGAGTTATCCAATGAACTCATAACTATATCCATACTGATATCAATGACACCATATATAATAGAAAATTTGTAGCTATTGGAATTAAATAAACATCATAATGATCTTTTAGATATGGGGTTTATCCAACCATGTGATCCTCCTTAGGGATAACCTAATCCCTTTGCGAATAACAAGGATAGATCTATGAAGATATTTGTTGATTATAGAGAACATAACAGGATCACAATGAATAACACATACCATCTTCCAATGGTTTATTATTAATTTTACTATCTTCATGGGAATCAATTTTTCTCCAAGATTGATATTTGATATGTTTATCATCAATTATGGGTGATGAATTTATATATTAAAAAGGATCTCTTCCAATGAGGATACGGTCCTTATGAGTTTGTTTTTATTCCCTTAAACTAGACTAATTATCCACCTATATTTATGTAATTTTTTGAATAGAGTCTTGAAGGATTATGTTGATAAATTTGTCGTAGTTTTTATTAATGATATTATGACATATTAAAAAATTCCTGGGGAGAATTAGGGTCATTGAACAGTTATTTTGGGATCTCTTTGAAAGGAAAATATTTTTGAAAAATTCTGTAAATATGAATTTTATTTATAAAAAGTTTCATTCTTAGGGAACATTGTAACCAATGAAGGAATTTTAGTTTACCCTACTGATAAAATGGTTTTGGTGGATTGGATTCATCCTATAAGATTAATTGATATTCATAGTTTAATTGGTCTTACAGGATATTATAGGATGTTTGTGAAAACATTTTCTGACTTTCTAATCCACTAAATAATTTTACTCGAAAATTATTTTATTTTATCTGTATAATGGATTTTGAACAATGTTTCCAAGAGTTGATGAAGTGTTTGATTACTGAAGAAATGTTAAATCTTCCCTCTATCAGAGAATGATTAATTATTTATAACTAGGTATATATTAAAAGTATTGGATGCATTCTTATAAAAACAGAAAACATTATTTCTTAGGCATTTTGACAGTTGAAGCCCCATGAGAAGTATTATCTTACACATGACCCGATGCTAGCTATGGTTTGTTTATCTAAAAATATGGAGGTACTATATTAATGGGGGGAAATGTGATATATACACTAAATAATATCAAAATATAAATGTATATGAATATTATATGGCATAATACAATAGGGGTGAATCATTGGTTTAAAAGTTTTGTGTTTAAACTCTTAAGAAGAAACATAGTTTATGAGATCTTAAACTAATACAATTCACAAATCCTCTTATGAAACAATACAAATGGTCAGTATAAGAACCTTGCTCTTTATTACATAATTAAACATGATTTATTACATAAAACCTTCACTTCATACAACATAGAATATCGAGTGGTCTGGTGTCTTTGGGTCTTAGGAACATTAAAAACCAACTTAAAACATAGAACACAAAATCTTATTGAAATCTTCCTTTACATGACCACTAAATTCCCTCGTACTTAACATTTCATGGGATAACCTGAGGACATGCATAAGAAAAAGGTGAGTAGTAATTCCTAGTAAGGTAGTAGACAAGGTATAACATAAATAAATACTATTAAAGTAATGAAATAGCCATATAAATGGAGAAAAATAGAACCATGAACATAATGGCATGATATTGCATGATAATCATAAAATGGAAATGTGGAAACAACACTTAACATAGAAATAGCATGAGCCAAGGCTCATTGCACATGGACCATGAGTAAACCCTATTTTCACATGAAGCATGATTGAACCCATTATTTATTTTAATGATCATAATCCAACAGTAATTGCATATGATGTATCATGAAACTATACTTTATCCAATGCATTGGATCGCTATCATGGCACACCATTCTTAAACATTTCATTATATGCATAAGAGTGCCACATGGATCATACAACATGGAATCATTCAACATCATTTATTCCAAGATAAAAGGATGTGGAATATATACATTAATCCTTATAATAAATAAGTAAATGTTCATAAATGTGAATTCCCTTGATAGAGAAATGGGCATGGTATTCACTACACAATGACATTGGCTTGGAAAATCACTGCAATTTCGGCAACGTAACGGCGTGACATAAGATTTCATAAAAATGGTTGATGAGAGAGAAAGGGGCATGTCATAATATATACATGAAATGGATATTAAGTGGTTCATATGAATATATGTCCAACATAGGTAATGGAATTTGTATTTATAATACAAAATAATTTCTTGAATGTAAATGAGGAGAGAGAAATTCTTTCCGGAATATCAACATGGTAACGGGTGTACATAGGTGGAATTAATAAGAGATAAAAGTGGTATTCCATCATTAAAACATAAATACAGTATTATGAGGGAGGTGTGAAATAATACTCCAACATTTATAATTTATAAAAAAATGGCATAACCATATTATGAAACTTTGATAAATTGAGAAAGGAAGGAATCAATTACATGGAAGTGTGATACAAAGGCTTCAGAGAGGCTTGAGAGAGGATTCCTAGGACCTTGGAGATCCTTGGGAGGATTATAGTGAAATAATGGAAGAGTTTGGAAGAACTCTAAAGGCATTGAGTGAAGAGGAAGTGGGATATTGTGTGGGTTTATATAAGAAAGGAGAGGGAATTCTTTATTATTTAGGATTGCGACACCACACATTAAACTAATAAAATCCACAATCCAAACCATGGTTTTTTCCATGGTTTTTTCAGAATGGAATTGGAAAAAATATTTTATATGTTCAATGGCCTATCTTCTTAATATAATAGGGTTTCTTATGTGGAGGTGAGTCACACTCTCATGGAAAACAATTTAAAAGGACCAAATGTTTTATAAGCCTTGAAGGGTCCACTAAATATTTGTAAAATAAATCAAAAAACCCAAAATAACATTATTTAAACAATAAAACTTATAGTGCACGAAAATAATGTTTATTGTATTTTATTACATCACTATTGGGTCATTATGATGTCATAAAACACATTATATATTTAAATTGCATTTAATTTTTACCCAAAAATTAAACTATCTCAAAAAATTATGAAAAATTAATCATTGGATAATTTCTATGCTCTGGTTATAAAAATAATATTCATTTTATCTAAATAATTTTCTAAATATGTGAATTTTTTCTTTTAAAATAATAACAAACATTTATCAGAAATTCATGGATTTTGACAAAAACAACTTTCAAACCTTAATAAAAATTACAATTACATTCATAAAATTATATGATCATTTATATTTAATAAAAGTTAGTTTAATAATACTAATTATATTTTATTAAAATGTTCTTTAATTCAATAATCCATCAACTCAATGAAATAGATTACTTAGTTGAATATTAACTAAAAATATTATTTTCACGTCAAAAACTATTTACAATGTAACAATAATAAATTGAATGTATATTCTATATACAAGAATAATGTACATAATCATAGTAATATGGTTTTATTGCATAACCCTTTATAATACCTACATAAGACTAAAGGGTATGGTGTGCAATGGGGATAGACTCCTCTAGTGGCTCAGATAACATCGCTCAAGTCGTAATCTCTATAAAATTCCACTTCTCTCGTAAGTGGTTATGTTAGAGATTAACATTTTGAATCTTATATTTGTCTTGGTCAAGAGTGAATCCCAATGATTCCACCTCTTTTCTGAGCTCTGAAAAACAGTCTTCATATGATGGAAGTTTACTGGATGAGGCCATCGCTTCTTTTTTCTAAATAAATTACATTTGTTAAAACCATATATTTATAATAATAATGTGACTAATGTTCACCGATTATATTAGCAACATACACAATTATTAATTTTATTTTAAAATCCTAAAAGAAAAAAACCAATGGCATTCACATTTTTTATATCCATTTTACATAATAATACATTTAATTAGATCAAATTAAATTTTCATTAATAAATGTTTGGGTCATTACAATCTTCACCCATTATAAAATTTCACCCTAAAAATTTCATTTTCCTATACTAAAATTGATTTAGTTAACTTTTCATTATCACCTCCTCCAATTCCCACATCGCTTCTTTAAACATGTGCTTTCTCCAAAAAAACCTTGAAGAGGGGAAATGTCTTATTTCGTAGAACTTTTTCCCTATGATCTAAGGTCTTCACAGGTTGTTCCTCGTAAGAAAGATCATCCTCTAAATGTACTACCTATGGAGAGAGTACTTGTGAAGAGTCTAGAATGTACTTCTTTAAGAGGGATACATGAAAGACATCATGTAATTTGGACATGACAGGTTGAACTGCTAGTCGATAGGCCAAAACCCCGACATGATCAAGAATCTCGAAGCGAAAGATGTACCTAGGACTTTACTATCACTTCATAACAAACCTCATGACCTTCTTATATGGTTATATGCATATAAAAACCCTGTCTCCAAATTTGAACTCAAGGACTTGCTGACAGTTATCTGCATAATTCTCCTCTCGACATTGGGATGCCTTGATAGGCTGTTGAATATTTTTCACCTTCTCCACCATTTATTCGACCATTTCTGGTCCGAGCAGCTTACGCTCACCAACTTCATCCCAAAATTTCGGGTTTCTTCACCTATTACCATACAGAGCTTCATAAGGTTCCATTCAGATGCTCAAGTGGAAACTATTATTATAAGAGAACACAACTAGAGGAAGATACTGATCCCATCCTCCTTCGAATTTCATTGATCATGCTCTCAACATGTCCTCATGTGTTTGGATAGTTTTCTTTGATTGTCCATCAGTTTGAGGATGATAAGAAATACTGAAGTTCAACTATATATCCAAATCATGTTGAAGACTCTTCCAATAAAATGTGGTGAATCTTCTATCTCTATTGGACAAAATCGATAGTGGTACCCCATGCAGCCTTACCACATCTCTGATTTATATCCGTTCTAGTTGATCTAATGAAAAAACCTATCTAATTGAAATGAATTGTGAAGACTTTGTAAGATAATCCACAAAAACCCAGATTTCATTGTTTCTTATAGATTTCTTGAGAAATCCGGTGGCAAAGTCTATTGTGATGATCTCCAATTTCTATGAGGGTATGGGTAATGGTGGAATCATCCCCTTAGACTTCTACCCTTATACCTTCACTTTCTATCACACCATGAACTTTTATGTACAATCATCAATTTCCTTCTTCATATTATCCTTCCAATAATGCTCTAGATGGTCTCGATACATCTTTCTGTTTCTTGGGTGAATAGAGAAATTTGAACTATGTGCATTATCCAAAAGTTCCTTCTTCATCTTTGAACTTTATAGAACACATAAACATTTCACAAATTTCACAAATCCATCTTCATTAACGTTGAACTCCAAGGATTTACCTTTTATGGTAGCTTCCACTTTCTTCATAATTCCCACATCATCCTTTTGAGCATCCTTTAACATTTTCAAAAGAGATGGTGGATCAATCATTTGTGAACGAATTGATGATCTTACATTATTTATTATTACCAAGTCAATATTCATCAAATATAATAAGAATAGATCCCTCTCAATTCTCATCAATGATAGTATCTCTAGATTATTTCTACTTAGAGCATCTTCCTCCTTATTCACTTTCCCAAGGGGGTAATAGATTAAGCAGTCATAGTCTTTTATCAGCTCTAACCATCTTCATTGGAGCTTGTTCAACTCCTTATGTGTGAATATATACTTGAGGATTTTGTTGTCCATATATATTTCACACTTCTCCACAAATAGATAATGCAACCAGAATTTTAAAGTGAAGATCACTACATCTATCTCCAAATCATGTGTTGGATAATTCATTTCATAAAATTTCAATTGCCTTGAATCATTGGTAATTACATTTTCATTTTGAATCAACACACATCCTAGGGCCTTGTTCAAAGCATCCTTGAATACCACAAAATGTTCTCCCCTTTTGGGTAATGTGAGAAAGGTCACAGTGGTAATCCTTCTTTTCAAATTATTGATGATTTTTACACATTAATAAATCCAACAAAATTTTACTCCCTTCTATGTTAGCTTGGTAAGAGGGTTGTATAATGGTGATAAATTTCTCACAAATCATCGATAATATCCAGCTAAACCTAAGAATCAATAGATATCCATTACTGATGATGGCCTGGACCATCCCTCTGTTGAAGCTATCTTAGAAGGATCCACAAATATCCCATGGCTTGTGATGATATGGCCCAAGAATTGGGAATCCTTCAAACAAAACTCATAATTGTTGTGCATTTCATAGAGCTTCTCCTTTTAAAAGGTCTCTAGTACAATTTTTTGATGCTCCTCATGATAATCAGTGGTTTTGGAATTTATTAGAATATCATATATAAAGACTAAAACAAATTTGTTGAGGTAAACTCTAAATACTCTTTTCATAAGGTTAAGGAAGATTTCTGGAGCATTAATAAGTCCAAAAGGAATTACTATGAATTCATAGTGCAAGTATCTTGAATGAAAATCATTCTTGAGGATATCTTCCTTCTTCACCCTTACTTGTTAATATCCCGACCGCAAATCCACCTTAGAGAAGTATTGTGATCCACACAGCTGATCGAATAATCATCAATATGTGGGAGAGGATACTTCTTCATTATTGTGATTTTGTTGAGATCATGATAAAAAATGGAAATGCAAATTGACACATCTTCCTTCTTGAAAAAGAGGACTGGAGCACCCCATGGTAAAGCACATGGGCGTATAAACCCTTTATCCAGATTCTCATGTAGGTGTTTCTTCAGCACCTCAAGCTCCACAATAGTTATTTTATATAGATTATTGGATATTTTCAACACCCCAAGTATAATATCAATTGAGAATTCAGCATTTTTTCCAGGCGGTAGACTAGGAAATACCTCGAGAAACACATCAGAAAATTCCCTCATAATAGGTTTGTATTCAAGCATGATTACTTCCTTAGACTCAATCATTTTAGCAAGATATGTCTACACATAGGGTTTTAATATCAACAATTGAGATGATGGAGCTAAAGAAGATTCATCTTCCTCCTTGAAGTTGTACAGAATTGGGGGTTGATTGGCCATATGTAGAGTGATTTTTTTCTCATGACAATTTATATTAACTCTATATATGGAAAGCCAATGCATGCCAATAATTTCGTCAAATTCATCCAGAGAGAGTATGATAGGTTTCAAATGAAATTTTAATCTATATATTGTTTCTGGGTAGGAGTTATATTCATTGGATGCAATTATTTCCCCATTTATCGTATCCACCGACATCATTACTTCCATGATTTGTTGTGGTGTTGGATTGTTCTACTAATCTTTTGGGATATAAAAGAATGAGTAGAACTAGAATAAAAAGGTATTATGTCTATTATTTAATGAATAACTAGTGTACCTATCACCACTACCTTGTCAAGGTTCACTTCAGGAGTAGTGATGGAAAAATCTCGCCCTTACTGCCTGAGAGGTTCTTAGTTACCTTCGAAAACCATTCCCTTTGGGCACTAATTTTCAAGGTTCCCTGGTTCATTGCAGTTGAAGTAATGAATAATGCATTGAGATTCGAACAGAGCATTCCCATCCTCTATCGTAGCCATGGGTTTTTCATTCTGATAGTAAATAGCCAGGTTCCCTTCTCTTCCGCACATAAATCATTTCCTTGTCCCCTCTAGGCAATTTCTAGGGTGCTTCTTTCCTCACATTTGGCATGTGGGGTGCTATATTTTCTTATAAATGTTGTATTTATCCATTAGACCTCCAGAATTAAATCTCCCCTTATGATTCTTATCCCCATGATACCCCATAGATTCACCGATCACTATTTCTACCTTAAGGGCACATCAGACAATTACCTCATAGCTGTCGAAGTCATAGATCGCTAGGGATTTCCGTATGCTAAGTTTCAGCCCGCCAAAGAAGCGGTTGATGTTTCATTTGGCGGTAACTATTTCCTACACGTTCACCAAGGACGCTTGTATCTGTCATGAAGGGGACGTGCAACTGTAGCCTCGCATTCTGTCTTTCCAAAGGTAGGCGGCATTTGTTCCTTGTTCAGGGACGTCTAGTCCTTGATTGAAACAAGATGATGGGATGTCTGTTATTCTTTCTGTTGATTCCTCCTCAGAACGCCTCACCTAGTATGGGTCTCCCTCATATATTTATGTTGTAGTTCGTGAAGCTCTTCTCGACGCCATATCTTCCTGGACACTAGTTACTTACGCTTCTTATGTCAGGACCTTCCAAGGGTTCCGACCAGGGAAGCAAACTTTAGTTTGGAGAGTAGTAATGTTGGGAATCTCTGGCGTGTTTAGAAGCTGAGGAATTGTCACGTCTGTCACATGTCCCTTAATATAAGGATTCTAGAGGGCGGAAAACCACGATTCATCCCACATCGAATGTTGGGATACATATTCCACATGCAAGTATCTGAGGATTTCCGTAGCTTCCCAGGTTTAACACAGGGTATGTCGTAGGTTTAACGTCCAACAGAGATGGATCAGACTGATCGGAACACTGGATAGAGTGGATCAGATTGAATAACCCCCTGGAGGGAACACCGATATTGGGGCCAACACATGGGTGACCTCTCGAATGCTATTGAGGAGAATAGGGAATGATGTGGCATGATCCCAATGAGATGTGGTGGCCCGGGTAAGAATCAAGATGGATGATTTTTTTGAGCTTGAGCCTCGAAGAGTCTTCCAATGTATCCCCATGGCGGGGAATCAAAGTCTGCATAGTTCGATGATACAATGGGACACCTACGGAGGCGGCCCATGAGAATGGATGCATGGATGGAACCAGGAATAATTTGAACCTCCGGGCTAGTGCATGAGCTTCCTGATACACATAGGTTCAAGGGAGATTTCATGATGTGACTGGAGTGATGGGCTTACACCTCATGGAGGATTCCTATGTAGCCTCATGGTGGGGAATCAAATACCACGTAGTTCAGAAGGCGAATACAATTTACCATCATGTGGGATAGGTATGGGGCTTACAATCTAAGGTAGCCCAAGGTGTTAGAGGACCAACATGAATAGGGTCAGAACGACCAGGTGGGGGTCTTGAACCTCATGGAGGCATCCTAAATACCTTGCCTTAGTACTGATCAAAGTCCCCGTAGTTTGGGATGGAATGGGGCTTATGCTCTTAGGCAGCCCAAGGATATGAGGTCGGTGAACCGACGTGACGGGATCAGGGGTCCAGGTGGTCTAGAACCTCATGGAGGCTTCCTACGTACCTTGCCTTAGCATGGATCAAAGTCCCCGTAGTTTAGGATGGAATGGGGCTTACACTATAAGGCGGCCCAAGGATATGGGGTCGGTGAACTGACATGAAGTAACTAGGGGTCCAGGTGGGCTTTAACCCCATGGAGGCTTCCTACATACCATTCCTTTTCATGGATCAAAGTCCTTGTAGTTTTGGATGGAATGGGGATTACGCTCTGGGGCGGCCCAATGATATGGGGTCGGTGAAAAGAGGTGAGGGAACCAGGGGTCTAGGTGGGCTTGAACCTCATGGAGGCTTCCTACGTACCATTCCTTTGTATGGATCGAAGTCCCCGTAGTTTGGGTATACATTTTAATGTCATGCAGGATGACATAAAATTTAACGTCATGCAGGATGAGTATGGGGCTTAAACTCTGAGGCGGCCCAAGGTAGTGGGGCCTGAACCTCATGGAGGCTTCCTACGTACCATGACTTTGCATGGATCAAAGTCCTCATAGTTCGGGTGGAATGATGTTAAACGTCATGTGGGACGAGGGAATTTGGGGCGTAAGCTTTGAGGCAGTCCATGGATAGGTCATGGTCGATTCTTGCTCTAGGCCCATGTGAGTCATGATAAGTGTGAGAAACAAGAGGCAACAATGACCTGACGATCACGTCGCGAGGGGGGTATCTGTGGGAAGTGGAGAGGGGATTACGTGCTGAGAAGCCCAGGGTGTCGGGACTTACTTCAGAACGGAGGCCCAAGGGTGACAAAGAACAGCGGGAGAGGGATTTGGCACCCAAGAAGAAAGGATGAGCCTCATTCCCTACCATACCCTTCGCTGGCCTTGGGACCGAAGAAAGTAGGAGCAGATATGATTCCTCTTGGATGAAAAGATAAGGGCTTACACCAAGGTGATTTCCCTTCCCTGCAGATAAATTGCACTCCGATGATGGGGATATCATCCCCTGTGAGGGGTGATCACATCCCCGTGAAGACGAGTGGGCATGGAGAATGTTCATGGCGGCGGGACCCTGCGTGCGGGGCATGGGGCCAGGTCACAGTTTAATGCCATGTGCTGAGGATGATGGTGCTTGGAAGTTTAACCTCCTACAGCCCAGATGAGGTGGGCTCACTCCGTACCCCTAGGAATTACATAACCGGTACCATCTGCTCCTTGTGGGAGAGAATTCATCGGCAAGCCCATAGCGAGGGGGTGTCACGGAGAGAACCATCGAGGGGTCCACATTAGTGTGGGTATGTGAAGAAGCAATAGACATTAGCATGACTATTCGAAGAAGCATGAGGCAAAGTAATGCAATGGGTGGTATCATCCAAGGGACATTGAAGTTCCTTTGTACAAGCCAAGAAGGATGTAGGAAAAGACCATGGATGATGCGGATGCCCGAAGCATGAGAGACACCCGCGAATGCAATCCAAAATTAGGGCATTGGGTGCTCCCACAAGAAGGCACCCGGGTAGTACTGAGAAGATGTACTGAGAGGATTGCACACCGCCTTTAAGGCGTGCGCACGAAATACCCCAGGTCGGCGCAAAATCGGGAAGATTTGGCGCGGAACTAGAGCTGAGGATTCTATGCGCCACGCAAAGCGATTGTGAAAAATTTAAGGGGCATGCACGGAAAGGAAATGGTTTCTGAAACTCGGAGGGATTGCACGCAAAGGAAGAGATTGTGAGAAAAGAATGGGGTGTGCGCCGAAAGGGAGGATTGCATGCAACTTGGCCGGCCGGTGCACAGAGGAAGGAATTGCATGCAGGGGGCGGACCCTGAAGGGGTTGGAATTCAGTCTAATCCATCAGGATCTCACGTGAAGGTAGACCCCTGGGTGAATTGGCATGAAAAAGAACCATACCTGAAGGCCGTATTGCACGCATTTGGAAGGTGAATTTCATGCACGGGAGGCAGTTCGAATTCTTCAGCCCCGAAATAGAAGGGGGTCACCTTCTATTTATAAGCACCTAACGATGTGAAATACAGGGCTATGTGAAATAATTGCATGATGGAGGCAGCAATGAAAAATTATTTGAGCACAGATGGCAGGGTGTGAAATATCAACTGTGTGGGGTGAGGGTGCCAAATAATTTCACGCCTTCGTAGAGGACCCTTCTCGAATCCTAGAATAATTCGTGTGGGATACCGTTTTCCATGCACTCCACCATATTTTTCACGCAACACCTTCGAGCCCTTCGGACCGGGTCTCTGGGTCCGAATATGACTTCACATTGTCATTTCAAAAAAAATTCAACACTTAATCACTTTTCATCATCTAAAAATCCCCCCCCCCCCCACAGAATTGGATCGACGAGGGGTCGCAACAATCGGATTCCGAGGGAAATGATGAAATGAAGGACTTCAAGGGGGGTTAGTGCACAAAAATCTGAAGCGGTGTGAAAAACTCATCCAGGCACAGAATCCACTTTTTTCATGATGTGGAATTCACTTTTCATGTGGTACGATTCCCAGGCATAGCCTATAATTTCCTCTATGAGGGTCCCACGCTCCATTCAACTTTTCTCGTGCGGTATGCTTTGAGCCCTTGAGCGCGAAATTTCATCCACTCCCACGCAAAAAACTGCTTCATCAGCACATAATTCCAGCGATATTTGGTGGAACTTTATGTGAAAACCCGAGTTTTTCCATGCCACAGATTGATATTTCATGATATCGGCTGGTTTTCCGCGCCGGTCACCCAGATTTCATGCCAGCCTTCTAGATTTCACGCCAGCTTACGACGGCTACTGAAAAAATTCGTCGGAAGAAGATGGATGCAAACCAGATGATGAGGGGGACGTTGCTTCTCATAGAGCAGAAATGGTCGTGAACTCGGAGGTTTATTGCATAAAATAGTATCATCTCAAACAACCATACCCTTTTCATCCTACTAACCCCTGGCCAAAAGGAGTATGCCTTGTCTGACAATCTACCGTTGTGGGACTTCGGCATTCTGGAGGAGGTCTGTCTACCGGGTTTCGAGGTTGATACAACACGGCCATGGGCGACCAGTGAAGATGACCTTCCTCGACACCACATAACCAATAATTTTCACCATGCCATAAAAACTAGGCATATGGAAGTCTATGTCTTGAATCCCAGGACCAGGACCATTGTTGGCGGTGACCCTATTGTAGAGAGTTCACTGGCCCTCTACGCGAGCACCATCCATCAGAGCATTACTGACGAGACCAAAGGATGGCTGCAGGACTGGTACCTGCGTTGCAGAGCTAACTTCACCAGCAAGTGGGCCTAGGCGTACTGGGTTCACCATACATAAAACCAAATTTGGGTCAAGCTATGGCACATCGGTCTGTTTGAGGTGGTGTGGACATTGTAGCTCAATTTCAACCGCTAGCATGAGCTCGGGGTAGAGCTTTTCACTCGATTGTTACTTGATACCAACACATTCTGTCTTCACTAGGGGGAAGTCAGCATCAGTCTCTGGGACATCCACTGCATCGGGGGAAACCCATTAGAGGGACATCCATATGACAAATTCTTCCCTCCAATGAACACTTGGGGTGATAGATCTTGAACCCCCATATTGACTTGGCATCTACTGGAGCCGGCCAAGGAGAAGATGGGGGTCAAGGACTTCCTAAAGTACATCGCCTATAAGGACTGGTTCAAACGATTCCAAGAGAGGGACCCGGTAATCATGCTGCCAGGGCGGGGAAGACGTTGTCCAACCACGGATCAGAGGAGCGTGAGCGGATCATACTGGAGGGTCCTGGATGTGGGGCACTAGCAGTCAATGGGATACAGTGTGAATGAGACCCGGGACCCGAACATTAGGTACGCCTGATTCCTCACCACATTATTGAGTGACTGGCTCCTGCCGGTGAGGGACACAAGGATGGGCGTCTGTCCAGCAACTCTGGTGATGGAGGGCATCATGGATGCTAATAAGAGGTTCAATTTGGGGGTGCCCATGTTGGCTCACTTGTAAGCTATATTGGGACGCATCTCGAGAGGGGGATCACCTCGGAGAGTCTGCGACCCCTTCCAATTCTTCCATGGATGGGTGGCGGATCACTGTGGTGGATACACTTTCGCAAATGTCATCTGTCCTCCGGGTAATGGCCTGCGACCCTCTCTACTGAATATTTCCGATGTTATGCTAATGAAGCTTAACAAAGAGAGAGTAAGGATCAGGATTCATAACCATGCCAACTTCATCATCATCCCATTCCCCACTCCAACTGGCCAAATGGTTGACAATGGCAAAGGATCACTAGAGAAGAAGTAGTACCTCCAGAGTATCAGAGGTGAGGTGCTTGTGGCATGGATCGATGGAAATATATTTTGCGTTCCTTATGTGCAGTCCACGTTTTCCAGGCACTTTGGTTGCCTCCAGCGAATTCCAAAGAGATTATACACAGACATACGAGAGGAGAGGCATCCCTGTGTTCTTTGTCAGTTGTGGCTGATGTTCACGACATATAGCTCTAACGACATCATCACCTTACCTCTGAGCAGAGTCGATGTTGATCTCTCAACCGATTATGCCAAACATTTGGGCATCACATACCATTAGGGGCTGTTGTGGAAGAGTGTATGACAACTCGAGTTTTCTAGTACGGAACTCGGGTAGAGAGAGAGCAGACAAAGTTCTGCTATAGGGGGAAGTTCAGAAGCGCGTCGGGCAATGAGGCTCACACAGGCCGAGACCTCACCAGCAGGGGCGTCGGATGGCATGGCCCCGCCCTCGTCACTTAGAGGAGGTGGGTCCCACGAAGCATCCAGATAACCTCCCAGGAAGAAAATAAGATACCTTCTTCAGCCTTCCCAAGATTTCGTTTTTTCTGCACAATGGTCGGCTTGGATAACCCTGCGGCAGTCAATGAGTTTAGAATCCCTCTGGCAGAAGATAGTGTAGGGTGGGATCCAGCTGCCAGAAGTCAGACTTGTCTGGGTCATCGACAGAGTGAACTTCCACCGACGTCATGCATATCTAACGACCATGGACACATACGCACACCAATGAGGTCGGCGTTTGGAGACACCATTCTTGGTGAAAGTGATGCTCGGCTAGGATCATGATCCAGAAGTGATGTCGTCGGGGGATGATGACAGCGATGGGTCGGAGGGAGTCAAGGCAGGAGAGGAGGTAGAAGGAGATGTGGAGGGTGAAGGAGAGGAGGATCCCACAGGTGAAGGGTCTCATGGGGTGTCCCCCCAAGGGAGTCTCCGGGAGAGCAGTGATATCATCGGATATGATATGGATGTGACCAAGCTCTTCGAGGTATGTTTCGACCCTTATCTTATCCTATATTATCTTTCCATTGAAATCCTTATCCCACGTTCCTTATCTCACTCAAGAGAAAACCAGTTATTATTAAGCGTCTCCAGATGAAAGATGGGAGGAAGCACCAATGGAACAAGTTGGGGCACCGACGTTCCTTATCGAGCTAAAGAGCACTGAAGGATCCTCCACCGTAGTAGCTCCTGTAGTGGCCAGAACTCTGGAGGCTGGCGCCTTGGGTTCCTATACATTTATTGCTTCAAAACTGGAAACTACTATCAGAGAACTCAACAGATTAGGGTTCTCCCTGTCTATGTAGTGATAACGACATTGGAGGCTCGTCAGGCTGCTAAGCCTAGACCATCCATGAGCGTGCCGATGGAAAATTTATCACCCCATCCAGAACATGCCTCCCAAACATAATTGGCCCCAGAAATTGGAAAGCAGGTAGAGGAGAACACCAGTAGTGCTGTGGAAGGGGATTTTCTGCAATTTGACAAAGGTTCCTCCAGCATCGCACTGAGCGAGGCAGGTCACTCAGATGCTGGGGAGCCTATTCTCCTTGGAGGAACCTCTGATGAAGACCCTTCTACTGGCTTGTTTGCTATCTTTCCTCTCTATCATCCTGTTGACTCCGAATAAATCAATGATTCAGATTCGGAAGCATCTTAGGAGAGCCGAATGATGGGACACAAGGGATAGTAGTGAATCCAGAGTTTTCTCAGTCATTCCTAGGTGGAATGGATAAATTGGATGGGGTCACTCCACACCTGGCTGCATTTCCTATATGATGGAGGGGCAGATGCTCAATGCCTGCACCTAACAGTCTATGATTACATGGCCAAGAAGATGCGTGAGAACAGCTGGCACGCCAATATCATCTGGTGCCAAGAGGATTTGTGGAGTACCTGAACATTTCTGAGGGTGAATCAGGAGGTCCAACACCTCGAGGAGTAGGCGAAAGGACATGATATATTCATCGCAAACTGGTCTGATCTCATGGATCAATTGAGGGCACAGCTAGAGGATTCTCAAGAACAACTCATGGAAGTGAGTCTCTAGATAACTGATCTCCATGATGAATAGCCGTGAACTCAGGCTAGGGTCAGCGAACTGCCCTCCGCGACTACTGATGTAGAAAGAGTCCTCAAGGAATGGGAGGCAGTCTTGGAGGCCACCATCAAAAAGGTGGTGACATTAGAGAGATATATCCAAGAAGATGACCCTTAGGGGCCCTGTTTTGGACAAGTCCATAAACTTATCACGCTTTACTGGTTTCTGTTGTTTTTTTGAACTGTATGTCTGGAAAAATTTATTTACTTGTCCCTTTGGATAACATACCCGTCCCTTTGGCTTAACATGCTCGACCGTAATCCTGAAATTAATAGCAATCCATCCCTAAGCTCACGGGGGCCTCGATAAGAAAAGTAGGCTCATACTATCACTTCATTTGATCGTGGTAGCGTTAACCAATCTTCAAGAGTTTGAGATTCGAACCCATATTTCTAAGGAGAAGAGGGATGTCCAATAAAAGGAAGAAGACCTTAGACCAATCAATGTATTGTCTTCTCAAAGTGATCTAGTGAATGATTACCGAAATGCATGGGGAATTGTAATCATTCCGAACCTAGGGGAATGAAAAATGTGAATTACATTACCCAAATTCAGAACACTATGGGAGGGGCGTGGCAATGAAGTACAACTGATGACCGTGTTCGACACACTGCATCCCTATTGCGTTATCCTGAAATGGGGAAAACAAATGAGGGTCGAACACTGACCATGTTCGCAACACGGGACCAGACTCAAATATCGTCGATCAGCCTTCCCTAACTTTGGCCCAAGACAGCAAGCGGACCATAGGTCGAGCATCCATACTGTTAGGGGGTCCCTTCAAACGTGATCAGTCTTTCAGAACATTGTCCCAGGACAGCAGGCAGACCGTAGGTCGAGCATCCATACTGTTAGGAGGTCCCTTTAAATGTGAAATAGGATGAGGATCTGAATAACGGGGCATGCAAAGCCTGAAAAGTGAAGTGATGGTTTGTTCAAAAAAAACCAACACTCCCTAGATTATGTCACCATGGTGGAAGCACATTAGACAGACACATTAATCCGATCATGTATCATCCCTACATTGAAATTGGATCTCTATAGTGGGGGAACCGTCACGTCCAAATGTTATTATGGGTCATCCTGAACTTGTTCGGGGAAAATCCTATTGTTACACAACTCCCCGAAAGAGGTCAGGCCAAGGGGACAATAGTGATAAGGGATGGAATTTGTGGTTCCCAAGGCTGGACCCGAGACGAAATATCTGGGTGTTCCTACGTATTCCATAAGGATAGGAATCAAGCCACACGTAGATCGAGAAATGGTCTTCATTTATGGTCTTATAACTCAGATCAGGGGTTGGTAAGAGATGTAGAAGACACATGGTAAGAATATTATGAGACCCGACGTGAATGAGGATGAGGTCCAGATTACCATGGGTTCCATGGGGACATGTTTGGGTCAAGAGACTGAACACGACAGTTAGGCTGGGCCCATGGGGAAGTTTCCAGGTGTTCTTAGGTATCCCATAAGGATGGGAATAAAGCCGTACATAGTTTTGGAAGTAGCATGGTAAGGTACCAGTACGAAGGACAAAATCTGTGTGTGGGTCTCGCCCTGACACCCAAAATAAGTGGCATTTAAGGTATCTTGTTTGTCCTTAAAGGTCAATGGTTTTTCTTTGTGAAGCGGCTAATCTAGGGTATAAATTCCCGGCATCACCACAAGAATCAAGATGTATACGGGCATTGAAAAATGGTATGGTAAATGACTGATACCCAACGTGGTTCCTTCTCCGATGAGATCATCACAATGCAGTTTTGTTTTCTGTCATGCATCCATGATGATATTATCACAGTTTAGGGTCATGTGATTGGACCCACCAGCACAGTTTAAGGACATATGGCTTGGACCTGAGGGAATGCGCATGACGCGATAAATCATACCCGTCTTGAATGAGGGCGAGGTCCACATCACCAATGTGTGTGATTCTTGGAGAGGAGCCTTAGTCCAGGAGGCCAGTGAGGCTCAGAGAATAAGGGGAAGGAGAAACTAACTCCCAGCTGAGCTGGATCCGGAAGCATGATGTCTAGCTGATGCCATGAATCCCATGAGGATGAGGATCAAGACCCACATATCCCTCAATCATAGTTTATGGTCTTAGAGATCAGACCGTGGGGCCCCGAAGGACGTCGTATTGCAACTTTCCCCCCTGACATGAAGAGGTGCACTAAGGGATAGTGAGAAGAGTGTCGAGATTCCACCTGGACAGGGTGGGGTGGAACATAATGTGAATCAGGTAACCAAAATTCAAATCCTGAAAGGGGCTGGCATGGCGACAGAGGAATACTGCTGAACATCATCACAACACAACATCCTGTCATGTTTGCCTGAAATGGGCACAAATAAATGAGCATCGACCACTGACCATGTTCACAACGTGAGATTTGTATCAATTTGTTGTCTGTAACCCATGAGGGCATTGGCCTGTAATGGTAGGATATACCTTAGGCATGGTATCCATGCCATTTTGGGGTTCCTTCTGGGTGTGTAAGATAACAGGGGATCTAATGAAGGGGAACATGAAGCTTTACAAGTGGATGGACACTTGTCCAAATTGAATCTGACACTCCAGGTCCTAGACCAGAGTACTCTGGGACACATCAGCGAACCACTGCAATGGGTCGAGGGGATCAATTTGAGAGAAGCCAAAAGATTGTGGATTCCTAGGAAAAGGGGGGGCATGGTGCCAAAATCCAACGCGAAAGAGGGCATAACCCTGCACCGTACCTATATATCCCCTCATGAAGAGGAATAGGCCAAGGGGCCTACGTGACCGAGAGATCGAGAGATCTCATTGAGATGGGGATGGACCCGAAATCTAAATGTTCAGGCGGTCCTACATATCCCATAAGGATGGGAATCAATCCATACTTAGTTCTTAAAGTTACTATTTAACATCATGTGGGACGACATACAACTTTACGTCATGTGGGAAGACATACAGTTTAACGTCATCTAGGACAACATAGATTTTAACGTCACGTGGGATGACACACAGTTTAACATCATGCGGGATGACATACAATTTAACGTCATGCGAGACGACATAATGTTTAACATCATGAGGGTTGACATATAGTTTAACGTCATGCGGGATGAGATACAGTTTAACTTCATGCGGGATGACATGCAGTTTAACGTCATGCGGGACGATAGTGCAGTTTAAGGTCATGGTGGACCCAGTCTAGTTTAAGGTCATGTTGGATCCAAATGCAGTTTAAGGTTGTGCAGGACCCCGAAGGGTCATGAAAATTACTATTTAAGGAACTTGTCATTAGTGGGAGGAGTTATAAGATTTTCATCCATGGTAACCAAGGAGTACGCTCCATTGGGATAAACCTTATGAACAATGAAATGTACTTCCCCTTTGGGCTCCGACATGGGTGGTTTCTTGCTGGGGATCATTCGTACTCTAAAGGCTAGTACCAAGTCACGCTATATGAAAGAGTGGAGGTGAACCTTATTATTGAAGGATCAAGCCAACCTGCTCTGATGCCCTTCTAGGTTGTGTAAGGCACGAAGCCTATTCTCGTGCAGTGCTTCCAATTCAGCTTGATGGAGTTCATCCACTCTATCTGATGCTTGCAGGTCATAGACCCCTGTGCGTAATGAGGGAAACTGAATTTTGATGGGCGGGACGGCCTCAGTTCTATACACTAGGGAAAATGGAGTCACCTGGGTGGAGTTACGAGTCATTTTCCGATAAGACCTGAGGGAATTGGGGAGCTTATACGGACAACTATTCATATTCTGACCAACAATTTTCTACAGAATGTTAGAGAGAGTTTTATCAAATTCCTTATTCTATCCATTTTCTTATGTGTGATAGCGAGAGGTATGGTTAGAGCGGATGTTATAATTGGCGGACAACTTCTTCAACTCATCTGCACGAATGTTTGTGTCATTATCAGTGAGGATAGTGTGAGGAACCCCAAACCAATGGATGATTTTGGAACTCACAAAGTCCATGATATAATGGGCCTTGACTTCCATGAGTGAGATTGCCTCTGCCCATTTGGAAAAGAAATCTGTAGTGGTCAGAATGAATCGGCATTGGCGAGCCGTTGCCAGGGGGTATGGTCGCACAACATCTAACCCCCAGACTGCAAAGGTCCAAGAGTACGTGGTAGTATGGAGAGGCTCTTCTGGCCGATGAATAAAGTTATCATGAACATGGAATGCATGGAACCTCTTAGAGAACTCGATGTACTTGTGGATCATGGAGGGCCAAAAATACCCTAGTCTCCGGATCTGATGAGACAGTTTTGACCCAGCCTGATGTGTGCCGCAAGAACTGGCATGATCCTCTTGCCTGACCTATGAAATCTCAACCCCCTAAATGCAACAGAGGATAACACCATCAAACCCTCCCGTATAGAGAATCAGCTCAAAACTGGGACCAATCTAGAGAACAAACTTTAGTGTGTGGCGTCAGATTCACTCGCGCTCGGCCCGATCATTGGGGAGGCAACCATTTTGGAGATACTTGACAGAAGGAGCTCTCTAGTCGGGAGTTTCTTCGACCACTGCATCTATATAATCTTGGGTTCTTGACGTGTAAGTTCCAGTCGTAAAATTTACTACCTGTAGGCCATCATCATCCATTGGGGTGATAGGAGAAATGACCCTCCGATGTGCCACATGTATAATCATATCATTCTGCTCGGGTTCTGCAAATGATGCGGCCAGTCTAGAAAAAGCATCTTCTCAACCGTTCTGTGACCGAGGGATATGGGTGACCTCTGGCTGAGAAGGGAACCAGGCCATTAGCTGGAGGGTGTGCTCCAAAAATGGTACATGCTCTGGTTTCCTGACAACATTGCTGTCATTCACCTGCTTAATAACTAGCTCGAAGTCCCATTTCACATGAAAATGGGGAACGTCAATCTCAAGGGCTAGCTCAAGGCCATTAATGAGGGCCTGATATTCTGCCACATTATTGGTAAAACCTTCTAAAAATAAAAATGATTACGACAGAACATCTTGCACCGGGGTAATGAAGGTGATACCTGGGCCTACTCTGTTTAGCCCCGGATCGTTGAGACTCCTACCGGTGGGGCTCTAGGAGGAACCATTGAAATTCATCTACTAACATGAGATGGATTGATCAACCGAGAGGATTTCCTCATTGGGAAAATCCAAGTCTAGTGACTAGTCTGTGGGGGTTGGATGGGCAGTTAGAAAATCCGCCAAGGCATGTCCCTTGATGGACTTCTGAGGCACGAACTTGATGTCGAACTGCTGAAGGATTACTACCCATCATGCTAGTCGGCTAGTCAACATGGGATGGCTCAGAATGTACTTTAATGGTTCAACTCAAGAGACCAGCTATTCCTCTTGGTGCTGTAGGTATTGTCGCAATTTATTTATGACAAATACGAGGGAATGTATGATCTTCTTAATGGGGGAGTGTCTGGTCTCCGTATCGAGGAGCATGCAGCTGAGGTAGTAAAGGTTGTTCTCCATCCCCTCATTGTTCTTTTGGGTGAGGAGAGCACTGAGGGACCATTCCAGGGCGGTGAGATAGATAATTAGATGATTTCTGGAGACATGTGGCATCAAGACCGAAGGCTGGAGAAAATATTGCATGATTTCCTCGAAGGCTATCTTACACTCCTCTTCCCACTCATAAGAGGTGCCTTTCATCATTAGTCGAGAAAAGGGCTTACACTTGCCAGCCAGATTCGCAATGAATCGGCGTATGTAGGACAAGTGTCCTTTGATGCCTCATAGCTCCCGAATATTTCATGGGGGACGCATATGGCTGATGGCCTTGAACTCCTCCAGGTCAATCTCAATGCCTCAGTACCTGAAACAAAGCCAAGAAACAACCTAGAGGTGACCCCAAAGGCACACTTCAACGAGATCATCTTCAAATGGAAGGAACATAGGAAGATGAACACTTCTCAAATTCTTTGATATGGTCTTGGTGCTGGAGAGATTTGAATAACAGATCATCCACGTAGAACTCCACCAATATCCCGAGGATCGGCATGAATATGTAGTGCATGGCCCGCTGGTAGGTGACACCTGCATTTTTTCGGCCGAAGGGCATAACCTGGTAACAAAAAGTACCTTGAGGCGCTCTGAAAGCGGTAAACTCCTCGTCCTCGGGTGCCATCCAGATCTGATTATATCTAGAGTAACCATCCATGAAGGATAGGGCTTGGAACCCATCCATGGATTCGATCAACAACTCTGTCACTGGAAGAGAAAAATCATTTTTCGGACAATGGCGGTTGAGATCTTGGAAGTAGATACAGACTCTGATCTGTCTATTATTCTTTAAGACTGTCATGATGTTGTCTAACCACTTGGGGTACTGGACCTCCTTGATGAAGTTGGATCTGATGATCTTGTCAACTTTGGCCTCCACTATGGCACTGTGAGACAGATCCATCTTTCTGGGAGGCAGCCTGAATCCACGATGATTTTCCAAAAGACCGAGGTAGTGGATGGCTAACAGAGGGTCTAGTCTCGACATATCATCGTAACTCCCAGAAAATACATCATGGTGCTATTTGAGGAAGTCTACATACCACTGCTACTCCTCAAGGGACATAGAGGTGCTGATCAATGTGGGTCTCAGGTCTGCCTCGCTGCCGAGGTTCACTTATACAAATTCGTCGATCGTGGATGAGACGCCTTCCTCGAAGGCAGGGGGAGCATCCTTTATATCATCTTCTCTACTTATGGAGGGATCCTCCACGAGGGAAGCTGATTCTGATCTAGCATACCCCAATGGGAGGCTGGTACAAGCTAGAGCGGTAGTGGTTATTGCATCGGGGAACTCTGGCGCTGCCGATACCACAGCTACGAAGGCTGTTGACCCGATCCCATATGGTCTCCTGCCCAAGGGTCCACGCATTACAATTTCAATGTAGTAGTGGCGTGTCAACCGGAGCCGACTAATTCCAACCCAATGAAATAAACAAGTATGACACAATGTCATTTCCATGATCCAGACTTCTCGATACGTGACAGGAGTGGGAGGCTCTGGGATAACTAGAACCTGATTCGTGTAAGAGTATGAGGTGATCTTCTGATGCCGCTCAAATTTGGTAATATGGATTCTCCTTGTCTTGGAAATGACAAAACACTGCCCCATATCAGGGTTTGTGGCCTCCAACCGATGGATCTAGAAGATGTAAGCATTATTCAGGCCTGCCCAAGGGTCGGTCGTAGCGGCGACGGGCTCAACTTTGCTTGCCTGGACCTATTTATCCTTGCTCTAGTAATAGTCAGCATCCAAGTACCAGGCGTCACAAGAGGCGAAAAAAGACGAATCACCTTGGAGTATGCCTACTCGACCATTAAGGGAGTACTTGAGGCATTGGTGATACGAAGAGGGGACTAACACATGCAGGTGGAGACATGGCCTACCCATCAATGCATTGTACGCGGTGTCCTGGGAGACAACCATGAACACGGTGATAGAAAATAGACCATCGAACATGGTCTTGAGACAAATCTTGCCGACCGAGGTCTACTCTGTCCTGTCGTATCCTTGGAATCTTAAATCATAGGGAGTCAGGTTATCTTCAGATAACACTAGCTTCCGAAGTGTCCACATCGGGATAAGGTTGATCATGGAGCCATTGTCAACGAGAAAGCAGTGAATCACCACACCATTTAATTGGCCGGTTATGTACAATGGGAGGATGTGCTCCTCTATGGGATAACCTTAATCTTCTCCCAAAAACAATATGACATCCTGACATTTGGCATCCTCAAATGTTTCAGCATGGAAAGCTTCCGTAGCTGCTACCTCCGTCTCAAACTAAAGGGGGCTCTTTAAATCCTCAATGAGTTCTTCGTGCATATATGGAGATAGGAGAAGTGCTTAATGGATTGAAAGACTCTCTGGGATGTTGACAAGGTCCTTAAAAATATCATACATATAGGCCATGCTCAATCTTCTGCGTGAGGAAGGTTGCTCCGTGATGGAAGGCATGGGGTGTCCTGCTGGCGGGACTGGCGGCTGACTGGAGCTGGGTATATCCCATTTCTCACTAGTCAAGGCCCTAAGAGTCATTGTTTTATGGGGATCAGATTGCTAAAAGAGGCCTGTAGCTGGGAGAAACTGGTTGCAGCATGGCCAAGGTGGTTCTGCGTGATCCAGCAAAACAAACGGTGGTGGAGGCAGGCCTGTCGACGCTGGATGAAGAGGTTGTTCATGTTGAGTTCTGCACTGGGCCTACTGTTTGGTCTCAGCAGCATGCACGGCCTGGCTGGTGGTGGCAGCTATCGTGCCTCGACGATTCATATGTCCGGTGATCCATCGACATTGGCGTCTCCTGGGGACATTGGAGAGGTTCTCCTGGAACTCCCCCTCGTCGGGAGTCATAATGGGATTTACCAACTCAAAGGTGTTAACCGAAGCATACCCTAGACTGTTGCATGAAGAATCATCCACCCCTAGGTGGTTTATGGGAGGGATGCCCATCCTTGGGGGAATAAATTCACTGAGAGTGTGAGACGATGATGACATCGGTGGGGGAGAGTTTCTTCTTCTTGCGCCGCTGATGCTTGCTCTTCCGTGAAAAGGCCAATTGAGATAACATTACTGAAGTGGTGGCCACAGCTTCAGGAAGTTCTTTGTGATTCAGGCCTACCCGAATGATGCCATGGGTGTGGGAAACCATTTTTTGGGCCATCCAGTCACTAAACATCTCAGACCCGTCGTTGGAAACCTGCTGCCACCTACCCTCGTCATCGCAACCCCTATGTGACCATACAAAGACGCCCGCCAATTGTGTCGGGGCCAGGCCCAACCTGACTTTGTAGTTGTCAGTATGGTCTTGAAGCCAGTCCTTGAACGCATTGAATTTCATAAGGGTGATCCCCAGGATCTAGTGATAAGGGCAGTAGTCGGGGCGGTTAGTGATGTGAGCCTCCTCTGGCTTCCTACACTAAGGTAAGTGTACAATTCCCTGCTCTATGGTGCTACGGAAGTGACCGGGGACCTGAGACTTATTGAACGAGTAGGTATGATTTCTTATGTCCTAATAGGGGGCTTTGTAAGCTTGGCCCTGACGAGGGTCCAGAGGAGCCTTCTAAGGAGGCGGAACTTGATAATCTCTCCTAGGGAGTGGTGGCGCGTTACGCGGGGGTGCCTGCCGATTCTGAGGGCGTTGCCTGGATGGAAGCTGCGCCCGAGGTAGAGGGCCTCTGTGAGGCTACGGGGCCAATGCTAATAGTAAAAACTCCTGTTTCCTAGGGCCATCTATCTATGCTACAGTGGCGGGATCTGCTCTAGCATCCCTCCTTTCTGTGATTACAGGAGGCAACAGTCGTGCTTGGTTGGCCTATTGCAGGGATTCCTCAAGACGATGGGCCTTATCTGAGAAGTCTTGTAATCCTTCAGGATAGTTATGGGTGATCAAGTATGGATACAGTTCCTTATTGAAAATTCATACGCACGTTTTCAGTAATTTTTCCTAAGTCAGTGGCTTGTCAAGGGAGTAAGTTATCCCCTTCCACCGGGTAAAGAAATCTGTGACTCGCTCATCGGGCCTTCTCTTTCACCTAAAGACGTCTGTGAAATTTGTCTTCTGGGTAGTAGAGAAGAACTGGTAGAGGAACTGCCTGCGAAGGTCCTCTAAGATTGTCACAGATTAAACGGGGAGCTGGCTATACCAAACGAATGTCAACCCCTCTAGTGTCTGAAAAAAACAGCAGAGCATGGCGGCCTCTTACTGCGTTGGGGTCCCAAACATAAGCCCACACCTTGAGTGGAAGTGGGCCAGGTGCTGTGGTGGGTCCCCCATCCAATTTAATGGGGATAAGGTGGGATTTACGAATCTCGGAGGCACCGAAATGTCATCCACCCATGCTGGCTATGACTTACCATCTAGTGGGATTGCCACCTGTCACGTCTCCAATGCCTCTAGGTGGGTGATGAGTGCCGCCATTGGATCATCTAGACGCGGGACTTGGTCCTGACGAGGATATCTAACCACAAGTGTGTTTTCGGCTCTTCAATGTAGTAGGAATGCTTAGAGGCTCGTGGAACGGCTGGAGGAACGACCCTTGGTGCGGCCGAAGGAGCCTGAATGGGTTCCCTGGTTGGTCGTGTTGTTCTGGAGGGTTCAACGAGAATTTCGCACCCTCTTTTAATGGGCTTTGGATTCCATCCTATCAGTGAAAACAACATGATCAGGGTTTCCTGGGGGAACCTCTCTGAGGGGTAGTTGTTCGTGCCCCTACTGTCCAGGACCAGGATCATCATAGTCAGGTCATCACTCTGCATTGCGTTCGGCCAGGAGTTCATCAACTAACATCTCTGCTCCGAAAGATGTTTGCATAGTGCGGCCTTTTCAGGGTCATCTCCTGTCTTTGGCACTGAGGCAGACGGGTTTGAGTTCTTTATAGCTCCAACTTTCTCTTTTCCCTTAATGATATTCTGACTGAGTATCAATGCCTCAATGGGTGGAGGGATACCTAATAGGTTCCTCTGTTGATGGGTAACACTTCCCGATTGGTCCAGTAGTGGCACGACTTCAAGCAGGACGTTCCAATCTAGGTTTCCCACCTCATTCTCCCCTCTCGAAAGATCCATCATGTTGACCACTACACTTCTTGGGGACAGGCACTCACCATCACCTAGCGAGTCAGGCTGTCGGTGAAACGCACTGAATCTCTGTACGTGGGGGGTCGCCTCCTCAATAACTTTGTGGAGTACTTGGAAACTCAGAACGCATTGTTTTTGGAGGGCCCTGGGGCGGCCCGATGACTCTGGGTGCCAGACCATATGGAGTGTGGCCAGGTCAACCAGATGGCATTGCTCGCCAATGTCTTCAAGGTACCCTTGACTGCCAAGATAAGTCATGCACAAGTGGAAATGACGTATGTGAGTCACCCAGAGGGTTCGGCAGAAACATTCAAACTCCTCTGGGGTGAGAGATTTGGGCATACAAAAACTCGATGATGCGACCGGACAAAACTTCTTAGGGAAGTGGCATGTCACAAGGATTGTCCAGAAGATCCTCGATTCAGATCCACGGTCTGGCCCTTGATGGCCCCACTCGGCAACTAGGAGTGTTTGATAGACTGGCGGCGGCACTGAGTCAGACTGCTGGGATGGAGGGTTGGGCGGTGAAGAGTACGGTGAGTAGGCCCATTAGCTGACGAACCATGGGCTATCCTCTGAGGATTGTAGAGATCTGGCTGCCATATCATGATAGGATGGACTGGTGACCAGAGCTCCTGAAACAACAATAGTGTCTGTCGGGGGTGGGTTACTCCCCGACTCTTCCGCCATTGGCCCCCAAAACAGCTCTCTGTAGGCTCTTGTTGAGGCAGAGGGTGCTTTCAAAGATGATGGCAGCAACTACGTGGTCGGTCCCTGAGAACATGCCAGTATCTCATCCTCCAAGATATATCTTCAGAGGGTGAGTGGGATCCTACGGACCTCGAATTCTAGGAGCACGAGGCTGATGCTCCTTTTTTCTGCCCCAGCCCTTGACTTGGAGGACTAATGGGAGGGCTCCTGCACTTAATCGTACTCTGCCTTGGAGTCTGAGAAGTGGACTGGTCTGATTCTCATCCTTCCTTCCCCGGAATTCCTCTTCTGGAGGTGGAGACCTGCGCTCTTTCCCCTGGGTGTTTCTTCAGGGCAAGGTTGATTTCTGACATGGGGTCCTTCGGCTGCAATAGTGTTGGGGTAGATATGGGTTCCACCCGAAGAGGCTGGGGTGCGAGGAGCACCCAGACAAATGTCAAAAGGAAGACGGGGAGGACCTCCATGCTGGTGGGTGACCGTATATGTAATGCCTCTGTATCGACAGTCCATGGAAGGGGGAGTGGCCCCATACCTAGTGTAGTGTGCGCGAGACAGACCCCCATACCGGGTGTTATTGTGGCGGGAATGATTATTTCTTGGGTTGAAGGTGGCACTAGGAAATCCTCCAAACCAAAGTTGGGAGCAGGGAGGACCCACACCTTTAGTAGTAGTGGTGTGAAGTGTGGCTCCTTGCTGGGTGGCACTAAAACGGATTGGTCTGCAGTGGCCAACACCTACGCCGACGACCAGGAGAGTCAACCGAGCCTACCCGTGGGAAGGTTGGGGTCTCGATCTAGGTCGGGCGTAAAGCTACCCCTGCTCAATGTATGCAAGGAGTTGGAGGTATGAGTTAGTGGTGTCTTGGGCCACAACAGTCGCTGATGTTGATGCCACACAATAAGTGTCTTCCTCCCATTGAGCCCGACGCTGGCATCGGGTCAGATGAATTGTAGCCAGTGGTGCAGGTGCGTGGATTACCACCTCCTCGGCTCGAGGAACTGGTCAGCTCCATTGACGCAGCCTATTGGGGGCCCTCACCAGGGGTCCTTGAAGTGGGACTCCAATTTGGCCATCCCAGACATCCCCTACCTCGTCAGTGTAGGGAAGGGAGCTATCGAGGCGCTCTGAGGATAAGCTCTCGAAAATATTGAATGTTTGGGTGGGGAGCAATGGCTCCCTACGTGGCACTCGGGGGAGGCGTTGATGGCATGGTGTGGCTGCCTCGAGATCTAGGCGGGCCATATCCTTGGTGGGGATGACCTCCTCCTCCTCATACCTATGTACAAAGTCATTAACTACCCTTCACTAGATAATTTTTGATGGGGAAAGGGGGCATGGGCACCCAGTAGTCGGGGCGGCCGAGGCCATCATGGAAGAGGCAGAACCGTGCGGGGTAGCCGTATCGATATTTCCCCTACCCCTGTGCTGGTGGGCTGGTGATCGAGCTCCGGATGAAAAAACATGATTCCTGAAAGCAGGGAGATAAAATCATTAATAATTCTATGAAATGAAATCGACATCCAGTGCCCCAACACTGTTTTATCTTTCGTGGTCGGCAAGAGGGATCTGCATAGACAACGTCGCCAAACGAAATTCTCAACATCATTATTGTCCCAACTTCTAGCGAGTTTCACGTCAGGCCTATTTGGTGAGACCTATAACCCGATGATGGGGTTAGATGACATGTTAAACCACCTATGCCCTGAACGTTACTAGCCTCCATGCTGAGGAGAATCAGTTCACGTTGGGTTCACCATTTTTCGGTTTTTGACGCTTTCGCCAGGGACGCGTGCATCCGTCACGCAGAGGACATGCTACTGTAGCCCCGCATTCCTTCTTTCCGAAGTAGGGTAGTATCTGTTCCTTTTTCAAGGTAATTTTCTCCTAGATCGAAATAGTATGATGGGATATTGGTTCTTCCTTCCATGGATTCCACCTCAGAACTTGTCACATAGTCCGGGTCTCCCTCAAAGATTTATGATGTAGTTTGTAAAGCTTTTCCCGGTGCCATATCATTATGGAAACCAGTTAATTATGCTCCTTCCGTCAATACCTTCCAATGGGTCCGTCCAGGGAAGTAAACTTCAATTAAGAGAGTAGTCGCGTTGGGCATCTCTGGCGTGTCTGGATGCTGAAGAATTGTCATGTCTATCGTCTGTCCCTTATTATAGGGCTTCTCGAGGGCACAGAATCCTGAGGAATCCCACATCAAACACAGGGAAACATATGCCATCAGCATGTATTTGAGGTTTTCCTGAGCATCCCATGTTTAATATAGGGTATGTCATAGGTTTAACATCCAGTGGAGACAGATCAGACCGATCAGAACACTAGGTAGAGTGGATCAGATTAAAGAACCCCCTGGAGGAACACCGATATTAGGGCCAGCACGTGGGTGGCCTCCCAAATGCCATTGAGGGGAATGAGGAATGAAGTGGCATGATCCGGCCGAGATGTGGTAACCCGGGTAAAAATCAGGATGGATGATGGTTTCAGGCTTGATCCTCAAAGAGACTTCCTACATATCGTCATCGAGGGGAATCAAAGTCTGTGTAGTTCGATGATACAATGGGACACCTATGGAGGCATCCTGTAAGAATGGATGCGTGGATGGAACCTGGATGAAGTTGATCCTCCAGGTTAGAGCATGAGCTTCTGGAGGCATGTAGGCTCGTGGGAGAGTTTAGGATGTGACAAGAGTGATGGGATTTAAACTCATGGAGGCTTCTTACATATCCCCGTGGCAGGGAATCAAAGACCACATAGTTCAGATGGAGAATCTAGTTTAACGTCATGCGAGACGGGTATGGGGATTACACTCTGAGGTAGTCCAACGTGTTGGCGAACTGACATGAATGGGGTCAGAACAACCAGGTGGTGGGATTTAACCTCATGGAGGCTTCCTACGTATCATGCCTTAGTACGGATCAAAGTCCCCGTAGTTCGGGATGGAATGGGGCTTACGCTATGAGGCGGCCCAAGGCTATGGGGTCAGTGAACTGACATGAAGGGATCAAGGGTCCAAGTGGGCTTGAACCTCATGGAGGATTCTTACGTACCATGCCTTAGCACGGATCAAAGTCCCCATAGTTCTGGATAGAATGGGGCTTACGCTTTGATGAGCCCCAAGGATATGGGGTCGGTGAACTGACATGAAGGGACCAGGGGTCCCGGTGGGCTTGAAAATCATGGAGGCTTCTTACGTACCATGCCTTAGCATGGATCAAAGTCCCCATAGTTCAGGATGGAATGGGTCTTACACTCTGAAGTGGCCCAAGGATATGGGGTCAGTGAACTGATGTGAAGGGACCAGGGGTCCAGGTGGGCTTGATCCTCATGGAGGCTTCCTACATACCATGCCCAAGAACAGATCAAAGACCCCGTAGTTCGGGTATACTGTTTAAAGTCATGCGGGACGGCATATAGTTTAACGTCATGCGGGACGAGTATGGGGCTTACACTCTGAGGCGGCCCAATGTAGTGGGGCTTGAATCTTAATGAGGATTCCTACGTACCATGCCTTAGCACGGATCAAAGTCCCCATAGTTCGGGTGGATTGCAGTTTAACGTCATGCAGGACGGGGGCATTTGGGGCTTACTCTCTGAGGTGGCCCATGGATAGGTCATGGTCGATGCTTGCTCAAAGCCCACATAAGTCATGTTCAGTGGGAGAAACAGGATGCAGCAAGGACCTGACGATCATGTAGCGAAGGGTGCGTCCGTGGGAAGTGGAGAGGGTCTTACACGCTAAGAGGCCAGGGTGTTGGGACATACTCCAAGATGGAGGCCCATGGGCAATAAAGCGCTGCGAGAGAGGGATTTGGAACCCAGGAAGAGAGGAAGAGCCCCATTCCCTATCACGCCCTCTGCTGGCCTTGAGACCGATGAAAGGAGGAGCAGGGATGCTGCCTCTAGGAAGGAAAGCTAGGGACATACACCAAGGTGGTTTCCCTTCCTCCCGGACAAACACCACTCCGATAAAAAGGATATCATCCCCTGCGAGGGGTGATCCCATCCCCATGAAGATGAGTGGGTGTGGAAAATGTCCAAGGCGTGGGGACCCTACGTGCAGGGCACAGGTCTAGGTCACAATTTAGAATCATGTTCTAAGGACTATGGTGCTTGGAAGTTTAACGTCATGTAGCTCGGATGAGGTGGTCTCACTCAGAACCCCAAGGACTTACATAACTGGTTCCCTCTTCACCTTGTGGGAGGGAATTCATCGGCAAGGCCGTTGCGAGGGGTTGTTGTGGAGCGAACCATCGAGGAGTCTACATTAGCATGGCCATGAAACGAAGCAATAGCCATTAGTGTCCCTATGTGATGAAGCGTGAGGCAAAGCAACACAACTAGTTTTATCATCCAAGGGACTTTGAAGTTAGTTCGTACGAGCATAGAAGGTCGTATGGGAAAACCAAGCATGACACGGATACCCGAAGCTTGAGAGACACCCGCGAATGGAATCCAAATGAAGGTCATCGGGTGCTCACGCATAGGGGTTCCAAGGTAGTATTGAGAATATGTCCTGAGGGGATTGTGCAGAACCTTTATGGCATGTGCGCGAAATAAGGGGGGCCTTTGCGAAATACACTAGGTTGGCGCAAAATCGGGAAGATTTGGTGCAGAACTTGAGTCGAGGATTTTATGCTCCACGCAAAGAGATTGCACGAAATGGAAGGGGCCTATGTGGAAAGTAAAGGGTTTCCACAGAACATGGTGGTATTGCGTGCAAGGGAGGAGATTGTGTGCAAAGAAAGGTGTGTGCGCGCAAAAAAAGGATTGCGCGCAACATGGCCGGACAACCCATAGAGGATGGAATTGCGCGTAGGGGGGTGGACCCTGAAGGGGTTGGAAGTCAGTCTAAGCCATGGGGATATCGTTCAAAGGAGGACCCCGAGGAAACTTGGCGCAAAAAAGAACCATACCTAAAGTCCATATTGCATGCACACGGACGGCAAATTTCACGAATGGGAGGCGGTTAGAATTCATCAGCCCCGAAATGGATGGGTGTCGCCTTCTATTTATAGGCACATGGTGGCACGAAATACTGGGATGCATGAAATAATTGTGTGACAGAGGTGGCGGCACAAAATTATTTTTGCGCAGATAGTAGGGCACGAAATATCAATCGCACGGGGCGAGGGTGCAAAAAAATTTCATGCCTGCACCGAGGACCCTTCGCGAATCCCGAATCATTCCGCATGGGATACATTTTTTCAAGCACTTCATAATATTTTTCGCAAAACACCTTTGATCCCTCCGGACCAGGTCTCCAGGTACGAATATGACTTTGACTTGTTGTTTCAAAACTTTTGTCAACACTTAAGCACTTTTCAGCGTCTACCGTAATGACAATGCCAGAGGCTTGTCGTGCAATCCTTATGAATTATTCCTTGAACGATTTGATAGATTCACCATATTTTTTCTTGAGAGAAAGGAAGTGCCTTTCCATATTAAGTCGGAGGGTGAACGGAAAATATTTATCAAAAAACAACATATGAAAATCCTTCAATTACAATGCCTCGATATTCTCCTCAGGCGTCTTTTTTTATCATTGTCCACCACTGATCATCATCACTTTTTATACGATAACCAGCAAGGACAACCTTCTCTTGCTTGGAACATTGAAGGATGGAGATGATATTTCCAATGGAGTTGATCCATTGTTCTGTGATTGAGGGAATAGATGATCCATTAAATGTAGGAAGCCTTTTTCTCATTAATCTCTCGAGAGTGACTTTTTCATTCTTATGGGTGGCTGAATGTTTCTCTTGTACAATGTTTCTATTAAAATATTGAGTTAACTGAGAAAGAATCGTGACAAAGTTCGGGATTCCCACTCTCATCATATTGGGAATCTCATTAGCACAATCATCACATTGATCTTCACATAATTTGATAGCCCAAGTCCAACTATTACCAGCCATTGGCTAGAATAAAAGGAATGTTAGGGGTAACAAATAATGGTTAATAAAATGACTTATAAATTACTTTAATTCCTTAACTTGTGAATATATATGCTTTAATATATTCTATTCATGATCTACATTCTATGAGATATTATTAGGGGCGTTTTTTATTCCCTTAATAAGGGTTCATACTAAGCCTGTGAATTTAAACAAGCATTTCCCCTGAGATTTTCATAACCAAGAGTGTAAAAAGGTCCATTTCCGTGTACCAAGGTACACCGGGTCAAGTGTGAAACTCGTTGTCAGAGTTTTTACTCCTAGTTACATCTCTCCAGAGCCACCTCTACTTTCTCGTATCCAGATAGGGATGAATTTTCTTGATAAAAACCTTACTCAACACTCACCAAAATTTAGGAATTTATTTATTATACTTAGTCTTATTACTAATTCTTCACTAGTGTTTTCTAATCCAAATCCCAAAAATATCTAAACCAATCCTCTAATACCAATTATAAAAACCCTTAACTTTATTACGTACGTAAAAATGATTTAATACATAACACATTCCCTTGATACAAGATTGAAGATCTAGAGGTATAGTGTCTTTTGAGCTTAGGAAAATTAAATAACACCTTAAAACATAGAATGAAACATCTTATTAAAAACAATCTTTACATTACCACTACAGTCCCTCGTACCTAGCATTGCATGGGATAACCTGAGGACATGCATAAGAAAATGGTAAGATATAAAGCCCAGTAATGGATTAAACATGGTATAACATGATTAATACAATAAATTTTAAGAAATATGCATATCAATGGAGCATAAGAAAAACATGAACATAAAGGCATGATATAGAATGATACTCATAACATGGAAATGTGGCAAATACAATTAACATAGAATTAGAATGATCTAAGGCTCATTGCACATGGAACAAGAGTAAACCCTAATTTCACATGAAGCACAAGTAAACCCTCTTTTAAATTGAATTATCAGGAGTAAACACTCATTGAACATGTTGTATCATGAAACTATAATTTACCTAATGCATTGGTGCATTATCAGGGAGCACTCTTCTTAAACATTTCATTTTAGGCATAAGTGTGCCACATGGATCACACAACATGAAATCATTCATCGTTATTTATTCTATGATAAAGGATGTAGAATAAATACATGATGATTTATAATCAATAAGTAAATGTGGATAATGGTGAATACCCTTGATAGTGTGATACCAAAGGATTTGGAGAGTCTTGAGAGAGGCTTATTAGGAGCATGGGGAGCCTTGCGAGGATTATATATATATATGAGGGAGGAGTTTGGATGAACTCTAATGTCTTTTAGTGAAGAGGAAGTGGGATCTTGGGGGGGGGGGGGTTATATAGTAAAGGATAGGGAATTCATTATTATTTTGGTTTGGGCCACCAGGAATTAAACTAATCAAAACCCCATACAATACCATGGTTTTTTCCCATGGTATTTTCCAAAGGGGAGTGGAAAAAAATATATTATAATGAAAATTCCCTAACATTTTAAAATAATTGGGTTGCTTATGTGGAGGTGATTCACACACTCAAGGAAAACATTTTAAAAAGACAAAATATTTTATTTTCATTGAAAGGACAACTAAAGATTTGTAAAATAAATAAATCAAACCCAAAATCACATTATATTAAAGCTAAAAAATATATTTTCCGAACATAATGATTATAGTATTTTATTACATCACTATTGGGTAATTATGATGTCATAATACACATTATATATTTAAAAGGTATTTAGTTTTTACCCAAAAATTCGATTGTCTCAGAAAATTATGAAAACTCCACCATTGGATAATTTCGAAATTATGATTCTAAAAATAATATTAATTTTAACTAAATAATTTTCTAAATATTTTAATTATTAATTTTAAAAGAAAACCCGACCATTATCGAAAATTGATTGATTTTTACAAAATAGCTTTCAAACCATAATAAAAATACAATTGCATTCATAAAATTATACGATAATTTATATTTAATAAAAAGTAATTTTTTAATATTAATAATAATTTATTAAAATATTATTTTATTTATAAATCCATTAATTTATCGAAATAAATTTCTTAGTTGAATATTAACTAAAAATACTATTTGTGCTTTAAAAACTATATACAAAGTAACAATAATAAAATGAGTGTATATTATATATATAAAATAATTTACATAAAACTTTTACTAGGGTCTTGTTACATAACCCCTTTTAATAGCCTCATAAGACCTATGGGTAAGGTGTGTGATAATGACAGACTCTGGGGGTGGCACGGATAATATCTCTCGGGTGGTAATCTCTATCAACTTCCACTTCTCGCGTAGGCGGTTCCATTGAAGCTTAACATGTTGATGCTTGACTTGGGATTGGTCAAGAGCGATGCCCAATGATGACACATCCTCTATGAGCTCTGAAAAATGGGCTTCATATGGGGCATGTCTACTAGATGAGGCCATTTCATCCTTTTTCTGTGTAAATTGGATTTGTTAAAGTCCAATATTTATACAAATTATATGATTAATGTTCAGTAGCTATATTATCCACGATCACAATTATTAACGGTATTATAAATTCCAAAAACATTAAACCATTGAATTTCACTTTTTATATAACTATTTTACATAATAATACATATAATTATATCAAGAGGAATTTTCATTAATGAATTTTTGGGTCGTTACAGTGGGACTGGCCATGGATCTGATGGACATAATATGATACCAAAATGTTTTTAAAAACTATTGTATATGGGTTTAATAAAAAGATATGAGTAAAAAAAATTAAATTGTTCTACTGTACAACATATATAATCTTTTAATACAATATGTAATGTAAATTAATGTAATGTAATTAAAACAATTACAACAGAAAAAATATGAATAGAAAGGGGAAGTAAAATAATTCTCTTTATATTAAAAATAGTAGTAGAAAAGTAAATGGAATTAAAATTATATTATCCCAAAGAGTGTGGTATCCTATCACTTAGGATAATATGTCTTTCTTACCACCACCCGAGTAAGCCCTCGATACAATGATTGGCATGTCTGTCTTTCTAACCATGGAATTCCTTGATTAAGAAGGTAATTGAAACCTCTTTTTTAAAAATACTTGAAAGCCCTCAAAACAACGATCGACATCACCATCTTCCAATCCTGGAAAGCCCTCAATCATTATCACAAATATCAGTCATGAAAATCAATAAAAAGTACTTATTGAAACACATGATCTAGAAACAACTCATTCATTTCATGTATCTTTGAGGCGTTTCGTACAAAGCAAGAGAGAGGTTACATCATCTCTCTCTAGAACTTAATTCACAATAGTGTGTCTTCTATGTTCAATATTCCAAGTCTTGTTTTTTTGGATTAAATAACCTACTATTTATAGGACTACTATCCAGAATTCATATTTGATTTCAACAATCAAATTACTCTGAAAAAACTCAGAGAGACTTGGAAACATGGAACAATAATGGTCAAAACAAAACCAAATACAAGACATCGTTTTGATTAGTATATAACTAACTCCAGGACATCATTTTGATTATTAAATAATAGGTATAGAAATATTAAACAATGTTTATGATGAATATATAAATCATGATTAAAAGAATAAATTGAAACATGTATTCAGTATTAGAGTAAGACTTGAGTACAATGCACTATATGAGTACGATGAAAACATGGGTACGATGAATAACATTAGTATGAATCATAACATGATTACAATGTATAAAAAGTGTAAGATGAATAACATGAGTATAATTCATAACATGGATATGATATATTTCATGTGGTTACGATGAATATATCTTTTAGAGAAGATCTTTTGTTATAAATGATGATAGAGGATGTGAAGAATTAGATGTTTCAGGAGTTCAATATTGATAAAAGGTGTAAAAAAACATCATACAAGTTTTTGTGTCCCATCTATCTTAGATACAAATTAATAGATTCTAGATGAAGATCATAGCTCTACATTCTTTAAAAATCTTGGATGTAGTAACATTTATATTGAACTTTGTGATCATCAATGGTGGAACAATATGAAAAGGAATATTTCGGACTACTTTGAAAAGTTTTTTGTTATGTCAATAAGTGAATTCTAAGCTACAATTTTATAAATGGGTATTGAAAAAACTAACCATTTTAACATGGAAGTGTGAAAATATCATTATGTAATACATCACATCTATCCTAATAAAATCCAAATGAAACAATGCGATATAGGTTATACTGGATCGTCTCTCCATGAATTCCCATTATATTTCTATTCTAAAATATTTCTCTCTTGAACAACATGATAATATACATGTAAGGAATGTGTTGAGGTTACTTGGGGATCCACATTCAATCATTCATAACTATGGTCAAATGTTCACGTCTAAATTCTGGAGAAGTCTTCAACATGCTATGAATACTAAATTCAATTTTAATACGACCTATCACCCCCAAACTGGGGGATAATCAGATCATACTATTCAAACACCTGAAGACATGCAGAGAACATGATCAATAAAATTTAAAGATGGATGGGATCAACACCACCCATAAGTTGAGTTCTCACACACCAAAAAATTCCACTTGAGAATTCAAATGGCACCCTATAAATCATTATATGGGAAGCAATGTGGAAGTCCTACATGTTGGGATGAATTTGTGTGAGAAAGATACATGGGACATATCTATTAAAGGGATGACAGAAATAGTTCATTCCATCCAAAAACATATAAATGCTACTCAAAGTCAGAAAAATATATGTTCTAAAAGCCATCGAAGGAAATGGTATTTGATATTAGAGAAATGTTTTTACTATTAATATCACCATGTAATAGATTCATGTATTTCGTGAATAAAGTTACGTTAAGCCCCCTGTGCAATAGATCCTATGAAATCCTTGATCAAATTGGTGTAGTGGAATATAAATGAGCACATCCACAAAATATTGAGAAATTTCATGATTTATCATACATATCTCTCTTGAGTAAGTACATACATGATCCCTCTCATGTACCAGATCAAGAGGGGGTAAAACAGGAACATGACCTCTCTTATAAGGAGAAGATGGTAGCGATAATAGAATATAATGAAAACGTTCTATTAAACAAGACTACCATCCATGAAAATTATTAAGGATGAACCATAAGTTTTAAGAGGCAACATCAGAAATATAGGAACCAATGAAGATGAAGAACCCTCACCATTTCTCAACAATGAATTTGAACTGAAATTTTAGGTATGAAATTTATTAAGGGGGGTAGACAATGTAATGATCCATGCTTTTTAAAAGATATTTTTTTCTTATGAAAATATGTGATATATGTAATTATATTATATATAGTAGATATATATATCTTCAATAATGATCAATATATTATCCACCAAAATGGATAAATATGGTCACCCAAGTCTTCACGAATCATATCTTCCAAAAAATGCAATAGAAATAAAATAAAATATTAGTAAACTAATAAAAATCTTATGAAAATGAAATTATTACCTTAATACAAATTATAATGATTTTTTATTGAAATAATGAAGTGGTATTTATAGATTATAAAGGGAAATGTGATCATCAAGATTCGACCATTTTAGGACCATTGGTAAAATATGACCATTGTTCAATATAAATGTTGGAAAATTTGACCATAAGGAACTATATACACTAGTCATAATTCTAAAAGTATAATAATTGTTTATAAGTAATAATGAAAAATGATAATTGATATAACAAGGATAATCAATGGCCTCAACTAGTAGAATGATGTTGTTTAAAGCCCATTTTTCAGAACATGGGATGGAGGTATCATAACTAGGGTTTCTTCTTGTCCTAGAAAAACACGAGATTCAATAAGTGAAGCTTGAAAAATATTTCCTACTAGATAAGTTCAAATTATTTTATATTACGACTCAGTCAAAGTTAACCAATCCACCCAATGAAAATATAGTCGTCGAATACCTTACCCTGAAGTGGTATGAAAGTGTAATAAGGTGTTACTTATAAAAACCTAATATTAATTTCCATTGTATAAGTAAACATTTTACTCCATCAATTCCATTTTATCAATAGTTTATCTTAATAAAATATATGTTCAATTGAGATAAACTTTATAAAATGATTTTTGGATGGCAATGAATCATTATTTAATTTTTTTGGAAAATCTTAATAATTTTATAATAAAATCAAGTATTATTAATAATACTTATTTTAATAAAATATTATTCTAAAAAAATATCACCATAATATAATTTATAAAGTTATTTTATAGTGTTCTAGGAAATTTTTATAAGCTTCACAAATTTGACTATGTCTTAAAACTGTGATTTTAAAATAAATAAAGATTTTAATATTTAAAAGTTAAAATTATCTTATTTAAATAATTATTCAGGAAAAATAAATATTATATTTGACATCATCACATTATATTTAGTTTATGGTGAATTTATTATAATTTTTTAAAAAACTTTATTTTTTCATGAATAGTAAAAAATATAGTGTTACGTTATATGTAAATTTTATGACATCATAATAATTTCATAATGATATAATAATTAATTAAACACAATCAGTGATCTAAAATATTTTATTTTATTAATATTATGTATTTAAAAATATTTCATTGAATTTCTAAAACAATATGTTACTTTCCAAAGTATAAAAAAGTAAAAATTGATTTTTTTTTTAAAACATAACTTTATGGAACCTTTACACTTCGATAGAAAATGATGTATTAAAGAATGGTGCTTGATTATAATTGATTGAAACAATAGAAAATTTGACCCACATTTCTAGAATCATGAGAAAAAACCATGGTACTGTTAATGGATTTTCATTTTCCACAACTTATTCTCTATGACCTATATTTAGAGATTATTAAAACATTCTTCCACTTTTTGTATAAATACTCACCAATTTCTCTATTTCCATTCACTAAAAATCCACCCCCATAATTTTTTAGTAATTTTTCTTCTCAACGAGTCCTTACAAGGTTTCCTCACACCCTCAAAGTTTCAACCTCATGTTTCAAGAACAACTCTTTAAGGTAAGGGAAATACCCTCTTCTCCTTTCAATTTAAGTTCCCCTTTCATGTGGTATGTATTAAAATTTCTAAAATAATTTCTTTAGTATAATAATATTTTTACATAAATTTAATAATATTATTTTTTTAATGGTATACGCTTTTACCACCTCATTTAACCATTATCTAAAACCATGTATGGTACTCACCATGTTTCCAAATTTAAGTCTCCAATTTCATTCCTTTAAATGAGAAATTATATTTTCCTTTTTATTTGAGTACTCAATCATCATTTCTTTTCATGTGGTATTATAATAGATTTTGAATGTAATTTTTTACTTTGTTATTTACATATATTAAACCCAAATTTCTTTTTTCGGTTAAAAATGATGTAATGATCATGTCTTTAATCTCTTTTGTGTATCAAGAGCTTGATAATAAACACATAGTTTATCATCCATATGTTAGTAATGAATTGATATATTATTATCAATGTATATTAGATGATATCAATACAAATTAAGGATGTGGACTAATAGTCCTCTAAATTATTAGGTAAATAATTTAACTTCTAGATATGACATGTTTTATGATACAAATGAAAATAACCTTGGTAATGATTATTTAAGAAATCTTTGGGATAAACATTGGTTGAAAGATTATAAATGTGTCATTTAAATGTTGTATCAAAATTTCCATATTATGATTCATGTTATTATTTTTATGATATTCCTCTTTCTCATTCCTTATTGTTATTCCTCTTGTTCTTTTTTATATGTCTCATGATCACGTGATATATGTATCTCTTACTTATTCCCTAATGAGCTTCATTCTCACCCATTTCCTTTGATGTATGTCCCCAAGATATGATAAGTAGTAAAAGTTACTTAGGATGAACCCATGATGTTATTTTTCAAGTGTATTTTTAATTATTTTTTATGTTTTTATGAATTGTGTACCTTTTTTAAAATAACTAAAACTTTAAAAAATCATATGTTTATACCATTTAATGAAAGGTTACGTAATAAAAAGATGGGATGTCATAGACACAGCTTCTCAATCCATGTGTCCCCACATTATGTGTCTTATACGGAAACATTGTGTACATTCCCATGGGGTCCTGAATAGGCACTCTTGGTATACAGTTTGGATAGCCATGTACCATCACATGTCTTGTCCCTCGGGGTATGTGACATGTCTACTCTTTCGGGGTCCAGGCCATGTTCCATCAGTATATGGTTTGGTTCCCCATGTATGGTCATAGGGTATATGGGTCTGGATACATGAAATGTGATATTTAACTCAGGAAAAAACCATAACTTCCATGAGATCTTATAATTTACAGTGTTTATTCTTCTAGGATACACTTCGTGTAGTCATGTTTTTCAAAGATAGTAAAACCTATCTTAATGGAGAGATGATATGAACTATTCATACCACTCACACCATTTATTAAATCACCCAAAATAATATAATCAAATGAATACCATCCCTTATAATTGTTTCCTAGCCTATGGATTCCATAAATTGATATTATGGTTACATGAGAGGTAACCATCACACCTTTCATCACATTTCAAGGTCGTGATCCTTGAATCCATCACACATAACCACAAAATTCTTATCATTTTTTCATTAATATTTATTTATTGAATCTCTGGGTTTTATCATGATTGAATCTGGAATAGTAATCTTGAATAATGACCCTATAGGACAATGTCTAAAAATGAAAAGAACAATGGTATGAAATGAAAAATAACGAAGTGAATACATCATTGGTTAGTGAAATCTCAAAAAACCCATTCCAACTATGGAAAATGGGGTGAATCTTTGGGAATATAGATATAATATGTCAGTTTAAGAATAATAAATAAATTTTCTATTATGGAAAGAATAGAAATCAAGGAATAATATGTAGATATGAAATCCATGCCAGAAGAATAATTCAAAGGGTGAATATCAAAAAAAATAAAAATCCTTAACTCAAAAGATGATTGATTATTACTGAAGAAAACATCCTCTAGTGAAGAAGGTGATGACCCCACTACATTTTTCATCCCTCACACAATTATCCTTGAGCATTTATCATCAATCCACTTATCGATGATTCCTATTCCAGTAAAACTATCACTTCATCCTCTCAAAATTATAGGGTTTTGTGCATTACCTTGGAAATTTTTCCTAATGATGTATTTATATAGGGTTATTAGGTTATAACCCATTTAAGTAAAATAAATTTTATAAATTATTAAATAATTTTTTTCAATTTTTTATGTATCAATTCCATAGGACATCTAACTTGTACCAACATTATGTCATGGATAGTATAAATCAATGTTCCTAAAACAATATACGTATCATATTTTTTATTTGTGGTATCAAAAAATAAGAAAACTATTTATTCAGAAAATATGCATGCATCAATATTAATATATATTAAGGTTTTTAAAATATTCATTTTAGGGTCATGGGACACCCAAAAAAAAATTCCAACTCCATGAAAAAATCTGTATATATATATACACACATATTAATAAGGTCAAACATAGAATATTAGAGGCATTATAAGAATTATGATTTATCTATCATAGTATAGTATGGTGATCTCTAAATTATTCATGATATACTCTAGCTAAAAATTAACCTTTAAAATCACATTTCATACTTCTGTAATTTCAATATACTAATATTGTGTGGATGATAGTACAATTATCTGTGGTGACTGTGAGAACCATCTCATGGAGTGGCCTCAAAAATTTAAACAGAAAACCCATGATTATCTTATAAGAATTATTTTATCTTATATAGTCTATATCAATAATCCATTGAAAGGTATTTTTAGCTTGGAAATATATTGAATGTTTTTAGGTCATTTAAATATCATAATATCCACTTAAGGTCCTCAAAGAGACCCTTTCTTCAATTTTTCCGGAATCCTCTAACCACCACATGAGAAGTATAAATCCTTGAACACACTATAGTGCACATAAAACACCCTAAACAATTGTATTTAGAAATTTTACTATGAACTTATCCTCATCATACTTTCTATGAAACATTTCATTAAAAATTTATAAATGTTTATTCATGAGAGTAATCAATGTCTTCCAATCATTCATCATGAATTTCTTCATTAAATTCTACATGTAACGCAATTAATAAATGTATTATTTTCTATAAATCTGGTATCTTCTAATCCCAATTAAAAACAACTACTTAGATCACCCATGATCTTTCATCTGGAAACATATTGAAAATTCACACTTCCACACTTCTAGTCATTCCATCAAGTGATATAGATAAGATTAAGTCATTAAACTAGACAATAAAAATGAAGAAACATTTGTAATCATATACCTTCCAGTAATAATAATTATCTCAATTTCTCTAGATGAACTTTTCATCCATGATTTTGTTTTCAAACTTATAATTCAACTACCTAGGTGATTTCTTGATCCTATAAATGCATCACATGAGGTTGTAAAATAGGACATCATTTTTTTCTAGTATTAAACCATCTGGTTACATTGTATATATTATTTCATAAAAATATCTATCAAGGAATATTTTCTTGATATCAAATAGTTCGTGAAAAATCATTCCATGGAAACCTGGATGAGCACCATATGAATACTTGTGTATTCCATAATTGAATATAAAATTTCAACAAAATCCACTAATTACAATTAATGGTGATACCTTAAAAGAATCCATTATGTATATTATACTCTACCATTCTCTTCATAATTTATACAATAAGAATATTTTTTATAATGTTCCCTCTCACCTTCTAGAAGATACATGTATTGGAAGAATATAGTGAATCCAATCCTTAATTAATTTATAACTCACACTAAAAAAATTACATGGATTTAATAACTCACATTGGATTTTAGGTTCCCCGTCATCCAGTATATGTAAAAAGTAAAGAAAGGAATAAAACCTCATAATTGGACTTCTTACCTTTGTTGTCCACCACAACTCCTATAGTTTTTATCTGTCTATATCTAATGAATCTAAAAACAATCCATGGGGATATCATGTACTAAAAAATTTAGGTATATCAGTAATTAGTACAACCAGAAACAAATCATTCCCCCAAAATAAAGAGCAATGTTTTACCTCTTAGAATCTACCTTCCATTGTCCATAAAAAACTCAACACTACGTGAACTCTACTCAGCTCAACATCAACTTACTCTATTGGCCCCTTTTTCCCAATATCATATTCCACCTAATATTTATCATTCCACAATAATGTGGTTTTTATTTAATTTAATCACATTCTATTCACATTTATCCTAGAGTAAAAAATCATTTTTCACCATATAATATATGGAAACATGTCTTATACTTTTCTCTGGACATGTCCCTTTCCCGAGAGTTTACATGGTAATGCATGATATAAAAAACATTAGTAAGTAAAGTGAAACATCTGATAAAACTAGAGTTTATTGAGAATTATTTTTGATTAATGTATGAAAGGAATTGGATTAATGATATTAGATACATAGATAAAAATTTTGGCCCAAAATACATTTTAGATACTAGATTATAACATCATGATCCCAGAATCTCACGTAACATATTATTAATATATTTTAAAACACTATTTAAATTTGGTCTTATTGGAACAATATTCTACATTTAAATTCTATTTATCTAATATATCACACAACAACATATTCATCCTTGCTTGCATCTATTATCATACAATAATCAGTTTAACTTCATTATTCTCTTTGTTTAAACTATGGATCTCTATCTCTTGAAATTTAATAATCCCGAAGACTTATGTTTAAGTAAAATAACCAAAAATTTAATGTGTAATTTTCATTGAAGATATAGTCATATAGTGAATCCCTGGGAGTTAAAACTACTAATTTTATCAATGTATCTATGTGAACCTGCTCTATCATTTAATTCTTTCATATCATTGCATCCACATACAATGTTACTTTCCACTACTTACCTAGATTGAAAACCACACATGTTCCATACTCCATGTGATCTGTATTAATAAATTAAATATGATCTAATTATTTTATACCTTTTTCACTAGTATCACCAAGACAATAAAGCCATAACTACACTATTATGGGATTTTTTATATGCCTTAAAGATACTAGAGCCATATGTTCTTAGTTTGAACACTCACATATAGTTTTATAACAAACTCAAGAAACTCCCTCTCCACAAGGTGATGTTTTAAAATAATTTCATACATTTAATTTCACATTATTCCTCTTTTAGAAGTTGAATAAAATGATGATATGAATTCAAGGATTTGTGATTCTATAAAACCCTTAACAATTAAAACCTGAGTTCCTATCTCTCATTTAGCAATGTAATTTTTAGATAATCCTAAATATTAATTTCTAATGTATAAATAACCATATTACAAATAATTATATAGGTTACCAATATTTATATAATGAAAACATACATTAACTTGGACCAAATGACTTTCAAAACTCTTACATATATGATTTTCCCCTTTTCTTATGATAACTTGTTCAAATGAATCCCCTTGTCTTCCGTAATTTACACACTTCTGGTATATCCTGAATCATATTTTATAAAGATAAATTTGTTCAAAATTTAATCATTCTTTTCCTAAAATAATTATTTATTCATCTACTATAATTACTCATGGTCATCATCATCACATACCATTATTTTAGATTCAATGACTCATGAATCAATTCATACACTACATCAATGAACATCACACTATTTAAATTTAGGTGATATTAAGTCATGATAATTTCATTAATATAACGAACCAATAACTATTCTTTAGTTATTAAAAATAAAACCTTTACCGAAACATGATAAAAAATTTCATCATATAATTCATTACATACATGTTTGCTAGTTTAGACATTAAACCTATAGTTTTCTTCTCCTAATAGATGTTAAAGGCCATGTTTTGATCGAACAACATCTATATGACATCTCATTCATTGTTTTTAATTATTCACCACTTGAAAATTTCATTTTCAACCATATTATGTCTATAAAATTATATATATCATTTTCAAGTTGGAAATCCTATATCTATATGTTACAAAATATAATGTCTAATCCATCAAATAATCCATCCCTAACATTTCCTTTTCTAATTCCATTTTGCGTATATAAATACCCTGTTGAATTTAATGTTGGAAAAGAATAAGTACCTCCATATTTATGGGATTCACAATCTGAGGTACCCAATAATAGTCTAATCCAATCTTTAATAACAATTGTTACATGGAAATTTATACCTTCTAACCAACCCAAAATCCCTAGCTCATGTGTTGAATATGGATACCAAAATTCCTGGAATATATTGATACACTAGAAATAAAATATATCTTTTACTAGGAATCCATGAATCCTAAACATGTGACATTTAATACATTCATGCACTCAGAAATAAATTTAAAAGATAAAAAACAAATAAGCAGATGTAAAGAAAATAATCACAGAACATAAGGAAATTATATGTTTTAGATTATGACATAACAAAACAGAAATGAAAAATTATATTGAAAGACTAATAAAGAAATTTTAAATAAAATCAAATCCAAATCAGAAGATAACATAAAATTCATCTTAAATCAATCAAATCAAGTAAACTGACCCCGTAAAAAATATATAGTTTCTAATTCCACTAATTTTAGTATGACTACTAAGAAAAAATCATAGTATAGATTTCACATCCATTTTATCCACACGGGTATCCACTAATATAGTGAAATAAATTAACTATCTCGCCTAGTTCTACTAGTTAACAGTGGGTTATTTTGGAGTCTCCAAGGATTGGATCTTATGTTTCTTTCAGAATACTCTAACATATCATCAGGATTTGAACTTATATAATTCCATTCTATAACAAATAAATTAGTTAAATATTATTAAAATCATCTTATAAATGTGATATTTACATCTTATGGAACATGAGTAATTGTTGATACTTCTAGGATTCTGGTTTTTGGAGAACATCTAATCCATTTCTAGTAGTTGTATAAGGTTATTGAAGTTACTCCATTTTAGTAAATACCACACCTAATTAGAAAATAGATTCTTATTGCAGTCCTAGAAAGAATGGTCTACTATCTACATTATCAAATAAAAAGATAAAAAATTGTTTTGTTATGAATGCTACAAATAATATTTTTGAAAAACCATATATGATCTATATAAGATAGAATAATGTGAATGAAAAAATATTTCAAATTTATCAAAAATATTTTGAAAATGGTATGATATAATATTATAAATTTTATGATGAATTATTCAGTAGGCTAAATGTAATTTTTAGGAAAATTAAAGGATATACAAAAGTATTGAAGACTATATTGTTGTAAAAAAAACATGAGAATTTTAACTTACATGTTTAATTCAATGATCAAATAACTTCACAAAAAAATCTTAAGCACTTAAACCCAAATAAAAATCACATTACTATAAATAATTTTAAAATAATAAGTGGATATTCTATAAAAAATATTTAAGGATTAATAAATTACATTTAAATCTTTAACGAATTTATTGATTGAATATGAGAATAAAAATTATAATAATGGGGATATTTTGGAATATTTTTTTAGGACACTCTTCCTTATTTAATGAAAATTGAGAATGGGAAAACATTAGTGTAAAGGGAATATTATTTTTAAATTATTTAACTATAAGAAAATAATTCATTTCTCTATCAGGTGTCATCTAAAATCAGATGTGAAAATGAATATGTTTATGCTTCTACGAAATTATCTAATAATGTATATTCTCTATTGAGAAATCATTCTCAATCAAATGGAATAAAGAAAATGTAACCATTTTTCATCAAAATGATCTTTATATAGTAAAGAAATAAATAATGATAATGATAAATACATTGATAATGAAAAAACTAATGAAGAGGGTTCTTAAAATAAACTTATACATCCAAAATAAGAAAAAGAAATTGAAAAATTATATGATGACTCACAAACCAAAAATGATTTTTATAATTAATATGGAGAATTATCCATGTATAACAAAATGGAATTTGAGATCAAAATGTTCATAAATTATATTGGATGAATAAGAGATAAAAATATAGATAAACAATCTAATAGGGATGATAAAATATAAATGAGAAATAAATATATTTAAATAATTTGAATGTTTATAGCTTTTGAATGATAAGAAAACAATGATTATATCAAAAAATGATTCCAAAACCACCCAAATGTTTGGAGATTTTAATAAGTTAAAATTAGAAATTTTTTATATTGAGGAACAAAAGAGAACAAATCAGGCATGGGTACATGAGATCTATCATAAGAGTAGGTTAAGGATCTTGTGAGTTAGTGAGTAAAATAAAATGATAATGAATGTTTGATAGAGTTCTCCATATATAAAAATTTCAATTTAATTAAATATATGTTGGATATGATGAATATAATCCTAGATGTGTTATTATTCCAAATAACATCAATGTTTTAGAAGAATCTAGTGGAAATTAAAAATTTGGATTAGGTGGTGAGAGTAAATTAAAGGAAAATAACACATATCTATAAGGATATAAATTATATAAATCCCCTAAAATAAAAAATTACCAAATAATATAACCAAAAATAATTTTAGGGAAATTATCTCATTCGAGGTTTGAGAATGATATCAAATAACAACCCATACAACATTGGAATTTCTATCAAAGAAGAAGGTTTCAAGGTTATTGTCAGTTTTGTGGTTTGGATTACCACGACGATTTATATTACTTGTATAAAATGTATTTAACTAGTATATTAAGGGAACATGGTCCATGATGGAGACAACACCAGTAGATAAAAACTAATTATAATCTACCGCATCATGAGAAGAATATTTTAGTGAGAATGGTTTTAAGAGTTTTAAAGATGCATGTGAATGGTTTGATGCGTAAGGTAAAATCTCTAATGAAGGAATAAAATTCATAATATCTTAATTAAATATTTATTATTAATATGAAGTTCCCTAGAATAAAAATATTTTCAAATAATTATAAAATTTAGATATAATTTTATTAATATAATAAAAATATTAAAATCCATTGATTATGGATATAGGTAACTCTTCTCACGTGACATGTAATATAAATTACCAGAATAATATTGAAAGGCATGAAGAAGGAGATTTTACCATTGTAAAATATATATCAATAAAATTAAAATGTGATGGAGTAGATATAAATGTGATATATATATATATATTATACAAAACATAATCATCTTATATATGTTAACGGGTTGAAGATAAATATATTGAGTGTATCATAACATTGTCATTATAAAAATGATCTGATTTTTTTGAGATAATGATATTTTAGTAAAGAGAATAAAATATGGAGTTGTGATAACAGGAGGAGTGAGAACCCAAGATAACCTTTTTTAGGATAGAAAAGGAAAATTGATTTCTACTTGAGTACGTAAGCTGAGAAAAATGAGTACCATATAATACAGGGTTATCATAGAAAAAAGAGCCTGGAAAAATTGGCCAAAGAAGAGTTTATGAGATATATTACATTATTTAGTGAATATGAAATAAATATTTTCAAAACATATCAAAACAGAATGAATATGAATAAATTCACAAGGTAGTTGAGATCCAAACTAGAATACTATTAGAGATTTTTCACTATAATATTTAAAGACCCATTAACTAGAAGTTAATAAATAGAGATAATAATATCAACACTTTATTTTATTTTTTTACAATTAGAACAATCATTCTATTTAGGTCTTAAATATATCAAGCTATGTGCATATTTAACAGTTTCATAGGACCAACTAATAAAATAGAAATTTATTTAATATGACAGATATCAAAAAAAGGTAGTGAGTATGCCAATAATTTTCTTAGAATATCCTTGTAAATATAGAATAAGAAAAGAGTTTGGTGAAATTTAAATTAATAAATAAAATTTTGAGGATAAAAGGAAGAATAAAATACTTCTAGATATAACTAAAAATATGAAATCTAAGCATGAAACATCAAAATATTTCTATTTTAATGTAATCACGACTAATAAAATAATTCAAATCAAATGTTTTTAGGATACATTAAAATATGAATACTTTTGAAATGTGGTTGGAGGATAACTCAAATGGAAAAAAATATTATTATATTTATATGTCCATATTTTATCATGATTAAAGGTGGATGTGGTGTAATGTTAATTGAGATTGGTGAAGAAGGAATATTCCAGGTTTGAACTCCAAATGTAAGATCTTATCAGTGATATAACAAAAAATATTAGAATATTGTGAACTATAATTAGGTGATAATTTTTTATAATGAAGAGAATATAAATAATTTAGAGTTGATTAATGAAGAGGGTGATGTGGTCAATTCTAAACCCTCTAAAGAGAACTATGAAAATAAAAAATAATAGGATGTATACAATCATTTTGATTACTCAAGGGAAAATACTGAAGATCCGATGTTCATAAAAAAGACTAAAGAAATATATTAATTCAAAAAATTAATTTTTGGATCAATATTAATGTGTGTAAAAAATATGAAAACTCATATAAACTAGTAACACTATCTTGTAAAAAATTATAGAACCCCAAAATAAAGAAGAATCCTTGAGCACAAAGAATGGAATAAACCATAGAATGAAGAGGTCAATCTAATTGAAATAATTAAATAAAGTAAGTTATACCAAGGTCTATGGAGAATAATGTAATTGGTAAATAATGTGTTTTAATGAATAAACAAAAGTGAAAGATGGAGTTGTTAGAAATAATAATATACTTATGTTCAAGGGGTACTATAACATTCTAACCTTAATCACTGTCATGGAAATATATAAGGTAACATTAACCTTATGTGGAATCCCCAGGACACGAAAGGATGTTAATAAATTGAAAAGTCTTACCTAATATTGGTGTATGATTTTATCTTTTTAAAATAACTCATCATGTCAAGAAAAAAAATAAAAACATCCAAACCGAATATAGGATATCTCAAGTAAGAGAAATATAAATCAATTGAAAACCCAATAAAATAAAAATAATATTGTAGCATAAAAATTGTATACCAGTGAAACTCAATAAAAATAATGGAAATATAATTTTAGAAACATAATTGTGGCATCAATACAAATTTTCCATGAGTGAAACTCTAACCTCCAACATCATCATGAGAAAATAGAATCATGGGGACCCCACAGAGTAATATAAAACCTCTACTTCACCTTTTTTAGGAACAAAGTCATCAAAACATGCTCAAAATTTCATATAAATGGGGTGAAAAATCATATTTAAGAAGCATTCCCAATGTGACCAATGAACTCAATCCACTAGGAAAAGAATATGTTATATAGTTGTTTAAAATATAATTTTTAACAAAAAATATCATCAAAATAGTTTTCTAATTTAATATAATATAAATTAAATGAAAACGAATTTATCTAATAATACCACTTAGGTTATCCCTAATAAATCCATCCATTCACAAACATATGAATTCCAAATGATAATCCATATAATATTTATTAGTGATCCATTCTTCACTAAGATGAAACATGGTTATATAATTTCTTGGTTCTATTAAATCACTGTGATCCATGTTTATACCATATAGTATACATAAAATAAAAATATGAACACTCATCACTCTTGTATGGTATGTTCTTAAAAAAACTATTCCACACTAATTCATTATTTCCTTTAAAACATAAAATAGATCATCATTCCAATATTAAATAAAAACCATATTTCAAAAGAGGTTTTCCAAAAACTATTTAAATTTCACTCATTTTAAAACCATAATCCAATATAATTTTTCTAATGAAATCATTTAATGATTCAATTTAAATTCATGAAATAAATTTAAAAATATAAGCCTTTTTGTCTTAGAAAAATTTGAGCAGAGAAAGAAGCATACTACCTCTAAAATAATTATCCTTGATTCTTGGGATCAAATGCACTTAGATCTATCACAATTGACGTCCAAAGAAAAGTGAATCAACATAAATGATGAATAGAGTTGTGTAGTTTGAGATTGAGATATGAGAGGTGAAAAAATGAGGGTCTGTGGGTTAAAAATAAGTTAAAATCGCATATTTATAACATTAAATTCACTCATCATGGATAGTCCATAAGATTTGGGTAACTATGAACTAACCATGCCCCTATTAATGCCTCTAAACTAGCCCAAAATAATATTAGTTCACACGGTTTGAAAATTTCTATTCCTACGATAATTTTACATCATTATACCCATACATGGTTTCTCTTAGGCACCCATATGGTTTATTAAAATAGTGCGCACCATCATTTCATCAAAATACTATCTCACAGTCTTCTATAGAATAATATATGTTTTCATTTAACTATTTCCAAAACATTCACCCTCAGAAAAACTCCCAGAACCTGGGTTCTCTTCCATTGGTCCCATATATCATCACATCCCTACCTTGAGGATGATCCATTATGGATACAGGAAGCACCGAAACCTTTATTTAGCATGAGCTATGTTAGGAGTGCTAAATTTAAGGAACACACCATCATAATTGCATCAATTTATTGGGTAATCTCAAAGGCATGCAAACTGGTATGCCTGTGATCCAGAGATCACATTTTTTTCTTCAAATGCATCTGAAATATCTAATAGTTGAATCAAGTTTTATTCTCCAAGTGAACCAATTATCGGTGAGATCATGCAACCTGTTAAACAGATCATGCATGCTAAGCCGAATAGCGGGAAACTGGGTTAAATGGGTACCTCCAATTGATGGAATGAAGATGAATGCTGATGGGTCCTTTAGGGTAGGTGTTATGAGAGACAAAGGGGTGTTTCAAGACATGTGGGCTCAGACATCTTGGGATTTAGTTCTTACTATGGGCCCAGTTCTTCACTCGGAATGGAGGTGAGAGATCTCTTATCAGGCATAACACTATGAAGGGATCACAATTTCCCAATGGTAGAGGTGGAGTCAGAATCTGAAGTCTTCATGAGGTAATTGTAGGGATTCAATGAGGTGTTGTGGGAGAGGATATACATTGTACATAGATGCTCTGATGTGACATTTTAGGGGTGGAAGGTTTAATACACTTGTAGAGAAGCCATATTTTCAGTGGATTCACTTGCTTGGTTGGGAAGTGAGGCAGAGGAAATGGCCATCTACGAAATCATAGGGACCCTTCCCCATATTTGTAAGGTTATCATTAAGGAAGATTCCCTATAGATTAACCACTTTAGGCCTCCTTAACGAGGTCCTTAACTCCCCTTCCAATGGTTTTTAATAAAAGAATGAAATTTTCAGTCCATTTCCCTTGTTCCAATGTTTTCTCCTAAGTATTTTAATATTTCTCTAAGACTCTCTCTAGTGGAATATATTTTCCCTAAAATTCATTATATTTTCTGTCCATGATATGAATAAGTGCACGAAAAAACTAATGGTTGGTTTAAGATCAACATGGTCCCATATAATCACAGGTCTAGAATTGGGATGATAATTCCTTTGTTGAGATACATGGAATGAATTATGAACTGATGTTATCTGTGGAGGTAAATCGCACTAAAAAGAAAGATCCATAAATTTATTTATGTTTCCCAAAATTCCCAACAAACTAAGGAGACACATTTTCTTTTTTACCTAAATAATGATTACCTAGACTTTGAGATACTATTAAGAACACATTATCAACCATTTAATAGGATAATGGGTGCATTGATTATCTGAATAATTTTTTTGATTGATCTGTTATTAGTTCATCTATTTCTTAGTCATCTACATTTTATCAATCATATAATGAATATTACTATGTCCCAATAGTGATGTTTCTCCAATGTCGACCCAAAAAAGTTCAGAGAGAAAGGGATGACCATAGAATGCACTTAATAGAGCCATTTGTATCATGTGTTAGTAGACATTGTTAAAAAAACAACACTAATGAAAAAAGATTCTACCATGAGGAACAAAAATCCCTTATATAAGAATAAATATTTTTATCCAGTTTTTTAATTGTTTATTTAGTCTTCCCATCCATTTTAGGATTATACATCATGCTTATTGATGATTTGGTACCCAATTATTCTTGATGTGGTCACCAAATGATAGAGGTGAAACGATGAACTCATTTGTAGATGATCAAAACATGTATTCCATGAATTGTTTTCAATTCTCAACTGTAGATATTTTCAAATTTTATTACTATATTGAATTCATGAATCTTAACGCACTATTATGACTTTTTAATTCAATCTAAAATCACAAAAATTGTATCCAAATTCTGAATTATACTTGGTAAACTTTTGAAATATTTCATAGTGATCTACTCCCATTTCTTAATAGGTATAGTTAACGATTACATAATTCTAGTTAGTCGTTGATTCTCACCCTTTATCTACATAAAAGTTATAAATTTAAAAACAAAATCAATTGAATTAATTTCATACTTTCAATCCAGATTTGGGTTCTTAGTAAATTTTACATATTTTGGATTCTTAGGTGAAATTCCCATTTAAATGGTGATAAGAAGAAATAAGTTTTTTTATTTCAAGATTGTAGAACTAAAATTTGACTTCAAATGAGAAAAATTTGAGTTCCCATTTTTTTTATAACCATCAATAGTTTCCCCACCCTTATGTTTTTATGGAGTTATAAGGAAAAAAGAGTATAATATTTGGGAATCCTTAACTTATTCAACAAATTTTGGAATACAAGTCACTATATAGAATATTGAAAATTAATTTTACTCCATGAAATCCCAATGAATATATGTTACAATACCCATAATATTATAGTTTTCATGAAATTTTCTAGTTAATTGATTGTACATATTTTGGATTAAGGAATCTGGAGTAGAATTCAATTTTCCTGGTGTGTTAAACAATTTAAATTCAAACATCTAGAGATATTAAATCTATCATCTATATATAAGGTTCAAATCTCTTTGGGAAAATATTTTTCTAAACCATTTATAGTTTTTATCATTAAATATTTCTTACCAAATTGATAATGATTCCTTGTTTTTAGAGCATAAAATACCAAAATAAATCCCAAATAATGGGTTGGGTAATTATTATAATAGATTTAAAATTACTATGATATATATATAGTCACATGATATCCTTATATGAGAAGAAAAATAATTAAAAATATAGATGGTTCATGATATACCACTTAACACTTCCTAGGTTAAGGAAAAACAATAATCGGAAAAGAATTAATCTTATACATAAGCTCTAAAATAAATAGTTGATAATACTTACTCCAATTGAATGGATTTCCATTTCCCATGTGTACTTTCATAGGATATGTGATATGCGAGAACTCCTTAACAAAGTAATGATAATAAGTTATTGTACTAAAAAATTTAATCTCAAGGTCATTTTCTAAATATTTCAATGTTAAAATATCTTATATCTTCATAAGTTCCAATAATATTCCATTCATAGAAATTGAAAGGCTAGTGAAAAAATATTATTATGTTATAAAATCAAATTTTGAGAATTTTCATGTAACCTATGCTAAAAAAATGTAAAAAACTCTAAATATTGTACATATTCCTTATATGATTAAAAATACACCACAATTTCATCAATAGATACCATAAAAATTTCAAGGTCCATATTAAAGATATGATTCGTAAATTACTTGAAATTAGAAGTTGTATTTTTAATAAAAAAGATAATGACCAAAAATTCATAATGACTATCAAGAATCCAAAAAGTTGACTTGGATTATCTTATTTATTAATATAGAATAGGTGATACCCTGATCATAAATCAATTTTGGAGAACCACTGGGATCTCTTAATTTTTTTTAAAATTTCATCCATCCATGTTAGTGGATATCTATTTTTTATCATAACCGAATACATCATACAATAATTTACACTGATTCATAATGAATTATATGACATCTTGAAAAAATGAACTGGAGATTTCCAAAGAGATATACATATTATTATGAACCCATTTACATTCTAATTATTCTAATTAAATATTCAAATAATTCAATTTCGTTGGTTCCATTATATATATTGGAATTAGAATTGGATTTTACCCTTAAAAGTGATTAATTTAAAACCCCACATCCCTTTAAGGTTGAAAGCTAGTGAAATATTTGGGAAAAATGTCTGTATATAAATCCAAAATAGAAGGAAATTTTCATGTCTCAATTATCTAACTTATATCTAATGTGAAAGATCTTAATTTATAAAAAAAATATTTCCAACCATTTGTACGAATGGACACAGTATTTTAGAATTCGCATCCTAATATCTATTAAAAAGTTGCACTATCCAATTAAGAGATATAAAATTTACTTATCATGAATAACAATAGAAAAGGTACACCAATTAAACTAACTAATAAATACCCATAATCATATAAAAGACATCCATGTATAGAATAGAAAATTCCCAAACAAACTAAACTCAATCAACTGTTATAGAGAAAGTTATACATTTTAATCTTTTATATTATAAATGATCAAGAGGTAATTTTATAATAATACTGTGTGGTATAATTTTGATAATAAAACCCATTTTATTAATTTCAGATAACGAAATTAAATATTGAGATACACTAGTACAAATTAGAACATTCATTAGGGTTGAGTTTAGAATAATGGTTCTTTATACAGTCAAAGGACCTGATTGGTCTTTCATGATAATTTTCTAATACCCAAAAAACTACTAACTCGCTACATCTTATTCCTTACATCCCTACTAAGGCTTCATTGATTTAGTAGTTTGTGTGTTTTTAGAAACACCATTAATGGCTGGTTTCTACATATGAGAACCTTTTTGACATGATTTTCTAGTTAAAGAATATGATTTTTCAAGGAAAATGAGTTATTCTACCTTCAGTATACATTTTAGGGTAATAGAAATAATTCTGGATATGTCCCTTATTATTAAAGTTGTGACATTATCTAGGTGATTATCTTCAAATATTGATTCTTATTATTGAAATAACCACATAAGAATCATTCAATCTTGATACTATAGTGTGGAGGGAATTTAATTGATTTTGTGGTTGGATTATGAGATGATTTATCACCTTGAAGGTAGGTTTCCCTCTTCTTCTTATTCCTAGAATTAGAGTTCACACCTATTACCATTGAGATAAACATTGTTCTACTAGTCAGATTACAACTAATATTCATTTCCACCACTATCTCAATATTAATCTTCTTTATATGATCAATAATATAGAAGAAAAATATTTCATAAAAAATATTCATTCTTAGACTTGACTCAATCATGTGTGCCATCAATTAAACACAAGAAACTAATCCTTGAAAAAAATTCAACAATGTTACTAAAATTATAATCATATTCTATTATTGATATATTTTTATACTTTAGGATAAATAAATCTATCTTTATTGATATATTTAAGGTGTTTGGGTATAATTGTTGGTTGAAAATTTATTTAAATCACTCGGATGCCAAGCCTTGGTTGAATTTATCTTAGACAATTAAATCCTACAATTTTTATGATAGGTAATATAATATTTATACTTCTAAAATCACCTCTAAACCGACTAGGTTTCCAAGGAAATCAAAAATTTAGTTTATTTTCTTAAACCAAGCCTCTACTTTTAAGGTTTCAATTTAACACAATAAATTGGTGTATTGTTTTTGATATTGGATAGAAAAATATTCCTACCATGGCTCATAATTTTGATTTCCCTTATCAAAAACATAATTTTTTTAGAAATCCTTCGTATAAGCTATTGGTTTAACTATGGCTCTAGTGCATCCATTTTTTCAAAAAAAATATTCCACCTTCTACATCTTCTAACCGGTAAAAATTAAATATAGTCAGAAATAAATTACACTTATTCATCACTCACAATTAAAATGATGTCTTTGAATATTCCTAATTTTCCAAATATACAATCATTATAACAAATTTAAATGAATAATCAAATTTAATAAAAGTAATTCAATCTTTTTGGGAAGCTTGATTAATAATGTAAGATATGATAAACTTATTAACCTAACCTATGTTTATTAGATGACAGTGCACCAATATGTGTGTAAACTATGGTGAAAGCCATAGGATACCAATGAATTTCTATAAATTCCAATGGATTACCTTTCCTTGGGGGATGATTTCCACATTTTAAATATCACAACCTATAAATACAAAATAAAATCACCAAACTATTTATATAATGAATGACAAATGAATAATACAACTCAAATGAAAAACCCAATAAAAACAATATTATAGTATAAGGGACAATTTAGAGTAAGAAAACCCAAAAATGCTAAAGGAAATCCCAATGTAACAATAACAACATGGAATCATCCCAAACAGTCCATTATAGAAATACATGGCTCTTACACCATGTTGAGAAAATAAAATCATGATGCTCCACTAGAGAAATATGAGTCCATTTCATTACATGTGTCAAAAAGAACAATGTCTTTATTTAAATAAATGTACATATGTAGGGGTTGATTAATCATAACTTGAAATCTTTATACAAGATACTTTACAACTCACACAACAATGATATGAACATGATATCCCATAGTATAAAATATAATCTATAATAATTTATGGAATATAAATATAGTATACTAATGTAAAGCAATTCAAATTTAATGTTGAGTAATTCATACATAAAAACAACATGGAATTCCTAAATGAAATCCATTTATTCAGACACACATGAATACCGAATGACAATCCTAAAACTCATGATTGGAAAGCCTCCCTTTATTATTTCATCAAATAATGATATAGATTTGTGCCTCTAGTCTGGAGCCATGGTCCATGTATGTATGAACATGGCCCCATGCAATGAAAATATAAACATATTTCACCCATGTATTCCAATTACTCATACAAATTAATTCTACACAAAATCATTATTTATTTTAAAAAATAAAAAATAAAATATTTCTAATATAAAACCAAAACCATAATTTTAAACCATATTTCAAATTTGATTTTCCAAAAACTAATCAAATAACCAAGATTTAAAAAACCATAAACTAAGTGGGGTTTCTTTTAAAAAATAATCCAAAATTTCTTATAAATAAATAAATATATATATCTAAAACATAATGTTCTAGGACATTTAAAGATGATCAAGAATCCACTAACCACTGAATAAGAGATGAAAATAAATAATGTCAAACTAGAACTTCTAGATCCAGGAACAAAACTCAATTTCATTAATTAATCCGGTCAAGATCTCATAAAAAATCATATTTCATGGATCTATCCAATATAGAATAGATCCAATACTCTATGTGAGAGGAGAAAAATACATCTAAAGTGAAAGTGGGAATAAAGAGACTTTTCATTGATTTTGGAGATCTAGCACACCAATATTCATCAACACTACTTTAAAGATCAGATGGAATCCCAAATAATTCTTATTATTAGATATGAGTTTGAGAGACTTATAGGAGAGGAGAAAAATGAGGGTTTTTTTGTAGATTAAACTGAGTAAAACTATAATTTTATTTTTATTAAATTCATGTATAATTATTAGTCTACATGGTATGGGAAAACATTTTTAACTATGTGTATACTGCTACCTCCCAACCAACCCCTCACTTTTTTGGTTCGCACAGTTTGAAAAACCATGTTCCGACCATAATCTCTCATATATATCCCCTTTCGTGGTTTCTCTTGGTAACCCTCACAGTTTTAAAAAACTATGTGCCTTCTCCCATCCTTTTAATCTTGTCACATTGTTTCCTAGAGAAAACTACATGGTTTCTTATAACTTCTCTCAAAACATTAACCCTTATAAACACTTCCAAAACACACCAAAATCAATATAAAACTATCAAAACTCAACACAACTATTATATAACATCAAAATACATAATAAAATAGTAATATACCTCAATCCAATGGTTTTATAAGTACTCATGAATTAATGGAAGTGATTTTGAAGAAACATTTATCCTTTTTTCTAGGCATGATACTATTTGATATTTGATTTCAATTATAGATCAATAATTCTTCATATTGTTCCAAATAGATATAATATATTCATTTTGGAATGGGGAACTAAATAAAGTGGTTTATATGGAGAAACTAAACAGTTTTATGATTAAAAAGGGTGGAAGAATTGTATTCAAATTGAATAATGATTTTATGGGTTAGGGAGTGGCCCCAATAGTTTTGTTTTTCAATTACGATGTTTACTGGAGAATTATGAATTTTAGAAAATAGTAAGTATAAAAAGACCTATATGAAATTAAGAACTACACAAGATCACTTATTGTGATTGTTATACTCATTATACCTTCATTTATATAAATGTGGACAAATCATTTGACAAATTCATCATAAAAATGAATATGAAATTTGGGATGCTATTTTTTGTAGAGATGAAATTTTTTTTCCGATAAAAAATTACTCATTTTTCTTATAAAATTTTAATTTATCTAGAACTAAATTTAAAAAAGTATTTAAAATTTTCGGCATTGATGAACCCATAGGGGTGTCTCCACCAATTCATGTTGGTATAAAAATTATTAAAGAAGATAAAGGTTTGTCTATTAAAAATATTAATTTAGAATGTTGATTGGTACTCTTTAATACATGATATCTTAGAGGAAATGTATTATGTTCTTTATTGCCATATATTATAGGTATAAATGAATTCTAAAATGATCAAATTTCTATATTGACAATAGAATTTGGTGGTGTGTATAAAATAATTAAAATAATGGATTCTTTATGAGAAGAAATATGATATGGACTAAAAGGGTTACACAAATATCATTTGTCAAATCATATAGATACAAAAAACACAACATTATTAAGAGTATTCATTATTATTGAATTTTGTGTATCACTAAATTCTAATAAGAAACTATAATTAACTTTTAGATCCACTTCTGTACAGTATATTTCTATATCACATGCAACTATGATAATGATATGGATAAAAAATCAACTTGAGGTTATACATATTGCTTCTTAATATACACTCATAATAGCTTGTTTGAACCAAAGGGATATAAATATTTCCAAGAAACTAGTGCAATATTCATGATAAAATATCAGTGATGTTGAGTATCAATTCATAAAAGGAAGTTTGGTGAAAGGTATATAGAATATGGAATTTTTTCCATAAAAGGAATTTATTATTAATATTCTTACAAAGCAACTTCCAAATAATATTTTTGATTTTGAGGATATAAATGGGAGTGAATACCATTTAAAAAAAGAGTTATATTTTTTACAGTATCCTACCATAATTTAATTGTTTTTTTGTTATAAAATTGAGAATTAAATTAGAGGGCATGAAACATTCTTGATCTCTACAATATTTATCTTTTATTTAGTGGTGTGACGCTTTTATGGAATATACGTTTTTAATTTTTTTACAAAATATTCAAACTTGATATCATTTTCTAAAGTTATTATGGAAGACTTTTTTTTTTGGATTAATCACTCTTGTTGTCTAAACTCAGCTATCTCACATATATTTTGAGTTGGATGACATAGTACTCACAATATCAAATATTTTGATATCACCTCTATTTAAAAAAGTTTTATAAATAAGGAGGAAAAATGGTTTATATAGGTTTTTAGGGGATGTAGAACCTCTTAGAAGGATGGATTAAATATAATGTTTTCATAAAATGTCCAAGGGGGATATTTTTCAACCAATTGATAACTATGATTTATTTATAGTCAACACATGGAAATGATAATTTCAAGTGCTCATGAATTTTTGAAGAAGATTAAAAACATATAGTGATAAGTTATGGAAGGTTGGTGTTTTAAGATTTCAAAGTTACATGATATTGAAATTTTATAAAACTAGTCTATAAAAAAGTGTCAAATTGATTTAACATTTCAGATATAAGGGGTTTATCCAAATTTAGAAAAAGATATGGAAGAGTCACACTAAATTTGATATTGATATATAATTGTTAATCTAAAATGAAGAAGGATATGAATGATTAATTTAATCATACATTAGACTATTTCTAAGTTATAGATTGATAATTTGGTAAATTATTGATCTACACAAAATACATATGACTATATCTAAAATTAATCTTAAAATATAAGAGTTTCATGAATTTTATAGTACATTTTTATGAGTACAAAACATGAACTAATGTGTAAAAAACATGCAAGTAATGGTATATATAAGAGAGACGTGAATTTTAAAGAATATCTATGAGGTGGCACAAATAAAATATAAGCATAAAAACCTATACATTAGGGTATATGTAATTGAGACATGAATTATGAAATACATATGTATGTTTATACAACATTAACATAAGGGTAAATAACTAATAAAAATGCTTTGATCTGATTTTCAAGTTGATTAGTAAGAGTGAATTCCATATTAAATGATATATTTAATGATATATGGGATATTAAACATGTTATGTAAAGTTATATCACAGGAAATGGTCTATGTAAGATTATGTCATGATTTATAATGGCTATATATGAGTTACTGGGATTTTTTGTATGATTAACTCTCGTATTTTTGTGGGTATGTAAGATTCCATTTGATTTTTTTTGTGAATATTAAAATGAATATCTTCGGTAAATCATAATAATTTATTTATAATATCACGAGTTTAATTCAAGACATAAACAACATAATATATAATGATTAAACTATGATTGAATCTATGAATTAAATGAAAATTTAAGAATAACGTTTTGTTTGTTTTGGGTATCGACATATAATGGGTTTCTGTATGTGTTCATGCAAAAATGAAGAACTTTTTTTTGTTTAAATTGATCTCTAATAATTTTAAATTCCCTAAGAGTGTGGGGGTGAATCAGTGTGTCATAAATTGTAACCATTTATTCTATGGATCATTATCTTTTTCTAACAATATGAGAAACACTCCTTTTCTCTCCCTTTATCATTAAAATATATGAATGAAATAAATGGAACCTAGAAAATTTTATATGTTTCAACTAAATCAAGCTAGTTAAAGGAGAATTCAATATATTATGTGTTGATGCACCCAAAAAATTAAAAACACTATATTACTTGGTACACAGAATTGAGTAGTCTCACAGACCCTCTAAACATAGTATTCTAATAAGATGAAAATTTCCACCACCACATGACAAAGTGATGAACTCACTGTTCTCTTTACATCCTTCTTGATCTTCTATAAAATATAAGAGTTGGATGATACACATAACATGGATTGTCTCCTTCACACCATCTAATCATTTTCCAGTATAATGATACACCTAGAAATGCCTCTTTATTTTCTCCTATAAACTATTAATCATCATCATCAACATTGTTATATATTTATGTATGAGATAAAATATAAGGGACCGTAACATCTGAGAATAAGAAGCACCAGGCCAAGGGCAGTCTAATGTAATGGAGAACTAGGGCATCTCTGGGAATCGTGTTCACCCCCTCGGGCTTCAAGGAGGTGGCATTGGGGAGGAAGGTGACATCAGATCTAGGGATGGAAAGGGAATCAAGGTAATCCATGATTTTATTCCCCTCTCTCCATGTATGTGTAACTCAAATACTGCCATTAAGTATTTCATTATATCTCTTAATAATGTACGTGACTGACCAGGGGATGGATCCTCTATCTAGAAGGGAGTCATGGATGATCTTTTAGTTAGTCTCCACATGGGATATGTCCATATTTTTCTAATTACACAAGTTGGGCGGAGTGAGAAGTGCCTTGGCCTCCGCCTCAAGTGCGCTTCTATTACCAAAGTGAGCCGTGAATTCAAGGAGCACACCCCATCCCTATTTACAAACCAATACACCTCCAATAATGAAACATGAGTTGAATGATCCACCAGTTTTGAGCATTAAACCTTTTTCTGGTGGGTTCCATCGTACCCACTTCCCTTGCAAACCCACCATAGGAGCAGCCAGCTCGGGGCAAGCCTACAATTTCTGAAGGGAGGGATCTTCCCTCTATCCATTGAGAAGGGTGATCATATCTATGAATAGGAATTTGGGTTTCACTATGATGGACATCCATGATGATTTCCATCCCTCACATTTATCTTTATTCTAAGCCTTCTAGAGACACCAATATCCAGAACTATGTACCACCTAATTTTCCATCTGCATAGATCCTTTATCTGTTGTTCCTTGGAACCATCTCTCAAGGAACACTGGCCCTCAAATCTTATTAGATGAGACCACTATAGAGACACTAATGAACTAGGAAATGTCCCTATTCCATTTTCCTTAAAAGAATATATGGTTTGTGGCATCCTCACTTTTGTTTCTACAATACTGGCACCAAAAGTCTAGACTGATTCCCATTTTCATGATGCTCTCGTCTGAAGGAATTTCCATGTTCCTAAATCCCTAGACAATAAATTTGTATTTGGATGGTATTTTTTCCACGAAGTTAGCTCAAACCAGTAATCCTACTGAGCCTGGTGGAAGGAAATATTATGAATGTCCTTTGGGGTGAACTTCCTAGAATGAGACCGTGTAAACATACACTTATCCAACTTTGAGATAATGGAGATTGAATTGAAAATGTCTTAATGTTCCTTGTCCAATACGGCTTTAAAAAAATCCGGATGCCAGATCTCCTCCTTAAAGGTAATCATGGGGGACGAAAACCCAGTGAAACAATGAATGAAGCCCACCTAGTTATTGATCCAGAATAGGATGATACCATCTCCCACGAGCCAGCGGGAATTCTGATGAAGGCCTGAAACCTATGGACAGATCATCTTCCATAAGTTGGAGCCCTGGACTCATTCAGTTTCTGTAAAATAGGTATAGTAGTGTTGCAGGATCTTCCTACAAAATGTTTCATTCTCCATGGTACCCCAAGCTATCATGCCATGCATGCAATGCACCATTCCCTAGACACTAATTACATTAATTCTCACTCATGTATAGGCTGATCCATTCTTCTGACGATGTCCTCATATTTGGATTCTTTATTCAATTTTATTTTGAAAAAAATATTTATGATTGAACTAAATTTTTATATGATTGTACACTGTTTTTATTATAATTAATGGGAACATTACCCACCATTAAAAATTCAAAAAAAAATCACATAGTTATCTATAAAATATATCCTCCATTCACTTTTTTGGATAAAATATGCACTAACTAAAAATTCATGGAAACTACGTGGCCTGATGTGCAAAAACATAACATTACACTTTTTTCATTTACTACAGTGTGGCCATCTTCACTAAAATGATACATTTATTTTCTCAGGTTTCACAATTTCCTGGTTTATCAAACAATAGTGTGGCCACCTATTGTTTTCCAAATCCATAAAACACATTCATTAACACATCCATTACTCCTTTTATCTAATCATCTAATTGATTAATTCAGAAAAATAGCCATAGGTTGAGAAACTCACTATGGAATGATCTCTTATATGATAATAAATCCACCAAATAATAGATTTTATTAAAATAGAACACTATATGACACTAATTCCATCTAAATCTTGTACATATTATCTTCAAAAAATTGATGTGACATAGCCATTTGTCCACACCATTTTTACCATAAATTTAATAGTGGCCCTGAAATACTCTAAGACATCCAATTTAGACCATCTATGTCGTGGTTATCTTACATTGTGAATTTATTGAATGTTATTATTCAAACATAAGAATTTATCCTAGAAATCATGTTCTATATAATCATAGATGTATCTTAGTATCTCAATCAAGTATTACTGGAGCTCTTGTTCACCTACAACCTCATGTGCCACCCTAAATGGATATGATAATAAGCATATCTCATGAATTCACTTACATCATATCCAACCCTCCCATGAAAACCCCTAAAATCTCTTACTACTAAATAGTTCTTTAGGTCAAACACCAATTGTTATTTGAGGCTACTTAGGTACTGTATTTGAGTTGTCTTGTCCATATTTTTTGCATCCTTACAAGAAACATTATAGAATAACCATTATGACTATAGAGTAATCATCATTTTAAATTATTCTCCATCATCTTATATATGGAATTTCTAGATGCACTATTACATATTCTTCTCAAATAATAATTATTATATGCTGTGGAGATGTGTTTTTGAAGTAAGGTATGTCTTTTTAGAAGATATATTTACCAATAGCTTCCAACCTTTATAAGAATCACTTGTGTTTCCGTCTTCAACATTTCAACAGACACAACCTTCACAAAACAATAATGGTGTTTTAGATAATAGGAAATATTTTAATGAAATTTTGATGAAAATTATGATATTTATAGAAAGATGAAGATTCATGCTTAAATGTAATCACAAATATTATTTATCACTCTAAAAAAGTATTTAAAATCTTAGAGGTTGAGAAACAATTTGATTATCATGGGTGCATCAAATTAAATTATATAAGTGTTTAATATTAGGGAATTTTCATGACACATTTCTAAAGATTAAAAAATATAAACATATTAAAAATTAGTTTAGGATCGTTGGAGAAAATCCCAAAATATCTGTTTTGGAATTATAATCACGAGTGAATAAAAATGTGTTTCTATTGTGGTATTATAAATTATAGAATTATAATTTTATTACTTTAATTAGAATTTACGTTGTTAAATTATGATAATTTATTGTGGTATCATGATGATAATATATATAAATCGACTAAGGTATAAGTTTTTATAATGATTTTAAAGGAAATATTAAAGAAGAGAATAGATTATTGGATTATTATACAAGGAGAGGAGGATGGATATAAATATCCAAAAAACCCAATGGTTGAATGTTAATTCACAAGTTACTTTTCCTTAATAATTTTTTTATTTCAATGTTTAACAATTTAGTTATTTTTTTTCTTAATTAATTGGTTCTATTGATTGTAATAGTTTTAAGTATTTACTATTTCTAGTAGATTCATCTAGATAATAATTTTTTTTGTATCGTGGAAAAATGATATACAACATATATATAATCTTCATTCATGGAGGTGAACCTCATTAACTAATCTTCTATGTTACTTTTGTTTGTTTCATTATGGTATGTTAGAGAGAACAATATTGACAAGGAATGTGATTTTGATATGGTAAGAAAGAAGTATTAACAATTATTCACACCCTCATAGTGTTGAATACATCCGAAGTGATCTTAATTATGGTAGAAGACCTGATTTTCTTATTTTTTCCAATAAATACTTATGTGTAAAAATTATTATGATAATTTTATTGATGTTGGAAATATCTTGATCTATTGTCTTTATCTTATTAATTATAACTTTTAGGATTTATTACTCTTCATTATAAAAAAATCAATAATGTTCACAAGTAGTGTAAATTTTTCTCTTGAGGATGAATACCATAGTGTTTATAAAATCATATTAACCTAAAGCATTGTAGTATTTATGATTAAAAGGATAAAATATTGGTACAATTCCTTCAATAATTTTCAATTTAACTATATATCTCCATATTCTTTTGCATTATATAATTTTTTTCTCTTAGATTTTAGACCTTTTCATCTATATGTGTCATCATTGTTTACTCTTTACCTTTATTTACAAATAATACACACTGAATTATCCAAAACTTTTACCCTTACACATGTTATTTAGAATTTATCAGTGTCTAGTATCTCATTATTTTATCATTTTTCATTGGAATGATTTTTCATTCATCATATAAAAACAAATTAAAAAGGGTAATTTTACAATCTTTTTATTCTTATAAAAACATTAGTGTTGAATTTTTTACATAAAATTTGGTAAAATTATTTAGTTGAAGAAATAATTTCTTATAAGATTCTATAGTTGTTGGGATTTTTTTATTCAACAAGAACAATTTTTCAATTTTACTATAGGCGAAAACATAAGAATACAAGAAGGGTTATGAAAATTCCATCATTTTTTATTACTTTTAGTTACAGCTCTCTATATCCCATATATTTTGAATAATTGATCCTGATGATTCGTTAGTGATTTAAAATCCTCTAAGTAATAGTTTCATTAACTATGTATTCATGTGAATGACCCTTTTCTAGGACCATGAATTCATTGTATACTAGAGTATGGGAAATAGAAAAGTCTACTAGTCTATAAAATTATTCATTTTTAATGTGATCCTATGTTTTGATACACATGCATAATAGAGATTAAATTTTGATATATAATAGAAAATATGAAGAAAAATAACCTTCTAGAATAAAAATTATCAATACTAAAACATTTAATGTGCCAAATATGCATATACATTCAAAGGATATAATATGATTGAAAAACATCCACTCTCCATATTATAAATATGTACCTTTAATTTCATTGAAGGGGTTAACCAAAAAGAAATATCGATGGGTTATCATTCAATATTATATAATTTAAATAAATATTACACTTTATTTCTCTCCCTATATTCTTCTTCCTTTTATATTTTTTACTTATCCCACTATTACCTTCTTATCTCCATCATTTATGGAGTTCTAACATTTCCACTTATTGGATAGAGGGAGAGATATTTATTTGAGTTAATTATTGTATAATGTTTTCTATTTATATTCTTCTATGATTTTAATAGTGGTTAACTTGATTAGGTTATAAAATCACTTTCTTCTCCCTTGCTTTATCTTCCATTTTTGGTTAATAATTTATTCTATACATTATAATTATAAGGATTATTATTGTTAAGTAGCATTGTATCGATGAATTGACATAGATATTTCAATGTGATGATGTATTGGTGTAGGATAATAAAAATTTTAATATGAGTATGTAGATAAAAAGGTGTTGATATATAAATTAAATATAATAATGAGATTAAATTCCATTTAAAATAATAATGATAATCTAATTGTGAACTTTAATGACTAAATCATATTTTATTGATAATTATATTATGTTACATATATTTTTTCATTAATTTTAATGCATATATATAAATATTTAAATTTTAAAACCCATATTGGATAATTATTCGGTTAAAATAGAAATATTTTAATTAAATAGTGATACTAAAATAAAATTGTTTAGTGACTGGCCTCCTCAAGATATCAATCTTTGGAACACCAGTCTGGTGCATTTATAGTTCAAATTTATTGAATGTGAATCATGAAAAAATACATCTTTCCCTTTGATTCCATTTTTGGGAGGCAAAACACTTGAATAAATTGTTTTTTATATCAACCCATAATAAATTTAAAACTAAAAAACTTAAAAATAAAGATTTATTTAATATCATTTTATGAGATCTAAAAATAAAGAAATTTTAAAATTCAAATCCTAGATATATGTGCTCATGTTTGAACAATTTTAACGAAATCATGTTATATGAGTTTAAAACACTAAGACACATGAAATGGTAGAAAGAGTAGAAAATGACGTAGTATTTCATATTCCTAAAAAACCCACTAAGTATATCCAAAGTAAAATTTCCTCTATATCCATTGTTATTGAGGAAATTAAATCTTAAAAGCTAGAAAAATAATAGAATCATGTTAAGGAGTATTATAAAATTTATCCTCCCATATTAAATAATTTTATTAAAGGGGTTAAATATATATTTAAGTATCATTCTCTGTCAGAACTCCCAGACCACATCATAGTAAATATTCAAGATGCAAATGTTCATGAAGCTAAGAAAGTAAAGGGCATAGAAATAATTTTATAGATAATTTCATTTTGTTTTCAATCATAGAATCATAAAAAAATCCTTGGTTTTTATTTTTAAATAACAACACCAATAGAAGAACACAAGAGTGTGGAAGATGATAAGGAAAACACAATAAAAGAGGAGAGATTGTTGGACTTTAAATAAGAAAACACATGTGATGGTAATTTGGAGAAAAAGGAACTGAGGGATCCATTGGTGATGATACTACCTTCTCTAAATCAATTTCCATATCACAAGAAGTTGTAATCCATAGAATTGAATAGAGATCATATTTATATTATCTTCCATCCCTCATTGAACTTATAACACTCTCCCTCTTTTTTCAATTGGGGGTTTAGAATATCTTATTTTCCTTAGGGGTTCCCAATTTTGGAATACACTTATTCATATCAGGAGAAATTAAATTTGGTAATTCATATCATATAAACCACACCTATATTAAAATTTGGCTTAAAACACTAAGATACTATATTTTTGTATAGTAAAAAAAATAAATCACCCCTTGGTTGGTTAATCTCAATATAAAATTTCCTTTCATTATATTACGTTTTTTATTAGTTTTGTTTAATTTTTTTTAAAAATTATTTCCTTTTATTATAACATTTAAGTGTGTAACAACTAGGATATGAACTAAATGATTCACCTGTTAAATAAAATCAGATTTTATCTCACATTATCTATATTTTAACTACCCTATTTTTTTAATTCTATATGAGCTGAAATACAGGGTAGTTAAATATATGTGTTGGGGAGTGTGTACAGGCTAAAGATTTTTATTTTATTTTTTTGAGGAATATCAATAATCAATGAATATTAATTATTATTTTTAACTATGGAATTCATTTTTAGAGAGTTCACTTTACATTTTAAATAATGTAATTTATATAATTGTTGTTATGATTTTTTTAGAATTTTATATAAAAATAATATTTCATGATTTACCAATTTTTAAAACAATTTCCCATGAAACACTATCCCAAGATATTTTACCCATATTATGAGGTATTATATGAACCTTTGGATATATTTCGTATAATTACCACACTTTATTGAGAGTAACACTTATTTCATGTTAATATTAATAATTTTAATGTTTTTTATTTTAATGGTTTGGAGTTCTGTAGATTTATTTATTACAAATGATGAATTTATATAGCTATCCAAATTTTTAATTTGAGACCAACCCATTATTGTTATATTTTTGTCCCTTAGAATCCATGATTTTCCATAGTGGTTTAAGTTATATTAATTTTCAATTTTTCCATACCAACCTTCAATTATAATATATTTCCTGGATTTTTTAGGTTTGAGTATGGGGGAAGAGCCTACAATGTATATTGTTTATGAAGAAATTCATTTAATGGTGGTATATGTTATTTTTTTCAATTCTAGGTAGTGGGAAGAGAGAAATGGGAATGGTTCATTATTCCGTATACTTTATTCATGTCATACTTTTCCCAAAATATGTAAAAAAAATATATTTGAGAATGAATTCTTTATTGTGCTAACTTTTAATATTTTTTATTCATTCTCTATGATTCTCTTCCAAATTAACTATCATGAATACAATTAAAAAATAATAAAAGAGCACAAACAGGATGAAATACCACATTACATTCATTATGTAGTATATAATCACTAACATTCAAAACGGGGGTGTTGTGTTTCACATTTGTAAGGGAAATTGAGTGAGGTTTTTTCTTGTGTTTTTACATGAATATTCATTGGATTTTATTTATGAGTTTTATATCCTGTATTTATCATTTTAGTTTTAAAATTCATTTTCCCACCAACCTTTAGTAACCAAATCACATTGAAATGATCTCATTAATGAAGACATTTTTTATTTTCTATAATGTTGAATGATTATAATTTTCAAAAGAATATGGTGATACATGAATTTTACATGTATGAGAATAAATCTAGGTTAAATTTTTCTTATGTGAAGAGTAAAATGAACATCTTTGTGAGTATCATTCTTATTTAGTCATGGATGAAATTTTGAGGTTTGAGAAATTTTAATTTTTAGAGAAGAAAATGAAAGAAAACTTATTTTCATATATGATACATGATAGATTATATATTTCAAATTTTATTTTAAATTATATCATTTTATATTTCTCTCAGAATTTTATATGGATATTATATTATTATTTACCTAAAAGTGCAAACGATTAGGTGTAAGGGTGTGAACATGAAGTGAAATATCCTTTATTTTATCCCTTAAACATGTAACATATTTTTTTCTGTCAAGTATCCCATTGTTTGATCATTTTTTATTTAACCATAATTTTTCATTCATTATATAAAAATAAATTAAAAGGATAAATTTTACTATATTTTTTTATTTTCATGAAAGAATAATAGTTTTGTATTTTTCTCATAATAGTCAATATATAAAAAATTGGAAATTTCATTTTTATAATTCTATTGTTATAGGGATCCATTTAATTAAACTAAAACAACTATTGAATCAAACCAAAGGAGGCCCAAATTATGTCTAAATGTTATTCTAAGAAATAAGCCCAAACTTTTGATGAATATTACGGTTAGTCTCATATCTCATAAATTTTTAGTCCAAATGATCCAAATTATATGGTGATATATCATTTTTCGGAAAATAAATTCTTTAACTATGAATTTTATAGATTCAAAAATTATCGTAGACATAAATTCATAGAAAACCATAGGATGAGAATTCCAAGAGTCTTTGAGGCAAGAAAATTTGAATTTATTAATGTTTCCATAAATTTTTATTCATGGTTTCAATATTGCTAATATTTAGTCATATAATATTTGCTATATAAATAAAAAACAACCAGAATATTTATTTTCATGATTTATACATTTAATATGAATAAAATTCATGAAAATTTGAGGTATTGAATTCGAGCAAAAACATGTCACATTACCCAGCAAGACCAGCCATAAGCTAAGCTTCTGACTATTTATTAAATAAAAAAAGGAACAGAGGAGATGGAAGGGGTCAAACAAAGAAACTTTCTCTAATCCTTTAAGCACAACATTACAGATCATAATAAGACATGTCATTCCCATAATCAGAGTCATAAGTAGTTTCCCATTCAGAGTGGGACTTACCCTGATTGAGGATCTTAAGAATATTAGAATTTAACTTCCTTGAAAGCATAGAAGATCATGTAGACACAGTATGAGGTTTGTTAAAATAATACTTCCCGAACCTTCACATCGAGGACCGTCGCAATGATCCATTGTATCCTCCGCCTCAGAGATTTCATCCCACCTCCCAACAATTTAGTGGACATCAAAAGATTCTGAACTTCATGATGACAATCAACATTTTGATGGGGCTCATATTCAGGATCCAACACAATAGTCTCATCACGCATCCATGCATCAGTACTATCATTCATAATTATATTTAAAGGGTCAGTGCAAGCTGGGGATCCAGTAATAGAAAGGCAAGGAGTATGTCTAGTCTCAACTAACCCAGTGGGAGTAACAACACGATCACTCTTAGATGTAATCTCCCTACAAAAACCAGCCCGAGTATTAGAGGGGAAACTCGTAAGAGGCTTATCCAATATCAATCTTTTTCCATTCAAATTCTGTACATGAGAAATAGATTTACCAGAATCCAACTAACAGCCTGAGTGGAAGATGATTTTTTGAGAGAATATCTATCATGATTTGACAAACATACATGCTTCATCTCATGATTCCTTCTATAAAGATTCGTTGGATGACCCTTCATCCCACATTTCTCACATGAGATCTTCTTCCAACATAACTACAACGGCTATCCAACAACCATTCATTCAGTAAAAAAGGGCCTTCCTTTCATACTCAACATCTATATTAATGGTTTTAATGGGAGTGGAAAGAGTTACCTAATCAATCAATGTGGAGCTCAAATCAACCTCCACTAGAATTCTGAAAAAATGTCCAAACTGAACAACTATAGTTTCCTTGTCAAGGAGAATAGGTGACCCAATTTGCATGCCAATGTCCTGAAGAATCATTGGATGACAAATAACCCAATTATGCCAATGCAAACAAACCCAGACCTGAGAAAAGGCATTCCTAGCCCGATAGGAATTGAAATCAAGGGGTCATTCATGAAGATTAGGCCATCTAGAATTCAAATAAAGGGACCCAATGCTCAACGCATGTACATTGAAAGAATTTGATGGGAAAATGAAATCGAATAATCGACAATAAAGAGAAACAAACCGCCAATCATAGGAACCCCACAGAAATGAGACTCATCTGATAGGATCATCAGACTTCCAGGATGTCTCACCATTCTCTAAAACAAGACATGAAATTAATGAATTCTTACTGATTTCAATCCACTCATCAAATTTATCAGGATTGACATCAACATGGGATGCTGACCCATTTCGAATAAGCCTACCCGAGTGGGAGTAAATGAATGAAGTAAACAAAGGCACAGATGTAGGAAAACCCACTTGGCCACTCAGATCCTTTACACTACCATACTGTATCATTGAATCATATTTTAAATTAACATTATTGTGGTCCGAACGCATGAACAGTCTCTTCGGAAACACCCTCTTTGACACTGAATGCAGTTGAGACCCAATCAAAGACAAATCGCACCATGCTCTAGCCACCCAATTAACACTTCTTTCCCTATTTCCCACCCCAGATCTGAAATCACAAGCCACAAAGACAAGAGGCGGTTCAAAAAATCACCCACCATCAACCCTATTCGGATGATCCAAGGGAGAAGAAACCAGAATCACACATCCAGAAACGTCATGAACATCAGGTGATGGAGTCACTCTCGAAACAGATGGTAGATCTGGGAAACCTTCATCCTGGTGAGTTAAAGTCGGAGCATCATGAAATGGATCTGGAAGCGAGTCATTCATCGTGGCATCACCGGGGCATCTCGTATCTTCATTCTAGGTGGATCCCAGTTCTCCTACCATGAGCGCTGAGTGGAAATAGTGAGGAAGAGGCCTGATAAACCCTTGATGGGAGAAGCTTGACTGCCGTTGTTGCGAGTCACCTGCATCCCCCAAAACCCAAGAGCCTTCTCATCAAAACACCATCCATCAAAAACATGTCACTTATCTATCTTATAAATGTGTGTCTCCACATATTTTCAAGGATTTATCAATTTTCAAAAAAAATATGGATGTGTTTTTTTTGTAATATTATAATTTTTTAATATATATTTTTCTCTCTTTCACTATCTCTCTTCTTACATTTTTTTCCAATTTATGCTTCTCTCATTGTTACCTTCTCATCTCTATCACTGATGTAGAGCTAAACTATATTCTTGTTTGAGAGACGAAGAAGTGATGTTTTTAGTTCCTTTCTCAATAATATTTTAATGTAATTTTATTCTTATATTTTATAGTATTGAATTTCATTAAGGTCTGTGATCATTCCATTTTTCTTAATATTTATCTCGTCTTTATATTCATCATTTCTACTCTCCCCTTTCGTTAAAAATTTTTATACGGGGAGTTTATTTATGGTGATAAAAATAGGGATATTTCTCTACATATATATGTTTTTTTTTTCAGGGTAAATACAATTTTAAAAGAAGGTTTTAGAGTGATCTTTATCTATCTCTACATTTTGAAAACTAATGTCAAAAAATCCTTTTTAATATAAAAATAATTTCATCACTATATACACATAAGAAAAATAAATTTCTATCTTCTTAACCCTCTTGTGTGTTTAATTCCTATAGTTCATATTCATATATATATATATCTCTTCATTTTAACAAACACTTATTATATTAGTATTCAATTTAGTTCATATTCTTTATAGATAAATTTTTACAATTAAATAATAGTGTGTTGTCAATGGCATCATCGATAGGTAAACCTAGGGGACAAAATTTTGGTGCATTTTTCGATTAAAAATATTAAATGGAATATATAGAAAATGGTTATTTTATAAACTACTAGTCGGTTACCAATATTTATTTTAGCAAAATAGAATGGTATTTCTCAAATTGATCATCATTTATGAAAAAATTCAGAAGATATGATGGGACTTGTTTATAACCAACTTTGAATTATAGTATTCCTTGATTCATCATTCAAAGCAATCTACCGGACTTTGAATAATATTGAGATAACACAAAACCCATTTACCCAGACATGATACTAAAAATATAATATTTAAAAACTAATCATTATAAAAAGAGAAGTGAAAAAACATTAACCATAATTAATTACATATCAATAGCCAACATTGAGTCATATACATACCGAATAACTTTTATGTTTTTTTATATATTTAATATAAATCATGTATTTAACAAAACCTTTTCATATTTATAATATTTACAATTTACCATTAAAACCAGATTTATTGTTCCATAAGAATACATCAAAATATTTCTTAAAATTATCCACACATGATACCCTATTAGATATATCTTACATTGTATAATTATTCATAACCTTGGAAAATAGAAACATAAGAAATGTTCATATCATATTATCAATAGAGTAATCACGTACAATATCAATCAATGATCATATATAATGATAAGATATGAAAACAGCTATGAGATAATGATCGTAGCTTAATAAATTCATACCCAATTAGTATTCAATAATAATTAATTAGTTGTGGAATAAATATATTCATTATATGAGACACGATTTATAGGAGTAAAAAAATCATCCATAATCAATAATGAGCTATGAGATCATATCAGAAGAATAAGATGTAAGGATGAGGAATAAACACAAGCATATAAAATTATTTCTTTAGTAAAGGATAACATATAATACTATAATAGGGGAAAAATTCCCCAAGTGGATTGGGTTCACTCCCCGTTCTAATAATTTCTTTAGTCAAGGCTCACTTCTAGGACAATCATAATGGGGAAAGATCATTAATGGAATGGGTTCACTCCCTATATCCGTTCATATTATCTCATGAGATATCATTCTTTAACCAATAAATTAAAGGGACATAAATTTTTGGGCCCAAAAATATCTTATTTAAAACCATATATCAATTTTATATAATACCATACAAACATTTATCCTAACAGAACCCATGTAAATGAAATAAGTTTCATAAATATATCATCATAACTGAATTAACCCATTGAAAAGTAATGGTTTTCATGGAATAATCCTTAAAACATCATCATAATTGTCTATATAGGAAAAGAAATTTGTTGAAATCATAATATTATAATCGAATTAGAGGATAAGAAACATTAAATAAATCTCACATAATTAAAAAATATATTATTAAAAGATCATTTGAACATTTCATTTAAAACAAAGAGAATATCCTTTTTATTCTTTATCATCAAAAAAATTACAAAATATAGAGAAAATGATTCTATTTTAAAATAACCATGTATACCTATAAAGTCATATTCAAATAAATGAATTGTGATTCAATTAAGAAGATCATTTCATTCCATATTTATTAAAAAGGAACAATCTTCTCATAATTTTGTAAAACACAAAAAATGTATTATTCAGAAAAGATTTAAAAAATTATTTTTTAACCATAGTAAATAAATGAAAATATAGTGAAAACAAACATCTTAAATTATTTCATGTATATTTAAAAACATTCATAATAAAATATCAAGAACTTGTATATGTAAGGAAAATTTTACTAATAAGAAAAACATGAAATAAGGTTTTCTTTTCTTAAAATCATTTTCTATGTCATTTTACATACTAAATAGAGTAAAATGTATAGAAAACATGAAAACCAAAAAAATAATAAATTATAAGAAAAAATATGTTGTTTAAATGATAACTATCATAATATTTTTGTCAATGTTAAATTGAAATTAACAATACAAAAACAAAAAGTGATTGTAACATAAACCCTTTACTAATGTCATAAATTACTTCATATGAATTCAAACCTCTTATAAAATTTATATATATTTATTATAAATATTTTTCAAAACCATTTTAATATACACTCATATATATATATATTACTATATATCATTCCATAAAAATTTACAATTACAATTATATTAATTGTTATTCATCTAAACGATTATTCATTTTAAAATTGGGTTTACCCTAAGAAAAACTTGTCCATGCTTGAAAAATAGGAGAATAAGGATTCTGAAATAATGTTGGGGGAAACTAAAAAGTGTGTTTGAAACCTAATCAAGTATAATGATTAAATGGAAGCGGAATAAAAATCAAGAAAGAATAAAAAGATACTAAAAACACCCTTAAAAAGCATGTTAAGAAAAATTGAGTTTTTACACTTCATTTATCCTTATGAATGATCTAATTTAGAAAGATAAGGGTGTAGTAAATTCAAAGGGAGATTATGAAATTCTTCTAGAATATTGAAATTAACATATAATTACTTGAAGATTTCTTGTAGTTTCCCAAATAATCTATGTTCCTCAATAAACTATGAACCCAAAAAAGAATATTCAATGGAATTAGATAGTATACATAGGAAGAAGTGTTTTATATGTGATCACATCACAACTTCCTATCAAAATTCAAGATACAAGGGAAATTTATATCCATTTTAACATTTGTTTTCATTGAATTTTAATGTTGAATTATGTGATATTTGATAATTAAAAAATATATTTCCACATTCAATTTTTTATTCCTTTTTAGATAGTAGTGGTTTTTCCCATTAGAGTGTTTGTTAAAATTTTAAATAGATCCACTAAATTTCCAATCAGTTTTATAGAAATATATTCTAGTTAGATTATATAATATAAAATTCCCATTTAACTTATATGTTTTGAAAATAGAGAAACACAGGACCCCAACACATTCAATCATTATCTTGAACTAACCCTTTTATGAAGACAATAAATAATATAACTAATATACATGAAGGAAATCTAACAATGAAGCTTTGTAATATCACTATCCACATTAACATTTTTTGATCCATGAAGTACCCATAAGAGAATGCTTTCTTCTTCACACTATCACCCATTCAAAAACTCTATAACTATAAACGAATGGGTATGCTGCATGAAATTTTATGTTTTGGTAATCTGATATGATTTTAAAATGACGTGAATGAAAAATATTGGGGAAATGGAAAATTCTATAAAACCATTTAATGATGATTTGAATTATGATTTTATTATTAATTTTTATTATTTATTTAATAAAGAATAAGCTTATTTTTTAATTTCTATGTGTGAATCCATTGTTGTAACGATAAATAAACCAAAATTCACTTTATCATTAGTATACCCCCTAAAACCTAGATTTGAAACACATTTCCCATAAATTGAAATATTTTTTTCAAAAATAAGGAAAAAAGTAATATTTTTCATTTCTAGTAACATCAATCCTATACAAGAATAAAAACATATATTGACTTTTAGAGATAATGTGAAATCAAAAGGTTGTGATTTAATAGAGATTACTAGGATTAGTCTAAAAATCTATATGCACAGAATTTTGTTGGAAGAAGATTGATAACCTATTATATATCCCTATATTAGAATTAACCCAATAATGAGTAAGTATTTTAATATAAAGATAAAAGAATTATTAGGATCACATATAATATACTCTATTTTTGACACTCAATGGGTGAGTCTCATTCATATAGTCATAAAATACCTGGGAAGGACATAATAAAGAATTATCATAATGAACAAGCCACTATGGGAGTAAAACATAATTGAATAGTCGATATATACTATAGAATGCTAATTTAGGATACAAGAAAATACCATTTTATTATTCAATTTGTTGACCAAATAATAGATTATCAAGACAAACTCATTAATTGTTGATAGATTGATTCTCATGATACTTTTAGGTGCTCATTACACATGAGGAACAAGAGAAAACAAATTTATCATATCCTTTTGTTACCTTTTCCTCTATGTTAATTGAAACATTCCTACCACAAGGTGTTGGAAAAGAAAATTATTTTCACAGTGTAGCATAGTGTCGGACCAAGGTCATATCCATTGAACTGAATTTTAGTTATATTCACATACTTATTCTATATCACCTAAGCTATTTATTGTTTGGTGTTTTTTAATTTAAAGAAGTCAATGAAGAATGTTTTTGGGTTTTTTATTAGTTAAATCAATGAAATGAGAAATAAGAATATATTCTAAAATTTGAAACTAAAAATAATGAAGTAAGGAATAAAATATATGGTCTTAGGTTCATCCTTGAATTCAATAATTATTCTCCTTTAATTGTTTGATTTTGGATTGATAAAAAAACATGAAATATAATGTTTTAATTATTATTATTTATTTAAAATCTATGAAATCATTGTGAACCTACGAAATATTAATTCCACCTCCTCCTATAATCAGGTTTGAGGACTCACCTTGGTCAATGGTTTTCCATTGTTCAAGAATCAAATATATAGATGTTATTTCATCCATTGATTATATCAACGCCTTTATATGAAGAGTTAACCAATAGAAAGAGGCAATTTTTTTAAGAAAAAAAGAATAGAAATATAATGACTTTAATGTCATTAGTGGGTAGTCACAAAATCAGTGATGTTTGCCTAACCATGCATGATACTCAAATCTAATACAATATTTAAAATATACTTTATATAAAATTTAAGAACAAATTGTCATTATTTCAGGACAAGCCTTCGAGCCAGCCTCTCATTTTTGCGAGTAAGATAACACAATGGTAGAAATGTGAAGAATAGAAGAAAAAGAGAAATAGAATAAATGAATGGAATAAATTTAAAAAGAATGGGATGAGAAAATTAACGAATAAATGAAATTATAATTTTCATGTGTAAGAGAGAGAGAGAAAAAATAAAAATTAATAAAGTAAAGTTATGTAATTAATAATGAATGCTAAAATATTAACAATATAGATAATAATTATTATTATAATGATGTTTTTTTGAGAAAAAATGTAGAATGGAAGATGATTAAAATTAAAAAAATTAAATTGATAATAATAACACTAATAATAATAGTTTTATTTTAATTATTATAATTTTTATTATTGAATAATATGAATTAAAATAATAAAAGAAGAAGAAGAAGATAATGGATGAACAATTTGAATTAACAATTCATGGATTTAATTTTAACAGAATTAAAATTGAAATTACTTTTAAATTAAACTAAAACAAAAATTAAATAATATAATAAAATAAAAATATAATAAAAAATGGAAGGGAATTAATTGCATCCTCGCCTTTGGAGGAATCCCTATGTGGGGTGTCGACTGTCTATGAGAATGAGGGTTCTGACTTCTTTTAGAGGCTTTGAGGGAGGAATAATATCCCTTTATCCTTCAAGGATCCCATGATAATAGGGGTTTTTATATTTAAAATCACACACGGATGGCCCCACGCGTGTAAAATACCACATATAAGGATTCCATGCAGTTCACCAGTAGTAGCCAACTTTTGTGCGACATGGAATCAACTGCAGAAGTTGGATTGATAGCAATTGGGATGGTGGTTTCTGGGTGAAGTAGTGGGTGGCCAATGACACCATGAAGTGAAGCCATGACTGAGGTGTAGTGAAGCCAGTAGGACAGAATTATTTACAGTCACGAGAAGCAGCGGTCACAAATTATCCGCCTTCCTCCAGCCTTCATAATGGTTGGAGGAGCTCTGGTTGTCCTTTTGTGGTTCTTCCGAGGAGCAGCGACGGTGTTGCGGTGGAATTGGGAGACATCGAGGAAAAGATGAGGGTAGATCAGTGGTGGTACGGTTATTTGGGGTAGTTTTCAGGTAATTAGGGGTACTTGGTCATGGTAACAGTGTCGATGGTGATTCTTAAGGGATCCTCTGATGGTAGCAGTTACTGTCGGACAACATCAAGAGAAGTGAAGAGTGAATATGGAGTATCTGAGCTGAGCAGAAGCGAGAGGACCGATGTTGGAGCACAACAGAGATGAAGTAGAGTGCGGTGGAGCTCGTGTACCATATCAAGACATGGGATTGGTGCCACCTCACATATAAAGCTCAATGTGGATTTGATTGGACGTAATTCTACACCAAGGTGGGATCCCAAACTCACTACATGCATGCCAAATGCTAGCCACACATACACACAACCTGTGTTTAAGGCTTCAAACTCTATATAATGCTCACGGTGCTTGATGACCAACTAGGTTGTGAATAGCCTCGACTCCATATTATCTAACAGTTTGAGGGTGTTTTTTTTAAATTAAGTTTTTTTTAAAATAATTTTTAAAAACATAATAGGTTAAAAGTTTTTTTAAATATACACCACAATGGAAACATCTGTGATGCCGCCTTTGGGTCTCGGAAGAAGGGCGACATCGGCGTGCCACCTTTCCCCTATAACCAAAAAAAATAAAAAAATATATTTTTTATTTTTGTTTTTTTGTTTTGTTTATATATATATATATATAACAAACATAAAAAAAATTCAGCAGAATTTATCCACTACATAAAATTCAGCAGTACTGCCATTACAACAGTCAGGATTCTGACAGAAGCTCTCACCCAGGACTCTCTTTTATAAAAGTGCTTACTATACAAATTATTCTGCATTTCCGATGTGGGATTCTAGTTCTCCCTTTCTTGCGCAAAACATTCTGCATTTCTGATGTGGGATTCTGTTTTAAGTATGTGTTTTTGAAGGACTATAAAATATAAACTACAATACCAGTATAAATGAAAATTAAACCATGGATTAGAAATATAAAACATAGATGAAAAAAATAATTTCTTAAAAAATGATGATAAAAAATTATTCATAATCTTTCAAAACTACCTACTTGAATCTTAAAAATGTTTCAAGTACGGGACTTTGAAAACCTATAAAATTTAAACTACCAGACCAATGTAAATGAAAATTAATACATGGATTAAAAATATAACAAATAGTTGAAAATAAAAAGAAATTTTTATAAAAATTTGATGGAATATAATTTATAATATTTCAAAGACACCTATATGAAAAGTAAAAATGTTTCAAGCATATAACATTGAAAGCCTATAAAATATAAACTATTAAACAGATATAAATGAAATTTAAAACATGGATTAATCATATAAAATATATTTGAAAATTTAAAAAATTCTTAAAAAATGTTCATTAAAAATAATTTAAAGGATTTCAAAACCACCTACTTGAAACATAAAAATGTTTCAAGTGTGTGCATTTGGAAGCCTCTAAAATACAAACTATAATACCGATATAATATAAAGTTCAAACATGGATTAAACATATAATAAATTATTTAATTAGTTAATTATGTTTTATTAATTACTAATTTATAATTACTAATCATAAAAAATAATTAATAATTAATAGTTATAATGAATACTCATAAAGAATAATTACAATGAATTATTATAATGAATAATTATATTACTAATTAACAAATTAATTTTTATATAATATTTTTTTATAATTACTAATTAATAACTGTAATGAATAATTATATTAGTAATTAACTAATTAACTATTATATAATAAATATTTATATTACCAATTAACTAATTAATTATTATATAATTTTTTTAATAAATAATAATTAATAATTATAATGAATAATTATAATTTATAATTATCTTACTAATAAACTAATTATAAAAAGGTCATCAACTCTATCTTTCTTAAAATAATTAACTAATAAACTATTATATATTTAATAATTATATTACTAATTAACTAATTAGTTATTATACAATTAATGATTAATAAAAACTAATTAACAAATTAAAGTTTATATAATTAATAATTATATTACTAGTTAACTAATTAATTATTATATAAATAATAATTATATTACTAAGTAACTAATTAATTATAAAATAATTAATTATTATATTACTAAGTAACTATTTAATTAATAAACAAACAATTATTATATTACTAATTAACTAATTATATTATTAATTAACTAAATACATTACTAAATAATTAATTAATTATTATATATTTAATCATTAACATATATCAATTAACTAACTAATTATTATACACTTAATAGTTATATAATTAATAATTATATTTGTAATTAATAATTAATAATTAATAATTATAATGAATAATTATAATGTATAATTATAAAGAATAATTATATTACTAATTAACTGATTTATTATTATATAATAATTTTTAAAAATTACTAATTAATAATTATAGTGAATAATTATATTACTAATTAACTGATTAACTATTATATATTTAATAATTGCATTATGGATTAACTAATTAATTATTATATAATAATTTTTAATAAATACTAATTAATAATTATAATGATTAATTATAATTTATAATTATATTACTAATTAACTAATTATAAAATGGGCATTGGCTCTATCTTTGTTTAAAAATTAACTAATAAACTATTATATAATTAATAACTATATTACTAATTTACTAATTAGTTACTATATAATTAATGATTAATAATTACTAATTAACTAATTACAAATTATATAATTAATAATTATATTACTAATTAACTTTTTAGTTATTATATAATTAATAATTATATTACTAATTGAATAATTAATTATTAAATAATTAATAACTATATTACTAATCAACTAATTATATTACTAATTTACTAATTAATTATTATGTAATTAATTATTAATAATTACTAATTAACTAAATAATTATTATATAATCAATATTTATACAATTAATAATTATATTATTAATTATCTAATTAATAATTAACTAATTACCAATTAATAATTGATAATTGATAATTATAATAATTATTATAATGAATAATTATAATTATTAATTATAATGAAAAATTATAATTAGTAGTTATATTGAATAATTATAATTAATAATTATAAAGAATAATTATAAATTATAATTATATTACTAATTAACTAATTAACTATTATATAATTAATAATTATATTAGAAATTAACTAATTAATTATTTTATTATAATTTTGAATAATTACTAATTATTAATTACAAATAATAAATATAATATATAATTATATTAATAATTTACTAACTAACTATTATATATTGAATCATTCTACAACTAATTAATTGGTTAATTATTATATAATTAATTGTTAATAATTTCTAATTAACTAATTAATTATTATATAATTAATTATTAATAATATTAATTAACTAATTAAAAAATTTATTATATGTTTAATCCATGTTTGAACATTAAATTATATCGCTCTTATAGTTTCTATTTTATATGCTTTCAAAGGCAAATACTCGAAACATTTTTATGTTTCAAGTAGGTGGGTTTGAAAGCCTATAAATTATTTTTCCAGAACATTTTTAACAATTTTTTTTATTTTCAACTATTTGTAATATGTTTAATCCATGTTTTAGGTTTCATTTATATCGGTCTAACAGTTTATATTTTATAAGCTTTCAATGTCACATGTTTGAATCATTTTTAAGTTTCATGTAGGTGTCATTGAAGAATTATATATTATTTTCCATCAACATTTTTTACGAAATTCTTTTTATTTTCAATTATTTGTTATAAGATTATTCTATGTATTATGTTTTATTTATTTTGGTCTGGTAATTTTATTTTATAGGCTTTCAAAGTCACATACTTGAAACATTTTGAAGATTAATGTAGGTGGTTTTGAAAGATTAAAAAACATTTTTTATCTTCATTTTTTAGAAAATTATTTTTGAATTAAACTATTTGTTATATGTTTAATCCATGTATTCAATTTCATTTATTTTGGAATTATATTTTATATTTTATTATCTTTTAAAGTCACGTAATTGAAACTGAATCTCACATAGGAAATGCAGAATGTACTACACAGGAAACGGAGAAACATAATCCCAAATCGGAAATGCCGAATGATTTCCAGGGTATGCTCTTTTATAAAAGGGAGCCCTGTGTGAGAGCTTCTATCATAATTTTGACTGTTGTAATGGCCGTACTATTGGATTTTAAATAGAGGATAAATTCGGATGAAAATTTTATTTTTATTTTTATATGTGTTTTGATTATATATATATATATATATGTATATATATATATACAAAATAAAAAAATATTTTTTTTGAAAAAATATATTTTTTTTGTTTAAGGGGAAAGGCGGCATCGCCGATGCTACCTTTCACACATGCCCAAAGGTGGTATTTTTTTTAAAAGTTTTAACCCAGCATGTTTTGAAATTTTTTTAAAAAAACTTATAAAAAATCCTATTGCATGCCCTCCCATGGCTAGTCAAGACAACCATTCCCCCATTTGTGGGTGGGCTATATGGCGGGATGACACAGGTTTAAGGGCTACTTGGTCCATGCCCTATTTTTACATAAAATATTAAAAAATATTCAGACAAATTTTCAAATCTAAAATATATTCATTAAGAATTCTACAAGTGAGGTTTAAATATAGGATCAACTTCTTTTATCATTTTAAAATAATTCCGCATCCTTTTAATATAAATTCCCACTTTCTACTAAAACATTCAAATTGATTGGTTTTATCATCAAAAAATGCTAAAAAATTATTTAAATTTGAATAAAAATATTCACAAAATGTTGGTTTGTTAAATACCCTTACACTTAATCCATGCTTGTACTCAAGAATAAAATCTCAACAAGTAGTTTAATAGGGAACTAATGTTATCAATATTATAATTTTAAAATAATAAAATCAAATGATTATAAATTTTTAATCAAACTTTCAAAATTCACATAAAACAAAAAATTAATTTCTCAATTTTTAAATAAATAATCAATTATGGTATTTTACTTTTTTCCATTAAAAAATCATATAGACTCTCTTCTCATTCATTCATGTTCTTCAATTAATTATTATTAAAGTTGCAAATTGTGATCTACAGCAAAATGGATTATTTTCTCTCATAACTAATGATATATTTTATTTAGAGTTTTGCTCATATAATGAATATATGATCCTTATCCATAGTCTTGTAAAGGAATCAATTTCTCTACATTGTAATGAAAAAAAGGAAGATAAAATCAGGAGGACTTGCAATAAAGGTTCAAATGAATTTGAGGCATATGGTTGGTAGGATTTGATGCTTTTAAAAAGTAAGGCTCAAGAAAGAGGTTTATCTTTTAATAATGAATTATATTAAAACTAAAAGTGTAATTAAATTATCCCCTTTATTTTATAAAAACACCCAAATTCCCTAAAAATTCAAGAAAATGTCATGATCAGTTTAAACATAATGAATTATTTATACACCCTTTGGAAATGTATACTCTTTATTTCATTTCCAAACAATATTTTCATTTTTTTTCTTTTTAGAATTTTATTCTTAGATTCTACCTAACATCCCCCACCTATCATCATATGATATAAATCATAGAACCAGTAATGTTGATTGTTTCTTTTCATAATCCCTACCCATTTTTCTCAATTTTTGGTCATTTTTTTATTTTTTTATTTTTTTTATTCGGGAGGGGAAAATAAGGAAGTATCATAAATGAATCAAGAAACTTACTTTAATCACTCAATAAGAACCCAACATGTTCCCTTAAAATGTTAATCATACCCTCCACCATGATTTCCTTTACCCCCCATGCTTCAACTTTAAAATATCAGGGAAATACCCAGAGTATGGAAGGAATGGATAAAAATGTCTCGAAATATGGCCCATCCATATAAAGTTCCTTCATGGTCTCTATGGGATAAATTATTTAGGTAAATTTTTAATTTTAATGATAAGTGGTTAATCAAAAGAATCCTTAGCCATTATAAATATGATTTTGTACATTCATAGCTTTGACTAGTTCTAATGCATGTTCTTCAATTCTACATGTCCCAAGATAACTCAAGAAATATACTCAAGAATAAGTAAGAATTTCATGATCTAGAATTCCTTTATAGAATGGTAATTATAATTTTGGGCAATAACTCAGGGAAGGATTAATAATAATAAAGCTCTTCAGATAAATTTTAGAAATTTTAATCATGAAAATTGTTTGTGAAATTTCATTTACATGAATCAACTAATTCACACAAATGATGAGTCTTAATTTTATTTTTTTAACATTTTTTCGATTTATATTCATTCAATATTATTGACATTGAAATATAAAACATGGAATCACAATATTAATAAAAAAAATTTAACCATGATAATTCTAGTAAAATATGAATTCAAGAATGGGTATGAAATTTTACATTGAATCTAAAAACATGTTAGGGACAAAAACATAGGGAGTTTAAAACAAAAACACTAAAAATGATCTCCCTTTCCCATGAAACTTGGACTGTATCCTAAATTATTTGAGACTTCCTTATGCCATTATGAACCTAAAAAATATAATTACTCAATTAAGAACATGGTTAATGTAATTAATGCTTAAAATGATTAGAGGGAGTGGGTTGAATATTGTACTTATTCTAGGATAATAAATTGAAATCTAAATTCCATTAAATTAGGTAAAAGGGTATAAATCTGTGTATGATCCCCCAAGTGGGCCCTAAATTTTTACCTCTTCTAAAGGGAATTACAGGATGTTATTAAAAGTCTGATGGTGGATGAATATTCTTCAATTTGAACCACCACATGTGGATTTTTATAGCTTGTTCTTCCTTCTTCTTGGTAAGGAATGATCCATGGATAGATATTACCAAATACCCCCTTCACAATTTAGTATATCTTTCATAGTGGTGTGTGATGAATTATGAATCATCCTATTCTTTGGCTGCTACTTGGGAAAACCCATCTTTCTCTTCCAGTGTTGTATTTTCAAAGGCTACATGAATTTAATAATCAATGTAAAAGTAAACATGTATTTCTACTTGAATAAAATTTTAATTTTTAATAATAAATTTCTCCACATTAATACGAGTATCCTCTTTTCTTATTTCCTCAGGCTCAGCATCTTGTATTTCATGATGGGGATCATCAAATGAATGTTAATTGAAACCAGGGAGCTCAATGTGTTCTTTAGTAGGTTAATTTCCAATATCTTCATCTTTCTCTAAGGAATAATAATTTTTTTTCAAATACAAATAATCAAAACTATAGAGAGTGATTCACATTTCAGTTTGAATAAATCCAATGAAATAGAGTTTTAGAAAATATCAACTCCCTTATTTGATTTTGATAAAGACTATTTTTCAGTGGTGAGTTCTTCTTGATGTATATTCTTAGTGGATGAATGTAGGTAGTCAGACTCCTCTCTCATTACATTAAATTCTAGTACTTGGGTGGTGTCTTTATTCAATGGGGTTGGTACTTCTTCTTTTCATAGAATGGGGAGATCATGAAGTTCCTCACATTCATTCCAAAATTCACCTAGATCATGTTGATCTCTCATATGTATATTAGTAGGCACATATTTATCCACCGCCTCATATCATAAAGAAAATGAATCATCTTCTGGTTAAGGTTTAGGTTTACGTTAAGGTTCATCTGATAATGGTTATAAATATGTAGTTATCCAATACATTTTTCCTTAAATATCCAACAATATTCCCTTAAAATTTTGAATTTTATATTTATGTTTGTGTTTTTTAACTTTCTCCTATAAATATTTTGGGGGGACTTCTTTAAAAGCATTTGGAGGAAATAAAGGAAATCTTCTTGTATCAAGGCCAAATCTTGATAAAATTATGGGATTTACTCCCAGAATTTAGTGAGGTCTCTAGAAAATCCTTTAAAAATGGTTTATCAATCATCTCCTTGATCTCCTTGATAAGGTAATTTAATTCATCCTCATTGGAAATTTGGCTTTGGGCCCTACTTATCTATCTAGTCCACATGGAAACACTATCTTTTATAGATCAGTGGGATTCAAATATTGGTTCATCAAGATATGTGAATTTATTCTGTATAGAATAATAATCATTTGAATTCATCATCGATTGATTTTTGTTTTTATTTTTATAAAAGAGATAAAATCTATCTAAAATTTGAGAATATAAAAGGAAAATAAAATAATGAATGGCTCCCCAATAACAACTCCAGTTTTGAAGCACACCTTTCATGAGGCATGAAAAAGAAAATTATTTTTCTAGTGTAGCACATTGATTAACTAGGGTCATCTCATTTATGGAGCCTTTCACTTGGGTTCACCTACTTATTCTATATCACATAAACAAATTATTTTTTTTGTTTTTTAATTTAAAAGAAAATAATAGAAAATATTTTTGTGTTTTTGATTACATAAATCAATGACATGAAAAATAAGAATTTAAATTAACATGTGAATCAATAGATAATTATGTAAGGAAAAAAAGACTTGGTCTAGGGTTTAGGACGATATTCAATCATTATTCTCCATTAATTGTTTGATTTTTTTTATACTACAAATATGAAATCTCATGTTTGAATTACTATTCTTTGTTTATAATGTTTGAAATCATTGAATTTCAAAGAAATACTAATTAAACCTCCTCTTATAATCATGTTGGATGACCCACCATATTTTATTGTGTGCCATATTCTAGGAATATACTCAATCGATGATGTTTTATCCATTGATCCACTCCAATTCTTTTTTTGAAGAGTTGACCAATGGAGAGAGGGAAAATAAATTTAATCAAACTAATAGAAATAGATTTAGTTTCATGTCATAGGTGGGTAGTCACCAAATCAATGATGTTTGTCTCACTATTCATGACACTCGAATATATTAAAACAATAAGAATTTAATTTATGGAAAATTCAAGAACACATTTTCCTCCCCCTAGTCCATGCCCCGGGGTAAGCCTCTCATTTTTGAGAGTAAGTGATCTCAATGGTGGAAATTGTAAGAAGAGAAGAATATGTGAAATAGAATAATAGAAATAAATAAATTTAAAAATAATGAGATAAGGAAATAGAAGTATAAAATAAAATAAAATTTGGATTAGAGAGAGATAAAAATAAAAAAAATAAGAAACTGATAAAGGAAGTTTATATAATTTATAAATAATGTTTAAATAATAATAATAATTATAATTATTATCATTAAGAGAAGATTTTTAAAAAAATAATAAGGATTAAAATTAAAAATGTTAAAATGATAATAATAATTATTATTATAATAGATTTAATTTTAATTATTATTAGTATAATTGAAGAATAATAATTAGAAGAAGAAAATAAGATGAAAGGAAAAATATTATTTAAAAATGCATGGATTTTATTTTTGTGAAACTGAAATTAAAATTAAATTTAAATTAAACTAAAAAAAATTAATGAAAATAAGAAAAGAAAAATTGAAGAAACATGGGAAGGGAATGGATGGATGCCTCGACCTTGTTGGCTATACAAGTTGGGAAATATGAGAGGAAGAAAATTGGCACACAATACAAAGGAGCTTTCAATCATTGTATTTCATATATTTTTTGGACTACAATTGCCAACAATTTATAGGATTTTAATAAGGAATGAAATGGCCAAATTAAATGCACACATTAATGAAATAAAACATAAACATTAAATGAACATGTGGGGAGAAAAAATGTGGGGGCATTTAATCAACACATGCATTATGAAAAAAAAATAAAATATGTGGAAAATAAATACTTCTTGACATGTGGGTATTATTTTCATTTACAACACACCCATTCAAACCAAAACTAGATTCACCCCAAGAATCATTCTGAGTTTTTTTAATGCATCTTTCAGTAATTTCATTGTGAAAATATCAGCTACCTTTTCCGTAGTATGAAAATATTCCAATTTTATCGTTTTATTTTTCACATGATCCTTGATAAAATGAAAATGAGTATCAATGTGTTTTCTTCTTCCATACAACACCAGCTTTTTTGAAAGTTCAATTTCGGACTTATTATCTACATATATCATTGTGAAACGATCCTGCAGATGATTCATCTCCTTCAGCATATTTCGCAAGCATATTCCTTCACAAACAGTGGATTATGACTCCACGTACTATGATTCACATGTGGTCAAAGAGACCACACATTACTTCCTATAATTCCATGTGAAAACAGTCGATACAAGAAAAAATACATACCCAATGGTGCTTTTTCTTTCATCTTGGTCGCCTCCCTAGTCACTATCTGAGTATCCATGCATATTTGATTTTTTATTTTATGGATAAAAAATAAAAAAATCCATCATTCCTTTAATATACCTGAGGATACGTTTTGCCTCTAGACAGTGTGACTCTTTCTAAGATTCTATATTCCTACAAAAAATACTAACAGAATAGACAATATCTGGCCTTGTGATTGTGAGATACCCTAGACATCCAATTAGACTCTTTAATAGAGTCTAGTTAAAACTTATTACTTCTCCATATTTTGTTAGTTTTAAGCTCATTTCCACATGTGTGTTTACAACATTGCGAGTGGCCATCTTTAATTTTTCAAGAAACTTCTTAGCATTCCTCTTCTAAGACATATATATGCCTCCATGTTGTTGTTTTACTTCTATGCCCAGAAATAATGACATGAGGCCTCTGTTGGTCATCTCGAACTCCTTGAACATGGACTCCTTTAAATCATAGAACATCTGTCAACTATTCCCTGTAAATAGAAAATCATCTACAAACAAGCATTCCAAAAATATATAGCCACGACCATTCTTCTTAGTCTAATTGCATGCTCATATGGGCATTGGGTGAATCCGTTCTCTCGAAATATCTATCAATGAATGCATTCAAAGTACGAGGAGACTACTTCATCCCTTAATGAACTTTATTCAGTCCATCCACTTTGTCTTCCTCCCCTTGAATGACAAAGCCTTTTGGCTGGTCAACATAGACCTCCTCCTCTATAATTCTATTCAGGAATGCAGACTTCACATCCAGCTGGTATATCATCAAAATTTTATGAACAATAATAGATATAATCATCCTCAGAGTGTCAAGGAGATCAATAGGAGTGAATAATTCTTCAAATTCCACCTCGTATATCTATTTGTACCCCTTTGTTATGATCCTTACCTTGTAGCGATCAATTTCACCATTATCATTTCCCATGATCTTGTACACCCATTTGACTGCAATGGTTTTCTGGATACTCTGAAGTGTGTTCAACTCCCATGTGTTGTTTTTCTCTATGTCAAAAAGTTCTTCTTCCATAGACATTCTCTAACATTATTCCCTTGTGGCTACTTGAAATGTAAGAGGCTCATGATATAGATACAGGAAAAAAAGATTTACCTCTTTAATATGGTCATAAATGTCATTATGTTTTTCTTTTTTATAGGCGCCATGGGTAAGGATGAGCTCACTAAATTTTGACTAGATGGAGTCATTTAATGAGTTGTGGAATGTCCTCATGGACTCCTATGAAATAACAAATTACCCAGGGAAGGTGTTGCATGTGTTTTATTCATATGATCATGCCTTTCATCAGGATCTTATTTTTCGATTGGAATAACTTTTTTTGGTTCTTCATCATTCAATTTCCATGAATCGTCCACCCGAAAGACCACATATCTACTCACCACTAATTTATTGGTTAGTGGATTGTTGAGATTACAGTCTTCAGACTCATCACTGTAGCTGATGAAGATGCACTTTTCACCATGATCATCAAGCTTCCATATTATCTCTTCTGGAACTTGATTGTTGGCAAGAAAACCGATGATTGTTAGGTGTGCTATGCTCGGTTGGTAGGCACTCTATGCCTCATGTGGTGTCATGTTTCTGACGCTCTTGGTTGGGTACTAATTGAGCTGATAGGCAGTACATGCCACTACTTCTGCCCAAATGTTCTTTGGTCGGCCTTTCTCTTTTAGCATGGTCCTCATCATATTGAGGATAGTGTGGTTCTTCATTTCTGAAATGCAATTATATTGTGTCGTGTAAGAAGAAGTATATCGTTTCTTGATACGTTGTTCCCTACAAAAAATATTGAAATGCATTTGAAGTGTATTATCCACCTCTTTCAGATCTGAGAACATTGATCCTATAACCACATTCATCTTCAACATGAGCTTTGATCATTTTAATGATCAGAAAAGGAGAATATTTTTCATTGATACAATACTCCCATAGTTTCCTACAAAAATAATCAAAGTTATATAATACCTATTACCTCTAAGTGAGGGAGTTTCATGTGGTCCATAGATATTATTGTGAACCAACTGAAGTTATTCATTTTCCATTCTGGACCCTCTACTTGGGAAGGAGTTCCTTTGTTTCTTGGTGAGTGTACACACCTCAAACACATGATTTGGAACTTCCATTGCCAAAAATCCACGCTCCATGCTTGATGAGGATATATGTTTAAGCTTGCTAAAATGCATAAGTCCAAAGCGCATATTCCATCTCCATGAGTCATTCTTCATGAGTCACAAGAGACAATCCTTAGCCATTATGTTGATATGTAGCAGAAACCTGCGATTCTTTTCCATTTGGACTTGAGGAACAAGTATCCTGTAATCATCCCTTATAGGCAAAAAATAATTCTACATGTGTATAATATACCCCTTCTCAAGGAGTTGGCCAAGAATAATGATATTTTTGTTTCATGTTTGGTACATAATACACATTATATATGTAATTTTTCTCACCAATCTTAAGATAAATTTTAAATTTACCTTTTCCAATCACGAGAACCTTTATTGAGTCAATAAAGCTCACATCACGATGAACTTCTTATTTGAGTTCCACGAACAATTATTTGTTACCACTCATGTGGTTTCTTGCACCCGTTTTGAGATACCACACATCAGGGAATTCACATGACTTTTATTGTTTGAAGAGGAGTGTGGTACCTTCATCTTTTTTTTCATGATGAGATGTTTCATCATAGCTATATTGTTCTTTATGATCCACTATTCTCCAAAAATCAGAGGCATAATGGACAAATTTCATACAGTTGTGACATTAAATGTTCTTTGCATTTCCACATCCACGCATGAATCGACTTCCACCATTCCCTCTTCCGTGAGAGATGATATGATTTTTTTTCTTTTGTTGATGGCTTGGATAATATCCATGCCCTCTTCCTCTTTCACGATGAATGCCTCGTTGAAGGTGGCCATTCTTTTGTTCTTATAGAGTCAAATTGGACGCTAAGGCATGCTCTATTGTTAAACCGACAATATTTTGCATCCTTTTCTCATGCACTTGCAATGACCCTTCATTTCTTCAATGGAAAGTTTCTCCAAATATTTTGATTCTTCGATTTCCACAACCACAGACTCAATCTTGGTTGTGACAGAAGAATGTGATTTATGAATAACTCGATTGTCCTCCACTTTTTCACCATTCATTTTCGAATTTTTAACAATAACAATTAATGTTGAGAAATAATTGGAGATACTCTCACCTTATTTTCTATGTGTCGCTTCAAAATCTGCTCTTAATGGTAGAAGATGTAACTTCTTCACTTGATCAACACCTTTGAATATGGTGGCAAGGGTATCCCAATCTTATTTTCTTGATGTTGCTTCGGAAATATTTTCGAACGTAGATTCATCTAACCCTTGATAGAGTATGAACAACGCCTTGTTGTCTTTCTTTCTTTTATTTTTGTGGAAGTTGTTTTCTTCATTCATGAAAGAGGTTTCTTCATTTTTAGAGGGTACAATATACTCATTGGTGATGATCTACCATAATTCTTGTGACCTGAATAATACCTTCATTTGGATGCACCATCTTTAATAGTTGTCCTTAGATGGCTTTAGAACTTGCGGCTAGATTGCGGCCAACTTTTAAAAAAAAAATTAGAGGAACACGGTAACGACCTTTGATACCAGTTTGTTGGCTATACAAGCTGAGAAATATGAGAGGATAAAAATTGGAACACAACACAAATTAGGTTTCATGCTTTGTATTTCATTTATTTTTTGGACAACAATTACCAAAAATTTATAGGCATTTACGAAGGAATGAAACAACAAAATTAAATGCACACATTAATGAAATAAAACAACCACATTAAATGGACACGCGGGGCAAAAAAAACATAGGTGGAAACACATGTAATTAATACCCCCTGAATGGAAGAAATAAAACAATGGGAAAATAAATGCTTCTTTGACGCGTGGGTTTTGTTTGAATTTCCAGCATACCTTTGGAGGAATCCCTATGTGGGGTTCCATATCTCTTTAGCTAGGAGGGTTATTTCTCCTTTTATTGGAAATGGGAGAGGATCAACCTCCTTTAATCCTATAGGGTTCCCCCGTGAATTGGGGTCTTCATTTTTGAAATCACACCCACATGACCCACAGATGTAAAATACCACATGGATGGAGTCCACATGGTTCAACAATGGAAGCTGGATTTGGCGTGGCATGATAAGATCAGTAGATGCCAGCTCGACAGTAGGAAAGAAGCAGCGGGTGACTGGTGATGCCAAACAGTGAAGCCGCAGTAGAGGCATGGTGAAGGTTGTGGGAAAGAAACCTTGAGAGGCATGGGATGCGATGGTGAAAAACAGTCCACCTTCCTACAGCCTTCATAGGGGTTGGAGGAGCTTTGGTTTTTCTTATGGGGTTCATCATAGGTGCAGCGGTAGTGTAGCTGTAGAAGTGGAAGGTGGTCAGATGAATAATAGGGTTGAGGAGCAGCGGTCTAGTGAACCGAGGTTGTTCTTGAGTTGATCCACTACAACAAAAAAAGGCAAGGGAAGCACCATATTTTATCATCTCTAAGCAAAAAATGTTGATAAATAAGCCCTTTATCAGTGCTAAAATTTTAGCGCAGATACAAGGATTTTTTATTAGTGCTAAAATTTTAGCACATATACATGGATTCTTTATTAGATATTTTCTAGTGCTGATAAAAAGAATTGATAAAGGTTACCCTATGTTAGTGTTATAATTATAGCGCTGATAAGGAATCCCTATATCATTGCTAATATTTTAGTTCTGATACATGGTAACTTTTATCAGCACTAAAAAATCATAGATAAAGATTCCCTTTATGAGGGCTGAAAAAGCACTGGTAAATGCTACCTTTATGAGTGCTAAAAGTTTAATGCTGATAAATGAAGGCTTTTCCAACGCATTTTTAGCACTGATAAAGGGTATCATTATCATTTCTAAAAAATAACTTATAAAACCATATTCCCATATTTTATAAAATAGGTCACATAGTATCCTCTATTTATCACGCCCTAATGCTCTCATGGTATTGTATTCCTGTGACAACCCCCCCCCCAATATTCATGTTGCCGGACCTCTTCCCCCCTACCCCGATCATCACGTTGCTGGACCTCCGCCATCCCCAATCTTCGCATGCACCTCCCCCTCTAGTGGATCCCTAAACCCTACTTCTCCTCATCTCCCTGTGAACCCTTTCGGCTGATCCTCCACCCCCTAGAACACCTCGATCCCCTTCGTCGAATCCTCCTCCACGCAAACCCTACATCTGCTCCACTCCACTCGACCCTACTCCCCGCGAACCCTACTCCAATTCTCATCGGTTGGCGGCTCCTCCTGTGAACCTCCCCCTTTGGCAGTCGTGCCTTCCCCTCCCGACGTAGCCCAGAAGGCTCCCTACTTCTCCACCTCTAAGGTGAATTTCTTTTCTCTTCTTCTGGATTCTCTTCGTGAACATTCTTCTTTGGAAGGATGTGAAAACAATACTGATTCGGTTTTTGTGTTTTCTTGTTATGGTTTTAATATTTAATGGTCATACATAGAACTTTTAGATTACCCTCATGTATTAAGTCATGTTTTATTTGACTATTCTTCTCATTCTTATTAAATATTTTTAAAATCTTTAGTTGAGGAATTGGGGACATGAAATTTCTTCTTCTTTATTATTTTTAAATTGTGGAAATATCATGTTATTTTGTTTCCATTGGATGGATAGTACTAATTAACCTATATACTATAATGAATAACACTAAAAAAATTAAAGTTAATAGGGAGTTTTTCATGTGATTTATGAAGTTGCATAATATTTCTTATATATTTATGGATTTATTGGTGTTGCTGCTAAGTGATTTATTCATGATGTTGTGAAAGAAATTTCTTATAACTAATTATATGTTATAATCAACATTCATTATTTTCTAGTCACTTAAAGTAGTTAATGAATTGTTTGTATTGAAATATGTAATTAAAGTGTCATATTTAAACTATAAATTCTACTTTAATATGACAGAGTGTTTAAGGGGTAGTTTTTAGTGTGAATTTCTTATATGTTTTCCCTTTCATTCTACAATATATGGGGTATTTATCACTATTATTATAAGGGTGATGGTTGATTTATGTGGTTGGGATCATTTGGTGTGGCAATTAATTTAGTATTGATGGATGGATTATTGTGCGGTTATGATAGAAATGATATGGCTATTTACGCAAAAAAGTGGTTTTATGGATTTTAGAATGTTTGTTGTTTTATTTTATGTCATGAAAATTTAGTTGTTATTGGGTGGTGTTATAGTTTCATTTTGGCATGGAATATGTTTGAAATAAATGAAAATAGTAATGGGTGATGGGTTAGAAATGATAAATTACGGTTTTTTAATTGATTAATGATAATGATTGGAATAATTACTTTTAATAAATAGTTAAATATAGAATAAATGTTATTAATGATTAATGAACAGATTATAGTGGGTAGTGATTAAATGATTGGTTTTACATTAAAATGGTAAACAATTGAAATGCATATGGTAAACCTTTTGGAAAGATTTATGTGTGACTATATACTTATTATATTTTCTTATTATTTCTTACACACCACCACTTGAGTAGAGTAACCTGATTGAAAATCTATATGGGTACTTTGGTTCTAAGTGTTTTTCTCAATATCTAGGTTATAGAGGGAACACATATAGAACCACTCCCTCTTCCCTTCTCCCCCTTCACACATAGTATGAATTGTAATGGATCACAATGGGTGTATATATATGACCTATAATGATTTTCAGTTTTGCTGTATATATATTTTTGTTGACATGATTATGTATATTTTGTGTGGATATATAGTGGGGGTTGTTCATTGTAGGAGCAGAGTATGATGTTTAGGTCCTTCATGTTCACGATATCATACTTTGATGAGTATGTGATGTGTGGTTGTGATGTGGATATGGTTTTTATGTGTTTTTGACATTTGTATGTGTGGATATAGGGTTATGAGATTATATATATGGGGTTGAAGAATAAGAAATATTCCTTTAGAGTTTGAGAATGACCATATTAGTGGGGAAGTGGATGTGGGGTATTTATTAATATATATTCTTTTGATATTACACTTAAGATGGAGGTTGGAATTAGACACTCATCAAGATTGAATGGGATGATATGTCAATAATATTTGTAAAAAATTTCATATGGAATAACATGGAAGACCATCTATGACACAAGTGATTATGCCCCCTGTGATTTAAAGTAAGTAACATGAGATTACCAAAAATATTAGGCATGATGATATTGAATGTAGGGAAGAGACCTATGAGTGGTAGATGTACCATTCATGATTATTCTTTTTTTGGACTAGGGTGATTTAAGGGAACTATAATGACTCTAACGTAATTATATTTAATGAATTCCATATTGTAGAGATTATGAGAATCCTTTCTTTACTTATAGAGATGGCTACTAGTTTTCATCCATATGTATTTTGGGTTGGTGAGGTATCAAAGGATGGACTAGTTGAAAATAAAAGGGTTGACCCGATAGTGGAGGATGAGCCATATAAGATGATGTCGTGTGAGTTTTACCATCTATGACACAAGTGATTATCCCCGCAAACCCCTTTGTGTCTAGAAACTATGTTGATTTTGATGGGGGTCTATCCTAGTTCTGTGGATTTCTAAATCATTATTGGAAATGGTTAGGATCTATTAATCTATATTTTTATAAGGAAGTTGTTCTCTTCTAATGTATTTGTATGTCTTGTTTTGTTTATTTGAACCATATATACAAATATTTTAGATTCAAATAGGATGGTGATGAATAAATATTGGATCGATGCTATTCATTTGACAATAGAGTATGATAATAGAGTGAAAGAGTTCATTAAGATTGTAATTGATCATGAAAATGATCCTTCTCAAATCCATTGTCTGTGTTTACGTTTTTGTTAATCTGGACTACTTTCTCCAGAGGAGTTGGAAGAATATTTGATATGTCATAAAATAGATCGGAGTTATAAATGTTCGAATAAACATGGAGAAAAAGATAATGTAGCTACTGGCTGGGATTAAACTACATTTTATGGATTATCAGATATGAATACAAATATGGATAATGAAGAAGACTATATGGAGGATGTGATTATAGATGACAATGATGATGAAGATGTTATTGATGAAATGAAAAATACAATTGAAGATGAACTCCGTGATTGCCCAAATTTTTTTGAGAAGTTAAAGAGTTTTGCAAAGACGCCATTGTATGTTGGTTTCACTAAATATATAGCCTTTTCATCTATACTAATGTTGTATAAATTGAAATCCGGAAATGGATGGAGTTATGTCAGTTTTACGGAACTAATTTCTCTCTCGAATGACATGATCCCGGAAGATAATGAGCTCACAAGCTGGACATATGATGCTAAACGAATGCTACGCACGATGTGTATTATTTATGAATGAATACATGCTTTCCCAAAAGACTGTATATTTTTTCTCAAGGAGAAAAATTACTTAAAGAATGCAGATAGAGTGGTGGTTCTTGATATAAGAAAGATGAATCCAATCCTATGAAATTTGTAAGGTACTATCCAATCATTCCAAGGTTTAGGCGTGTATATGAAAGTGAAGAAACTACAAGACAATTGTGGTGGCATGCAGATAAAATAAATAAAGATTGGAAATTACATCATCCGATCGACTCTCCTTAATGGAAGAAAATTGATCATGAGTATCCTGAATTTGGAAAAGATCCGAGAAACCTTCGTCTTGCATTATCTACAAATGGAGTGAATTATTTTGGTTTTTAAACCAGCACTCACAGTACATGGACTGTTATGTTGGTAAATTCTAACGTGCCACCCTGGTTATGCATGAAGCGGAAATCCATCATGTTATCTATGATTATATGAGTTCCAAAACCACCAGGTAATGATATTGATGTTTATCTGGATCCTTTGATCGATTATTTGATGTTATTGTGGGATTCAGGTGTTATGTTGTATGATACTTATAAAAGTGAATACTTCACATTGAGTGTGATGTTGTATGGGAAAATAAATCATTTCCCTGCTTATGGAAATTTTTCAGGCTATAGAATTAACGGAACTCAGGGGTGTCTCATGTGTGAAGAAGATACAGAATCAATTAGGTTGAAACATTCATTGAAATCTTTGTTTCTAGGACATCGTAGATTTTTACCTTGTCCACATAAGTACCAATCTTGGACGACATCATTCAATGGAAGTTCAAAACAATGCACAACACCGTCACCACTAACAGGTGATTTACTATTTGAGAAAGTAAATGATGTGAACACTATTTTTGGTAAACCATTTTTGAAAAACCTTTTGAAAGTCGGTGTAGATGTCGGAAAAGTCCGTTGTTCCCAAAGGAAGCTCCGGATGCGGGAAGCGAGGTCATATTTGGAGTCGGAAGCCCGTTACGGAGGGCCCGAAAGCCTTGCGCGGAATTTTGGAGAGCCGCGCGCAAAGTCGGAGTGTCGCGCGCAAACCTTTCGGGATGCGCGCAATGCGCTGGGCCGGCGCGCAATTTTGCGCGCCCGTTGCCCGCGCGACTCCCTTGCGCGCCGGGCCCGATTCCGCGCCCGCGAAGGGAATTCCGCGCCCGCGAACCAGATTCCGCGCCCGGGGTTGCCTATAAATATAAGGCGACCCCCGACGTTTTGAAGGTTGCCGGAATTCGAAGAGTCGCTCGTTCGTGCAATCCAACCCCTTCCGCGCGCAATGCCGACCTTCAGGTAACCTCTTTTCTTTCGCGCAAGAAAGCCTCAGGTTTCGCCTTCGCGCGCAATCCCTTTGGCTCCTTTCCTTTGAATAAATTCTTCACCCAAAGGCATTCGCGCGCAAAAGAAGCCTCTTGCGTGCAATTTCCCCCGGGTGCGCGCAATCCAGCCCGATTGCGCGCACCCCCCCTTTTTTAAAGTGGTCATTCGTTAGAGAATGAGTCGTTGCCCCCGCGCGCTATCCGAAGCCCGGTGCGCGCAATCTCAATCATCTGCGTGCAAAGCGCTGGCCCAATTGCACGCCAGCCCGCCCGTTTGCGTACCGACCCACGGTATTGCGCGCCAAACTTCTCTTTTGCACGCAATCCGCCGAGGTCGCCCCCTTTGACCCCCTGAGGGTACCCGCCTGTGTGGCGCCCGATGATTTTCATCCCGGGTGCCTGCACCGTGCGTTGTCTTCCCGTGCGGCCCTCCAGGCTCGCGCGAAGTGACACGGACCCATCGGCAGCACCATACACGTCCAAGCTGCACGACGTTAAACTGCCTAGAATATCGTTCGCGCGACAAGACGTTAAACTGCCAAGCATCTTCGTCCGCGCGACAAGACGTTAAACTGCCAAGCATCTTCGTCCGCGCGACAAGACGTTAAACTGCCAAGCATCTTCGTCCACGCTGCAAGACGTTAAACTGCTAAGTGTTTCATCCAAACATGATGTTAAACTGTACCACGTCCAAGCTGCACGACGTTAAACTGCCTAGCATATCGTCCGCGCGACAAGACGTTAAACTGCCAAGCATCTTCGTCCTCAACACACGATGTTAAACTGTACTTCGTCCGGCAAGACGTTAAACCGTCCGCTTCGTCCTCAACACACGACGTTAAACTGTACTTCTTACGGCAAGACGTTAAACCGTCCGCATCACCTGATCCCGTGCCCCGCACGCAGGGTCCTCCCGGTTTGGATGTGGCCCCCACCCGCTCGTCTCTGCAGGGACGTCGAGATTGGAGTGGTCTTCGCCCACGGGGGTAGAGTGCTACAAACCGAACGAACTACGTGGACTTTGATCCCTGTCTCCTAAACAGGGTACGTAGGAAGCCTCCCTGAGGTTCAAGCCCACCACCTGGTCGTCCCGGTCGTATTCACGTCGGTTCGTCCATCAGTGGACCCCTCCTGGGTTCACACTCGCGTCGATTCACCTATGAATCTGCCCTTGTGGGAGACTGCACATGTGTATCTCCATTGCGCTTCCCCACTGCCTTTTTCTATTTCTCCTTTCAGCGTCCAGCATGACGTGAAACTGTGATCCACCCGGCCGTTCCATCCCCCTCTGTGCGAGGTGGTTCGGTTCAATCCTCCGACCGGCGGCCTCGACCTCTTCGTGAGTCGGCTTGCCGACGTCCAGCATGACGTTAAACTGTATATCCGAACTACGCTGACTTTGATCCGCGCTAACGCGCGGTACGTAGGAAGCCCCTACAGGGTCCAAGCTCTTCACTCCATCATCCATCCTGATCCTTACCCGGGCCGCCACATCCCGGTGGGGTCATGCCATTTCATTCCACTCCACTTCACTCGGGAAGCCGCCCATGTGCTGGCCCCAGCGTCGGAGGTTCCCCGCAAGGGGTTCTGTCATCTGATCCACTTCTCGTGTTGATCAGTCCGATGCCGTCCCCGCTGGACGTTAAACTCGCGGCATACCCCGTGTTAAACATGGGAAGCTGAGGAAAACCTCAGGTAACACAGTTCCCCGCACCCAGCGCGGGATGCCTCAGGCCATCACGCCTTCGAGAAGCCCTATTAGGGATGGAAGGCAGACATGCAGAGTCGCAGTGTTAAGACACGCCCCCAACACCCGGAGCCACCCGGTCTCCTCACTGCAGGTTGCTGCCCCGACCAGACTCCTTGGAGCATCCGGGCGGAAGCAACATAATTAACCGGTGTCCATGAAGATATGGCACCGGGAACGAGATTCACGAGCACGTCTTAAATCTATGAGGGAGACCCGGATTAGGCGACGAGTTCCGAGGAGACGTCCACGGAAGGAGGAGCCGACATCCCATCATCCCGGTTTCGATCAAGGAGCAGACGTCCCTGAATAAGGGACGGATGCCGCCCGCCTTTGGAAAGCGGGACTCCGGGGCCACAAGCCGCGCGCCCATCCCCTCGGGTCGACGGGCGCACGCGCGAACGCGTCCTGGCGGAACAGCGTCGGAACAGAAACCCGATGCACATCCGCACCGAAACAGAAAAATGGTGAACCCGACGTGAATCTCTTCTCCTCAATACGAAGACCGATGGCTTTCAGAGGTTTTGGAAGACCAGCATGCTGCTCGACCGAGCCTTCAACACCGGAGCACGAAACCCGCCAGAGGCTGGGGAAGGGAAATCAGGCACTCCGTCTCACGACGTCGATGGCCTGGGTTCCCCCCACGAAAGGCGTCGCGGCACTAATGGTTGGTTGTCGATTCCTTTTCATTTCAGTGTTAATGGGTTTTTCTCCCTGCTTTCAGGAATCAAGTCGCCCAATCCAGTGCCCGATCGCCACCCGCCCACTGGCGCAGGGGTAGGGGAAACACCGACGCGGCTACTCCGCGCGGTCCCGCCCGTTCCACAGCCGTCCCAACAGCCGCAGCTGCAGGGCAACCACGCCCTCTCTCCCCCTCGAAGGTCATCCAGAGAAGGGTGATCAACAACATGGTGCGGAGATATGAGGAAGAGGGAGTCATCCCCACCAGGGACATGGCTCGCCTAGACCTCGAGGAAGTTGCACCTCGCCACCAACGCCGCCCCCGAGGGCCGCGCAGGGAGGCACCGCTGCCTACCTCGACGTCCAACCGCTTCGGGAGCTTATCCCCGGAGCGCTCCGACAACTCCTTCCCCTATGCGGATGAGGTGGAAGATGTCCGGGACCACCCTATCTGAGATTCGTTCCAGGGATCCGCGATAAGGGCTCCTGTCAGGCCACGGCGACACCGCCGCCAGGCCCCTCAAGTCGAAGAACGGACTCTCCACCTGCCCGCGCCGCTCATCCCGACTCGTTTGTCCCGACGCCAACGTCGGGCACGAGCGGAAGAGGATGCGCACCTTGGGGCCCTAGCGACAGCGGCCGCGTTGGCTCAAGCCACTGCTGGTTCCAGTCACCAGGCCCCTGCGCATCCTGAGCAGGGGAACATCTATGCCCGACCTGGATCGAGGCCCCGACCGCCCCAAAGGCAGGTTGGGTTGACTCTCCCGGTTGCTGGTACAGGCAATATCCACCGCGGACCACCTCGCGGTAGCGCTATTCACCAACAGGGTCTACTCCGCGTGGCCGATCCAAGAGGCATGGGTCACCCCACCTTTCGATCCCGGCCCGGAGGCCTGCCCGGAATCATCTCTCCCCGCGCCCCCTTTGATATCTGTCCCGGTGCTCCTCGCACCTTGGTTTCCAGTCCTCTTGGCCCCAACACCGGTGCGGTCGGAGGACGCCAGGACAGAGATCAGCCATGCCCCGAAGAACCACCCAGGGGCAGGAAGGCGAGGCGTCGACGTCGAGGGAAGAATGTTACGGAATTCCAGAGAGAGATCCGACCGGTTCGTTTCTCTGATACAGAGGCGGAGTATGATTCGGCGATGGAGCCCTCCCCCCGATCCCGCCAGTTAGGGGCAGGGGTAGGAATGCGGCACGTCAGCCTCGTACTTCCCGAGAGCGAGATCGATATGATCCCCACTTCTCTCCGAAGGTATATCCGGAGTAGAGAGGGCCTGGTAGACCCCCAAGGATCAAGCTTGCGGTTGGTACCAGCCCCTCCGGAAGCACCTTCTGCCTCGATCGGAGAAGCCGGAGACTTTTTCTGGGGACCGACGGTCGAACCACGATTTAGTGCACCCTCGGCGAGCACCGACGCTACGGCAGGATGTACGCTCGCCGGCCCGTCCTATCGTGATGTGGTAGCTGGGGCACCGCAACCCTCAGAGGGTGGCCCGGGATATGGAGGCCAATCGGCCTGCTCACCGTATTCACCGCCGGCCAGCCCGTCGGCCCGGCGGCCCGCCTCGGCACCACTACCGGTTCCCCATCCATTCCCATTCATTGAAGAGGACCAAGGAGACCTGGGTCCCGAGTTTGAGTCATGGAGCTTCTGGACCGTCCTTGCAGAGGGCCACTTCCCTGAGAAGTTTTGGCCAGTCGCAGGACCAGACTTTGATGCACCCGAATCGCTCACCCCGGATGAGTTCGAATGCTTCCACCGAACTCTCCGGGAGACTCACTCCCGTCTTCACCGCCTACAAATTCCATATCCCGGGAGTCAAGTACACCTGGAGGATATTGGTGAGCAGTGCCGTCAAATTGACCTGGGCACGCTCCCCGCGGTTCGGCACCCCGGGTCATTTGGGCACCACGAGGCCCTCCAACAACGATGCGTTGAGTGTTTTCAAGTACTCCGCAAGGTTATCGAGGAAGCCACCCCCCACGTGTATATCCGTGGATGGGGGCAGTACGCTGCCCTACGCTTCAGTGCGATTCGCTGACAGCCCAATTCACTGGGTGGCCCTGAGGGTACATCCCCAGGGACAGAAACGGTCAATATGGCTGACCTGTCGGGGCAGGGGAACGGCTTGGAACTTCTCGACGGGGGCTCTCCCCCGAAGACAAGCCGTTGTTGGATCCATCGGCGAGAGTTACTCGTCACCAGAGGAAACTCCTGGGTCTCCCCACACCCACTGAAGCACTGACGTTGAGCCGAAACATCAGCAAAGGTAAAGAGCACGGCGGGGCTATGAAGCCCGCCGACCCATCTGCCTCCACACAGAGGGAGGATGAGGATCCCGAGAAGGCTATGCTACGTCAATAGCTCTCCGAGCAGAAGAAGCTAGTTGACCAGCTCCTCGCCGAGCGCGCTGCAGAGCAGCGGCCTGACTACGGCGATCCTAGGCCAGGACAGCAGGGATAGGAACAACCACCCCTCGATGAGGCTCTCCCGGGCAACCGTGATTACGCCGTGTTCGCCGACAGGGGAGAGGCCATTGCCTATGGCAAGAGGGCACGGTATGTTTCACCACACCCTCCCGAGCGGAGTGACTACCTGAGAGACCTCGCTTGGATTCCTCCCACTGCCCCAAGGGCCGCTCCGCCCGCCATCCCACGAGCTGCCGAGTTTGACGACCCGGTCGACGACCCGATTGAAGGACCGTGCAATGAACTCGTGGTTAGAGATCCTCGCCAGGACTGGAACCCATGTCCGGACGATCCGATGGCGGCACTCATTGCCCGCTTGGAGGCCTTGGAGACTCGGCAAGTGGCGATCCCACCGGACGGCAAGCCATACCCAGCATGGCTGGATGACATGCCGGCACCTCCGGGATTCGGGAATCCCACCTTCGCCCCCTTCAACGGGACTGGAGATCCGCCACAGCATTTGGCCCATTTCAACTCGAGGTGCGGGCCTATGTTGGGAACTACGGCGCAGCAGGAGGCCGCTAAGCTTCGCTGCTTTGTCCAGACACTGGAAGGGCCAGCATTTGTCTGGTACAGCCAGCTCCCCGTCGGGTCGATAACTAGCTGGGAGGACCTTCGTAGACAGTTCCTCTACCAGTTCAGTTCCACGACCCGGAAGACGAGTATCGCAGACCTCTTCAAGTGCAAGTAGAGGCCTGATGAGCGAGTCACGGATTTCGTCACCCGATGGAAGGGTCTCACGTATTCCCTTGACATGCCATTGACTCAGGAGCAGTTGCTGACAATGTGCGTCGGGAACGTTAAGACCGAGTTGGTCCCTTCCCTGATCACTCAGAATTACCCCGGAGGGTTCGGGGACTTCTCAGACAAAGCTCAACGTCTTGAGGAAGCCCTGCAACAGGCCAGTCTAGCACACCCGCTGCCTCCTATGATTCCTGTAAGGAGAGCCAGCAGGGCTGAGCCCGCTGCTGTTGCCCAGATAGAGGCCCCCAGGCCGTTGGAGCTGCTGCCGGTGAGGCCAGCTCCACAGCCTCACAGGAATCCGCCTCCACGGGCTCAGTTCCCGGCCCAGCAGCGGCAGCCTCAGAACCGGCCGGCCCCTCCGCGTAATGTACCGCCACAACCCAGGCGAGATAATCAGGGTCCACCTCCTCGGCAGGCCCCTCCAGCCCCTCGTCAAGACCACGCTCCCAGTGGCCCGCGATACCTGACTTACTCATTTCAGGAGGATCTGGTCCCCGGTTATTTCCGGAGGTCCCTGGAGCAGAGGATTGTGCGACTGCCTGAGTGTTGGAGGCCAGAGGAGGCACATCTCACGGATAACCCCCGCTACTGCCCTTACCATCGGACCCTGGGGCACACCATCCAGCGGTGCTATGTGTTTAAGGATTGGCTCCAAGACCAGATTAACAACAATGTAATCAGGTTGGGACCAGCTCCAGCACAAGTGGTGTCCGTGTTCGTGGGATCAGATGACGATAGTGGCAATGAGGACGAATGGAAGCTGGTCTCCGACCGCGGATCCCAGAAGTATAAAAACTGGATGGCCCGCAAGACGATCATTCGTGCCCATGGAATCATCCGTGCGCGCTTGAATCAGCCTGAGCCCCCAGAATCTGCGGGTGCTGCTTCGGCATCGTCATCCCAGCCTGCCTCTTCCGAGAAGAGCAAACGGCGGCGGCGCAAGAAGAAAGAGCGTGCCCCGCCAGTTCCGCCACTATCCCGCACTCTCGGCGATTTCATGCCCCCGGAGATGGGGGTCCCTCCTCGGATCCGCCCGGCGATGGATGATTCGTCCGATGACAGTGTTGGGTACGCTTCGGTTAATACCGTCGAGCTGGTAAATCCCTTTTCGGTTCCCGACGTTGAAGAACACCAGGTGGACCTCCCTAGTGTCCCCAGTCGTCGCCACCGTCGGAGGAACCGCAACAACAGGAGTCGCCGGGGCACAGCAGTTGGTACCTCCAGCCAGGACGTTCACGCCACTGAGACTAGGCAGCAGGCTCAAAACCGAGCTCAGCGTGCGCAGCCCCCCCATCCGGGGATGACGGATTCGCCTCCGCCACTGTTTGTGGTGTGGGACCAGGCAGAACCGCCTCAGCCGCATCGCGATCAGCTCCGCCCTGCCGCAAGTCCGTCCCGGCCTCCTGACCCCAGTACGGTGACTACTTCCCGGGCTTCAACCAATGAACAGCGGGATGCGCCAAGCACCAGTCGGCCGCCGGTCCAATCAGCAAGGCCTGTCATGCCTCCAACCGCAGAGCAACCTCCTGCAACCAGGCGCTCGCGCTTGGCCAAAAAGTATGATGTCCTGAAGCACTTGGCCGACATCCCAGCAAGGCTCTCCATCCTTGAGGCTCTGCGCATGTCATCTGAGATGTGTGAGGCACTCGCTGAAGCCCTGAAAAGCCCCCTCCAGTTTGAGACAGAGGTTGCGGCTACAGAGGCCTTTCACGCCGAAACGATTGAGGACGCCGAATGTCAGGCAGTTATCTCGTTCTCTGGTAAGGATGAAGACCCTCCTATACAGGGGCACATTCGTCCGCTTTATGTTACTGGCCAGTTCAATGGCCTTGAAGTCCGGCGTTGTCTTGTCGACACGGGGTCCGGGATTTACCTGATTCCAACTCGGACGCTCCGGAGATTGGGGTTGTCTGAGGATGACTTGATCCCCTCCGACCTCAGGATCCAGGGGTACGACCGCACCGATAAAACCCCGGTCGGCAAGATACGCTTGAAGACCCAGTTCGGTGACTTGGTTGCCAACACAGAATTCATGGTAGTCTCTCAAGACACAGCGTACAACGCATTGATGGGCAGGCCATGGCTCCACCTTCACGTGGCGGTTCCCTCATCATACCACCAATGCCTCAAATACTCCCTTAACGGTCGAGTAGGCGTGCTTCAGGGAGATGCCTCTCCTTTTGCCTCACGTGAAGCTCGTTATCTGGACGCGGACTATTACAAGAGCAAGGACAAGCAGATCCTGGCAGGTGAGGTTGAGCATGTCGCTGTTGCAAGTGATCCCTGGGAAAGCTTGGATGACGCTTACGTCCTCCCGATTCAACGGTTCGACGTAGCCGTGGTCTCGACGGCCTGTGAGTCTCCTGATGAGATGACCGCGACCGCCCATGCCAGCACCAGCGGCCCAGCAGGATCTGGTAGCCTCAATGCAGTTTCCAACGCAGTCTCTCCCGTGGACGATCCCTCCCCGAGTGGAGAGGACGTGGAAGATGCACCCCCAGCCTTTGAGGAGGGCGTCTCCGCCACGGTCGATGAGTTAGTACAGGTGAACCTTGGAACCGAAGCAGATCCACGACCCACATTGGTCAGTGCCGCCATGCCCTCTGAGGAGCGGCAGCAGTACGTGGACTTCCTCAGGCAGCACCATGATGTGTTCGCTTGGGGCTATGACGAGATGCCGGGGCTAGATCCTCAGGTAGCCGTCCACCGCATTGGTCTCCTGGAGAACCATCGCGGGTTCAAGCAGCCTCCCAGGAAGATGCACCCATTCCACGGTGCCATGGTTGAGGCCGAAGTTGACAAGCTTATCAAAGCCAACTTCGTGAGGGAAGTTCAGTACCCCAAATGGCTGTCCAACATTGTGCCGGTCAGGAAGAAGAACGGGCAGATCAAAGTCTGCATCGACTTCCGCGATCTCAACCGCCACTGTCCGAAGGATGATTTTCCCCTTCCGGTGACAGAGCTGTTGATTGACGCCACGGCAGGGTTCCAAGCCCTCTCCTTCATGGATGGATACTCCGGATACAACCAAATCCGGATGGCCCCTGAGGATGAGGAGTTCACTGCCTTCAGGGCCCCCCAAGGTATCTTTTGTTACCAGGTCATGCCCTTCGGCCTGAAGAATGCAGGTACCACCTATCAACGGGCGATGCACCGCATATTCAAGCCAATCCTTGGCACACTGGTGGAATGCTACGTCGACGACTTGGTGGTCAAATCGCGCCAGCGTCAGGACCATCTCAAAGATCTTGAGAAAGTGTTCGGCTTCCTCCGGTCTCGCTGCCTGAAGATGAACCCGTTGAAGTGTGCCTTCGGGGTAACCTCCGGAATGTTCCTTGGATTTTTGGTAAGATACCGGGGTATTGAGATCGACCCGGAGAAGATCAGGGCGATTAGCCAGATGCCTCCCCCAGGTAACATCCGGGAACTGCAAGGGTTCCAAGGCCACTTAGCCTATATACGCCGATTCATCGCGAATCTGGCCGGCAAGTGTAAGCCCTTTTCTCGGCTCATGAAGAAAGGTGCCACCTATGTATGGGATAAAGAGTGTCAGACCGCTTTCGAGGAAATCAAGCAGTACCTGCTTCAACCTCCGGTTCTAATGCCACCTGTATCCGGGAAGCCGCTGGTCCTTTATGTGACCGCCCTGGAACGGTCCCTGGGTGCCCTTCTCGCCCAGAAGAACAACGAGGGAACAGAGAATAGTCTCTATTACCTCAGTCGCATGCTCCTCGATGCGGAAGTCAGGTATTCCCCCATCGAGAAGAGCTACCTGGCGCTCGTATTTGCCGTGCAGAAATTACGGCACTACTTGCAGCACCATGAGGTACAGTTGGTTTCTCGGGTAGACCCGTTGAAATATATCCTGAGCCGGCCTATGTTGACTGGCTATCTAGCGCGGTGGGCTGTGATTCTCCAGAAGTTCGACATTAGGTATGTGTCTCAGAAGGCCATCAAAGGGCAAGCATTGGAAGACTTTCTGGCTGCTCACCCGACCTCCGCGGATCAGCCGCTGGATCTAGGCTTTCCTGATGAGGCCATTCTCTCGGTCGATCATGCCGATCCATGCTGGCAGATGCACTTTGACGGTGCCTCTTGAAGCCCCACCGGTAGAAGGCTCGATAATCCTAAGCTCAACAGAGTGGGCTTGGGTATCGTCTTCATTACCCCGGAGCAAGCCGTGATGCCATACTTTTTCCTGTTGTCAGAGGGCTGTACCAACAATGAGGCGGAATACCATGCCCTCATCACCGGCCTCGAGTTAGCTCTCGAGATCGACGTGCCCCATCTGTGTGTGAAAGGGGACTCTGAGCTGGTCGTTAAGCAGATCAATGGCGACTATGTTGTCAGGAAGCCGGAACTTGTGCCGTTGCTGGAGTGCACCCTCCTTCTGATGGTCCAGTTCCCTTCTCGGCCAGAAATTGTCCATATTCCCCGGTCGCAGAACGGTCGAGCAGATGCTTTGGCCAGCCTTGCTGCGTCACTTGCAGAGCCTGAACAGGATAACCTGATCGTCCGCGTGACGCACCGCAGGCTCATCGCTCCCGTTATCCCGGAGGGAGATCGCGGCCCGTTGGTAAGTAATCTCACCACGGTTGCCCCTATGCCCGGAGCCCCGAGTACCCCAGATATGGCAGTCGAACCAGCCCCTGATTGGAGGACGCCTTTGGTTGAGTACCTCCAACATGGTATTCTCCCGTCGGATCGGGCCGAGCGCGAACGAGTTCGACACCGCGCATCGCAGTTTGTCCTCCAGAGCAGTTCCGGCCTGGAGCAGATCCTCTATAGACGCGGATTTGATGGTGTTCTCCTCTGTTGCCTTCATGGAGTTGAGATCCCACGAGTCATGCAAGAGGTTCATGCTGGTTCATGTGGTTCCCATCAGACTGGGCCAATGCTGTCCCACCAGATTCGGAGTTTGGGATACTTCTGGCCCTCCAATATCCATGACTGCATCGAGTATGCCAGGAGGTGCCATGCGTGCCAGGTTCATGCGAACTTTGTGCATCGGCCGCCGAAGCCTCTCCATACCACCAGGTATTCTTGGCCCTTTGCAGTCTGGGGGATGGACGTTGTGGGACCTTACCCGCCGGCGACGGCTCGCCAGTGTCGGTTCATTCTGACCGCCACGGACTTCTTCTCCAAATGGGCAGAGGCGATTCCGCTCAGAGAGGTCAAATCCTGTTCGATCGCTGACTTCGTGACCTCCAACATCATTCATCGATTTGGAGTGCCTCACGCTATCCTCACGGATAACAGAGCCAATTTCCGAGCAGCCGAGTTGAAGAAGTTGTACGCCAAGTACAACATTCGCTCGAACCATATATCTCGCTATCATGCGCAGGCGAATGGACAGATTGAGGCGTTTAACAAAACCCTCTCTAACATTATGCAAAAGATGGTTGGTCATAACAAGAAGAGTTGGTCGGACAAGCTCCCCAATGCCCTCTGGGCTTATCAGACGACGACTCGCAATTCCACCCAGATGACCCCTTATTCCCTGGTGTATGGAGCTGAGGCCGTCCTGCCCATCGAGTGTAACAGCCCGAGATTTTATGAAAAATATTCTTTTTTATTTTACTAATGTCTTGTGTTGTACGCTACACCAAAAGGAGCTTGCACAACACACATCCTTGACTTGCCTTGCATTACACGCAATCGCGACCTTCCTCGATAGCGTGTGTAATACGCAATACCGAGTTTCACTAAACAACGATATGCTATTAAAATATTATTAAAACTAGCTGTTATGAATAGTAATAACCACTTTTTAAAATTCTGTAAATATTATTTTTCAAAATGAACTTCATTTTTGGATTCGGAGTATCGAATTTAGCCTAAGGTGAAATTTTGGTACTTTTCGGATAACTTTCATATTCTGATGAATAGTGAAAATTACTAAATTATAATTAAAAACAACTTTTTTAATCGAAATAATTAATAGTGATAAATCATTAATTTGAGTGGTTTTAAAGTGTATTTAGAATATATTTTTACAATTTAATACAAAGTTGGTCATTGGATGTAATTTCACATTTAAACTAGACATAAACAAGTGTCAATCTTTTGATAGATATTGTTTCTTAAAAACATGCTATTTGTGTTAACAGCGGGATTTAATTATAAATTTAATTAATGCAATTTCTATGTTATGAATTTGGTAAAATAGACTTCATTTTTGAATTCGGAATATGAAATATAGCTTAGGATGAAATTTTGGCATTATTCTGAAAAACATCAATTTTTGATGAATAGTGAAACTACTAAGTGGTAGGTTAAAAACTGAATTGTGTATAAAACTTAATTTTACCGCTTCTGTGAATGGAATTTCGAAAATCCGAGAGACACGGTTAATATCAAGGACTAAAATGTGGTTCAATGAGATGAAAATAATTTTTTGGTGAATAGTAACTTTTTACTTTTTTTACCACGGTTAATAGTAAATAGGGTAACTAAGGGTAAATATGATATTAATATTACCCTAACACATGTCCTAATTCTATTGGACAAGTGTAATTCGACCAAAAACAAACTTAGGAATAAAATATGACCATTTAGGCCCACTTGGATTAGATTAGGACATTTATTATTAATTTATTTAAAGAAGGGTTAAAATAGTTAAAATCAAAGTTTAATAAGTAAATCATTTTTAATATGGGGTTATACATAAGATAAATTCGATTGTAAATATTCATTAGAAAGCTAAAAAGATTTCCTACATGATGATATTTTATTTGTAATTTTTAGACATAAAATAATTTAATTTATTTATGACACAACAATGATGCAGTAATTATCTTATTAATGAAATATTGACATAATTAATGTTATAAACACAAAAATAAATGTAATTTGAGATTTTTTATGAATTACAATAATTTTATAGGTTACTATGATATATTAATGTTGATTTAATTAACTTTGTTTGAACATTTAATTCTTTTATGACTCTCACAAAAATCATATATCAAATAGTGTCAAAATTGACACAAAATAGTTTTTAAATCAAATATTATATTATTAATTGTTATTTTATTCCTAAAAATCTAAGGTTCGGCCAAATGACTTAGATAAGGATATATATATTAATAATAAACAATTTGGGGTTCTTTTGGCATGTTATAGTAAGTTTATTAACAATATTGTGAAAGAAAACAAAAAGACATGGTAAAAGTTCAATTATTTAACTTAGAGTTAAATCTAATTGATAAGGTTAAAATAATATCCTAAACTTGTCTAAATTCTATTGGTTGATAGGATTTCGACCCATACCCACTTTAGCTTCGAAATAAGACCCTTTGGAACCATTATAAACCGATTTTGACTTTAATATAAAATAATATTTTGAGATATTCCTAAGGTGCCCCTCTCCTCCCCTATAAAAGGACACCTCCTCCCCCTCCTCCTCACACCAATTTGAGCACTCAAGCTCGGCCAACCCCTGCCAAAATCTCTTCTCCAGTTCCCTAGCAACATCCTAGAGGTTCTGGTCTTCCTCAAAGACCAATTTTAGTGCCCTAAGTGGAGGTCTCAAAGAGGCGCTTCAAAGAAGAGGTAATTACCGTTACCAATTCTTTCATCTTTATTTCTTCTTCCACTTCTTTTTCTTAGGTTGTTTCATTATGAAGTAATAACATCAGTATCACTCATATACTGATATGTTATTATAAGTATGAAACAACCCTATTTCACCATCTATCCATCCTACGGAAAAAGAAATCACCGCGCGTGCGTACGTACGGAATACCGTCTCCACGCCGTGGTGTAATCTATTTTCCACCACCACCTTACATGGATGGGTATAATGGTGTAAAGAATAACTATACATAGTTATTAAAACATCATATTGATTCTGATATATTGTATAATCCACTCCAATTCAATTCAATATTTATAGAAATGATATCATCGCTCGTGCGTACGTACGGACTACCGTCTCCACGACGCGATGAGATTCATTCTCCATGTTAACCATTTAAGAATGATTATAATGTATATATAAGAAATATATGACATTATAAAGCTACTGGATTTATGTATATATATACATATGTATGTCATCTACTTACTTCCATTTCAAGACAATAAGGAAAGAAAAACAGCGTTCATGCGTACGTACGGACTACCGTCTCCGTGAACAGTGTTTTTCATTTTATTTATCTATCTATTATATATATATATATACTGAATATATATGATATATAAATCATATTTTATATTCTGGAAGTAAGTAAATCATGATATAAGTAATAATGATGTCAAGAACAACAAGTCAAAACACCTACGATAAATGAAACGATTTTACCCAAAACGCTTCTTTAACATGGAATTTACAAAAGAACGGGTAATATAATGTCATAAGTGAACCATATATGATATCATAACAATGAATATGATTCTGTAATAAGTCAATGACATTATTTAAATCATTATACAGGATGTTCGGACATATACGAAGCAAATTGGACCTAAGGTAAGGGAAATATCACAATCTCATTTTTATCCGAGATTGTTTATTCGTAAGTATTTACTGGGGTGTATTCTATCATCCACATCCATGTTCCCTCAATATGTAATATTATTTCCATCCACCTACAATTATTTAAATCCAATTTTACCCTTCTATGAGTTTTTAGTAAAGGATATGAAAGGAATCTTTTTTCGTTTTTCGTACGAGGTACTTTTTGAGTTTTCCGACAAAAGTACGAAGAATGTTTTTTTAACTTATACGGCACGAACGGATTTATACTGTTTTATAAAGCCTTATTTTCATGAAGCTTCCTCTAAAAGATTTCATAACTATTTTCAATAAAATCTCTTTCTTTTAAAATTGCATGATGTTTTGTGAAAAGAAATTGATTTTGAAGAAGAAAGGATATTTTCCTCAAGAATTCAATTCAAGTATTTTATCAAAATTATTTTCCATATAAGATAATAAAGGGTTCTGTTTCTATCCATATTTTTACATTGATTTGACTATGTTGTGATGGAATTATGTTTATGGATTCCTTTATCTTATATGAATGGTTTTATGATGTCATGTTGTTAAAGAATCCCATTTTTATTACATGGGTTATGCAATGATGTATGATTTATGATTTTGTGGCACACATAAGAAAGGATTCATTAAGAGATGGGTGGGACCTATATCTCCCTCCAATGCATTGGGTAAAGATTTTATATCTCATGAGATAGACATGGCTGGAATGGTAGGTTATACCGGTTCAGTGAAACAGGACTGAAACGAGGATTACTCGATTCAGAAAGGGACTTTGTCCACTAAGATAGTCTTGGCAATGAGTCTGGACTAACAAGAAATGATTCTCTATGATTATGTGTGTATTCCACAATGAGTAATGTTTAAAGTTATGATTTCATTTCACTACTATGATTTATCCCATGTTATGAAATTATGCTCTCTTTTGCAGGTTAAGATTTCCAAAAGTGTTATGTTCTTATGAAAATTATGTGATTGATATTTCCTTTGTTTACCCTTACTGAGCATTTGAGCTCACCCTTTTATGTTTTCTTTTCCCCAGGATATAAAGAAAGGTTTTAGGTAAAAAAAAAGGAAGATCTTTATGGGAGATGTTGAAGATCATTCCCCACGATTAGAAGATTATATTCCGAGTTTCCAAAGACACTAAACTATTACGATCCTTGTGTGTGTATTTTTGTTATATACTAAGTATTCCACAAAAGTAATGTAAAGTCTATGTACGTCAGGCTTCGGGTCTCTACAGTTGGTATCAGAGGAAAGGTTTAGTCAACCTTTGGAAACTAGGATGTGAGAACGTTAGTGAGATCCCTAGAGATATTTCTAAGGTATGTCTAGGGATGTCCCTAAGGATAAGTATACGTATAGGTTATAGTAATAGAATTACGCTAACGATCATAGAATTAAACCTAAGATGTTGGATATTGAAGGTACTCCCCCTTTATTATGTTGTTTTCCCTACCATGATTTTTGCCTCTCACACTATTCTTTTTGTGTTTTAGACGATGGCTGGAACCCGAAGGAACCGTGTTGATCAATGCAATGGACAATGCAATGATTGCCCTCCTGAACAAACAAATGTTATGGGAGATGGAGTGCAAAATCTTATTGCTATACTTACACAAGCTATGAATCATTCTGGACTTCCAAATGAGCAGAGAAGGGAACAATATTCTATTGAGTCCTTCATGAGGCAACGTCCACCTTCTTTCAATGGGTCTTCCGATCCACTTGTTGCTGAACAATGGATCAGTACCACTGAAAAGATATTTTCAGTTCTTCAATGTTCTGAACATGATAAAGTCATCTTAGCAGTATATCGTTTGGAAGGTGAAGCTGATCAATGGTGGAATCTTATCAAGAATACGAGGCCAAGAGATGAAATTGAGTCCATGGAATGGGACGAGTTCAAGAACTTGTTTTTCAGTAAGTACTTCCCTCGTATTCTTCGAACAAAGATGGAGAAAGAGTTTCTTGAACTGAAGCAAAGGGACGATGAATCTGTTGGTACCTATGAAGCAAATTTTACAAGACTTGCAAGGTATGCTTCTGGTATTATCATCCAACCTGAAAGTAAAGTTGATCGATTTTTCAGTGGCTTAAAACCAAGTCTTCGAAGGGCATTAGCTATAAGAGACTTCAGTAGCTATGATGAAATTGTGCGTTGTGCTATCAAGGTAGAAATGGAAGTTGGTGTTACATATCCATCTCATGGTTTTGACAAGAAACGAAAGATGGAGTTCAAGGAGAAATCTCAGAATAATGGTGAAAAGAAGATGAATGTTTCCTTATGCACAAAGTGTGGAAAGAAGCATGGTGGAGATTGTCTAAAAGGGACTAGAAAATGTTTTAAGTGTGGAAAAGAAGGTCATCGAGCAGCTGAGTGTCGAAGTAATGGAAAAAGGGTTTCTAATGATGTGAATAAAGCAAACACTGCAGAGAACGCACCGCCAACACTTCAATGCTTCAAGTGCAAGGAAATGGGGCATTATGCTAATAATTGCCCTAATCCAAGGGTTAGTGATGATCAACATGAGCAACCACTGAAGGCAAAGGACAAAGGGAAATCACATGCGATCACTATTGGCAATGTTGAATATGACAATGATGTTGTGGAATGATTAAGTGTTTATGTAATGGGATTCTAAAATAATGTTGTATCATGGAATATTGGAATATTTATGTATTGGTCTAATGTGGTATTCAAAGTGATTGAGATATTATGCGCATAATGAAGGGAAAACGAGAAAATGAAATGTTTAACAGTATTCATGAGCTCATGATTGATATAAGGACTAAGTGATATCATGGTTTGAGTATATAGAATTATGAGGATTTTGGTATGTGGAAAGTGTTAACTTTTAACTGCATTCAAGTTTTCACTAAGGTTCAATGGGTATTCAAGAGAGTACATGATTAAGGCCTTTGAATGTTTGGAATGTGTCCAACAAGATATATCTTATGATATATGGGGATCAACGATGGTATTAAATCTCTGGTAATCGTTTTCACTATGTTATGAGAATGGACTGCAGTATTATGGATAGGACTAAAGATTGGAATGGATTATGTTGGACATAAGTTAGTATTGTTTAAGGATAGAAGTTTTTTCGATATTATTTATGGGATGTTATAGTAATATAGTTTTAGAAAAAGGACAACCTGCAGGACGGGCGACAGCCCATCGCTTCGGACAAGGCTGTGGGAATCGAACCCACAACCGAAGTGCGACTAGCCTTTACCGCCTACCACTGGCCTACAGGAAGTCCCTGTTTAGTAGAAACTAGTTTTATTATATTAAGCAGTATGATATATGAAGTATAAGTCCATTTTAGGAACCATATGTGATTAATCTCACTATAGAATGACTTATGTATATTTAATAACTTTTTCTAACCTTTTGTTTGAGACAGATGGAATGACCCATCATTCTATCACATAATCTGCTAACACTTCACAAATAACAAATTCAACTTCATTTATTTAAGAGATGAAGTAGAAATTGTTCAAGGGACGAACAAAAGTGAGATTGTACCAAAATAAAGTAAGTATTTATTTTAAGCAAATTTTCAACTTTAGGGAAATGATCTTGAAAACCAAAAATGTTGTCCTAGTGATCTTATACCTGATGAATCAGATGGTACCTTATATCGTCACAAATTTATTGATTTGTGATTACTGGCTTTTCCATAGCCATGTTCTCTACCACTCTCCATCAGAACATGATGGTTAGATTTCTCTTCCATATCCATATTTTCACCTATGTGGAAACCCAGTGATTAGTTTATTTGGGTAATCGTTACATTTCATACTTTAGTTTTTAAAGCCAAGTTTTGGTATTCCCTTTTACGATGTGGGTTTCTATTAAAGAAACTTTCTAATAGTAAACCATTTATAACCCCGACGAATTTCGAGGGCGAAATTCATTTTAAGGGGGGTAGAATGTAACAGCCCGAGATTTTATGAAAAATATTCTTTTTTATTTTACTAATGTCTTGTGTTGTACGCTACACCAAAAGGATCTTGCACAACACACATCCTTGACTTGCCTTGCATTACACGCAATCGCGACCTTCCTCGATAGCGTGTATAATACGCAATACCGAGTTTCACTAAACAACGATATGCTATTAAAATATTATTAAAACTAGCCGTTATAAATAGTAATAACCACTTTTTAAAATTCTGTAAATCTTATTTTTCAAAATGAACTTCATTTTTGGATTCGGAGTATCGAATTTAGCCTAAGGTGAAATTTTGGTACTTTTCGGATAACTTTCATATTCTGATGAATAGTGAAAATTACTAAATTATAATTAAAAACAACTTTTTTAATCGAAATAATTAATAGTGAAAAATCATTAATTTGAGTGGTTTTAAAGTGTATTTAGAATATATTTTTACAATTTAATACAAAGTTGGTCATTGGATGTAATTTCACATTTAAACTAGACATAAACAAGTGTCAATCTTTTGATAGATATTGTTTCTTAAAAACACGCTATTTGTGTTAACAGCGGGATTTAATTATAAATTTAATTAATGCAATTTCTATGTTATGAATTTGGTAAAATAGACTTCATTTTTGAATTCGGAATATGAAATATAGCTTAGGATGAAATTTTGGCATTATTCTGAAAAACATCAATTTTTGATGAATAGTGAAACTACTAAGTGGTAGGTTAAAAACTGAATTTTGTATAAAACTTAATTTTACCGCTTCTGTGAATGGAATTTCGAAAATCCGAGAGACACGGTTAATATCAAGGACTAAAATGTGGTTCAATGAGATGAAAATAATTTTTTGGTGAATAGTAACTTTTTACTTTTTTTACCACGGTTAATAGTAAATAGGGTAACTAAGGGTAAATATGATATTAATATTACCCTAACACATGTCCTAATTCTATTGGACAAGTGTAATTCGACCAAAAACAAACTTAGGAATAAAATATGACCATTTAGGCCCACTTGGATTAGATTAGGACATTTATTATTAATTTATTTAAAGAAGGGTTAAAATAGTTAAAATCAAAGTTTAATAAGTAAATCATTTTTAATATGGGGTTATACATAAGATAAATTCGATTGTAAATATTCATTAGAAAGCTAAAAAGATTTCCTACATGATGATATTTTATTTGTAATTTTTAGACATAAAATAATTTAATTTATTTATGACACAACAATGATGCAGTAATTATCTTATTAATGAAATATTGACATAATTAATGTTATAAACACAAAAATAAATGTAATTTGAGATTTTTTATGAATTACAATAATTTTATAGGTTACTATGATATATTAATGTTGATTTAATTAACTTGGTTTGAACATTTAATTCTTTTATGACTCTCACAAAAATCATATATCAAATAGTGTCAAAATTGACACAAAATAGTTTTTAAAACAAATATTATATTATTAATTGTTATTTTATTCCTAAAAATCTAAGGTTCGGCCAAATGACTTAGATAAGGATATATATATTAATAATAAACAATTTGGGGTTCGTTTGGCATGTTATAGTAAGTTTATTAACAATATTGTGAAAGAAAACAAAAAGACATGGTAAAAGTTAAATTATTTAACTTAGAGTTAAATCTAATTGATAAGGTTAAAATAATATCCTAAACTTGTCTAAATTCTATTGGTTGATAGGCTTTCGACCCATACCCACTTTAGCTTCGAAATAAGACCCTTTGGAACCATTATAAACCGATTTTGACTTTAATATAAAATAATATTTTGAGATATTCCTAAGGTGCCCCTCTCCTCCCCTATAAAAGGACACCTCCTCCCCCTCCTCCTCACACCAATTTGAGCACTCAAGCTCGGCCAACCCCTGCCAAAATCTCTTCTCCAGTTCCCTAGAAACATCCTAGAGGTTCTGGTCTTCCTCAAAGACCAATTTTAGTGCCCTAAGAGGAGGTCTCAAAGAGGCGCTTCAAAGAAGAGGTAATTACCGTTACCAATTCTTTCATCTTTATTTCTTCTTCCACTTCTTTTTCTTAGGTTGTTTCATTATGAAGTAATAACATCAGTATCACTCATATACTGATATGTTATTATAATTATGAAACAACCCTATTTCACCATCTATCCATCCTACGGAAAAAGAAATCACCGCGCGTGCGTACGTACGGAATACCGTCTCCACGCCGTGGTGTAATCTATTTTCCACCACCACCTTACATGGATGGGTATAATGGTGTAAAGAATAACTATACATAGTTATTACAACATCATATTGATTCTGATATATTGTATAATCCACTCCAATTCAATTCAATATTTATAGAAATGATATCATCGCTCGTGCGTACGTACGGACTACCGTCTCCATGACGCGATGAGATTCATTCTCCATGTTTACCATTTAAGAATGATTATAATGTATATATAAGAAATATATGACATTATAAAGCTACTGGATTTATGTATATATATACATATGTATGTCATCTACTTACTTCCATTTCAAGACAATAAGGAAAGAAAAACAGCGTTCATGCGTACGTACGGACTACCGTCTCCATGAACAGTGTTTTTCATTTTATTTATCTATCTATTATATATATATATATACTGAATATATATGATATATAAATCATATTTTATATTTTGGAAGTAAGTAAATCATGATATAAGTAATAATGATGTCAAGAACAACAAGTCAAAACACCTACGATAAATGAAACGATTTTACCCAAAACGCTTCTTTAACATGGAATTTACAAAAGAACGGGTAATATAATGTCATAAGTGAACCATATATGATATCATAACAATGAATATGATTCTGTAATAAGTCAATGACATTATTTAAATCATTATACAGGAGGTTCGGACATATACGAAGCAAATTGGACCTAAGGTAAGGGAAATATCACAATCTCATTTTTATCCGAGATTGTTTATTCGTAAGTATTTACTGGGGTGTATTCTATCATCCACATCCATGTTCCCTCAATATGTAATATTATTTCCATCCACCTACAATTGTTTAAATCCAATTTTACCCTTCTATGAGTTTTTAGTAAAGGATATGAAAGGAATCTTTTTTCTTTTTTCGTACGAGGTACTTTTTGACTTTTCCGACAAAAGTACGAAGAATGTTTTTTTAACTTATACGGCATGAACGGATTTATACTGTTTTATAAAGCCTTATTTTCATGAAGCTTCCTCTAAAAGATTTCATGACTATTTTCAATAAAATCTCTTTCTTTTAAAATTGCATGATGTTTTGTGAAAAGAAATTGATTTTGAAGAAGAAAGGATATTTTCCTCAAGAATTCAATTCAAGTATTTTATCAAAATTATTTTCCATATAAGATAATAAAGGGTTATGTTTCTATCCATATTTTTACATTGATTTGACTATGTTGTGATGGAATTATGTTTATGGATTCCTTTATCTTATATGAATGGTTTTATGATGTCATGTTGTTTAAGAATCCCATTTTTATTACATGGGTTATGCAATGATGTATGATTTATGATTTTGTGGCACACATAAGAAAGGATTCATTAAGAGATGGGTGGGACCTATATCTCCCTCCAATGCATTGGGTAAAGATTTTATATCTCATGAGATAGACATGGCTGGAATGGTAGGTTATACCGGTTCAGTGAAACAGGACTGAAACGAGGATTACTCGATTCAGAAAGGGACTTTGTCCACTAAGATAGTCTTGGCAATGAGTCTGGACTAACAAGAAATGATTCTCTATGATTATGTGTGTATTCCACAATGAGTAATGTTTAAAGTTATGATTTCATTTCACTACTATGATTTATCCCATGTTATGAAATTATGCTCTCTTTTGCAGGTTAAGATTTCCAAAAATGTTATGTTCTTATGAAAATTATGTGATTGATATTTCCTTTGTTTACCCTTACTGAGCATTTGAGATCACCCTTTTATGTTTTCTTTTCCCCAGGATATAAAGAAAGGTTTTAGGTAAAAAAAAAGGAAGATCTTTATGGGAGATGTTGAAGATCTTTCCCCACGATTAGAAGATTATACTCCGAGTTTCCAAAGACACTAAACTATTACGATCCTTGTGTGTGTATTTTTGTTATATACTAAGTATTCCGCAAAAGTAATGTAAAGTCTATGTACGTCAGGCTTCGGGTCTCTACATCGAGATCCAGTTACTGTCCTTGCGCACTGCGGTCTACGACCAGCAAGCGCCAGACAGAGCTGCTGAAGCCCGTCTAGTCGATTTGGAAGCACTGGATGAGAATAGACTTCGCGCTTTGCACAACTTGGAGAGGCATCAAAGCAGAATGGCTCGAACTTTCAATAAGAAGGTTTGCCTCCGCTCCTTCCTGCAGGGTGACCTAGTGCTGGCCCTAAGAGCGCCAATGATCCCAGGCAGGAAGCCACCCATGTTGGAGCCCAAGTGGGAGGGACCTCTTGTCGTCCACAAAGTCTATCCCAATGGCGCGTACTCCCTAGCATCTATGGATGGTGAGTGTGTCACTCCTCCCACCAACACTAGGTTCCTCAAGCAGTACTTTGCCTGAGTGCACTACGTCCAAGCTGCACGACGTTAAACTGCCTAGCACATCGTCCGCGCTGCAAGATGTTAAACTGCCAAGTGTTCCGTCCAACATGACGTTAAACTGTACCTCGTCCGCGCGTCAAGACGTTAAACTTCCAAGCATCTTCGTCCAACACGACGTTAAACTGTACTTCGTCCCGCACGACGTTAAACTGCAGTTCGTCCCGCACGACGTTAAACTGCATTTGTCCCGCATGACGCTAAACTGCACCACGTCCGAGCTACAAGACGTTAAACTGTTCAGCATTCATCCTGCATGACGTTAAACTGCCCCTCAAGAACTACGTATGGCTTGATTCCCATCCTTATGGGATACGTAGGACCGCCTGGACGCTTGTGTCTCAGGTCCAGCCCCGTCTCTTGGTTGATCACGGGGATCTGCCATCTTTTGGTTTCTCTCAGGGTGAGTCCTCCGACCCTTTCCGGTGATCTGTTAACATGTTTTGGGTACTCAGGTCTATGACCCATGGCGTCGGATTCAATCCCGACAAGTCCTGTGTTTCTTGTCGAGCCTCGCGCTTCCTCTTGTTCGAGCCTTCACTCAAAGGGATCCTCGTTAACGGTTTGGGTACGATGCCTCAGTGCTCTCCTACCGCTCCGGGTCGATTTACCGGCGGGTCCTGGGCTGCAAATCGATATGAATCCTACGCTTGAGCGGTTGATGCTCGTTTTCTTGCCCCGTCCTAGGCTGACGCGATCGGATGTTGTGTTGCGAATATGGTCAGCGACATCCTTGATCGCCATGTCGGCTCTTTCAGGCTCCGAACATTGGTTGCGCGGTTCTCATCACACTCCGCCTTTGTGCGTTGTAGTGGAATCTCGACACTCTCTTCATACTGACCTTCAGTACACCTTTACACGTTAGGCAGGCCAACCAGGGTAATGGTGTCTGTCGAGGCTCCCACGATCTGAGCACCAAGGATATATGCTGATGTCCTCCCTAAGGGCCATGTGTAGCTGGACCCTCGTCCCTATAAGGAGGAAGGAGTCGCCCGAACAATCGTGTTCTGGGCCCAGTATAACTGGAGGCTGGCATCTCTGCCCCTCGGGTGATGGACATACGCAGGCCCCTATCCCAGGATCATTCTCCTGGAATCGTGCGTGACCGCAAGGCTGGGTATGTTCCCACCTCCGCTGGGTCCGCCATATCGCAATAAGCGGATTTCTCCATGGTCCGAACCACACGAACTTAAACTGTGTTGTCCGGTCCTACCACACGACCGTAAACTGTGATCGTCTTGGCCACCCGACGAGAAACGGCACTGCACCGTGATGATCTCCTCAGGGGACACTCACGTTGGGAGCTGGTTAATAACCATGCCATTTATCAATGCCTTTCATGGCTTGATTATTGTAGCAACTCTAGGGATTCCCTAATCACTGGCATGTCGCTGCACAAAGAAAAACCATCCACCTTTAAGGACAAACAAGAAATATCAAATACCGCTTCTTCTGTGTGCGAGGGTCAGACCCGCACCCTTCCCCGCGCTGGTGCCCGACTGTGTTGCGCCGCGCTTCCAGAACTACGTGTGGCTTTATTCCCATCCTTATGGGATACGTAGGAACGCCCGGATGTTTGAAACTTCGGGTCCAGCCCCCACCTCTTAAATATTCCCCCTTCTCTTGGGAATCCGCCGCCTTCGAGTCACCCTCAAGGCATGTCCCTCGACCCCTTGCAGTGGTCCACCGGTGTCAAGAGTACTCTGGTTTATTTCCAGGAGGGTCAGGTTCATCTCGGTCAGGTTCCTTCCACTTTTCAGGCTTCGTGCTCCCTTTCATTCGGACCCATCGCCTACGCCCTGGGTGGAGCCCCCGTGAGCGGTTTGGACACAATGCCTCAGTGCTCTCCCACCGACTCGGGCTGGTGCCCCCAAGGGCCTCGGGCAGCAAATCGATATGAATCCTGCACTTGAGCAGTTGATGCTCGTTTGCTGCCTCATTCCATCAGCGGTCAGTGCGATATTGATGCTTCTTTTCCGGCACGGTCGGCAGTACTCTTATATCGTCACGCCGGTGCACCCAGTCCTTGAGTGAATGGCTGCGTGATTCACATTACATTTTCCACCTCCCATTCTGTCCAGGCAAAATCTCGGCACTCTTGACACTATCCCTCAGTGCATCTTTGCATATCCAGGGGATGGGACCACGATGTGGCGTGCTTTGAGGTTCTTATGGTCCGAGCTCTAAGACCTTAAACTAAGATCTTCCCCTTATGGTCCGAGCTCTAAGACCTTAAACTAAGATCTGTCCCTATGGTCCGAGCTCTACGCCTTTAAACTAAGATCTCCCTAATCGGGGTTCTACGTCCTGCTTGACATTAAACTGCACTTTCAGAACTACGTGTGGCTTGATCTCCAGCCTGATGGAGTACGTAGGAACGCTCGGGCATCTCGACTCGGGTCCAGCCTCAGGGATCGCTAAGTCCCTCCCCTCCTCGTCGCCGGCCGTCTGGCCTGGCTTCTGGTAGAGTGGTGCGATTGTGGTATTTTCCCCGATTCAGCTCGGGATTCCCCATTGCAATGATGGGAAGCGACAGTTTCCTCGTCAAAGAGGTTCTGTCTGAGAATTGGGGTGATTCACGGCCAGATTAGTGCATCCGCCTAATACGCTTTCCCCATGGTGGCGCAATTTTGAGAGCGTTGGATTCTGTCCGAACAAATCGTCACTTCGCCCCACGCTTCGCATGCCCTGTTGATCTGGATTTCCACCCTTGTGCCTGAAGGAACCCCCAAAGCGGCATTGATGATGACATGTGATCCGCCTCCTGCAATATGAATGATGACCTTCGGTCCGTCTATCGCAGTAGTATGGTCGATTGATCCATTGTCCGCTTGCCGTCTTGGGCATTTCCTGGAAGGCCGACCGTTGTGGATTTCTGAATCCAGGACACGCGATTCACCCTTTCTCATTTTCCTATGTTAGGATAAAATCTCAACGCCCATAGCGTTGTCCCTCTCGTGTGTCGAAATAAGTTGGGGGGATGATACATTGATTAGGCTTGAGGTCTCCTTTCCTAGGAATGATCTCCCTCTTTTCTTTAGAGATCCAGGCCCAATTACAGATGCCTGAAGCTTGGTTAATGCTCCCGTGAGACAATGAATTGTGGTTGAGCATGTTAAGCCAAAAGATGCAGATAAATATGGTGATTCATACAAATGGATTGAAATATTTAGTAGCAGAAGCAAAATGTTTTGGGAATGGCAAAAACAAAGCCCCTAGGGATTAGCGTGCTGGATAAGTCTTTCCAACGCCGCTACGCTTTGGCTGGTGGCCTCCAGAGCTGCTTATCGCTCTCTGCGTGCCCTCTCTTCGTCGGCGGTCGCAGCACGCAGTTCTTCGATCCTGGCCTGTGCACGCTCCCGCTCGACTTGAAGTGTGACCATCTGTTGGCCCGCCTCCGTCAGTTGTACCTGGGCGTCAACCAGCTGGGCCGCTAGTTGCTCCACAAGCTCAGTGCACGCTGCGACGAAGGCCTCCTTCTCTTCCGCCTACCCTTCGAGGCGCCGGACTTCCTGCTCCGCCACGAGGAGCGCCCGCGTGCTCTCTGACATGTCCCGACTTTGTGCGACGTCGGCACGCTGGCGACTCTCGCGCATCTTTTCGGCCATGAAATCACGGACCGTCAGATGGAGGCGTTGAGCATCAGCTCCCCGGCACACAGGAAGCGCAGCCAGGTTTGAAGCGATCCCATGCGCCCCAGCCACTCCGATGAGGGTCGCTTGAGGAAGCGCTGGATGCACTTCCACCCCCTGCGGCGCGTTATCCGGCTCTCCTCGACCGCCTCCGCGTCCGAGTCGTCCATCTCCTCGGGGTCGGCAGGCCGGTAGGCAGGGAAGGCAGCCAGCAGGTCTGCTGCAGGGTCCGCCCCTGGGGTGTCCTCACGAGGGATAGGTTCCCCAACATCTGGGCGAACTTCTTCTCCCGCCCCAGCGGCGTTGACACCCTCGTCAGCCCCCGACCTCTCTCCGATGCCAGCACCGCCGGCGTCCGCAGCCCCTTGATCAGCAGTTGGTGGGGCCGGCTCGGTTTGGGAAGTCTGTTCCGGAGCAGGCGGCAGGTCTGCCACCGGTCCACTCGTGGATGGCCCAGGTTCGGCAGCCCGACGAGCCTCCAGTGTTGAGATCACTGTGCAGGGCATGCCGTGGTTAGTCACGGATCGTCAACGGCAAGCACCGACAGTAAGGTAAGGAGACTTACTGGAATCCAAGGCGTCATCTTCCGCGGTCCCGGCCACCGCGGGAGCAATTGCAGCAGGGGACCCCTCAGCGCTTGTCAATTCAATGATGGGCGTCTGGCCCCCGCCTTGTCCTACTGGCGCCTCTCCTACTCCTGCCGAGGATGCCTGACCAGCATCCGTGCACTCCTGAGAAAGGTGGAGAAATGGGTTAGAAGCTGCATAAGAGAATGGATTAAGCAGGCTGAGTAGGGATAGAAGCGGACCTCGAGGAGCTCAGTGATGTCAATATTGCCAGAGCCGGCCACCTCACCGCTCTCCCGCGGGCTCCCCCGATGGGACCTTCCCTCGGAGCCTTCATCCTCCCCCGTCTCCTCCTCTTCCTCGGAGTCGTTGTTACTGTCATCTTCCTCCGGCGGCATCTGTTCTGGAGCAGGCTCTAGACCGAGCATCACCTTCACCAGAAGGGACGGCTCCGCACGCTGACCACGTTGGTGCGCGTACTCGTTCATGGCCGTCAGATACGCATACCGCCGGTGGAAGTTCACCCTGTCGGTGATCTGGAGGCGCCCGACCTCTGGCAGATGGATTCCTTCTCTGAGTATCTTTCGCCAGATGTCTTCGGTCCCCAGTGAATTCCGCAGGGTCATCCAGGCCGACCACAGCGCTGGGAAGACTGCATCGTGGGAGGGTTCGAGCAGACGCCTTACCTGCTTCCCGGGCCGCTCTTCGACCACCGCACGTGCCCCCTCTCTGGGCGCCGAGGTCGTAGCGGCAGCCTGCGATGTGCCCGCCGCCGAAGTCCCTGCTCGCGCCGGCTCCACTGCTTGGCGCGCCTCCATTCTCCCCCGCGTGACGGCGCCTCGCCTCCTCCCTTGACGCCCGGTCTCCGCACGGGTGACCTCGAGTCGCCGAACTGGTTTCCGTAGAAGCCCCTCGGGGTACGCGATGGCCCAGTGTTCAGCGTACTCGGTTTCCAAGCCTGCGTCCACCCCGGTAGGAGGGAGAGTGATGACGTCGCCGGAGCCGAAAGCGGCGAACATCAGCCACATCTGGCGAAGGACGCAAGGGTTTGTCTCCTCCCGAACAGCAGTGAATACCCTCTTCGGCATCCGTTGAAGGCACCCGAACTGCCTGGCAAACCGGGTTGGCACGTAAGGCTCGCAGATCACCTTCCCGTCGATCCGAGCCACGAGCACCCCGCCCCGCATGTTCAGGAAGTATTCGTGCTGCTCCAGCGGACCCTGCCCATTGTCGATCATTTGGCCAACGAGAGTGGGGAACGGGATGAAGTTGAAATTGGCGTGATTGCCAATCCGAATCCTCACGCCCTCCTCATTTAGGGTCATCGGAGTGACCCCCGCGATGTTCAGCAGGGAGGGTCGCAGGCCGTTGCCCGGAGGAAAGACGGCGTTTGGAAACGTGTACCCACCAAGGTGAGCAGCCACCCAGCCGTGGAAGAATTGAAAGGGCCCACAGATCCTTCGTGGCGACCCCCCTCGCGAGATGCGTCCCAGGATGGCATACAGCTTCGCCAGCACTGGGACCCCGAGGTTGTATCTTTTGTTGGCGTCCATGGCGCCCGCCATCGCCAGTGTCGCTGGGCGGACTCCCATTCTCGCATCCCACACTGGAAGGAGCCACCCACTCAGAAAGGCGGCCTGGAACGCCGCGTACCAGACATTTGGGTCCCGGGCCTAGATGACGCGGTACCCCCATGAGCGGTAGTCACCCGTCTCCAGGACCCGCCAGTACGACCCGTTCTGGCTCCTCTGAGCCGCGGTCGGGCACCGCTTCCCCCTTCCTGGCATCTTGACCGCGGGGTCATGCTCCAAGAACTGTCTGAACCACTCCTTGTAGGCTATGTCCTTGTGGAAGTCCTTGATCCCGAGCCGCTACATAGCCAGGTCAAGCAGATGCCATGTCAGAATGGGAGTCCGTGACCTGTCTTCCCAGATGTTCTTCGGAGGCAGGAACTCATCGTATTGGTAACCCTCCAGCGGGATACCTCCGATGCAGTGGATGTCCCAGAGGCCGATGCTAACCTCCCCATGGTGAAGATGGAAGGTGTTGGTATCCGGGGACCAGCGGGTGAACAGCTCCGGCCCGAGCTCGGACTGCTGGTAGAAGTGGAACTGCGACGTCCACACCGCCTCAAACAGGCCGATGTACCGCAGCTCCTCCACGAAGTGATCGCAAGTGTGGCGTACCCAGAACGCCCAGGCCCACTCACTGGTGAAATTGCCCCCAGACCGCAAGTCCCAGTCCTTCAGCCAGCCCTTGGTGTCGTCAGTGACACTCTGGCGATATGTGCTCGAGTAGAGGGCTGGAGAGTTCTCCGCAGTAGGCTCACTTCCGACGATGGTTCGCGTCCTCGGGTTCAGGACATAAACATCTAAGTGTCTGGTCTCCCTGGCAGGATTCCCATTGTTGGTGATGTTATAGCGGGGAAGCTTGTCCTCCCGAGTCACCGAGGTCCGTGGCGCATCAACCTCGAACCCTGGCACCAGAACCTCATCTAGGATGCCAAAGTTCCAGAGCGGCAGGTTGTCCGACAGCGGATATGTCTTCTGGGCCGGCGTCAGCAAGTCGAACAAGGATTGATTGTTGGAAACAATCTCCTTGGCTCCGTAGACCTCCTCGTTCATCGCCATCTCAGCTCTGCGAGTGGCGGCATCCCCCTCATTCCCTTGATTCGCGGCCATCTCAGAAGCTCCGGGAGTCGTGCGGGTTAAGGGATGAAGCGTGCGAAATCGGACGAGGCTGGTAGAGAAATTTGGGAGTTGGCGCGCAATCCTAATGGACGGCGCGCAATCGGGAAGTCTGTCGCGTAAAACCCCGGGTATTCGCGCAAAGGCAGGCCGAAATCCGGAAAGTTTTGCGCGACGAATGGGTGAATTCCGCGCCGGAAAGGGCAATTTCGCGCACGAGAGCTCGAATGACTATCGCGCGGAAGGCCGGTGTACGGTGCGGGGGACCCAGGGCCCCTATTTATAGGCGAGGCCGGGTGTCCGCGCTGCGCGGAAAGCACTTTGCGCGACCGGGACAGCGAATTTCGCGCCCGACACCCTTTTTGCGCGCCACAGTCCCGCGCCACCCAGGACTTCGGCATTCCGGCGTCTCCCTCGGAACCCGATCATTGCGACCTCTCGCCGATCAGATTCTGAGGGGGGGCTTTTGTAGACGCCGGAAAAGTCCGTTGTTCCCAAACGAAGCTCCGGATGCGAGAAGCGAGGTCATATTTGGAGTCGGAAGCCCGTTACAGAGGGCCCGGAAGCCTTGCGCGTAATTTTGGAGGGCCGCGCGCAAAGTCGGAGTGCCGCGCGCAAACCTCCCGGGATGCGCGCAATGCGCTGGGCCGACGTGCAATTTTGCGTGCCCGTTGCCCGCGCGACTCCCTTGCGCGCCGGGCCCGATTCCGCGCCCGCGAAGGGAATTCCGCACCCGCGAACCGGATTCCGCGCCCGGGGTTGCCTATAAATATAAGGCGACCCCCGACGTTTTGATGGTTACCGGAATTCGAAGAGTCACTCGTTCGCGCAATCCAACCCCTTCCGCGCGCAATGCCGACCTTCAGGTAACCTATTTTCTTTCGCGCAAGAAAGCCTCGGGGTTCGCCTTCGCGCACAATCCCTTTGGCTCCTTTCCTTTGAATAAATTCTTCACCCAAAGGCATTCGCGCGCAAAAGAAGCCTCTTGCACGCAATTGCCCCCGGGTGCGCGCAATCCAGCCCGATTGCGCGCACCCCCCCTTTTTTAAAGTGGCCATTCGTTAGAGAATGAGCCGTTGCCCCCGCGCGCTATCCGAAGCCCGGTGCGCGCAATCTCAATCATCTACGTGCAAAGCGCTGGCCCAATTGCGCGCCAGCCCGCCCGTTTGCGCGCCGACCCGCGATATTGCGCGCCAAACTTTTCTTTTGCGCGCAATCCGCCGAGGTCGCCCCCTTTGACCCCCTGAGGGTACCCGCCTGCGTGGCGCCCGATGATTTTCATCCCGGGTGCCCGCACCGTGCGTTGTCTTCCCGTGCGGCCCTCCAGGCTCGCGCCAAGTGACACGGACCCATCGGCGGCACCATACACGTCCAAGCTGCACGACGTTAAACTGCCTAGCATATCGTCCGCGCGACAAGACGTTAAACTACCAAGCATCTTCGTCCGCGCGACAAGACGTTAAACTGCCAAGCATCTTCGTCCGCGCGACAAGACGTTAAACTGCCAAGAATCTTCGTCCGCGCTGCAAGACATTAAACTGCCAAGTGTTTCGTCCAAACATGATGTTAAATTGTACCACGTCCAAGGTGCACGACGTTAAACTGCATAGCATATCGTCCGCGCGACAAGACGTTAAACTGCCAAGCATCTTCGTCCTCAACACACGACGTTAAAATGTACTTCGTCCGGCAAGACGTTAAACCGTCCGCTTCGTCCTCAACAGACGACGTTAAACTGTACTTCGTCCGGAAAGACGTTAAACCGTCCGCATCACCTGATCTCGTGCCCCGCACGCAGGGTCCCCCCGGTTTGGATGTGGACCCCACCCGCTCCTCTCTGCAGGGACGTCGGGATTGGAGTGGCCTTCGCCCACGGGGGTAGAGTGCTACAAACCGAACGAACTACGTGGACTTTGATCCCTATCTCCTAAACAGGGTACGTAGGAAGCCTCCCTGAGGTTCAAGCCCACCACCTGGTCGTCCCGGTCGTATTCACGTCGGTTCGTCCATCAGTGGACCCCTCCTGGGTTCACACTCGCGTCGATTCACCTATGAATCCGCCCTTGTGGGAGACTGCACATGGGTATCTCCATTGCGCTTCCCCACTTCCTTTTTCTATTTCTCCGTTCAGCGTCCAGCATGACGTGAAACTGTGATCCACCCGACCGTTCCATCCCCCTCTGTGCGAGGTGGTTCGGTTCAATCCTCCGCCCGGCGGCCTCGACCTCTTCGTGAGTCGGCTTGCCGACGTCCAGCATGACGTTAAACTGTATATCCGAACTACGCTGACTTTGATCCGTGCTAACGCGCGGTACGTAGAAAGCCCCTACGGGGTCCAAGCTCTTCACTCCATCATCCATCCTGATCCTTACCCGGGCCGCCACATCCCGGTGGGGTCATGCCATTTCATTCCACTCCACTTCACTCGGGAAGCCGCCCATGTGCTGGCCCCAGCGTCGGAGGTTCCCCGCAAGGGGTTCTGTCATCTGATCCACTTCTCATGTTGATCAGTCTGATGTCGTCCCCGCTGGACGTTAAACTCGCGGCATACCCCGTGTTAAACATGGGAAGCTGAGGAAAACCTCAGGTAACACAGTTCCCCGCACCCAGCGCGGGATGCCTCAGGCCATCACGCCTTCGAGAAGCCCTATTAGGGACGGAAGGCAGACATACAGAGTCGCAGTGTTAAGACATGCCCCCAACACTCGGAGCCACCCGGTCTCCTCACCGCAGGTTGCTGCCCCGACCAGACTCCTTGGAGCGTCCGGGCGGAAGCAGCGTAATTAACCGGTGTCCATGAAGATATGGCGCCGGGAACGTGATTCACGAGCATGTCTTAAATCTATGAGGGGGACCCGGATTAGGCGACGAGTTCCGAGGAGACGTCCACGAAAGGAGGAGCCGACATCCCATCATCCCGGTTTCGATCAAGGAGCAGACGCCCCTGAATAAGGGACGGATGCCGCCCGCCTTTGGAAAGCGGGACTGCGGGGCCACAAGCCGCGCGCCCATCCCCTCAGGTCGACGGGCGCACGCGCGAACGCGTCCTGGCGGAACAACGTCGGAACAGAAACCCAATGCACATCCGCACCGAAACAGTCGGTTGAAAAAAGAGATCATTTTTTTTTGAATTACCATACTAGAATTGGCTGTACGTTAGCCATTTTCTTGATGTGATGGATGTGGAAAAAAATGTATGTGAGAATTTTATCAGAACATTGCTAAATTCCCCTGGAAAAATAAATAATGGAATTAAGGAATATTTGGACATGGTTCACTTGGGAATATGAGAAGAGTTGGATCTCATGAAGGGTGAAAATCAAATGTTTCATCCTCAAGCTACATACACTCTTTCTAGGGAGAAGAGATATTTATTTTTCAACTTCTTCAATGATATAAAGGGTCTATAGGGTTATTCATCAAATATCATGAACATTGTGTCAATGAATGATTTGATGTTAAAAGGTTTGAAATCACATGACTGCCATGTTTTGATGAAAGATCTAATTCCTATATCTTTACGTTGCATTTTGTCCAAGAATGTTCGTCATACTTTAACCAAACATTGTTTCTTTTTCAAAGCTATATGTTGCAATGTTTTAGACCTGTTGAAATTTCAAGCAATGGAAGAAGAAATTAACATCATATTATATGAATTAGAAATGTTATTCACACCAACATTCTTTGATATGATGGTTCATTTGATGATTCACTTGGTGAGAGAGATTCAACTTTTTTGTCTTATGCGCTATAGATTGATGTACCCCATTTAATAGTATATGAGGATTTTGAAATGGTATTTCAAAAGTCTAAGTTGGCAAGAAGGGTTATATAGTGGAGTGATATATTGTGGAGGAGTCCATTGAATTTTGTACAGAATGCCAATCTGATGTGGAAAGCATTGGTCTATCGAAATCTTTCCACACTAGACACATTGAGGGTGAGGGAATTTCTGGAAGAGATGTTGTGACAATCAGTATTATAGATCAGGATCAGGCCCACCTTTATGTTTTACATAACAGTTGGAAGGTTTCTCCATATATTGAAACTCACAAAGAAATTATTAGGCAGTTGAATCAATCAAGGGCTGAAAAATGGATATCAAATACCCATAATCACCAGTTAATAGGACGGATTCAGGACCATATTTTTATGAAGTTGGATGAAAATCCAAATTCATTTTCCCAACGACTATGATGGCTAGTCACCGGACCAAGTGTGTATGTATTATATTACAATGGTTATTTAATTAATGGTTTTACATTCTATACAGATGAACATGATAAAGATAGTACCATGAAAAATAGTGGAGTTACACTTGTGGTTGAATCTATGAATGTATCTGGTAGTAAGGACATAAATCCAATTTATGAAAATATTTCATAATTTGGAATTATCAAACAAATATAGGAGTTGGATTATATGACATTCCAATTGATGATATTTCAATGAAAATGGGTTGATAACAACAGTGGTGTTAAAATAGATGAATGAGGATTTGTGAATGTTGATTTTAGTAAAGAAGTGTACAAAGAAGAATAATTTTTAGTGGAATCAGAAGCGGTACAATTTTTTTATGTTCTAGATCCCGCAAACAGAAAGTGGTCGATTGTTCTGTTATCACTCAAAACTATTAAAGGGTCTAATGAAAATTTAGTTGAGGATGATTCTTTTAGTGGAATGTTGCATTAATTTCGCAATGGTCCCAATGTAGATGATGTTTTGTATGTTAGAAGAGACCAAATTAAGGGATTTGGGTAATTTATAGAGGTTTCAAATCCCTTCATCCTTTGAAAAAAAAATAGATTTCAATAAACAGGTTAAATTTTGTTTGTAATATAGATCTTGTTATCTCATGTTATTATCATAACATTACTGAATTTATGTAATCTAAATTTACTGTTCAACCACTTTTTCATATAATGAATTCTGTACATTCTAGTGCTCCTAAACTGGAGGCTGAATAAGTCCCTCAAGCTGATGTTGCTTCTGCGGCTGCTCCTGATGCGGCTGCTCACATTGCAAAGAAACAACAAGTTTCGGAACCTGTTGTTGCTCCTAGTGTTGAGGTCCAACAACCATCAACACATGCCATTGATACAATCTCAGATGAACATATAGATGAAGTTGTTATCTATATAATGGTTGGGGATGAAGGGATGACGTCGTAGAAAACACAGGTGCGTCGTAGTTTAACGGTGTTAGCCAAAGATCTTAAGGCGAAAAGAAAAGGCATCAAATTTGATGTCAGATGGAATGCATGATGCCAACATTTTAATACCAATAAGAATATGTTTAGTAGTTACATTGGAGTTGTCAGTCAGCAATGCGTTCCAATTGACATAGATTTATGGCACCATGTTTTGTCCGGGCTAAAGGCTGTGATCTGGGAAGAAATTATAGTAAGATTATGATATTATTTCTTTAATTTAGTAGAAAATAAAATAATGAAACAGTGTCCTACTCTTCTCAATCACTTTTAGAGTATATTTATAGTGTACAATTCACAAAATAATTATATACTAAGTCTTGTAGGAAGTATTCATTATGGTTTTCGAACTATTTTATCAAAATGTCACCTGAAAGATTCCTAATTTAAAATAAACCCACACCCATCCATTGTCTACGCTCACCTGATATCCCCAGAAGCATGGGATGTATTTATTTTCCTCCATGGGGGTGAGAAGTTTGAGGGAAATTGTGGGTGATAATATGTTGTTTAAGGATACATGTATTCATCACTTTGATTTTCAATATTTAATTTATGAAACAACAACTTTGTACTAAAAATAAGGAATATGCATCAAAACCAACATACCCCTATCATAAAGAAAGGATGGTGTATTCTTCACTAGAAAAGTAAATGGTATATATTTTATATATATAGAAATATTGTTTGGTTCCAATAAACAACATCATAATTATCTTTCGATATTTATATATAGATTGATGAGTCTAAAACCAAAGACACATCCATACCACATAATGTTCTATGGAAGGAGGCACGTGTGAATAAGGAAGGGAAGGTAAAAGATGAGAACACACAAAAAGTGTGGAAAATATGTGTAAGTAGGACACAACGATAAAATGATTTGTTTTAAATTTCTATTACATAAAATTAATTAGTTATTTTCCTATATCCAGTAGCCACAAGAATTAGCTACTCCTGTAGCAGATGCAGACCTATTATAAATGACTTTGAAGCAGCCAAAAAAATATTGTCATGTCAGAGGTGCAGGGTTTGGGGTGACACCCTGAGAATATTTTGAGAAAAAAAAGAAATAGATGATAGAGATGAAAATTTGAAACAAATGAGATAAAGACTAGAATCTCTTGAATAATGATTGCAATGGCAGGGAGAGTTTCTAGAATCTTTTATGGGTTGGAAGTTAGGAGAAGACACAACTTAGGAATATCCAGCGCATGAAGATCCCGCCCCACCCATACCATCTTGGAGGTGAGAAATTCCCCTCAAAGAGATTTCTTAGCCACGGTAATCAATATTCTAATAATTGTTCCCTTGAAATGTAAATCAGAAAAACACATATACTTTTCCTCTACAGTTCTTCAACAAGGTGATAATGTCTTTGATTTATATCTTTCAACACCCACCTATCACCTTGTAGCGAGGGCTACAGTGTTCAACATCCCAGATGAAAAGTTTCATAATAGACCACTTCCGAAATATCATCTGAAAGTGATGATTACTATAGCTCGTGAGCCAAATGTAGAGCCACCTATTCCACTTGATGATGATGATATTCAAATGATCGAAAAGGATATTGGGACATTCATTTCATGGTCATCACATCTTTTAAGTGTACATGCAGACAAAGAGGTATTTTTTTTCAAGCTAACCCTTTAAGAGTTAATGAAAAAAGGGTTTGATCCAATGAATCTTATTATAGACAGAGAAAGGTAAGGGGGTGACAAACGTTGGCTCAAAACCATCTAAAGGATCGACCAACTGATCCCAAAGTGCTACTGAAAGCATAATAACACCCCTTGTTCTCTATCCACATTTACTAGCATTGAATACCCTTGTGGATAAGAATCTAATAGGTGGAAGTAGTCATATAGTGGTTTTCGAAAAGAACATATATGGAGAGGAAAGTCAAGATTTGGTTGCTACTGAAAATGTAAATGAGATCCTTGAAAACAGTTGGCTATGCGTTATATTTGTAAATATATATATGAGGTTCGTTTTCATGAATTTATTTTCTAAAAGATGATCTAATGTACAAATTATGACTAAATGAATTTTATATTATTGACGGACGTATATATGAAAAAAAGTTGAAGGAATTTTTTCATGAGCCAATATTTGGAATCGTTAGTCCTCATACCACATCAACACATCTAACGAAATTAGAGCCATCCAAAAAGGATGAAATAGAGAATGGCTTGTTGAAAGCATTTGAAAGCAATATTACAGATGACAGACTCTTCCTAATACCAACCATGTTGGGGTAAAACTCTACGATTAATGAATATAAATTATATTTCCACTTATTTTATTACTTATACCTTTTTGGGTTTTTAGGCAACATTGGTTGAAAATTGCGGTGAACATGGATATTATAAAGATTTATTATCTGGATTCAAAGAATGTATATCCATCAAACCGACCACACATGATGGAGTTTGTGAATCTATAAGACACTAAATCCTACGTTTTAGGTCTAAACATCATGTGTTATAATTTATATTATCTTTCCCTGAAAATTCTGTTATTATAGGGCGGTGTATAATTATCGTCTAAAAAAAGAATGAGGATAGGGGTTAATCCTATGGAGGAGAGAAATTACTACGTCTAGAAAAATATCAGAGTATGTATAATAAAATTGCACTATCCAAATACATATCAACACAAGATACTTATTCATTTAATGATTAATTTTTTTCCAGTGTTCGAAACAAACAAATGATAAATATATTAGTTATTATGTCTGTTAATTTATGAAATAGGTCATTTTTTATCAACAAACATGCATCCCTAAAGAGGTATTTTCAAAAACAACTACTAATTCATTTAATTTATTTAATAATTATTTATTTTTATATTTTGTGGTATTACTCTTACCGCTGAAAAGCCTCATACTCACAAGATGATATAGATTTTTTTATAAATGAGTGGGACCCATACCTGATGGAATATTGTACACAAATAGCATGAAGATTTGACTTTGGGACATGTACAATTGGCGGTCATTTTTGAGAGGTTTTAAAGGGATCAATAGATGGAACATTATTTTATGTAAATGTTCATAGGAAAATTGTAATTGTTATGAAATAAAACATCCAATCTCTAGTAATTCGTTTTCTCATTTTAACAGATGAAATTTACCAGCAACATGCAAGAATTATGAACCACTTAAAGGGTCTCTATTTTGTTTAAAATGGACAGAATTTTAAGTGAAAACAACTACTGACATACACAAATCCTAAGAAATGCATTTGTATTGTGTTGATACTTTAGGAGAACACTCCATGGGTGATTTGGTGATGTGTATAAGTCAAACCCACCTCAATCTGAGGCACGGTGGGGCTGGTATCACTCAAAGGGTCTCTCTTTTGTTTAAAATGGACATAATTTTAACTGAAAAAACAATAGACATAGAAAAATCCGACCAGAAACATTCAAATTGTGTTGATAATTTTTGATAAAGATCCATGTGTGTGTTGGTGATCTTTACGAGTCAACCTCACCTCAATCCGAGTCACGGTGTGTCCAGTATCACTCATGGGTCTCTCTTTTGTTTAAAATGGACCAAATTTTAAGTGAAAAAAACAACTGACATAAGAAAATATGACCAAACGCATTAGTATTGTGTGGATAATTTAGGATAATGATCTATGGGTTCATTGGTGAAGTGTACGAGTCATCCTCGCCTTAATCTGAGGCACGGTGTGGCTCGTATCACTCAAAGGGTCTCTCTTTTGTTTAAAATGGAAATAATTTTAAGAGAAAACAACAACTGAAGTACACAAATCCAACCAAATAAATTCCAATTGTGTTTATACATTAGGATAACGATCCATGGGTGCGTTGGTGACATGTAAGAGTTAACCCCGCCTCAATCCGAGGCATGGTGTGGCCGGTATCACTCAATGTATCTCTCTATTGTTTTAAATAGACATAATATTAAGTGAAAACAACAACTAACATAATAAAATCAGACCAAATGCATTAATATTGTGTTGATCCCTTAGGATAATGATCCATGGGTTCATTTTTGATGTATACGAGTACACCATGCCTCAAATTGAGGCATGGTGTGGCCGGTATTACTCAAAGGGTATCTATTTTGTTTAAAATGCACTGAATTTAAAGTGAAAACAACAACTATCATACAAAAATCATAACAAATCCATTTTAATTGTGTTGATACTTTAGAAGAACAATCCATGGGTGTATGTTTGATGTTTACGAGTCAACCCCGCCGTAATCCAAAGCACGGTGTGGCCGGTATCACTCAAAGTGTCTATCTTTTGTTTAAATTGGACAGAATTTTAAGTGAAAACAACAACTGATGTTTGAAAATCTGACCAAATGCATTCTTATTTTTTTGATCCTTTATGTAAACTATCCATGGGTGCATTTTTAAAATGCAATAGTTAACCTTGCCTCAATCCGAGGCATGGTGTGGCCGGTATCACTCAAAGTGTCTCTCTTTTATTTAAAATGGACAGAATTTTAAGTGAAAACATCAACTGACGTATGAAAATCCAACCAAACACATTTATATTGTGTTGATCATTTAGGAGAATGATCCATGGGTCATCTTGGACATGTATGATCCAACCCTTTTTCAATCTGAGGAAAGGTGTGGCAGGTATCACACAAAGTGTCTCTATTTTGATTAAAATGGAGAGAATTTTAAGTGAAAACAACAACTGATGTACAAAAATCCGATTACGAAAATCTGAATTCAGTTGATACATTAGTTAAACGATCCATGGGTGCGTTGGTGACATGTAAAAGTCAACCCCGCCTCAATCCGAGGCATGGAGTGGCCGGTATCACTCAAAGGGTCTCTCTTTTGTTTAAAATGGAAAGAATTTGAAGTGAAAACAACAACCGATGAATGCAAATATGACCAAATGATTTCAGATTCTGTCGATACATTATTAGAATGATCCATGAGTCGTTTTTGACATGTAAGAGTCATCCCCGCCTCAATCTGGCGCACGGTGTGGCCGATATCACACAAAGGGACTATCTTTTGTTTAAAATGGACATAATTTTATGTAAAAACAACAACTGATGTATGCCAATCCCACCAAATGCATTTATATTGTGCTGATCCATTAGTATAACGATCCATGGGTGCATTCTTGACATGTAAGAGTCAACCTTGCTTCAATACGATTCATGGTGTGGTCGGTATCACTCAAAGGGTTTCTCTTTTGTTAAAAATGGACACAATTTTATGTGAAAAGAACAACTGACATATGCAAATCTGACCAAAAGCATTAGTATTGTGTTGATAATTTCGAAGAACAATCCATGGGTTCATTGGTTATGTTTAAGATTCAAACCCACTTCGATCCGAGGAATGGTGTGGCTGGAATCACTCAATGTGTCTCTCTTCTGTTTAAAATGGACAGAATCTTAATTGAAAACAACAACTGACGTACGCAAAATCTGACCAAACACATTACAATTGAGTTGATACTTTAGGAGAATGAATCATGGGTCATTTTGGATGTTTATGATTCATCCCCACTTCAATTCAAGGCATAGTGTGGCCAATATTACTCAAAGGGTCTCTCTTTTGTTTAAAATTGACAAAATTTTAAGTGAAAACAACCACTGACATATAAAAATCCAACCAAAAGAATTCACATTGTGTTGATCCTTTAGTAGAATGACCCATGGGTGCGTTGGTGATGTGTAGAAGTCATCCTTGCCACAATCTGAGGAACGGTGTGGACAGTATCACTCAAAGGGTCTCTCTTTTATTTAAAATGAACAGAATTTTAAGTGAAAACAACAACAGACATGCGCAAATCAGACCAAACTCAATCAGATTGTGTTGATACTTTATAAGAACTATACATGGATGTGTTGGTGACATGTACAAGTCAAACCTGCATTAATCCGAGGTACAGTGTGGCCAATATCACTCAATGTGTCTCTCTATTGTTTAAAATGGATAGAATTATAAGTGAAAACAACAACTGATGTACGCAAATCTGACCAAAAACATTCAGATTGTGTTGATACATTAGGAGAAAAATCCATGGGTGCATTACTGACGTGTACGAGTCAACCCCGCCTCAATCCGAGGCACGGTGTTGCCGGCATCACTCAAAGGTCTCTCTTTTGTTTAAAATGGAAAGAATTTTAAGTGAAAACAACATCTGGCGTACGCAAATCTGACCAAATGCATTTGGACTGTGTTGATCCTTTAGGAGAACGATCCAAGGGTGTGTTGGTGACGTGAAAATGTCAAACCTGCCTCAATCTGAGGCATGGTGTGGCCTGTATAACTCAACATGTTTCTCTACTGTTTAAAATGGACAGAATTTTAATTGAATACAACAACTGACGCACGCAAATCTAACCAAATGCATTCGGATTGTGTTGATCCTATAAGAGAACGATCCATGGATGACCCCCCAACCCCCTGGATGGCCCTCCAACCCATGGACAACCCCCATTCCACAAGACACCACCCAACCACCAGGACACCTCCCCCACCCCCACCCCCTTGGACACCACCCCACCCCCCTTGGACAGCCCCACCAACCCCCTGGACCAACCACACCCCTTATACCCCACCCCACCCCCTAGACACCCCCACCATTCTAGACACCCACACCCCCTGGAATTCCCACCCAACCCCAAGAACACCCCCACCCACCCTCAACACACAGATGGACAACCCCCCCCCCCCCCCAAACAGCCCCCCCAGACACAGCCCACCCCCGGGACACCCACCAACCCCCTGGATGAGACCCCCACCCATCCTAGACACCACCCAACCACCTAGACACCCCAACCCCTCAACACCCCCACCCATGGACGGCCACCCCCACCCTGCAGGACACCACCCACCCCCCTTGGACAGCCCCACCAACCCCCTAGACCTCCCCACCCCCTGGACACCCCCACCCCCTGAAAATCCCCCCTGACACCCTGGACACTAGCCCACCCCCTGGACACCCCCATGGACAGCCCCCCTGAACAGCCCCCCCCCCACCCCCTAGACACCCCCACCCCCAGGACGCCCCCCCCCACCTGGACACCCCCCTTTTAGACACCACCCCACCACCTAGACACCCCCACCCCCGGGACAGCCCCCACCACCCCCTGGACACAACCCCACCCCCTGGATAGCCCCCCAACCTCTTATACGACCCCACCGCCTGGACACCCCTATCACCCTGGACACCCCCATCCCCCCAGACAACCCCTATCCCCCCTTGGACAGCCACCCCATACCCTTGAGCTGCCCCAACCCCCTGAATTCTAAATTTAATTCATTATGTATTTAATTATCTTATGAATTATATTGGGTATACTTGGTGTAATTACCATATGACTTATGTCTTAATTTTTTATGGAAATACTTATTGAGATGATGATTTGTTTGTAGGTGTTATTCGGGTGTGCTACTGCAGAAGTATTTGTTGCAGCAGACATGGCATTTATCCGCACTTTTTTAGCGCTCATAATGGAAGCCTATATAAGTGCTTAGAAAGTGCTGATAAAATACACTTTTATCAGTGCTCAAAAATTGCAGATAAAGTATTATATTATCAATTCTAAAAGAGTGCTGATAAAAAACACATTTATCATCCCTTTTTGGCACTGATAAAGGGTTATTTTATCAGCACTGTTTTAGCGCTGATAAAGGCTCCCTTTATTAGTGGGTTTTTTCACGCAGATAAAGGTGTCCTTTATCAGATCCATTGTAGCACTGATAAAGTATCCCTTTATTAGCGCTTATTGAGAGCTTATAAAGGGGACCCCCCCCCCCCGTTACCATCACTGAGCTTTACATCACTTTTTTAGTGATAATAAAGCCCATTTTGAGTGCTGATAAAGCCTGTTTTTATAGTTGTGAGAAGAATCGATTGGATTAGTAGATCGATGAGGGAGTGTGGAAAAGTTGTGGCAGTGCTAGTTTCGCACATCCAAATGTGGTATATGCATATCTTGTGTCGGTTGTGTAATGACCCAAAGTTTTCAATGGAAATTATTTTCTTATAATTATGTCATAAAATAACATTAAAACACAACATAATTAACTACTAAGTGATAAGTCACCTTTAAACATATGTTTTTCACTTCTATGTTTTGAATTTCGTAAATCCGACATACACTGTTGTGTTCATGATGATTTTTGGAGTCTAATGAAACAAAAGTAATTTTCTATGAATAGTAACGTAACCTTTTGAATAGTAACATACCCTTATGAATAGATTTGTGACCCTTATGAATAGTAAATCATCCAACATAATAGTAACCTTACCCATTAATAATTAAATAATATTTAGACATATTAGAGAGTGACAATTTGACCTTGGTAAACATTTTGGAATTTTGTAAGTCATAAGTAAATAATTATAATTAATTAATTAATATAAAGGATTATTTTTTTTCTTAAAATTTATTCATTATTTATCAAATCAATGTCTTATAGTGTTTATATAATTTTATAAGACCCTACGTAATTTTTGAAAGCACTGTAAAATCAGTTTTAATCTTAAAAACATATTTTTAAGTAAATTATGATGTTAATTAAATATTAAATTAATAATAGTTAGAGAAATATTTTTGAAAAATGGACCTCATTTTTGGATTCTACACATTGAAAAACGGTAGGGGTAAATTTTTGGAATTTTCCTGAAATACTTGAATTTTTTATGAATAGTAGAATCCGATAATTCACAATAAATGCTAAATAATGGATTAATTGAGTCATCGATGATGTTTTGCTGATGTAATCCCACTTTTTTTGGGATCACAAGATAACATTACTATTCTTGGTCCTGAAATACTCACTATTACTTGTCTTGTGAAGAAATAATAAACTAATGTATTTTTTATTAAGTAAACCCCTCTCCCCTCCACTATAAAATCCACCCATCACACCCTCATTTACTCAAACATCTCAAGCTCCAATACTTCTCTATAATCTTCCCAAACATCCTCCCTAGCCCCTCTCCCAGGTTAAATATCTTCATGTCTCTTCAAACGACCTTTCATAGGCCCTTAAAGAGGATCTCTAGAGGAAGATTTAAGAGGTTATTTCTCTCCCTGTTCTCCTTTAATTTCCTTTCAAGTTCAAGTTCATTTTTATCTCTCCCCACCCATATCCATCAAAATGGTATTTTAACTCCATTATTATACATATAATTTAATTGTATGATTCTAATGGGATATTATATCATCCAACCCCCCTTCCCTCTTCCTTTTGTTTTATTAAAGAGAATGTTGTTTGTGAGGTGTTAATTCATCACCTTCAAGAATGACGTGCTTTATTATCTCATTTCTACTTTCAGATCTGGTCATGAAACCATTTTTATGGTTGAAAAAGAATATTTTATAGTATTAGGTCCTATTTAATGTTCTGGAAATAACTTATGGCCTTATTACTAAGTGATAAATTAAAACAGGTTCATTGTGATCGAACAACTGTCCAAAATCACCCAAACAATCATCATTTAATTCTTATCTAAGGATTCATCCACATGGATATAATATGATTCATTATAAGATCATTCAATCTCCTTTAATATCATTAATATCATGTAATATCATTTCTGTATGTTCACCCATGTTCTACCCAAATATCAATTTAAGAATACAAGTGAATCACTCAAGAAAACGATATAAACAAACATTCCTGAATAATGTTTTTGAACTATATAACTCATCCAAAGGCACATAAAATCACTTAATGAAACCATAATGAAACATATTAATTTAAAAAAGGTTCTTTATTTCTAATTAATAAATATAATGTCATTATACAGGACATTAAAGAGAAGGAAGCATTCAGATACAAGGTTAGGGGAAATCTCGAACCCAATTTTCTTCCTTCGGGTTCTCCCTCTTTCACTCCATTTTTTATATGGTTACCCCTTAAAGATCATTTTTTCATAATGATAATTACTTTTCTGGAATATAAAAGTTTTTCATTGGTTTTTATGTCAAACAAAATATCTTCCAAAATAACTCGTCTTTTACGAACACCCCTTTTACTTCTCACTCAAAGTGGACGGTTCTTGTAAAATGTATGTTATTCCTTCTTTAAATTGGGAACCCAAATCTTATGAATGTTTTATTATGAGATGAAACCCATTACATTCCATGGGTTAGTTATGTTCATTTTTTATATTTGTTCTATGTGGCAATCATGATGATGATAATGTTATGAGGTGATGGGTGCACCCAAGAATTATATTGCACAATATGAATGTTTCAATGTGACAGGTGTGCCCGAAATTATACAGCGCTCCGATGAATTGGGTAAAGTGATAAATATCATGACTAAATGTGAAATTATGTGTGAACTAGAAGTTAGCTTGGTTCACAAGTATGTGTGGTAGATAACCACTAAGTCATGATGTTTCATTTTTATGCATTTCCACATTTCAAGTCTTATATTTATGCTTCCTCTCATGTTCATGATCTTTTTCCCATGTTATGATTATTCTCACCTAATGCTATATTGTAATTATATTTTCTATTATTGTGCATCTAGATCACACCTTTTTGTGTATATTCTCAGGTGGCTACATGTACTAAGGAGAGGACAAGTTCCAATAAGAAGCTAGAGAAGAAGAAATTATATAAATGATGTAATTGTTATGTATGGTCCTAGTTTTCCCAAGACACTAAACCTTTGGATATTATATTTGTAATTATATTATGTTTTTTATCTTTAAAATTATGTAATAGTAATGTAAAAAAAGTTCAGGTTGCTATAGTTGGTATCAGAGGAAAGTTTTAGTTAATTTGGGAATTTGGATTAGTGAACCCTAGAGAAAACCTATAGAATGAGACTAAGTACAAATACGCACACAAGAATATTTACAAAGGGATCCCATATGTTATGTTTTTGGTATAAATTGTCTAAATGAATATTTTATTCATGAAGTTCTTACTTATATTTGGTTCTAACCTTTTCTGTTTTAGAAAATGGTGGGAACCAAGACAAATCAGGCCAATAACTCGTGCAAGGGCCAAGGCAACGATTGACCGAACGACAACCCCAATGACTTGGGATGTGGAGTTCAAAACATTCGGGCAATGCTTACCCAATTATATCAGGTTATGAACAATAATCATAATAATGGGGCATGTCCTCCTTCACAAAAGAGGGAGAAACTGGCTATAGAATGTTTTATGTGACAACGACTATAGAAGTTTTGTGGATCTTCCGATCCACTAGTTGAGGAAGAGTGGGTCAACTCCATGGAGATGTTCTTTTCTATTATTCACTGTTCCGAGATGGAGAAGGTGACCCTAGCTGTTTATTATCTAGATGGAGAAGCTGATCAATGGTTGGATTTTATTAAGAACACCAAGCCAAGGGAGGAAATTGAAAAGATGGAATGGGTAGACATTAAGATAATGTTTCGTAACAAGTATTTCCCAGAAAATCATTATATGAAGATGGAGAGAGAATTCATAGTGCTCAAGAAAAAATGAGGAGAATTTTTCACAACCTATGAAGAAAATTTTACAGGGCTTTCAAGGTATGCTTCAGGTTTTGTTATGAACAATGATATCAAAATTGATTGATTTTTTAGTGGATTAAAACCACACCTTCGAAAGGTTCTTGAAATTCGATACTTTGGGAGTTATGAAGACGTTGTTCAGTGTGCTATCAAAGTGGAGATTGAGTTTGGATAGTGGTCCCATGACTATGGTGATAAGAAAATAAATATAGAGTTTCAAGCTGGTGGATCTAATGACAAAGGTGGGAAGAAAATTCAATGACCCACATGCCAAAAATGTGGGATGTTTCACCATGGGAACTGCCTCAAAGGGATAGGGAAATGCTTCAAGTGTGGGAAAGAAGGACACCATGCATAAGAGTGTCAATAAGACACAGAAAGGAAGGTGAATGTAGCTGATGATAGGAGAGAACCACTCATGGTTCAATGCTACAACTGTAGGGAGCTAGGTCACTATGAAAACCAGTGCACTAATCCTCGAGTTATCGAGGGTAATCAGCGTTAGCATCCACCAACGCCAAAGGAACAAGGGTAGGCTTATTCCATCACTACTGTAGAGGTGGAGAATGATAATGCAGTCGTACCAGGAACACTTACAATTCACTTAAGAATGGAAAAAGTATTATTTGTTTCTGGTTCTATGCATTCCATTATATCTTGGAAGTTTGCTAGAACTATAAAATCAAAGCCCCAAAACCGTGAAGTAGAGATATCTGTAAAAACACCAAGTGGTGGAATAATTTAAACCCAAGTGTTTGACTCTTCTCCTGTTGGCCTATGTGGGATTATTATTCCGGAAAATCTCGTAATACTTCCCTTTGTGGAATTATATGCTATAATGGGAATGAATTGGCTCTCATTATATAGATCACATATCAACTATCGGGAAAAGAAAATATCTTCTCATATTCCAAACCATCCCATTATCCTCTACAAATGCAAGGAAGATCATGAATATCCTTTGAAAAATCCATCAATGGTGTGGTTGTTGATCCGCTATGAAAATGAATACCTCTTCCACATGGTTGAGTCGAAGGAACGTTCCAATCTTGAGGAAATTCCCATAATGAGGGAATACATCGATGTATTTAACGAAGAGTTACCCGAAATTCCCCCGGATCATGAGGTAGTGTTTTTAATTGAACTCAGGCCTGGAGCTACTCCAATCTCAAAGTGTCACTATAGGATGGATCCTATCAAACTGGATAAGTTAAAGAAGAAGCTGTAAGATAATCTATACAAAGGGTTCATACACCCTAGTGCTTCACCTTAGGGTGCACCTGTGCTCTTTGTGAAGAAGAAGGATGGAACAATGTGGTTTTGTATCGATTATCGGGAACTCAACAAGATCACCATAAAGAACAAGTATCCTCTCCCAAGTATTGATGACTTGTTCGGCAAATTAAGAAGAGCTCAATACTTCTCAAAGGTGGATCTTCGTTCTGGATATCATCATGTAATGGTGAAGAAGGAAGATATTCAGAAAACTTCATTCTGTACAAGGTATGGGCACTATGAGTTTTTGGTGATGCCCTTTGGACTTGATAATTCCCCTGAAATATTCATGGATGTTATGAATAAAGTCTTTTGACATTACCTCAACAAATTGGTGGAAGTGTTTATCAATGATATTCTCATCTACTCCAAGAGCAAGGAGGAACATGAAGAACATCTACGACTTGTGTTGGCCACATTGAGAAAAGAGAAGTTGTACGCCAAATTCAGCAAGTGTGACTTTTGGATGAAGCAAGTCACGTTTTTGGGACATGTGATCACAAGTGGTGGAATTTATGTGGATCCTTCAAAGACGAAGGTGATTGAGGAATGTCCCAGACCCTCTAGTGTCATAGAAATCTGTAGTTTTCTTGGATTAGGTGGGTACTACCAACGTTTTGTGAGAAACTTCTCAGGATTTCCAAGCCTGCTAACTAAGTTAACAAGGAAAAAGGTAAAGTATGTATGGACAGAAGAATGTGAGGGAAGCTTCAACGAGCTAAAGAGAAGGCGGATCACTGCACTTGTACTCACACTACCAAAAAGTGGAGAATGTTTTGTGATATAAAATTATGCTTCAAAGAATGGATTGGGTTGTGTACTCATGAAAAATGATAATATGATAGTCTAAGCCACATGACAGTTGAAGATACCTGAGCATAACTACCCGATGCATGATATAGAGCTAGCAACTGTGATTTTTTCATTCAAAATCTGGCGGCACTACCTTTATGGTGAGAAGTGTGACATATACACCGACCACAAGAGCCTAAAGTATATATTCACACAAAAGGAGCTCAACATGCATCAATGGAGATGGTTATAGCTAATCAAGGATTAATATTTCTCTATTAACTATCATCCTGGAATGGCGAACAAGGTAGATGATGCTCTAAGCAGAAAAGAACCTGCGACTCTATCCATGTTGCGGGTTGAGAAAGACCCTATCTTATTGGATATTCAAAGAATGCATTTGGAAATCATAAGGGAAGGGGATACATCCTACCTTGCCCAAATGATTGCACAACCATCCATCCAGGAGAAGATTAAGGAATCACAAAGGGATGATGTGGAGATACAAAAGAGGGTGAATGCAGTAAAGGAAGGGAAGCTGAAAGAGTTCCATATCTACGATGATGGTGTGATTCGATTTGGCACGCAGCTTTGTGTGCCTTCATCACCAGGGATAAATAAGGATCTATTGAACAATGCACATAGCTCAACATTCTCTATCCATCCGGGGAGTACCAAGATGATCCGTGATCTCCAGGAATACTTCTGGTGGGAGAACATGAAGAAGGAGACAGCGGAATATATATCAAGGTGCTTGGTATGTCAACAAGTTAAAGATGACTGAAAAAAGTCCAAAGGTATGATGCATCAATTGCCTATCCCCATGTGGAAATGGGAAAATGTTACTATGGACTTTGTCATGGGTCTCCCAAAAACATCAAAGGGAAATAATGTGATATGGGTTGTGGTTGACTGACTCACCAAGACTGCCCATTTTATCTCTATTCGGGAAGATCTCTCACTTGAACAACTTGCAATGATATGTGTGAAGGAAGTGGTGAGACCGCATGGTGTTCCACTCTCAATTGTCTCTGACCATGATCCAAGGTTCACATCTAAATTCTAGAGAGGCCTTCAATATGCGTTGAGTACTAAATTAAATTTCAGCATGGCCTATCAACCCCGAACTGATGGCCAATCTGAAAGGACTATTCAGATGCTTGAAGATATTCTAAGAACCTAATATCTTTAATTATAAGGTGATAGGGATCAATATATCCCATTTTTTGAGTTCTAATACAACAATAGCTTCCACTCGAGTATTTAGATGGATCCATATGATGCTCTATACAAAAAGTGATGTAGAACTCCAACCTATTGGAATGAAGTTGGAGAAAGAAAGCTAGTTGGACCTGATCTTGTTCAAAAGATGACAGAGAAGGTTCATGTCATCCCGAAACACATCAAAGCTTCTCAAAGTCATAAAACGACCTATGCTGACAACCGTCGAAGGGACATGGAGTTCGACGTTGGAGATAAGGTCCTCCTTCGAATATCTCCATGGAAGAGAGTCATGCGATTCGGGTGGAAAGGGAAGCTAAGCCCAAGGTATATTAGCCCCATTGAAATCCTTGACCGCATAGGAGCTGTGACCTATCATCTTTCACTTCCACCAAATATGGCTCAAGTTCATGATGTGTTTCATGTATCACTACTAAGGAATTACATACCAGACCCTTCACATGTACTAAACATAGAGGTGGTGCAGCTGGAAGATGATATCTCCTATGAGGAGCAGCCAGTAAAGATTCTGGATCGGAGAGACAAGTTTCTACGCAATAAGACATCCCATATTTTCAAAGTGTTGTGGAGGAACCATAAGTTTGAGGAAGCAACTTGGGAACAAGAAGAGGCAATGAAGGAGAAAAAACATCACATGTTTGTGTAAAGTGAAATTTTGGGGGTGAAATTTCTTAAGGGGGGAAGAATGTAACGACCCAAAGTTTTCAATGGAAATTCCATTCTTGTAATTATGTCATAAAATAAGATGAAAACACAACATAATTAACTACAAAGTGATAAGTGACCTTTAAACATAAGTTTTTCACTTCTATGTTTTGAATTTCGAAAATTTGACATACACGGTTGTGTTCAACGTGATTTTTTGAATCTAATGAAACAAAAATAATTTTTGGTGAATAGTAATGTACCCTTATGAATAGTAACATAAAATTATGATTAGAATTATGACCTTTATGAATAGTAAATCATCCAACATAATAGTAACCATACCAATGAATAATTAAATAAAATTTACACATCTTAGAAAGTGACAATTTGACCATAGTAAACGTTTTGGAATTTTGTAAGTCATAAATAAATAATTATAATTAATTAATTAATTTAAAGAAAAATTTATTTTCATAAATGTACTCATTATTTATCAAATAAATGTCTTATAGTCTTTAGATAATTTTATAAGACCTTATGTAATTTTTGAAGGCACTATAAAATCAGTTTTAATCTTAAAAACTGTTTTTTAAGTAAATTATAATTTTAATTATATATTAAATTAATAATTGTTAGAAAACTATTTTTGAAAAATGGACATAATATTTGGATTCTATACATTGATAAATGGTAGGGGTAAAATTTTGGTATTTTTCTGAAATACTTGAATTTTTTATGAATAGTAGAATCCGATAATTCACAATAAATGCTAAATAAAGGATTAATTAAGTTATTGATGATGTTTTTCTGATGTAAGCCCACTTGGTTCGGGATAAAACGATACAATTACTATTATTGGTCATGAAATACTCACTATTCCAAGTCTTGTGAAGAAATAATAAACTAATGAATTTTATATTAAGGAAACCCCTCTCCCCTCCACTATAAAATCCACCATTCACACCCTCATTTCCCCACACCTCTCATGCTCCAATCCTGCACTAAAATCTTCCACAAACAACCTCCCTATCCCCTATCCCACGTTAAATATCTTATGGTCTCATAAAAAGGCAATTCTTAGGCCCTTAAGGAGGATCTCAAGAGGAATATTTAAGAGGTAATTTCTCTCCCACTTCTCCTTTAATTTTCTTTCAAGTTCAAGTTCATTTTTGATCTCTCCCCACCTATCTCCATACAAATGGTTTTTTAAATCCATTATTATAAATATACCATAATTTTATGATTCTAATGGGAAGTTATATCATCCATCCCATATTTTCTCTTCCATTTATTTTATTAAGGAGAACGTTGTTTGTGAGGTGTTAATTCATCACCTTCAAGAACGACGTGCTTTCTTCTTTCATTTATACCTTTATATCTGGTCCTAAAACCATTTTTATGGTTGAACCAGAATGTTTTATATGAATTATTCCCTATTTAATGTTTTGTAAATAACTTATGGCCATATTACTAAGTGATAAATTAAAACAAGTTCATTGTGATCGAAAAACAACCCAAATTAAGTCAAACAATCATCATTTAATTCTTATCTAATGATTCATACACGTGGATATAATATGATTCATTATAAGATCATTAAAAATAATTTAATATCATTAATAACATTTAATATAATTTTTGTATGTTTACTGATGTTCTACCCAAATATCAATTTAAAAATACAAGTGAATCACTCAAGAAAACCATAAAACCAACCATTCCTGAATAATGTTTTTAAACACTATAACTCATCCAATGGAACATTAAATCACTTAATGAAACCATAATGAAACATATTAATTTACACAAAGTTCTGTATTTCAAATTAATGAATATAATGTCATTATACAAGACATTAAAGAGAAGGAATCATTCAGATACATGGTAAGGGGAAATCTAGAACCGAATTTTCTTCCTTTGGGTTCTCCCTCTTTCACTCCATTTTTGATATGGTTACTCTTTAAAGAACATTTTTTCATCGTTATATTTAATTTTATGTGATATAAATGTTTTTCATTGGTTTATATGTCAAACAAAATGTCTTCCAAAAGAAATCATCATTTAAGAACACCCATTTTACTTCTCACTCAAAGTGGATGGTTCTTGTAACATGTATGTTATTACCTCATTCTTTTGGGAACCCAAAGCTTATAAATGTGTTATTATGAGATGAAAACCATCCCATTAAATAGGATAGTTATGTACATTTTTTGATATTTGTTCTATGTGGAAAGCATTATGATGATAATGTTATGATGTGACGGGTGCACCCGGAATTATATAACGCAATATGAATATTTCAATGTGATGGGTGCGCCCGAAATTATATAGCGCTTCAATGAATTGGGTAATGTGATGAATATAATGAATAAATATGAAATGATTTGTGGACAAGATGATATCTTGGTTCACAGTTATGTGTGGTAGTTAACCACTAAGACATGATGTTTCATTTTTATGCATTGCCACATTTCAAGTCTTATATTTATTCTTCCTCTCATGTTCATGATCTTTTTTCCCAAGTTATGATTATGATCACATTATGATATATTGTTCTTATCTGTAATATTACTTGGATTCTAGCACACCGCTATTGATTTATATCCTCAGGTGGCTACATTTACTATATAGAGTACAAGTGCCATTAAGAAGCTAGAGAAGAAGAAATTAAATAAATGTTGTAATTTTTATGTATGGGCCTAGTTTTCCCAAAACACTAAACCTTTGGATCCTCTATGTGTAATGATATTATGTTGTTTATCTTTAAAATGATGTAATAGTAAAGTAAAAAAAGGTCGGGTCGCTATAGTTGGGGTGGCAGACAAGCCTTTTTTGGGAAGGCTTTTTCTTAGGGTAGGCTGTATTTTTACCCAAAGTCAAAATAGTTTGAAAAACATAAAATCTAAAAATTATTTATTACTGATTCTCAAAATAAGGTTCATATATAGAATCAAATTCTTTTATCCATTTCATAACATATCACTTCCTTTCAATATAAATTCCCACTTCTGACAAAAACATTCAAATTCTAGCGTCTTATCATTGAAAAACACTTAAAAATTATTGAAAATTAAATAAAAATATACATATAATTTAGTTCAATTAATAATTTGATTTGGATTATAAATGTTTGAAAAAATTTAAATCTAAAAATTATTCATTAAGAATTCTCAATATAAGGTTAAAATATAGAACCAACTTATTTTATCCATTTTAGAACATTTCACTTCCTTTCAATATAAATTCCCATTTTTCACTAAAACATTCAAATTCAAGGGTTTTATCATCAAAAAACACTTAAAAAATAATTAAAATTGAATAAAAATAAGAACATAATTTTGTTCTATTAATAATTATATTTGGATTATCAAATTTAGAAATATTTAAAATAGGGATGATCATTATTTTCTATGATAATATATTAAATTATCTTGACATGTTTTTGGATGATTTTATTGCTTTTGGAAACACATTTAACAACTACATGGGAAATAAGGGAAACGTTTTCAAAAAATATATTTCAAATAATCTTATTTTTATTTTTGATTAGTTTAATTTCATGGTAGAGTGAGGTATAGAAATAGAAAATGTAATTTGAAACAATATTATTGATGTTAATAAATCTAAAAATGATTTTATCAATGAATTGACTTACCCAACCTCTGTGAAACATATGGGATATTTATAAGGAAATAAAGGCGTTTATAGAAGATTTATCATAAATTTTATAAAGGTAATTCATAAAATTTTCGGATTAGTTTTAAAAGATTCTAAATTTATTTTTTATGATGATTATATGATGTTTTTTTATGAACTAAAGAGTATGGTTACCACACCTCTAATCATTATTCCATCTAATTAGGATCACTAAATTGAACTACTTTGTAATTATTCAAATCTTGTTTTTTGGAGCGGTGTTTTCTTAATTAATTGAATGATTACATTACCTCAACTTATATTCTCTAAGAACACTGGATACTAACCAAAACTAGGAGACAACCAATGAAAAATAATTTCTCTTAGTTTTTTCATGGGATAAATATATATTATATTTTTTTTGGGTACTAAAATTACTATATTCAATGACAATATAACCCTTAGATATCATATAATGAATGAAAAATGAAACCAAGGCTGGTCAGATAGATGTTACTACTTTAGAATTTTAATTTACTAATACACTATAAGGGAGTAGTTGAGAATCATATTAAAGAGCATTTGAGCACGTTGTCTCATACACCATAAGTGGAAATTCAAGACAAGGAGCCCTTAAATGACATTATTTTTTTAAATGAATTATCTTCTTCTTAAATATATATTTGATCAAATCATTATTCATAAACATTCAAGTCATTCATGTATCATTATATTGTCCTAAAATTGACATTATTTGGGAAATTGGTATTTTTTACTTTTCACCAAAAAATAATGCATTTTGGAAAAATATAAAAAATTCATACAAACTAAATATTGATATGATGAATTTAGAAATTATGTTCATCTCATTAAATTTAAATTCTATAATTCAAAAATTTGGCTTTAAAATATTGTTCCAAAATATTATGAAACCCTTATTTTATAGAAAAATAACTCTTTAACTATTCATTACCTTTTATTATTTCATACATATTATTAAACATTTCCTATTTATTTATTATAAACCTATTAAAAAATTAGAATAATGGAAAAAATCAACATATATTTCATATTTCATTACTCTTATTTGTACACTCTATACAAATTTATTTTTTATAGAAATCATATTTAAATAATAATTTATCTATATTTTATCACATTTCGTTTAATATCATTGTTCTATGAATAACAAGATATCAAGCAACCTGAATTCATTATATATAAATATATTGTATAATTTTTAGGTGTTTCAAATATTCTAATGATAATGGTAACATCACCACAATCTTAATTCCCATAATTTTTAATTCCCAAGGCAATATAAAATTCCCAACTATTACAAGAACATATTGGTGAATTCCATGATCATTTTCACTGAATGATCAATGAGATGAAGGGAAACTCATGTTGGTTCAAATTAATCTTACCCCATTTTGGGAAACACACTCTGTGTTATCCAATTAACTATTTTTCTAATATCATTAAGTTCCTTAAAAAAATTGCATCATCCATGTAACATCCCGGACCCAGGTTCCACGCAACGGGTGCCCTAAGCTCGGTTCACCACTAGACCTCAAGAACATTTCCCCAAATGCCAGAGGATTCTGACTAGCAGCGAGGGCCCAGGAATGATAGTGGGGAAACTTTTCCCACATTTTTCAAAGCGTAGCGCAGCGGAATACAAAATAAACATACAACGATAGCGGAAGAAGTAAACATACACAACTGAAATAAACTACAGCAGGGGATATAACCGACAGTATAGATGTGATGATGGAACATGTTTCAAGTTATAAGACAACAACCAGAACATGTTATACATCAATATAGTACAACAAAATACAGAGTACAACAGAACAAGAAAAACATCTGGCAGCGGCATCGTGAGCCTAGGCTCGGTCACATTCCCTCCTACTCTTCAGAAAAAGTCAAGTACCTACATAGGGACTCTTTCCCCTATCTACACCTGCAGAAATGTAATCTGTTTGGGTCAACAAGCATTACCCAAACAGGGTGTGAGAAATATATCTCAGTAGGCACCCACCAAAGGCATGTGCCCAACTGCGAGTAAGCATGCAAAAATAGTGTCCAGTAGTAAAATGCAATAAAGTAAGAAGTACTCAAAAGTCACTAATTACCAGTTATATTTCCATCTTATTATTCATTTAATCAATTAAATATTAGAAATCAACACTGTGCATTTCTACATAAACAGTCCACGTCATCAGACATGCAAAACCATACCCTCAGGTAAGAAGAACCCACCCAACAGGTAATTGCCCTCAGGATTAATAGAATTTTTCCCTCAGGCGTAGGTAGTTTCTCCTTCAGGCATAAAGTCTATGGCCCTCAGGCAGAGAAGATGTTTCCCTCAGGCCGAAATAACTACATCCCTCAGGCTAAACAGTGCAGTGCCCACAGGCTATTTACAACAACGCCCTCAGGATAACCATGTAACTGGGCCATGCCCAACATATCAAAATGCAGTAAACAAGCAATTTCTCCCAAGACAATTCTACAATTAATAAATTGAATGCATACCCTCGAGTATCTTGGCCAAATGGATAAACTTGAAATACCCCCCCCCCCCCGGGGTGGTTCCGGTTCCAAGAAACGATCCCAACCAGCATTTTATCATAACAATTTAACCACCTATGCAATTCTAGGCATTAAATATTGCAATGGCTTCAGCCACACAACACACCATCATGGGTTCGTGGCACAAAAACATACAAATATGCACAAATACGCATGATAGTTGGAAAATAAACACCAATACACCTACCTTATAAACCAACGAACGTTATACCCGAATGACGACTCCAGAAACATTGAAGAACGACGTAGATCTGACGAAGAACAAAACCCATTCAAACGTAAAAAACTTCCCCTTGGGAAAGAATTGGTAAGAACAATACTAGAAGAGGAGAGGTCTTACCCATGCAGTTCCAACGGGATTGTCTGAGGCAGAAACCGATTCCAGACGAACCCCCGGTGGATCATCAAAGTTCGGGCCATCCTCCTTGGCTCCAAAATGGCTCAAATGCCTCCCCTGCCAAATTAGGAGGCTACTGCCTGTTTTAAGCTGGAAATACAAATTACATGGCGTGTACTTATGAGTACATGGAATGTACTTCTTTCATTTAAATATTCAATTTGGTGGCACCTCCATACCATTCAACTGTCAACATGAGTACACAGCATGTACTCTAAAGTACACGGCGTGTACTGTCACCCAACTGTCAGCTGCCCCACCGCCTTACTGTTTAGGCCTGCCGAATGACTACAAAACGTGTAAGTACCACTACACAGCGTGTAGTCAGTTCCTACACCATGTGTCGCTGACATGGATAAAAACCATGTGTACTCATCCCAACACGGCCAAAAGTACACGGCGTGTGGAAAAGTACACAGCGTGTAGTTCCAAAATTTAGGATTTTTCCACATTTTCAAAATTTTCTAAAAAACACTTAAGGAAAAGGAAAACGAAGAAGAGCGTACCTCAAAAAGAAGAACAAGGTTCTTACAAACATCCCCCCTTATAGAAATTTTTCTTCGAATTTCCCTTCCATGGGTGGAGAAGATAAAACTCAGAACAGCTCTGGCCACCAAGCACGTACTTCGGCCACCCTCTCCCAAGTCTCATCCTGCACTCGACCATGCTGCCATAGCACCCACACCAGAGGAACTGATCGGCCTCGGAGAACCTTCGTGCTCCTATCAATGATACGAATCTGATGCTCCTCAAAGGATGCATCGACTTCCAGCTCAACCTCCTCAGGCTGAAAGACGTGAGACGAGTCTGAATGATAGCGATGCAACTGAGAAACGTGGAAGACGTCGTGCGTGGCTTGGTATCGCTGTGGTAACTGCAACCGATAGGCAAACAGTCTGACTCTCTCCAGAATGTCAAATGGCCCCACATACCTCTATGAAAGCTTACCCTATCTCCTGATCCGCTTGTGTCCCAGCCTCGGCGAAACACGTAGAAAAACCTGATCCCCGACCACGTACTTTAAAGGACATCTACGGCGATCAACATAAGAATTATGACGAAACTGCGCAGTAGCCATCCACTTCCAAATCAACTGGACCTGCTCAGATGTCTCCTGTACGAGTTGTGGCCCTAGTAAAGCTTTCTCACCTGCCTCTAACCAGCACAATGGGGATCGGAATGGCCTACCATATAAAGCCTCATATGGTGTCATCTCAATAGTTTCCTGAAAACTATTTTTATAGGAAAACTCGAATAAGTGTATATGCTTATGCAAAGAGCCCCCAAAGTCTAGGACGCATGCGTAAAACATGTCCTCTAGCACCTGTATCGTCTACTCTAACTGGACATCTATTTGAGGGTGGTATGATGTGCTCAGAAGCACCTGTGTAACCAGTGCCCTCAGAAAACTCTACCAGAAACGAGACGTAAAGCGGGCGTCCATATCTGAAATGATAGAACGAGGTACCCCATGAATACTTACGATCTCTCGGATATAAATCCTTCTGATCTCGTCCACACCGAAGGTATCCTTGATCGTCAAGAAGTGAGATACCTTCGTGAGTCTTTCCACAACAATCCACATGGCGTCATTGCCTCGAGGTGACCTCAACAATCCCGTCACGAAATCCATCGCGACATCATCCCATTTCCACTATGGAATGGGCAACTGTAGTAACAGCCTAGCTGGCCTCTGGTGCTCTGCCTTCACCTGCTAACAGGAGGAACACCTCATAACAAAACCAGTTATCTTTCTCTTCATACCCGGACACCAGTACTGACGTCTCAAGTATCGGTACATCTTGGTAACCCCGGGATGAATTGCCCAAACTTAAGAAAGAAACTCCCACATCAGCTCCTCGTGTATTTCCCCTGGAACTGATACACATCCATGGAAACACAAAACCTCATCATCACCTATCTTCCAACCGGGAGGTGGGTCCTTACTTGACACCGACTCCCGTAGAACTAGGCCTTCTGAATCAGATAGTTGCATCATCCTCACTCTGTCCAGGAGGGTAGATGTCACAGTCAAAGAAGAAAGATAAGCTAGCCCCTAACTGTCGTGCACCTCCAGATGCATCTCAGAGAACAAAGCCATGAGCTTCCACTCACCACTGCCCTCCTGCATTGCCTGTATCTGAGTCTTACTGCTCATTGCATCGGCTACTGCATTACCTTTGCCAGGTGTATAGGCAAGATCAATATCGAAGGACTGTAGGTACTCAACCCACCTTATCTGCCTCAGATTCAGGTCATGCTGAGTAAAGATATACTGGAGGTTTATGTGGTCATTGAAAACAACAAAATACTCTCCCAACAGATAGTGTCTCCAATAGCACAACGCATGAACATATACAGCCAACTCGAGATCATGCGTCAGGTAATTCCTCTCATGTGGCCTCAACTGCCGAGACTCGTACGCAACAACTGGGTCGCCCTGAATCAAAACGGCTCCCATCCCAATCACAGATGCATCACAGTAAACTGTATAGATCTTCCCAGGCTCTTGGAGTATCACGATCGGTGCTGATGTCAACCTTCCCTTTAGGACCTGAAAAGATGTCTCGCATGCTTTTGACCAAATGAACTTCACACCCTTCTTTGTGAGACCCGTTGATGGTGCTGCTAAGCGGGAGAAGTCCTGTATGAAGTGTATGTAGTAACCAGCCATCCCTAAGAAACTCCGTATCTCAAACACATTCATAGGCTGCTCCCAGGAAACTACTTCTCTCACCTTCTCTGGGTCTACTGCAACTCCTGCCTCTGAGATAATGTGACCCAGGAAGTGAATCTAGTCCATCCAAAAGTGGCACTTTGAGATCTTAGAATATAGCCGATTCTCTCTCAGTGTACTCAATATGATCTCAAGATGGGTGGCATGGTCCTGTTGAGTGTGAGAGTACACCAATATGTCGTTCACAAATACTACCACAAATTAATCAAGACATAGATGAAACACACGATTCATCACAGCCATGAAATCTACTGGCGTGTTCGTCAGTCCGAACGGCATAACCGTATACTCATATAGACCATACCTACTCCTAAAAGCTGTGATAGGTATATCAGATGGTCTAACGTGCAACTGATGACGTCCGAATCTCAATTCAATCTTTGAGAACAGTCGTGCTCCACGAAGCTGATCAAACAGATCATCTATCCTTGTAAAGGGATATTGGTTCTTAACCATCAACTGGTTCAGCTTCCGATAATCCACGCAAAGCCTAAGGGCCCCATCCGCCTTCTTCGCAAAAAGGACCGAAGAACCCCAAGGTGATGTACTAGGTCGGATAAATCCCTTTTCCTGCAACTCCTCTAACTACCTCTTGAGCTCCCGTAAATCAGACGTGGTCATCCTATAAGGAGTAATGGTCACCAATGCTGCTCCTGGAATGAGCTCGATAGAGAAATCCACCTCACGCACTAGAGGTAGACCTGAAAAGTCGTCCGGGAAGACATCCCTAAAATGATCAACAACTGGAGGGAAATATGTCTGACAAGTCCCCTGATCATCCAGATATAAGCTCTATATCTAGGTTGTGACTCCACCACACCCATGATGCTCTGGTCCAGCTCAACTCACCTGAACATCCCACTCTCCCTTGTATAGAAACTCCCCACCCTCTGGTGACGTGAAACGCACCCTGCGATGGTAGCAGTCTACGAAGGCTCGGAAGGGAACCAACCAATCCATCTCGAGAATGACATCATAGCTCGTCATCTCCAAGACATAGAGGTACTAAAGGAAGTGACACCCAACAACATCAAGGGGACACTCCTCGCACTGATGTACACCAGCCGTCCTAGTCCCCAACAAAGTGTCTAGTGTCATGATATCAGAAGAAGTAAAAACACAGATCACAAGGCTCTCCACAATGGTTACAGATAAGAAACTATGTGTAGCACCCGTATCAAATAGCATTGAAGATAAAACAGAAGCTACTAAAATAGTACCTCTGACTGTAGAAGGTCTGGGATCCAGCGCCTACTGGTTCTACTGCACTGCATAAGCCTGCCCAGTGCCGTGGCCCTGCGACACAGCCTGACTACCCTGATCTGTCCTGCCCCGCTGCCTCTGAGATCCTGGTGTCTGGCTACCACGGCCTTGACCACCATCTTGGCCTGCACGCCCTGACGTATTCTAGTTCCCCGACTGGTAAGAAGCCACTGGTCCTACACCCGCATGAGGAGTCTACACAGAACCCCTATCACTAGCCACTGGTGGAAACACCCTACAAAAGCGCTGCAGATGACGCATCTTGCCACAAGCTCGGCACTCCACTGGGTCGCATGGACACTGCGGCCTTTTGTGCCCCTCTCAGCCACACTAGTAGCACCTAACCAGACCACCTGAAGAAGCTTCCTAGCTGGTACTACCACCATGAAAGAAGTCCATCTGTCTCTTTCTCTTTCCAGTAGAAATAATACCAATAACTAGTGCTGAACCGCCCTAGCCCAAACCACTAGATTCCCGCAGATTCCTCTAGGTAATCAACAGATGATTCACAATCGCGTGTACAGTAGGAAACCTGAAAAAATTTACCAGCACTTGGATGTCATACCGAAGACCATCTTCAAAACGTCTAACTCTCAATGTCTCGTCACCCACTAGCACAGGTGAAAAACACTAAAGATTCATAAAACGAGTAGAATAGTACATCACCAACATGGTGCCCTGCTAAAGATTCATGAACTCTCAAGTTATATCTTCCCTCAGCATATCGGGAAAGAAAAAGTCATATAAGACTGCCTGAAAATCTTCCCACTCCATGTCTCTGTGATTCTCTGACTGGGTGGTAACATCCAGCCACCTCTTGGTGGAATCACGCAGCATGTAAGTCACGAGCTTGACCCTCAGCCCTGGAGGCATCTCAAGATGCCCTAAAATAGTCTGCATAGATCCTAACCAAGACTCTGTAGCCTGTGGTCTTCCATCCCCTGAAAACGTAGGAGGATGCTGCTGCTGAAAGATACATGTCAGCTCGACCATAGATGTGGCATCCTGCGGTGCTCCCTGGAATGTCTTCATAAACCGCATAAAGCCTTCATTGAACTACGCCTCCGTGCCTGTGTCTGGTGTAGAAGCTGGTGCCGCATCTGGCTCTGCTGGAGGATCAACTGGTAGCCCATGTCCCACCATCTCTAGAGTATAATCATCGCCGCTCTCCTGGGGAACAACTTGCGGTCGTCTTGGTGGTACAACACTACAGGGTCAAAAGCATGCCTTAAATTCAAGATTATTAAGGCTGAAAGAAAAGAAACCACTAGGGAAAAAGTGGAAGAAGGCATTTCAAAATTTGAAAAACAAGACTACACAGTGTGTAAAATGACAACACAGCGTGTACTTGACTTTCCTTCCCCTGCCCGGGTCATTCTACACGGCTAAGCCACACGCCTTCCGTTCAACAAAAACTACACGGCGTGTAAAATATCTATATGACGTGTACAGTGTTAATTTCCAAATGCCCGTGCCATCTGTGACATGGCTGACTACTCTTCTTGACACTACACGAGATGTTACACCCGCACACGGCGTGTACACCACCCTGTTTCCCAGCCACACGGCTAACTCCACACAGTCTGTCCTCAGACAATCCTACACGGCGTGTCCCACAGGTACACGACATTTTCAGGGAGAGATGACACCAGCCCGTGTTGTTAGTTACACGACCGAGTCCCCAGGTCACACTACACGGAGTGTCCAGCATTGAAACGGAGTGGTCAGTAGAGTATTTCACTGACCCGTGTTGTTCGTTACATGGTCGGACTCCAGGTCACACTACACGGCGTGTACAAAAGCTACACGACGTGTTCTACCAAAGACATTCCCTACCTCATGTCACTACCAACACGGTTTGTGACATGGGAAGAAACTACATGGCGTGTTCTCAGAGTACACGGCGTGTACGTAAAAAAAGTTCATTTTTCTTCCCAAACAGTAGAACGTACATGGCGTGTATAAAAATACTGGATGGCGTGTATACTGGGTTTCCAGACAGTATGCCTCAGAAACTCGTATGGAACCCATAAAATACCGTAAAACAACACCTAAGTGTCAAATTCCGACCCGTGGGGACCCATACTCCCCACAAATCAAATTTTGACATCTCATATGTGTTATAACCAATAAACAGTCAGTGATCCACCAAATTCCGGTCAAAGGGGGCCCATACTCCCCAAAAAACAAATTTTGGTGTCCATTCTATAAACAAGCTCGAAGAAAATACATACCATATCACAAGGCAGGTATTTATCAAGAATCAATCACAACAACATACTTTTCTAGCACAACAATTATCACAACAACATGCGAATTTATAATGCACCTACATGTCATGGAAACTATGCATGGAATGTGATATCTATCATGTGCCTATATGATGAACTAGATGGAATACCCTCATCTCATTGGGTTAAAACTAAACAGAACCCATAGATAAATTATAATAGCACAGTCACAAGTGTGTCACCCAATGGTGAAATCAAATAAACTGTAAAATTTGCAAAATCAATAGAATTAAAAAATATGAGGTAGACTGGATTTTCCCTGTACGCGGGTTAGCTATGCTCGGGCACAACTTATTACCAACTACCATTTCATCCTATCCCTGACTATGGATCCAAATAGTAAGTCAAATAAAAGAAACCCCTCTGATACCACTTTGTAACGTCCCGGACCCGGGTGCCATGCAACGGGTGCCCCGATCCCAGTTCGCCACAAGACCTCAAGCACATTTCCCCAAACACCAGAGGCTTCCAAATTGTAATGAGGGCCCAGGTCTGATAGTGGGGAAACTAGGCCCTTATTTTTCAAAGCGTAGCACAGCGGAATAAAAAATAAACATACAACGATAGCGGAAGCAGTAAACATACACAACTGAAATAAACTACAGCAGTAGATATAACCAACAGTGTAGAAGTGATGATGCTACATGTTTCAAGTTCTAAGAAAACAAACAGAACATGTTTTACATCAATACAGTACAACAAAATATCGAGTACAACAAAACAAACAAAATAGCTGGCCGCGACATCGCGAGCCTAGGTTCGGTCCCATGCCCTCCTACTCCTCAGAAATAGTCAAGTACCTACATAGGGACTCTTGCCCCTATCTACACCTGTAGAAACGTAATCTGTTTGGGCTGAAAAGCATGACCCAAACAGGGTGTGAGAAATATATCTCAGTAGGCACCCACCAAAGGTCCGTTCCCAACTTCATGTAATCATGGAACAATAGTGTGCAGCAGTAAAATGCAATAAAGTAAGCAGTACTCAAAAGTCACTAATTTCTAGTTATATCGCCATCTTATTATTCATCTAATCCATTAAATATTAGAAATCACCACAGTGCATTTCTACGTAAACAGTCCACGTCCTCAGACAAGAAAAACCTTACCCTCAGGTATGCAGGACCCAACCTGCAGGTAATTTCTCTCAGGCGTAACATATTTTTTCCCTCAGGTGTAGGTAGTGTCGCCCTTAGGCACAGATTCTATGGCCCTCTGGCACGGAAGAAGTTGCCCTCAGGCCGAAATAACTACAGCCCTCTGGCTAAACAGTGCAGTTCCCACAGGCTAATCACAACAACTCCCTCAGGCTAAACAGTGAACCAGGCCATGCCCAACATATCAAAATAAAGTAAACAAGTATTTCCTCTCAAGGAAATTCTACAATTACTAAATTGAAGGCATACCCTCGGGCATCCTGGCCAAATGGCTAAACAATGAAACACACACCCCCGGTGGTTCTGGATCCAAGCAATGATCCCAACCAGCATTTTATCATCACAATTTAATAACCTATGCAATTATAGGAATTAAATATAGCAAAGGACTCAGCCACACGACAACCCATCATGGGTTCGTGGAACAAAAAATGCACAAAAATGCACAAAAACGCAGGACAGTTAGAAAATAAACACCAAGATGCCTACCTTATACGCCAACGAACGTTATACCCGAACACTGACTCCAGAAACGCCAAAGACCAGCATAGATCTGACGAAGAACAAAACTCATTCAAACATAAATAACTTCCCCTTGGGAAATAATTTCTAAGAACGGTACCAAGAGAAGAGGGGGCTTACCCATGCGGTTCCAATGGGATCGTCTGAGGAGGAAACCGATTCCAGATGAACCCCCAGCGGATCTTCAATGGTTCGGCCGCCCTCCTTGTCTCCAAAGTGGCTCAAACGCCTCCTCTGCCAAATGATGAGGCTATTGCCTGTTTTAAGCCGGAAAAACAATGTACACGGTGTGTACTTCTGAGTACACGACGCGTACTTCTTTCATTTAACTGTTCATTTGGCAGCACTGCCATACTGTTCAACCATCGATATGAGTACACGACATGTACTCTAAAGTACACGACGTGTACTGTCGCCCAGCTGTCGGCTGCTCCACCGCCTTACTGTTTAGGCCTTCTGACTGACTACACAGTGTGTAAGTACCACTACACGGCGTGTAGTCAGTTCCTATACCCTACGTCACTGACATGGCAGCACGCCCCGTGTACTCATCCCAACACGGCCAAAAGTACACGACGTGTAGAAAAGGACACAGAGTGTAGTTCCAAAATTTAGGATTTTTCCAAATTTTCAATATTTTCTCAAAAACACTTAATGAAAAGGAAATATAAGAATCTCGTACCTCAAAAATAAAAATCGGGTTCTTACAATCCAATTATTCATAGAGTGGAGAATCTTCATATATTTCTATGGTTTTGATGGAATTTGATTGAACCATAGTGAATCACTAAAAACTCAGATACTTTACACCATAGGCAACCTATTTCGTTTTATTTTATAATTAATCCTTCAATAATTTTATGTCTAATCATTTGAGATTGACATTAGAAAATAGGATTTTGATGTGTAGTTTCATAAAGATCTCAAGTGACTTCTTATATCTCCTTAATATTATTTCTTTCTCAATTATTTATGAAAATAGAAGAAGGAAATTTTTAGGCTATGACATTTTTTATTTCCCAAGAGTGACCGCATTTTTTTCCTCTTGTGTTTTTATCATTTTTACATTCCCCACCCTACTCTCTTTTAACATGACACACAATTTTATTTTTATATTTTTATGAATTTTTCTTGTCATCCGTTAGATTTTATTCCACCTATTCTGACCTATTACAATGGGTATTTACCTTAACTTATACTCAATAATTTTTCTCTCTCTTAACTATTATTTTACCATATAATTTCTATGAAATATTTTGGTGATTTTTTTCAACTCAGTGATTATATTGTTAAAGGGATTATTTAGAATATTTAATGTAATTTTATTAGTTTACCATTTGATAATTTTTTTAAAATATAGTTACAATGAATTTACTCAATTTATGGTTTTTCACAATTTTTTAAAGGTGAAACTACTAGAAAAACAGATTAAATTATTTCAGTAATGATTCAAATCATTTTTTAATGGGTCTTGGTATTTTTGGTTTTGGGGTAAATTTGAGTTTACCTTGGATTCTATTAAATTTGTCCAATTATTTTGTTTTTTCAATAAAAAATTTATATTTAGATTTCGATTTATTTGACTCCCATAAGAATTTCAAAAAATTTATATGGGTTAGTTAGAGTTCTCATTGTTAAAACCCAATGGTTGGTTATGTAATTAACTTGGTCAACAGTCATGATATTCATGCGTCCCTCCATGCTTCTCAAAATAATATGATATGAGAGTAGGTATTTTATGTATGTGTTTTAATTATTATAAAAACAATAAAATTTTTATAAGGCCTAAACATAGGTATCCATGCCAGAAAAATTCTATATATGATGTATTCCTTTCTTAATTTTTCCAGTATCACTTTTCCTAATGATATATTTGTGATGTATTTTTTTCGAACAGTATCACAAAAAATCTAGAGTTTTCATCATCAATATTGTTAATTTTTGGTGTGAAAACAGGTTTGTGGTTATGTTATTAAAATATACATATCTTATCTTTTTTGGAACGAAACCTATATAAGTAGGAATATTAGTATTTAACCTTCACAAAAGAAATGTCTTGATGAATTTTATTTGTATAAGTATTAACGACTACAATCTAAAAAAAGTTATATGGGAGGATTTTTTTAGATGTGACATTGAGATTTCTATGGAACAGGGCACATGAGCCTAAACCCAATTGGTGTGGACTCTTAAGTGCATCCAGGCAACCTGGGATCAAATATAGGTGGAGGCATAATTTTTGGCTAATTGTAGGAGTACTGTACCAATAATGTAGTACGTACTGTAGCAGGTTCTGTAGAAGGCACTGTTCGGAACTATAGAAGCCAGAAATTTTCCCCCATTTGGGCCTTCGGGCCACTGATTTTGTCCCCGAGTCAATTTAGTTCTTCAAGCCACCCATTCCTTCATGCATTTAAGGCCTTTTTTCATTCTCAAGTCCTATAGGACACCTTAAGGGTAGATTCAAAAAAGACAACCTATAAGGAATAGGCTCTATAAGGAGGATGAGCAGAGAGCATTCACCAAAATAGAAGCTAAACTAATTAAAATAATGAGGGGGTATGGAACCTGCAATCAGGAAAAGCCTATGCATGCACGAGATAGCCTAGCCAAACAGACATGCAAAGGTGGAGAGCTGATTTCACGATGAAGATGTTGGGGAGGAGCATTTCCAAGTAGTTTATCTTGGTTGTATGTAATGTTTGAAGCCTACAGGAAATGAATTACTCTAATGCCTATAGTCCATGTAATACTTATGCCTACATTCCTTGTAAGGGTTCCACCCCACACCTTGAAAGGAGATTTATCAGAATCATTAAAAAACAATGATGGCCTTTGGGCCCTTGGATAGGAAGGAAGAAGAAAAGTTGATAAATAATTAATTCTTCTTATAATTTATATGTAGGAATAAACTGACTTGTGTAAGAGATTCCATGTTATTTCAAATACATCATATATATAATATGATTTGTTAAAAAAGATTAATGTATATGTGGAGGATGGTAAGGATGATAGAATTTGAGTATAGATGATAAATTAATCTTTTTACAAAATTGGAAAGAGTGGAAGAGAATTCAAATCATCAACTATTCAAAGGATGGGTCTGCTGAGGTGGATATAATCATCCAATTATAATGAATAAGTAGTGGAATGAACATGAAATTTAAAAGGTGGTGAAACGAATAGAACCCATTGCAATTTATGGATAAATGATGTAAATATTAGTTGAAATACACTTTTTATGGAGTCCAAAAGAATCAGGGTGACTATATATTGATATTAACCTAGGGAATAATTACCCATGGTGTGTCTAAAAATTTATCCTTCCACCTATGGTGAGGACCTAGTTTATTAAATATTGTATTAGAATTATATAAAATAGTTTATTTTAACTTGTGTGGGTTGGTTATGGTTTTGAAATATAGTTCCTCTATATCCTATGTTTCCCTCCATAATGAATGTTGTTGTGTATTCTTCCATGGAGTAGGACTAGGTCCAAATCATATAATTATTTTATGTTTTTATTATATTTTTTCTTCATCATGTGTTAGATTCTTGCTTTTTTATTGCCATTGGTATATGTTCTTATCTATAGAAGTCTAAGAAATCAAGACCCGTGAATGAAAAATCAATATGGTAGATGGTATTTGAGGCCTGTATAGTATAAGATGTTGAGTTCATAAGTGTGTCAGGGTGATGCAAGAAATTTCAGTATCCATGTTTGATGTTTTTTGTCTAGTAGAATGTTCATAATACATGGAATTGGTTTATTACATATTTTTGGTTTCAGACCAATTATTTAGGTCTATATAGTATGCAACTTGATTCAATCCATAATAAGTGGTATTCAAGCTGGTGTTATTATGATGACTGGATCACCTAACAAGTGGTATCAGAGATTTAGTGTCAATATAATTTGGTGGTTACAAGTGAGTTGTTTATATAGATTCATAAGAACCATAATTTATTGGTGTTATGATATGTTGTAGACTAAATTTGGTTTCATATCCTATTTATGTGTTCTTATATGAGTTTATTGGTATCATTTTGTATTATTACTTATACTATATTTCCTAAATACAATCCCAGTCTATTTATTCATTTTATATTATGTGGGAATTAATTTTTTTAGAGGATATAATTTCATTAGGGTGTGGATATGATTGATAGTTTAACAGTTAAAATATAAAGATTTTATAGAATACTAGATGGCATATACCTAGAGAATCTGGACATTCCATTATTGTTATTCAGTCAAAAGAGAAATTGTTAGTGGAACAAAAATCTTGTACTATAAGAATAAAGAATATTCTGGAAGGTGTATCTTTCATTGATGGTTCACAACATATAAAATATATATCATCTACTATAATCTATTTGAGAATTTTGAATAATAACTCCATGTGATTTAGTGGGTACCCATTTTTATATATATCCATGTAGAGAAAAGGACTGGAAAAAAATTCTACAGAAAAAGTGTCTAATTGGATGTTCAATCTAGATGATCTTGAAGACTAATAGCTGAACATGAGTAAAATATCCTACCAGTGAGATTTTTCTAGCTTGATTTCATCATGGTTTGTTGGATGTAGTGTTTCAATCATTGTTCTAGAAGGGGAGAATTTTTTTAATTCCAAAGGATTCATTTGGGTGAAATTGAGGATATTTAAATTTTGGGAGTTCCATGATGTTTAGGATGTGAAAAATTTCTATGATGCATTGAGTGTGAAATTGCCCCATTTTTGTTCGAGGTGAATATATTGAACATCTAGAGAAGTGGGTGAATTTTTTGGATATCATGAGATTAATGTGGAATGCGGATTTGGGATCCATGTTTGTGGAGATGTGTGAATGATATAGGTTTTTATCTTTATGATTTTTTTAGAAGAATTACACATGCCTAAAAAAAATAAATTATAATATTGAATTTTATGTCATTGGTTTATCAACAACAGATATCTGGGAGTATGGAAGGTGTTTTTAATCTAGAAGTAGATACACTATTGAATTAGAAACATGTACAGTTTTGGTCATATTCAAATCACCATTATACTTTTGAACCTTCACCAATGTTTTGGAATGAAAATGAGTGTTTTATTTCCTCAATTATATATTATATGGCCATGGAATCATTCTTAATGTCGAAAATCGTGGAAATGAGAATAGACGATGGTATATAGGTTTTTGAGTTGTGAAGTAGTGGGAGTTTAGAAATATTTGCTGGAATATTGTCTAGATGTTTGAAGATATAGTTACTGGAACACTAGAAATTTATATCATGGATTAGAGTTCCATTTATGGTAATATCACTTAATGATACTCTATTTCAATAGGGGAAATTTTGTTTGAGCACTTATATACAATGTATTTGTGAAATTTTTCCATGATCATATCGATTCTAAAAGAGTGACAACCCCATGTCAAAAATGTGTTTATCTGAAAAGTCGGAATGATGAACACATTGGTGATTTTGAACGAACTGTAATAGTTTATGTATTGTCTCAAAATTTCAAAATTTCTGATGTAATTGTGTGGGTATTTGATTGATCCAAACAAGCCAAAGAGGCAATTAATGAAAATAATCATGATTTTCTATGCCACACTACACAATGGTGAACTTTTTCATCATTGTTTCAATGGTATTTCATCACATCAATGCTACCAAAAAATCCAAATATAGTTTTAGATAGAGTTCAATATATTGATATAAATGAAGATAAACATACTGAAATCTCAAGATTACAGAATCATAGAAGAAATTTATTGGGAACATGAGGTCTGATAGAAGTGGTTCCATAGACATAGTACACCACACAATCATTTCAATATGAAAATACTAAATTTTTTTAGTTCATAATCCATTTTATTCCGAAAATACCATTAATGTATACATAAGGATTCATGATTTTAGGGAATGAGTGGTCAGAAATAAAAAAATCAAATTTGAAATTATCTCATTAAAGATTTCATGATATATTGGAGGACCTTAAAGACACTAAAAATTAATATAGAATATGATATGTCATTATATATTTGATATTTTTAAATTAGTGAATACATGGACAATAATATTTAATTAGAATATTATTAGTCTTAACTGATAAGAAAAATTCTCTAGTTGGACATTGTTAGGTTTTTTTGTGATTTTTTTATTAAGTTAATAGAACATTGGAAACATGATTTTTTAGAATAAAACATTTAAAACAAAGATGAATTATAGTTAAACTTGAACAAAAGAATCTCTGAATATAGGTCAGTCATAGTAGCAGCAGTATCAATGTTCTGGAGGAAGTGATGTGGGAGGATGTTTGAGATTTTAATGAAATTCCCAAAGGATGTGGATAAGTCATAAAGAAACTTATTTTAGTGAAAGATGAAATGTAATATTAAATTTATTTTATATATGAGTTACCATGGTGTTATGAAGGTTATTTCAAATTAATATGAATAGATTTATGAAATTAATCAAGATGTAGAAGTTGATCTTGATGATTTCATTGGATTGAAAAAGGTATTGGAATGTGGATTGAAGAAGGCATGAGATTCATGAGGAGTGGTAGAGAATCTAAAACAAACACTATTCATTGAATGAGATATTTGAGTTGGTGATGCTCATATAATTCCCTTGAAATAGTATAGGGACAACTATGAAGTTTAGATGGTGGTGTAAATTGTGGAACCTATTAGTGGCTTTAGAGAACCCCTTTAAATTGAGGGTGTGATACACTTTTTAGGTTGTTTGAAATTTTAAAGATTAATTGGTGATATCAGTTAATATGGGTTAAAATTCCAATAGAAACCTTATAGGAGGTTTTCCTACTATAGGATTTAATGTAGTTTCATTTATATTTGAGTAGGGCTCCATAATTTGGTCTATGAAATCTTGTGTGGTATAGGTACGGTTTTAGTACATGTTTTACATATAAGTCATGTTTTTACCCTTAATGAATTTTGTGATGTGTTATTATATAGAGTATGACTAAGTACAAAACATTTAATTGTATTTTTTAATCATTTTTCATTTATCAAACTCCTATTTTTTTCATTCATATTCATTTTATCTAATAAAAGACATCATCTAAAGAAATGCATGTAAAAATTACTAGAGAATGTATGATAAATGTAGTGGCTAGTGTGTATGGTCCTCCTAGTTATATATGTTTATTATATAGTGCTTCCCTAGAGATTCATACTTTTTAATGTCCTTTTTACATATTTTAGGTTTGAAATTACCTCTATTCACAAAGAAAAATCTCATTTTGATTAGTATTATATATACCCTAAACTAGTGTCTAAATAGTACATACCCTAATTCAATCCACACTAAATGGTATTCAAGATTGTTTTTTTTCAAATGAATGACTCCATTTTTAATTTATCTAACTACAAAGGCATATACCATAGATTGAGGAGTCATATGAAAACTATAGTAAAAAAATTTTATTTAGAGATAAACATATATATAATTATTTATGACATTATAACAAAACTAATTAAAATGATTACATGCTTCAAAAATAAATCTATATCTTATTATATACTATTTTGATCCATATTCTATGTCTTTTCCACCATGGAAAATGAGATATTATAGTCTAATTTTTTTCCAAAATGTCCCTAGTGGAGGTAGAACGAACCAAAAATCTATTTAACAAATAATCCTCTACATCCTTTATTTAAAATAAAATTTATTCAATTATATGTATTCTATTGAGAACCTATTGAATTTAAAAGTATTTTATGTCTCAAAACATAATGAAATGTTTCTTTAAGGATATTTTTGTTTCATGAATCTATATTTCCCTATATAGGCAATAATTTACAGTATTCATACAATTATTTCAATGGGTTTTTCCAAAATTTGAGGTCAAAAAATTCGTGTGGCATCCCCATTGATTGACGGTAGACCATATTCCATGGTCGTTATTTTACAATTATGTTTCACCGAGCATCATCACCCACATGAGAATTTTTCAATGATTAGAATTTATGTTTTATAACACCCTAATCATGAAATCTACTAAATTTTGGTATATTATTTTTAATTTTAGAGGTTGAACCATTGGTAACATGTAGATTAGATCCTAGTAAGCTATTCCTATATTTTGGTTTAGTGAATTAGAGGTAAAATAATGGTTTGAAAACATATTGGTAATAACAAACTAATTGAGACTAGTAATAAGAAAAATAATAAACTTGGATTGATAAAAAACATAAATGATGATCATATAAAATGAATTAATTTCAATTAATAAGAATAATGATGAAATATTTTGAAAACAAGGGTAAAGTTGCAATTGTAAATCAAATCATAACCCAATTATCATTCATATTTTTAATAAAACATATTTTAAACAATTTTCAAACTTTGTTAAAAAATTTATCACTAAAAAGAAATCCCTTTGGGTAATTGCGATGACTATATTTTTAATCACTCTCTTGAGAAAACCCATGGTTTTTAATACAATATATATAATATCTTAGGGTTTCAAATATCTTTTTGTACACTAAAGACAACTATTTCAAAAACTTGATGTTGTTTTGGGGGAGGTGGTGATAAAAATAAATATCATTTAAAATTGCATGAATCTTTCTAATATCAAAAATTTATTCTCTATTTGTCCTAATATTGAAATAACATTGATAACAAAAAATATAGAATTAAATTTACAAAAAAAAATCAATACTATAAAAAAAATATTATATGGTGTGTGTTTTTGTTTCATTTTTGTAAAATTATGGCTAATTTGGAAAACTGTTTTAGAAGCATTTCAAAAAAAGACGATTTTTTTAGCCGCGCTTCCATAAAAAAAATAATTTAGTTGTGTTTTCTTAAAAACATGTCTAATTATTATTCATTTCATATATATGTTTTAAAACATAGGTAATTTAATTTTAACCATATTTATAAAATATTGATAAATTAAATAAGAAATTTGATGGAATTTATTTAATACATTTATAGGAACTTGCAAACAAAATCAAACTTATATATATATATATATATATTAATATGTAAATGAATATGTAAATTCAAATATATATTTAGTTTAATATATATAAATACATATATATATATATATATATAAACATATTGCATATGTCTTATATATGATTTTATTATAAAACATTAATAATAATGGCTTTTTGAAAACAATTATTAAATACATATATAGATACATTTAAACACAGAAATTACAAAAGTTATAATGCAATTAAAAATAATTAATAGTAATTGAATAAATAATCATTTATTTATATGTTAATATGTATATATGTATGTAAATTGATATGCATGTTTATATTTATATATATATATATATATTTACCAATTCATATATAGAAATTAATATAAATGTACTTATCTATATGTTTATATTTATGATCATGTATTTAATTATAATTAAATAATAATTATTTTGTTTTTTTTATTTTTTTTTGTGTATTTATATATATGTATATATCTCTATGTTTTATCTGATATATATATATATATATTGGTAAGTATATTTATGATAATTTATACTCAAACACACACACACACAAATCAGTATATATGAATGAAAACACATATATAATATATGCATATATATTTACACTGATATATATATACATATATATTTTTATAAACACACACAAACATAGATATTTATATATATAAGCATATACAAATATATTTAAAAATATATACAAAATCATGTGTTTGAGTATTTATATATATTTATATATTTTAAAAACGTGTAAAAATATATATACATATATACATAAGTTTATATTTTCATGTACCAATATATATCTACATGTACTAATCATAGTATATGTTTTTAAATGTGTATACATAAATATATATATATATATATATATATATATATAACTTTATATTAGTAGTCATATAAATTTATATTTGCATATCTTTTAAAATTATATTATCTATTTTTGAAATATAGGATGTTAATAACTTTATATATAAGCATATATAATAAAATTAAAAATCACTGCTCTTGCATTATGGGTTTTCTATTGCGTTTCTTCCATTCTAGTGTGGGTTTAAGTCTCCATTCGTGAAGATAAATGGTAGTTTTCTACCTTATTGATAAGGAATTTAGTGTGGGAATCCAGCATGAGTGTGTGAATGGGGGGGGGGACTAGGGGTGGGAACTGACAACGACAAGAGAACAGATAGTGTTCGGCTGTCACTATGTAAGGATTTAAGGGCTTCATGTATCAAAACTATGCTAATAGTTTCATTTTAAAATTAAACACTATTATAAAAAACATGGGTAATTATTACTATTCAACAACCTAATAAATAGTATTCTCCTATACATATAAGAATACACAAGTAAATGTGGTGTTTTTAATTTACCTTCGTTATCTAGAATTGAGGTCAAATAGCTAGGATTTAAAATGCATGTAAATTATTGAAACCATATTTTCTTATGATGTTTAGAAACACAAATAAATATTTTACTGATATTTATAATCACATATAATATAAAATATAAAATATCCTAATTTATTATTTCCCCATATTTGGACGAAAATTCCTTATCAGATTGCAGTGAAACTCAGAGTGTTCACTGTGATCTAGGCATAATAGCATGAAACCCAAAATTTATCATTAGGGATCTATGAACACATCAATTAATTAAACCAAATAAGAAAATTTCATTTTTAGCCTTTTTATATATTTTTTTATCTAAATAATTTTCTCATACAATTTCATCCAATATTTCATTATCTTACAGGTGAATACCCTAATAAGAAAATATAGGAACTCACCTTGGTCTACTCAACATTAATACTCAAAGAAGTAATTGAATATTTAGAGATGTAGATATCCATCTCATTCTCTTTGGAATAAGAAATTAAATAATGGTTGTACAACGTAAGGACAATAGTGGTAAATCCCTAGGATGACCTATACAGAAGATTCCACAAGAGTTAAATCCCCACATAAAGGAGTACAATGATTAGAAAATATATATATTACATTGGACCATTATTAGGAGAAATAAAGTATGGTTATTGAGAATGATTTAATATATATATATATATATTCATATCATCCCCAAAAATTTATTATGGAGTACCACTTCCTAGTACTTTTATATCGAGGTCTATTAGATAGTGAAAAAAAAATATTATTGATCCATCATTTGGAGGATCTGTAATTGATTAGTTTACAATAGAGTCTAGAGAACATATTAAAAATATTTTCTATAATTATCATCAATTTGTTATAGGTATCACTGGTTCCAAATTAATAAACATGGTAAAATCATTATAATCACCTCTCCAAAAGTCTAAAGATGAAGAGCTGCCTATTTTGGTTATAAAAAATATCTTAAACAGTCACATGAGTAATAACCTATCATGTTATATAGATTATTTCCATCTCCAAACCATTTTATTTTTCAGTGTTATAATGTATAAGAAATATAAATTTGTATAACTACCAACCAACAAATATAATTCTAGTAGCCAAATCAAGAATGGAGTGAAAGTTTCCATGTTCAATAAATCAAAAGAATCAAGCTAGACCAGCATTTCGGCATCAATAACAACAACCTCTAAAATTTCAAAAACCATACAATTAGCTCTTAAATAAATCCTTCCAACTTCCCCATCAAATATAATAATCCTTCCTAGAAACCTTCAAATATTTCAAATCCACTTTCATTAAACAATTAAAGCTCAAACATTTTAGAATTTATAAATTAAAAAATGGAGTTAAAGAACAATATAGAAAAACATGTTTAAAATGGTCTAAAATATATGAAATTTCCATCCCAAATAAGACCAAAATAGAGAGTTAATGTTTTTCTGGTAACAATTAGAAGTGGAAAAAAGCCCGCCCCTCTAAATTTGAACCCAAGAAAAACCAAGATAACTGTGAAAAATAGGTGAAGAAGGATTTTGAAAAAATATATGGAAAATAAAAAATAATTTTGGAACCAAAACAAGGAGAACAAATAAAAGGAAGAGCAATAAATCAAGAAGGAATAAAAATATTATAAAAACACGCATACAAAAAAATATTATGTAAAAGAGAGACCTTTGACTTCATTTCCCCTTATGGATGGTCCAATCCTGGAAGATAATGGTGGATGAAAATAAAAGGGAGATTTTAAAAACCATCAAGAATTTTTAAATCAACAAAACCCCTCCATGAATATTTCATGAAATTTCCAAAATAAAAAATGTTTTTGAGTGAATTATGAATTGAAAAGAGTATTATTCAAGGGAATGAAAGAGTAAAAATTGTATATAGTATTCTTTCCTTTATCACATCATAAATGTCAAAAAAATTCACAATCTAAAGAAATTATTCACCCCTTTAAACATTTTGTCATTTAATTTTAATGATGAATTATGTGATCTTGGAGTCTTAATTATGTAATTCCATATTTTATTTCTTATTTTTGTTAGATGTTATTTTAATAAGGGTTATTTTAAAACTTTTAAATGGATCCATTTCATTTCCAGTAAGAGTTTGTGAATATATGTCAGTTTGAGAATAGAATATAATCCTTTTATCTTAAATATATAATCTGAATATGTAGTAATAGAGGACCCAATCACATTCTCCGATTATCTTATATTGAATCTTTTTTTATGAAAATAAATTCCATAACTAATATACATGATATAACTATAATAATGGATTTGGGTTAGATCACTATCCATATTTAAATTTTTTATTCCATGAATTACCCACAAGAGAATAATTTCTTCTTCACACTATCACATTCTGAGGAACTTGAAACCTATAAAGAACTGGTATGTTGCAAGAAATTTTAAGTGTTGGTAATCAGCCCTGATTTGAAAATGATATGAATGAAAATAATGGTGAAATGAAAAATAATATGAAATAATCTAATTATTATACGTATTATGAATTATTACATCATCATTATTATTTATTCAAGGATTTCTAATCATAAATTTTGAATTCAATATATGAATCCAAAGATGTAGAGGTAAAAAACCGAATTTCAGTTCATTATTATTAGTAGCGCATGTAATCAACTGCATTTTTGAGTCTAAAAGGCTGACTCCCATACAAATAATGCCTAAAAATCTAGGATGACAATAATAAATAATGAATATAATGATCTGACCCCTATGAGATTTGTAAATAGTTGAATTGTATATATATACTATTCAATTTTGAAGTAGGTTATATGAAAATATCATTTTATTATTCCATTTTTTGGATGAATAGTATATTATTAAGAAAAATTCGTTAATTTATTCTATATTAATTCTTGGGATACATTTAGGTTCTCATTCCACTTTAGGGCCAAGAAAAATCATTCTCATGTACTTATGTTATTTTTTCTTACATGCTAGTTCAATTTCTTTTATCAAATACACCAAGTAAATTTAAAAGAGAGATGGTCAGCATTTTCTTTGATATTGTATATGTTTATCTTGATTTGTTTTTGGATGATTTAATAGACATTTCAAAATATTTTGAAAACTTCATGTTAAATATGGAAAATGTTTTGAAAACATATATTTCAAATAACCTACTTTTGAAATTTGATAAGTTTTACATCATGTTGGAATGGTGTATAATAATAAAAATTTAATTTCAAAACATATGATTGATATTTATTAATATAAAATTATTTTTATACTTGAATTTTTTTACCAAAATTATGTGTCTAATATTATATATTTTTTAGTAAATTACAGATTTAACATAAATTTATTAGATATTTTATTTTGGTCACTCTATCACTTTTTTGATTAATTTTAATATATACTATATTTATTTTTTATGATAATTTTTGAAAGAATTTTTCTAAAATAAAGATAAATCTTACCACAATTGTAATCATTAATTCATATAATTGGGATAACTCAATTGTGACTCTTTTTTATTCTTGAAATCATGGTTTTGGATCTGTGTTTTCATAATGAATTGAATGAAGAAATAATTTCATATTATATTCCTTATGAACACTAGATTCTAACCAAAACCATTAAACAACCACTAAAAATGAATGTATATTAGTTTTTGTTAACATGGAACAATTTATGTCTCATTTTTTTGGTACTATGATTAATATTTTTTATGAAAATATAAGCCTTATATATTAGGTAATGAAGGAAGAAGTAAAACCAATGCTAGTCAGATAAATGTTACTAAATTAAGAGTTTGATTTATAGATAAAGGATAAGAGAGTAGTTACAAATAATTTAGAAGGAAATTTTAGAATGTTTTCCCACATAATATAGGTGAAATTTTTTTCAAGTTTCCCATGACATCATCCTAAAAGAGAATATGTATTATATTAAGGAATTATTTTCACTATATATAGATATGGTAGGATTTTTTGTATCTTCTCAGGTTTCCTTAAAATTTAACCAATAATATATCCATAGACTAAAATATAATTCATGTTTATATCTATGGGTTCCAATATTTGTATAAAATCATAAATGAATAAATAAATATGGGTTTTTTCATTATAGATAAGTAAAATATTACCAAGAATACTATAATATATTACTACGCTGGGGTAATATCTAATCACAATGAACATATAAAAAAATTTGAATCAATATTATACTTACCCAATGTATTAAAAAATTATAATAAATTTTTTAATAAATGTGAGCAGTAACAATTCACTTGTAATCTATCTGAGAGTCAAGAAATTATACAGAGACCGATCAGTTTATATAAAATCGTTAATTTTTTTGGATAGATTTCATCAGAATGTTTCCTATGTCTTTTGAAAATTATTACATCCTATTAGTAGTAGACTATATTTCATTGTGTGTGGATGTTAATTAAATAAAATATGATGATAATAATATTTTTATTCATCTTTTAGAATTAACATATTATATTTAATTTGATTCATAAGAAAAATCATTGGTGACCAAGGAGAACTCGTATACAAAACAAGCAAGGGATATTTGATGCGAATGTTTATAGTGTATAAAAAACATCCACACCCTTATATCAATAGTTTAATGGATAGGATGAGGTTTAAAACTAAGCTAATAAGGTAACCTTGGAAAATAATTTCATGTCAAAATTGAAGGATTTGATTCATAAGAATAGGGGATTATAGAATAGGTCAAAAGTCTACAATTATAATGATTCCATATATATTGTTCAGTTGAAATATTTTTCAATTATCAGGGTATATGGAGTATAATTCCATCCTAGAAGTCAAATAAGTAAATATGAATTTGGATGAAGTTGGGAATAATTAAAGTCTCCAAATACGAGAACATGAAGAAGGTAGAAGATAAGAATTTTATTGCTGATAAATTTATATAGAAAGGATTGGTTTGGCCCATGAAATGTTAATTCAAAAAAAAAATATCAACGGGAACAAGTGTTGATTTACAACTCAAGTATAAAGTTAATTACTTGTTAAAAACATTCTCTATGGGAACATAATTTTACTATAACCAATATGTAATCAATTAGTGATGTATAGATTATTTTTGAATGTTTAATGAACCCATACTCTATCAATGATAACATGCTAAATAAGTAACATTGGAATATTCCACAAGAAGTAGTTGTGGAGATCATACTCCTAAAAATGGTCTATAGATGACACCATAAGAATGTAAAATTATTTAAAACATGTTGACTGTTATAATTATTTTCAATACGATTAAAACTGCTATATCAATTAGAATTTATTTATTACATTTAATAACTAAATTTTGGGCGAGGGAATCATTTATAGTTTTACTAATTTTTAAAATTTCAATTTTCTTTGAAACTTTTTATCTCTCTATTTTTAATTTTTTATGTTTTTTAAAACATGTTCTTCCCAAAGTGAATAACATTTAAAAACATAAACCTATTCCAAATGTGAAATAATTATTTGAAAAATGAAATCAATTTTAATAATTAAAAAAATAATCATTCTTTCATATTAAAATGAGATAAATTCATGAAATGAACACTAGTTTTTAAATCTTATTCCATGAAATACTTCCTCATAATAAAATAACCAACCAGGGAGGATTCTAAGCCAATTTATTTTTTTAAATTTAAAATGATCAAATTTATTGGGATAACCATGACATGTTTTAATGACTATAATATTACGAGTAATATTTTCAAAACTATGAAATATTAAGGACCTTTTGTTACAAAAAATTGATTCATTTATTTAAATGAAAACCCCCGTGTTTATAATAAAATTATTTTTCCTTATTATCTCATTTGAAACATGAGAGCCCCTAATAACAAAGAATGATTTTTTAGGGGCCCATATTAAAATCTAAAAAATCACTACCAGCATATCTCTTGATGTTAATTTATAATTTTATTTGAACTAATGTTAGGGGGGAGATAAGTATGATATGATCTAAAATTTTATGAAAATTGAAATCTATAGTTATAATTTTCAACAAGGGGAACAGTTTGAGAAATATTTGTTTTTTTTTGTGAAAAAATATTGAATTATAAAATATTGAGAAAATATAGTAAATATTTATTTTAAAATATTTTAAATAAGTCCATATATTTTTATGAAAATAAAATATTATTATATGCCTTCAATACTAAAAATTGGGAAGAACTGAAAGAAAAGAAACAAATCAACTAATGGAAGTATTGAGAAAGAATGTTTCTTAGTACTAAAGTGTTAATTGTGTGAGATATATTTCATATTAAAAAGTCTTTGAGAAGATTCACTATAAAAGAGAGTGAACGAGGATTACATTCTTTGTTAAAAATCTATAAAACATGAATTATGATCCCAAGATATCATATCCTCATATTATACATTAGAATAACATAACAACAGAAACTAGAAACTCATAGTAATAAAATAACCCTAAAATGCATCTTGATAAGAACAAGACTGTAACTCATTGGGTAGATATTAGTAAATTTGAAAATCTAATGATGACCCTTACATGATCATGGAATTAAAAAAAGATCCAAGAATAATACATTGAATGATGAGTGAAATATTTCAATGAATGTGTGTATAAATGAGTATGGGAAGATGAGAAAAGTATAAATGATTTTAATTTTAACTCTTATAGAAAAATTAAATAAGAACTTTACAAGGCATGATGATTTTGATTAGTATGGCTATAGATAAGAGAACTCAAATTGGAAAATGCATCGAATCATTATTTGTTAATATTTTTTATGTTCACTTGTATAGGATTCGAAGTTTTATGTGATGGGTAAGTGATAGTTGAAATAAATTCCAGATATTTTATTAAAATTAAATTTATTTTCATCCATCACATTTATTAATTCATTATGTTTTTAGATGACATAAAAATAAGGTTTTATTTCCTTGTATTTAGTGGATATTTCGTAAAATAGATAAATTATATATCTAAATGATATATTTATTTACTAAAATAAAATGTTTTTTATTTATTTGTTATCTAATATTTTAAATATTATAATAGAAAAGATATTAGCTCAAGAAGTTATAAGTTATGAATTATATGGTAAATAACATATGTGAAATTGTTCTATGCCTTTCCCCTCATAGATCATTTTACCAAGACACTGCTATGTTTTAGAGTCATTGAATCAGTTGTTGTGGAGATTTAGAAGAGATCTGTATGAACTATATAAGACATTTTTGACTCTACATATGATATATCCTTTGGACTAAGAATTAGTAAGATTCATTCTACCCATCTGTAAATAATTAAGAAATAATTTATAATTTATACGAGTCATTTTTTCCATGTACGTGAGAAAATAATAGAATATGGATTTTTTAAGATTCATTCTACATTTCATAAGTGTATTTTTTCAATGTCCCTTAATGACACATGAGTATTTAACCTTTTCATTAAATTATAATTCTAAGATTTCATATATTCTTAAGGGTGAATTTAGAAAAATATACATAATATTTTTGACTCAATATCGAGAATTCAACTTAGATGTAAAATTTTATGAGTAAAACATCATTTTATATGAGAAAATCTATATCTCCAAAGGGATGGCATGTAATTTTAAATTGTAAATCATTCTTTCATATCATCCATTCTGTTATTAATATCAAGATATGATCTTATCCCATGGGGGGAAATATTATAAAATATATACAAGAAATCATAGTAAAGGATTTCAACTAGTTTCTATTGGAAAATTACATATGAAAATTAACCCTGAAAAAAAAAACTCAATCTAGGAATGAATTATTCCCTTGAGTTATAGTGTTGATAAAAAAATTGAGAGAATAATTAAAAGCTATGGATTTTTTGGAAAACCTAAAATCGTAGGGAAGATAATCAAATAAAAAGGGGGAACAATCTAACAAATTTTTTATAATTTGAAAATGATATAATTTAAACACAATATATAAGAATAAATGAAGGATTACAATGAATTAATTTCATTCTATTAAAGATAAATTATATTTTTAAATATTTATTGTTTATTTTCTGGTACTATATTTTATAGCTTATAAAAGATTTATATTCTTTTTTTACAACTCTATGGAGGGGTAAAAACCATTATCTATTGTGAAGGGTGTGGAGGAAAGAATTATAATTCTTGAATTTATGTGATTAAAAATTAAAAACACACTTTTTTTGATTGATTTATGTATTCAATATCCAGATAATGGTTTTAGAGAGATTATTTTCATGTATGTTTTTCAAGTTATTATTTACTATCTATATTGACAATAACATACCTAAATTAACTCCATTTAGTACATAATAAATTAAAATGGATAGGTAGAGTGGTGATTATCATTTGAATAATGAAACTCCTATGAAAGACTACGAGTTTCATCTGAATTTCTTATGAACTCTAAAACCCAATGGGTATTTGACTGGGGAATTTTGAATTATTTTACTATTTAGGTGTCATTGATACCTTTTCACATTAAAATGAAATAGTTTTTGTGATGTAATGATAACTGATGGATTAAACCTCTTTAATTATTTAAACCAAGAGTGAATAAGGAATATTTCTTTAGATTATTTCATTTATCAATTAATAACATGTAAAGTCAAATATTTTAAAGAAAGGGATAAGATTTCAATTAGTAATCCATCCGTGACCCTATGACATCTCACATTTTTGATAAAATATATATTACTTAAAATATTTCAAATTTTTATTCAAAAGAAATTCAACAAAAACCAACCCCATTAAATAATTGTGATAGAAATTTTTTTCACACTTATCATGAGACAACCCATATTTTTCCCTCTAAAATATAATTTTTTAATACCTCTATCCTATAGATATAATATTTAAATTATTTATAGAAAATATAGTATCAAATACTTATCCAATACCTTTAAGGTTTAGATTTTTATAGAATTAGAAAAATCCATTACAAAAAATACCGATAATTTCTTCAAGTGGAAATTTTTTCCACTAAACCAAACATCCAAATAAAACACCAGATTCACTAAATTCTAAAATATTAATCATTTTACTCTACCACTTAACCCATTAATGCTAATAATATTGGCATCCTTGTGAAAAATAAAATATAATAAACATATTAGCTCAAATTCTAATTATAGTTTATTGATCAATATAAACTACCATGGAATAAAAAAAGACATAAATAATATAACATGGATAAATAATTTTAGAATAATTCTATATAAATAATAACATGATAAAGAAATATATCGATGGATAATATAATAATTAATCACATGGAAAACAAAAATATATTTCATATTGATGAAATGCATAATGTTAAGCATCTAATTTAAATTTTCAACACCTCAACCAAAAAATTATAAAAAAAATTTATGAATACACAATATAAAATAACTAGCTTATCTCATGAGTCCCAACGATTCATTAAGGGGAAATAAAATTCATGAACCAAACATTAACTAAATAAGTCCAATGAATTCATCATATAAAGAAATTTATAAAAATATATCACATAATCAACATACCTTAGAAGTTAATAATTATCCATATTGAAAGGAGAAATATATGGATTATCAATATTCCTTAGATAATTAATGAAATAACATCTTTGGATCACCTTCCATCACATATATTATTCATGAACCATCAATATATTTCCCACATGAGTATGAAAACAATCATAACCCCCTTCATATTATAATAGACCATAAGAAATCAATGGGGTTCATAATAATTTCAAAAAAACATGATATAACAATACTCAAGAAAGAAGATAGATTATATTATTAGAGAATATTCAATATAAATTATGAGTAATTTTAGTATTAGTCTATTTAGTTTAAATAAATTAAATAGTAAAATAATAAAATTACACTGAAATATTGGAAAAATCACTTTAAATTTTTAATAATTTGTATTTGAATGGAAATATTTTATAAAATAAGGGGAAATTGAATTACTATGAGAAACCATGAAAATAATGAAACTAATATACATAAAGAATGATAAATAAGAAAATAAAAAATTCACACATTTAGAATTTATTAAAGCAATTCCTTTCATTATTTTTAAATAAAAAACAAAGTAAATAGATATTGATTCATCTGATAAATGTTAAAAATATATTACATTCTCAGTTTTTAATGAAAATAAAACTCATTATAAAATGAACTTAAGACATCATATAAGTTTAGAGAATTAGATCTATAAGGCAATATAAATAATATGGAAAAAGAGAATAAATATTTTATACCTAAAATAAGTTATAAGGTTGACACCAATTACAAATATATTTTATATTGAACTATGAACCACATAGATGAGAAATATTAATATGATAGGTAAACCCCAAAAAAATAGAGGAGAAGAAAACAATTTTTTTAATATGGAAAATAAAAAAAATACTATACTGAAAACATTGACAAGGATAATAGATAGTTTTGATGAAATTATGTACCTAAAAAAGGAAATTAAGTTAAGAATTTCCTTACCTCATGTCTTGAATCAAGTTATATATCCAATATTTTTATGAATTAATAAAATAATATTAATTATTTACATGACTAAAAATTGTATTATTATTTTTTACTTATTATTATTTAATTTATTTCATTTAATATCATGATTAATTTATTAACTATATTTGTCTTTTTTATTTCCTTCATTTTATTAAAATTCTATTCCTATCATCCAAAATAGTTTTTTAAATTTTTATTGAAAAATTTCTATATCTAATAGTTTTATAATGTAAAAATGTTTAATTTTTTTATATAATTGTTTTAAAATTGTAGTTCAATAGGTCATTCAATACTTATGATTTATATAATCTTTCTTAATATGATCATTTTTTATGTTTAAAAATGTCAATGATAATTTATTTTTAATTAAACTATTATGATGTATATTTTAAAACTAATTAATCTTAATCATAAAAAAGATTTAATATTAATATTGTATTGAATAATGAAATCAATTTTAAAAAATACATAATATATATTTATATTCATGACAACATCATTATTTATGTTGGTAAGGTAAAACTGCTAATGTGAGTGATTTTTTTCAAATGATTCTTAAAAGGTCAAAACTATAGAATTTGTTAGTTTAAAAAATAATATTATAATTAAAAAAATATAATTGAATAATTTTAAATATTTATTATGTTATTTAAAAGAGTAATAGTTGTGTTTAAATGGAAGGACATTATTTTATAAAAACTATATGACAACATAATAATGGATATGAAAAATACCTAGATGTGTGATAATGGATGATCTATCATCATGTATAGGTCATAATTATTCATGTTACATGATAATTTAATCTTGGAAAAAATAAGTGAAGTATTAATATATTTTAATACAAATAATCATAAATAATAAAAGAGAAAGGAGATTTGAAACCCTTAACTTGCTATTCAAACAACCTCATTTAGTTTGAGTCTGAAGACATTGAAGAAATGACATTTTGAAGAAATAAAGCCTTATAAACGTGGAATGGGATGTTTGATATGAATTTTGGTATAATATAGATTCAAAAATGAACTTTATATATATCATGGAATGGTTATAATGAATCCCCATTTGTAGGAAAAATTCAATAGAGTTTTTTTTGAAATACTCCATTTTCAATGGTAAAGAATGTAATTCAATAGAGTTTTTTCGAGTACACGCATCACCTCATCAAAACCTCCTGTGTTAGAGAAGTCACAAATGCCGTAGGATGGATACATACCGGTGATTCCAATTCCTTGTACCGATTCCACACATTCCATCTCACTCTATTAGGATATTTCCCCTGGCCTAATTTATCACAAGGGCAGTTTAGCCCATGTCAAAAAAGATTAAGAATCAGTTATAGAATAGATGCATATTGGTAAGTACTCCATTATTTTTCATATTATTTTATCGAGAGGATCAAATTCATGGAAATTAGATTATTATTTTGTTCGAATATTTGAGATTTCGTGTTTCGACAAATGGAAATGTGGTTCGATGGGTCGGGGATTTTATCATCTCTTTTTCACTTATGAAGAACTAAAGATAATAGTTTAGGGGGTATGGATTGGTTTCTTTGAATCCATCCATCATGCATATCATGGAGTGGGATTGGAAGATCAATATTTAGGATATTATAAAACATTCTTTGCAGATATGGGTGAATGTTTCTAGACTAAACAAGATTTTGTGGCATCCAAGAATTTTGTATGATATTGCACTTGAAATTTGTGTACCTATTAAATTTGAAAAAAAAACTAAACATTATCTATATGGGTACTTTTCTAGGTTTCTTATAGAGTTAGATCATAGATCTACACTTGTTGACATGGTCTTCCTTTCCACTGATTTAGATGTATTTTGTTTGAAAATTGAATATGAAAGAATTTTTCAAATTTTTAAGGAATTAAAGCTAATAGGTAATAACATTTCAACCTATAGAAGAGGTTTGAGTTGTTCCTTTTCTTCAGAACATGGGAATGAGGAAGTTACATGGTTTAAGAAGGAAATATCCAAAAAAAATTAAGAATGTGAATGAATCTATCAATGAATGTTTTGGTGGAACCTCAGATGACGGTGTAGCCATGTGTAGTGCTGAGAATAGATAGGGGATTGATAGGTGTTATTAAAATCATGAGAATAATGTGGTTATTGATAATGAAGATGATCTACCATCTATTGAAGGACAACATGACTTTTTCCCACTGGATGAAAGGCATAACATTTGTGATGATCTCATGTGGGGACCCTACACCCTTGAGCAAGATTCCATTGATGCAATCGTGGATGGTTCTTCTCATAATAATATAAAGCCTATCACTGGTTGATTGGGATAAATGTCTAGCAATCCCTCTTCTGTTGGTACTTTTTTTCTACTAAATCAGATAATTGTGCTCCCAAACAGTCTTGGGTAGACATAACAGCTACAAATCATTTAAATCTTGAATCTAGATTTTAGATAGAAGTGGATGAAGAGTTTTCTTTGGAATTCATTTTACTCAATTAGAATAAAAAGGGAAAGGATAAAATGTTGGTTGCCTCTCCAAAATCAACAAATCAAGCTATGGATAACCAATCCAAAGATAAAAATTCTATTGTGGATGCAGATGGATTTCAAGGGGTACTCCATATGAAATAAAATACTTTAGATAAGGTCCCAATGATGGCTGATTGTGATCATAAGTAGATACATTGGATCTATCCCTCCATCTTTTCTGATCTTATAAAGAAGGATTATTAAATTTTTTGTAAGGACTCAGAAGAATATTTTCTTCACACAATAATAAAAAACATGAATGTAACCTTCCTAAATGAACATGAAGGGGATCATCAAATTCATGTCTTTAATAATGAAGTGGTTGATTGGTTCTTTCTATAGTTAGAGGTATCCTTCTCCAAGATGGGGCTAGATGTGTTCGGATGTGGGGATTATTTTGTCTTCTAGATGCTACTTGCACTTGTCATTGAAGATGGATTCTTCTCTAATATAGAGATTAAATTTTGAAACTTGTCATAAAAATTTGGAATCTTGGGGGATTTCTCTGAGTCATCAATTGATGAGTATCATTCTACACTATAGAGAACATGGTAGAGATGCCGATACCCATGGAATATGGGAGTAAGGGGATACCTTTATAAATGGTTATGTGTTTATTGTTGTATTTTTTTGTTATTTCTTTACCCCTCTCTATTTTATTCTACAATGTTTAGTTTTCTTTTAATAAATTCTTGGTCAGGGGATTGGGTTTCCAAACTTCTGAATTGGCATGTTCAAGAGTATTTACATAATTAATTATACTTCTAAAATATCTATAAAAATTTTACAAAACCCCATTTCATCAAAATATGACCACATTAAATATTTTAAAACCATTTAATTTTACTTTTTTCCTACATGCACAAGTACTATGTTGATGCTACATAAGAAATTTGTATCAATATCATTTTATTTAATATATAAAATCAATTAATAACATAAATATAATTTATTATTCTTTAATATTATCATCTAGTACCATTAATAATAACTTTTTTCCAATTAATTTCAGGATATAAGTTTTTAAAAATAATTTTTAATTTTCTTACATTGTTAAAGAACTAGGTATGAATTTAGATAATTAATTTTCTATATATTTATAAAATTCAAAAATTTAGATAAAAACAATTTTCTATTTATTATTTTTATAATTTATGTAAATCATTGTTTAATCATATCTTAAATATTATCTCAAAGATCACAATGACAACGTTTTCTATGTTGTACGAGCACTGCATATGCACAAATAATTGTTTTCATATTTATATTGAAATAACAATTTATATATATTAATTGAATAATAAATATGATATTTTTAATATATAATTATATATTAAATGGTAAATATGTTACATAATTTTTATTCCATATTTATATGATGATGATGTCATAAAACATATGGTATTCCGAAAAAATATATTTTTTTACTATTGAACACAAAAATAAACTTTCATAGAAAAATACAGAAAACTACACCTAATACAATTTGTGAAAAATGAATCCAATTTTTTTAAATTACAATCTTAAAAATTATACATTTAACTTTTATGAAACCATATGTAACATGAAAAAATATTTATTTGGAATTAAAAGTCTTGTTGTTTTTCAAATAAAAAAGGATTATTCGTTTTCCTTACCAAGGTAAATTTATTTCAAAGACTATAAAAAAATAAATATCCATTTATAGAATATCTAATAATTAAATAACAAAAATAAAATTATGTTATTGAATTTTATTTAATGTTTAATTAAAACATCAACAATAAGATGAATTTAACAAAATAATTATAAATATATCATCTGCATCTAATTGATTAATAATATCCTTTTATACATTATTCAAACACATATAAAAGTTTAAAGTATATATATATATTCATTTTCATAGATAATAATAAAATGTAAAGTGGTATATGATTAAAAATGTTCGTGTTGCCACATTCTTCTCCCTAAAAAAATTTCATCAACACAATTTTAATTTATCTTAAAAAAATGTGTGAATATTAAAATATGTAAAATATAATATGTATAATTTATTATGTACATAAATTTCAATGTTATGTGGAGTAAACTTATCATTTTATAAATTTAATATTTTTTAAACTATGTATATACCTTTAAAATACTCTTGATTTTCAAAAGGCGTGTTGTGAAAGACTAGTGATGTTTCTTCCACAAGCCTAGATAAATTTATCATCATTTTTATTAATTAAATAACTTACCATTGAGATATTGAATAATTTAAAACATAATTAATTGAGATATTCTCATTACATATGCAGAATTTAATTTTTCATAATTATATTTTGATCATATTTCTCTACTGAAACACTTCATATTTGATACGGTGAATGCTCAAGGAAAATTTTTCATTCATTAAAAACAAAAATAGAATAGATATCATGATTCCCTAAAGGAAAATGTTATTTTTTATGATTCTATGAAAATTTATACTTCATATTTCTATCCATTTATTAAAATCCAAAATTTTTATTGTGAGAATATCACATAAAAGAATTTTAATTCATCATATTATGCGAACGATATCATATCCTTTGATACCTTCCATTAAAAAAATTAAACTTTTGGTTCAACATAGGTTTAATTAGGTTTTATCAACAAATTATTCATTACATAACCTCCAAAACAAATAAATCAATAAAATTCTGTAAAATAGTTTTAACCAAATTCAATAAAAAAGCATGAGATGCATAATTTTACATTCTCTCCAAAATTAAAATATTCTTTAATCTAAAAAATTATTATTCCTCATGTACCACAAAAAATCATATATACTATTTTATAAACTGTGAATAGATTATTATTTTCCTAAAATAACTATAATCAAAATTATATAAATCCTAAAAAAATAATAAAATTGTTATTTCTTAATTTATAAAATCACACACTACTTAATAATTTACTTCATACACCTAAATCATGTAATTTTTAAAAAAATATGTTGAACTTCATCCAAGATCAATTTAATCACTATTGTTATTAATTTATTCATTACATTTTATTTACGCCCTTTACTTATTTTCTATGAAAAGTGCATAATTGATGTGAAATATTCATGTTTTAATATTAAAAATAATTTTGGAGCATTTTTTGAATTAATTGAGATTTGATTCATTTTGATTTTTTAATTATAACTCTCATCTTACTAATAATAATTATGTGATTCCTATTTTTTAGGGTTCCACATTCAATTTCATACTTATCATTAGAAGGGCGCTTTGTCAAATTCGAAAATTTGAAGTGTCATATGGTCTACAAAAGAAGGTCCAAGAGAATTTGTGAAGAAATAGAACCATCCATGGTGATTGAATTTATGGTCTCAATACAGAATCCCAAATTTGAAAAAACTCTCTAATATTTTCATTATTTCCAAAAATAACCATAGATGAAAATTTAAATGCCCAACTCTAAAAAACGGGCCTAATATATGATTTTAAGTCCACCCCACCATTCTAGCTAGAATTTAAAAGTAGAACAAATTTCTGAGTTTTATTCTGATCTAAACACTAATTCGAGCTGAAATTTTGTAGTGTGTAATCCTAGATATAGATGTTTTACATTGAAGAAGAAATTTATCGAATATTAAGGAATATTACTAACCTAAAATGCATTAACATGTAGACCAGAGAATCATTCAACACACAAAACGACTGAATAAAATTGATTAATAAAATAGCCATATCATTGGAAAAAAAGAACAATTGATGTATATTGTTCAGAGTAGAAAGAACGAATGCATATCTAAAACTTTTAATAAGAATATATCTCAAGATTCTTGTATCTAAATGATCAAATCATCTATCCAAGTGGAGGGTTAGTTTTGAAATGTAGACAGTACACCTTGGGAAATAAATGCATTCCCATCTTCTGCATGAAATGGGTTGGGATTTCATAATAGATGAAGATACATTGGCCCAACCAAATCCTTAAAAAATGCATGGGAGGACCTTCCAATTTCAATTTTTCACTTTATAGACCCTTCCTCCTCAATTTGTTTTCATGTTATTTTGTGCTCCTTTCCTTTGAAACCGCCTAAGATGTTTTCAATTTGATTTCAATTTTAATGAAATTTTATCATTAATTTTCCAATTTAATTTTCCAACTTTTATTCTTAAATATTAATGTTATAAAAATTGATTAAATAATTTTTCAACCTTTTTCCTTCTTCCACTTTCACTTTCAATCAAAATTTTGTGTACCATTCTCATCAACGTTCGTGTGTGTGTTCGACGCACAACTCTTTTCATATCCAAATATTTTCATTCTATATATAATTACTCACCATAAAAATATATTTACATATTAATAAACATCTCAATGTATGAGTAAATATGTTATTGGGGTGAGTTAGAATTTTGGGATATTAAGTGATTGAGATCTTTATCTCATTAAATATTATTTAGGATAACATTGTGTTTGTTGGAATTAAAATTTCATGGATTAATGACATGTTTTGTTTGACATGTAGATTTTATGGATTATTGGAACCATAAATACACTACTATAAAAACGTTTTTTATATTAGAATCCTTTGTTAAGTTAAGTCTTGGACTAGTGCCTCAATACTTGGGAATTCTAATCGAAGTCATCTTGTGAAGTGGGTGTTAATTTAATGCAAAATAAAGCAATGCTCAAGGATATAGTACACTTAAATACCCAATAATTAAATCACCCCAATTTTTATAAATTTTTTAAATTAATCTAAATGAATCAATAATTTCATTTAATCTCTAAAAATAACCCCCCATTAAAAAGGAAAATCACAAAAAATCTACTATAAAAAAATTATCATCCCTAAGGATTCAACCCAAGTGCCACTATACACATTATCAGTGCACCATACCATTGAATTGGGGATATGTGACAGTTGTGCACACATAAAATGGATATCTTTTTGGGGATGGTGTGTTAAGTAGTTGGTGGTTTTTGGTTTTTGTAAAAAAACAAATAAGGTACAAAAAAATAAAAATAAACAAAAAATATGAAAAAACACACAAATAGAAACACGTCTTCCTCATAAAAATAAAAAACAAAAATAAATAAATAAGGGAAACACTTCATTATCCTTAAAAATTTTCAGTGAATTCCCCATATCCTTCAAAACAATCCCTCATATTGTTTTGACCGTAAAATTGAGAAAACACTTCTCCAACATAAGAGGAACATTAAAACTAATTAAATCACTCAAGAGCCAGTCATTCCGCAACCAATTGAACTAGATATAACTAATACAAGGGAATGAACCGTTAAAGAACTCATTTACCCTAATATGAATTACCAACCACTTGGTATTCAATATCAAAATATTGAGGCATATTTTTAACTCAAATTGAGTTTGATTCATCTTCTACCTCGTTTCCATAGGCTATGGAGTAAGGATCCACATCATCATCTAAAAGAGTTACAGGATGTGTTCTCTTCCGTGAACCCTAGAGGGGTTTCTAAAATAAATATCAAACATCAAGAATTTCGTTTCTCCTGATATGACTCTGCCATTCAAGGATCTAATCACTCCCTTAGGGTTCTATAACCACATGGAATGACATGAAGTAGCTCTTCTGTGGGAAATTCTTTCCAACTTCTCGCACAACCTCTATCTGAAAGGAAATAAGTTGTCTCTATAAAATCAGTAATGAATCACTCCATGAGTACTAGGATAGGATAAAAACTCTTATAGAAACCTTCCTACATCCCCAAATTTGTGACCAACTCTTCATCCAATAATTATTTGAGGGGTTATTAGAAGTGGACTGAACACTCATTGATTTCGCAATTGGTGGTTCTCTAATTGATATAAACCATATAGTTGTATGAGATATTATAAGCAACATGGCCATAAACATTAAAAAATTCCACAATCTATAACATGCTCAATTCAAAAAAGACCCATAGAATCAATCCACAGAGCCCATCAAGAGGGCCGAGTGGATAAGTGAACTAAATGGTCTTGTGAGACAACTAGTTATACCTACTAAAGCCCCAAATTCATCTTCACTATAATATTTATTCCCTAGACCTATCATGAATTATAGAATTTGTACCTCACATGCTCAACCAACTAACAAATGTTAAAAAATTCAAGGGGATCCATCTAATTCATTTGGTCTAATAGAGATCAATGCAACATATGTTTGGAGGAATGCCACCCATCAAGAATAAATTGAGTTCATTAGAAACACCAACACACCCCATTCTAATCTCTTATATTATACCTTTAATCTAATCTTGAGGTATGTAAATCCCATATCTCGTCCCCCTCAGTTCCCTCCTCAAAATAAAAACCAATTAAAATATGGTCTATGTGGTTGTAACTTATAACAAACTTATCCTTTTGTTCCTAAACCTCAAAGGATCAATCCTCTGCTTTATCCTTTGAAATTAAACTATCCTAACGATACATCACAATTAAAAACCTAATATAATCACCTTCCAAGAACAAAAATCACTGAAATCCCAATACAAGACATGCCTCCTCTTCAAAGAAACAATGTAAAATCACTATGGATGATCCTACCACTTTCACCAGTTCTAGCCTTAAAAATATTAAAATCCAAATTGGCCAACTAGCATCCCACCTTAGCTAGCAGAAACTATCCAATTATTACAAAATCCCAACTCAATCATTACCCAACCCCAAGGGTAATGTAAGTGTAATTTCACTTCCATAATGAAAGAAAATTTCTATAACTCAAGATGATTCCTCAAATAAACCATTGAATTTTGAGAATGAAAATTAAATGCAAAAAATTATAGAAAAAGAACCCGATGAAAATCACCCACCTCCTTCCAACCCTCTAAGGAACCCAATTCCTTTTCCCCAAAATATCTCTAAGATATGTAAGCCCGTTAAATCTAATCCTAAAATTCTCTACATGATTATATGTATTGAATTCAATATTCCCCAAAAAGATTCCCTAAAAAATATTATTGTAAGCAATGTTTCTTAAGGATTTGTGAACTCATAAGAGAAAACATAGAACCTATGATAATGTTTCAATCTAATAGTCCATACCCATGATGTGAAAAGACCCAGGGACATTTAGTATTTCATGCCAAATTGGGAGTTACAACTTTTATGATTCACTCATTGACCTAGGAGCCTGGATAATTGTCATTCCCAAATCCATTTTCTATATCCTTTGTCTAGGTCCCTTGAACCCAATAAGTGTTTTCTTCAAGATAGCCAATCAAATCACATCCAATTTTAAGGTAATAAATGTGGATATACTTTTCTGAGTTAATGATCTTATCTTCCTTGCTGATATTTATTTCCTTTACATGGAAGGTGATATGACCTCTTCTAAATATACCCTAATTTTAGGAAGACCATTTTTCTTGAGAACAAGAACTAGCATCGATGTCTATGCAGGAATCCTATCCAAGGCATTTCATGACTAACTGGGAAAGTTCAATATTTTTCATACCATGCGATACCCATATAAGGATCACTCTCCCTTCTCAATCCAGGATGTGAGGGATCTTATGAGAGCCAATTGAACACCATTCAATATTTTTCATCATGTTCTAATTAGAGTGGAGCTTGTGAAATTTTCACCAAAATTAACCAAGTCATTAATGTGGAAGTTTATGTTGACATTTTATTCATAGACTCTATAAATCTAGAGGATTTTGAAAACTCTCTTGGGTCCCATATCAACTATAATATTGGTTGTTCCAACTTTGACAATATTGAGGAAAATGAACCATAACAAACTAAAATCCCTTCCCATTTTTCAGAGTTATCTAGACCACAAATGAAAGATGAGAATGATATGGAACCTCTTCCTACACAATTGAAATATGAATTCCTATTTCATGATCACTCTTATCCTATCATTGTATCTTCAAAAATTAAAAAAACAAGGAGTCCAAACATGTTTAGGTGTTAAACGAAAATAAAATGTCTTTAAGTTGGAACTAGATCACAAATCAAGAATTACCCATGCTCTTTGCATTCATCACATTCATCACGTGGAGTCATCCAAACAAATCATATAGATTCAAATTGGACTCCATCCACTAATCCTTGAAGTAGTTAGGGAAGATATCACCATGGTTCTTCAACTTGATAATATCTGACCAATTTTTTATAGTGAATGAGTTAGTCTGATTCAAGTGGTACCGAAGAATGGTTGAATAACTGTTTTCACAAATGAACATTGGGAGGTTTTCAAAACATGAGGGAGAAAAATGGTATGTGTGAATTGACTTCGAGAAATTGAATGTTGAAACCTAAATAATTAAATACCCTCTACCATTCCATGATCACATGCTATAAAGATTGGTCAGAATATCATATTATTACATTCATGATGGATACAACGACTACTTCCGAATCCCAATAGCCCCATAGGACCAAGAAAATACTACTTTAACATTCCCATCAGGAACATAAGAATATAGGATAATTCCTTTTGGACTTTTCAATACTCATACAACATTCCAGAGATGTATGATGAGTATATTTTTTGAATTAATTGAGCACTTAATGGAGTTATTCATTGATGACATTATTATTTATGGTGAATCGTTTGAATTCTACTTGCATTCACTCTCTCTATTCCTTGAAAAGTGTGTAAAATATAACATGATGCTAAATTATGAAAAATATCACTTCATGTTTACTAATGGTATTGTTCTAGGGAATTTAATTTCCCAAGATGGTATTCAAGTTGATCATACTAAAATTGTGGTGATGCGATTTCATCCTGATCCCACAATAGTTATACACACCCATTCATTCCATGTTCATTCTATTTTTATCAAGGATTCATCCATAAACTCGGTAGGATTTCCATCCCACTCACTCAGTTGCACCAAAATTATGTCATATTTCATTTTGATGAATCTTAAAAGTGATCCTTATTTGAACTCAATATTATTCTTACATCATTCCCGATAATCCATCTTCCATATTGGTCCTTACCATTTTAATTGATGTGTGATGCTTCTGATAGGTCCATTGATTCCATTTATGGTCAAAAAAGATTAAATATACCTCATATCATCTATAATTACTAATAAATAGTGGATTAAAATTAATCTTACTATAATGTGACTGAGATCAAACTTTTAGATATGGGTTTTTCCTTATATAAATTCTCTCCCAATATCTTAGGTGCTGAAATAATAATCTTCATAGACCATTCGACTATAAAGTTCTTACTCAAAAAATGTGATTCCAAACCAATGATAATAATATAGATCATAATGCTCTAAGAGTTTTACCTTGAAATAAAAGATATATTGGGAATGAAAATCAATGTGGATGATCACTTGGTTATGGTTTCTTATTATTCTCATTCTGAAATCATTGATCCTAAATTCCCCACTAAGAACCTTCGTTCCCTCACTCCAAAGTCACCATGGTATGCCCTAATAGTAAATTCAATATTTTCTGTTATTTTTCCTGAAATTTTATCCAAATTATAAAAATGAATTTGAAAAGATAATTTAAGTACATGTTTTGGGAAGACTATAAAATTGGGAAAACTAGGGCTGACATGGTAATTATGAGATGTGTTGATGATGATGAAAATTCCTCCATCATAGAATTTTTCCACTCACGTCCCAAAGGTTTCCACTTTGGACCACAAAAGACATACCAAAATTTCCTAAACTCTTGATTTTTATCACCTTTACTCTTGAATGACTCACATGAGTTCTATAAAAAAGTGTACCAATTTCCAAAGGTTTGGAAAAATTTTCAAAAGATATGAAATTCCCTATAATACTTTAATATTCAATTAAATCATCGATGTTTAGGGAATTTATTTGAAGGGAACATATCCACCTTTAAATGGATTCTAATAAATTCTTATTATCATTGATTATGTTTCTAGGTATGTTGAGGAAAAACCAAATGGGAAGGATGATGTAAATACTATGAATGAGTTCCTAAAAACCCACATTTTCCATCGATTGCAAACACCACGTGTCTTGATAAGTGACTTAGGAACTCATTTCTATAATCGTACCATGGGATATCTTTTTAAAAATAATGGGATTGTACATAAGAGATAAACGAATTATCTCCCACAAACAAATGGAATGGATGATCTTTATAATAGATAAGTGAAAATATTTCTTGAGATAATTGTAAAGCCCTCCAAAAAAGACTGGTCTGAAAGACTTGGTGATGAGATTTGGGATTATCTAACTGCCTATAAAACACACATTGGGATGTGTCCATTTGGGATAGTTTTTGTTAAGTCATTTCATTTACCATTTGAAATAAAATATAATTGATTTTGGGTTAGTAAAATTAATATATTTGATTGTGTGAAATCTAGTGAATAGATATTTTTGTAGGTAAATGAACTGGAGGATATTCGACTAAATTATTGTAAGAATTTAAATCACTACCATGAAAACACTAATGAACTCCCAGAAAAACACATCCTACAAAAGGAATTTCTTGAATTTGAAAAGGCAATGGTCATCATTTCTCAATTTTGACTTCACCCAGGAAGGTTTAATTCTTATTGGTAAGGCCTTTTTATTATTACTAATGCCTACCCATTTAGTGCAGTGCAAGTCCAAGACCCTACTTGCAAAAAACATTCATAGTTAATGGAAATTTTTAATGCATCACGATGATAGGAATAACCTATTAGGAAACACATCAACTTCCATCGATTGCCTAACCATTATGGTATACCCAGCACTGGATAGAGGTGGTGTCCCACCAAATACAAATCAAGGGGCACCTCTTTCCATTTAACTTCTCCCCCTCTCTCTCCCTATTTTTATTATTATTCTCCCTTACTCATTCTCATAATTTGTTTACCACAACCCACATAAAACTTTTTATTTACTCTTTCTATTTCATATGGGTTTTTCTTTATAAAAAACTAAATAAAAAATATACACAAAAGGGTCATAATTTCTCACTATCAACTTTTGAAATTTCTTCTATCCATTTTGGGGAGTCAAAATACATGTTTTCATCTCATTTTTTTATTTGGATAATAAATTTGGATTAATAAAATTGCCTTAAAACCCAAATATTTTTAATTCTCAATTGTTTATTCAGAAAATTATTATTCCCCAAATGTGAGGAACAACATTAACTTTCATGCCAAGGTCACCTATGAACATATTTTGAAAGCAAGTGTTTTTCAAACCAAATTGTGAGTCTTGATTGGGTGGACCTTAGAGATTAATTTAATACTTCAGTGTACATTAATATGATAGAGGCATTTTTTCACCACATCCGCATCACAATATCCAAATATCCTCCCATTAACCATACTTTAATCCTCATTTTGAAATCTCTTTCGAGCCTATGAAAACCATTTCTTTGATAGCCACATTACAATCCCATTACCCTCTCCCAACCAACATCTACATGGAATTAAATTGCATAATTTAATTCAATTTAGGTGTGGGGAAAAAGGAAATCGTTTTGGTTATCCAATTCTTGATTTTCAACATGTTATCATATGATTTAAGGAAATCATGAATTTAATTGTGGGGGAGAGGTTGTCATTCAGTGAGTTTAGGGAATGTATTTATATTTAGGTAATTTTGTACAAGTTATTAAAATCTGTTAAAAAAATAAAAAAATTAAAAAAAATTGGGTTGTGTCTTGTGAGGGTCAAAAATCACACTCCCTCAAAATTTAATCTTGATATAACTACTACAATTAGTTTTGTGATGATATCTGTAAGAACATTGTTTTTCAATCAGTTATAAATCCTTTAAATTTTGGTTTAATAATTTATTTTGGAACTAATATGGATTAAAAATTTCTTAATCAAGGTTTCAAGGCTGTTTGGGGCTTGTTCAATTCCTAGAACACATATTTATTTTGGAAAACCAAGAATAGAACACAATATTTAGTGAATTCTATGGGAAGACCTCATGGAAATATCAAACCGTGCGGGTGGTGAATTTTTGGACTAAGACATACCACATAGTTGGTGCACAGTTTCCCTAACTGTGTGGCCTAACCATGATTGTTCCCCTCTTCCCCAAGTACCTATGAATGGGTTGGACATAGTTTTTCAAGATGTGTAGACAAACCATTCACATGTTAAATTTTATTTAATTTTAATAGTTTTACCTTAATGATATAATTAGGCCTCCTACTTCCTTATAATATAAATTACAATATGATTAATTTATTTATCTCTCATTCTGGAGCTCTATGAAGACCTAAGATAGAGATTGAAGGATCTTCCTCATTTGGGATCTGATCGAGCATATGTTCATCTTGTTGGATGTGCAACAACAATTACTTTGTCATTTGTATCCATTTTTATCCTCTATTTATCTCAACCTATTTATCTAGGTGTGTGATTTTTTTCCATTTTCTTAGATCTACTGCATTGTATAATAAATAACAGGAAGATATCAGTGGAGGATAATCATACAAACCTAATGTGGGTGGTCTATAACTCATCCTTCAAGTTCGTTGATTTTGGAATTGTCATGTGGGGACCACCAATTTAATTAGGTTCTATTTATTGAATTTATATTCCATGATAATACTCTTTAGAACTGTATGGTTATGATATTTCCAAATATGTTATTAATTATAGGTGGTTTCACCCACAACACTCCACATCCCCTGTATGATGATATGCCATAGTTGAGCTTTAATTGTTGTGACACTTTTGAGCCATAATTTGGATGTGCTAAAGATTAACCGCACTAATAGTAAGCCCCATTATAATAAATTTTTGCTGACTCATTTAATGATTAATTGAAAGTAACATGTCATTTCCATTTGACCTTCCTAAGGTAAGTGAATCAATTTGATAACTAAATGTGAATGATAAATTGGTAAGTATATTTAGTATATGACTTGACCAGATAAAATGTAAGTAAATAATAGGTTACATGTCCATATCACCCATTTACCACATTAAAAGAAGGTAACATAATGGACCTTAATTACGGAATATGACTTAAATGGATTTAGTAAAGGATTCATGCAACATGGACTTGTCACACTAATCAAAGGTAGGGCTTGAACCAAATAAAATTATTTAAAAAATTACGATTTAATGAAAAGGTTGCATGCTACATAAAATTATCAAACTAATGAAAGTAAAGGCTAGAAGAAAATGAAATATTACATGACTAAATTATTAAATAAGAGTCTCCTCACTCATGATTGCCTTGGATTATTATCAGGGAATGCCTTGATCACCTGAGAACCCCATTCTGATTCAAAGTTGCGGCTTGCTTCGGTTGAGACCCTCCTAGATCTAGATCCGTGTATATTCCTATATATCTGGTATGAAAATATCGGATCTTTAACAAAGTATTAAAGGATTCCCCTGATAGACTCCTTGGATCTAACGTTGACAAGTACTCTCCATGGTTAAATCATAGAGGGCCGAGTTACTACATTGACTCATTTTACATTGGATGATCACCTTGGATTTGTTAGGTATATTATTATGGAAAGCCTTGGACTATGCTCCTTATATTACACTCTTACGTATAGCTAGACCCAGTTACAATAGAGTTATCAAACCCTGAGGTCTAGGTATCCTTAATGAAGACCATAGAACCACTAATTATTAACTATCTATTATGGTTTCCTTGTCACATCTTGGAACCTTCAGCATTGATAATGTATGGCTTATTTATAAATTGGTACAGCAAAATAAATACTTGGTTATACGTTTAGACATGATACAAGGGATGATGTAGGTTCTTGGTTATTTTGATAAATTTTACTGTATTACTTTATATATGTGTGTCTGCACACTATTACTATTCTATTACATGGGCTGATTTTTATAGACACTATTGGTGGTGTCCCACGGAGATTTATCTCACACACTCTCTAGGCAACATTTATAGTGACCCTGCTTTTTTTAACATTACTATTACATAATTTTATTGATAAAAAACATAAAAACACAATACAATGATGATCCAACGGTTTATTGTGTTTGTAAAACTATGACCATACATAACTTTTCAAGATAAAACATAAAAAATTATTTAATTCCTTCTTCTTTATCTTCTTATTGTACCTCAAATTCTCTTTAGTACAAGTAGTCACAAGAGGATATACATCAAAAAGGGGTGAGATAAATGCCATTTAAGATGATAGATATTAAAATGAAACCAAATAACATGGGGTGATCATAATCATTATAATCCTAACATAGGCATTGGATCATAGTCTTTAGGGGAAGAAAAAATATATTGAATGTGGAAATGCATAAAAATAAAAGAGCATGTCTAAGTGATCCAATAAAAAACATTGTTGTGAACAAATATAGAATAATGTTAAAACATATTTAACTTTTATTATAAGATACATCACATTACCCAATGCATTAGAGGACTATTAAATTCTAGCTGCACCTATCATATCATAAAATTTACACTGTGCTATACAATTCCGGGTGCACCTGTCACATCATAACATTTACATTAGCATTCATTCCACAATGAATGTTTATCAATAATGGAAATATAATAATCTATGGAATGGAATGTGTTTCAATTCAAAAATCACACATTCATAACATGGTTTATGAAGAGGTAAAAACATACTTGATAATATAATCATCAACCATGAGTAAAGAAGAATAAAATCTTAAGAAGTAAAAAGGTGTGTTTTTTGTAAGAATAGTTGTTTTGGAAGACATTGTGTTTTTCATAAAATCCATTAGAAAAAATTTAAATCTAAAAAAGTCAAGATAAATATTATGAAATTATTTTTATGTATTAACCATCTTGAAAATGGGGTGAAAGAGGGAAACCCCCATGAAAAATAGTTGGGTTTGAGAATTCCCCTTTCATTTTGTTTGAATAATTCCTTCACATTAATATATAATATAATAAAATTATATTAATTAATTAGCCATTATAGAACCATTTATACATTAATATTATAAATTAATTTTTTATTATTATGTTTTATGGTCCTTTGGATGAGTTTTATAGTATAATTTCATCATTTGGGGACTTTCATTTTCATAGTTTTCATGATTGATTCACTTGAATTCATGAATGAATGTTAGTCTATAATGAGGATGAATATCTATAATTATTATTATATGTTACTAATGATACTATATAATCATAAATTATCTTACAAAAGATTTTTTTATGTACCATGAGGGTGATTCATTATATAGAAGATAATGATGATTGTTTTAAGTTAATTTTGGCGGGTTGTCGAACTGAATGAACTTGTTTTGTTTTATCATTTACTATTATGAGTATAAGTTAGTTAAAGAACAAAAAATGGGTTATAAAATAAAATTTAAAATATTTTTTAAACCATTAAATGTTATCTTTAACATACTTGAGTGTTTTCATGTAAAATGGAAGTGCATCACCCACGATGTTGGTAAATTGACACATCACTGCCGACGATTCCATTTTTAAGATATAAGAGAGAAAGAGAATATTTTAATGTTTTATATTACATTAAAAATATATAATTACATTATATGTAATTTATAGGAGTTATCATTTCATTTTTATGATGGTAAGTGAGGATATAATAATAATATAAATTGAAATTGAATATAAATTAATAGAAAAGAGAGAGGATTTACCTCTTGAATTCTCCTCTTGAGATCCTTCTCAAGGGACCTAGGCTTGGTATTTTGATGAGAAAAAGAGATAATGGACATGGGGGAGGGACTAGGGAAGAGTATTATGAAAATTATACGCAATGATCAATGATAGAGAGGTGTGAGGAGAAGATGGTGTGAGGGGTAGTATTTATAGTGGGGGAGAGCAGTGTTCTCTTATTATTTTAATCATTAGTTTATTTTTTTCTCAAGAAAATGAATAGGGTGGATTATTGTGGATGAATAAATTAATTATTACATGTTAGTGCAAACTAATGTTCCCTTACATCATCCATGACTCAATCATGACTCAAAAAATCATGTCTTTAGCATTTATTGTAAATTATCGTATTTTATTATTCACAAAAAATTTAAGTATTTCATTAAAATACCAAAAAATCACCCTAACCATTTCACGATGTGTATAATTATAAAATGAACTCAATTTTATGAAAATAAATTTAGAAATATAATTATTTAGTTTTTAATTAAAATCATCATTTTCATGGAAAATGCAGATTTTAAAATTAAAACTGATTTTATAACACTTTGAAAATTTACATAAGGTCTCATAAAATTATACTAAAATCATAAGACACAAAATTATTAATATATGAATATATTTTATGAAACTAAATTCTCTATTAAATTATTAAATTAATCATATAATAGTAATTAAATATTTATGACTTACAAAAATACCAACACAAAATTAATAATTTTTAAAATATTTATTTACTTATAAAATGATATAATTATAGAATATTTTCACTTATAAGGTGGATAAATTTTATTAGTACATTCATTAGTAATGTAAATATTCACTTGGCAAATTTACTATTCAAAAGGGTCATTTTTTTGTTCATAAGGGTAATAATACTTTTCATAAGGGTAACTTTCTATTCAACAAAAATTAATTTTTCCTTATATGACTCCAAATAAATTACTCATCAAAATTAGGTATGTCATATTTTTGAAATTCAAATAACAGAAGTGGAAAAATTATTTTTAAAGGCTATACTATAAAATTCATGGAGTATTTAGTAGTTCATTTAAGCATGATGTGACATTTTGTTTCCTAATGTGATTTTATGTGACATAATTATAAGAAGGTAATTTTCATTGATAATACTTTGGGTCGTTATGTTCTTCACCCCCTTTTAAGTATCACCCATGAAATTTCATTTCATAAAACTAGGCGAGTTTACTTCTCCTTCATCACCTCATTCAGTTCCCATGTTTCTTTTTCATACTTATGGCTCCTCCATAACAGTTTGACAAGGTGTGTTGTCTTTTTATGTAGAACATTACCTCTTTTATCTAGAATATTTAGTATCTGCTCCTCATAAGAGAGATCATCTTCTAGCTATTCCATGTCCGAGTTTAGTACATGTGAGGGATCTGGTAGATACTTCCTCAAGAATGATACGTGGAACACATCATTAACATGATCCATATTTTGTGGAAGTGCGATCTAAAAGGCCAAATATCCTTAGTAATTAGGGATCTCAAAGGGGACAATGTACCTTGGGATTAGCTTCCCATTCTTTCCAAACCACATTACTCTCCTCTATATAAATATTTAAAGGGAGACTTTATCTCCAATGTCAAACTACAATTATCTTCAATGGTTGTCATCATAACTCTTTTTGTTACTCTGAGCTGCTTCGAAATGTCACTGGATGTCCTGAAACTTTTCTTTCATCTTTTGTACAAGATCAGTTCTATTTATCTTTATTTCTCCAAATTCACCCCAACATGTTGGAGTTTTACATTACATTCCACATAGAGATTCATATGGAGACATCAGAACACTCAAGTGGAAGGTATTGTTGTATGAGAACTCAACCAATGGGAGATGATGATCACATCCACCTTTGAATTCTTAAGATCATCCTCTTAGAATATCTTCGAGCGTTTTAATAGTCCTTTCAGATAAGACATTAGTTTTGGGGTGATAGGCCTTGGTGGAATTCAATTTAGTATCCAAGGTATGTTAACGACTCCTAAAAAATTTAGATGTAAAACTAAAATCACGATAAAATACAATTTATAGTATAACTCCATGCATTATCACCACAAACATCACTTATATCTCAGCATTCTTCTCAAGAGGGATATCTTCCCAAATAGTGATAAAGTGGGTAGTCTGGGTGAGTCGGTAAACCACCACCCATATCGCATTATTTCCATCGGATGTCTTTGGGATACCCATGATAACGTCTACAATGACATTCTTCCATTTCCACATGGGTACAGGAAATGGTTTTATCTTACATTTGGACTTATGTCACTCTTCTTTAACTTGATGACATATCAAGAAACTTGAGATATAATCTTCCATCTTCTTCTTCATGTTGTCCCACCAGAAGTGATCTCGGAGATCATTGAATATCATGGTACTCCCAAGATGGATATAGAATGTATAGCTATGGGGATTTCTCAATAGATCATTCTTTATCCCATGTGAAGAAGGCACACATATAGGCATTCCAAACCGAATCACACCATCATTATCAAAATGGAACTCCTAAAACATCCCATATTTTACCGTGTTCAACATATTTTGTTACTCCAAATCATCCCTTTGTGACTCCTTAATGTTATATTGGATAGATAATTTGGAAATAATTTGGGTAAGGAAGGATTTATTCATAGTAATTATGATTTCAAAATAAATTCTTTTCATATCTATGAATATAGGGTCTCTCTTGAACCACAATATTGAAAGAGGAGTAGGTTCTTTTCTACTAAGAGAATCTTACACCTTTCTCACCATTCTGGGATGATAGGGAATATAGAAATCATTGTCTTTGATTGTCTCTAACAATATCATTTGATGCATGTTGAGCTAATTTTTTTTTAATATATACTTTAGGCTCTTACTATTAGTATATATATCGCACTTCTCACCATTAAGGTAGTGCTTCTATATTTTTAAAGAAAAAAACTATAGCATCTAGCTCAAGATCATGTTTCAGTAAGTTTTTCTCATGAATCTTTAACTAACGTGAGGTTTAGGATATAAAATTATCATTTTTCATGAGTAAAAAACTCAAGCCTTTACATGATGCTTCCCTGTATGTCCCAAAACATAATTCAATTTTTGGTAATGTTAGTACTGGTGCAGTGATAAACCTTCTCATTAACTCCTTGAAGAATTCCTCATATCTCACAATCCAAACATACATTACCCCTTTCTATGTTAAAATAGTTAGAGGTCTTGACTATCATAAAGAATTTCTCAAAAATTGTTGATAATACCATGCTATGCAAAGAACAATGCAGATTTCCATTACACTATAGGGTCTCAACCATTCCTTAGTCACGTTTATTCTTCAGGGGTCCACATAAATTTCCTCACTTGTTATCACATGTCCCAATAATGTGAAATCATGAATCCAAAAGTCACATATACCGAACATTGCGTTCAACTTCTCTTTCCATAATGTCACCAAAAAAATATTTGGATGTTCTTCATGTTCATTTTTTCTCGTGGAGTATATGTGAATATCATTTATAAACACTACAAAAAATTAGTTGAGGTAATGTATAGAGACTATATTAATCAAATCTATTATGATTTATGGGGAATAAGTGTGTCTGAAAGGCATCACAAAAAACTCATAATTCTCATAACTTGTATGAAAGGTAGTCTTCTAGATATACACCTTATTCACCTTTAGCTGATGATATCCAAAATAGAGATCCAAATTTGTGATGTATCGAGCTCCTCTCAACTTATCAACCATGTCATTAATTCTCTTTAGAGGATATATGGCCTTTATGATTATTTTGTTGATTTCTTGATAATCGATACATTGCCGCATTGGTCCATCCTCCTTATTAACAAATAGAACTAGCACACTCCAAGGTGATGCACTAGGTAATATGATCCCTTTGTAAAAATTCTCTTGAAGATGCTTATTTAACTCCTCTAGTTCAATAGGTTCCATCCTATAAAAACATTTTGTGATAGGGGTAGTTCTATGTATGATTTTTATTTATAACTCTACCTTATGATATAGGGGTTGTTTGGGTAACACATTAGGAAATACGTCAATGTATTCTCTTACAATGAAAATTTACCCTAGTTTGATACCTTTATTTGACTCAACTATTTGAGGGAGGTATGTTCTTTATAGGAAATCAACACCCACACTGTTTAGGGAATTTTAAAATGATATTCCAAATATCCCTTTCATTTTTATAGAATAAGGTATGGTTTGTAATTTGAAAAGATATTTCATTTTCCCTATAGTTGATGTGTGCCCTTTATAATGAGATCCAATCTTTCCCCAATATAGCATCAAATTACATGAAGGGAAGTATTATGAGATTCATATAAAGAACCTTCCCACATATGCAAAAAGTATAAGAGTATAACACTTGGATTTCAATGATTACAACACTTTTTTTTATAGATATCTCTACTTCAAGGTTTCAGAGCATCAATTCAATTGTTCTAGAAAACTTTAAAGATATTAAGGAATGTTTATAATCATAATGAAAGACAACTTTTAATTTTATTGAGTGAATAAGAGGTTTACCTTCTATGACATCATTTTCCTGCTCCACCTCCGTAGTAGTGATGGCATAAGCCTTCCATTTCTCCTTTGTCCTTAGTGGTTGATGAAACTAATTACCCTTAAGAACTTGAGGTTTAGTTTACTGGATTTCACAGTTCCCCTACTCCCTATATTTGTAGCATTGGAACTTGGGTGGTTCTCACCTTTCCTCCATGACATTTTCATGATTCCCCATATCTTTTTAACATTCGTGAAATTGGAGGCCTTCTATCCCATAGTTGAAGCAATTACCTATCCCCTAGGAGGCAGTTCCCATGATTCTTCTTCCCACATTTTTGACATGTGGGTGGTTGAGTTTTCGATCCACATTTGTCATTAGATCCTCTAACATGAAATTATATATTTCATTTATTATCTCAATATCCATGGGACAATTCACAAAACTCCATATTCACTATGAGAGCACATCAAAAAACTTCTTCATAACTCCTAAAGTCTCGAATTTCAAGAGCCTTTAAAATGTGTTGTTTTAAACAACTAAAGAATCTATAAATTTTGATATTATTGTTTATTTAAAAAACCTAAGCATACCTTAAAAGCCTTGTAAAAATTTATTCATAATACATGACATATTCACCTTACTATTTCTTCAGCTCTATAAATTATCTCTTTATATGTGTTCAAAGAGTAAGATAGAAATACTTGTTAATAATAATTATCTTAAAGTCTTTCCACACCATCTCATCAATTTCATCCATAGGATTGGTGTTCTTAAAAAAATCTCACCATTGATTAGCCTCTCCATATAGATAATAAATATCCAGAGTCACCTTCTCTGTCTCAGAATAGTGAATCATATAAAAGATCCTCTCCATTGATTTGACACAATATTTCATAGCTATTGGATTGGAAGATCCACTTAACGTTGGCAGTATTTCCTTCTTAAAACACACGATATCCAGTTTTGCTATCTTTAGTGAAGGAGGAAATTCCACATTATTTAGGTTATTATTCATAACCTGCGATAGTTGGGTAAAAATTTCTTGAATATTTTGAACTCCACCTCCAAAAGCATTAGGGATATCATTCGAGCAATCGGTACATTGTCCCACACACGGGTTATTGACCTAGTTTATCTCGGTTCCCAAAATTTTATAAAATAGAAAAGTTTAGAACAAAACATAATTCAATAATTAATTATTAAATAATTTATTCCTTAAGTCTAAATGAATATCTTGTGGGATCCCTATGTTTATAAACTCTTCTTGTGAGATTACATTTACATGGTATCATAAAATTTCCTTCACTGCGGTTCTCTAATCATAATTCCAAAATAAACTAAACGATCCTGTGATACCAACTATAGTGAACCTGATTTTTCATACATTAGTATTACATCATTTCAATAATAAACATCATAAAAAATTAATCAATGAGAATATAAAGGTTCAGTGTCTTGGGAAAACTAGGACCACACATAACATTTACATGATAAGAATAAAAATTTATTTAATTTCTTCTTCTCTATATTCTTATTGGCCATAGAATTATCATCAGTAAAAGTTTTCACATAAGGTTATATATATAAAAAAGCGTGAGTTATATTGGTGTATCCTGATATGGTTGGCCCAAATTCTTGTGGCCCATTTTTTAGCCTTTTTGACTTATATCCAACAGCCACTGTAGCAGTTTTGACATGGATAACCGCCTTTCACTATAGCGATGTAGACATCCAATGTAGCTATTGGAACAGTGGATCATCTTCTCCATTTGTAGCCCTTTTCGAGCTAGGATTTCTTACTAAAACAGTCTGCAATTGTACTCAAAAATATTGTGATTTTTTCCTCTTTGTGGACTTAGTTATTATTCTCGAACCACATAAATATTTTTTCCCTTGTTTTTTCCCTTTTACTCTTTCATGTTTCATTGTTTCTGTCACCGAAACTCTCAATGTTTATACATCAGGGTGTGCTAAAGGCACATTAAGAGGATAAATAAGAACATGGAACAAAATAACATGGGGTGATAATAATCATTATCATCATAACATTGGCATAAGATCATTATCATGAGAGGAATAAAAAATACTTGGAATGTGGCAATGAATAAAAATGAAACAACATGTCTTAGTGGTCAAATACCATAGAATGTTGTGAATAAAGATAGTGCAATGTATATGCATAATTCAATTATCTCATGAGATACATCACATTACCCAATTCATTAGATCCCTATATAATTTCAGGTGCACCCGTCACACTATAACATTTATATTACGATATATAATTCAAGGAACACCCATCACATCATAAAATTAACATTATCATGCATGCCACATAGAATTTATATCAATCATGGAAATAAAATATTCCATTTATAGTCATGGTTTTTATTCATAAATAATACCTTAATTACATGGGATCCTAATAGATAATAACATACACGATAAAAGAATCATCAACCTTGAGTGATGAAAAACAAATCAAGAAGTAAAAGGTGTTTTTTTTGTAAGAATTATTTTGGAAAACATTATGTTTATCATAAAATATAGTATAAAAAATTTATATCTGAAAACGTTAGGATAATTATGAATAAATTATTTTTAAATATTAACTATACTGAAAATGGGGTGAAATTGGGAAAATCCAAATAAAGAGAGTTGTGTTTTTAGAATTCTCCTTACCATTTGTCCAAAAGTGTCCTTCACATTATATGCTATACAATAAAATTAGATTCATTAATAAGAAATTTTATAACCCTTTATACATTAATATGACTTATTATGGTTTTATTATGTTATTTTATGGGTCATTGGATGACTTATAGTGTTTAATATCGTCATTTTGGGACATTCATTTTCATGGTTTTCATGATCAGTTCACATGTATCAATGAATGGATGTTTGTTTATAATGAGGATGAATACCCAGAATTTCTATTATATGTTATTAATGATACTATATAATATTAAATGATGATAAAAATTATGTGGTTTTATACCTTTAGGATGATTCATTATATAGATGTTAATAAGGACAATTTTTGGTTAATTTTGGCGGTTTTTCGAACACACCAAACTCGTTTTGTTTTATCATTTATTATTATGAGAATAAGTAATATATAGAACATAACAAGGGTTAAAACATACACATTAAAATATTTTTTATTCTATTTAATGGTCTGATTAAATGACTTGATGGTGTTTAAGTAAAATGAAAATGTATCACCCACGATGTCGGTAAATTAACACATCACAGGAGTCGATTCCATTTTTAAGATAAAAGAGAGAGAGAGAGAGGGATGAGTTTAATGTTGGATCATACATTTAAAAGATATAATTTCAGTATATTTAAGTTATAAGAGTTATAATTCCATTTTTATGAAGGTATTTTTGGATAGAATAAAAAAATAAATTGAAATTGAAAGGAAATTAAAAGAAAAGAGAGAGGATTTACCCTTTGCATTTTCCTCTTGAGATCCCCCTCAAGGAACCTTGGATTGGTCTTTTGAATTCATGAATAAAAGTTTTTTTGTAACAAGGATGAAAATATAGAGTTTTTATAATATGTAATTAATTATACTAAACAATCATAAAGGATCTTACAAATTATTTACTTTTATACCATGGGGATGATTCATTATATAGAAGTCTATGATGATTATTTTAGGCTAATTTTAGTGTATTTTTGAAAACGATGAACTCGTTTTGTTTTATAATTTAGTATTATGTGTATAAGTTATTTACATAACATAAAAAGAGTTATAAAATACACTTCACAATATATTTTAAACCATTTAATGGTCTTATTAACAACGTCGAAGGTGTTTATAGAAAATGAGAGTGCATCACCCATGATGTCGGTAAATTCACACATCACAGGAGACAATTCCATTTTTAAGATATAAAAGAGATAGGGATGAGTTTAATATTATATATTACATTAGAATGATATTAATCTAGTATATTTAAGGTATTTGAGTGATAATTCCATTTGTATGAAGGGAGGTGAGGATAGAATAATAAAATAAATTAAAATTGAAAAGAAATTAAAATTAAAGAGAGAGGATTTACGTCCTAAATTCTCCTCTTGAGATCCCCCTTAAAGAATATATTCATGGTATTTTGACAATTAAAATAGCTCCTAGACATGGGGGAGGGACTAGGTAAGAGTATTTGAAAGAATACATTCATGTTTTAAGGATTTAGAGGTGTGAGGTGTGGTATTTTTACTAGAGGAGAGGGGTGTTTTCTTATTATTTAAACCATTAGTTTATTATTTTTTCCAAGAAAATAAATATTGATGATTCTTGTTACTAAATACAGTTATTAGTGCATGTTAGTTATAAAAAATGGTCACTAACATCATCCATGACTCAATCATGACCCCAAAATTCACGCTTTTAGTATTTATCGTGAATTATCGTATTTTACTATTCAAAAAAATACTTGTATTTCAGAAAAATCCCAAAAATTTACCCTAATCATTATTTGTCTTGTAAAATTAAAAATTTAAATAAATATTATGAAAATAATTTTCAAAATATAATTAATTTAATTTGTAAATAAAATTGTCATTTTCTTGGAAAATGCAAATTTTAAAATTATAACTGATTTTATAAAACATTGAAAAATTAATTAGGTCTCATTAAATTATCATAAAATCACAAGAAAACAAAATATTAATTTATGAATACATTTTATTGAAATTATTTTTCCTTTAAATTAATAAATTGATCATTAAACTATAATTTAATATTTATGACTTAAAAAAATACCAACTGTTAATTAATAATTTTTAACATATTTATTTACATATATCAAGATATAATTATTAAATAATTTCATTTAAAAGGTTTATGAATTTTATTTATAATTTCACTGGTAATATTACTATTCACTAGTCCAGTTTACTATTCATAAGGGTCATATTACTATTCATAAGGTTAAGAGTTGTATTCATAAGGGTAAGTAACTATTCAAAAAAAATTAGGGTTGCCCTATCAAACTCCAATTACATTACTGATCACAACAGTGTATGTCATCTTTTCAAAATTCAAATAATAGAAGTGTAATAATTATGTTCAACAACTATGCTATAAAGGATACATAGTATTTAGTAGTTCATGTATGCATGATGTGGAATTGTGTTTCCTAATGTGATTTTATGTAACATTATTATAAGAAGGGAATTTCCATTGATATAACATTATTTCATTACACCGTTTGGTACCCAGAGAATATTACATGTATGCAGTTGTTGAAAAAGGTAAGCATACAACTTGAAACACTTGATTTTGTGCTGTTACGATGGATCTTGATAGCTGATGATAGAGTTAGAGATCAGGATTCTTTGGAATTTTATTTGATTTCTTTTATACTTTTGTGGTACATGTTATTCTTACCATCTTGTATACATGTTTTCAAGTTTTCTTGTGTCATGACATATCATCATCAGTTATTCTAGTTGATAAAATTATTGTTATCCTTGTTTAACTATTACTTTGTATGCATACACTGTTTACTTATATTTTATTATGCTACTTTTCTCTATTTACATTTCTTTGTTGTGCTACACTCTGGTAATGAGGGCATAGTCTCCCCACAGACACACCCTAGGGCATCACTACTTGTCAGCAACCTCTTGTATTTGGGGAGATATGCTTGAGGCAATGTGGCACACTGGTCTCGGGGCACCAATGAAGTGGAATCTAGGTCCGGGACATCACAATGTGATATCAAAGGGGTTTTTCCTTTCGGATTTACTATTTGGAGACAGTATTCATGAGCATAAAAATTCATGGGACTTTTTTACACGCCATGCTTGGGCGTTGTGAACCCATGTTTGTTGTGAAAACAAATTTTACTGAAATAAAATTATTATTCTTTCCAGTTATAGTTGATATTATTTCACCATTGGGTGACGCTTATGTTGTGTGGAGTTTTTGATTATTATTCTGATTGAGGATTTCATTTCATCCTTGGACCAATGATATGTGGTCAAGGGGAATTGTTAAATGCATCATTATAGGCACCTAAAATTCACATGTCATGCATATTTACATTCCATATGGGTGAATTTCACTACTTTTTATTTCTTGATATGCTTGTGATTGTTGAGTGATGTTGTGATAGTTAGCTTATGCTTGTATAAATATTGGTTGCGATTGAGTGATTTCCTATCTCAATTCATGAGGTGTAGGGGCCCTCATGGGTTGGTGTGAGTAATTTTCTAAGATGATCCATTTTACATTCACTAATAAGGTTTATGGGTACAAATTCAATGGAAATGGATATCTATTATAATGTGAAACCTGAAATATACAATGAAATGGTTTTGACATCGCTATCCCAACTAACATGTTTACGAAAGTTAAAGGAGTGAACCAAGTAATTAAATTTAAAATGAATTGAATATTATACTTGAGCACTTACTAATACCTGGTCATCTAAGTGGGTGGTTTGGGTAGTATACCTTGGGTAGTGAGCCTTCCTTGTTTAGCTTCCATACGTGATGATGTCTATCTTCTTAAAGCTTTTGTTAAGGCATGTTCTTGGAATTTTTAGACCAATGCTTCCATGACATACTTGTATCATACACCAGGAAGGTGGCAATGACCATTCTCCATAAGTGGTGGGCCCTGAGCTTCCATTATTACCTGCTAGAGTTCCACTTGAGGCACCCCATATTGTACCCTATTTGGGCACTGACGTTGATGTACGTTATAGTTTCCTATGTCTAATTTATCCCATGGATGGTGCTCTACGATTTTCACCTATGATGGATGATCTAACTCATGTGTTTTAGCAGCTGCATCCTCCTACATTCTCAGGGGATGGTGGTCCACTGGCTTCTATGTATTGGATAGAATCCACCATTTATATCTTTGTGCATATGAAGAATCCTCTGGAGAAGACGATCAATAATTCCACATGCATGCTTTGGGATTCGTCCAATAACTAGTAGGATGTGATTACCCAATATGGCCCCCTTCAAGGTATGTTAGGGTTTATTTTCATACTACCTTCTATGATCAGTTCTTCCCTCTGCTACAGAGGGAATACTTAGCTACGGAGTTCATGCATATCGAGAAGGGATCTTTGTCTACTATAGAATATTCAATGCATTTCAAAGTGATGTATCACTTTTCACCTGTTTTATTCGGTGATGAGATTTCACATTCTATATTTTTCAAGGATGGGATCTATTATGAAATCCGTACATAGGTAAATGTCATTCACCAGTCAACGTTTTCTATAATAGTCAATCAAGATCATATCACTGAGCATAACCTGAGGGATAGAAATAATACTGGCCATAGAGGACCAATGCCGCATCTAGAAGGTTGTTCTCCCAGTGGTAGGAAATGATCCCTCTGGGTTTCTCATCAGTGTAATGACAACACGAGGTTCCATTTAAATAGCTCCATACTGTGTAATTAGTTTGGATGATGGGGAACCTAAAGCCTCATTGTGATGGAGACCCAATTGGGTGTCAGGATTAAACTGTATAAGGAATATCTAGCATTTTTATAGGACTTTTCCACCATCTTCGATTAGAAAAGGATCTTTATGTTCTTCACCTTAAAGATCCAGTTATTTTGGGTTGAATTAGACGGGGATTTTGAGTGGCCCTAGCAGGACTGGACGAGGAGGAGGTTGTGGTCATGGTCGTCAAACCCCTGATCACTAGTAGTTCCCACATAGGAGTTATGATCTTGGTAGTCTGACTATTTCACAGGGCTTTGGATCAAGTCAATTTCATACACTACAGTTGATACCTGAGGATCAGGCTGTGGGACCATCTATAGTTCGAGATACTATTCTACTGGAATCTACTATAGTATATGATATATGTGATACTAGTTTTTCGGACTCTTAAATATATATATATGTCATCAAAATTCTCATACGTGAGATACAATATTATTGTGGTGTAATGACTCTAGATACACTGATATGGATATGAATAGAGGTTGTACCCCAATGTAGGGACTGTCCCCTTAAGGTAGGAAGTTACCCTTTCTGTCACGACTCGTCCTCGGGGCCCGTGCGGTGACTACTCCATGGCCACCTTCCATATGCCAGGGGCTAGCAACTAGCACCAAAGGCGTAAATCCAAATAAATGGGATGGCATTGGATTTATATAAGGATAGAAACACAATGGAGTACGCAATCTATAGTAAACACTAAGTAAACTGAGTACAAAGTAAGTGCTGAAAAGTAAATGGGCCAAAATAAAAACCCAACTGAAAGTACAGTACAACAGAAAGAAGGTACAGTAGTAGAAAAGTAAAGCAGAAACAATGATCTATGTAACACCCCATGATTTTATGAAAAATATTCTTTTTATTTTCATTAATTTCTTGTGTTGTACACTACACCAAATGGAGCTTTCACGACATGCAACCCTGACTTGGCTTGAAATACACGCAATCGCGACTTTCCTCGATAGCCTGTGGTGTACGCAATACCGGGTGTTACTAAACTACAATATATTATTATAATATTATTATGAACTATCCATTATGAATAGTATTAACTAAATTTTGAATTTTATAACATTATTATTCATCTTACACATTTTCTAAAACATGGTATAATATCAAAATAAATTTTTCGGGTAAAATAAGTATTTTTCAAAAAAATGCAGTTTTGCCACCTTTTGATGGCGCACCAACATTGAATATGGTTTTTGATATGTTTATAAGTTCAATTTTACAAAATAAAATTATTCTTTGGAATAAAGATATATAATTTTACCTTTGATCAAATTTTCATGTTATTCTGATAACTTTCATATTTTAATGAATAGTAAAAACACGCTCTATTTTAATTAAAAACAACTTTTTTCTACGTAATAATTTATGTGGTTAAATTATAATATTTAATGGTCTTAAAGTATAAATATAATATATTTTTACCATTTAATATAATGTATGTCATTAGCATTGATTTTACTTTGAATTTGTAGGTTATATCAATTAAATCGTTTTTAATGTTTTAAACAAAAACACGTTTTTTCCGCAATGGGATTAATTTTAATTTAATTTCTGCAACTTATGTGTATTTAATTTGGAAAAATGGATTCCATATTTGGAATCAGTGGGTCCAAATTATATTAATAGACTACTTTTTATTTTTGGGCATTATGAATAGTAACTACGGTAAATTTTATTTACCAAAGTTAAAGGTAAATCGGGTAATTAAGGATAAATATAAGATTATAAAATTACCCTAACACCTGCCCAAATCCCTATTGGATGACTAAAAGTCGACCCATATTACCTAAGGGTCGGATTAGAATCATTTAATGTACTTTTTTCCATGAAAATAACTTAATTATTATTAAAACTAAAGAAATTGACAACATGTCACTCTCCTAAATCATATAAGTATATTAATTTTAATTTAGTGATAAACTTCATGAAAATTAGAACATAAATAGTATCCAGAAATCTAATGAAACTATCTATATCATATAAATTTATTTAAAATTTTTAGTTGTTAAATAATTATCATTAATTTTGACACAATAGGGATGCAGAAATTATTTATTTAGTGAAAAATCAATAATATAGTTTTTATTGAAATATTAATACATATCAAAAGACCTAAAAATCTGAAAAAAAACTTATTATTAGTGTATATATAAACCCTAATCATCCATTTTCCTAATTTCTGGCCATTTTGATCCTTATTAAGATGATTATGACACTTATATTATATTATTTTAAATGATGCCAAAGTTGTCACCTTCATAATTTAATAAATATAACAATTTAAATATTGTGATTTTAAGATGATAAATTCGATTAAAAGTATTATTGTGGAAGGTAATAGATTTATATTAATCATAGGATTTTATTTTTATCTTTTATGCAACAAATAAGTATATTAAATAGTTATACAAAAAATTATGTAGTAATTATTTTATTATGAGATAAACCAAATTAATGGTTTTAAAAATAATAAAATAAATATTATATGAACTATTTAATGTTCTACACTACTTTTATAGATACATATGAACTTTTATGAATCTATTAAATCTTTTATTTCGAACATATATTCTGTATATATTTTATTTAAATTCAAATAAATGAATAGTGTCAAAATTGACACTATTGTTATTTTATAAAAATAACATATTATAAAATTGTTTAAAAATCACAAAAATATTTAAAAATTATAAATTTAAATTTATAAGTTAAATAATGTTATAAATTATCCAATTATTGACAATTCACAACAAATAAGTAATTATTTGTAATAATTTAAAATTTAGAATGTTATTACCACAAATAAAATTAAATTGATTAAATAAGGATAAATCAAGTTTATAATGATTTAAATAAATTCATAACATGTCTAAATTTTATTGGTTGATGAGATTACAACCCTATCTCATTTAATATTCGAATATGAGTCATTTTTGGAGGTTTTTAAGTGGGGTTACATTTATTATAAATTAATATTTTTATGATTTCCAAAGGTGCCCCTCTCCTCCCATATAAAAGGGCACCTCCTCCCCCTCTTCCTCACACCAATTTGAGCCTTTAAGCTCGACCTAACCCTGCCCATTTACCTTATCAACTTCCCTATAAACGTCCTAGAGGCCCTTGTCTTCTTAAAAGACCAATTTTAGTACCCTAAGAGGAGGATTCAAAGAGGCGTGTCAAAGAAGTGGTAATATCTATTATCGATTCTTTCAATTTTCTTTCTTCTTCAACTTCTTCTTGTTTAGTTGTTTCCTTATGAATTAATAACATAAGAATCAATAATATAAGGATATGTTATTATATGTATGAAACAACCATATTTCACCATCTATCCATCCTACGGAAAATGAAATCGCCGCGTGTGCGAACGTACGGAATACCGTCTCCACGCCGTGGTGTAATATATTTTCCACCACCACCTTACATGGATGGGTATAAGGGTGAAATAATGAGTATATATGATTATTGTAAATTGATATTGATTCTGTAATATTATACACACACTTTAATAAAATTACATGATTTTGGGAATGATATCATCACTCGTGCGTACGTACGGACTACCGTCTCTACGACGCGATGAGATTCACTCTGCAAGTTAACCATTCATGAATGATTATAAAGTATATATAATAAATAATAATGAAATATATGACATAATAATGATACTTGATTTTTGTATATATATATGTATTTCATTTACTTAATTCCATTCCATTCAAAAGGGAAACGAAAACAGTGTTCATGCGTACGTACGGCCTACCATCTCCATGAATGGTGTATTTCATTCATTTTATAGATCTATAATATAGATGTATATGATGAATATATATTATATATAAATCTTGTTTTACATTCTGGAATTATGTAAATCAGTATATAATTAATAATATCAAGAACGACAAGTCGAAACACATATGATAAATGAAATGATTTTACCAAAAACGCTGTTTTAACATGGAATTTACAAAATAACGGGTAATATAAGGTCATAACTGAAACATATATGATATCATAACAATTAATATTATTCTTTAATAAGTCAATGACATTATTTAAATCATTATACAGGAGTTTCTGATACGTACGAAGCATATCAGACGTAAGGTAATGGATAATTTTTAAAATCTCTTTTTTATCCGAGATTGCTTATTTGTAAGTATTTACTGGGGTTTTTGCTATCATCCATGTCCATGTTTTATAAAAGTGTATTCATGTATGTTTAAAGTTATTTTTACCCATTTTTGACTTTTACAACATGGTATGTATGGAATCTTTCTTTTTTTTACGTTACGAGGTACTTTTTGACTTTTCCGGCAAAAGTACGAGAGGAATGTTTTTTTAACATATATGGCATGAAAGGATTTTTACGGTTTTATGAAGCCTTATTTTCATGAATCCTCCTCCAAAAGATTTTATGAATATTTTCAACAAAATCCTTTTCTTTTAAAAATGCATGTCATTTTTTGAAAAGAAAATGATTTTAAAGAAGAATGGATATTTTCCTCAAGAATTCATTTCAAGTGTTTTATCAAATCCATTTTTCATCTAAGATGACATTATTTAAAATTTGTATGTTTCACTTATAATGTCTCTATGATTTACATGGTTTCACTTTCCTTATTATGAAATTATATCCATTTCTTTTATATGGATTATTCAATGATGGGATGATGTTTATGAAACCCATTTTATTTATTGGATTTTTATGAATGATGTATGTTTATTTTGTGGCACAAGTAAGAATGATTTAATTATGATATGGGTGGGACCTATATATCCCTCAAATTAATTGGGTAAATATTTTATATCTCATGAGATAGACATGGCTGGAACAGTAAGTTAATCCAGTTCAGTGTTACAGGACTGAAACGAGGAGTGAACTCGATTCAGAATGGGACTTTGTCCACTAAGATGGTCTTGGCAGCACTGCCATGGCTACTATGGAAATAATTACATGTGCTTAATGGATGCCACAATTACATGTTTTATTCCCATGATATTTTTATCATTTTTTATGTTCCATTATGATCTATGCCTTATGTACTTCCATGTTTTATGTCGTTGCTCAAGATTTTGATGTTTAAACATTATGTTCATGTTTTTAAGTTCAAATGTATATGGTATGTTTTATTTTATCCATGCTTACACTTACTGAGCATTTGAGCTCAACATTTTTATGTTTTATTTTCCCCCAGGATCAAAAGAAAGGTTTTAGGTAAGGAAACAAAAAGTGGAAGATCTTTATGGGAGATGATGAAGATCTTTCACCACGATTAGAATATTATGTTCCAAGTCTCCAAAGACACTAATCTATTAGGTCCTTGTGTGTCTATTTTTGTTATGTATTAAGTATTCTGAAAAATTAATGTAATGTCAATGTACATCAAGCTTAGGGTCTCTACAGTTGGTATCAGAGGCAAAGGAGGTAGGAATGTATCCAATCCTTGGGAACTCTCACATGTGAGCGTTGGACGAAGCATGGCTCTCTACCCAAGGGCTTCATGAGGAAATGGTTGCCACTGGGATGGTGGTGTGTCCCACCCAGGGGGTGAAGCCGCCCATGGAGTGCCCAGAAAGGTATCAATTATAGTCCACTGTATGTAATTCCAGACTACTACAGTTGGTATCAGAGGAAAGGTTTAGTCAACCATTGGAAACTATGGTGCAAAAACGTTCATGAGATCCCTAGATATATTTCTAAGGTATGTCTAGGGATGTCCCTAAGGATAATTATACGTATAGGATATAGTCCTAGAACTAAGGTAACGATCTTAGAATTTAACATAAGAAGTTAGATATTGAGGGTACTCCCCCTTTACTGTGTTGTTTTCCCTAGCATGATATTTTCCTCCCACACTATTCATTTTGGGTATTAGAAAATGGCTGGAAACAGGAAGATTCATGATAATGGAGGATATAACGGAAAATGGAATGATATTATTCATGAGAAACCAAATGAAACGGGATTTTGAATTCCAAAAATTGTTATTGTGCCTAATCAGCAATCTCATAATATGATCAATAATCTCAACTTTGGTAAGTTTCTCGACCTAGATAATAAGAGAAAGATGGAGTTTCATGATGATCATAGAGGAAAGAAAGTTCAATTTCTCTCATATAAATCATGTGGGAAGAGGCATCGGGGATATTGTTTCAAAGGAACTGGAAGATGCTTTGGGTGTGGAAAAGAAGGACACAAAGCCAGTAAGTGCACAGGAAAAGGTTCAGTTAACACCATGGATGATGACAATGGTATTGCTACGACATCAACAATGGTTAAATTTTTTAAATGTGGAATGTTCTGGCATTATGAAAACCAATTCCCTAAGGGAAATTCTCATGAAGAGAATCAGTACGGTCATATGGGTAGTATTTATGTTGATGATGATGAAGTGACTATAAATGATATGTGAGATGAAAAAATTGTTGAAGATCAGTCAATGGTTTAAGAATGTAGTGGAATGATTACATGTTTATCATGTTTAATGTTGTATAAGTAATCCCATGGTACAATGGAATAAAGAGACAACTAAGGATAGATACACTGTTGTTATTCCTATGTTTTGAAAGTGTATGACTAATGGTAATAGTAACCATGAAAGGTTATTCCGATATTTTTTGAAAGTAGATGATATGCACATAATGAAGGGATAAGGAGAAAATTAAATGTTTGATAGTATTCATGAGCTCATGACTGATATAAGGAGAAGGTTATATCATGATTTGAGTATATAGAATTTTTGGATTTTGGTATGTGGAAAGAGATAAATTTCGACAGCATTCATGTTTTCACTACGATTCAATGGGTATTCATTTTTCAATAGAATTCATGATTAAGGCCTTCTAATGTTTGGAATGTTACCAAAAAGATATATCTTATGATATATGGGGATCAACGATGGAATTAACATGCTTGTTATATGAAATATCTGTTAATAATTTTCACTATAATTTGAGAGTGGACTGCAATATTATGGATAAGCCTAAATATTGGAATGGATTATGATTAGTATTGTTTAAGGGTAGAAGTTTTTTTCGATATTATTTATGGGATGTTGTAGTAATGTAGTTTTAGAAAAAGGACATCCTACAGGACGGGCGACAACCCATCGCGTCGGACAAGGTTATGGGAATCGAACCCACAACTGAATTGCGACTGGCCTTTATTGCCTACCACTGGCCTACAGGAAGTCCCTGTTTAGTAGAAACTAGTTTTATTATATTAAGCAGTATGATATATGAAGTATAAGTCCATTTTAGGATACATATATGATTAATCTCACTATAGATGGACTTATGTATTTTTGATAAATTTTATAACATTTTGATTGAGATAGATGGAATGACCCATCATTCTATCACATGATCTGCTAACACTTCACGAATGAAATGTTCAACATCATTTATTTAAGAGATGAAGTGGAAATTGTCCATACAACGAACAATGGTGAGACCGTACCAAAATCATGAAAGTATTTCATCGAATTCCAATTTCATCAACTTTAGGGAAATTATCTTGAAAAACAAAAATTTTGTCCTAGTTCCCATATATCTGATGAATCAGATGGTACCTTAGATCATCACAAATCTATGGCTTTGTGATTGATGGTTTTTTTATAGCCATGTTCTCTACCACTCTCCATCAGAACATGATGGTTAGATTTCTCCTACATATCCATATTTTCACCTATGTTCTCCTATGTGGAAACCCAGTGATGAGTTATTTGGGTATCTGTTATGTTTATAACATTATTTTTTTAAATGAAGTTTTAGTATTCCTTTTTACGATGTGGGTTTCTATTAAAGAAACATTCCAGTAGTAAACCATTTATAACCCCAACGAATTTCGAGGGCGAAATTCATTTTAAGGGGGGTAGAATGTAACACACCGAGATTTTATGAAAAATATTCTTTTTATTTTGATTAATGTCTTGTGTTGTATGCTACACCAAAAGGAGCTTGCCCGACACACAACCCTGACTTGGCTTGCATTACACGCAATCGCGACCTTCCTCGATAGCGTGTGTTGTACGCAATACCGGGTGTTACTAAACAATGATATATTATTATAATATTATTATGAACTAGCCGTTATGAATAGTATTAACAAAATTTTGAATTTTATAACATTATTATTCATCTTACACATTTTATAGAACATGGTATAAGAACAAAATAAATTTTTTAGGTAAAAAATTATTTTTCAAAAAAATGCAGTTTTGCCGCCTTTTGATGGTACACCAACTTTAAATCTTGTTTTTTGACATGTTTATAAGTTAAATTTTACAAAATAATATTATTCTTTGGAATTAGCATATAAAAGTTTACCTTGGATAAAATTTTCATGTTATTCTGATAACTTTAATATTTTAATGAATAGTAAAAACACGCTATATTTTAATTAAAAACAACTTTTTTCATCGTAATAATATATGTGGTTAAATTATAATATTGAATGGTATTAAATTATAAATAAAATATATTTTAACCATTTAATATAATGTATGTCATTAGCATTTATTTTACTTTGAATTCGTAGGTTAAATCAATTCAATCTTTTTTAATGTTTTAAACAAAAACCCGTTTTTTCCACAACGAGATTAATTTTAATTTAATTTCTGCAACTTCGGTGTATTGAATTTGGAAATATGGATTCCATATTATTAATAAGTGGGTCCAAATTATATTAATAGACTACTTTTTATTTTTGGGCATTATGAATAGTAACTACGGTAAATTTTATTTACCATAGTTAAAGGTAAATCGGGTAATTAAGGGTAAATATAAGATTATAAAATTACCCTAACACCTGCCAAAATATTATTGGAGGAATAAAAGTCGACTCATAACACCTAAGGGTCAGATTAGAATCATTTAATGGACTTTCGTCCATGAAAATAACTTATTTATTATTAAAACCAAAGAAAGTGACAACATGTCACTCTCTTAAATATTATAAGTATATTAATTTTAATTTCGTGATAAACTTCATGAAACTTATAAAATTAATAGTCTCCAGAAATCTAATGAAATTATCTACATCATATAAATTTATTTATAATTTTTAGGTATTAAATAATTATCATTAATTTAGACACAATAGGGATGCAGAAATTATTTATTTAGTGAAAAATCAATAATATAGTTGTTATTGAAATATTAATACATATCAAAAGGCCAAAAAATCTTCACAAAACTTATTATTAGTGTATATATGAAACCCTAATCATCCATTCTTAGAATTTTTGACCATTTGGATCCTTATTAAGATGATTATGACACTTATATTATTTTATTTTAAATGATGCCAAAGTTGTCATTTTCATAATTTAATAAATATAACAATTTAAATATTGTGATTTTAAGATGATAAATTTGATTAAATGTTTTATTTTTAAAGTTAATAGATATATCATCATAATAGGATTTTATTTTTAATTTTTATGAAACAAATAGGAATATTAAATAATTATACAAAAAATGATGTTGTAATTATTTTATAAAGAGATAAAAAAAATAAATGGTTTTAAAACTAATAAAATAAATATTATATGAACTATTTAATGTTCTCCACTACTTTTATAGAAACATATGACCTTTTATGAATCTATTAAATTTTCTAGTTCGAACATATCTTCTGTATATATGTTATTTAAATTCAAATAAATTAATAGTGTCAAAATTGACACTATGGTTATTTTATAAAAATAACATATTATAAAATTATTTAAAAATCACAAAAATATTTAAAAATTATAAATTTAAATTTAAAAGGTATAAAATGTTGTAAAGTATCCAATTATGGACAATTCACAACAAATAAGTAATTATCTGTTATAATTTAAAATTTAGAATGTTATTACCACAAATAAAATTAAATTGATTAAATAAGGATAAATAAAGTTGATAATGTTTATAATAAATTCATAACATGTCTAAATTTTATTATTTGATGATATTAAAACCCTATATCATCTAATATTCGAATATGAGTCATTTTTGGATGTTTTTAAGTGGGTTAAGATTTATTATAAATTAATATTTTTAAGATTTCCAAAGGTTCCCCTCTCCTCCCTTATAAAAGGTAACCTCCTCCCTCTCTTCCTAATACCAATTTGAGCCTTTAAGCTCAGCCAAACCCTGAAAATTTCCCTTATAAGCTTCCCTAGAAACATCCTAGAGGTCCTGGTATTCTTCAAAGACCAATTTTAGTACCCTAAGAGGAGGATTAAAAGAGGCGTGTCAAAGAAGAGGTAATATCTATTACCGATTCTTTCAATTTTCTTTCTTCTTCAACTTCTTATTCTATAGTTGTTTCATTATTAATTAATAACATAAGTATCACTAATATACAGATATGTTATTATAAGTATGAAACAACCATATTTCATCATCTAGCTATTCTACGGAAAACGAAATTACCGTGCGTGTGTACGTACGGAATACCGTCTCCACGCCGTGGTGTAATCTATTTTCCACCCCCACCATACATGGATGGGTATAAGGGTGAAAGTAATGAATATATATGATTATTGTAAAGTGATATTTATTCTGTAATATTATATGTACACTTTAATACAATTCCACGATCGTGGCAATGATAACATCGCTCGTGTGTACGTACGGATTACCGTCTCCACGACGCGATGAGATTCACTCTCCATGTTAACCATTCATGAATGATTATAAAGTATATATAATAAATAATAATGAAATATATGAAATAATAATTATACTATATTTATGTATATATATATATATGTATTTCATTTACTTAATTCCATTCAATTCAAAATGGAAACGAAAACAGCGTTCATGCGTACGTACGGCCTACTGTCTCCATGAACGGTGTATTTCATTCCTTTTATCGATCTATAATATATATGTATATGATGAATATATGTTATATATAAATCATTTTTACATTCTGGAATTATGTAAATCAGGATATGAGTAATAATATCAAGAACAACAAGTCGAAACACATACGATAAATGAAATGATTTTACCCAAAACGCTGCTTTAACATGGAATTTACAAAATAACCTGTAATATAAATTCATAAGTGAAACATATATGATATCATATAAATGAATATGATTCTGTAATAAGTCAATGAAATTATTTAAATCATTATACAGGAGGTTCGAATACGTACGAAGCATATCGGACCTAAGGTAAGGGATAATTTTGCAAATCTTATTTTTATCCAAGATTGCTTATTCGTAAGAATTTACTGGGGTTATTGCTATCATCCATGTCCATGTTTTATAAAAGTGTATTCATGTATTTTTAAAGTCATTTTTTCCCATTTTTGACTTTTACAACATGGTATGTATGGAATCTTTCTTTTTTTTACGTTACGAGGTACTTTTTGACTTTTCCAGCAAAAGTACGAGAAGAATATTTTTTTTAACTTATATGGAATGAAAGGATTTTACGGTTTTATAAAGACTTATTTTCATGAATCTTCCTCCAAAATATTTCATGACTATTTTCAACAAAATCTTTTTCTTTCAAAAATGCATGACATTTTGTGAAAAGAAAATGATTTTAAAGAAGAAATGATATTTTCCTCAAGAATTCATTTCAAGTGGTTTATCAAAACCATTTTTCATATAAGATGACATTATTTCATATGTGTATGTTTCAAGTATAATGTCTCTATTATTTACATGGTTTCACTTTCCATATTATGAAATGATATCAATTTCTTTTATATGGATTATTTAATGATGGGATGCTGTTTATGAAACCCATTTTATTTATTGGGTTTTTATGAATAATGTATGATTATTTTGTGGCACAAGTAAGAATGATTTCATTATGAGATTGCTGGGACCTATATATCCCTCAAATTCATTGGGTAAAGATTTTATATCTCATGATATATACATGGTTGGAATGGTATGTTAATTTGGTTCAGTGTTACAGGACTGAAACGAGGAGTGAACTCGATTCAGAATGGGACTTTGTCCACTAAGATGGTCTTGGCAGCAATGCCTTGGCTACTATGGAAATCATTACATGGTCTTAATGGATGCCACAATTACATGTTTTATTCCGATGCTATTTTTATCATGGTTTATGTTCCATTATGATCTATGCCTTATGTACTTCCATATTTTATGTCGTTGCTCATGATTTTGATGTTTAAACATTATGTTCATGTTTTTAAGTTCAAATGTATATGGTGTGTTTTATTTTATCCATGCTTACCCTTAATGAGAATTTATATCACCCTTTTTATGTTTTATTTTCCCCCAGGATCAAAAGAATGGTTTTAGGTAAGGAAACAAAAAGTGGAAGATCTTTATGGGAGATGTTGAAAATCTTTCACCACGATTAGAAGATTATGTTCCAAGTTTCCAAAGATACTAAACTATTACGGTCCTCGTGTGTCTGTTTTTGTTATGTATTAATTATTCCGCAAAATTAATATAATGTCCATGTACGTCATGCTTCGGGTCTCTACAAGCCGTCCACTAGAAATCCCACCTAAAGGGTGGGTACAGGTAGTCTCCTCAGCTCCCCGGGTCCGGCCGTCCGCTCCGTGTACATCCTGTACAGTGAACCACCTCTAGTTACCGTCCAACTCCACGAGCCTCCACCACGATCAGCGTTTTCCATCGTCTGCATAGAACACAATGTATTGTAGGCATAGCCTGTGCAGGGGTGAGTATACAATAATTAGTAGGGACCCAGAGACCCCCGAAGGTCTCCTAGAATCCAAAAAGGATAATCCACAAAGGAAATATATGAAATGAAGTCTCAACCAACACTACTTAGGAATATGCCCATAAATATACCCAAGTCATCAATTCCAGTTCGGCTCCAACTTCCGAGCCCAAAATCAACCCAGTCGACATAGGAATGTACAACCCAATCCACACAAAAATGCATAACCCAATCCACACAGGAAAGCACAACCCAATCCACACAGGATAGCCAGTCAATCATATCGGAGATAATGATTGAAAGTCAAGACTCAACTCACACAGGTATACTACTCATGAAGAGGGGTGGATATGATTGATGTAGCCTCTGAATCATGTCCTCTGCCGAACCCATGTAGGATCCAAGTACAGATGTCGTCGTTGCCGAACCCACATAGGATCCAAGTACAGTAACTATAGCTGCCGAACCCACATAGGATCCAAGTACAGTCGTCATCGCTGTCGAAACCACGGAGGATCTCAGTACAGTCGTCCGTGCTGCCAAACCCACAGAGGATCCATGTAAACTCTCCATCGTCTTCGTAGTCGCAGCCAGCTCTAGAGTTCCCGCACACAACATACTCGATTCCGGGAGGGTCTTCTCCATGAGTAAAAGGGTTGGATACATTAACCATCATGAAGAACAGAGATGATGTATCCCTACGTTCTGTCCCTATTAATATGGTAAAAACCGAGAAAAATGTGCCCAAGTCACAGATAACAGGATGACCAAGCCATTTTCCAAAAGTACACGGTTTGTAGAAAAGTGATACATTCCATGTCATCAGACACCGGGTACTGCCCGTGTCATATGGCCCATGTCGCTGGGATGGTCATGTAAAAGGTAAGTACACGGTGTGTGATATGGTTACACACTGTGTCTTCAGTCCACATGTATTGTCCGTGTACCACAACCCATGTCTAATGGCTATTCGTGTAAAAGGTAAGTACACGACGTGTGATATGGTTACACACTGTGTCCAAACTTCTGGGGTCGGCTCCGTGTACACTGGTAATGCCTGGCCGTGTGGTGGAGTACATGCTTGTTTACTCCACCCCATGATTGTGTATACCCAGGATACACGTCGAGTCCTATGAAGCAGCTTCTACCCTTATGAGAAGAGAATACACATCGTGCCTCTTGGTCGTTTATTGCTTCTTGTGTCCGTGTATTTCCCAGAATACATGCCATGTATCATGAAGCTGCATCTACCATTCTGCATAGAGATTACACACCATGTGACTGGGGTCACACGCTGTGTGTTACATGATGAAACCTGAAACTCAAGCCGCAGCACACCCACACTACACGACGTGTCCGTCAGAGGTACACACTGTGTATTCTGGAATTTTCCAGAATCGACGCCTCCGGATAGCATGCCTCTTGTGATGTCCATTCTTAGTTCTGACAGTCCGTTCATCATGAGACTATGGACACAAGGTCGCCCTGATGTCTCGTAATCATCTCCGGTGTTTTCGGGCCACCGATTGGCTCCAAAAACACAATCTGATTCACCCGCTCGAAGAATGGTTGAGGGTCGGTCCTTCCGGTTCCAGTTTGATCCATCGCCTACTATCTTCCTCGCACCACCACTTGGACGTCATGATTTTGTGTCTTCAAATTGTGATTGTTGCGTCGCAAAATGATCTCACAACGATCCGGTGTTCATCACCCATGAAGAACACGAGGAACACACTAAACATTCAAAAAAACGGCGGAGGGATCGGGCCGTGTTCGATTGGCCTGGTCCTTTTGCGTCATTTTGGTAGCAAGCAGTTCAAGAGAATCATCACGGATGGAATAATCAGCATTGATCAAATAGAAAACATACCCCTACCTCAAATCAAGAATGTTGATCGCTTGACGAAGGATGGAGATGCTTTCGTTGATGTTGTCGTGTAAAGGCGGCGTCGCTTCGTCAACGTTGAGAAGAAAGAAGCCGAGGTTGGCACCGACATTCTTCGCGTTCTTCAATGAAGAATATGAAGTTCTTCAAGAGTCTAGAGCTCTCTCTCCCAATATCATCACACAACCACTAACCCCCAAAATAAAATAAGACTTATCATATTTTATTACTTCAAGCCATCCATTTCAATTTTAAAATTCAAACACATAACTCACTTCATTGATTAAGCATGAGTTGTCTAATTAAATAGGAGAGAGGGGAGAGTTACAAATTAATGGGGAGTTAGGGAGTTAAATGAATGTGAAGGGGTAGGGATCGTGTGGTCCCCACCTCACAAATATCCTAATATGGGTAGTTAGGATCTTTTGAGTCCCACCCCAACTACCCCATGTAGGATATAACAATGAGTTAATGTAAATAAAATTGTACCACAATTTTATTTACTTCACATTTTAGTACTTAATTTTTAACAACTCCTCCTGAGAAAACGCACCTTCGAAAAAGGTCCTCTAAAGTAAATACTGCCACTACGGTTTCATCGGTGCCCTCGGATTTCGATTCTGAGCACCGGTTCAAAATATAGAAAAACTCGCTCGTTCGCTCACTGAATGTACCAGAGATAAACATAGGAAAATGATTCTAGGCACATCGGGCCTCGAAATCAGGTGCTGTCATAAACTGCGTACTCATACAATCCCAAATAAATTAAGAAAAATAATTTCCTTGAAATTTACAGGTCTTTACCTTACTCCCAACTCAAAGATTTATGTCTTCGTAATGATACATCACAAAATTAGGGAAACAGATTAGGTTACTGAGGACGCATCTGAGCCTCCCACTCCCATGTGCTCTCCTGGAGGTTCCCGTGCTGCCACCTGATGCGAACTATAAGAATCGACCGTCCACGTAGGACCCGCTCCTATCGATCCTCAATCTCCACCAGGACCTTCACAAAAGTCACTGCGTCATTGATATCCAGCTCCCCGTGATCAATGATATGCATCGGGTCATGCACATATCACCTCAGCTGAGATACGTGGAAGATGTCGTGCAACCGGTGCAACTGAGGTGGAAGAGCCATGTGATAAGCCACCTCACCTATCCTACTGAGAACCCGGAATGGTCTGTTAAAGCATGGAGATAACTTGTCGGCCCGACCAAATCTCTATAGTCCACGTCGAGGAGAGACCTGTAAGAAAACATGGTCTCCATCCTCAAACTCTAGTGGTCTCTGCCTCCTGTCAGCATAGGACATTTGTCGGCTCGGAGCAGTCTTCATCTACTCCTATATGATGTGTACCTTCTCCGTCATGGCATGGACCATCTCTTGTCCTAGAAGTGCTGACTCCCCATGGTCTGTCTAGCACAGAGGTGATCTGTAAGGTCGGTCATACAGTGCCTCGTATGGTTCCATCCCGATGGTGGATTGCTAGTTGTTGTTGTACGCAAACTCCACCAAGGGTAGGTGATCCTCCCAGTTGCAACCAAAGTAAAGGACACATGCATGGATCATGTACTCGAGAGTCTAAATGGTTCTCTCTGTCTGAACTTCTGTCTATGGGTGAAAGGCGGTGCTCAGGCATAACTACGTCCCAAATACCTCATGCAACCCCTTCCAAAGCCGGTAAGTAAAACGAGCATCTTGATCGGAGATGATAGACGATGGCACACCATGAATCCGTACAATCTCCTGAATGTAGAGGCATCCCAAGCTCTCCAGTGAGCCCTAGTCTCTGATAGGTAAGAAGTGGGACAACTTGGTGAGTTGGTCGGCAATCACCTATATGGAGTCGTGTCCTCTGGAATTACATGGAAGTCCTATCATGAAATCCATAGATATCCCATCCCACTTCCACTCCAGGACCTATAAGGGTTGTACCAAGCCTGCCGGTACCCGGTGCTCCACCTTCACCTACTGACAGGTGAGGCATCATGAAATGAACTCTTACAAAACCTTCTTCATTATCCTCCACCAGTGCTATCGTCTGAGATCCTAGTCCATCTTCACTACTCCTGGATGTTCTTCCAAAGGGGAAGTATGAAACTCCCTCAAAACCTCCACCTGCAAAGCTGCTGGTACCATTGTACGTCCTCTGAAAAGAACTATGTTCTCTCATCCTACAGAAAATACATCAGGTACCTGTCCTGAGGATGTCTGTGCACGTCGCGTCTCACAGTCAAGGTCCCCACGTTGTGCCTCTATGACCTGCTGAAGTAGTGGAGGACTGACTATGAGCGACTGTAGAAAGGCTGCCCCATCTCTATCCACAAAGGATATCTGCAACGCAGATAGCTGCTCTGTCGCCTCTCCAAGTAGCTGGATGCCCGAACTCCTGATGAGAGCATCAGCTACTACATTACCCTTCCTAGGAATATATACTATCTCAAAGTCATAGTCCTGGAGGAACTTGAGCCATCGCCGCTGTCTCGGGTTCATGTCCCTCTGCGAGAAGATGTACCTGAGACTCTTGTGGTCAGAGTAGACTGTAAAGCACTGGACCATCAGATAGTGCTTCCACATCTTCAAGGTGAAGAACACTACTGCTAACTCCAGGTCATTGGTAGAGTAGTTCTTCTCATGCTGCCTCAACTGTCGTGATCTATAAGTAATCACCGCTCGCTCCTGCATCAGGACATGCCCGAGTCCGATCCCTGATGCATCGTAGTAAACTACATACCCAACGCCTTCCTCTGGTAGCCTCAAGATGGGTGCACTGGTCAATCTCTGTCTCAGCTCCTGGAAGCTCTGTTGACATCTTTCCGACCACACGAAGGGTTTCCCCTTCTTTGTCATAGTGGAGAGTGGTGATGCAACTCTAGAGAAGTCAGACACAATTCTCTAACAGTACCCTGCCAGTCCTAGGAAACTCTTTACCACTTTCACACTCTTGGGTGGCTCTGAAGCCATCACTGCCTCGATCTTCGCAGGATCCACCGCAAATCCTGCCTCAAAGATAACTTGCCCCAAGAAGTGGACCTCTTGAATCTAGAACTGGCACTTCGAGAGTTTACCATAATGCTGGTGCTCTCTGGGTATATCCACTACAACCAGCAAGTGATAAGCATGCTCCTCCTCTGTAGTCGAGTAAATCAATATGTCGTCGAAGAACACTATGACAAATCGATCCAGGTAAGGTTAGAATATCCTGTTACTGAGACTCATGAACACTAATGGAGCATTGGTTACGTTGAAATGCATAACCAAGAACTCATAGTGACCATACCGACACCTGAAGGCCGTCTTCTGCACATCCCCATCCCAAACTCTGAGCTGACGATAGCCTGACCTGAGGTCTATCTTCAAGAACCATCGTGCTCCCTTGAACTGATCGAAGAGGTCGTCGATCCTCAGAAGTGGATACTTGTTCTTCATGGTCACCTGGTTTAGGTGACGGTAATCGACACACAGTCGTAAGCTCTCATCCACCTTCTTGGTGAACAATATCGGGGAAGCCTAGGTTGAAACACTAGTTCAAATGAATCCCTTTCCCTGCAAGTCCTCCATCTGTACCCGTAGCTCTTGAAGCTCAGCAGGAGCCATCCAATATGCTGGAGTAAATATCGGGGCTGTCCTGGGGTATTATAACGACCCATACTTTACATACATTGTTAATACTTCAAAATTGAAGCATACTTATTACAACATATAACAAAACCACAAAAGGACTGTATAGGTATAGTGTCTTTAGAAACTGGGAAACATAAACAACTGGTTCATAAATCATCTACATTGTCTCCCATTTATTTCATCATATCTATAGTCCCTTTTGGAATATCTTACTTAATAACCATATTCTTGAACTGGGGAAAGAAAACATACAAAAGGGTGAGCTCAAATTCTCAGTAAAGGTAAACAAAATAAATATCAATCACATCATATACATAACCACATAACTTTTGGAAATCTTAACCTGCAAAAGAGATCATAATTTCAAAACATGGGATAAATCATGGCAGTGAAATGTAATCAAAATAATCATAACATAAAACATGAAACTTTTTGGCATACACACATAATCATAGAGAATCATTTCTTGTTAGTCAAGACTCATTGCCAAGACTATATTAGTGGACAATGTCCCATTCTGAACCTAGTCACCCTCGTTTCAGTCCTGTTTCACTGAACCTGTATAACCTACTGTTCCAGCCATGTCTATCTCATGAGATATAAAATCTTTACCCAATGAATTGGAGGGAGATATAGGTCCCACCCATATCATAATGATACCATTCTTATGTGTGCCACAAAATCATAAATCATAGATCATTGCATAACCCATGTCATAAAAATGGGATTCTTAAACATCGCGACATCATAAAACAATTCATATAAGATAAAGGAATTCATAAAAATATTTCCATCAAAACATAATCAAATCCATGTAATAATAGGGATAGAAACAGAACCCTTTAATATCTTATATGGAAAATAATTTTGATAAAACACTTGAACTCCATTCTTGATGAAAATATCCTTTCTACTTCAAAAACACTTTTCCTTTCTTAACATGTCATACTATTCTAAACTAAAATATGATGATTAAAAATAAACTTGAAAACATGTAAAATAAGATTCTTGGAAATAATTTTTAAAAAATCCATTCATGCCGTATATGTTAAAAAAAATTCTTCGTACTTTTTTCGGAAAATCCAAAAAGTACCTCGTACAAAAAACGACAAAAGATTCCTTTCATATCTTTTACTAAAAACGCACTGAAGGGTAAATTTGGATTTAAAAAATTTTAGGTGGATGGAAATAATATTATATATTGAGGAAACATGGATGTGGGTGATAAAATACAACTCAGTAAATGCCAAAGTATAAAAAATCTTGGATAAAAATGAGATTGTGATATTTCCCTTATCTTAGGTCCGATATGCTTTGTATGTGTCCAAACCTCCTCTTCTTTGAAGTGATTCTTTGAGACCATCTTTTAGGGTACTAAAATAGGTCTTTGAAGAAGACCAGAACCTCTAGGATGTCTCTAGGGAAGTGGAGAGGAGAAAGTGGTCGGGGTTGTCCGAGCATAAAGGCTCAAAGTGGTGTGAGTAAGAGGGGGAGGAGGTGCCCTTTTATAAGGGAGGAGAGGGGCACCTTTGGGAAATCTAAAAATATTATTTTATTATAAAGTCAAGTTCGGTTTTAAATAGATCAAAATTGAGATATTTATAAGCTAAGGTGGGGATGGGTCGAAATCCTCTCATCCAATAGAATTTAGACATGTTTAGGTTCCTATTTTAACCTTATCATTTAGATTTAACATTAAGTTAAATAATTTTACTTTTACCATGTCTTCTTGTGTTCTTATACTATAAGATTAATAAACTTACTATAAGCAGCCAAACGAACCCCAAGTTGTTTATTATTAATATATATAGCCTTATCTAAGTTATTTGGCTGAAACTTATATTTTTAGGAATAAAATATCAATTACTAATATAATATTTGTTTTAAAAACTATTTTATGTCAATTTTGACACTATTTAGTAATTGATTTTTGTGAAAATCATAACAGAATGATTAGTTCGAAAAAAGTTAATTAAATAAATACTAAAATGTCATATTAACCTAGAAAATTAGTGCAATTCATAAAAAGTCTCAAATTTCATTTATTTTGTTGTTTATAACATTAATTATGTCAATATTTCATTAATAAGATAATTACTGCATCATCTTTGTGTCATAAATAAATTAAATTATATAATGTCTAAAAATTACAAATAAAGTCCCATTATATAGGAAATCTTTATATCTTTCTAAGGAATATTTATAGTCGAATTTATCTTATGTATAACCCAATATTAAAAAGTATTTACTTATTAAACTTTGATTTTAACTATTTTAACCCTTCTTTAAATAAAATAATAATAAATGTCCTAATCTAATCCAAGTGGGCCTAAATGGTCATATTGTATTCCTATGGTTGTTTTGGGTCGAATTAAACTTGTCCAATAGAATTAGGACATGTGTTAGGGTAATAATAAGATCATTTTTACACTTAATTACCCTATTTACTTTTAACCGTGGTAAAAAAAAGTAAAAAGTTACTATTCACCAAAAAATTATTTTCATCTCATTGAACCACATTTTACATACTGACATCAACTGTGTCTCTCGAATTTTCGAAATTCCACTCACAGAAGCGGTAAAATTAAGTTTTAAGAAAAATTCATTTTTTTAACTACCACTTAGTGGTTTCACTATTCATCAAAAATTGAAAGTTTTCAGAAAAATACCAAAATTTCACCCTAGGCTAATTTCAATATTTCGAATCCAAAAATGAAGTCCATTTTGAAAAATAAAATTTATAAAATTTCAAAAATTGGTTATTACTATTTATAACGGCTAGTTTTAATAATATTTTAATAGTTTATTGCTGTTTAGTGAAACTTGATATTGCGTATGACGCAAGCTATCGAGGAAGCTCACGATTTCGTGTAAAGCAAGACAAGAAAGTGTTGTGTATAGAAAAATATTCCTTTGATGATTTATATAACATAAAAGTCTCGGGTGTTACATTCTACCCCCCTTAAAATAAATTTCACCCTCGAAATTCATCACTTTGTAACTAACAGATGAGGATACCTCTCCCTCATTATATCCTCAAGCTCCCATGTAGCTTCTTCTAATTGGTGGTTCCTCCATAAAACTTTCACCAATCGAGTGGTCTTGTTTCATAGGACTTTTTCGCTACGATCCAGAATCTCTATCGGTTGTTCTTCACAAGAAAGATCTTGCTCCAGCGGTACAACTTCTCAGCTGAGTACATGTGAAGGATCAGGTATGTACTTTCTCAGGAGATATACATGGAACACATCGTGAACATGAGAGAGATTCGGTGAAAGCGCCAATCAGTAAGCTACCTTCCCAACATGATCCAGTATTTCGAAAGGACTGATATATCTAGGGCTCAACTTCTCCTACTTTCCGAATCTCATAACCCTCATCCAGGGAGATATGTATAAGAACACTTTATCACCCACATCAAACTCTAGGTCTTTTCTTCGGTTGTCGGCATAACTTTTCTATCGACTCTAAGCTGCTCTTATGTGTTGTTGAATAGATCTGACCTTTTCTGCCATTTCATCAACGAGATCAGGTCCTAATAGATTTCTTTCCCCAACTTCATCCCAACAAGTTAGAGTCCTGCATTTCTTTCTATAGAGAGCTTCATAAGGAGCCATCTGAATACTGAAGTGAAAGCTATTATTATAAGAAAATTCCACCAAAGGTAGGTGTTGATCCCAACCACCTTTGAAATCCATAGAGCAAGCTCTCAACATATCTTCTAGAGTTGGAATTATTCTCTCAGACTGACCATCTGTCTGAGAATGATAAGCAGTGCTAAAACTCAACTCTATATCCAAAGTATGATGAAGACTTCGCTAGAACTTCAAGGTAAATCTCAGATCCTGATCAGATATAGTAGAATGTGGTACTCCTTGCAATCTTACCACTTCCTTTAAATATATCCTGGCAAGCTGATCCAGAGAGAAATACTCTCTAATAGCAATGAAGTGTGCAGACTTTGTAAGACGATCAACTACGACCCAGATAGCATTATTGCCTTTGGATGTTTTAGGAATTCCTGTGACAAAGTCCATAGTTATGTTTTCCCATTTCCATTCTGCTATGGGTAATGGTTGTAACATCCCCTTAGACTTCTGTCTCCCAGCTTTAACTTGTTGACAAACCAAGCATCGAGAGACATATTCAGCAACATCTCTTTTCATGCCATCCCACCAGAAGTACTCTTTCAGGTCCCTATACATCTTCGTGCTTCCAAGATGAATAGAGAATGAAGAACTATGAGCCTCATCCAGTAGATCCTTCTTTAATTCGGGGATGGGAGGAACACAAACCCGATTCCTGAACTTTATTATCCCATCACAATCAAGGTTGATTTTAGGAACATTTCTCACCTTCTTTTTTAACTCGACATCTTCTTTCTGTGCCTCTTTAATCTTCACATGTATAGATGGTTGAAAATTCATTTGAGAAAGATAATATTTTTCCCCTTCCATTATAATTCCATGATCCATCCTTTGTAAATCCATAAATATTGGATCTTTTGTGATCCTCATCATGGATAAACTAGCATGGTCTGGTCGACTTAATGCATCTGCCACCTTGTTTGCTTTCCCAGGGTGGTAATGGATTGAGCAGTCATAATCCTTAATCAGATCCAACCATATTCTTTGGCACATATTCAGCTCCTTTTTTGTGAAAATATACTTTAAACTTTTATGATCAGTATAAATTTCACACCTTTATCCATAAAGATAGTGCCTCCAAATCTTTAATGCTAAGATTACCGCAGCTAACTCCAAATCATGAGTTCAGTAATTTTGCTCATGTATTTTCAACTTTCGTGAGGCATAAGCTATCACCATATCATTTTGCATAAGAACACACCCCAATCCCTTCTTGGATGCATCACTGTAGATCACAAACCTTTCTCCACTACAAGGCAGTGTGAGCACAGGTGCACTGGATAACCTTCTTTTCAACTCCTTGAAATTCTCTTCAAATTCCTCCATCCAAACTAACTTAACTCCTTTCCGATTCAACTTGGAGAGTGGATTAGATAATTGTGAAAAATCTTTCACAAAACGTCGATGATATCCAGCCAAACTAAGAAAACTTCGGATCTTTGTTATTGTTGTTGGTCTCGACCATCTTTCGATAACCTCTGTTTTTGCTAGATCCACAGATATCCCCACTTTTGAGATTATGTGACACAAAAATGCAACTTTTTGACGCCAAAATTCACACTTGGTAAATTTGGCATAAAGCTTCTCCTTTCTTAGGGTCTTCAATATAATTCTCAAGTGATCTTCATGTTCTTCCTTGCTCTTGGAATAGACAATAATATCATCTATAAAGACTACCACAAACTGATCAAGATAGTCTCTAAAGACTCTGTTCATTAGATCCATGAAGATAGGAGGGGCATTAGTAAGACCAAATGGCATCACTATAAATTCATAGTGTCCATACCTTGTACGGAAATCCGTCTTTGGTATATCCTCCCTTTTGACCCTTAATTGATGATACCCTGAACGAAGATCAATCTTGGAAAAGTATTGAGCTCTGCGTAGTTGGTCAAATAGGTCCTCAATGCACGGGAGAGGATATTTGTTCTTGATAGTGATCTTGTTAAGTTCTTGATAATCAATGCAGAGTCTCATTGATCCATCTTTCTTCTTAACAAATAGAATAGGTGCTCCCCAAGGTGACGCACTAGGGCGTATGAATCCTTTATCAAGATTCTCTTAGAGTTGCTTCTTCAATTCCTACAACTCAATTGGGTCCATTCTATAAGGTGTGTTTGAAATAGGCAAAGCACCCGGTACGAGTTCTATTGAAAACTAAACTTCACGATTCGGTGGAAGACCCGGTAATTCCTCCGGAAAGACATCATAAAACTCCCATACAATGGTCATATTATTAATCGTGAGTTTCTCACCAACCATTTGAGATAAATAACCTTCATTTAGTGGAATAAATACCCATAAAATGGAAGAAATTTCCACTGGAAGGTTATGTTCATCCTCGCATCGATAGACGATCATAGATTGATCTGGAATATGAAATGTGACTTACCTTCTTTGTCAATTGATATGAGCTCCATGTAGAGAAAGCCAATCCATTCCAAGAATCACATAAAATTCCACTAGAGGAAGGATCAAAAGATTTGCAGGAAGCAATTTCCCACAAACAACAATCGGAGAAGAATTATAAACTTTTGATGCGACTGTTGTGCCATTAGGTGTTGTCACAGCTAACTCAACATCTAATTGTTGAGGTAATATGGTGATACCATTAGAAAATTCTTTAGAAATAAAGGAGTGGGTGGATCCAGAATCAAATAAAACATTTGCTACTTTAGAGTGGATGGTAAGTGTACCATTCACCACATCGTTATCGTACTCCACATCGCTGATAGAAATTGCGTGTGACTTTCCTTTGTCTTTAGCCTTAAGAGTTTGTTGACGTCGACCATCATCATCAACCCTTGGATTAGGGAATTTATTGGCATAATGTCCCATCTCCTTGCACTTGAAACATTGAAGTGTAGTAGGTTCATTATGTATATCCCTTCCTTTGTTAGCATCATTGGACATCTTCTTCCCATCATCACGGCATTCAAATGCCCGATGAACTTCCTTTCCACATTTGAAACATTTACTTGTCCCTTTAAGACAACTCCCTCCATGTTTCTTTCCACACTTTGAGCATAAGGGAAAGATCATCTTTTTTTTAGTGTGCTCTTTAGATTTTCCTTTGAATTCCATTTTCCTCTTCTTATCAAACCCATATGACTGACGGGTTACTACAATCTCCATCTCGACTTTGAGAGCACATCGAACGATTTCCTCGTAGCTATTGAAGTCCCTTATGGCTAATGCCCTTCGATGACTTGTTTTTAAGCCACTAAAGAATAAATCGATCTTAATCTCAGGTTGGATAATAATACCATAAGCGTACCTTGCAAGTCTTGTAAAATTTGATTCATAGGTACCAACAGATTCATCATCCTTTTGCTTCAGTTCAAGAAACTCTTTCTCCATCTTTGTTCGGAAAATATGAGGGAAGTACTTATTGAAAAATCAGTTCTTGAACTCGTCCCATTCCATGGACTAAATTTCATCCCTTTACCTCGTATTATTAATAAGATTCCACCATTGATTAGCATCTCCTTCCAAACGATACACTGCTAGGATGACTTTATCATGTTCAGAACATTGAAGAACTGAAAATATCTTTTCAGTAGTACTAATCCATTGTTCATCAACTAATGGATCGGTAGACCCGCTGAAAGAAGGTGGACGATGACTCATGAAGGATTCAACAGAATGTTTCTCCTTCCTTTGCTTGTTTGTAAGTCCTGCATGATTCATAGCTTGAGAAAGTTGTGTGAGCATGGCTACAAGATTTTTTATTCAAGCTCCCATAACGTTTGGTTGCTCAGGGGGACAATCATTACATTGCCCGTCGCATTCCGCATTAACACGATTCCTTCGGGTTCCATCCATTGACTAAAAGCTAGAAGAATAGTGTGAGAAACACTAATTATAATAGGAAAACCACATAATCAAGAATAAAATTTCACACTAAAGGTATTATCCTAGGTTATTCATGGCCATTTCTAAAACACTAAGATTGTGTTCTATGCTTAGACATATCCTTAGGGTTCTTACTAATGCTTTCACATCCTAGTTTCCAAAGGTTGACTATACCTTTCCTCTGATACCAACTATAACGACCCATACTTTACATACATTGTTAATACTTAAAAATTGAAGCATAATTATTACAACATATAACAAAGCCATGAAAGGACCGTATAGGTATAGTGTATTTAGAAACTGGGAAACATAAACAACTGGTTCATAAAGTGTCTACACTGTCTCCCATTTATTTCATCATATCTATAGTCCCTTTTGGCATATCATACTTAATAACCTTCTTCCTGACCTAGGGAAAGAAAACATACAAAAGGGTGAGATCAAATTCTCAGTAAGGGTAAACAAAAGAAATATCAGTCACATCATATACATAAGCACATATCTTTTGGAAATCATAACCTGAAAAAGAGATCATAATTTCATAACATGGGATAAATCATGGCAGTGAAATGTAATCACAATAATGATAACTTAAAACATGAAACTTTGTGGCATACACACATAATCATAGAGAATCATTTCTTGTTAGTCAAGACTCATTTCCAAGACTATCTTAGTGGACAATGTCCCTTTCTGAACCGAGTCACCCTCGTTTCAGTCATGTTTCACTGAACCGGTATAACCTACCGTTCCAGCCATGTCTATCTCCTGAGATATAAAATATTTACCCAATCCATTGGAGGGAGATATAGGTCCCACCCATCTCATAATGATACCATTCTTATGTGTGCCACAAAATCATAAATCAAACATCATTGCATAACCCATGTTATAAAAATGGGAATCTTAAACATCGCGACATCATAAAACAATTCATATAACATAAAGGAATTCATAAAAATATTTCAACCAGAACATAATCAAATCCATGTAATAATAGGGATAGAAACAGAACCCTTTATTATCTTAGATGGAAAATAATTTTGGTAAAACACTTGAACTCCATTCTTGAGGAAAATATCCTTTCTACTTCAAAAACACTTTTCCTTTCTTAACATGTCATACAATTCTAAACTAAAAGAAGTTGATTAAAAATAAACTTGAAAACATGTAAAAGAAGCTTTTTGGAAATAATTTTTTAAAAATCCATTCATTCCATATAAGTTAAAAAAACATTCTTCATACTTTTGTCAGAAAAGTAAAAAAGTACCTCGTACGAAAAACGACAAAAGATTCCTTTGATATCTTTTACTAAAAACTCACCGAAGGGTAAAATTGGATTTAAACAATTTTAGGTGGATGTAAATAATATTAAATATTGAGGAAACATGGATGTGGATGATAAAATACACCCCAGTAAATTCCAATGTATAAACAATCTCGGATAAAAATGAGATTGTGATATTTCCCTTACCTTAGGTCCGATATGCTTTTATGTGTCTGAACCTCAACTTCTTTGGAGTGCTTCTTTGAGACCTTCTTTTAGGGTACTAAAATAGGTCTTTGAAGAAGACCAGAACCTCTAGGATGTCTCTAGGGATGTGGAGTGGTGAAAGTGGCAGGGTTTGGCCGAGCTTAAAGGCTCAAAGTGGTGTGAGGAAGAGCGGGAGGAGGTGCCCTTTTATAAGGGAGGAGAGGGGCACCTTTGGGAAAACTAAAAATATTGTTTTATTATAAAGTCAAGTTCAGTTTTAAATAGCTCCAAATTGATATATTTCGAAGCTAAGGTGGGGATGGGTCGAAATAATCTCATCCAATATATTTTAGACATGTTTAGGTTCCTATTTTAACCTTATCATTTAGATTTAACATTAAGTTAAATAATTTTACTTTTACCGTGTCTTCTTGTGTTCTTATACTATAAGGTTAATAAACATACTATAAGTAGGAAAACGAACCCCAAGTTGTTTATTATTAATATATATAACCTTTTATATGTTATTTGGCCGAACCATAGATTTTTAAGAAAAAAATAACAATTACTAATATAATATTTGTTTTAAAAACTATTTTATGTCAATTTTGACACTATTTAGTAATTGATTTTTGTGAAAATCATAACAGAATGATTAGTTCGAAAAAAGTTAATTAAATAAATACTAAAATGTCATATTAACCTATAAAATTAGTGGAATTCATAAAAATTCTCAAATTACATTTATTTTGGTGTTTATAACATTAATTAGGTCAATATTTCATTAATAAGATAATTACTGCATCATCTTTGTGTCATACATAAATTAAATTATTTAATGTCTAAAAATTACAAACAAATAACCATTATGTATGAAATCTTTTTATATTTTTAATGAATATTTATAGTTGAATTTATCTTATGTATAACCCCATATTAAAAATTATTTACTTATTAAACTTGGATTTTAACTATTTTAACCCTTCTTTAAATAAATTAATAATAAATGTCCTAATCTAATCCAAGTGGGCCTAAATGGTCATATTTTATTCCTAAGGTTGTTTTTGGTCGAATTACACTTGTCCAATAGAATTAGGACATGTTTTGGGGTAATAATAATATCATTTTTACCCTTAATTCCCTTATTTATTTTTAACCGTGGTAAAAAAAAGTAAAAAGTTACTATTCACCAAAAAATTATTTTCATCTCATTGAACCAAATTTTACTTACTGACATCAACTGTGTCTCTTGGATTTTCGAAATTCCACTCACAGAAGTGGTAAAATTATGTTTTATGAAAAATTCATTTTTTTAACTACCACTTAGTTGTTTCACTATTAATCAAAAAATGAAAGTTTTCAGAAAAATACCAAAATTTCACCCTAGGCTAATTTCGATATTTCGAATCCAAAAATGAAGTCCATTTTGAAAAATAAAAATTATAAAATTTCAAAAAGTTGTTATTACTATTCATAACGGCTAGTGTTAATAATATTTTAATAGTATATCGCTGTTTAATGAAACTTGGTATTGCGTACGATGCAAGCTATCGAGGAAGCTCGCAATTTCGTGTAAAGAAAGACAAGCAAGTGTTGTGTGTAGAAAAAGATTCCTTTGATGATTTATATAACATAAAAGTCTCGGGTGTTACAGGTATAGTTCAATATAGAAGTCTACATCTCTACAAGGAGGTAGTCCTAGAATGTCGTTAGGATAAACATACGCATACTGATCCACCACTGTAGGAAAACTCTGACTCCGCACATCAACTGCTCCTAGGATGAGACTAGCCAACTGATGAGTAATTGGTTTTCCTCTCCTATGCGTGAGTTCATCCTGTGCTGCAAAGGCTCCCTTCTCACCGATGAAGGTGAACCAAGTCCCATCGGTGCGAACACATCGCACCTTGCACCTAATATAGTCGATATGAGCATGGACAGTAGATCACCAATCCATGCCCAACATGACGTCGTAAGGCCTCGATGCCGCTACAAGAAGATCCCAGTTGAATCTCTCGCCTCGTAGAGTAAGCTCAAAATGTCGACACCAGTGTGTAATCATCAAGTATACTCCCATAGGAGTCTCTAGCCATAAGGATCGACCCAACGACTCCGTCATAATCTCCGAGTTCCGAACAAGGGAAGCGGCAATGAAAGAATGACTCGCCCTCGTGTCTATAAGAACTGCAGCAAGGGTGGAGTAGATACAGATAGTACCTAGAATCATCTCAGGTGTTTCATGGTCTTGGGCCTCCACTGCCTAAAGTTGAGTCTTCCTCTGTCCGCCAGCTCCCTGTGGTCGTGGTGGACCTCCTGGTGGTGGTGGTGGTGGTAGAGCCTCAAAGCGTCTCCCACCACCTGCTGCTCGACCCGCTCCTCTGCCTCGTCTGCCTGCTCCCTACAGACTGCCACGGTCGAAACTCTGGCTATGCTTGGGTGGTCCCTCAACTGTCTTCTGCTCCTCTACATGGAAGGTCAGACAGTCCCAAGCCATGTGGCCCTGTCCACCGCATGCATAGTACTATCTGCCTCTCGTATGACTGGCTCTACTGCGTGTGCCCCGCACATTTGAACCAGTGTCCTGAGGTCTCCCACCTGATGGTATGGTCTTCTTAGACCCCTATGGCATCTGTTGACTGCCAGCTGTAGAAGACCCCACTACGTGCCACCCTGCGGTCGGTCTCATTGCTGGTGTAGGCTCAGCAAGAAAGCTCTCTACAAGAAGGGCTCGCTCCAGTACTCCTGCCTGCGTCGAAATACATAGGGAGATCATCAAAGCCCTGATCTCATGCCTCAGAACCTGCTCGAACGTCTGGGCCTAGAAGAATGGGTCCCGTACCATGTTTGTGGAGTAGTGCGAGAGATCAGTAAACCTCACCGAGTACTGGGCTACTGTCATGTTGACCTGCTGTAGCTAAAGTAACTACTGAATGAACACCACATAGAGGGTGGATGTAATGAACTCCGAGCAGAAAAGGATCTCAAAGTCCGACCAAAGGAGATATGCCTTGTAATGAACATGGATCATCAGGCTCCACCATCTACCTGCTGCTGCATGCAGGAGACTCACCGCAAGGATCCCCTTGAGATCAGCTGGTGTCCCCACTAATTTGAAAACTTGAACAACTGCTTGCATCCAGTCCTCGGCTGCCTAAGGGTCCGTCTCTCCGCATAACCTGGGCGGGCTCTGATGCTGAAACTTTTGCAGTGCACTCAGGTGACATGCACCCTCAGCTGCTAGGGCTAGTGGCATCAGTGGCTCGGTGGGTAGAGGTACCGTCGGTGGCTCTGCTGTAATGGGGCCCTACATCGAGGCCTCGTCCCTTGGTGGTCTAACATCTCACACAAAGCTCGGAACCCTAGATGGATGCCATTGTGGGGCCATCCTAAAAAGAAATAGGTGTTCCATGGTCAATACCTAATACCAGGTGAGAAGACACAAATTAATCACAAAGAAAACTTTTGAAACACACATGCAATCAATGTTTTCATGCATTGAGTCAGAAATCAGAAGTCAGGGTCCTAGTGTATGGATACGTCGGCCGCCGCAACAACATTGGACTCCCTGTACTGATAAGCACACTCAATACCCTTAAGAATATTTCTTCACACAGAAGAAATTATCAGAGTCCTAAGTTCTGCGGTAGAACCGACTCCATTGATACCAATTTGTCACGACCCGTCCTTGAGGCCCATGCCATAACTACCCCAAGCTCGCCTTCCATAGGCCAGGGGATGGTGACTAGAAAAAAAGGCATAAATCCCGATAAATGGGAAGGAATTTCATTTATATAAGGAAAGAAGAAAAATAGAGTACGCAAGAAATAGTAAACACTAAGTAAACTGAGTACAAAGTAAGTGCTGAAAAGTAAATGGGCTAGAATACAAACCCAACTGAAAGTACAGTACAACTGAAAGAAGGTACAGCAGCAGAAAAGTAAATCAGCAACACCAAGCCGTCCATTGGAAATCCCATCTGAAGGGTGGGTACATATAGTCTCCTCATCTCCTCGGGTCCGGCTGTCCGCTCCATGTACGTCCCATCCAGTGATCCAGCTCCAGGTACCATCCAGCTCCATGAGCCTCAACCTCGATCAGTGTGGTCCGTCGTCTGCATCCAACACAATGTAGTGCGGGCATAACCCATGCAGGGGTGAGTATACGATACTCAGTAGGGACCCCGAGACCCCTGAAGGTCTCCCAGAATCCACAATGGATAATCCACAAGGAAATATACAAAACAAATTATCATCCAACACTACTAAGGTATATGCCCATACATATACCCAAGTCATCAATTCCAGTTTGGCTCCAACTTCGGATCCTAAAATCAACCCAGTCCACACAAGAAAGTACAACCCAATCCACACAGGAAAGCAAAACCCAATCCACACAGGAAATCACAACCCAATCCACATAGTATAGAAAGTCAATCATATTAGAGATAATGATTGAAAGTCAAGAATCATCTCACACAGGTATACTAATCACAAAGTGGGGTGGAGATTATTGATTTAGCCTCTGAATTATCTCCTCTACCAAACCCACGTAGGATCCAAGTACAGATGTCGCTGCTGCCGAACCCACATAGGATCCAAGTACAGTAACTATCGTTGCCGAACCCACGTAGGATCCAAGTACTGTCGTCATCGCTACCGAACCCACAAAGGATCCATGTATATTCGTTCTCACTGCCGAACCCACGGAGGATCCATGTACAGTCGCCATCGCCGTCGCAGTCACAGCCAGCTCTAGGGTTCCCACACATAGCATACTCGATTCTGGGAGGGTCCGCTCCAGGAGTAAAAGGGGTGGATACATCAACTATCCCAAAGACCAGAGATGATGTATCCCTACGTTTTGTCCCACTTCATAGGGGAAAAACCGATCAAAAAGTGCCCATGTTACGGACAACAAGACGACCAAGCCATTTTACAAAAGTACATGGCGTGTAGATAAGCGATACATGTTGTGTCATCAGACACCAGGTACTGCCCGTGTGATAAGGCCCATGTCGCTGGGCTGGTCATGTAAAAGGTAAGTACATGGCCTGTGATATGGATACACTCTGTGTCTTCAGTCCATGGGTACTGTCTATGTACCACATCCCGTGTCTAAGGGTTGTTCGTATAAAAGGTAAGCACACAGCGTGCGATATGGTGACACACCATGTCCAAACTTCTGGGGTCGGCTCCGTGTACACTGGCCATGCCTGGCCGTGTGGTGGAGTACATGCCTGTCTACTACACCCCATGTCCGTGTATCCCCGGGATATAGGTCAAGTCCTGCGAATCCACTTCTTCCCTTCTGAGAAGAGAATACACACAGTGCCTCTTGGTTGTGTATTGATGCCCGTGTCCTGTCCATTTCCCAGAATACACGCCATGTCTCATGAAGCTTCTTCTGCCATTCTGCGTAGAGATTACATGTCCTGTGAATGGGGTCACACGCCATGTGTTACTTGAAGAAACTCAAAACTCAAGACAAAGTATGCCCACACTACACGGTGTGTCTGTCAGAGGTACACGTCGTGTAGTCTGGAATTTTCCAGAATCGACGCCTCCGGCCAGCGCGCCTCCCGTGATGTCCATTTTTCGTTCTGACTTTCTGTTCATAATGAAACTACAGACACAAGGTCTCCCTGATTTCCCGTAATCATCTCTGGTGTTTTTGGGCCACCGATCTTCTTTGAAAACATGATTTGATTCACCCGCTCGAAGAACGGTCGAGGGTCGGTCCTTTCGGTTCCTGTTTGATCCGTCACCTACTATCGTCCTCACACCTCCTCTAGGATGGCGTGATTTTGGGTCTTCAAATTTGGATCGTTGCGTCACAAAATGATCTCACAACGATCCAGTGTTCATCACCCATGAAGAACATGAAGAATACACTAAACATTCACAAAAATGGCGGAGGGATCAGGCCGTGTTCATTTGGCCTAGTCCTTCCGTGTTAGTTTGGTAGAAAGAGGTTCAAGAGAATCAACACGAAAGGAAGAATCAGCGTTGCTCAAATAAAAAACACACCCCTACCTCAAATCAAGAAGTTTGATCACTTGAAGAAGGATGGAGATACTTTTGTTGATGTTGTTGCAGAAAGGCGTCGTCGCTTTGTCACCGTCGAGAAGAAAGAAGCTGAGGTTTGCACCGGTGTTCTTTGTGTTCTTCAACGAAGAAGATGATGTTATTCAAGAGTTTAGAGATCTATCTCCCAATATCTTCACACAACCACTAACCCCCAAAATAAAATAATACTTATCTTATTTTATTACTTTAATCCATTCATTTCAATTTTAAAATTCAAACACATAACTCACTTCATTTATTAAGCTTGAGTTATCTAATTAAAGAGGAGAGAGGGGAGAGTAACAAATTAATGTGGAGTTAGGGAGTTAAATGAATGTGAAGGGGTGGGGATAGTGTGGGCGCCACCTCACAAATATCCTAACATGGGTAGTTAAGAGCTTGTGGGTCCCACCCCAACTACGCCATGTAGGATATAACCATTAGTTAAGTAAATAAAATTGTACCACAATTTTATTTACTTCACATTTTAATCCTCAATTTTTAACAACTCCTCCCGAGAAAACGCACATTTGGAAAAGGTCCACTTAAGATAATACAGCCCCTGTGGTTTCATCGATTCCCTCCGATTGGGATTCCGAGCACCGGTTCAATAGATAGAAAGAACCGCTCATTCATTCGCTGAATGTACCTGAGCTAAACTTCGGAAAATTATTACAGGCACACCGGGCCTCGGAATCAGGTGCCGTGAGAAACTGTGTACTCGTAAAATCCCAAATAAATTAAAGAAAAAATTTCCTTGAAATTTACATGTCTTTACACTTTCTTATTGAACATCATTGTTCTCGATATGATGGTATTCGATTTCATACTCGGGATGGACTGGTTTGTTCAATATCAGAGTATTATATATTTCTATCACTACATGGTTTCCTTTATATCACTACAAAGAAGCGGTTATCTACATAAGGGTACGTGGGATGTACAGGCTGGTAGATTGGGTCTATAGAATCATTGGCTATGTAGAGTGACTTCCCAGATTAAAAATATCTTCCTCGAGTATTTGGGATTACGAAAATTTAATTTCCCACCGATAGTAGATCAATTTATGGATGTATTTCTAGATGATTTTTCTAGCTTACCTCCCCAGAGAGAGGTAGATTTTAAAATCAAGATTTTTCTAGGAATAGATCCAGCATCCATTCAACCATATCATCGGACACCTACAGAGATTCAGGGGCTCAACAGGTAGTTACGAGATTTAGAGGACCAATGTTTTATATGTCCCAGTAAATCCTCTTATGGTTCACCCATGCTCTTCTCCAAGAAGGAAGATGAAACCTTATGTCTTTGTGTGGATTACAGAATTTTGAACTAGATTATGGTCAAGAACTAGTATCCACTACCTCTAATAGATGATATCTTAGACTATCTCTTAGGATCTAGGTTCTTCTATTACATGAACCTGAGATTCGTTACCATCATGTGCGATTAGGGCCATTATAAATACTTTGTAGTGATTTACGTAGCAGGTATGGTCTGTATGAGTACCTTTTTATGTATTTTTGTCTTATGAATGTGCCCGCCATTTTCATGGTTCCAATGAATATATTTTTCCATCCCTATCTTGAAAAAATTGTCATGGTCTTTTTGGATTACATCTTAGTGTATTCTCACGCTCATAGAAACAATACCAACTATCTTGACATCATCCTCAGTACACTAAAATATCATCAAATTTACACCAAACATACTACGTTCCACTTATAGATTGACAAAGTTCACTTATTAGGTCATATAATATTGGAATAAAAAGTATCTATTAAACCTTGAATGTTTAATGTGGTAGTTTCCTAGGAGCATCCCAAGAAAGTGTTTGATATACAGATTTTATTGGGGTTGGCTGGATATTATAGGTGTTTCATACCAGAATTATCAGGTCTTCACCTCTTTCTAGCCTTACAAATAATGGTGTTTAGTTCTTGTGGTCAAATAATTTTGTGAAATCATTTCAGGAGATGAAATGGAGGCTTTTCTCAACACCTATTTTGATTCTACCACAACCAAGAATAGGTTATACCATATTCTATGATGCAAAAAGAATCATCCTAAGAGTAGTTCTGATATAAAAGGATAGAGTTGTTTTGTATGGATCCTGGTAGTTGAGGCCTCATCATAGAAATTAACCAATGCATGACCTCGGGTTAGTAACTGTTGTCCATAACATACGTTACTAGTGACAATATTTGTTAGGTGAGTTCTTTCTGGTTTACACAAACCAAAAGATCCCCAAATATATATTTACTCAACATGACATTAACCTCATATAGATGAGATGGGTTGAATATTTAAAATAAATTTATTTTGAGATTCCCTATATTCCTGGGAAGGGAAATGTGGTTGAAGATGCACTTAGTCAGAAAACTCAGTCATAAGTAGTATGGACAATCAGTGATGAATTGATGTTAATGACCCTCTTTTATAACATGTATCTATAGTTTCATGATATTCTTGTGCATTAATACCTCTCTTCTTTGACAGTTACCTCTTCCCTCCTTGAGAAGGTGAAGGATATATAATTTTCCGATCTTGAAGGCTTGATTCTCTATGTGAGTATATCAGGATATAACCCACCTTCGAATTGGTCTATTGATAGAGATGACATTCTGTATATTCATAAATGTTTATGTGTTCCTACAGATATGTGATAAGAGTTATTTCATATGTACCATGATTCTTAATGGATAATTCATCCATGAATTCCCAATATTTATTAAGATATGTGATGCTAATACTGGTGACCTAGGATGAAAGATCATATATAAGGCTCTATCAATAGGTGTTCCACATTTTAGTAGGTGAAAGTAGAGCACCAGAGACTTACTAGCTTGTTATAGCTGATTCCAGCCCCATAATTTAAATGGAATGATGTTTCCAGGGTCTTTGTCGTCAGTTTTCCTAGATCTCCTTGAGTTATAAATGTTTTATTGGATTTCATTGATAGAATTGAAAATGTGGAACAATTTATTCCTATTAGAGAATCATCTTTGGTTGACAAAATGGGAACACTGTATGTCCGTGAAATCATATGACTACAAGGGGTTCCTCATACTATCTTTTCGTATAGGGATGATCATTTCACATCATTGTTCTGGTAGGGATTGTATAAGGTGATGGGAAAACATGTGCTTCTTAGCACAACTTTATTCCCATGGACCTATGGACAGTTAAAATGGACAATACAGGTTCTAGACGATACACACTGAGCATGTTTCTTGATTTTGGAAGTTCTTGGAAGAAGCAAAGCCATCTCATTGAGTTCACCTATAATAATAACTATCAGGGGACTATTAAGATGGATCCTTTTGTTGCCTGTTATGGTACTCCATGTCATTTACCCATGTGCTGGTTAGAGGCAAGAGAGGCATCCCTACTTGGTCCTCATCTTATTCAAGATACTTTAGAGAAATTTTAGTTGTTCAGGAAGTGTATGACTACTACTCAGTATAGAAAGAAATTTTATCTTGATCACCATAGATTACCTCTAGAGCTCAAGGTTAGGGATTGTGTTTTACTTCAGGTGTCTCCCATCCTAGGTCATAGATGGTTATGGAAGTAAGGGAAGTTGTCACGTCATTATGTCAAGTTTTTTAGATCCTATAGAGAGTTGGTCCGATAGACTATCAGTTTCTATTACCTTAGATGTATTATTCCATGAATGACATCATCCATGCTTCATAGATTCTCAAATATCATGTTGACCCATATCAAACCATTGATCATTAGGAAATTGAGTACGTTTTTGATGCAACATTTTAGGAGTATCTAGTACGCATTGTTGACTAGAGCATGATGGCTCTCCTAGGCCAGTCTATCCATAAAGTATGGGTGTTACAGAAGCATGGACACATGTAGAATGATATTTGGGAGTGGGAGATTGACGTATATACCTAGTGGAAAATGTTATTCTCAGAAATTTTTTCTCCACCCTTGGAAGGTGAACTCAAGGATGGGTTCTTTTATGGGAGGAAGACTGTAAGAACCGAGTTTTTCATTTAGGTATGGATCCTTTAAATTTCAGTCTAATTCTTTATTTTGGACCTTATATTGATTTTAAATGTGTTTGTAATGAATATAAAGGTATATGGGTGTTTTTTAGATCTTGGAACAAATATGTTTTTAAAAAATAAACCTGGAACATGGTTTTTAGTAAACCGTGCTGGAAGGACACACAGTTAGACCAAACTATTTGTGTAGTGACTTTTTGAATAGAGCCTTACTACATGGTTGGTGCAACATTTCCCCAAATATGTGGCCTAACCATGCTAGTTACCCTCTTCCTCAGGTACCCATTCATGGTTTACACATGGTTTTCCAAACTGTGTGGACAAACCGTGCATAAGCTATATTTTGGGTAATTTTACTACTTTTCCCTTATTGGTACAATTAGGCCTTCTCCTTCCCCCAAATCCGAATTATAATGACATTAACATATTTTTTGTCTCATTTCAGAGACCTTTGAAAGCCTATGGTACGGATTGAAATACCATATTTTTCCAAGATCTGATTGAGCTTTCGTTTGTCTTGTTGGATAGGCAACAATATGTACTCGAGTCCTTTTGGTCACTCTTATTCTCTCTTTCTCTTAACCTAGTTATCAAGGTTTGAGAATTTTTTAATTTTTATTAGATATAATCCATTTTAATATAAATGAAATTCTGATATTGTTGGTGTAGATTCATACTACCCTAAGTTGGGTGACCAATAACTCATCCTTCAAGTTCATTGATTTTGGAATTGTCGTGTGGGGCCCATTGAATTCATTGGGTGTCGTTTATTGAATTTATATGCCATGATTATACTCTTTAGAGCCATATTGTTATCCTATTTCCAAATATGTGATTAATTGTAGGACTTTATGCCCATAATACCCAATATATCAAGTAAGATGATATGCTATTGTTGTGTTTTTAGTGTTGTGACACTTTTGAGCCATCATTAGGATGTACTCGAGATTGAACACACTAATGGTAAGCCTCATTATAATAAATTCTTTTTGAATCTTGTAATGGGGAATAGAAGGTACCAAGTCACTTCCACTTGACCCGACTAAGGTAAGTGAATAAATTTGATATCTAAATGTTAAATGGAAATTATCATTTACAATACGTATATGGCTTAACCTGATAAATGTAACTAAATAATAGGTTGAATGTATGTATCAACCCTCCCCACATAAATGGAAGGTAAGATAATGGACCTTAATCATTTAATAGAATTAAATGGATTTAATAAGGGTTACATGCTACTTTTCCTTATCATAATAATGAAAGGAAAGTCATGAACCAAATCGAATTATTGAAAAATTATGAATTGATTAAAATGATGCATGCTACATGACCTTATCACACTAATTAAAGGAAAGGATTGGACCAACTAAAATATTACCTGACATTTTTATTAAATAGGAGTGTCCTGGCTCGATATAACCTTGGATTCTTATTAGGGAATGCCTTGAGCACTTGGGAACCTCATTCTGATTCAAGGATACGACTAGCTTAGGTTGAGACCCACCTAGATTTTGAACCTTTTCTAATATTGGATTTCCTCTATGACATCATAATATCAATCACATAATATTAAAGGATTCCATGGATACACTCCTTGGATCCATCATTGACATGTATGTTCCATAGTTAAAGCCTATAAGGCCCAGTCACTACTATGACCCATTTTATCTTGGATGATCACATTGGATTTGGTTGGCATATTATTTTGCAAAGACTTGGACTATGATCATTGGATTACACTCTTAACCATATGTAGACCTAGTTACTATTTAGTTAGTGATCCCTATGGTCTACGATTCCATAGTGCAGACCATGGAACCACTTTTTATTAACTATCAATTACAGTTTTTTTATTACATCTTGGAACCATCACCAATGATAAAGTGTGACTTATTTATAAATTGGAAATATCAAATAATTACATGGTTATTTGATTAAAAACCAGTTGAGGGATGATGTAGGTACTTGGGTATTTAGTTACATTATAATTCATTACTTTATATATGGATGCTTTCACATTGTTACATTTCTAATACACAAGATAGATGTTATAGACACCATTGGTGGTGGCCCACTAAGATTTACCGCACTTTCTCTCTGTGAAATGTTTGGTACGCTAGGAATATTATATGTATATAGATTTTGCAAAAGGGAATCATACAAATTGTAACACTTGATTTCTTGATGTTTGGATGGATCTTGATAGAAGATGACCGATATGGATCCCAGGATGCTTGGAGTAGTTATTTGATTTCAATTTTTCTTCTTTGGAACATGTTATGTATGAAAACTTATATCCTTGTTTTCCAATTGTCTAGTGACATGATGTATCATCCTCAGTTATTCTAGATGATATAGTTATTTTTATCCATGTTTATTTATTATTTTTTCTCCTTCCATTGTTTACTTATATTTTGTTATTTTTTACTTCTTTTAACATTTATGAATTGTGCTACACCCCAGTAATGAGGGCATATTCTCCCCATGGACACACCCTAGGACCTCATCGCTAGTCAGAATCCATAGATGGTTGGAGAGATGATCAAGAGGCCATATTTCCCACTAGACATAGGGAACATATTAAGTGGAATCTGTGTCTAGGGCATCACAATATCAAACATGGGTTGGAAGATGTGTGTGATATCAGTTTCATGTTTTAATTTCAAAAAAATGAATAAATAACACTTATGTCATTGGGAAAGGTTTTTTGATCAGTAAATAATTTATCTTTTCAACCCCTTAATATTTTCTTCCTCTTTTGGGTCTTTCTTTACAAAATCAACCCCTTGTAAATATTTTTATTCATTTCATTCCATGTTTCATTACACACAAATAAATGTGCATTGTTTTACCCATGTTGGTGTTTGACCCCTGTTTTCTTCTCTTTTGGACACTATATTCCCACCATCCCAGAGCCAATAAAAACCCCTAAAAAGGCCTTTTGATTCTTGTTCACATTAGGATAGAGAATAGAAGCTGAAATCACTTTCAAACTCTAAGATTTTCACTTTTGGATAGTGAATGAGTGAACCTCAATAAATAAATTTTTATTATCTTGAGAAGAGTTGTTCTAAGTTTATACATTTTACCTTTCTAATTTTGATCATAAAAATGAATTGTTTTTTGGAACATTTTGTATGTAATAATTATTAATGGAATTCATTATGGATGATTGAACTATTCTAGACCCCCCTGATTGGTGAAAACAAAAATTTTATATTCAATGGCGAGTGAAATTGTTTTAGTTGTGTTTTTATATTTATTGTACATGACAACCTCCACAACACTAAGTGTGGGGGGTTGATGTTATTAATTTATCAACAAATTATCATTTACTCTATTAAATTATTTTCTAGGAAAAGATCATAATTTATATAAAATATTCTTGTTTTAAAAATAAATAATTTTTTTAGCATTATTTGAATTAATCCAGATTCGATTCATTTTAATATTTTAATCATAACTCTCCTAATACGGATAAAAATTGGGAAATTATTGTTTTTTAGGGTTCATAAGTTAATATAAAAAAAATAATTATATGGATGGTTTTTCTAATTCATTCATTTTAAGGTTAATATGCTCTACTTAGAAAGGCCCCAATAATCTCGGATGAAACAAGACCATCCACGATGATTTTATTTACAGGCTCAATCCAGAAGCCCAAATTTGATGAAACTCTGTAATAATTTCTTTATTACCCAAAATAATCATGGATAGAAATTTGAAGGCCCAAATCCAACAAAAAATATTCCCAACATATGATTTTATTTCCAACCCATTATTCTATCCATAATTTAAAAGAAACACACAATTACTGACTTTTCTTCTGATATAGAGATAAATTAAACTTATATTTTGTTGTGTGAAAGACAAGATATTAGAGGATGGATTTTTTTGAATAAATTTTCTAATTTTATGGTATCTTTTAATACTCAAATTCATTCACATGTATACTTTGGGAATATTCAACACAAAAATGGATAGAATAAAATTGTTTAGTAAAATAACCATAAATTTGGATAAAAAGTCCAATAGATGCCAAATTTTAATAGTAGATAGAAAACATGAATATATAAACCTTTTTACAATAATATATCATGATATTCCCATGTCTTTATGGTCAAATCATCGATCCATGTTGAGGGTCAGTTTTGTAATGCAAACAATCCACCTATTTTGGCTAAATATACATTCCCCTATTCTCCTCGCAAAGGGTTGAAATTTAAGAATCCAAAAAGATATATTGTAATGAAATTTTCTTCTTCATATTCAATTTTAATCATCAAAACTATATTATTAAATATTACTAGCCTTAAAATATATTAAGTCAAGTTTAAATCCCTTCTCTTCTTCCTCTTTTTTCATTCAATCAAAAGCTTATGTTTAATTCTCATCACTGTTTTTGTCTGTGTTCGACGCTCAACTCTTTCATTATCATATTCTTATTATTATATTTATAATTAATTTCCACAAAAACATATTACCCGATTGTTAGCCACCTCACTATCTTAGTAAATATTCCATTGGGTTGAGTTGTTATTTGGGAATATTAAGTTATCTAGATATTTTTCATGATGAATATTCTTTAGGTTAACATTGTGTATGTTAAACATAAATTGTCATGGATTAATGACATGTTTTTTTAACATTTTGATTCCTTGGATTATTTCAACCATAAATACACTACCATTAACAAGTTATGATTGACATTATAACCCTATATTATGTTTATGATTTGACTAAAGGCTCAAAGCATTGGAATTCTGATCAAAGTCATCATGTGAAGTGGGTGGCAATTTAATTCAATATAAATAAATGGTCAAGGATATCATAAGATAAAATAACCAATAATGAAATCACCCAAATTTTTATACAATTTTTAAATGAATATTTATCAATAATTGATTTCATTTTTTCTGTGTAAACATCCCCTCTATTAAAATGAAAAATCACAAAAAACAATCAACTGTAAAAAAAAGAATTGTTGCCAAGGATGCGACCCGAGTGCTCTTATACAAATTAGCATAGAACCAGACCCTTTAATTTTCGATAGGTGAAAATCATCCACACTTCAATAACCTTAACAAAAAATAACTTTTAAATCATTAATTTTTAAAAAATAACTAAACTGGAATTCCAAAAAAAATCTAAAAACCATTGTCTTAAGGATCCATTATCACCTCAAAATAAAAGAACAAACCAATAAAAAATTTTATATATACCTTTTAACATATGTACCTAAAAATATGTTAACATGCATCCCAAAAAACCATCACACTAAATACCATATTAATCCTATGGGATATATATACCTATATTATTATTTTTTCATAAAATCATAATAATATATTCTAAAGTACCATTAGAAATAATAAAATACACTTATATATGACCTTAAAATGGTATCTATATCTTTGAATGGTAACCCTTAAACTTATCAACACATGATTAGATCCTTAACTCTTAAATGATATTCCTCCAATAACACCATAACATCCAAATTTATCTAAACCCTATTTTGATACAAAATGTAATTCTATAGAATTATGAATCCCATATTTACAAGATTTATAACAAATATTACCTCACTTAATTTCTCAATACCTTTTATTTGAAGAATATTATATAATTAGGAAAACATATTACATAAAAAAACACAGGCTCATCAAATGGAAAATTTTCCACTAATCCAAACTCTCTAAATAAACCACTTGTTTCATTTGTGGATAAATTATTATTCCTCCTAGTACACCCTTTAAATCATTCATATAAATCTTCTTGGTTCCCTAATAAGAATGATGATAAACAAGTTGTATACTTAGATGCTCAGTAAGGGGTAGTATACATCAATCGTTATCATGGAATAACCATGAGAAGAAAAATTTGGATGGGATAAATAATAATAAAATAATTTTATATAACTTGTAACCTAAGAATAAAATATATCCATAGATATCAAAATAATTAACAAAAATGAAAATGTAAACTCATTTCATAGTTATGGATTGCATAATGTCAACAATCTAATTTAAAACAGAAAGGCATCATATAAGATATTTAAAATAAATTCATTGGGAGACAGAAAATAGACAAACAAGATTGTCTAATGATACATACCAATGCATCAAAGGGAAATATAATTCTATCCCCACAACCACTAAATATGTCTAATTTAATCATCATATGAAAAAATTTATAAAAAATACAATATTCAATAAATATTCCTTAGTTATAAATAATTATTAATATTGAAATAAAAAATTATGGATTGTTAACATTCGACTGTTAATAAATGTAATAACATCGTAGGATCGAATTTCACCATATCTAATTTTCATGAACCAGTCCTATGTTTCCCACATGAATATGAAAACTTTCATAATCCCATTTTTGATTAATTATCACGTGTCAAATAAATAGGTTTCTTGAGATTTTAATGAAAAATGTCATAAGCCACATAGAGAAATAATGTGGATAATATATTTAGAGAACAACGCTGGTGATGTATGATATTTTTAAAGTATGTGTAAATAGATTTAAAAAAACCTAATTATATCATTAAAAAATTATGTTAAAAAATAAAATAATTTCTATTTATATTTTTAATAATATTTATTTCAAACAAAATATTTTATAAAATAATTAGAATAGAAATAACATTATAAAACCAACGAATACAGGGAGTGGATGATTTATAAGAAATAATAAATAATAAATTGTATAATTCATCCATGTGGAATATATTAAAAAATTCTATTAACACTTTATAAATGAATGTCAATTTAAATAGAAAACGACTCATAAAAAACAACAAGATATTCCTCATGTACTATTATAAATAAAGTAAAAACCAATAAATAATTGTATTAATATTTAACAGTGGTACATATAACATTATACATAAGACAATTTAAAGAATATATACATGGAAGAGAATGATTATTGACTAAAAAAACTAGATACAATTAGAGCCACTTATATACATATTTTTATTAGAATTTTGATCATAATTAAAGTGAAATGTCAATAATACAGGTATACATAATAAATATACAAACGGGAAGAAAATATATTTATATTAAAAAATGAAAATCAAAAAACATCATCTAATGAAAAAATGGACACAGATAATCTCAATTTCTTATTTAGCGTAACAATATATGTTACAAGGTTTATGTCATTTGAATTAAGAATCTATCAACAAAATGTTAATGTGAAATAATTATAAAATCAGAAAAAATAAGTGAAAATATAAGACAAATATTTTAGAGGTAATAAATCACATAATAATTGAAAAACAAAGTTAATTAAGATTGTGTATAATGTAGTGAAAGGTAGTTGAGTTAAAAATCCCCTGACTTAGAGTCCTGTATCACCTCATACATATTATAACATCATGAATTTTAATTTTATTTGTTTTCTTCTATTAGTAGCCTATTTAATGTTTAAATACTTATAATTTATCTTTATTTTTTGGAAATATCTTGTTTTATTCATTTTTTATACTATTATTCTCCTTAACAATCATTTGGAGTTTGTTCCATTCATAATGTATAGAAATTATTTATTATATTTATAATCACTAAATGTCATTTTTCAACAGTTACATAAGATGAAACATTGTTGATCCATTTTTTACATATCAATATATAGTCAAATGACATTACTATGTCATGAAATTGTAAAAATTATTACAATATTCATTAATAAGAATGTTTTTTATGACAAAAATGACTATAAAAATTCACCATTAATTTTATTATTAGGAAGGATATTTTTCCATAGTGAAAAATAATCATGATGTTTAATTAATATTAATTCTATTTCAAATTATGAAATCAGTTTTCAAATGTATCCATGAATTATGTAGGTTTATGAACACATCATGTTTCAATTGCTACTGCTAAACTACAAGAGTAAGAAATGTTCATCATAAGTGTATAAAATAAGGGGAAAAATAAATATTTTATTTCTATATGAAAATTACACTATAATTAAACTTATCTATTTTTTTAATTTTATATACTACTTATTTTATTAAAAAGAAAAATTGGGGAGTAAAAAAATGTATATTGTTTTGGAAAATCCAATATTTTGACGTAGTAATAGTTTATGAAAAATAGTCGATAAGAGGTTATATATTATTTCCCATAATTGATGAATCTTATTGAATCCAATAAAATTAAAATGGAAACCAATATAAAATATTATATAGTTTTAGAATATTATGTAGTGAATTAAAAATTAATTAGAAAAGAGAAAGGGGCTTGGAAACCTTTACATAAAACTTCAAACGAACTCCTTCAGATTTGAGTTTTAAGCCTTCAATGAAAGGAATTTTGTAATGATCATATATTTATGAAAAAGTGAAGGGGTATTTTCAATAGGTAATTATAAATAATATGGTTATGAAACAACACTTTAGAAGTGTATTTGAATGTTTATAATGAGTCCCCTTTTATGGGAAAAACTCAAGAGTGCTTTCAGAAATATGTTTTTCTTTAAATACCAAGAATGATTCATTAAAATTTCAAGGGGCCCAGAAAAGTACAATAGATGATATGATAGAACATTATTCATATTTAGTTAACCCAATATAATATTTTAGGAATTTTTTTAAATTTATGTAAGATTTATAATATTTAACATGCCTTAAAGTTATTTTTAATGTTATTCATGTGACTTGAGATAAAAATTGTCTATGTAATCACAAAATTAATTACCTAATATTTATATAATTACATGATAATAGTAAATATCCATTAAATTCATTAAATAAATTAATTTATCTTAACCTGATCACATTCAATATTTTAAAATAATTCACATTTATAATTTTCTTGTTTGCACAAGTTACCTGTTGATACTATGCAAGCGCGTGGTATAATTATGGGATTATTTAATATATAGAAAATTAAGAACGTTAATATAATTTTTTATTCAGATATATTATCATATAATACTATTCATAGTACTATTTATTCACATTTATTTTTGGATAAATTTCTTATTATTAGAATTTGAAATTCTCTTACCTTGCAAAAGCGATGTGTAATCATTTGGATAATTAACTTGATATATAATTCTATAATTTATAAATATACATTAGGATAATTTATTACACATAATTATTATTTTTTATGTCTATCCTAGTATTATCCCCACATAAATATTATCTTAAATACCGTAATTTGATCATTTCCAATGTTGCACAAGCCCTACGTCATCACGAAAAGATGTTTACATATTTATACTAAAATAAAAATTTATTTATATAAATTAAATAGTATTTATATAATATTTTGAGTATAATATAATTTAAAATACATTTCCAAAGTTTCATAAATTATTTTGATTGGTCTATATGATGGCTATTTTATAAAAGATACTTTATTCATAAGAACTACATGTTTTTACTATTCACCAAAAATTAAAATTTATTATAAAAATACTAATCATTAACCCTTTTAAAATTTTCCATTTTTTATATAAAAAATTATTTTTATTTTTTAAATTTATATTAAAAATCTTTAAAATTTAAAATTTTAAATAAAACCATATGGGACAGGGAAAAAATTTATTTATAAGAGAAACTATTTTTAATTTTTAAATTAAATGAAATATTATTATTTTAGATCATGATAAAATTATTTATATGAATATAATAATAAGAAATATTTATTTAAAAAATATAAAATATTTATATAAAAATAAATATTATTTTTTGGAAATTTATTTAAACATTAAATTTGAATTCTACTATGAGATGAAGTAAACATAATTATTCTAAGTGTATAATGTGAGTCTAATTAATAATATAACATGCTTTAGGATATTTTAAAAACATATATACATATATATCTATATTCATAAAGTATATATATATAATTAACATTAACAAACCATAAAAGTGATATATTAGGTAAAAAATGTGGATTTTCATAATATTAACAAATGGTTTTAACTATATTTTTGGACACTCATGATTAATTTGTTGTAATTTAAAGGATATTATTTAATTAGTCCCAATATGATATTAATTCAACATATTTAATTTATAAGAAAATGTAGTCATTCATGTTAAAGAATCACCATCCTAATCTCAATTCATCATCCCCTATAAAACTACTCACACATGATGTAATGGTCAACCATCATGAATTAAAGAAGTTTCCCAAGGAATATAATACGAGCACTCATTAGAATAAATAAAAAAGAAAAAATTATGTCATTTTTAGATAAACTAACTACCATAAATATTTCAATATATAATATAAAATCATGAAATCAACTCACCAATGTTTTCCAATAAAATTTTCAAGTCGTCCCCCAAAGTCTACTCTCTATCTGCCTATGTCTTCTGGTCTCCCTTATCTAAAAACATATATGTAAAAATATAATCCCTTCAATGTTCAATATCTTTTAAATTATAAATTCATATGTATTAATATAGTATAAAATAGTTATTATGGAATGTCGTATTAAAATAATTTATTTTCACCACTTTTTTATAATATTTATGATCAAATGTGTCACTATTGTGTTAATTAAAAATATCACCTTTTGAACAAAAGAAAACCATGAAGATCATATCATGATTTCTATAGATTCTTGACAATAATTTTACTAGATTCATAACACCACCAAAAAAATGTTTCGTATGAGTGGTTATTGATGGTCCTAAAGGTAAAAGATATGGAATTACTAGTGGGTAGGGTGTGAATTGTACTCAAAAAATGGTTTAGAAATTTTTATTCCACTCTATGTGTATGTTGATCATATGATATATCTTTTGATCAAATTAGAGTAAAAAAAGTATAATGGATGTGGAAAAAAAATTCTATCACAAAATTATTTATTGTCTAAAAATATAAAAAGGATATTTTGAAATTTAAATAATAGATAAATATAGAAACAATTCATGCGGTATTTTATAACTATTGAAATTTACTTATATGAAATATTTAATAGTATAATCCCAATTCATAGTTATCATTCTATTTTATCCAATGTGACTAGAAGATATTGAAAAAAATGTATTTTTTATGATCATTCCTATGATAAAACATCCTTGATAGAAAAAAATAGGAAAAATATCTACCTTCATATCCTTAAAATACATTGATCGCAATAATTAGAATAAATAAGCACAGAAACACAATGATTAATCTTCTATAAAATTTTTATAAAGAAACTACATATCTATTAATGGAATCTATTGATCAAATTGATTGAAAACGTTTTAATCTAATCTAGATTCTCTTCAATCTCAGCGTTCTAACAAAGAATAATTACAATAATTAAAACATAGAGAATTTAGAGTTTAAAACTCAAATGGAAATGAATTAATAAAATAATTGTAATGAAAAAAAACATTATAAGACCTCAATGTCATTGATATAGAAATCTTTATTTCATTTATGTTACATTCCTTCTATAACTAAAATCCATAGTTTCAATTTATATATGTCCAATAAAACAAAATCCAATAATTCAAATCTATGTTATTCATGTTCAATTGAAACAACATCTGATGAAAGTCAACATGATTTGATTGAAACTTCTTCAAAATATATAATATTATGTGTTCAGAAGCATCAAAAAAATTAAAAATTTCTAGTATATGTTGATATTAGTTTGGGTTAGTGCATAAAAACATATCATATAAAAATTATAATCCATTGAATAAAATTTAATCATCCAAGACAAAATAATATTTAATCCTCAGTAAACTGTAATGTTTATTATGAAAAACAAGTATTATAAGAGTGTTTAACTCGATAGTTTTGTTTCATGATGTTCATGTAGCACATGTTATGTGGTTTCACCATTCAATAAAACCCCATGTTGTGGTGGATTTACTATAACATGAAATTCATGAATCCCATTTATTTGAAAATGAAATATTATCATGGCGAGGAAGTGATTTAGGTCCATGGTGAAACATTTTCACATATTCAATTATAATTATTCCTATGAAAAATAAACAATGACATTAGATATTATATTGTGGTTTTAATCCATTCTTAAAAATATTCCTCAAGCATGCCCCATGATATTTATTAATATTAAATGTGCATAAAGTATGTTGAGTAAATCGTAAATGAACTTCCATTCATTATTTTATATGCTTAGTTGTGGTTTATGATAACACGGCATGGTATAACTTATTCACTCTCATTTTATTCTAATCTAAAATAACATTATAATAATCTTTCACAATTTTATTAACTCAAAAGGAATTTCATTATAGATTCACATCTTTATATGTTTTCCAAATTAATATACCATTAATAAAAAAATATTTAATGAGGAGGAACTATATAATTTTTAACTGGGTAATATTATTTCTCTTTATCTTTCTTAGTTACAGAAATGCCTCACATATTGTATCATGTCATTGTTTACGATCTGTAGTCTGATTTTCTTAATAATCCATAAAAAATACAAAAAATACTCAAATATATATTTATTTTTTAATTTTTCATAAATCATTTAAAAATAAACATGAATCAATATTTGAAAAAAAACAGCCAAATTATTTCCAAATTTCAGGCATATTTTTGACTATTCAAACACTATAAATCTTGAATGTTTTGTTATCCCCAATAATAAATAAAAAATTAATGAGGAATCAAATCTAAACATGGGAAATAATATTCAAATATATTCATCAATATATTTTCAAAAATTAATTTAAAAAAATAACACAACTCATCTAATAAAAAGTATCTAAATCACACCTTACTAAGAATCAATTCAACCTTATTTTTCCTCTTCCTAATTGGGTAAAAATCTCATCTTTCCTATAGTGAATAAATTTCTCATTTAGGTTTTTAAATTTATCTATTTTTTGAAAAGGAAATTATTTATGTTTAATTCTCACCCACTCTAAAGTGAAACTAGACCAAAATCTGTATCCCACCTACAGTCTTCTTCTATCAATATTTTTGATATTTTTTACTACAAGTGGAATATTTTATGCCATGGGTGAATCCAATGTGTTCCCTTTTATAAATATTTATCTTTTCATTTTTTTGAAATTAAATAGTAACTAAGGTAAACCTGATCAAAAGTTAGAGTGTTACCCATTCTTGTTCCAAAAATAAAGAGACTAACACCCCCTTCCATTCAAGCTTAATGATTTAATCATATCATCAGAATATCATTAAATACTTCTATATCAATAAAAAATAATGGAATCATAATCAAGAGATAGTGTGTAGTTGTAAGTTGGGATTATAATGAGGATTTATTCAGAAAAATTAATGTTCTCTACAACTTATAATGTAATCAAACATATTAATAGGTATCAAGATCATATGGGTTCTAAACAGTCAATTTATAGATTAAATCATTATAATATGGTTTAAAATAATAATTTTTCAAAGATAAAAAAATGAAAATTATAATTGTTACGAAAATACAAATATTCTTTCAAGAAAAATAGTACAACGTGGAGTATATTAAAAAATTAATAGAGTAACTTTTATGGATGAAAATTTAGAATTATGTAATTAATTCATGTTATGGAAAACATGAAATTTCTAATAAAATCAATTTTTTTTAAAAAAATTAAGGTCGACTTAATGTATTTTTGTTGTTAATGTTAGACATTAATTAATGTATTTAAAGTTAAAATAGGATTACTGAGGTGTAAAACTAAACTTATAAGGGTTAAAATAATGTAATAACTTGTCAAATTTCTATTAGATAACCATATTTTTGAGTAATATCATCTAAGGTTAAAGAATTAATCATTGTGGGTCCTATGTTCATTTGTAAAAAATGGGTACAACTTTTTATTTTAAGAAGTTCTAATTTTGTATTATCCCCTCTTATAAAGGGGAACCCCCTCTCCTATCATATTTACACTCTCAAATCATTTATGTTAAACCAATAAATACCCAAATAAATTTTTTACATCCCTAACCACATCATAGAGTCCCTTTTGTGATTATAAAACCCTCCTAAGATGGAATTTGCTGAAAACTTTAGGAGGTTATCTGAAGAAGATGTATCGTTCTTAATAGATCATTTTTGTTATATTTATTATTCAACCTAAATTTTATTTATTAAACTATTATTATATAATAACATCAGTATATTAAAAATACATATATTTTGTTGTGATAAATTAATAACCTATATCCATCTCCTCCTCAGTCAAATGGGGAAAAAAATTGTCGATCGTGTGTACGGAAGACTACCGCCTCACGAACCAATGTAAATTAGTTTCCATCAATGCATTTCAAGGATACAAATTAATCATGAATTTATTTTTTATTTTTTGTATTTAAGAAATATTTATACATCCTGAATTATAATAATCACATTTATCTTATTACCTTATAATCTATTGAAAAATGACAACATCGATCGTACATACATGTTGACTATTTCTCTAATGAAGAAATGTGACTCAGTGTTAATTTCATTTTATAATGTTTGAATATAATGATATATAGAATTAATATATATTTTATATATGAAAAAAATAAATTTTAAAGGTGATATATTATTTTGCTTTCTTTTTTACATTTGTTGAGAAGATGAAAACATTGTTCATGCGTATGTATGACCTATTCTCATAATTAACAGTTTAATTAATTTCCTATTGATAACATTAATGGATTAATGATAATAAATATATAATTTATATATATGATAATTATTTAATTATTAAAATAATGTATATGATATGACTTTGGTAAAATTAAAAGCAATAAAACTACCAAACCAAAACATACATGAAAAACAAAGTAATTATTTCCCAAAACAACATTTTTAACAATAATTTATAATCAAATGACAGATAAATGGTTATAAGTAAATCATATGTAGTGTGATATATATGAGTAAGGTTATATAAAAAATGTATAATATCCCTATATTTATTATACAGGAGGCTTGAACTTGTATGAATAAAGTTGAGACTTTAGTCAAGATATTTTCATCTATCTTTTATTTTTGTGGGACACATGCCATATTCACCACTAGTTTCTTTTATGTAGTGTATATAATAATAATTAATATATTTTATGTTTATTATCATAAAATATTTGAATATAAATATCTTTTTAAATATATTTTTTTATGGGACTTATAACATAATCTTTCCAAAGTGTTATAGGTTTTATGAAACAGTCTCATTGTTTGTGAATATTGTTTTGTGATTATGTTTCTGATGATGAAATATTATGATATACCTCTCAATAAACACATGAAATTTCATATAATATATGAAATTTTAGAAATTATTTTTTTACTATATTTTTCTTCTGATTATATACTCAATATTCAAAAATAATGTTTTTAAGGAAAAATGACTTTATTTATCTTTTTTTTAAAAAATCATTTTTCTTCCATGTCCCTGTATTCTAAAAATGTTTTTAATAATTTTTTCAATATTATATATATAATTTTAAAGTTATTTTTACCCATTCCTTACTTTTAACCAAATGATTTTATTATAATATTATTTACATTTTATAAAAGAGAAATTTTGTACTTTTTTAACAAAAATGTGTAAAGAATATTTCTATAACAAGTATAGATTGAATGGTATTTTCTATAATCATGAATAATAAATGATTAAAAACATCCTTTAATGTTTCATAGTATATTTTAATTTTTTTTATTTGGTAAATTTTTCTATTTTGAAAATTTTATTTCATAATTCAATGTATATTTTTCTCATGAAACGTTTTAAGTAATTTTTTAATATAATTTTACATCTAGATAATATCCTTTTATGTTACAAAATATTTAATAAAGATATGATACAATGATACCATCATTATTTTTTATATTTATTGTATTATATATATGATGAAAATATTCTAATAAAACTAGCTCATTTTCCCTCAGTTATCCTATGATGGAATAATTAAATGTTTATGATCCTCATTTATTTTCCATGGGTTTTTCTATGATGAAATATTTATAAAACCCATTTTACATCATAGGTTCTAATATGATGAATGTTTTTTGATATTTTAGCACATGTCTATATTATTTTAATTATGTTACGAATGGTAATGACCTTATATATCCTTCAAATGAATTGGGTAAATATAAATATATAATGAGATAAACAAGACTAGAATGGGGAGTGACCCCAGTTCACCAAGGGACTCTTCACACTATGGTAATATATGAGTGATCCGTAACTGCTACAATAGTTTGTGAAGTAAACCAATTCAACTATTATATCTTTGGAAGAAATCCTTTACAACTAGAGAAATGTATTTAAATACATATATATATACCAATAATCTGGGTGTTATACAAATTTTATGCTCTCGTGTTTCAAGTTCTTTGATTCCATTATGATTTATGTCTCATAAAATTCCAAGGTTTATTCTATGACTATTGATTACGATATTTGATATAAAGTTTATGTTTTAAAATGTAATTTTTCTGTTCTCATACCCTTACACTCATGTTATGATAATATATACCTTATTTACTATTGATGAGAATCGAATTGGACCACATAATATGTTTCCTTTCCCAAGGTTATGAAGAAAGTTAATATGTATGATATTTCTAAGAGGGGTAATGGTTTTGAATAAATTAGTGGGATGTGATGTAGTTCACTTATGAACTTGTTTTCTATGTCATATCCAAGATTTTAATGTTAGGTATCCATTTTTAAAATTTTGGTCTTGTTTTTATCCCTTATCTTTCATGGGAGTTTTTAGAGAAACTAGAGTTTTTGGACCCGACATTAGGGGTTTTATGGTTGGTGCATGAATGGGGGAAACCAAGTGATAGCGCAGAAGAAATGGTGCACCCAAGATAGTGGACTTTTCTAGGACACATGTCTTGTTACACAGGTGTAAAGCCTCCCCTAGGAAACAATGAGGCGCCATTCCTCTTTGCATAGAGGGGGTTTTATGGTTGTTGTGTGGTTTGTAAAACCATATGGGATAACCATACAAATTTTCTAGTTCATTAAAAATCTGAAAATTACCATTCTACCCACCTTTTATATAACCCCAAATCAACCCATTTCTTCTTCCATTCAGGATTTTCAACTATGGTCTTCTCTCCCTCTTCTCCTTACTCCCTTGGATATTCAATGTTTGGGTGGATTTGGCTTTGTATATTAAGGAATCATTTAGTAAAACACACTTATCATGATTTCTTCCTTATTATAGGGGTTTTCCCCCACTTCCTTAGATTTTTTTCCCCATTGGGTTTATTTCCCTAAAATGGGTTGAATATCGGTTCCTTATGTTTAATATTCATGTTTATTATTTGATCTTGATTTTATAGGGTCTTCTAGTGGTGCAGTTGTGGTTTCCTAAAATATTCTATATGTTTTCAATCATGAGGTAGTGGATTCCATTATTTAATATTATTATTTGGTTTTGTTATGATTCATGTTCTTCTTGAATGTGCCCTTTAGATTATTTTTTGGTGAAAAATGTACTTTCAAAATGTTTTGATGTTCATATGTGTTTAAAGATGGTTTTCTAAAAGAAATTGGTTGTGTTAATGTATGTTTCATTTTTTTCTTCTTAAATGAGTTATATAAATTGAGTATGTTGTGTCAAGTGTGTTTCTAAATGGATTTTGTGAGCATATGGATTTGAAATAAGTTTTTATTATAAAAATTGGTGGTTTCCTTGTGTGCTATTATTATAGGATTTATGTTCATCTCAATGAAGTGGTTTATGTGATATGAAAAATAAAGTTGAGAAAAAAGGGAATATTAGGTATCTAGTTGAGTAGACTGGGACTAGTATGATAATTAGATTGATGGGTATGAGTCCTAGTTTCTTCTAGTATTATTGAAACTGTAACAATAAATAAAATATGATAATGATTTGATACCACTTGAACAATGGATTGATTTCGATCCAGTGGATTGTGCATGAAGATGTTATGGGTTATGGTTTCTATTATAGATCCAGATATTTTTAATTAATAAAATGAAATGATTAGGGGTGAATTCTGGTTTTCAAAATTTTGACAGACTTAGAACACCTCTCTTTTAAATTATAATTTTTGTCCTTTTCTCTGAAAGAAGAGATAACAATGAAAATAAATAATGAAAACGAAAACCAAATTATATTGTCATTAAATGCACAAATATACCTTACTGCACTCCACAAATTATCTACTCTATGAGCCTAGTGATTTTCACTAGGTCCTCTTATCCTAAGACATTAAAAATCCACCACTGATTGCAGGAAGTTGAAAACATTATAATAAGTCCAAATAAAAACTTATTGTTATTTTACAAGGAACCGAAAACCAAAAGATTAGTACAAGAATCTGACACTTAACCATGACTGAGTAAGGGTAGCCAAAACTCAAATAAATCAAAAGTTTTTTATTTTTTTTATGATACATGTTAAACATCATAGGTTGTAGCATCAACTAACAGATGAAATCAATTCTTCAATGAGACACAACATCATACAGATCTTTAATGTTTTCTTGGTATTTCTCCAAGCATCAAAAAATAGAACACTAGATAGATTTTTAAACATGAATTTCTTTAAATTGTATCTTTAACAAAATCTTCATAATTATTTCATAGGAATATTTGAAAAATAAATTTAGTTTCAAAGATGACAATTTCTAGGAGTTAATAAGATATATATAAACATGTATATCTCCAATATATAGATATTAAGGAAAATATAATCTGTTTTTTATATATGAATATGTTTAAATATACATATATTTTCAATTAAAAAATTACCAATTGTTATATTGATGTTTTAATAGCTTCAGGTCAAACTAGATCCGGAAATATCTCACAATAAATCATGAATATTTGAAGCCAAAAACATTCAATAGAGTCATATAATCCCATAGGAATAGTAATGTTTTACTCTATGGAATATTTTAATTTCAAATATTAATAATCATCCTTTGAATCAATCATAAATCATCTTTGAATCTATCTTTATTTCCATCAAGACTCTTGTAGAAATCTTAAATACTATTTTGGATTTAAAACACTGTCAATGAATATTAAAATGTAGGGTTCCTTAATGCGATGAAAAAACATAGAATGTATAATTTATAATGTATAGATGATAATTTAGTATTGATGATCAAAATTTTTGTTTCCACAAACATAGGGTTGCTTTTAAACATAGGGTTGATGAATTATACTTTATGTTTTCTCAAATTTATGGTTCCATACTAGCATAGGGTTGATGATCCATATATGTTATTCCAAATGAGGGGTTTATTCCTTATTCTAACCTTACCAACTTAGGTTTGAGAATAGTTTTTATAGACTATGTTAAAATATATTCCACATAATTTTATGAATATTCCTCATAGATCAAAGCATTCAATATAATTCCAGAATAAATATTTCAACAAGTATTAATTTCATGAAATTCACATAATGTAATTTCATTAGTAAAAACAATGTGGGTATTTATTATCATCAAAACCAAAAAAAACTAAATTTGTTGAATCAACACATGCTCAACAATCTCTTCATTTATAATTATCAGAAAACCCATAACATAAATAAATAAATTTTAAAACCCATTTTTTCTTGAAAAAATAAAAACAAATTCCAACTTTTTCTTTATATAAAATTTCATCAATAAATAAAACTTTACCCCCAATAAAAGGATATAAAACTTATCAAATATTAACTAAAATAAATAAAATGAACTTTAATTACAAAAAAGGATAAATACATTATCAGAGAGTACTATAAACTTCTCCCCCTTTAGAGAACAATAAACTTATTCCCCATTGTAATCCATTTCTGAAATTCTTCTTTTATAGAAAACTTATACAATATGACAAGGATATTATAAATAATAATAATAACTTTCTAAATTCATGAACATGGTAATAATAATAATAAAATTAATCATAAAAAATTTGATCATAAATATTCTCCCCCTTTTGGTGACATGAAAAATATAAGAGCGGTAATTAACTCCCCCTAAATATATTCTTTCATTAAATGATAAAGAAATTAAATAATTAACTTTTTAGAATTAAGTGATTATTTGTATAAAAAATACCCCTTCATCATAGCAAAGTGTATTGTTTTAACAAAAAAAATTAATAAGTAAAGACAAAAATTAGGTTCATGCTTTCATAAGAAAAATAAAAAGTAAAAATTAATTAAGAATAAACTAGTTGCACTATCTTTCACTTAAACAATATAATTTAAAATACAATATATCATGGTTTATTATATGAATAGAATAAAAATAAAGAGTTTAATATAGAGAAAAATATTACTCTAAAACTTTTAAAATATGATTTTTTTTCTTAAATATGCCAAACAAATTATAGTTCTTATTATTTGTTTTGAACAACAATTATTCTTTGATAAGAGAAATATGAACACCATTCAACTAGAAACATCCTAATTTTATCTAGATCACTCTTTTTAAAAGTATCTTTTCTGGGCATCTCGTTTTTATTAAGTATTACTATTTTAAAATCTTCAAAATATGCGTTTTAGATAGAAGTATCTTTTAAATTATGATACTCTTTTTGTAACGAATGAAAAACAAATTTTGAAACCAATGATTTATATATATCATCATACAACTTTCTAGACACATATAACTTGGCCTTAATCTTCTCCTTTTATTTAATTTAAGAAATAAATTTAAATAGAATACATTTAAAAGATATTTGAAACACGGAATCTTTTTGTTCTTTAGAACAATGAACTTCTCTGTTTATTTCTGAAGACATTGCACACAAATCATCAACAAATGAAACTGATTGTTCTTTGAATTAGTCAGAAATATTAACATTTTTCCACTTGTGATAAAACATATCTTCTAAACTAGAAGTATATGATATTTTCATCTTTTGGTTACAATTTTTGAACAATTGCTTGAAAAAGATATTTCTAATAAGAAGAATGAGGATGAGGGGGTGTATGTTATATTTATTTTTAATCAGAAGATGATATGTTTGGTTTTGAAGAAAATATATATGATGTTTCATTATCTTGAGATACAAAATATTGAACAATCATTTCAAAAATACTAATTATGCAACCAAAGTTTTTCTAATTGTGTAACCAAATAATGTTTTAATAAAAATTATAAAATATTTTTAAAAATGAATGTATAAACATTTCATAAAAAACACTATATTTTTAAACTAAATATTTTGATAAAATGATATATAATTAATTTGGAACAAAATGACTTATATAATAAATAATATTTTATTAAAACATTGGGAAATTTTTTATTTCCTATATAACAAAATTAATGTACCGTAAGTTTAAAAATATTAAAATAAAATGTTCTTGGATTAGTTAGTTTAGTACTATATATTTTTTATAACAAACTACTTTAGAGTTTTTAAATACATCCATAGATACCTGAACATATACCCATTGATCGACCACTTAAAAATTTTATTATATAGTTTAGTGGTATAATCCAGAAAATAAAAAATAAAAATCAGATGGTATTTGGTGACCATATTATTTTTGGTCCAGCGGTGTTATCAATCAAATTTTTATGTAACCGAACTTTTTTTGAGTAGGAATTCAACAATTTAAAAAACCTTTTGAGAAATAGGCACATTTAAAGCAAGAAATTTTGGGTTTTATAAAATCGAAATAATTTTCATAATAACCATTAATACCATAATAGAAACATTTAATAATTAATGATTTTTTACTATTTAAACTAGAAAACAATTTATACAGTATTGGTCTTTCACTATTACTTCATATTCAAAATTTTCGTTTTGGTATTTTATTTTTTACAAGGATTTTATTCAAATGTTTTTCTCCTTTTATTAACATACTATAATCTAGTTTTAAATAGTAAAATTCATCCATGAGTTATTTAATCTTAATGTTATGTAAACCAGAATAAATTTTAGATGCATTATATTTTAAATATATAATATAATTTGATAAATTTTCTTTATCTAATAGAATAGTATGAAAATATTTCCTAATAGTATTTATTTAATAATTCATATTTTTCATGTAATATAGTGCAATATTTATTTAACTAGTCATAAGAATGTTTTTGAAAACTATATTTTTGAGTGTAAGAGGATTTTACCTCATCAGTATCTACCATTAGAAATATAATTGTACGCTTACCTTCTGAATTTTCATAAGATTCACCATGTGAACTGGAATAATTCATCTAGGTATCTTTTACTACATTATTTCCGTTCTTTTAATAGTGGTATATAATTTGAGATTTTAGTAAAGGAAATTTATACTTTTTGTGACTTATTTACTTATATTCAATACATCTATCATCTTCAGAGCCTTTCATTATCTTTCTATATAGGTTTTCAAATTTTTCAGAATGATTTAATATATCCTTATCAAGATCTTTACAATTTGAATTATATGAATCATCATTTGTAGTTATGAGAGTTTCTTCTTCATTTTTTATATTTATTTCGGCTTCAACCTACATCTTATGTTCAAACATCATCAAAGTGTTAATAAAGTACTTTATTGTAAAATTACTTATGGATATAGACTTTCATATAGCTTCAAATATCACATTTCACATAGGAGGTAATAATATGTGTACTTTTAATTTTTTATCATATTGCAACATTTAATTTTCTAAAACATCAGCATTAACATTAATCTCTATCAACCTTCAATTCATTTGATTGATAGTATCATTTTCATTCATTCTAAAAGTATCAAACTTTTCCATTTCAGTAGTGTTTCATAGTTTTTTGTCATTGTCAGTTTCCTCAATTGAAATAGTAATAGTCTTCCACATATTATATGTATTAAAAGATAGAGAAACTCAATTGAGTTCTTAAGTTCCTAAACCACACACGATAGTATTCACAACTTTTGAATTGAGATCATATTATTTTTCTTGATTAGTAATTTAATAATCAAAATCATAATTGGGAATCTCATATGGCTTAACAATATTTAAATAAATCCTTTCCCCAATATTTTTCAAATAAATAATAATATAGTATTTCCATCATCAATAATCATTAATATTAAAATAGGAAGCATTAATCATAAAGCATACCTTCCCTAGAATCATCCATTTCACAATTTCATGGTCTAAATATTTAACTCAGGCTTGTTAGATCTAGTAAAATAATCTATAGAACCTTATGATACCACTTTATGATATCGGATTGATAAAATAATAATATACTACAATATCCATTTGAAACAAAATGTTTGTTCGACATTGATATAATTAATCCAAAGACATAAGAGGGTGGGAATTATGGTTTTCAAAATGTTGAATGACTCAAAACACCTCTCTTTAAAAGTAGAATTTAATTCCTTTTCTCTCAAAGATTAGTGAACAAGAAAAATAAACAAAGAAAATGGACACAAATATGTATAGTGATTTAGGGAAGAATTATTCTTTACTCCGCTCCACCAATTCTTAACTCCACAAGCATTGTGATTTACTTCAGGTCCTATTATCATAAGACCTTCAAAACCCACAACTATGTTCAGGCAGTTGAATCCTTTACAATAAGGATAAATAAATCCTTCTAATTATTTTATAAGGAACTGAATATCCACATCATAGTACAATAACCTAACACTTAACCATGACTGAGTACAAGAAGAAAAAATTCCAATAAATAAAAAGAGTTTTCATTGTACGATGGTACTAGTTAAACATCACATCTTACATAAGTAACTAACTAATGAAATGATATCTTCAATATAGAATGAAAAAAATAGTTCTTCAATGTTTGAATTAGCTTTATTAAAATGTTTGCAATGAAAAATCAATATATATGTTTAAACATGAATGTCTCCAAAGTGTATCATTACCAAAATCATCGATGTTCTTGGATAAGAAGATGTAAAATATAAATATAGTAGAAACGATGGAAACTACCATGAGTAAATCAAATAGATATTATCATGTGTGTCTCTAAATTGTACATCCTAAGGTAATAACACACATATTTTAATATTTATGAATATGTGTAAAACTATTTATCTTTTTGCTGAAGAACATATTGCTATTTATATAGCAGGTCAAATAGCTCTAGGTGAAACCAAATCTAGAATTATCACACGAGAAATCATTGATATATGAATTCAAAAACATTAATGATAGTTTTATCTTCCCGTAATAATAGAAATTTTTGACACCATTGAATATGATCTCTTAAAAAAATAATGAATCTTTTTATAGGTCATAAAACATCTTTGAACCTATCTTTATTTTGGTCAATACCATTATTGAAATCATTGATTTTATTTAGAATTTAAAACTCTATTATTAAATAGTCAAATGTAGGGTTCCTTCACATGAATAAAAAATAGAATTCAGTTTTGAACCTGTATGGTTGATAAAATAGGATTGATGAACCATAAATTTATATTCTCAAACTTAGGGTTTCTTCTAAATTTAGGGTTAATGAACCATAAATTCTTCATTCTCAAACACCATGTTCCATACTAACATAGGGATGATAATCCATACATGTTATTCCTAGTTTAGGTTTTACTCATTACACTAAATTTACCAATATAGGGATAAGAATAATGTTTCTTGATTATGCTAAAACATGTTCTAAATACTTCATTGAATATTACCCCTAAATCAAAGTCCTGAATATAATTCTAGAATAAATATTTTAACTAATGTTAATTTCTTGAATTTATCTTAAAGTAATTTCCTCAATAAAACAAATGTTGAAATTTGTGAGAATAAAAACCAAATATAAATTACCAAAAGTTTTGAATCAACACATGGTAAATATTTTATTCCATGTTTCACCAAGATAAGAGGTTCATAGAATCTCACTAGTGACAGTACCTATAGGTATTTCCTATGATTCCCTTGTCACGTGGTTCTTATCAATGGTATATGGTGGATCTAACATCCATTTTTATTTTCAAAGATTACTTATTTTGATATATATTTCCATAAAAAAATATTTTTCTAAAAAAATTCAAATATATTTCTATTAAAACATTCAGGTTGATTAGTTTATAATGTTATGGTATGTAATCTATTTTGGGTCTAATACTACTAGGATATAGATCACACCCTACATACACCTGAGGTTGTATATAGATATTTTTATCTTTGACTATGGTAGAAGAAAGATGTATCATGGTGGGGCTGATGGATCTGGTTTCTAGTATCCCACTTCTTTCAGGTATTGGTGGAGGTGGAAAGAGGGTGTTGGACATCATGTTTCATGGAGGTTGAGTTGTGTAGTTGGTAACCCTCCCTATTTTGGAAGTTTGGTTTTTGGTTAATGTTTTAAAATATTTAACTTGAAATTTAGTATTTTCTTTTGTTATGAAAATTTATTTCGGTGTGATGGTTTATTTTTTAGAATTGTTATTGGTGGTTTATCATGGGTTAAATCATTTCCAAATGTGTACTGTTGATACCCAAGAACTAGTTTCCAGCCAATTGAGATTAGGAACACCCTTCAATCAATGTCAATGGCCATGTCAGGTATCAGGTCATATATAACCTTGGTTTGGTTTTTGAAAAAATTTTATCAATGTAGGTTTCACCCTTTATTTGGGCATGATATTTGGGAAGAGAATGGGTAAACTGTATCTAGGATTGTTTAGGATTGAGGTTCTCATTACGAGTGGGGTGTCTAGCCAACACAGCTAATGAAAGAACATGGGATACCATGGGATTCTCAAAATTGGTTTGACTTATCCTCTAGGTGATACATAAAAATATGAAGACTATATATGGACACCACATAGGGGGGGATGTAGTTTCTATATTAATTATGATGTATTAGGTTTCGTTTTATTCCATGGAAGTGTTTTAAATTTATTATTATTGTAGAAGATTTTTAGAGTAGTGTATTGTTGGTTTTCCCGTATGGTTGTTGCTTGATATAGAAATATGCCTCATCAGAGACTTCCTGCGCAACTACAAGAAGAGTAATGAGAGAGTTCTCTGATATTAATTGATTAGAGACTAGTGGAAGTAGTGTTTTGGGTTTCGATGTTATGTTCCAGGGAGAGGGCTCTAGTTCTTCTCTTGTCAGGGAAGTTGAACCAGGTCCTGGGAAGGATAAAAATTAGAATGTACTCAAGAACAATCTTACTATATTCTAGGGTAGTATAAATCCATAGGAGTTAAATGAGTGGATATAGAAAATAGAGAGGAGTTTTGGGTTTCATGACACTCCTGAGGAAATTAAGGTGATATGAGTTTTGTTATTATTGGGAGGCCTCATTCGAAGGTGGTGGGACTTAGTTTTCCACGATGGGAAGCTTGGTTATATGGGTTGGAAGGACATCAAGGATGTCTTCATTGAGTATTATTTCCCTGATAACGTGACCTTCATCATGAACCGGGAGTCTATGGATATTCATAAGGGGGGTCATACTGTGGCAAAGTATGCCAACCATTTTTCAAATTTAGTTCAGTTCTTACCTGAGGTAGTTTCCAAACACCAACCGAAGGATCAATGGATTGAAATGGGTTTGTGACCAAAAATTTGATACCAGGTATTCCTGTTTATGTCAAAGACATATGCTAAGGAGGTTGGTCATGATTTGATGGTGGAGATTGATTGTATTCAGAAATCCATTATTTCTGTAGTAGTTTTAGATGTGGACCAAGGAATTTTTAGTTATGTTCAGAAGAAGAGAAAGTAAGTGATCAATAAAAGAGGTGAGGCGACATTTCAGGCCACCCTTCTCAATTGTGTTTGCATGTATCATTATATGTTGGGTTGGTCTTGTGTCATCAGTGCAGAAATGCATGGAACATGGAGTCAGGGTGTCCAAATCCACCTAGACCTTGTCATTGATGTGGGTATATGTGACACTAGAATCGGTTTTTTAGATTCATCTGTCTATAATAGGGTGGAGAAGGTTCAATGACCTCCATAGGGATGTCAGCCCCGTCAAAGACATATATGACAGTGGGTTCTCAATTTGGTTGTCATGACAGTTAGGCAAAATATTCTTCTAGATAGAGTCTTCTAAAGAAAAATCCACTAGTCCCTGGTCATTATCAGAATTAGGTAGAGAATAGGAATCTTCATGATAGAGAATAATCACTAGTGGAATTGGGTGCAGGACCTACCCCAATTTAAATTATTATCTTTAATGAATCATCTATAGCAACTTTTATATTTTATATGGATGAATCTGTTTATTTTATTTCTATATTCTTTGTGGATGTGTTGAAATTTACAAATGATCCTATGTCATACAAATTGGATTTAGTGACACATCTTGGTAAGAAGATAGAGTAGGTTTTCATGTGTCTGTCTTCTGAACCCATTATGTCAGTGATCGAGATAGAATGAGATCTTCTAATTTTGGAGACGGACCTCTCTGTTTTGATGATTAGTATGGATTGGATGGTTTATTGTTTGGAAAACTTTGATTATTATCATTGTTAAGTTACTTTCATGGCACCAAATGAAAGCATGAAGGATTTTCAGGGTGAATGAGATACTTTGTCAGGATGTTCTTAACCTCCCCTTTTAGAGTTTAGAAATATCATTTTTCATATATAATCACTCATGTTGGAGGATGTTAATGGTGTTCTTAAGTGTGGATTACTTCCTATGGTGGATGAGTTCTTAGAGGTTTTTCTGGATGACATTTTAGTTTAGCCTCTATAGCAGGATTTGGAGTTCACTATTGATTTGTTACTAAGAATATAACTGATAATTCTTCCCTAATACTATATATCCCACACTGAGTAGAGGTAATTAAATATACTGCTAGATGATTTGGAATCCAATGGATTCATTCTACAAAGTGTCTCACCTTAGGCCAACCCAATCCTTTTTGATATAAAGGTAGATGGATCTCTCTAGTTGTGTATCAATTACCAGAATCTGATTATGGTTATGATAAATAAAAAATACCAGATTACCTACATTAATGACCTATTTGATCAGCTTAAGGGGAACAATAGTTCTCCAAAATTGATTTTTTTTTCAATGTATCAATCTTATATATTTGTATATATGGATGTTTTGAAAATTGATTTCCAAATTAGGTATGACCATTTTGAATATCTGGTCATGCCCTTCAGGTATGAGAATTCACTAGCTGTCATTATGGTGCTTTTGAACATGGTGTTTCATTAGTACCTTGACACTTTCATCAAGTTATTTATGGATGATATCATGTTCTACTTCATCATAATAGAGGATCATGTGTGGAAATTCGGGATTATGTTGCGAACTCTTTATAATCATCACCAATATTTTATGTTTTTCATGTGAACTTTATAGAATTGGTTTGTAATGTTTCTAGGACAGGTGATCTCAGAAGTAGGGGTTTTTGTGGTATCTAAGAAGGTTAGTGTATGGATCTCATAGGAACACCAAAATTATGTTTTTGATATCAGTGGATTTTTAGGCCTAGCTGTGTAGTAAATGAGGTTTGTTCTGGATTTCTCTCAGCCCGTTTCACCCATGAGGACATTCACTCAGAAGAAGGTGATGCCCAAATGAAACCCAGAGTGTCGGAAATCATTTTGAGGATCATAAAAGCTGGATGACCACATCCCTTATTTTGAACATTCTATAATCAGGAAATGGATACATTGTCTAATTTGATGCTTCGTGTATGGATCTAATTTGTGTGTTGATGTAGGATGACCATGCATTGGAGTATGGGTCTTGCAAACTCAAACCAGATGAAAATAATTACCCAACTCACGAATAATAGTTTGCGGTAGTGATTAATACCTTGAATATGTGGTGTCATTATCTATTCAGGGATATGTTTGTGGTCTAATAAGATCATAAGATTTTATCCTAAATTTTCTCTCAAAATGGCCTAAATTGGAGGCAACATTGTTGGGTTCATTAACTTTATAGTTTTGATTTTGATATTATGTACACCCTTAGAAAAGGTAATGTGGTTTCAAATACCTTGAGAAGTAATGTTCCAATACATGTGTTGAATGAGACTAATTATTAGTAGACTTTGATGGGTATTTTTTCCTAGTCAGATCTGGAAGCCAAGGAACATAGTGAAGGTGTGTTGTTGGCTAGTGTCTAGTTGACACCTTCCCTTATGCAATTGGTTTGGAAAGAGAATTCAAATGACAATCTATAACAGTGATCAATGAATTTCTAAAATGGTGGGGATGTTCATTGTAAATGGTTTTTGTCTCATGAAGGATCCTTTTTCTTTAGGAGTCTATTCGTTGTGCTGTTATCATTACAGAAGGTAGCGATGCCAGATATCCCACATTCTTAGTGATAAATTCATCTCAATAACACTAAGATGTTTTATGATGTTCCTTGTTAGTTATTGTTGATGAGTATGAGATGATACAAAAGTAAATATTTATGTTGGTGTTATACATGTCACCAGGTTAAGACATAACAACAGAGGCCCTCTAGTTTGCTTCACCCACTACCCATTCTAACTTGGAAGTGTGATGAGGCCTCCATGGATTTATTATTAGATTACCCCATACAGTATGGTGACAAAATATAATTTAGGTATTGATTGACCAACTGACAAAATAAACCCATTTTATTCTGATAATGGATTCAACAAACGTAAAGGAATTGGGTTGGTTGTATGTTCTATAGATAGTGATCCTTCATGGAATGCCATCATAAATTGTTTCAGAAAGGTACCACTATTTTTCTTCAAGGCTATGTGAGGGCCTCCAGAAGAAAACATGGCCATAGGTCAAGTTGAGCATTATATACCATCATCAAATATGTGGACATATAGAGCTAGAAAATTAGATTATAGAAAACATTTTCTAATCATGTGTGATGGACTTTGGAGGCTATTGAGATATCCCTTTGGGATTGAATGAATTATCATTTAATAATAGTTATCAATACTCAATCAAAAATAAATTTTTTGAGGTGATTTATGGTCATCCCTTCTATTCTCATTTATTTTTGTGCTGAGGTGGGTGATACCTTGATATTGGTGCTACGACTCACATAAGAGATATCTGAGAAAGTCCATTTGTTCAAAAAACAATTGTTGGAAGCACAGATTCACCACAAGTCTTATGTCGATCAGCGGCACTGAGGCTTAGAATTATCCACAGGTGATCAAATGATCATGAAGGTGGATCGTTATTTAGTTTATCATTGTCCTAGAATACAAGGAATGATATCATAGAGGTATGTAGAATCTTTTTAGATTATTGAGAAGATTCGTAAGGTGGAATGTTGATTAGATTTTCAGTCTTAGTTGATATCAATTCATGATTTGTTCCACATATCACTAATAAAAATGTATAATCCAAATCTGTATCATCTGTTTAATTGGGAATATATGGAATTGGAAGTGGATCGGTCTATGTTCGAGTGGCCAATATAAATTATGGATTCCCAATAAAAAGAACTTTAGGTAAAGCCCATACTGTTGGTCTGAGTTCATTGGCTGCACAGTAACAATGAGAATGAGTCATGAGAGAGAATGTTTTGGGTTGAGGAGTAGCATCCATGTTTCTTCTTTTATTAGACTCTATACTGACTTATCAAAGGAAAAAAATTTCCATGGCGGGGATAATTTTCACATCCTTGATTTTATTTTGTTGTATTCCTTGGTTTTTTATCTTGTATTTTCTGTTTGATTTCCTAGGTGGTTTTGGAGGAAAATGTAGTTTTTGGACAAGATAGTAGGTGGTTCATGGTTGGCACATGGCATGGGAAAACTTTTTCCCAGCCTAGGAGAAGTCGTGTGCTCTGGAATGTGTCACTATCCAGGTTTCACGGCCTACCGCATGAGTATGAACCCTTCCATAGGAAACAGTGCGGCCTATCTATGTAATTAAATATTTGAAAACTTTCTTTATACACTCCAAATATTTAACCCCAACTCTACCTATTTATTTCCCCATTCATTATTGGTAGCCATCGGTTCCTCTCCCTCTCCTTCTGGTCCAAATTTAACTTCAATATTTGTGTGAATTTTTCTCTGTATATTCATGAAACATCAAGTGTGTTTCCATGCTTGAGGTAAGTGATTCCATCATTTAGTATTATTATATGATTTTTGTATTCATTTTTTTCTTATCAAATGTGTTCTATTGATTATGTTTATGGTGAGAAATGAATTTTCAAAAGGATTTAATGTATGTATGGGTTAAAAGATGGTTTTTTAAATAAATTGGTTTTTTTCATTTGTTTTTTCGTGTTGTGATTTGTAAATGTGTTCTAAAAATTTTCTATGTGGTGTTAGGTATCTTTCCAAATTCATTTGGTGTGTGTATGGATTTTTAATAGGAGTTTCTTATTAAAAATGGTGGTTTCCTTATGTGTTATGGTTTTTCAATGTCTGTTCTTGTGGAGGATGTGATTTATGTGACATGAAAACTGAAATTGAGCACAAAGGTAATCTTAGGTATCTAGGTGGAGGAATATGACAAGTACTGTAGTTGGATTATCAGGGTTGAGGCCCAGTTTTTTCTCACAGGATTGATGATACAACACTAAAAACATATGTTGATAATTGGAGACCACTATAATTTTGGATGTATTCCTCTATAGTGGCTCATGAATGGGGATGTTGTGGGTATGGTTTTTATACCATGTTTCACTGAGATATGATGTTCCTAGGGTCTCACCAGTGCTAGTACCTATAAGGATTTCCCATGAATCTCTTGTGATGTTGTTCTTATTGTAGGAATATGTGGGACCTTATGTATTTTTTTATTTTTAAATAATTCTCCTTTTCAAAGTATTTTCCTGAAAAAATATTTTTAAAAATTCATCAAATCAATTTCTTTAAAAAAACCTTCATTTTTATTTTTATTATAATTCCATGGTATAGAATATATATATTTTTATCATCCTACTAGGATTTTTATCACACCCTATATACACACTCAGGTTTATTTAGATCTTTTTATGTTTGACCCAGGTAATGGATAGGTGTATCATGGTGGTGATTGTGGATCTGATTTCTTGTATCCCACTTATTGCAGGTGTTGATGGATGTTGTATGAGTGTGTTGTCCCAATTGTTGCATGAAGTCCGAGTTGTATAGTTGGTAACCATAAACATTTTTTTATTTTGATTTGTTTTGATTTGTATATTCACTTTTGTGGTGGATATTGATCTCGGTGGCATGCATTATTTTTTAGAATTGTTCATGGTGGTTTATCATGGGCGATGTAATTTGAAAAAGTGAATTATTGACACCTAGAAAGTAGATTCTAGGTTGTGGAGATTGATAATTCTCTTTAGGCCATGTCACGGTCCTTATCAGGTGTCGGGTCAGATGGCCACCCGTCTTGGTTCGTGATAGTTTATGTATTTGTGTTTCTAAAGGAACTAGACCAATATGATTTTTGTGTGAATCATTATGTTATTTAATTAATATTCATATATTAATATGTAATACATATATATGAAATTTATGGGGAGAAATAGATGGTATTAGAGAAAATTTGAGTTAACCTTTTGAATGTTGGATAAGAAAAATTAGTGAAAACCAAAGGGATATTACAAAGTATAGAAAAATGTCCTAGAATTTTTGTGAAGGATGTAAAATATTTTTTTGAAGAAATTAAATCCCATTATATATTTTATTTTTTGATGTGTCTCTATAACAGGTTTATCTTGGAATAATAACTTCAAAACTGGTTCATTTTTCTTTGACTGGATCATCACTTAGTGCACGAAAATGGGCATTGTTTTACAAATAGTTTTACACTCCCAAGAGATATGTTTTTGAAATTAAAAATCTCTATACAAAACAATCATAAAGGATTTTAGTAGATTATGACATTGAATAAACTATGTTACACCTAACATATCATAGATTGGAAATAAGGTCTCATGATTTTGTCCCCCTATAAATGTTTTTCCCAATTAAATGGTTTCATCACTATGATTATTGTTTCTAGCAAAATTTTTCTTGGTTACTGTCCCTGTTTATCACACAATGGAATCATGTTAATGAAAAATGCTTTGGGAAATGAAACTATTTTCCTATTTATCAACCAAATTTTATGGGATATGGAATGAAAAATATAATTTCTATTCTCACACGACTTTCTCAAGCTAGGAATCGTGTTGAACTTTGAAACTAGTTGTGGGAACAATGTTATGTTGAGTCCTTTATGAGAAAAATCACAACTTCATTCAGTGGTACCACAAGTCAAATGTTTTAAATAAATTGATCAGTTCTATTGAAAAGATATTTTACATTCCTAGAATACCCCCAATCTAAAACTCTCTCATTTGGAATGAAAGGGTTTGTTATGATATATCAAGTGCCCCTCAACATATGAAAAAGGATTTTGACTAGTAGTGGGGTTGTGATAAGTATAGTGGGGATATTGTACCATCTAGTTTATGAGCTTACATTATAGACGAAAATATCCCATAACAACCAAAAATATTTGAGTAAGAAAATAATGGAAAAAATATAATACAACAGGAGATAACAATAGATAAAAACTGACCAATCCAAAAAATAATAATAGAATAATTTAATGATGTGCTAAAATGTAGATATATTTTAAGCAATAAAAAATACATGTAAAAGACTAACATACTCAAATAAAGACTCAATATTCCTTGGTCCTGAACCCCCCTTTGATCCCATCTCCAAAGTCTCACACATCTAAGAAAGGAACTAAACATAAAATTACTTTTCCCTTATCCATACATCAATCCATGAAATATAATATGGCACCAAATGGTATGATTAATAGGGTTTGATCACAAACTAGTATGTCAAACCCACCATCTCTAAACAAAATAGTCTGATAAAGAGTGTATGTAATAAACATATAAATAGGTTCATTAATTAAGTCATTATTTAATAAAATTAAACAGCCTACTTCAGAGCCATGCTAGAATATCTCTGAGCTTGTATTATGACCATGCCAACTATAACCATATATCCATGGTAAACAACCTGCATCAACTCCATACAGGAATTTATTTAAGCATGTATTTCAACCATGAAAACCACAATCATATAGCCATGGTAAAAACCCTACATTGTTTTCACACTATAATATCTTTGAGCATGTTTTACGACCATGCCAACCGCTACAATATAACTATAGAAAATAACTTAGTTTTTCTTCATTCTAAAATATCTCTTATAATGTCATACAACCATGGAATCCAAAACCATAAACACGGTATAACATAAGACTCTAGGTCATAGCCATATGTGAATTATAGCATCCGTGTCAAATCCCAATAAACATTACAACATGGGACTGGGATGAGCCTGCTCACTATAAGAATTTCATCATGGGAATAAGATGTTACCACTCAATATCAGTAACATAACATATTGCTGTTGATGTTCTAGGTCCATTACCAACATGTAATCATTTACACACGGATCTCATGACCTCTCATAATAGTTCAAATATCACAATATTACATCATAGGCTAAAAAGGTTAATATGTGAATTAACATTTCTTCCTTTAAAACATTCATTTATATCACAATTGATCAAAATTGAAATCAATAAACAGTAAGCTATAACATAGTGATTATATATCAAGCAGTCACCTAAGATATCATGTCATGATAAAAACACTTTAATATATTTTCTAATTCAATTATATTCATGTTTATCTCACACAATGGATTGTCATAAGCCAGTTTAATAACCCACTAAAGCCAGTGGACTCAAAGGAATAATTCTATTAATAATTTAATTTAATCGGATGCACATTATGACCTTAGTGATCGACTGGGTGGTGAAGTTGGGATAGGTTTTGGGGCATGGTTGTGGGGTTGAGTCCCTTGGCTATAGGGTTTATTTTTAGTTTCGTGTAGCATGTATGAAAATCCATGGGTAGTTGTACCAAATATAATATTCTGATGCACAGTACGTTCGGGAAATCACAATATTTCATATTCATTGAAATTATAAAACTATAGGGTTAAGATTTAGACCCCCTACCATTAACAAATGATGAAAGAAAAACATCCATAAAAAAATAACCACGAGGAAGAAGGTGAAGATGATCATTTAATGGATCCTAGATCGTAACTAACCATAATAAAAACAAACAACGCACACGGTCAATGGATTATGTTGAAATGGTTAGAGAATAAAGGAATAAATACCAATAACCTAACCAAAAATACTTTCTATGCATCGATTGAATGAACATTGCATCAAGTAGGGAGGTTGGCACTCAAATATCACCTGGAAGATTTCTTAGGTTCAAGATATGATAGTTATAAGAAAGATGAAATGAAATTTAGCCACACAACACACTTTAAAATTGAAGGTTTGGGAATCACATGGCATGTGATATAGCTACATTTTATATAAATGTTTTTTAGTGGGATACATTGAATAGGTAGCTACCTCAAATTATTTTATTAAAAACACCCCAAAATGATAAGTTGTGTAATCCATTTACAATCCTTGTAGACATTCTACATATTTTTTAGGACATTTCCATATCAAACAACCCAAATCCCTTATAAATCATCTCAACATACAAATAACCCATGGTAACACCTGACTCATTTAAAACCAAACTCCATTAATTCAAAAAAAACATACCTCTATAATATTTGAGTCATTTTCCCCAACAAATGATATCTATGTGGATCCTATCCTATTATCTCATGTTTCCTCAGAATTGAAGACTACATTTATTCAAAAGATAGGTATCCATAGAAAAAATGACCAAAAAAGTTAAAAATAATGAAAAAATCACATGAAATATTTTTTATGAAAAAAATCATAGATATATATAACCAAAAAAATACAGGATCATACGACCTCCCCACCATATAACAACTCATCTCTGAGATACTCCATGCGTCGCTATGAGGTCTGTGCGAAAATTTTTGGACATTTTGTTTTTATATTAGAATCCTTGTCCCAGGTCTCCTCATGAACACACCCATGCTTCCACTACACTCAAACTAATGGTATAGTCATACCTTGAAGATATTTCTCATTATGATCCATAACTCATATTGGATACTACTAAAAGGACACATTAAAACAAAGCTATAAATATTGTACTTATATCACATAGGAAGGGTGAGGATAATTTTTCCAATACTGCGACACATGGTATATTTCAGTGATGTAATTTTAGCGATTGGTAAGGAATAAATGGTATACCACAACACAAACCATTTCCATTATCTCAAAAAGCCTGAAAACTAGTGGTCATGTTTTCATGTTTCCTAATATAGCTTTTCCCCAATCATGGAGACACTTGAAGGAAAATATGATGATCAACCACGAATTCTAGGGGGCATCTTTGATGGTCCGTATAAGATTTATTCCATCACTATGCAGTCACCAACCTCTATCATTTCAACTAGACATGTTCAGATATCTCCTGCATGAGACTAGGCCCAAAACGTGCTGACTCCCCTATCTCTATCCAACATTGAGGATAACATCACAAAATTCCATACAAATCAAAAAAATATCCATTTGGATTGATTCATAGAAGCCATTATTATATGGAAACTACAAAATTGACTTATTTTTATCCCAAGAAACATAAAAAACCAAAACACATGATCTTAACATATCCTCCATAATCAAAGTAGTCATCTTAGATTGACCATCAGTTTGAGGATAGTAGGTTTTTCTCAAAAATCATAAAATCCCAGAGCCTTTTGAATACTTTACCGTAAATGCGATGTGAAATGAGGATCCCTATCATAAATGGTACTCCTTTAAACCCCATGAAATTGAACCACCTTGCAGAGATAAATACATCATAGATCATCAACTATGAAGGTCTCCCTAATAGGTAAGAAGTGGTCTAACTTAATCTGTCGATCCACAACCAACCACGCATCACCATTCATATGGGTTTCCATATGTAATCTTGTCACAAAATACATAGTGACATCATTCTGTTCTAGTCATGAATGAGAAAATATTCTAATATCCCTCCTATCCAATGTTGCTCAGCTTTCACACGCAGAAAAGTGAAGCTTCTAACTATTATTCTGACCCCCTACTTCTTCATTCCTGACCACAAGTACTGTCTATGGAGATAATGATACAACTTTTTTCAAACCAAGATGCTCCTCCCCTTAAGAAGCATGAAATTACCCCATTAAATCCTCGAGTAATATCATAAGAACCTATACTCAGCCCTAGAAAAATGGAATTCCCACTTCTTAGATACCATCCTTATGGTGTCTCCCCTCTATATAAGTTTCCTCTCAGAACTAATTCATTCGGATCTGATAATTTACCAGTCATAATCTGATCCAAAACAAAGACTATAAAATATGTCAATGTCAATGAAACTCATCCATATGACTCTTAAACATCTAGATACATGTCTACCAAGAGATCCATTATCGACCACTTATCGTAAGACTCTTGTAGTTAATATTTATATGTATTTCAGCTCAATTCAAGTCTCAATGAGAAAATATGCACCTAAGAAACTTGTTAACCATGTATACCAAAACCATCTCACCCATGAGATAGTGTCTCCTACAACTCAGGGAATGTACCAATGACTACAAATTTAGATCATTCGTAGGGTAATTCTCCAATTGTAGTATAAACTTCTTGGATCCATAGAAAACTACTCGATCCTCCTTCATTAGAACAAATCCAATTATAAATCTAGATAGTTCATAGTAAACAATACAATATCTACCCAATATTGTTAACGTGAGGATAAGTGCTAAGTTCATCCTTCCTTATAGTGCCTAAAAATTTCTTTTGTAAGCATCTAAAAAAAACTTCACCCCATTCTTGGTCATCCATGACATCAATGATTCAAAATGTGAGAAATATTGTGTAATGAACAAATAATAACTTCATAAACCATGAAATATATGAATATTTAAGACTTAGTTGTGTTGTTCTAAAGATAACATGGTTGTAACTTTCTCTAGGTCCCCACACACTCATTCCATTGATATTACATTCCCCAAGAAGGGCACTTTATTAATCAAAAAACTACATTTGGTTAGCTTGTCGTAAAGTCAATTACCTTTCAATGTACTCAATATTATGTCAAGATATTGGGAAAGATCATCTACTAAATTGGAGTACACTAGGATATCATAAAAAATCACCACAAACTAATATAGAAAAGGATGAAAGATTCTATTCATCAAGTCCATGAGTACTACTAGTACATTAGTTTACGCAAACGAAAACACTAAAAACTCATAAAAGTCATACTTTCATCTAAAATAAGTCCAATATATGTCTGTTAGTATTACCCTAACTGGAGGTAATAAGATCTCAAATAAATCTTAGGGAAGATCTTATCACATCCAAAAATATTGAAAATATCGTCCATAAAAGGAAGAGGATACCATTTCTTGTGTTTCATTTGCTTTAACCTCCACTAATCCATTAAAAGTACAAATACCCATATGAATATATTATATTCTAGATATTTCAACTGAACTTTCAATTCCTGAAGCTCTAATAGTTCCATTATGTAAGGTGGGATTAAACTAGAACTTCTTCTAGCACCAACTCGATCGTGAATTCAATCTCTCACTCATGTGATAAGCCATAAAACTCATTAAGGAAAACATCCTAAAAATGTCCTTCTACTAGAGAGAACGAATCCTATTAAATTCAAACATCATTATAGAGAAATAAAAGCTATCTAAGCTATGAGAAAATCCAATCATCACTTAATTGGTCTTAAAAGACCATTATAAAAATCCTAGACACTATGGTGAGAATAATTGCCTCCTTCTGTTGATAAAAATGTAACTCTACTCTGGTAACATTTGATATGATCCCGCTATAGAACTAACCAATTCATTCTATGAAACATTTTTAAGACTATAATTTCTTCAATGGATGGTTCCCTAAAGAAACGCTAAACACCAATCTCTAGAGATCACACCTTGAAATGTTTGATATTCTCTGATCACACTAACAATGGCATGTCTATGGTTAAAACTCCATCCAATATTTCCACATCCAATCCCAAAACATTTTCAAAAAGATAAAATTATCTAAAATATAATTCTCATGTAAGAAAAATATGAAAGGTAAGGTTTAGGATATAAGAATATTACCTCTAATGGTAGACCTTCATGCATCCATGAAAGCTAGAGCAGTCTTTATAACATGAAACTGACTTTTCTCTATGACTTGGGCTCAATCCTAACTACCTTGAGATATTTACTTTGATTTTTACTATTTATCTTACATTGTAGTACCAGGTCCCCTACCTCATCGTTAATAAAAATTGAAACTCCAAATACCATCATATTGAGGTTTAGTTGATCCCCTTCCCAACTCAGGCGCCTGCCCTAATCCCCTACCATTGGAATGCTATAGAAAATTTTCACATAACCACTAAAGATGGATCAGTTTTCCACATATAAGACATTAAACTACTGAGTAATTTCACTTTATTATTTTTGTGGCAAAATTTTCTTTATTGATAGCACTTCAAAAAATCGTGGTCCTGATATGGATGTTAACTTCCATGATTACACTGCCCACTACAACCTTGGTTAAAACTATCATAAAATCTATTATTGATACCCAAATAAGATATCCCTATTATCCCAACTGAAAAATCCTAGACGCATCCCAAGGCCTCCCTTAGCTTCCCTTCCATGTTGACTTCCTTGTTTATCAAATCCTCCAAACTGATCAAATGAAAAACATTCAATTAAAATATGATCTCATAATGAAGACCATCCTAAAAAAACTCTTCCTAGAGGTCTCATCAATTATTAAAGATGGTGTAAAGCGTTGTAGGCTGATGAAACATCTATCATAGTCAAACATTAACAATCCCTCCTATGTTAGATGCATGAACTCTTGAGATTTTCCATCCCTTAACATCTCAGGAATGAATTAGATAAATAAATTCATTTTTAATTCCATCCAAGATAGTTCATTTTGATTCCTTGCTTCCCCCATAATATCACACCAATTCATTGAAATAACACCTTGAAAATATGGATAATGATTCACTGTCCTATCTGTGGGTGTCTCAAGAAGATCGAACATTTTCTGGACGGACACAATGTAGAACTTGGATATTTGGTTTCCTACTTTCCTAGTAAATAAAGACAAATAGTATTGTTGAAAAAAATATTAGTATCATAGAAATCAAAAGAATAGTATGAACACTCTCCCTTTCTAGGGATTGCATGACCCCCAAGAAGTTTTCACAAAGATGAACATCTATATAATCCATAGGATCTACAAGAAGATTAGGTTCAACTATATTTGGATTGTTTTGATTACCACAGTCATGATGCTCAATTCGAAGACAATGTGGAGTCATTTTCTCAATAATACAAACACACACATTAGAATAATGATTAACAACAAGGTAAACCTCATAAGGTGACTACCAAAAAAGAACCAATGACTCTTGGTATCTCTAGTCCCAGCTAACAAGTGTTTTGGAATTACATAACAACTCATTTATTTAAATTCTCAGATATAACAGATATCTCATATCACAAATCAAAGAGGAATCTATATATCACATGAAAATAAAAATGTCCCTATCAGGTACAATTTATTTTAAAATATTCTTCTGTCCCTATAATGAGTCATGCATAATCATATAATACCATACCAAGATATGAGTACAAATATTAAGAACTAATAAATCATAAAACAATAACCTCACTCCACATGTGAATCAATTAGTGTGAAATAAAATCAATTGTAATAAGAAAACATGATAAAACAATTCCATCCCTAAGCACTCGTATTTTCCCCATACATGGGTTAAATACACCCATAAATAACCTCATTACCATGTTTTGATGAAACTAAGTCCCATTTATAGATTTACCAAATAGTAATAATTTGTAAAGAAACATACTCTAATATAACTTTCTAACATCCCCTAATCCAGAAATCTCTCAAATAGAATGAAATGTTTGTTTATGAGACCTTAAGAACGCGTCCCCATATGCCAGAGGCTGATGTCTAGCTATGGGGGTGTGAAAATTATAGTGAGGAGACAATACCCCCATGGATTTAGATTTTATAGTATATCAAAAAAAATACACAGATATTAGAGTGTAGAAATAACGGAAGCACTATAATACAATGAAAACAAAAAAATGAAAGACAACTGGAAAATCCATTAAAAAATAAAGGATTAATGCAACTATATGCGGAAATTTAACTAAATTTCATTCTTGATAAAATACATTTAAAACAATAGTAGAATCAAATAATTACTTAGTAGTACCCAGTACCAAAACCCACATCATTCCAATCACTAAATTCCATCCCAACTAGAAAATAAAATCAATAATAAGGACACATTCCCTTGTACAAACCATCATCCTCAAAATCTGCTCGGGTAAAAAATGATGGACTAAACAGGGTGTGAGTATAATTGAGTAGTTCGAAAACATAGTGTCTAAACAAAACATCCCAATATGAAGTGTATGAAATAATGTAATAATTGGGTTCAGAAATTAATTGAACAATTAATACAATTCAACAACCTTCTTAGACATCATGATGAAATATATCAGATCATGTATTATGACCATGCCCACCCCAACTATATAACCATTTTAAAAAACCTACTATGGATCCATGTACGAATAGTTATAAGCATATATTATGAATATGAAAAAAATTAACATATAACCATAGTGAATTATTTATTTTAGATCCATGTCATAATATATATTATCATGTCTTACGATAGTTCAAACCATTATCATATAACCATGGTAAAAAAAATTCTTCAACTTCATCCCATAATATCTCTCAGCATGTCTTATGACCATTCCATCCACAAACATAAATATGGTATAACATATCAACCTGGGTCAAATTTCCTATAAGCATTACACCATCTAGGTCAAATCCCTATAAGCATTGTAGCATGGGACGAGTTCTATCCCACTCACTATAAGAATTAAAACATGGGACTGGTCTGAGCATTCTCCATATCTTCATTACAGTATATAAGTGTTCATGTTCCAGATCTATTTTTTATATATGATCATTTCAGAATGGATATCAAAACTTTTCATAACAACATGGATATCATAATATCACATCATATGCAACAATTTTTAATTAAAAAAAGTAATATTTGTCTTTTATTTACCAATTTCATTTATATCCCAGTTGATCAACAATAAAATCAATAAGAAGTATGGAATAACATAGGGATTCTATAAAAAGTAATCACCAAAGGTATCATGTCATGCTAAACACACTTTAATCCATTACCCAATCCAATTATATTCAAGGTTTTCTCACCCAAAAGGTATCCATAATATAGTTCCACAACCAATTTAATCTATAGAACTCCAAGGAATAATTTCATTTATTATTGAATTTATTCATACTTATGTTACATTGGTGTAATCACAATATTTATATAACTGGAAATTATCAAACCATATAGTTAATATATAGAACCCCAACCATTAACTAAAAATGAATGAAACACTTCCAATATAATAAACCCATGATGAATTAGTTTTAGATTATTTCTAAGAGGATCCTAGATAAAAAAAACCAAGATCAAAACCAAAAACACACACGGTTAAGGGATTATACCACAATAGTCGGAGAACTAAGGTATATAATGTAATAACCTGACAAAATATATTTACTAGGGATTGATTTCACAAATGGTACATCCCAAAGAGAGGTTGGAAATTCAAAATTACCTGAATGATGCCCTAGGGTTAAGAGGAGAGAGTTGAAGGCCAGAGGAAATAAAATTTAGCCACACTATAATCTTTTAAACAACAGGTTAGGGAATTACATGGAGTTTCACATAGTTACATTATGTGTAAATATTTTTAATGTTATTAACCAATAATCCCATTGACTTGGATTATTATATTTAAAACACCTGAAAATGACATGATGTGTAATCCATTTACAAAATATGTAAATTTTTTTCATGTGGGGTTTCTGGAAATTCCATTGTTAAACAACCCAAACCCCTCTTAAATTGTCTCAATATACCAAGAACCCATGGTAATTATTGAACCATTAAAACCCATAATTTATTAATTCAAAAATCATACATCTCGGAACATTAATTCATTTCCCCAAACAAAGTCCCTCCACGTGGATCCTCTCTAGTTTTCTCAATTCTCCACACAATGTAGGACTGCGTTTATTAATTCATTATGTATCCATGATTAAATATAACCTAAACTATCTAAAGACAAGTAAAAAAACACAAAACAATATTTCTAATGAAAAAATCAAAGAGTTTCATGCCTTAAAAATGTCGGGATCTTAAAATTTTCTTATTATTAGAGCATGAAAATGTCATTGTGGTTGTCTACCATTTTGAAGGTGAAGAAGATCATTAGTTTAATCTAATCAATATTACAAGTCTACAATATGAAATTGAATCCCTAGAGGGGGATGAGCTTAATATATTATTTTTCAATAAGTAATTTCCTCATATTATTCAAGTGAAAATGGTGAAGTAATTACTTGATATAAAAAATAAAAATGGTGAATCCATTAGTATTTATGATAAAATCTTTATAGGGGTTATAAGTAATTCTTCAAGAATTATGAACCAACCTAAAAATAAGGTTGATTGATTAATTAGGGGATTAAAACCAATTATCCAAAGGGTGTTATCCATAATTTACTTCAGTATCTATTAATAAATCATTCAATGTTCTATCAATATCAAAAAGGATATTTTTGTTACACATCAATCCCATGGTTTTGAAAAGAAACGAATGATGAAATTCATTTGAAACCTTAAAAAACATGGAGATTAGATGTTGAGTTAGTATTTAAAACCTTCAATGGTATGATAATCACATCTCAATACACTGAATCTTCCTTGGATGAAGTTTTTAGTAATGGGATTCTTGTAAATCTAATTATTCTATCTTTGGTTCAATTTGATGTTATCTTAGGAATGGATTGGATTTATCTAAATAAATCCCATATAAATTTCTAAATAAGTGAATTTATGTTTGATATTACAAACCAACCTATGATCATCTATCCATGTGATGATAAACATGTACATTTGATCAAGATCAAATCCAATTTAAGGGTCTTGATTACTATTCAAAATTGGTATCTATATCAAATGGTTAGGGATAAAAGAAACTTTGATTATATTCCATTTGTGAATTATTTTTTGATCTATTTTAATAAGAGTTTCATAATCTTACAACAAAATGTAATGTTTATCTATCAATATAAATCATTCATGGTGCTATATTAATGTTAAATAATCCATATATAATGGTCATTGTTGAGATTTATGAATTTAAGAAGAAAATATAGGGGAATATCGGTAAGGTATTTATTCAACCAAGTGTGTCACCTTGGAGTGAACCTATTGTTTTTTTAATACGAATGAATGATTAATGCGACTCTGTATAGATTATGGGGAACATAAATAAGATCGCCATAAAGAAAAAAATCGTTTTCCTTATTTTGATTAATCATTTGATCAACTATATAATGATAAAATACTTGCAATATTTACCTTAAATATTCATATCTTCAATTGAGGATTAAGATGGAGGATATACCCAAGACCACATTCTATATAATGTGTGGACACTATGAATATATAGTTCTTCCATTTGGTCTTATAAATTCCCCCACTGTATTCATGGATTTAATGAATAGATTCCTTATAGATCTACTTTATCAGTTTTTTGTAGTATTTATAAACTATATATGTATATATTTAAATATAATGTAAGTTCATGAAGATCACTTGAGAATTTTAATGATAGAATTAAGTAAGTAGAATTTGTATAAATTGTTTTACCATGTGTGAATTTTGGGAACCAATGGTTTTGTTTTCCCTTTATATAATTTCAAGAGATGTTATATTTTTGGATATATCAAGGTGTACATTATTATATGATTCCCTAGACCAATAATAGAGAATGATATCCAAAGTCTTATTTCTTTAGAAAGATAATATTGATGGTTTATGTTGAATTTATCATGAATATATAACCCTATCACTAACTTATCTTATAAGGTATATAAGTTCCTATAGATAGATTATTGTGAGGAAAATATATAAGAAATATAGAGATGGTAATTCAAAAACAACGTTTATACATTTTTGTACAATATAGAAGGGTTTTTAATTTATGGTGATGCATTATATATAATGGAATATGATGTTTTGTCATGATTAATGACAGGGTTATAACTTTTTCCTCATGAAAATTTATGGTTCATGATAAAAATCACCAAAATCATTATTTGGAGTCAGTTGTAGTAATTTGTGAAATAAATATATAGAGGCATTGTATTTATAATGATAAGTGGGATGTATATACTATTCAAATGCATTTAATGTATAAATTCACATATAATGAGATTAATATGTTCCAAATACGATGTTTGAAGGTGTTTGATGAGTATTACTTTATAAACATTACCACTCTGGGAATACGAACAAGGTGGCTAACACATTTTTTTAAATGAATTTGTTTATATATTCTATCATAAGTATAAACATATCCAATATTTTGATATTTTAAAAGTATGGATCTATAAATTATGAATAATGTGGGAAAATATTATCTTCCTCAAATGAGTGTTCAACCATCAATCCAAGTGATTATTAAATATCAGCATAATAATTATGTAGAGTTGTAAGAGAAGGTTAGAAATGTTCAGGAGCTTAACATTGATTTTGATATAATTAAAATTTTTAGGAACCAAGGATATATTCTATATATGAATAATTTACAGAGGGATCTATTAGAGGAAGATCATCAATTATCATTATCTATTAATCATGAAAGTAAAAAAGGGGTATAGAGATTTAAAAGAGTATTTTTGGTGAGATGGTATAAAAAGAGATATTATAGACTTTTTATCTCATGATTGGTATCTCAGTAAGTTAAGGACGAGAGACAAACTTCTAAGGGGACGTTACAACCATTACCCATAAAATAATGGAAATGGTAAAACATCACCATTAGTTTTTTTCATCAGACATCCTAATGCATCAAAATGGGACAATGATATATGGGTTATATTCGATCAAGTTATGATTTCAGAACCCTTCATTATTATATATTATTTATATTTTAATAAAAATTATATGATATACATTAATGATGTTATAATGTTGAATGGTGTATCAAACTCTATTGTATCTAATTGTGATAAGATGTGTACCTTGATGTTCTAGTGAAGTATAAAGTGGGATATGGATATATAGTCAAGTTTATGCACTATGTATCCACCTCAGATAGATGTTCATTTTGAGAGAAAACTTCAAACCCTAAAGGTTATGTTTATATATTGTCTATGGATTTAAAAGGTAGTAGGGATCAATACCTTCCTTCAGTCATATTTTCATATAATAATAACTTTCATCAAAACATTAATATGGATATTTATAAAGCCATATATTGTAATCTGTGTCAAACTAAAATGATTTGGGATAAAGTTAGATAAATAAAGTTATTTGGATTTGAACTACATGATGAAGTGGTGTATAATTTTAGATCCATTCAACATGACGGCTAGGTAGTATAGAGTTGATAGAAGTTTAATACCTAAATAATCAGTATAATCTATAATTTGAAGTTTGTGAGAATGTGTTTCTGTTAATTTCTACAAGGAATAATGTAATGATATTTAAAAATAAATTAATGAAAATATGATTGTATATTATCCCTTTTTATATTCATTATTGGGTAGGGATAGTTTCTTATCACTTGACACTTTCACCAAATGTCTCTTAAGTCCACGATATGTTCCATGTATCTTATATGAGGAAGTACATGCATGATCCTTAACATGTATTGAACTCGGAGGCTATATCACTATATCATGACCTTTCCTATGAAGAAAAACATGTTGGTATTTTGAAGTGAATATATAATTTTCTACGAAACAATACCATTCACCTAGAAATTGTTTTGTGGTGACACCACCATTTTGAAGAAGACAAGTGGGAACATGAGGATATGATGAGTTAGAAGTATCATTAGTTGTCCGTATCAATGTGGCCAAATTTTAAAGTCAAAATTCATTTAAATGTGGGTAGAATGTAACACCTTAATATTTTATGAAATATTATTTTGAAATATATTTAATTTCATTGATAGCTTGTGTTGCCACAACAAAATGTTTTAACGAACTACAAAATTCTATTGATATTATTTTTTAAAAATGACCATTATAAGATAATCAATAAAAATTATACTGTGAATGAAAATGTTTTTTTGAAAATTAATTATAAAGGATTAATATAAAAAAAATATTGATAAAATGTACTTACATTTTAGTATATTTTTTATATTCCTCAAAAATACATTTTTCTCAAAAAGTTGTTTCTTATTTATGTTTTTGAACAACAATTTTTTTTATAATTTTTTTCACATATAAAATATAGTTTTAAAAACATTTTTTAAATAAACATTTGAAAATGATCTTTGACTGAATTTTTTATAATTTTCTAAAAAAATTATTTTGCGATGAATAGTGAAAAATAATGGTATTTATTATTTTTTTGTTAAAGAATTTAAGAGTTTCATTTTGTTTAGTATGGTTTTACAAGTAAAAATTAATTCAATTATATTATTATTAACAAAATTATTTCCATTTAAATCAATTTTATGTAAATCATTGTTAAAAAAACATTTTATACTTATGAAAACTTTTTCATTGGAATGCCATTTTTTCATCACGTCTATACATTTAATTTTAAATTAAATTATACCAATCAATTGAATTAAATTGTACATAATAGATTACATATTTATAATTACTATAATTAATTTTATATAATAATTTAAACATAATTTTTGGTCTTAATTAATATTTAAAACAATAAAAAATAATTATCATGTATGAGGTTGAAACGGGTTTACCTGGGAGTTAAACTAAAATTATAGGGGATAAAATGACCTATTTGTTATTCCAAATTCTAATTTAATTGCATAGTGTAATTTTACCTCATATATGGTTCCATAATGATTCATTTTTTAGCCTTATATCATGTATAATACATGAGTATACTTTTTTCTTTTCATAAATTCCAATTATGTCCTCTCCCTCAAATATAAAAGGGAACCCCCTATCATCTACCCTCCAAAATATAAAATAATTTTAGTTCATAAAATACATGATAGAACCCATAAATTACCCACCCACTTCCTTGAGGCCTTAGTTGGAATAGGAAACAATCTTATGAAGTATTTCTCTGAAAACCGATGGAGATTTCAAGAGGAAGAGGTATCATTCTTAACCAAGAGTTTTTGTTGTATTAATTATTAAACCAAATTAAAATATTATTAAAATATTATGATATAATAACATAATATTCTTACATATAATTATTTCATAATATTTTAATTTCATTACCTATATCCATCTCCTCCTCCGTCAAATGGGAAATGAAATCATCACTCTTTTGATAGGAAGACTGCTCCTCGTGAACAGATGTAATTTGTTTTACATCGCCTCCTATCATGAATGGAGATAATGATGGATTTATGTTTTTTATGTGATATTTATGAAATATTTATTCCCCTTGAATTATAATATCAAATAAATCCTCTTACCTTACATTTAGTTGGAAAATGATAACACTGCTCGTGCGTACATGTGAACTACCGCATCAACCTAGGGATGTGATTCATTTTTCATTTTATTTTACAATGTATGGAAATAAAAATACATTTAATGAATATATATGTTATCTATTAAATAATAATTATTCAATAAAGGATTTAAATTAGTATATTTCTTTCATTCAATCTGTCAAGAAAATGGAATCATCTTTCATGTGTACGTACAACCTACCATCTCCTTGAAAGGTGAAATTCATTTCCTATATCTAACATTAATAGATTTTTATAAATAAATATATAATGAAAATAAAAAATTATATCATGATTCAAATTATTGATAAAATGGAAGTATTATAAATTTATAAGGACTAAAATTATCGAACCAAAATATATATGAAAAACAAGCCAATAATTCCTTGAAATGTTGAATTTAAAAAAATAATTTTTTACAAATAGGTGATAAAAGGATATTAGTAAATCATATATCGAATGATATATATAATTATATTTATAAGATAGATATATAATAATAATATATTTATTATATATTTTTTTATTACACATAAAAAAAACTCAGGACTTGAGGTATGAGATTTTCGTCTCAATTTTGTTTTAGTGGGACACATGTCATATTCACCAATTTTTTCTTTTGTATGGTGTATATAATTAATAATAATTTATTTTAGGATTAATTTCATTAAATTACTAATATATAAATATCCACTTATGTTTCTTTGTTTAATGGGTCTTACAATTCCAAATTTGTCAGAGTGGTAAGGGTTTCATGATATAATCTTACTGATTATGAGGATTATTTATGATTAAATTTATAATGATAAAATATTATAATATATCTCCCATGAAACTAATTAATTTTTTTAATCTATATTTATTTTTTAATATTATATTTTTTTACTTTCACTTTCCACTCTTTATATATGCAATATTCCAAAATAGTGTTTCTAAGGAAAAAACCACATTATTTCTCTTCGGTCGAAATTCCTTTCTCTTCCATGTCAATGTTATCTAATTTTCTCTAGAATGTTTTTTAATATTATATAAATATTATTCAATTAAATTTTTAACCATGTTTTAATTTTTAACAAATTGTTTTAATAGAATACTCTTTCAGTTTTTTGAATGAGGTATTTTTATCTTTTTACCAAAAATGTGAAGGGGATATTTTTTTTAATGTGTACGACATGAATATATGTTTCAACAATCTTGATTACACAATGATTTAAAATTTAATTTATTATTATACAAGGATATTTTATAAAAAATATTTATATTTTTAAACAAGTGATTTCAAAATGGGAAGGATATTTTCTTCTGAAAATGGTCCAAGTGGTCATTTAAAATCAGTTTCCATATAATATGACATCTTTTTATGTTACATAAGATTAAATTTGGATATGATGCAATGATAACCTAATTTTTCTTTATTTATATAGTTTATATTTATTATCATTATCTATTTATGAATCCCATTCATTTTATATGAGTTATTATATGATGAAATTTTATGATACATGTACTTTTTTCATTGGTTATACTTTGAGAAAATTCTTATGAAACCAATTTTGTTTCATGGGTTTTGATATAATGAATTTTTTATGATCTTGTGGAACCCATTTGTATGAAATTACTTATGGGACTTATGGAACATGAATTCTATATCTCTTTAATGAATTAGGTAAAGAATGATATATCATGAGATAAATAGTACTGGAATGGGGAGTGAACAAACTTTATTAAGAGAATATATCCACTATTATTGTCTTCGGAGTTATTCATGACTAATATTATGGTTTGGGGAGTGAACTCATTCCACTATGATATCCTTATAAGTAAGACTTGACTGCTAAGTAAATTATTTTCTATGCAAATTTGTATCCCCAAAATCATTGTATTATACAAATGTTATTCTTCCATATATCATGTTATTTTGTTACATTATTACTCATGCCTTATATAATTCCATGATTTATTCCATGACACGTGTTTATGATATATCATATTCAGGGTGTCGATTTTAAATATTAATCCTCTGTTCTCATGCATTTATGCTCATGTTAAGATGATATCTCTCTTGTTTAACCTTACTGGTAATCTGATTCCACCCTTTAATATGTTTCCATTCCATGATTTATGCTCATGTTAAGATGATATCTCCCATTTGAAGAACACATTTTCAACAACATATAAAAAAATGGGGAGAGAAATGAAAATAGATTTAGAGTAAATTTTATAAATGGAATGGTGTAAAAGATTAAAAATAAAATAATTCTTCATGATGAATATTAAACCTCTATTAATTGAAATTTATATAGAAATTATAGTATTTTAATCCATTAATGAATTACTTGAGCAAGATGAATAGTAACAATCTTACACTTAATGAATATGAAGCTAACAAATGATATTTAAAATTATGAATATGTAGACAAGTGTTTCTTAAAATCTATTCTACATATATTAGTCAATTATTATATGAAATATACATAATATTTTCAAATATTAAATAGTTACTAAAAGACATGAGAAAAAGTTCAATGTGATGCCCCAAAAATCTAAAAAATATGGTACAAGGACAACATAAGACTCCTCAATGTGTTCAATAATCTACATATTTGTATTTTCATGCCCTCCTAGTACTAATGGATTTTACAAAAAGGAAAAATGTTTTTATAAAATCATATAGTTTATACTAAGGTATCATAAATAAGGTTGTCTTACTAGGTACCCTATGATTTTTTGGAACTAATATGGAGGAGCTATGGAAGAAATGTCTAGATCTAGTGGATTGGTAGCCATATCGGCTATTATTCCAAATATATATGTAGTTCCATAAACTGTAGTTGAAATCTCAATATTATGTGTTACTGGAGGGGTAGAGGGATTGAAAATTGCAAGAGTGTATGCACTCTATGTGGATAATGGTATCTTCTTGATGGATATAGAGGCCATATATATATAGGGGAATTCAGGGGTGGATCATACATCTTATCCTTTCCCTTCCTCAAGGAATCTAAATCTAACTGACGGATTGTAGGCATATACTCCTGATGGTCCATAGTCTATTATGGTTGTTTTTTTACATGTTATTTAATTATCTGACTCATATGGAACTAGTTGTAGAAACAGATGAATAGAGGAAATTAAGGGAAGGGAAATATCAAAATCATATGGAAGCATGAATTAAAATGAGGGTCCATGATTTGGCTAAGAATAGGAATTAAATGGGAATGATGTTAGTAGTAGAACTAGTGGAGTTAAATAGTAGAGCCACATCCCCTCATAAATAAGATGCTTAATAATGAAAATATGATGAAATTATATACAAAAATTCTGATTTAAGTACATTATAGAATGGATCGTGTCATAATTAAGCTAGTGTGATAACAATATTCTCTAAATGTGCTCTATTTTAGGAGGTCATTTGTGAGAACGTTCCTTCACTTTCGTTTGTAGCTAAATCTATGGAATACAGATCAACCAAAGAATAATTATCTCTATCATTCCCCAAAAATTCTATTACAACAAGTAAATTGAAAACATTTAACTCTATATTTTCTTTATAGGTAAGTGGATGGAATAAAATTTCAATATTATAATATTTTATTAAAATAGTGATAAAATTTTAACCGAGGAGAATAATGTTTTTTTCTTCATCATATATTTAATTTATTTTTAAATATTATAGGATATGTTCATATTTTTTATTCAAAAAATACAATATAAAATATCTATTTCTAACTAGATCACTAATCCTTTTGAATCATACTTCTTCATCGTGGAATAGTTGATAGATTAATGTATAGTTTTTAGAAATGATATCCTAAGCTATGCGATCTTATCCTTTACATCGCCAAATCATATTATGGGTTAAGTAGCCAATAAAATCTTCATATCTTATATATGATCCCAAATATTCTTCCTCTCTAACTCTCTATATTATTTTTCATGAACAATCATGATATTATAAATTATAATTCATACATTAAACCCGTTCATTATCAACTTCAATTCCAGCATTCTTAATTGAAATGAAATATAAGAAACTAAAATCACTACTATTTCTAGAAACTCGGGTATTTTTATGATAAATAATTCTCCAATACATGAATTATTTACTCCAAATTAATTTTTTTGAGGGCCTCCAGGGTATTAGCATCTATTATTATTTTTTAAAATAATTCTTATTCAAGTGTCTTGTTCATTTTTAGAGTGTTCACTATAATTTCTCTAGCCCATAATAGAGTGTATCATTGGTGAAACGAAGGAAATTATCACATCCGTCTTGGTATACATGATAGGAGGAGTAATTTATTAGTACTAGTGATGAATAATGAGAACTGGATGGTATTAGAGATAATGATAGTGAGGGATTAGGAAGGGTCTCAGGAGTATATGTCACGACCCATCCTCGGGGCCCGTGTCGTGACTACCCCAAGCCTGCCTTCCATAGGCTAGGGGCTGGCGACTAGCACCAAAGGCATAAATCCCAAAAAAAGGGAATCCATTGCCTTTATATAAGAAAAAAACGCCACAGAGTATGGAAGATGAAGTAACCACTAAGTAAACTTAGTAAAAAAGTAAGTGCTGGAAAGTAAATGGGCCAGTATACAAACCCAACTGAAAGTACAATACAACTGAGAAAAGAAAGTATAATAGCTGAAAAGTAAGCGGCAACCACCAAGTCGTCCTCCGGAACTCCAACCTGAAGGGTGGGTACAAATAGTCTCGTCAGATCCTCAGGTCCAGCCATCCGCTCTGAGTACGTCCCGCCAAGTGGTCCACCTCCAAGTATCGTCCCACTCCACAAGCCTCAGCAACGATCAGCGCTGTCTTTCGTCTACAACCAACACAACGTAGTGCGGGCATAGCCCGTGCAAGGGTGAGTATACGATACTCAGTAGGGATCCCGAGACCCCTGAAGTCCTCTCAGAATCGAAAAAGGATATACCACAATGGAAATATACAAACACAAGTATCACCAACTCTACTTTTGTATATGCCCATATATATACCTAAGTCATCAATTCCAGTTCTGCTCCAAATCACGAGCCCAAGTACAACCCATTCCACATAGGAAAGCATAACCCAACCCACACAGGAAAGCACAACCCAATCCACATAGGAATGCCTGACGATCACATTGTAGATAATGATTATAATTCAAGACTCAGCTCACACAGGTATACTACTCATGAATATAGGTGTAGATGATTAGATGTAGCCTCTGAATCATATCCCATGCTAAACCCACGTTGGATCCAAGTACATAAGTCATCACTGTCGAACCCACGTAGGATCCAAGTTCAGTAACTATCGTTGTCGAACCCACGTAAGATCCATGTACAGTCGTCATCGCTGCCGAACCCATGGAGGATCCATGTACAATCGTCCTTGCTGTAGAACCCAGGTAGGATCCATGTATAGTCATCATCGTCATCGCAGTCGCAGCCAGCTCTAGGGTTCCCGCACACAGCATGCTCGATTCTGGATGGGTCTGCTCCATGAGCCAAGAGGATTGATATATAAACTATCACAAAGTCTAGAGTTGATGTATCACAAAGTTCCGTCTCTTCAACAGGAACTCTACGTGACAGAAGGCGCGTCAATCAGACGCCCGATCTGAGAGATATTGGTTTTTCCGTCCCAGGGGTCCGGTTGGTTTTTAAGCTAAAACCAACCCGACCATACTCCAGATAAATCCAAACCTCAAGTGTAGTAAGCCAAAAGAACCATCTCACTAAGAGGAATCCAACATAATTGACTGCATGTCAATCGGACGTCCGGTCCTTAAGCAATGAGCGTTTCCGCTCCGAGGGCCTGATTGGTTTCAAGTTCGAACCAACCCGACCATACCCAAACTTCTCTGAAATATTGATTATAATATATCGAAACGACCGTGTCGATCCTAGGATCCCTACACATTTGACAGTGCGTTGATCAGAGGTCCATAGCCCATAATATGGGGGTTTGAACGAACCTGGTTTGAAGATAGGGGTTTGGGCTCGGTCCGACCTGGCCCGATTGGGTATGGCCCAGCCCGGCTAGTGCGGCCCGGCCCAGCTGGCGTGGCCCGGCTCGGAAGCCGGATGTGGCCCGGATTGCGGCTGAGTGGGGTGCAAGGGGGCGCGACCTCCTTTGTTTCGGAAATGGCACCCCCTGGTGGTGTCTACCCTAGGCAGGTCTGGGGGGTTATGCCCCCCGGTTTCTTCGGTAACGGCTGACCATAATGGCTAGTCGGTTGAGCCGCTGCAGGGCCCGCAGGGGTCCCGCCTACTGGGACGCCGGTGGCCGGCCAAGCCCGGCTGCCCATGCTGAAGACCGTCGCGCCCCTCCACCCCGGCCCTCTCCTAGTCGCGACCTTCTTCGGCCTCACCGGTGTGGCGCGACGGCGCCGCGCACCACCGTCACGGCCCGCTCTGGCCGTGGTTCTCTTCATTCCCGCGCGGTGCAACGGCACCATGCCGCCTTCACTGCAAAGATCAACGAGGATCAACAAGAAAAGGGGAGGAGGATCGGCCGTGTTTGTGCAGTCTGATCTCCTCCCGTTATGACGATAACAAGCTACAAAATTAATCAACAAAGAATGTTATATTATACTTTAATGAAGATAACCCCTACCTCAATAAACGATGTCGTTTGCCGGTGACATGGAAGATGGTGTTGCGGGGTGAGGTTTTGAGGATGTCGTTGGCATGCGTCCAAGGAGGGGACGATGTCTCACACTAGGTGTAGAGAGAAGAAGGAATGGCACGTTGTCTCTCCTTGTGGTGATGGCGTTCTTCGTCGAAGGGTGTCATTCTTCGTAGAAGGATAAAGTTCTTCCAACAAAGCTAAAGCTCTCTCCCCAATTCCCAACACAATAACATAACCCCGAAATAAAATAAGATTTCCCTTATTTTATTTTACCTTGTCGTGCATTTCAAAAAACTCAAAATTCAAAACATAATCCAATTAATTGAAGAGGATAAATTAATTAAATTAATGCGAGTTAGCATTAATAAAGAGGGAGAGAGGGGAGTTACTCAAAATAAAGGGGGAGTTAGGGAGTTAAGGAATGTGAAGATTTAGGGCTTGTGTGGGCCCTACCTAACCTTTATCCTCTTAAGGGTAGTTAGTAACAAGTGGGTCCCACCCCAATTCCCACACCTAGGATATAACCACTTAGAAAAAGAAATAAAATTGTAACATAATTTTTTTTTACTTTTCATTTAATCCACATTTTTTTAAACAACTCCACCTGGGAAGACGCATCTTCGGTAAAGGTCCTCTTAAGCAATTACCAGCACTGTGGTTCCATTGGTGCCCTCAGATTTTAATGATGAGCACCGGTTCAAGAGATAGAGAAACCCGCTCCTTTGTTCACTGAACGTACCCATGCTAAACATCACAAATTGATTTCGGGCACACCGGGCCTCGGAATCATGTGCCGTCAGATACTGCACACTCGTAAAATCCCAAATATTTTAAGAAAAGAAATTTTCTTGAAATTTACGGGTCTTTAAATTATTCCCACCTTAGGGATTTACATCCTCGTAAAGATACATCATAAACTAGGGGAACAAATGAGGACACTGCGCACGCATCTGAGCCTCCCGCTCCCATGTGCTCTCCTAGAGGTTCCCATGCTGCCACAAGATGCACACTAGAAGAATTGAACATCCACATAGGACCCGCTCCTATCGATCATCGATCTCCACCAGGACCTCCGCAAAAGTCGGCCCTTCATCGATGTCCACCTCCCCATGGCGATGATATGCATTGGGTCGTGCACATATCTTCTCAGCTGAGATACATGTAAAACATCGTGCACTCAGTGCAACTGAGGTGGAAGAGCTAGGCGATAAGCCACCTCGCCTATCCTGCTGAGAACCTAGAATGGTCTGATGAAGTACGAAGATAACTTGTCGCCCCGGCCAAATCTCCGTAATCCACGTCGAGGTGATACCCGTAAGAAAAAGTGGTCTCCATTCCTAAACACCAGTGGTCTCCGCCTCCTATCAGCATAGGACTTCTATCAGCTCTGAGTAGTCCTCTTCCGCTCCTAGATGATCTGCACCTTCTCTGTCATATCTTGGACCGTCTCTAGTCCTACAAGTGCTGACTCCCCAGGGATTTTCCAGCACAGAGGTAATCTGCAAGGTCGGCCATACAATTCCTCATATAGTGCCATCCCGATTGTGGAGTGGTAACTGTGGTTGTATGTAAATTCCACCAAAGGTAGGTGATCCTCCCAGCTATGACCAAAGTCGAGGACTCATACAAGGAGGATGTCCTCGAGAGTCTGAATGGTAATCTCCATCTGACCATCCATCTGAGGATGAAAGGTGGTGTTCAAGCATAGCTGCGTCCCAAACACCTCCTGCAACCCCTTCCAAAGTCGACAAGTAAAGCGAGTGTCTTGATCAGAGACGATAGACAATGACACACCTAGAAAACATACGATATCCTAAACGTAGAGGCATCCTAAGCTCTCTACTGAGCCCTGCTCTCTGATAGGTAAGAAGTGGGGTGACTTAGTGAGTCAGTCTACGATCACCCAGATGGAGTCGTGTCCTCTGGATGTACGTGGAAGTCCCTTCAAAAAATCCTTATATATCCCATCCCACTTACACTCCGAAACCTCAAAGTGTTGTACCAATATTGCTAGTACCTTGTGCTCCTCCTTCACCTGCTAGCAGGTGAGACATCGTGAAATGCACTATGCCACATCCTTCTTCATACCCGGCCACCAGTGCTATCGTCTGAGATCCTGGTACATCTTTGCTACTCCTGGATGCACCACCAATGGGGAAGTGTGAATCTCCCTCAGCACCTCCTCCTGTAATGAAACTGGTACAATAGTACGTCCTCTGAAAATAATTATGTACTCTCCTCCTATAGAAAATCCATCAGGTGCATGTCCTGGGGATATCTGTGCATGTCACGTCTCAAATTCAACGTCCCCATGTTATGTCTCTCTGACCTGTTGAAGTAGTGGAGGAGTGACTGTGAGTGACTGTAGAAAGGCTACCCCATCTCTTTCTACTATGGATATATGCAATGCAGCTAGCGGCTCCGTCACCTCTCCAAGTAGCTGAATGCCCGACCGATTGCTGAGAGCATCAGCTACTATATTCCCATTCCCAGGAGTATAGAATATCTCAATGTCATAAAACTGGATGAACTCGATCCATCAACGTTGTCTCATGTTCAGGTCCTTTTGTGAGAAGATGTACCTGAGACTCTGGTGGTCAGAGTAGACGGTAAAACACTCACCCATCAGATAGTGCCACCACATCTTCAAGGTGAAGACCACTACTGCTAACTCCAGGTCATGGGTAGCATAGTTCTGCTCATGCTGCCTCAATTGTCGTGAACCATAAGTGATCACTACCCGCTCTTGAATCAGGACACACCCGAGTCTGGTCCCTGATGAATCGTAGTAAAATACGTACCCTACAGCCTCCTCTGATAGCCTCAAGATGGGTGCACTGGTCAATCTCTGCCTCAGCTCCTTGAAGCTCTGATGACATCTATCTGACCACACGAAGGGTTTTCCCTTCTTCGTCAAAGGTGAAAGAGGTGCTGCAACTCTGGAGAAGTCTGGCACAAATCTCCGATAGTACCTAGCCAAACATAGGAAACTCCTCATCTCTGTCACGCTCTTGGGTGGCTCCCAATCTAGTACTGCCACGATATTCGCAGGATCAACCGCAACTCCTACCTAACAGATGACGTGCCCTAAGAAGTGGACCTACCGAATCTAGAACTGACACTTTGAGAGATTACCATAAAGATGGTTCTCTTAGAGTGTATCCAGTACAACCCAAAAGTGGTAGGCATGCTCCTCCATAGTAGTCGAGTAAATCAGTATGTCATCGATAAAGGCTACGACAAATAGATCATGGTATGGATAGAATATCCTATTCATGAGACTCATGAACACTACTGGAGAATTGGTTACGCCGAAAGGCATAACCAAGAACACATAGTGGCCATACCGACACCTGAAGGTCGTCTTCTGCACATTCTCATCTCGAACTCTGGGCTGATGATAGCCTGACCTGAGGTCTATCTTCGAGAACTATCATGCTCCTTTGAGATGATCAAATAGGCCGTCAATCCTCAGGAGTGGATAATTGTTCTTCATAGTCACCTGATTCAGGCGACGGTAGTCGACACATTGTCGTAATCTCCCATCCTCCTTCTTGGCGAATAAAATCGGAGAAGCCAAGGGTGAGACACTGGGTCGGATGAATCCCTTGCCCTGCAAGTCCTCCAACTGTACCCATAGCTCTGGACGCTCAGTGGGAGCCATCCTATATGCTAGAGAAGATATCGGTGTTGTCCCAGGGTATAGGTCAATATAGAAGTCTACCTCTCTGTGAGGAGGTAGTCCTGGAACATCGTCTGGAAAAACGTCTGCATACTGATCCACCACAACAGGAAAAATCAGACTCCTCACATCAACTGCTCCTACGATGAGACTAGCCAACTGATGGGTGATCAGTTGTCCTCTCCTCTGCATGAGTCCATCCTGTGATGGAAAGGCTCCCTTATCACCTGTGAAGGTAAACCTGCTCCCATCGGTGCAGAAACATCGCACCCTGTGCCTAATACAGTCGATCTGAGCATGGACCGTAGATAAACAATCCATGCCCAAGATGATGTCGTAAGGCCTCAACGCCGCTACAAGAAGATCCCAGCTGAATCTCTTGCCTCCTAGAGTAAGATCACACTGTCGGAACCTGTGCGTAATTGTTGAGTCTACTCCTGTAAGACTCTTTATCCGTAAGGATCAATCCAATGGCTCCGTCGGAATCTCTAGGCTCCGAACAAGGGCAACGACAATAAAAGAATGACTCACTCTTGTGTCTATAAGAAATTTATCAAGGGTGGAGTAGACATAGATAGTACCTCAAATCATCTCAGGTGCGCCATGGTTATAGGCCTCCACTACATGAAGTTGAGCCTACCTCTGTCCGCTAGCTCCCTGTGGTCGGGGTGGACCTCCTGGTGGTGGTGGAGGTAGAGCCCCGAAGTGTCATCCACCGCCTGCTGCTCGGCCAGCTCCTCTACCTCATCTGCCTGCTCCCTGCGGACCACCACGGTCGAACCTCTGCCTCTTCCTAGGTGGTCCCTTAACTGTCTGATACTCCTCTGCATGGTGGGTTGAGTAGTCACGAGCCATGTAGCCCTGCCCGCCGCATGCATAGCACTGCCTGCCTCTCGTATGACTGGCTCTGTTGTGTGTGTCCCACACCACCGAACCAGTATCCTGAGATTTCCCACCTGATGGTCTAGTCTGCTTGGACCTCTGTGAAATCTGTCTACTGCCGGCTGTAGAAGACTCCGTTGGGTGTCGTCGTACGTTAGGCCTCGATGCTGGTGTAGACTCAGTAAGAAAGCTCTTCACAAGAAGGTCTTGCTCCAGTACTCCTGCCTACATTGGAATACTGAGGGAGATCATCGATGCACTAATCTCATGCCTCAGTCCCTGCTCGAAGGTCTGGGCCCGGAAGGATGGGACCCGAACCATGTCTGTGGAGTAGCGCAAGAAATCAGTAAATCTCGACGAGTAATGGGATACTGGCATGTTGCCCTGTCGCAGCTGTAGTAACTCCTTGATAATCACCGCACGGAGGGTGGATGGAACAAACTCTGAGCAGAAGAGACTCTTGATGTCCGTCCAAAGAAGATTTTCATTATCGTGCACCGGGAGCATCAGCCTCCACCATCAACCTGCTCCCGCGTGCAGGAGACTCGCTGCAAGGATCGCCATAAGATCTGCTGGTGTCCCTACCAATCTGAAACTCGAACAAGAGCCTCCAGCCAATCCTCAGCTGCCTGATGGTCCGTCTCTCCATGGAACCTAGGCGGCCTCGGATGTTGAAACTCGTGCAGTGCACTCAGGAGACGTGCACTCTCCGCTGCTGGGGCTGGTGGTATCTGTGGCCCAATGCGTAGAGGTACCACTGGTGCCTCCGCTGTAATGAGGCCCTGCACCGAGGCCACGTCACTCGGTGGGATTCCATCTCACAAAAAGCTCAAAACCCTAGCTGGCTGCCATCATTAGGCCATCCTGAAGAGAAACAGGTGTGCCACGGTTAATACAGTATACCTGGTGAGCAGTCACAAAGTAATCACAATGAAAAATTTTGAAACACACTTGCAATCAATGTTTTCATGCACTGAGTCAGAAATCATAAGTCAGGGTCCTAGTTTATGGACATGTCAGCCGCCGCACCAATACTGGACTTCCGGGACTGATAACCACACTCAATACCCTTAACACTATTGCTTCACATAGAATAAATTATCAGAGTCCTGAGTTCTACGACATAACTGACTCCTCTGATACCAATTTGTCACAACCCATCCTCGGGGCCCGTGCTGTGACTACCCCAAGCCTGCCTTCCATAGGCCAGGGGCTGGTGACTAGCACCAAGGGCATAAATCCCAAAAATGCAGGGAAGGAATTACCTTTATATATGAAAACAAACACCACAGAGTATAGAAGATGAAGTAAACACTAAGTAAACTGAGTATAAAAGTAAGTGCTGGAAAGTAAATGGGCCAGTATACAAATCCAACTAAAATTATAGTAAAACTGAGAAAAGAACGTACAATAACTGAAAAGTAAGAAGCAACCATCAAGTTGTCCTCTGGAACTCCCACATGAATGGTGGGTACAGATAGTCTTCTCAGCTCCTCGGGTCCAACCGTCTGCTTTGAGTACGTCTCGTCAAATGGTCCACCTCCAGGTACTGTCCCTCTCCACAAGACTCAACTACGATCAGCGTTGTCTTTCGTCTGCAACCAACACAACGTAGTGCGAGTATAGCCTATGTAGGGGAGAGTATACGATACTTAGTAGGGACCCTAAGACCCCTGAAGGCCTCCCAGAATCCAAAAAAGAAATACCACAAAGTAAAGATACAAACACAAGTATCAACCAACTCTACTTAGGTATATGACCATACATATACCTAAGTCATCAATTCCAGTTCTGCTCCAACTCACGAGCCCATGTACAACCTAGTCAACACAGGAAAGCATAACCCAATCCACACAGGAAATCACAACCCAATCCACATTGGAAAGCATTACAATCGCATCCTAGATAATGAATGGATGTCAAGACTCATCTCACACAGGTATACTACTCACGAAGAGAGGTGGAGATGATTAGATGTAGCCTCTGAATCATCTCCCCTGCCGAACCCACGTAGGATCCAAGTACAGAAGTCATCGCTTGCGAACCCACGTAGGATTCAAGTACAGTAACCATCACTACCGAACCCACATAGGATCTAAGTATAGTCATCATCACTGCTGAACCCACAAGGGATCCAAGTACAGTCGTCCTCGCTGCCGAAACCACGTAGGATCCAAGTATAGTCGTCATCGTCGTCGCAGTCGCAGCCTGCTCTAGGGTTCCCGCACACATCATGCTCAATTCCGGGAGGGTCCGCTCCACGAGCCAAGAGGGTCGATACATAAACTATCAAAAAGTCCAGAGTTGATGTATCACAAAGTTCTCTCTCATCAATAGGAACTCTATGCGATAGACGGCGCGTCAATCGGACGCCCGGTCTGAGAGATATTGGCTTCTCCGTCCCAAGGGCGCAGTTATTTTTTAACCTAAAACCAACCCGACCATACTCCAGCAATGTCCAAACCGCATGTGGTGTAAGCCAAAAGAACTTTATCACTAAGAGGAATCAAACAAAATTGACAGCACATCAATCGGACAACCAGTCCTTAAGCTATGAGTGTTTCCGCTCTGGGGGCCCAGTTGGTGTCGAGGTCGAACCAACCCGCCCATACCCAAACTTTGCCGAAAGCTTGAGTGTAATATATCTAAACGACCATCTCGATCCAAGGATCCCAACGCAACTAATGGTGCATCTATCAGACGTCTGTAGGCCAAGATATGGACATTTGAATGAACCTGGTCCGAAGATAGGGTTTTGGGCCTGGTCCGACCCGGCCCAATACCCCCTGGGTCGGCCCGAACAGGATCGACCCGACCCGAGTCTAGGTCCGGCCCGGCTCGGAAGCCGACCGCGGCTCGGATCACGGCCGAGAGGGGTGCGAATGGTGCGCAACCCCCTTTGTTTTGGAAACAGCGCCCCCCTGGTGGGGTCTGCCATAGGAAGGTCCAGGGGATTATGCCCCCCAGTTTCTTCGGTAATGGCCGGCCATAATGGTCGGACGGTTGAGGCTTCAGGGGACCCACGGGGGTCCTACCTCCTAGAACGCAGGTGGTCGGCTGAGCCCGACCGCCCCTGATGAAGACTGTCATGGCCTAAGGCCGTGACTCTTGTCCGACCGGTGAGGCGCGACGGCGTCACGACCCGCTCCTGGCCGCGGCCTTCTGCGGCCTCACCGGCGCGGCACGACGGAGCCACGCACCACCGCCGCATCCCTCTCGGACCATAGTTCTCTTATTTTCCGCGTGGTGAAATGAAACTGTTCCACCTTCACCGCAAAGATCAACGAGGATCAACAAGAAAAGGAGAGGAGGATCGGTCGTGTTTGTGCGGTCTGATCTCCTCCGGTTCTGACGATAACAAGCGGCCAAATTAATTAATGAAGAACATTAAATTAAACTTCAATGAAGATAACCCCTACCTCGATAAACGATGTCGTTTGACGGTGACGTGGAAGATGGTGTCGCGGGGTGAGGTTTTGAGGGCGGTGTTGGCATGCGTCCATGTAGGGGACAGAGTCTCACACTAGCTGCGGAGATAAAAAGGAATGGCACGTCGTCCCTCCTTGTGGTGACAGTGTTCTTCATTGAAGGGTGTCTTTCTTTGAAGAAGGATGATGTTCTTCCATCAAAGCTGAAGATCTCTCCCCAATTACCAACACAACAAGCTAACCCCAAAATAAAATAAGCTTTCCCTTATTTTATTTTACCTTGCCGTGCATTTCAAAAACTCAAAATTCAAAACTGAATCCAATTAATTGAATAGGTTCAATTAATTAAATTAAAGTGAGTTGGCATTAATAAAGAAGGAGAGAGGGGAGTTACTCAAAATAAAGGGGGAGTTAGGGAGTTAAGTAATGTGAAGAGTTGGGGTTCGTGTGGGCCCCACCTCACCTTCATCCTCTCAAGGGTAGTTTGTAACTAGTGGGTCCCACCCCAACTCCCACACCTAGGATATAACCACATAGAAAAAAAAATAAAATTGTAACACAATTTTATTTTACTTTTCATTTAATCCACGTTTTTTTAATCAACTCCACCTGAGCAGACGCATCTTCGGTAAAGGTCCTCTTAAGAAATTATCGGCGCTGCGGTTCCATCGATGCCCTCAGATTTCAATTCCGAGCACCGGTTCAAAAGATAGAAAAACCCTCTCATTCATTATTTGAATATACCTAAGCTAAACTTCGGAAATTGATTCCAGGCACACCGGGATTCAGAATCAGGTGCCGTAAAAAATTGTGCACTCGTAAAATCCCAAAGAATTTAAGAAAACAAAATTCTTTAAATTTATGGGTCTTTATAGTATAATCTTGTGAGGTTGATTATTTTTCTTCCATTATGAAGTAGGATATTTGTTTAGTGGGTCTATAAGTTATTTCACGTATTTGAATTTGGATGTGTGTTTGTTTTACTTTTGTGGAGGGGGATGTGGGTTATTTTAGGTTATTTATTTTATGACATTACATGGGGATTTTTGGTGGTAAGTGATGAAAGAGAGGTTGAGTGAGTGGATGGGGAGTTATAATTCTTCCCATGAAATAATTTGAAATACTAGAAATGGTGTGGAAATATTTGAAATGAGATTTAAGTTGGTATAATGGGGAGATTTTATAGAATTGGGTGATAATTTAGGGTATAATAGGGATTAGGGAGACTATTTAGAAAATATCAAGGGGAAAAGGTATGAAAATACTTAGGGATGTTAAAGAAATTGACAACTGATAGTTAAGGATATTTTATTATGAAAACAATTAACTAATTGAGGATATTTAGAGTCTAGAGTGGTTAATCTATTAGATATTTGGGTTAAAATAGGGAATGTGGTATGTTTATATTTCATTTATTGTCAAATATTAATATTTTTTCAAATCATTATGGAATATACTTATGGATTTTAGTGTGGTTCATATAAAATTTATTGATTATATATTTACAGAAGTTCATAAGTAAAAAATTAAATGTTGTGTGATAATATTTTGTGGAATAATCTATATTAAATGAACCTTTATTGCTGATCCTCTCAATTTGGGAAAAAGGATATAGTGTGGTGGTTCCATAAATTTATAAATACTAAATTTTTGGTTTTCTACTCCATACTGAGTTAAAGGGAATGTATCCATGCCCTGTTCTGGGAATCATTGATATTCTTACCTATGAATTATCACCACAACATGATGGATCTAATTCATCGTAGAGGGATTGAATTTTATTATGAGACTGATATATAATTTATTGATTGATGAAGTGATGATATTGTTGGCTTTAAGTTATAACCAAATTTTTTTTTGAAGTATACAATTTTATCATATTTCATATTGATGTGGTGTGGTCTATATGATTTAGTATGTGGGTTGAAAAATATTTAGAATGGAAGAATCTTCCACATTCTCATAATATGGTATTAGTGTTGAATATCATTTGGACTACAACAAACCCTATCAATCAAAAGTTTACTTATTTCATTTTTTAGGGAAAAAACATTTTGTGTCATGATGGTAGCCTATATATTATTATATTCATCCATGATTCCTCTTCATAGAGAGTAGAATGTGGATTTTGTTTTATCAGTCCCAAATTTTTTACAATACTATAATTTTTATTTTCTACATCAAAGTACCCTTTGTGTCATCAAATATTTATTTTGACATAGCTTACCTTTCCTTCACTAATTATCCTCTAACCTATATCCAACCTCTTCCACTTCCTCAACACAATTGTTTCATTATTATGTTATCCTTTTTGGTAGATTTGAGATTCCCAATGGGGACTTGAGATATTATTCGTAGGTTCTTATTCGAATGAATTTACTATCTTTAATATAGTTAGTCTATAACTCAATAAAAAAATGGAAAAATTAAAAAAAATACATGGGTATCCACTATCCAACATCTAATTTCAATTCTAATGACTAAAATTACTATGATGCTCATTCAAAATTATGTGAAAGGAAACTCACCACATGATAATTTCTTTTATATTATTTCTATTCATTATGAATAGTTGGGATCCGTATTTTTGAATCATCATATCTTCACAAGGGAACACTTGTATGACTAAAACTGACCAAACCATCATGTCTGTAGCACAACTAAAAATATTACAATCATGAATTAAATAAAATAACCTTGTATTAAATGTGTTTCTCTTTCTGTATAATGTGTCTGTCATGACATTTTCATGTATTATCTTTGAAAGTATTTTAATTCTAATAAGTAGACATCCATATCCTTTAAAACTCATCCAACTAGAGAAATAAATTTAAAATAACTTCATCTTACCTCCAATGAATATACATTACCACCCAATATGATTTTTTCTTGAGCTCCATTGAAATGTGTAATGGTTTCTCACACATTAAAAAGACTAGATAAATCCCTAGAAAATTTCTTTTAAGCTATTGGGTATTCCCATTAAGCATCATCATATTTCCTATATGAATCATTATTGATTGACCTCACAGTCTATTATAATATCCAATCCAGCTTACTACATGAAGGATGTATTTATCTACTTGTTTTTGGATGATACAACATACATAGGTTCTAATATGTTTCCATTCCATGATTTATGCTCATGTTAAGATGATATCTCCCATTTGAAGCACACATTTTCAACAACATATAAAAAATGGGGAGAGAAATGAAAATAGATTTAGAGTAAATTTTATAAATGGAATGGTGTAAAAGATTAAAAATAAAATAATTCTTCATGATGAATATTAAACCTCTATTAATTGAAATTTATATAGAAATTATAGTATTTTAATCCATTAATGAATTACTTGAGCAAGATGAATAGTAAAAATCTTACACTTAATGAATACGAAGCTAACAAATGATATTTAAAATTATGAATATGTAGACAAGTGTTTCTTAAAATCTATTCTACATATATTAGTCAATTATTATATGAAATATACATAAGATTTTCAAATATTAAATAGTTACTAAAAGACATGAGAAAAAGTTCAATGTGATGCCCCAAAAATCTAAAAAATATGGTACAGGGACAACATAAGACTCCTCAATGTGTTCAATAATCTACATATTTGTATTTTCATGCCCTCCTAGTACTAATGGATTTTACAAAAAGGAAAAATGTTTTTATAAAATCATATAGTTTATACTAAGGTATCATAAATAAGGTTGTCTTACTAGGTACCCTATGATTTTTTGGAACTAATATGGAGGAGCTATGGAAGAAATGTCTAGATCTAGTGGATTGGTAGCCATATCGGCTATTATTCCAAATATATATGTAGTTCCATAAACTGTAGTTGAAATCTCAATATTATGTGTTACTGGAGGGGTAGAGGGATTGAAAATTGCAAGAGTGTATGCACTCTATGTGGATAATGGTATCTTCTTGATGGATATAGAGGCCATATATATATAGGGGAATTCAGGGGTGGATCATACATCTTATCCTTTCCCTTCCTCAAAGAATCTAAATCTAACTGACGGATTGTAGGAATATACTCCTGATGGTCCATAGTCTATTATGGTTGTTTTTTTACATGTTATTTAATTATCTGACTCATATGGAACTAGTTGTAGAAACAGATGAATAGAGGAAATTAAGGGAAGGGAAATATCAAAATCATATGGAAGCATGAATTAAAATGAGGGTCCATGATGTGGCTAAGAATAGGAATTAAATGGGAATGATGTTAGTAGTAGCACTAGTGGAGTTAAATAGTAGAGCCACATCCCCTCATAAATAAGATGCTTAATAATGAAAATATGATGAAATTATATACAAAAATTATGATTTAAGTACATTATAGAATGGATCGTGTCATAATTAAGCTAGTGTGATAACAAGATTCTCTAAATGTGCTCTATTTTAGGAGGTCATTTGTGAGAACATTCCTTCACTTTCGTTTGTATCTAAATCTATGGAATACAGATCAACCAAAGAATAATTATCTCTATCATTCCCCAAAAATTCTATTACAACAAGTAAATTGAAAACATTTAACTCTATATTTTCTTTATAGGTAAGTGGATGGAATAAAATTTCAATATTATAATATTTTATTAAAATAGTGATAAAATTTTAACCGAGGAGAATAATGTTTTTTTCTTCATCATATATTTAATTTATTTTTAAATATTATAGGATATGTTCATATTTTTTATTCAAAAAATACAATATAAAATATCTATTTCTAACTAGATCACTAATCCTTTTGAATGATACTTCTTCATCGTGGAATAGTTGATAGATTAATGTATAGTTTTTAGAAATGATATCCTAAGCTATGCGATCTTATCCTTTACATCGCCAAATCATATTATGGGTTAAGTAGCCAATAAAATCTTCATATCTTATATATGATCCCAAATATTCTTCCTCTCTAACTCTCTATATTATTTTTCATGAACAATCATGATATTATAAATTATAATTCATACATTAAACCCGTTCATTATCAACCTCAATTCCAGCATTCTTAATTGAAATGAAATATAAGAAACTAAAATCACTACTATTTCTAGAAACTCGGGTATTTTTATGATAAATAATTCTCCAATACATGAATTATTTACTCCAAATTAATTTTTTTGAGGGCCTCCAGGGTATTAGCATCTATTATTATTTTTTAAAATAATTCTTATTCAAGTGTCTTGTTCATTTTTAGAGTGTTCACTATAATTTCTCTAGCCCATAATAGAGTGTATCATTGGTGAAACGAAGGAAATTATCACATCCGTCTTGGTATACATGATAGGAGGAGTAATTTCTTGGTACTAGTGATGAATAATGAGAACTGGATGGTATTAGAGATAATGATAGTGAGGGATTAGGAAGGGTCTCAGGAGTATATGTCACGACCCATCCTCGGGGCCCGTGTCGTGACTACCCCAAGCCTGCCTTCCATAGGCTAGGGGCTGGCGACTAGCACCAAAGGCATAAATCCCAAAAAAAGGGAATCCATTGCCTTTATATAAGAAAAAAACGCCACAGAGTATGGAAGATGAAGTAACCACTAAGTAAACTTAGTAAAAAAGTAAGTGCTGGAAAGTAAATGGTCCAGTATACAAACCCAACTGAAAGTACAATACAACTAAGAAAAGAAAGTATAATAGCTGAAAAGTAAGCGGCAACCACCAAGTCGTCCTCCGGAACTCCAACCTGAAGGGTGGGTACAAATAGTCTCGTCGGATCCTCAGGTCCAGCCATCCGCTCTGAGTACGTCCCGCCAAGTGGTCCACCTCCAAGTACCGTCCCACTCCACAAGCCTCAACAACGATCAGCGCTGTCTGTCGTCTACAACCAACACAATGTAGTGCGGGCATAGCCCGTGCAAGGGTGAGTATACGATACTCAGTAGGGATCCCGAGACCCCTGAAGTCCTCTCAGAATCGAAAAAGGATATACCACAATGGAAATATACAAACACAAGTATCACCAACTCTACTTTTTTATATGCCCATATATATACCTAAGTCATCAATTCCAGTTCTGCTCCAAATCACGAGCCCAAGTACAACCCAGTCCACATAGGAAAGCATAACCCAACCCACACAGGAAAGCACAACCCAATCCACATAGGAATGCCTGATGATCACATTGTAGATAATGATTATAATTCAAGACTCAACTCACACAGGTATACTACTCATGAATAAGGGTGTAGATGATTAGATGTAGCCTCTGAATCATATCCCCTGCTAAACCCACGTTGGATCCAAGTACATAAGTCATCACTGTCGAACCCACGTAGGATCCAAGTTCAGTAACTATCGTTGTCGAACCCACGTAAGATCCATGTACAGTCGTCATCGCTGCCGAACCCATGGAGGATCCATGTACAATCGTCCTTGCTGTAGAACCCAAGTAGGATCCATGTATAGTCATCATCGTCATCGCAGTCACAGCCAGCTCTAGGGTTCCCGCACACAGCATGCTCGATTCTGGATGGGTCTGCTCCATGAGCCAAGAGGATTGATATATAAACTATCACAAAGTCTAGAGTTGATGTATCACAAAGTTCCGTCTCTTCAACAGGAACTCTACGTGACAGAAGGCGCGTCAATCAGACGCCCGATCTGAGAGATATTGGTTTTTCCGTCCCAGGGGTCCGGTTGGTTTTTAAGCTAAAACCAACCCGACCATACTCCAGATACATCCAAACCTCAAGTGTAGTAAGCCAAAAGAACCATCTCACTAAGAGGAATCCAACATAATTGACTGCATGTCAATCGGACGTCTGGTCCTTAAGCAATGAGCGTTTCCGCTCCGAGGGCCTGATTGGTTTCAAGTTCGAACCAACCCGACCATACCCAAACTTCTCTGAAATATTGATTATAATATATTGAAACGACCGTGTCGATCCTAGGATCCTTACACAATTGACAGTGCGTTGATCAGAGGTCCATAGCCCATAATATGGGGGTTTGAACGAACCTGGTTTGAAGATAGGGGTTTGGGCTCGGTCCGACCTGGCCCGATTGGGTATGGCCCAGCCCGGCTAGTGCGGCCCGGCCCAGCTGGCGCGGCCCGGCTCGGAAGCCGGATGTGGCCCGGATTGCGGCTGAGTAGGGTGCAAGGGGGCGCGACATCCTTTGTTTCGGAAATGGCACCCCCTGGTGGTGTCTACCCTAGGCAGGTCTGGGGGGTTACGCCCCCCGGTTTCTTCGGTAACGGCTGACCATAATGGCTAGTCGGTTGAGCCGCTGCAGGGCCCGCAGGGGTCCCGCCTACTGGGACGCCGGTGGCCGGCCAAGCCCGGCTGCCCATGCTGAAGACCGTCGCGCCCCTCCACCCCGGCCCGCTCCTAGTCGCGACCTTCTTCGGCCTCACCGGTGTGGCGCGACGGCGCCGCGCACCACCGTCGCGGCCCGCTCTGGCCGTGGTTCTCTTCATTCCCGCGCGGTGCAACGGCACCATGCCGCCTTCACTGCAAAGATCAACGAGGATCAACAAGAAAAGGGGAGGAGGATCGGCCGTGTTTGTGCAGTCTGATCTCCTCCCGTTATGACGATAACAAGCTACAAAATTAATCAACAAAGAATGTTATATTATAATTTAATGAAGATAACCCCTACCTCAATAAACGATGTCGTTTGCCGGTGACATGGAAGATGGTGTTGCGGGGTGAGGTTTTGAGGATGTCGTTGGCATGCGTCCAAGGAGGGGACGACGTCTCACACTAGGTGTAGAGAGAAGAAGGAATGGCACGTCGTCTCTCCTTGTGGTGATGGCGTTCTTCGTCGAAGGGTGTCATTCTTCGTAGAAGGATAAAGTTCTTCCAACAAAGCTAAAGCCCTCTCCCCAATTCCCAACACAATAACATAACCCCGAAATAAAATAAGATTTCCCTTATTTTATTTTACCTTGCCGTGCATTTCAAAAAACTCAAAATTCAAAACATAATCCAATTAATTGAAGAGGATAAATTAATTAAATTAATGCGAGTTAGCATTAATAAAGAGGGAGAGAGGGGAGTTACTCAAAATAAAGGGGGAGTTAGGGAGTTAAGGAATGTGAAGATTTAGGGCTTGTGTGGGCCCTACCTAACCTTTATCCTCTTAAGGGTAGTTAGTAACAAGTGGGTCCCACCCCAATTCCCACACCTAGGATATAACCACTTAGAAAAAGAAATAAAATTGTAACATAATTTTTTTTTACTTTTCATTTAATCCACATTTTTTTAAACAACTCCACCTGGGAAGACGCATCTTCGGTAAAGGTCCTCTTAAGCAATTACCAGCACTGTGGTTCCATTGGTGCCCTCAGATTTTAATGATGAGCACCGGTTCAAGAGATAGAGAAACCCGCTCCTTTGTTCACTGAACGTACCCATGCTAAAAATCATAAATTGATTTCGGGCACACCGGGCCTCGGAATCATGTGCCGTCAGATACTGCACACTCGTAAAATCCCAAATATTTTAAGAAAAAAAATTTTCTTGAAATTTACGGGTCTTTAAATTATTCCCACCTTAGGGATTTACATCCTCGTAAAGATACATCATAAACTAGGGGAACAAATGAGGACACTGCGCACGCATCTGAGCCTCCCGCTCCCATGTGCTCTCCTAGAGGTTCCCATGCTGCCACAAGATGCACACTAGAAGAATTGACCATCCACATAGGACCCGCTCCTATCGATCATCGATCTCCACCAGGACCTCCGCAAAAGTCGGCCCTTCATCGATGTCCAGCTCCCCAGGGCGATGATATGCATTGGGTCGTGCACATATCTTCTCAGCTGAGATACATGTAAAACATCGTGCACTCAATGTAACTGAGGTGGAAGAGCTAGGCGATAAGCCACCTCGCCTATCCTGCCGAGAACCTAGAATGGTCTGATGAAGTACGAAGATAACTTGTCGCCCCGGCCAAATCTCCGTAATCCACGTCGAGGTGATACCCGTAAGAAAAAGTGGTCTCCATTCCTAAACACCAGTGGTCTCCGCCTCCTATCAGCATAGGACTTCTATCAGCTCTGAGTAGTCCTCTTCCGCTCCTAGATGATCTGCACCTTCTCTGTCATATCTTGGACCATCTCTGGTCCTACAAGTGCTGACTCCCCAGGGATTTTCCAGCACAGAGGTAATCTGCAAGGTCGGCCATACAATGCCTCATATAGTGCCATCCCGATTGTGGAGTGGTAACTGTGGTTGTATGTAAATTCCACCAAAGGTAGGTGATCCTCCCAGCTATGACCAAAGTCGAGGACTCATACAAGGAGGATGTCCTCGAGATTCTGAATGGTAATCTCCATCTGACCATCCGTCTGAGGACGAAAGGTGGTGTTCAAGCATAGCTGCGTCCCAAACACCTCCTGCAACCCCTTCCAAAGTCGACAAGTAAAGCGAGTGTCTTGATCAGAGACGATAGACAATGACACACCTAGAAAACATATGATATCCTAAACGTAGAGGCATCCTAAGCTCTCTACTGAGCCCTGCTCTCTGATAGGTAAGAAGTGGGGTGACTTAGTGAGTCAGTCTACGATCACCCAGATGGAGTCGTGTCCTCTGGATGTACGTGGAAGTCCCTTCAAAAAATCCTTATATATCCCATCCCACTTACACTCCGAAACCTCTAAGTGTTGTACCAATCTTGCTAGTACCTGGTGCTCCTCCTTCACCTGCTAGCAGGTGAGACATCGTGAAATGCACTATGCCACATCCTTCTTCATACCCGGCCACCAGTGCTATCGTCTGAGATCCTGGTACATCTTTGCTACTCCTGGATGCACCACCAATGGGGAAGTGTGAATCTCCCTCAGCACCTCCTCCTGTAATGAAACTGGTACAATAGTACGTCCTCTGAAAATAATTATGTACTCTCCTCCTATAGAAAATTCATCAGGTGCATGTCCTGGGGATATCTGTGCATGTCACGTCTCAAATTCAACGTCCCCATGTTATGTCTCTCTGACCTGTTGAAGTAGTGGAGGAGTGACTGTGAGTGACTGTAGAAAGGCTACCCCATCTCTTTCTACTATGGATATATGCAATGCAGCTAGCGGCTCCGTCACCTCTCCAAGTAGCTGAATGCCCGACCGATTGCTGAGAGCATCAGCTACTATATTCCCATTCCCAGGAGTATAGAATATCTCAATGTCATAAAACTGGATGAACTCGATCCATCAACGTTGTCTCATGTTCAGGTCCTTTTGTGAGAAGATGTACCTGAGACTCTGGTGGTCAGAGTAGACGGTAAAACACTCACCCATCAGATAGTGCCACCACATCTTCATGGTGAAGACCACTACTGCTAACTCCAGGTCATGGGTAGCATAGTTCTGCTCATGCTGCCTCAATTGTCGTGAACCATAAGTGATCACTACCCGCTCTTGAATCAGGACACACCCGAGTCTGGTCCCTGATGAATCGTAGTAAAATACGTACCCTACAGCCTCCTCTGATAGCCTCAAGATGGGTGCACTGGTCAATCTCTGCCTCAGCTCCTTGAATCTCTGATGACATCTATCTGACCACACGAAGGGTTTTCCCTTCTTCGTCAAAGGTGAAAGAGGTGATGCATCTCTGGAGAAGTCTGGCACAAATCTCCGATAGTACCTAGCCAAACATAGGAAACTCCTCATCTCCGTCACGCTCTTGGGTGGCTCCCAATCTAGTACTGCCACGATATTCGCAGGATCAACCGCAACTCCTACCTCACAGATGACGTGCCCTAAGATGTGGACCTACCGAATCTAGAACTGACACTTTGAGAGATTACCATAAAGATGGTTCTCTTAGAGTGTATCCAGTACAACCCAAAAGTGGTAGGCATGCTCCTCCATAGAAGTAGAGAAAATCAGTATGTCATCGATAAAGACTACGACAAATAGATCGTGGTATGGATAGAATATCCTATTCATGAGACTCATGAACACTACTGGAGAATTGGTTACGCCGAAAGGCATAACCAAGAACACATAGTGGCCATACTGACACCTGAAGGTCGTCTTCTGCACATTCTCATCTCGAACTCTGGGCTGATGATAGCCTGACCTGAGGTCTATCTTCGAGAACTATCATGCTCCTTTGAGATGATCAAATAGGCCGTCAATCCTCAGGAGTGGATAATTGTTCTTCATAGTCACCTGATTCAGGCGATGGTAGTCGACACATTGTCGTAATCTCCCATCCTCCTTCTTGGCGAATAAAATCAGAGAAGCCAAGGGTGAGACACTGGGTCGGATGAATCCCTTGCCCTGCAAGTCCTCCAGCTGTACCCATAGCTCTGGACGCTCAGTGGGAGCCATCCTATATGCTAGAGAAGATATCGGGGTTGTCCCAGGGTATAGGTCAATATAGAAGTCTACCTCTCTGTGAGGAGGTAGTCCTGGAACATCGTCTGGAAAAACGTCTGCATACTGATCCACCACAACAGGAAAAATCAGACTCCTCACATCAACTGCTCCTACGATGAGACTAGCCAACTGATGGGTGATCAGTTGTCCTCTCCTCTGCATGAGTCCATCTTGTGATGGAAAGGCTCCCTTCTCACCTGTGAAGGTAAACCTGCTCCCATCGGTGCAGAAACATCACACCCTGTGCCTAATACAGTCGATCTGAGCATGGACCGTAGATAAACAATCCATGCCCAAGATGATGTCGTAAGGCCTCAACGCCGCTACAAGAAGATCCCAGCTGAATCTCTTGCCTCCTAGAGTAAGATCACACTGTCGGAACCTGTGCGTAATTGTTGAGTCTACTCCTGTAAGACTCTTTATCCGTAAGGATCAATCCAATGGCTCCGTCGGAATCTCTAGGCTCTGAACAAGGGCAACGACAATAAAAGAATGACTCACTCTTGTGTCTATAAGAAGTTTATCAAGGGTGGAGTAGACATAGATAGTACCTCAAATCGTCTCAGGTGCGCCATGGTTATAGGCCTCCACTACATGAAGTTGAGCCTACCTCTGTCCGCTAGCTCCCTGTGGTCGGGGTGGACCTCCTGGTAGTGGTGGAGGTAGAGCCCCGAAGTGTCATCCACCGCCTGCTGCTCGGCCAGCTCCTCTACCTCATCTGCCTGCTCCCTGCGGACCACCACGGTCGAACCTCTGCCTCTTCCTAGGTGGTCCCTTAACTGTCTGATACTCCTCTGCATGGTGGGTTGAGTAGTCACGAGCCATGTAGCCCTGCCCGCCGCATGCATAGCACTGCCTGCCTCTCGTATGACTGGCTCTGTTGTGTGTGTCCCACACCACCGAACCAGTATCCTGAGATTTCCCACCTGATGGTCTAGTCTGCTTGGACCTCTGTGAAATCTGTCTACTGCCGGCTGTAGAAGACTCCGTTGGGTGTCGTCGTACGTTAGGCCTCGATGCTGGTGTAGTCTCAGTAAGAAATCTCTTCACAAGAAGGTCTTGCTCCAGTACTCCTGCCTACATTGGAATACTGAGGGAGATCATCGATGCACTAATCTCATGCCTCAGTCCTTGCTCGAAGGTCTGGGCCCGGAAGGATGGGACCCGAACCATGTCTGTGGAGTAGCGCAAGAAATCAGTAAATCTCGACGAGTAATGGGATACTGTCATGTTGCCCTGTCGCAGCTGTAGTAACTCCTTGATAATCACCGCACGGAGGGTGGATGGAACAAACTCTGAGCAGAAGAGACTCTTGATGTCCGTCCAAAGAAGATTTTCATTATCGTGCACCGGGAGCATCAGCCTCCACCATCAACCTGCTCCCGCGTGCAGGAGACTCGCTGCAAGGATCGCCATAAGATCTGCTGGTGTCCCAACCAATCTGAAACTCAAACAAGAGCCTCCAGCCAATCCTCAGCTGCCTGATGGTCCGTCTCTCCATGGAACCTAGGCGGCCTCTGATGTTGAAACTCGTGCAGTGCACTCAGGAGACGTGCACTCTCCGCTGCTGGGGCTGGTGGTATCTGTGGCCCAATGGGTAGAGGTACCACTGGTGCCTCCGCTGTAATGAGGCCCTGCACCGAGGCCACGTCGCTCGGTGGGATTCCATCTCACAAAAAGCTCAAAACCCTAGCTGGCTGCCATCGTTAGGCCATCCTGAAGAGAAACAGGTGTGCCACGGTTAATACAGTATACCTGGTGAGCAGTCACAAAGTAATCACAATGAAAAATTTTGAAAAACACTTGCAATCAATGTTTTCATGCACTGAGTCAGAAATCAGAAGTCAGGGTCCTAGTTTATGGACACGTCAGCCGCCGCACCAATACTGGACTTCCGGGACTGATAACCACACTCAATACCCTTAACACTATTGCTTCACATAGAATAAATTATCAGAGTCCTGAGTTCTACGACATAACTGACTCCTCTGATACCAATTTGTCACAACCCATCCTCGGGGCCCGTGCTGTGACTACCCCTAGCCTGCCTTCCATAGGCCAGGGGCTGGTGACTAGAACCAAGGGCATAAATCCCAAAAATGCAGGGAAGGAATTACCTTTATATATGAAAACAAACACCACAGAGTATGGAAGATGAAGTAAACACTAAGTAAACTGAGTATAAAAGTAGGTGCTGGAAAGTAAATGGGCCAGTATACAAATCCAACTAAAATTATAGTAAAACTGAGAAAAGAACGTACAACAACTGAAAAGTAAGAAGCAACCATCAAGTTGTCCTCTGGAACTCCCACATGAATGGTGGGTACAGATAGTCTTCTCAGCTCCTCGGGTCCAACCGTCTGCTTTGAGTACGTCTCGTCAAATGGTCCACCTCCAGGTACTGTCCCTCTCCACAAGACTCAACTACGATCAGCGTTGTCTTTCGTCTGCAACCAACACAACGTAGTGCGAGTATAGCCTGTGTAGGGGAGAGTATACGATACTTAGTAGGGACCCTAAGACCCCTGAAGGCCTCCCAGAATCCAAAAAAGAAATACCACAAAGTAAAGATACAAACACAAGTATCAACCAACTCTACTTAGGTATATGACCATACATATACCTAAGTCATCAATTCCAGTTCTGCTCCAACTCACGAGCCCATGTACAACCTAGTCAACACAGGAAAGCATAACCCAATCCACACAGGAAATCACAACCCAATCCACATTGGAAAGCATTACAATCGCATCGTAGATAATGAATGGATGTCAAGACTCATCTCACACAGGTATACTACTCACGAAGAGAGGTGGAGATGATTAGATGTAGCCTCTGAATCATCTCCCTTGCCGAACCCACGTAGGATCCAAGTACAGAAGTCATCGCTTGCGAACCCACGTAGGATTCAAGTACAGTAACCATCACTACCGAACCCACATAGGATCTATGTATAGTCATCATCACTGCTGAACCCACAAGGGATCCAAGTACAGTCGTCCTCGCTGCCGAAACCACGTAGGATCCAAGTATAGTCGTCATCGTCGTCGCAGTCGCAGCCTGCTCTAGGGTTCCCGCACACATCATGCTCAATTCCGGGAGGGTCCGCTCCACGAGCCAAGAGGGTCCATACATAAACTATCAAAAAGTCCAGAGTTGATGTATCACAAAGTTCTCTCTCGACAATAGGAACTCTATCCGATAGACGGCGCGTCAATCGTACGCCCGGTCTGAGAGATATTGGCTTCTCCGTCCCAAGGGCGCAGTTATCTTTTAACCTAAAACCAACCCGACCATACTCCAGCAATGTCCAAACCTCATGTGGTGTAAGCCAAAAGAACCTTATCACTAAGAGGAATCAAACAAAATTGACAGCACATCAATCGGACAACCAGTCCTTAAGCTATGAGTGTTTCCGCTCTGGGGGCCCAGTTGGTGTCGAGGTCGAACCAACCCGCCCATACCCAAACTTTTCCGAAAGCTTGAGTGTAATATATCTAAACGACCATCTCGATCCAAGGATCCCAACGCCACTAATGGTGCATCTATCAGACGTCTGTAGGCCAAGATATGGGCATTTGAATGAACCTGGTCCGAAGATAGGGTTTTGGGCCTGGTCCGACCCAGCCCAATACCCCCTGGGTCGGCCCGAACAGGATCGACCCGACCCGAGTCTAGGTCCGGCTCGGCTCGGAAGCCGACCGCGGCTCGGATCACGGCCGAGCGGGGTGCGAATGGTGCGCAACCCCCTTTGTTTTGGAAACAGCACCCCCCTGGTGGGGTCTGCCATAGGAAGGTCCAGGGGATTATGCCCCCCAGTTTCTTCGGTAATGGCCGGCCATAATGGTCGGACGGTTGAGGCTTCAGGGGACCCACGGGGGTCCTACCTCCTAGAACGCAGGTGGTCGGCTGAGCCCGACCGCCCCTGATGAAGACTGTCATGGCCTAAGGCCGTGACTCTTGTCCGACCGGTGAGGCGCGACGGCGTCACGACCCGCTCCTGGCCGCGGCCTTCTGCGGCCTCACCGGCGCGGCACGACGGAGCCACGCACCACCGCCGCATCCCTCTCAGACCATAGTTCTCTTATTTTCCGCGTGGTAAAATGAAACTGTTCCACCTTCACCGCAAAGATCAACGAGGATCAACAAGAAAAGGAGAGGAGGATCGGTCGTGTTTGTGCGGTCTGATCTCCTCCGGTTCTGACGATAACAAGCGGCCAAATTAATTAATGAAGAACATTAAATTAAACTTGAATGAAGATAACCCCTACCTCGATAAACGATGTCGTTTGCCGGTGACGTGGAAGATGGTGTCGCGGGGTGAGGTTTTGAGGGCGGTGTTGGCATGCGTCCATGTAGGGGACAGAGTCTCACACTAGCTGCGGAGATAAAAAGGAATGGCACGTCGTCCCTCCTTGTGGTGACAGTGTTCTTCATTGAAGGGTGTCTTTCTTTGAAGAAGGATGATGTTCTTCCATCAAAGCTGAAGATCTCTCCCCAATTACCAACACAACAAGCTAACCCCAAAATAAAATAAGCTTTCCCTTATTTTATTTTACCTTGCCGTGCATTTCAAAAACTCAAAATTCAAAACTGAATCCAATTAATTGAATAGGTTCAATTAATTAAATTAATGTGAGTTGGCATTAATAAAGAGGGAGAGAGGGGAGTTACTCAAAATAAAGGGGGGGTTAGGGAGTTAAGTAATGTGAAGAGTTGGGGTTCGTGTGGGCCCCACCTCACCATCATCCTCTCAAGGGTAGTTTGTAACTAGTGGGTCCCACCCCAACTCCCACACCTAGGATATAACCACATAGAAAAAATAAAATAAAATTGTAACACAATTTTATTTTACTTTTCATTTAATCCACGTTTTTTTAATCAACTCCACCTGAGCAGACGCATCTTCGGTAAAGGTCCTCTTAAGAAATTATCGGCGTTGCGGTTCCATCGATGCCCTCAAATTTCAATTCCGAGCACCGGTTCAAAAGATAGAAAACCCACTCATTCATTATTTGAATATACCTAAGCTAAACTTCGGAAATTGATTCCAGGCACACCGGGATTCAGAGTCAGGTGCCGTAAAAAATTGTGCACTCGTAAAATCCCAAAGAATTTAAGAAAACAAAATTCTTTAAATTTATGGGTCTTTATAGTATAATCTTGTGAGGTTGATTATTTTTCTTCCATTATGAAGTAGGATATTTGTTTAGTGGGTCTATAAGTTATTTCACGTATTTGAATTTGGATGTGTGTTTGTTTTACTTTTGTGGAGGGGGATGTGGGTTATTTTAGGTTATTTATTTTATGACATTACATGGGGATTTTTGGTGGTAAGTGATGAAAGAGAGGTTGAGTGAGTGGATGGGGAGTTATAATTCTTCCCATGAAATAATTTGAAATACTACAAATGGTGTGGAAATATTTGAAATGAGATTTAAGTTGGTATAATGGGGAGATTTTATAGAATTGGGTGATAATTTAGGGTATAATAGGGATTAGGGAGACTATTTAGAAAATATCAAGGGGAAAAGGAATGAAAATACTTAGGGATGTTAAAGAAATTGACAACTGATAGCTAAGGATATTTTATTATGAAAACAATTAACTAATTGAGGATATTTAGAGTCTAGAGTGGTTAATCTATTAGATATTTGGGTTAAAATAGGGAATGTGGTATGTTTATATTTCATTTATTGTCAAATATTAATATTTTTTCAAATCATTATGGAATATACTTATGGATTTTAGTGTGGTTCATATAAAATTTATTGATTATATATTTACAGAAGTTCATAAGTAAAAAATTAAATGTTGTGTGATAATATTTTGTGGAATAATCTATATTAAATGAACCTTTATTGTTGATCCTCTCAATTTGGGAAAAAGGATATAGTGTGGTGGTTCCATAAATTTATAAATACTAAATTTTTGGTTTTCTACTCCATACTGAGTTAAAGGGAATGTATCCATGCCCTGTTCTGGGAATCATTGATATTCTTACCTATGAATTATCACCACAACATGATGGATCTAATTCATCGTAGAGGGATTGAATTTTATTATGAGACTGATATATAATTTATTGATTGATGAAGTGATGATATTGTTGGCTTTAAGTTATAACCAAATTTTTTTTTGAAGTATACAATTTTATCATATTTCATATTGATGTGGTGTGGTCTATATGATTTAGTATGTGGGTTGAAAAATATTTAGAATGGAAGAATCTTCCACATTCTCATAATATGGTATTAGTGTTGAATATCATTTGGACTACAACAAACCCTATCAATCAAAAGTTTACTTATTTCATTTTTTAGGGAAAAAACATTTTGTGTCATGATGGTAGCCTATATATTATTATATTCATCCATGATTCCTCTTCATAGAGAGTAGAATGTGGATTTTGTTTTATCAGTCCCAAATTTTTTACAATACTATAATTTTTATTTTCTACATCAAAGTACCCTTTGTGTCATCAAATATTTATTTTGACATAGTTTACCTTTCCTTCACTAATTATCCTCTAACCTATATCCAACCTCTTCCACTTCCTCAACACAATTGTTTCATTATTATGTTATCCTTTTTGGTAGATTTGAGATTCCCAATGGGGATTTGAGATATAATTCGTAGGTTCTTATTAGAATAAATTTACTATCTTTAATATAGTTACTCTATAACTCAATAAGAAAATGGAAAAATTAAAAAAAATACATGGGTATCCACTATCCAACATCTAATTTCAATTCTAATGACTAAAATTACTATGATTCTCATTCAAAATTATGTGAAAGGAAACTCACCACATGATAATTTCTTTTATATTATTTCTATTCATTATGAATAGTTGGGATCCGTATTTTTGAATCATCATATCTTCACAAGGGAACACTTGTATGACTAAAACTGACCAAACCATCATGTCCGTAGCACAACTAAAAATATTACAATCATGAATTAAATAAAATAACCTTGTATTAAATGTGTTACTCTTTCTGTATAATGTGTCTGTCATGACATTTTCATGTATTATCTTTGAAAGTATTTTAATTCTAATAAGTAGACATCCATATCCTTTAAAACTCATCCAACTAGAGAAATAAATTTAAAATAACTTCATCTTACCTCCAATGAATATACATTACCACCCAATATGATTTTTTCTTGAGCTCCATTGAAATGTGTAATGGTTTCTCACAGATTAAAAAGAATAGATAAATCCCTAGAAAATTTCTTTTAAGCTATTGGGTATTCCCATTAAGAATCATCATATTTCCTATATGAATCATTATTGATTGACCTCACAGTCTATTATAACATCCAATCCAGCTTACTACATGAAGGATGTATTTATCTACTTGTTTTTGGATGATACAACATACATAGGTTCTAATTAGAATTTTAATTATTCAAAATATCTATCAATATTTGAAAATAAAAAGCTGTTCACCAATCACTAATGAGTAACTTGGACTCTCAAAATTTTGAATATACATTACTCTTAATGAATTTTTTAACCTATTTCACAATTTTTATAGAGTTTCTTTTGTATTTATCTAATTATGAAACATATTAAATACCCACATAGATATATGTGTGGCATAATGGCATTGATAAATGTACCATGATTGGATACTTTTCTATTTCATCCTTTTTATAATTTTTTTATGTGTTGGAAATGGTTCGACACTTCCAAAAAGGTTGTAAAATTTTGATATAGTGATTTACAAAAATAATATACATTTCATGATTTTAGTCACGTTTTTTCCATGTCCAATGTGTTATCTAATTAGTGTGTCATGGAAAAACACTAGCATACTTTTAATTTCACTCTTCGGAACATACTAATAAATCATCCCATCTCTGCACTCTTAGATAACAACATAACATCATGAAAACAGTGACAAGCTTCTAAAAATAACTATTTCTTCACATGGTATTAAAAACTTATATAGATGGTTCTATATTCAAAATATTTTTGTAAATAAGTATACTAATCTATATTTTTTAGCACTATTTTAAATAAATTTTCATCTGATAACTCATCTCGAATCTCCACTTCTTTCTCTACAAGCATGATGGGAAATTCTACCATTGATTAATGGTTAGTAAAAATATTATCCAAATCCTATTTATCCTTAATCTAAATATTCAAAACCTAAAAAAAATCCATTAGATTAAGATTAGTTTAGAATCATTATTTGGTAATAAAAATTTCAAGACATCCTTATTTTTTTGAACCATGATTTTAGAGAGCATGAGGTATGGTCTAAACATCTCATTGGTAAATACCACCATAAGTGACTTTTTTTATGTAGTGGTGTAACTTATATAATACTCTTTAAAATTAATTATAGAATATTAAATTTTTTTGAAAATTCTATCTACTATCTACCTAATCACTACTCCAACCATATAATTTCTTTCATTACACATAATTCAAATGGCCCTTCCCAATTCAGTAATATCATGTTATAGTTAATGATAATACATGTGTTAGACTCCTTGAGAAAATACATAGACATTTCATAAAATACTAAATCCACATTTTTTACTAAAATATGAGTGATGGTTCAATCTAGTTATTATAAATTATTGAAAAAATATTCAATAAAAAAATGGTGGACTATAATTCATTAAATAATTATTTCTATATTTTCCTTATTTCCTATCTTTAATCATCTTGATTATTATATGATAAAATTTTTCTCCTCATTTTTAGATTTGGTAGTAAATAATGATTTTATTTTTTTCCCTAAAAATTAATTTCTCTTAATTAAGAACATGGTATATATTTTCAAACCATTCAAGGATGAGGTCAATATTTTTCAAGAAGACTTAAAAGGACGTATTATAGACTGAAAAATCATCCCTTAAAATCTGAATGAAATCCTCTATTGTAACATCTAGTAACATTATTTCAGGTACATCATGAACCATTTTTTTATCATCTTTTATTTGGATTTTGATTCAAGCCATTTCTAGGGACTTCTGAAAACGTTTTAGGTTTTAGGTTTGTGCATTGTGGGCGAATTGTTATGTAAAACTATGCAGTTTATAACAAAAAAAATGTGGGATCTTTTTTGAGGGTCTAGAGGGGGTCACATAGTTAGAATTTGGTTGATCCAAATTGTGAGGCCTCCCCTCCAAACCATGTGGCATTGGAAAGTGAATTTTTTCATGGTTGGTTCATGGTTAGACCAACTGTGTGGCCAAACCAGTCCACCATTCTTGAATCCTTGTGAAGTAATATGGTATGGCATATAGTTATTTCTAATTGTTTGTCCCAACCAGGAAAACCAGAAAATTGGTTTTCAACCCCTTTAAAATTTTAATTAAAACCATGAACCCAATTATAAATCCAAAATCATATTGAACAACCCTAATAAAATACCTTAGATTGTTGATGCTCTCAAGAGGAAAATTGGTTCATCCGACCTCTATTCATCTCTGATCAATGAACTGGTGGATGCATTTAATATATCTCTAGTAAGTGTTTTATATTTAATTCTCAATTACATATTTATCTATTCACTGATTCATTGGGAGTTATGAATCCTTAAATAATTCTTGTATTTTATATTTGATTTAATGAATTATGATTCTAGGGATTCCTTCTTGATCTTCTTCACGTTCAATTGTCCATTAGTGATTATCATTTTGGGTGATTGATCATTTGATCACATGATTAATTTTATGTGGTGCCATAAGGATTTAACCTATAATTAAAACCAAAATTTATCGATTGATTTTTAATTTTTTTATTTGATTTTGAAACCATGAATTGATATGATTATTATAATTGATTTCGAGGGTGTGAGATTTTTGAAAGAAAATTTCTTTTTTAAAAGATTCATAAATTAGTTTATTTTTGGGATATATGGTTTTTAATTATTATTAACAGGATTAAATGACATGATTTTGATAATTGAGAAAAACATTTTAAACAAAAGACAATTTTAACAACATTAATTTGATGAAAACCAATATTTTGGTTTTGAAATTGAAATTGATTCTTTACTATTGAGTTTGGGTATTTGAACTATTAAATGATTGGAAATGAATGCATTTCCCATGATTGATTGAATTATTAATTGAAATAACATGTGATATTGAGTTTTTAGTGCATGGTTGAGATTAGAACAATAAAACTCTATCACCATAGAAAATGGATTGATGATGAAAAACCTAACTAAACCAAATTCAATATTATTTCCCTGATGAGGTGTTAACTAATTTTCCCAATGAATAGAGCATCAAGGAAATCAAAAAATGATTAATCTATTATGATTGATTGAGTATTGTGAGAATCATATATCCATAAACTAAACTATCTCAGGGCTTGTGAACATATTTCTTGGTTATGAATATATTATTATAGGAAAGTGATTATAGAACAATTCTATTCATGCCAATATTTTATTAAACAATTCATGCAATCATATTATTATATATCTTCCATATTATTTATTTGAAATTATGTTTTTATTGATGAACACTGAAATTATTTTTAATTCCTTATTTATGTAAAAATGAAGAACCAAAATGGTTTATTTTTATTAGAGATGCATATGGAATGCTTTGTGTGATCCTACAGGGATATTATTGCTAAAATCTTAACTTTTTAGTGTGGTTTTTAGATTATATTTTTACAAGTCTAGGAAAAAGGACATTCCACTTAAAGGAGGTGGTTTTCTTGGATTCATGCGATCCAAGAGTGGTTATAGTTATCAGTCGATCAATGGTCAACCTGTTACACTGGGATGATAACACCTTATCTCGATGAATGTGTTGTCATTTATTTTATTATATATAAATTTGGGATTTTTATCTATCTTAAAATATACATTGATTCTTTAGGAGTGTTTTACATATCAATTATTCATTGTTTTATCTTCTATTGTTATATTTTCATGGTTTTTTCACATTGATAAACAATTCCCTTTGAGTTTTACATGATTCTAAATTCTATTTTACAACCTAAAGGGATTGAGAATTACCTTTGGGCTATGTTAGGACTATCTGGGGTACTAGTGTACCTGTGTATTCGGGTTGGTTCATGAATAATATATATACAAGGTGGTATTAATTCTTTACTTGATGTTGGTATGTACTCATATATATCTTGGTAGACAGGGGGTAGGATTTCCCCGATATGAGGGGTGTTTATGAGTTAGTGCCTGATTATGTCTCATTAAAATAAGCCTTATTCATTAATGGGGGTTTGGGAAAATTATCCTTAAGGAATAAATTGATATAATTATAATATATTCCCTAAATGCAACCTGATAATATTGAAATAAAAAATAATTTAATTCTATTACTATAATTGATTTTTTTCTATATCTCTTGATTGAGTTTAGGATCTGAGATTCAATTTTGATGTTTCAGTGTTTTCTATTGATATTGTATAGTAACCTTCCAAAATAAATATTTTTGAACATACCTTCTGTAGGATATTCCATTGAACCTCAATAAAAAACCCTCTATTTACATAAAACTACATAGATAGGGTGTGAACTATCCAGGCTCTAAGATAGTTACCTACACCTATTCCCATTAAATACTCGGTAGTGCAACCACAAAGGGATGAATCTGGAGATCATGATTTAGAGTTTCATTTCCAAAGGCCATTATCTTTCCAAGGCTCAAATGATCCTAAATAGGTTGAGTATTGGTTGAAAATGATCGAGCTTTGTTTTGAGTTCATGTGATTGTCAGATTTCATAAAGGTAACATAAGATACCTTCAATCTTGAAAAACCTCGCATTAGGTGGTGGGATTCGATGGTTATGGTAAAAAATACAAGTTACTAGGGAGGAAATACATTATTTCTCATTTAAAATTATAGTTCTACACAAATATTACATTTTGAAAAAAGTATATGGAGTTCCACAACTTTCAACCAGGTGATAGGACCATGAATTATTATGCAAATTACTTCAGTGAACATTTTCATTTTCCCACTAATATAGTGAAAAATTAGAAATGTAATGCACAATAATTCAATATGGGTCTTCTATAATAAATATAATCTCAAATATTCATGTTCAATCTCACTTATTATGTGGATATAAAGGGTATAGAATTAATGGATGAGCTTGATCTAGTGAGAGAGTCAATGTGGACTGGTGTTCTTTTTACTCCTAGTGGCTATTATTTTATTTCATTTAATGGAAATAGGAAGAAGGACGTTCCTGATGCTTTATCACAATACCAGGAATCAATTGGACCTTCTATAGGGTTTATATGAAGACATTTTACATTATTTATGAGTGGAATGGTTGGGAATTCAGAATGATTTGGTATAGAGACACCAATGATCTGTGGTTCTTACAATCGATCAACATACCTATAGAAGTTATTTCATGTATTTTATACCTCTTGTAGTGTAATAACCTCATTATCATCTAAAGGTACCATGTTCTTAACAAATTATTAATGAACTAAGGTGTTCCAACTTTAGTCATTCTAAATAAATCTTATTCACTTAGTGTAAGATCCTACAAAGGAAGTTGGTGTGGGTCCATTGATAGTGAGGGGTACCATCACTATTTATTTGTTTAAAGAGCTCCTAATAAAAATGGCATAGAATTTATTTATGATATTAAAATTTACAATGTATAAATAAAAGGAGTTAATTATAATATCTTTCATAAAGTGGCATTAAATCTTTTGGGTAAAACTTTGACCAAGTGAGATCCATACCAACGCCTTTGTTAGAAATCCCATATGTTATCATATTTTCCTCCCAAGATACATGTGTGAAAATGATGTTGAGGCTCATTAGGGTGTTCATACATTACATCCTTTGAGTTGCAAGTCTCCATGAAAGATGAAGTGCACCATTTATGATAGCGTACAAAAAGGTATAAGAGTAACTTTCCAACCAATGGTTATTCTTAACATTCATTTTTGAAAAGTAGACACGGAAAATAATTCCAAGCATCTCCACTTAAAGAGGGAGTGTTAGTCAACAACAGCCATAAAAACAACCCTTGATGTTTTTATCATTATCACAAAAGATTTAATGACACCTATAGAACCAGAATATTACTTTAGATTCTTCATATATATTAATTTTTATCCACATAGGGAGAGGGGGAATCCAAAAGACTTTAACAGTACTCAAATCTAGTTTATGATTACATGGTATTCCCAACTTTTTTAGACTCATGAAATCCAAAACACAATTATCGAAGTAACACATCTACAGTAAACTCGAATCTATGAAAACAAAAATGATCTATTGAAACACCAATCACATGAAGGAATACTTACCAGCATGAAGCATTCCATTATGACACAACCAAATGTTGTTTAGAATTGCAATAATGAAAACATGAAATAATTAGTGAACTGGTTCAGAATGCATGATGTACTTACAATAGTTAAAGAGAGAATAATGATAAGAGAAGAATTTCCCATAATGTATAAAGATGTCCAATGCCATATTCCAAATTACAAAAGAAATTGAAAAAAATAAATAAATAAGTATTTTTTATCCTCCCTATGTTGATTACACATAACATGCCAAGAAAAAAAAGAGAGATTCCAAATTTCTACAAAACACAATCAGTGGGTTACCTATTTTGTTCCAACTGCTATATAAGAGATAGTCAATAGGTATTTATCAAAAACTTATTAAATACCATAATCCAATGAAAATATACATTTTAGTTCACAGATATATACTTGTAAAAAGATCTTCTATTAATAATTACATTTTTAGTCAGATCTGAAACTAGAAATTCAGAGCAGGATACAATAATATAGGCCTTTACAATTATTTGAAGTTAATCCTGTAAAGGCGGTTGAGTGTAATCAAAAACACATTTATAGAATTCTGAGAAATAGAATTAGATTTTAGGGGATGAAATAATTAATAAGAGCTACTTGAATCCATTTATCTATCCATAATTTGAGAATACATCACTTGTTTACAATCCATATGGAACAAGACATGATGATAGGAAATAATTATTTAATCTATATTCAAATAGATGATTCAATATAAGCATCACTCCCTAGAATCATCCTTTCTAGGAATCTACCTTTATGAAACTCCAAAGAAACTGAATTATTGTGAATGAGATTCATAGTGTTCCAGCTTAGAGATAATCATTGAAAAGTGTATTATTTTTAATACCAATACCACCATTAGATATATACTTAAAACATTTCATCCAAGGGATGGTGTCCATATTTATTTCATGAACATTACCACTCTAGGTAATTTTTTTAATCCAACATTTAGATCCTTAATCAAAAACATTTTTCATTTATTATCCATAAAAGATTAAACCAATTTAGGAATAATAAAAAATTTCTCTAAAAAATTTCTACTAGGCATAGATAGGCTATTCCCCTTATAATTTTAGATAATTCCATTGAAACGATCAACAAGATAAATATATTTACCATTTTCTAAACTCCCCCAAAATAATGGAACAATGAAATACTTGAAAGCAACTAACCCGTCTCTGATTCCCATCTCCGAAGGGATAATGTTCTTTCTAGAAAGAGGGGCCCACTTTCCATATAAGTTGAAGGATTTTCCACAACTGAAGATTTTCCCAGAAACACTCTCATAGTGGATTGATGATCAATTGAAGGGCCTTAAAATTTTCTTACTTCACTATAAAAAAAGATAATAACATCCTTATAAAAGAGATGTGTTTGGGAAATGAGAGACCTAGATGCTTAGATTGGCTTAAAATTTACCAATGAGACCAAATGAGTGAGAAACCTACTAAGATTATCCTCATATATCGAGAAGGAAATAATTGAGAGTTGGTCACCTTGACCAACACCTATAGACTATTTAGAATAATCATTAGTTGATTGATTAATAAACACATATATGTGAGTAGAACCAAAAAGATAAGAAACATAATTAATAATGGAGTTATTAAAACCAAAGACACCACACATGTTGTACAAAAAAAATGAAATCCAATGTATCAAAATACTTATCAATATATATATTTAATGAAATATTTCCTCCTCTGACATATTTTTTATGTAGATTAAAACACTTTGAAGTAAAGAAAATGAAATATTGAATGTAATTTCCTTTAATTAATGTTAAATAATTCTTAGTGATAAATTTTATACATGTTCATGTCATTAATTCATATGGAATTTTATTTTGAATTTTCTAATTCTTCCTACAAAGATTATATCTTATGTGATGGATATTACATCAACCCTCAAAATTAAGAGAGATTAGAATCTCTTATGACCTTAATGTTTTTTCTCTTTATAAGATATCAATATCATATGGAATTTTATGGTTTTGTACATTAAGCCTTTGTATATAATATTTAGGATGTATTGGATGATTTCTTATAGATCTAGGAATATCTAATATCTTATGTGGGTCTCTATTAGTACACATGATGGGGTGTATCGTGTTTTAATGGGAGAATGGGAGATTAAGTTGAGTACTTCCAAACTACCTATTGTGGATTTTTTGGATAATATTAATTTTATATTTCAATTTGGTTTGAGAATATATGGGAAGAGATCTTCCCCCTATGGTTGATTGAGTTTCATGATGTGTTTCCATATATATATTTTTGGCTTCCCACTAACAAAATAAGTAAATGTTTCTATTAAATTGGTACATAATACTCAAAATATCTTTATTCTTTCCAATCATATGGAACAAATTAAACAAAAATAGTTTAAGACTCATGTGGAAGTTTTTTTAGAAAAATATTCATATTCCCATGTGTGTCACCATGGGTGGAACTCATTTTTTTCAATGATAGATGATGATAAACATCAACATTGTTTGGATTGCCAAAATCTCAAAATAGTTACGATAAAGGGAAAATATTTATTTCAATGTATTGTTGATTTAATTGAATAGTTGAAAGGGATTAGTGCTTCGTGAATTTTGATCTATGGTCTGGTTACCATCAGTTGAGAATTATATAATAAGTTATTCTAAAGACTACCTTCAGGAGTAGGTATAGAAATTATGAGTACACTATAAATTGTATGGGTTTAGCCAATGTTCTGATAGTTTTTAAAGAATTGATGAACATGATATTCCATGATTAATTTGACCTATTCATTATAGACTTTGTGGATAACATCATGGTTTACTCTATGACTAAGGATGAACATGTGCATCATCTTAGATAATTTATGGAAATTTTAAGAGATCACTGACATTATGAAAAGTTATCAGAACACAACTAATGGATTTATGGATTGATGTTATTTAAAAACATGGTCCTAGAACAAGTAATATTATTCAATCATGAGAAGGTTATATATTTTATTACATGGTAGAAACTATTAAATGATTTAATGATTTTAAGATTCTTGGTTTTACTGAGGTATTACTATTGGTTTTTCAAATATATCTTGAATATGGATTCTCTATTGATCACTATCACTCAGAAGGTAGTAGAATTTCTATGGAACATGAAATTTTAGAATTATATTGTTGAGTTGAAATGTCTTTGGATTTATATTCCAGTGTTAACTCCTCAAAAGGCTGGAAAGGGTTATTTGGTATTTTGTTTTGTAAAACTGGTACATTTTTTTGATGTCTTTTCTTGAAAGGTGGTAACATAGTGGAATTTCATTCCCAAAATATTTGGACACATGGTAATAATTACCCTACCCATGATCAAGATCTCATATTTGTGATGCATAATATTAATATTTAGTGACATTACCTTTATTTAGAAAGGCTTTCCAATTATTCTAATCACAAATGCATAGTTATATCTTCTATAAAATAATTTAAATCTCTATGAGGGATGGTGGGTGGAGTACCTAAAATATGTTGTTTTTATCATTGTCTATACCCCTAGAAAGTTGAATGTCATTACTGATTCCATGAGTAGGAGAATCCCGACTGAGTACATGAATGAATCATCATAATAGATTAATTTTATATCACTCTCTATTAGTATACATTTTCAAGTATGATAGGATGAGAACATGATTATTTTCAATTTACCTTTCTTCATGATATGATTATTATGTATAAAAGATTCATGATGAGTTTCACAGAATTTGGGAGTCTCTTTACAGTGGTGATACCATCATTTATTGGTTGGTATCTAATGATATTGTCCTATGCATTCAAAATGAGTACATCATACATTTTCTGATGAGATATTCTATAATAGGGGATTTTCATAATACCAAGTGTGCAGTAAGCATAGAAACCACACAAAATATCTACGACATGTGATAAAAATAATGGTTTCATGGTATGTGATAGGACATCACTGATTTTTTCTCATTGTTATACATGATAATAGGTCATGTAAGAGCACTGAAACCATAGGGTTTTCTTCATCCCATTACTATGGTAACTTGGTGGTGGTATGTGATTTCATGGTATTTCATGTTTGGTATTCATCATAGCATTCAAGGGAAGAATGAAATATGGGTAGTGATTGATTTGTTGATAAAATCATCTCAATTTACATATATTTAATATAGAACTAAATTTAAGGACATGGGAAGTATTTATGCACTAGAGATCATTAGATTGAATAAATTCCTACTAATTATAGTAACATATTGTAACCCCCCGTTCGATGTTTTATTTGTTTTTAGAGTGGTATGTAGAATGAGATTGTATATCGGGTTTATTTTGATCAATTACTATCATCCACGGATGGATGGTGAGATAAAACATTACATATATATTGTTTCCGACGCTTTTTCCAGGGCGTGCGCATCAATTTCTGGAGGACGCGCTGCTGTTTCCCCACATTCCCACTTTCCAAAGGCGGGCAGAATTCATTCCTTATTCCAGGACGTCTACTCCATGATCGAAACGAGATGATTGGATGTCAATACTTCCTTCCATGGATTCCTCCTCAGAACTCATCACCTAGTCTGGGTCTCCCTCATAGATTTAATACGTTGTTCGTGAATCTCATTCCCGGTGCCATATCTTCATGGACGCTGGTTAATTACACTACTTTCGTCAAGACTTTCCATGGGGTCTTGAAATGGTAGCGACCTTCGGTAGGAGTAGACGACAACATCAAGCATGTCAGGGCATCTCTGGGTGCATGGACATTGGAGAACATGTATTCTTCCTCATGAGAGGGAATCTCAAGGGTGCATAACCCGAGGCATGTATCTGAGGTTTTCCTTATCTTCCCCTGTTTAACACAGGGTATGAAGCATGTTTAACGTATTACAAAGATGGTTACGCCAAAGGCGTGTCATCCGAGGTTTTCTTCAGGCATCTCATATTTATCATGAGGTAGGTCATGAGTTTAACATCTTACGGAGACAAAATGAGGGTGATCAGAACGTCCCATAGAGACGGATCAGATTGGTATATCCCAAAGGGAGAACATCTGGAAGATGAATGGATCAGAACTCCAATGAGGACGAATCTGAGGTGGTGCACTCCCTCGAGGGGAAAAGGGTGATAAATCGGGGTGTACACAGAGAACAGCGACCCGGAGACATGTTGGGGATTATGCGTGGATAGCGGCCCATGCACCGCTAGGAGTAGCGAGGAGGTGGATGGCATGATCCTACCTAGATGTGGTGGCCCGGGTGAAAATCATGATGTGTGATGGATGGATGAATAAAGTGGAGGGGGAATGAAATGGGATCATCGCAGGGGTGATAGTGAAGTTGGGCTTGAGCCTTGCAGAGGCTTCCTACGTATCTCCGTGGTAGGGAATCGAAGTCTGCGTAGTATGGGATGGTGCCAGTGAACTGACGTGGAGGTGAAACTTGGTCTGATGGGTGTCGTCAGCGAACCGACGTGAAGGTGGACACTGGTTCAATGAGTGATGGGTCTCGTCAGCGAACCGACGTGAAGGTGGACCTTGGTCCGAGGGGTGTTGTCAGCGAACTGACGTCAAGGTGGACCTTGGTCTGAGGGGCATCGTTAGTGAACCGATGTGAAGGTGTACCTTTGTCCAATGAGAGATGGGCTTGAACCTCGGGGAGGCTTCCTACGTACCATGCCATGACATGGATCAATGACCTCGTAGTTTAAAGGGTTTAATCGGTGAACCGGCGTGAAAGTAGACCTAGGGGTCCACTAGTGGTGGGCTTTAACCTCGTGAAGGCTTCCTACGTACCATGCCTTGACATGGATCAAAGTCCTCGTAGTTCGGGTTTGTCACAACGGCTTACCGTCGGACTGGAATACAGTTTAACGTCATGCTGGATGAGAGTGAACCCTGACGTGAATAAACGACGGGCGGTGGGCTTGAACCTCGTGGAGGCTTCCTACGTACCATGCCTTGACATTGATCAAAGTCCTCGCAGTTCAGGTTGTCGGTGGGTGTCGGGGAACTGACATAAATGAGGGACCTTGGTCCGATGGGAGATGGGCTTGAACATTTGGGAGGGTTCCTACGTATCATGCCTTGACATCGATCAAAGTCCTCGTAGTTCGGGTTGTGACAACGGCTTGCCGTCGGCCTGGAATGCAGTTTAACGTCGTGCTGGACGCAGGTAGAACTCGACGTGAATTGGGTGAGAGGTGGGCTTGAACCTCATGGAGGCTTCCTACGTAACATGCCTTGACATGGATCAAAGACCTCATAGATCAAATAGGTGTGCAGTTTAATGTCATGTTGGACAAGGGCATACAGTTTAACGTCATGCTGGACGAGGGTATGCGGTTTAACGTCATGCTGGACGAGGGTATGCAGTTTAACATCATGCTGGACGAGGGTATGCAGTTTGACGTCATGCTGGACGAGGGTATACAGTTTGACATCATGCTGGACGAGGGTATGCAGTTTAACGTCATGCTGGACGAGGTATTTTCATGGCCAATGTCAACTCTAAGCCCACGTGAGTTGTGCTCGGTGTGAGAAACAAGAGACATCAAGGACCTGACGATCACGCCACGAAGGGTGCATCCGTGTGAAGCGAAGAGGGGCTTACGCATTATGCGGCCCATGGTGCTGGGACTTACTCCAGGATGGAGGCCCGAGGAAAAGGATGACGATAGTTTTGGGTTTTAACCACATGGAGGCTTCCTACGTATCCCCATAGCAGGGAATCAAAGTCCGCGTAGTTCTCCAGATGACGGATTATCGCCGATTGGTTGGTTTCAACAGCTTACCGTTGGATTGAGTCACAATGGCTTACCGCTGGATGGGATCACAATGGCTTACCATTGGATGGGATCACAATGGCTTACTGCTGGATGGGATCACAACGGCTTACCCCTAGATGGGATCACAACGGCTTACCTCTAGATAGGTCACAACGGCTTACTGCTGGATGGGATCACAACGGCTTACTACAGGATAGGTCACAACGGCTTACCACTAGATGAGGATGTGAACGACTTACCGTTGAATGGGGTTTCAATGGCTTACCGCTGAATAAAGATGCAACGGCTTACCGCTGCATGGGGTCGCAACGGCTTACCGCTGGATCGGGTCACAACGGCTTACCGCTGGATTGGCTATGAACGGCTTACAATTAAATGGGGTCACAACGGCTTACCGCTGGATCGGGTCACAACGGATTACCGCTAGAAAAGGATGTGAACAGCTTACTATTAAATGGGGTCTCAAAGCCTTACCGTTGGATCGGTTCACAACGGCTTACCGCTGGATTGGGTGTGAACGGATTACCGTTAAATGGGGTCGCAATGGATAACCGCTGGATCGGGTCACAACAGCTTACCGCTGGATTGGGTGTGAACGGCTTACCATTAAATGGGGTCGCAACGGATTACCACTGGATCGGGTCACAATGGCTTACCGTTGGATTGGATGTGAACGAATTACCGTTAAATGGGGTCGCAACGGCTTACCGCTGGATCGGTTCACAACAGCTTACCGGTGGATTGGGTGTGAACGGCTTACCGTTAAATGGGGTTGCAACGGCTTACCGCTGGATCAGGTCAAAACGGATTACCGCTATATTGGGTCACAACATCTTACTGCTGTAAAAGGATGTCAACGGCTTACCGCTGCATGGGATCACAACAGTGGATGGGGCTTACGCGAGGAAGCTGCCCGGGTGCCGCTATAGAGCCGCACTGGTGAATGGGGATTACGCTAGGAAGCTGCCCGGGTGCCGCTATGGATCCGCACTGGTGAATGGGGCTTACTCTAGGAAGTTTCCCGGATGCCGCTATGGAGCGGCAACGGTGAATGGGGCTTATGCAAGGTGCTGCCCGGATGCTGCTATGGAGAGGCACTGGTGAATGGGGCTTGCGCTAGAAAGCTGCCCGGATGCCGCTATGGAGCGGCAATGGTGAATGGGGCTTATGCAAGGAGATTCCCAGATGCCGCTATGAAGCGGCAATGGTGAATGGGGATTATGCAAGGAGATGCCCGAATGCCGCTATGGAGCGACAAAGGTGAATGGGGCTTATTCAAGGAGCTGCCCGGATGTCGCTATGGAGCGGCACTGGTGAATGGGGCTTATGCAGGGAAGCTGCCCGGGTGCCGCTATGGAGCGGCACTGGTGAATGGGGCTTATACATGGAAGCTGCCCATAAAGTCTTCCTCATGTCAGGCCATGAGGGCATCCCAACTCATTGGTGAGTTGAGTCCATCACTTATGCACTGGTGCACAAGTGGGATAATGCCAAGGGGCGTTGGAATTATGCCACTGTAATCATGGCATTAGGCATCTTATGCTTGGAGGATAAGTCATCTCTTGTCTAGATCAAGAGGCATCCTATGTTTGGAACATAGGGATTACTACAGTTTAAAGTCATGTAGAGAGTACTGTTGGCATCTCATGCTTGGAGCATAAGGCATCTCTCCTATAGGGCAAGATGCATCCTATGTTTGGAACATAGGGAGAATACAATAGTTTAGAGTCATGTAAGTAGGACTGTTGGCATCTCATGCTAGGAGCATAAGTCATCTCTTTCTTGGAGCAAGGGGCATCCTATCATTTTTTAGACAGGGTGTGCTACAGTTTATAGTCATGTAGATAGGAAAATTAGCATCTCATGCTTGGAGCATAAGGCATATCTCGTATAGGGCAAGAGGCATCCTATGATTGGAACATAGGGCATACTACAGTTTATAGTCATGTAGATAGGACTATTATCATCTCATGCTGAGAGCATAAGGCATATCTTGCTTGGAGCAAGGGGAATCCTATCATTTGTTAGATAGGGATTACTACAGTTTAAATTCATATTGATAGAACTATTGGCCTCTTATGCTAGGAGCATAAGGCATCTCTCGTATACGGTAAGAGGCATCCTATGTTTGAAAGATAGGGATTACTACAGTTTAAAGTCATATAGATAGGACTATTAGGTAGAAGGTGCCTAGAAATGGTTGGTGTCGGGACTTACGCAAGGGTGGCCCTTTCTGGTTCAACCTGGCATATGAGCCAAGTGATAGGGTTTGGAGGAGTTTCTTGAGGAATGGTTCGACTCAAGGTACTCGGGGAATTGATGATGAGAATCTCAACTCACGACATGGAATGAAACCAAGAAGAATATGTCAACTCCAGATGTTTTTATGGTGTGTGGAGGAGTATCTCTAATCATGGTATTCCAAATGTGGATGGTGGGAGCGCATAAGTGCGCAATGGAAAAGCCTGACATCCCGGCCCGAAAAGGTCGCGGTGTGACTCTCCATTTTTCATGGTTGTATGTGATGGTAGCGAAGGGATAGGCCCGGAGGGCAGGGACCGCAGTCAGGGACTGACCACGAGCGGGGGTGCGGGGGTGCAGCCCCCGCGGTATGGACCGCTGGGCGCGAAGTTAGGATCCTCGCAAAGGATAGGTCTTCGTGAAGTAGCTTCGCGGAGCAATGGTCTCTCGCAGAGCAAAGGGGTCTCGCGAAGCAAAGGGCTCTCGCGAAGCTTGGTCTCGCAGAGCAGCATCGCGGAGCATAAGCTCACGGAGCATCGACTCATGGAGGATGGTCTCACGGAGCAGCATCACAGAGCATTGGCTCGCGGAGCATGGACTCATGGAGCCTCAGGTCGCGGAGAAGAAACGCAAAGGAAGCTGCTCGCGGAGCATGGCTTCACGGAGCCGCAATGCGGAGCACCGCTTGGCCACCCATGGGGCGATGTGGCTGTGGCCGTCCTCCCGGAGAAGGGGGGTGAGCTTGGTATTTATAGGCAAGGGGCGCTGCGAAGCCGACCTCCCGCGTCGCCTCGGGTTCTTCGTGGCGCGCTCGCGAACGTCAAATCTGCTCGTGGAGAGGTACCGCCTCCGGAGATTCGTGGTGGGCTCTCGAACGTCAGGGCGTTCGCAGAGCGTAACCTCCTCCTCTGCTTCGCAGCGCATCGCGAACGTCAGCTGGGTTCGCGGAGCCTCTCGCCTCATTACTTCGTGGTGGCGCTTCGCGATCACAGAGGGGGCTTTGTGAATGGGCTTCGCGAACCAGATTTCCATCCCAACTTCAAATGTCCATAACTTCTAATTCGTAGCTTCATTCAGGCCCTGCGACATACCAAATCGAAGCTTGGGAAATGGACTACGATCCTGGATCATGTATGGAAGCATTTGGAAAATTTTAGGGGTGCGTTTTCCGGGGTCTACATATATTCTTGCAGACATGCATCCTAATTGAGTACTTGAATTTTCTAGGGCATGGGACAACCACTTGGGACTTGTTGAGTTTTTCAATAACAAAAGGTACCATTTATATATCTTTGTGGAACCCCTTTAGGAATTTAATGTTCACCCTTGAAAATATCTATTTTTTTGGATGTTGATTTGAAATACATCCTTGGTTTGACCTATTTTGGTCTAAGAGATAACAACAAGGACTCAACTGATTCATCATATAGTGGTGTAGATATAGAGATATTATTAATATTATACTTGTGATCATTAATGTACAATTTATTTTTTAATTTTTTATGGGGTGATTTTTATATTTTCACCTCAATGGGGTCCCTGATGATTGGAATGATAGAGAATTCATAATTCAAGATACATGAAACCATTTGAGGTTGTTGAGATGACTAGAAAGATGGATTACTGTTTGGTGTTTCCACCTTAGTTGATGTCGATTCATAATTTGTCATACATTTTGTAGCACATAATTAATCTCCCCAACACAAATCATGTTTTGAGATTGGGATACCATGATGTTGAACCTAGTTTATATGTGGCTAAGAAACCAATATTAATCATTTCATTTGAGATGAAGGTTACACATAGAAATTTAATACCCTAGGTTCATGTGTTATGGAAAAGTGATTTATATGATCGTGATACTTGGGTGTGTGAGAAACAAATGAGGGAACAATGGCCTTATCTCCATGATGTAGAGTCTTATTGAAAGGATTTATGGGGGAGGAAATTTTTATAGTGGGGATATTGTAACAACTCATTATGCACTTTTAGGTATTTCCTTACCCTTTTTTCATGATTTGTATGGATATTTTTTCCAGTCATTTATTGTTATGTTTGAAATTTTTCATATGTTTTTGGGTAGTGAATAGTTTCAACACCATTAGGAAAAACCATGTGGTTTAGCCCAATAAATAGTACACCTTTTTTAGAGGGTCTAGTAGGTGGAACATGGTTGGAACAAGGTCCTCCCCTATAAACCATAAAGAATTAGTTAATGGGGGTTTACATGTTGGTTCATATTTAGATTAAGCAAGCATAATAACCATTCACTCATTCTAGAATCGTAGTGAGGGAAAACAGTTACATTCATGGTTAGTACCGACCTTACATGCCGACTAGGAAACTATGAGAACATGTTTTCAATACACCATAAATTTTAATTAAAATCCTTTGACCCCTGTTATAAATCTTAAATCACTCCTAATTAACCCTAATTTGAGACTTTGAATTTTTGAGGCCCTTAAGTTGAAAATTGGTTCATCCAAATTCTTTTCATCTCTCATGAAAGAACTAGTGGATTCCATCAATCTCTCTCTGGTAAGATATTTATCATTAATTTAGAATTCATTTATTCTATATTATCTCTCTTTTTATAGTGAAAAACCCTGATTTTTTTGATGGATAAGGTATTTGATTTTATGGATTATGATTTTAGAGAATACTTACTTATATTTTTTTCCATCAATTCCCCATTGGTGATTCCCATTTCATGTGATTGATCATTTGATCATGTGATTAAAGGTAGGTACTTTCTTAAGGATTTTATATATAATAGAATCATTAATTTATTTCATTATTTGTAATATATTTTCAATTGTTTTTGAATCAATGTGTTTAGATGATATTGATGATTTATTTCAATGAAATGAGATGTGTGAATGAAAACCCTTTTTCAATGGATTGATAAATTTGGTAAATTATGAGAAATATGGATGGGAATAATGATTGATATGAAGTTAATAAATGTTAAAAATTGATTTAAATAAAGGATTATAATGAATTTAATGAATTGGATGAAAACCTATTATTAGGTTTTGAAATTTAAATTGAATGTTTCAATATGAGTTTGTTCATTTGAATTGTGGAATGATTTCAAATGAATGAATTTACCATGATTGTTTGATTTTTTGAATGTATAAATATGTGACACGAGGTAGTTTACTAGTGATTGGGATAATAATTCTATGAGTCTGACTCCATATTTTATAGATTGATATTGAAAACTCTATCTGCACCAAAGTTGGAATTGTTTCCCTGATGGTCTGTTGGCTGATTAATCAGATGACATGAGAATTAAAGACATATGCACACATATTCTTCTTTGATGATTGACTAATCAATGTGAGGATCTTATTATAAGAGACTAATATATATCAGGTCTTTGAATACATTTATGGGTTTTGGTATGATTATTATATGCTAATGTTTTTAGAACTCTTTTTTTCATTCCCTAGTTTTATCAATATATTCATTTAATACTACCTTTATATGTCTTCCATATTCTTGATTTGAAAATATTTTTTGGATGATGAATGTGGAAATGATTTTACATGTATCTTATGATTAAAATTGAAAAATAAAATGGTTTATTTGTGTTGGAACTACTTACAGAACACATGGTGTGATCAAACTATCTATTATTATTCACACCATACTATTTAAATTTTTGTGTTTATACATTATGTTATGTCATGTACTAAAAAATGAAAAGTGATAATTGATGGTGGAATTTATTCTTGATTCATGGGATTGTGGAGTGAATATGGAAATCAGTGGAGCTATGGTTCTCTTATTTCATGTGGATTGTGAGATTTTGTATTGATGGATGTGTTTTCATTTATTGGATGATGTATTACATTGGGATGATTATTAGTATTATAATGGTACTTTTCTCATTGAGGAGTGTTTGGAATACCTTCAATTTACTGATTTATTTGGTACTGATATATATTAATGGTTTTTCTTATTTTTAAATCATTCTCTTGTACTTTTAGTTGATTCCGTGAGATAATTTTCAAGCCATGGGGATTTAGAACTCCATTTCGGCTATGTATGGACCGACTTGAGTACTAGTGTACCAGGGTATTTGGGTATGTTCATAACATCCTCATCCCAAGTAAAACATTATCCATGAACTAAAAAAATTATATGGATAATTACGCATTCTAATGGACATACATCGATAAGGGGAGTTTTTATACGATCATGTGAATGATGTCTGTAACACCCCATGATTTTTATGAGATAGATTATTATTTGTAATTTTTTTATGTCATGTGTTGTACGCTACACCAAGATTAGCTTGCGCTATAGGCATCAATGTCTGAGCTTGTTCTATGAAAAACACTATTCTGGGATTTTTTTTACACAAAATTTCTAGTTATTTTTATAGAATGCATTTCTCAAAAGATAGAGTATAAGTGAACAACTAAATATTATTATGTTTTCTAAGAATCTAGTCCTTATATTGGAAGGTATGAATAATATTAATTTACGTGAAAATAAAATAATGAAATCACTGTTTATGGATTATATTATTGTAATATATGTGTAATACATTCAATATAAGTTTTAAAATTCATCTTATATGTTTCCTATACCATATATAATAAAGAATTTAATTTTTCTGATAAAAGATGTATTTTTCAAAAAAATGCACATTTTCCATCTTTTAATCGAACTCATATTTTAAATATACTTTTCGACACATTTATATATTATATTTAACAACATAACCATGTTATTTGGATTAGAGATATAAAATTTTAATTTGGATGAATTTTTGATTTTTTTGATAACTTTCATGTTTTGATGAATAGTAAAAATAAGATAAATTTTAATTTAAAACTACTTTTTCAGTCAAAATAATTTATATGGTTAAATTATAGTAATTAATGGTTTTAAAGTGTAAATAGAATATTTTTTTCATTAAATGTAATATTTTTCATTATCATTAAGTTTACATTGAAAAAAATGAAAACACATTTCAATCTTTTCCAATGTTTTAGCTTTTAAGACCCCTTCTATTTTTCCTAAAATGGAATTAATTTTAATTTAGTTAATGAAACTTATGTGTTTTGAATTTTTAAAAATGGATTCTATATTTGGAATCTGAAGGTCCATATTGTTTAAATAGGATCCTTTTATTTCAGGACGTTATAAAGAGTAACTTTGGAAATTAGTTTTACCACGATTAAATGCAAATCAGGTAAATTATGATGACAAATAAAATGATAAGGATAATAAAATTACCATAAATCCTAGAAAAATTCTATTGTATGAATAAAAATATACCCATATAACCTAATGATCAAAATTGATTCATTTAATAGACTTTTATCCATGAAAGTGATATAAATATTATTTAAGCAAAAGAATGTGACAACATGTCACTCCCTTATGGCTTATAAGTAAAAAATTGTTTGTGTAGTGATAAACTTGTTGAAAATATTAAAATAAGTAGTCTCCAGAAATATAATGAAATTATATACATTATGTGAATTTATTTATAACTTTTAGATATTAAATAAATTCCATTAATATTGACACAACAACGATACAATAATTAGTTTCTTAAGAGGAGTATCAAATAAATGACATTTTAATTATTAAAATAAATAAATTATTAAATAATTTTTGTTCTAAATTATTTTTATAGGTGAATATTATATAATATAATACTATTAAATTATTTTTATTGAAGTTAACCCTCTTTTGGGATTTTATTGAAATTAAATTAACTGAATAGTGTAAAAATTTACATATTTCATGTATGATAAAAATAATCATTTATTAAATTTTTTAAAAATTAAAAAAATATTTTTAAAATAAAAATGTGATTATGATATGTTCCAAAAGTTCATTATGTGTCCAATTATAGGAAATTTACCCATATTTAAATAAAATATAACATTTTAATACTTAAAATATTGTTACCATGAATACAATTTAAATTGAATAATTATGGGTAAACCAAATAAAGGTAAGGTTTAAAATAAAATAATCACATTTATAAAATTATAGTATGAGGAAATTTTAAATTATCCTCATATTATATTCTACATATTTCAATTTTAATTATTTTGGAATAAAAAATTAATTTATGTTAATTTAATAATGTAATAATTTCGAAGGGTGCCCCTCTCCTCGATTATAAAAGGGAACATCCACCCTCACCTATTCACATAAATTTCAGATATTAATCCTGAAAATACCCTGAAATTACCCCTTATAAACATCCCTGGTAACATTTTAGTGGTTTTTTTCTTCTCAAATGTCCAACTCTAGTACCATTAATAAGAGATCTAAAAGGAGCTCACCATAGAAGAGGTAATCCCTTTACTGACTATCTCAAGATAATTTCTTCTTTTACTTAATATTCCTTAATTATTTCAATTATAAAGTAATAAATCCATTATAATCTATATAATGAGAAGTTATTATGCTTATGGAGCAACCATATTCCACCTTCTATCCATCCTATGGAAAATGAAATCACTATGTGTGCGTATGTAAGGTTACCATCTCCACACCCTGGTCTAAACTATTTTTCATCTATACATTATTTTGATTAATATAAAGATGAATATAATGGATTTTAATAATTATTATGAGATTATAATAAATCTTTATAATTAATATAAAATCAATTTTTATAACATCTAACCATTAATGGAATGATACCGTTGCTCTTGCCTATGTACAGTTTACCATCTCCACGGTGTGATGAGATTCATTATCCTTGTTAAACA